>CM055113.1:5242646-6653018 GCA_029204225.1 Diphasiastrum complanatum | reverse complement strand
ACCGCAGATCATTGTGGTACGCGGATCCATACTGATCCGCGGTAACAAATTAAAAAAACTTTTTTTTTTTTGCGAAAATAACACAGGATTTTTTTTTTTAATTATTATGGTGCCGCATTGATACCGCGGATTTTTGGGCTGCACCATAACCACGGTACCACCATTATGGTACCGCGGGTACCATAATGGCAGGTACCACGTGCCACAAATGTATATATATATATAGATATATATGTGTATGTGTCTGTGTGTGTGTGTGTGTATAGTATGTATACACACACACACACACAGATATATATATATATATAGATATATATATATATATATATATATATATATATATATATATATATATATATATAATATATATATATATATATATATCTATATATATATATATATCTATATATATATATAGTTTATGATGTAAATGAGACTTCCAACTAAAAAACAATACTCAGTAATATCAAATGAATCAGGATAATCACTTCCACATTCTCACTAGTTTCACCATCTAAGTCTCCAAGATTTGGTAGGATCTTGAGTTTGCTCCTCAGGCATTTGGCAATCTCATCATCATAATAGCCATGCAATTGGTCAAAAAGGACATCGCATGATATGACATTCTTTCTGGATTTTGGATCATAACACTTGTAGCCCATTGGAAGCTAGGCAAGAGAGTATTGAGAAACATCTCGGGTTCTAGAGATTTTGGCATTGTATATAGGGGATCATCACCTAACTTGAATGCATATTCAGAAAAAAAATCCATAAGTGACTTATTTATGTACATTTTTTGAACTTATTTTTTTTGTTGAGATTTTGTGCTTGAACAAAATATGCACCTGTTTATTTGTCGATGAGCTCTGTAGTGCTTCTCCCGATCAATTTATTTCAATTTTCTTTGTGGAGTTCACGTCAGGTCTTGTCTGAATTTCGTTTTTGAAATTTTGTCCGTTTCTGAATGTAACATGCCACTTTAACCTATGGGTGAGAAACCGTGCTTGTTGTTGAATTTTAATGGTACCATCAAAATTTTAATAATCATCTTGTCAACTTGTGACTGTGCAGTATTCTGGTGCCCATGAAACTATAGCGAGTTTAATAATTCCTTGTCGATAAAAATTATCAGCTTGTCTTTTATTTAGGCATTTATTGACAAATATAAACCTATCTCTAAGTTGAGATTTCATATTGCCTCCAAAAATGCTATATTTGACACCAAAAATTGTCAACTAGTTTGGTTGTTATTTGGCATTTTTGGAGGCAATATGAAATCTCAACTTATATTTGACAATTTTTGGTGTCAAATACATTACAACGACTCTTACAAATTTCCAGCCTCCACTTTCCATTAAATTTTTGTTTTCTATTACAATCCTCATTGACATTTATTTCAAATTGTTGATAATTATCATATCTTCACCCCTACATTGGTCATGTTTTGTCTTCTCATGTCATCGGTCCTCATACTTTCTAGTTTGTAGTAGATATATATCCATTTAGTTTATATCACACATTGATAGTTTGAAGTACTTTCTTAATGATAGAACTGTGATATATTATGGTTCCAAAAAAAAATACTATAAATATAAAAATGGAATGATAATTAAAAGTTTCACTTATCAAATTGGAGTGTTGTCAACAGTGATTGTTAGAGTATATTCATGTCTTAGTTGGAATTATTCACATTTATTATCTATCTCAAAACTTTGTGATATATATCATGATAAGAACTATAGATTTTTAGTTGATTTAGTACATGTACCTACTCCTTACAAATGTGTACAAACTATGATATATGGGCCAATTTATATGTTGATTGACGTCACATGCACCATGAGTGAACGAGATTGATATATTCAAATAGGTTAGTTAGAAATTCTAATTTTGAGAGATACATGAATCTACAAGAAAAACTAACATATTATTGCCAATGTACACATGAGAAGGCTAAGAATGAGAGACAATGTATTCGTAGACCCCTCTTCCATCATAATGTTATACACCACTCAGTAAGTTTCAATATAATTGAAATTGCAATCTCTACATTGTGATGTAAGCCATTAAGCAATATGTAATATATGATAAACATTTATTGAAAAATGGACTTTTTTTTTCTACATATGAAACTTATTTTTTTCCTTAAAGTTGAAAAAGAGAGTACAATTTTTAAGGACACACACACACACACACACACACACACACACACACACACACACACACACACACACACACACACACACACACACACACACACACACACACACACATTATGTCTATACTTCAAGTCTTAAAATTCCGTTATCATGAGATTATCATATTGATAGTGGTTTTTGAAACATCTAAATCATATATATCATTATCAATCATTTCATTCCATTGTGCTTTTATTATATGATTCATAAAAATGTGCAACAAACCATAATTAGCATACACATATCTACCAAAATGCTTAAAATGATCCATCACAGTATTAAACTATATGATGTTGAGCATTTTTTGGTTATTGAGTATGAATTGCTATACCTTTGACTATAGCTATACAAATTTGATTATTTGATAATAAAAAAACTATCAAGACAAAGTAAATGATCACACAGGTATACATATTAAAAATTTAGTAATTTTAGGATCAAGCATACAAAAAAGTCTACAACATAATTTGGTTCTACTTTGTCTTCTTGTAGAAGTAACTTTCAAATAGCACAGAATTTGATTTCTCCTTTGGCTTAAAGAGCTCGAATTGGCAATGCTACCACCAATAATTGATTTGCCCTTCTTAATAATAAAAAAATTTCATGTCTTTTTGTTTTAAATAATGTAAAGCATACATTAATATATAGCCTATATGCAATTGTACACCACCAAAGGGTTCAACCAAAAATTTGCCCTGTAGGATCCCCCAACAAAGGCACTCTTTCTGCTCTATGTCAAGTTTATTCCAAAGAATCAAAAAATCTATTTTGCCCCAACAGGTTTCCTAGTCATCCCAAGAAAAACTCATTATGTTTGGCAAAAAAGAACAGTCCAAATGCCATTGCAACTCAACGTTAAATTGAAGAGACAACCAAACTCAAACTTTATTTTAAGAAATTTTTTGAATTTAGTCACAAGTACCTTGTCTGATTTCTTGGATTTGCTCACCTGGTCCGCTTGGCTTTATGGGTTTCCTCTACAGTTTCGGGCTCGACTCCTAGTTCTTTGGTGTAGATTGCGTCCTTCATTTCTCATTGTAGGGCCTCGTCCTCCATCTTTAGCCTGTTGTTCTCGGCTACACAGTTTTGGAATTCTCTGGATGGATCTGTTTGTCGAAAGTCAGCTACCATATGTCTCGTTGTCACAAAATGTGATGTGGCACCCGAATCAAGAACAACTTCTTGAATGTCGATTTGCGATGCAGCACACACATTTGTGCATAAGTAGGCATATGCATTATTGTTGCTCTCTACTCAACTGTCCTTGAGGATTCTGGTTCCTCTACATAAGACGAGATGTTGGAGAGCTCTTTCCTGCTTAGTGTCTCTTTTTTCTTGGGTTTTGATAGTAGGCACTCATCTATTTTATCCGTAAGAGACAGAGTTTCTCTTCTGATAATGCATTGTGTGGTATGTCAAACAATGCTCTAGGAATCACTATGATCAAACAGATTTTTTTTTTTTCTTGTCTCTTGTTTATGACACGTAATCCTTGAATGCACTATGTCTATCAAATGTTCCTCTAAAGATCAGCTACTGTTTGTTCTATTTGTTATTTCACACAAAGGCTCATCATAATCAAATTAGCAGAAGATCAAAAACTGATCATTGCACCTTAGAAGAGGAAAGATCTTAATTAGTAGTAGTAGTTATAGTTAAGAGTTCTACTCTATCTAGGTACATTAGAAATATGCAAAAGTAGGACATTCCAAATAGTGAGATCATGTCTCTACTCTTTTATTTAAAAACCGAGATTCCAACATAAATATGAAAATACCAAATATCTAAATATTACTATACTAAATCTTGATCTAAGTACTAAATATCAAATATGCTAAACTTTTGATATTAGTTAGCTATTATTAGTTGGTTACTTATTATAAACTAATTAATTTACTATCAGAATAGTTAAGTAACTAAGTTAAACTAAGTAGTATTAACTAACTAGTTTAGTGGTACAATAGTTAACTAGCTATAGTAAGATAAATGTCTGTTTGATAGCTAGTTAGTTAGTTAGCATAGTTAGTGACTATCAGCTAGTTAGTAATTTCTTAGTTAACTATCATATTTTAGTAAAGTAACCTAACTATTAAAATTTTAGTTAATAGGTAGTATAACTCGAGTATCTATGTGGTATATCATCTCCTAATTCAAAGTGAATCATGTTAGATCATGTATTCAATAGAATTTGAATAACATATTGGGGTAAATGAGCTCCAACAAGAGAATATGAAGAAATAAAACAAGACATTCAATATAGACTGTTAGTTCATTTTAGAAGAACATTACTAAACATAAAGCCTGATATTGCTTCATCTTAAGTTTAGATGTTGCGCTAGATCAATTTTATGTCTATCAGCTTGAGTTTGATGTCTAATTCCTATGTGATCAAAATCAACAATGTCAAGTTTAGGAAATTCAAATTACTATAGTTCGGTCTCTTTTCGATGAAATAGACCTCTATTGTAAGAACCACCAAGTGAAGATCTTCAGGATTCTAATAACATGCAAACCAAAAGGACACCTATGGAGCATGAACCACCCAACCAATATGGAAAGGCTAGTCAATACCCTAACCAATCCACCCCCAAGCCACAGTGAAGAACACAAAGAGGAGAAACTGGCTCAAGAATCATAATTCACAATAGGAGGATGGGCGAGTTTCCACTAGACTTATTCTCCTCAAGAGAGAGAGAATATTCTATTTAGGATTCCCATGCAACCTAAATTGAGCTATTGACCTCCTATTCTTGCATTAAAGCAGTCTTCACCATGCATGTGCTCCTATGTCCAATTATAGGTCTGGGCCCAAAAAAATTAGTAATTATTTAATACGACAACATCCAGATTGACGTAGCATAACTAATAACCACATACAAGTGGAGTGACTGGCTATCCATGTTAGGAATTATTCCGATTCCCTTGTACAGGACATGGACATAACATTCTTCCCCCCTTAATCCATTTCTATCTCTAGAAATGAAACCTAGGGAAATTCTTCTTTATGCTTTCGACCCTCTCCCATGAATCATCATGCTCAGTCCGTCCCTTCCGCCTGATCAAGCACTCAGAGATAGAACAATTTCTCAATTGTTTATCTCTAGTTCTGAGTACCTTTTCAGGTTCCAAAAGAACACTAAGCCATGAGTCTTCCAAATGGGTAAGATCTTCCTCTGAATCAACTACGTTACCTTCATGTAAACTTAATTTTAAACGGCCTATGTGAAACACAGGGTGAGTTGTAGTCTTGTTCTGAAGATCTAGTTTGTAAGCTAAAGAACCAATTTTCTTTATGATCCGAAATGGTCCACAATATCTCGTAGACAATTTATAATGCTTCCCTGTACTCATAGTCTTAGAATCCTTAGGTAATCTAAGATATACCCAGTCATCAACTTTAAAACAATCATCCACCTTAGTCTTCCCCTTGCTAGTGCACTTCCCATTTGAAGGCTGCGTGACCGCAATTTCTCTTGGATCTTGTTCAAAACTGCCTTCTCATCGCTCCGTTGACACATGCTCCCGTTGTAATTCATCACTAATAAATTTGAGCATTTAGTGCACCAAGAGTCCTAATAGAACTTGTCATATTTTCTCAGTTGTCAATTTCTTGACTTCCTCAACTATCATTGGCTTGATTGACTCTACCAGCTCTAATTTTTGTGATGTCATTGTCTTTTGTCCGTGGGCGTCTCCATGTGCCTTGGGACTTTTGTCAAATTGCCTTCTTCCTCACTCGGTTCATAACTCAGTGGCATTAGGATTTTCCATTTATAGTGCATTCGATTTGTAGGTGGATTGGCCAACATAGGTGCATATCGATCTACATAAGCCAAATGCCTCCTGGATATTTGAAAATTTCTCATCGGCCAAACTCGACATGGATGATTAACTCCTCATTGTGCACAACATGGTATGAATGTTGATGGATTTCCTTGATGTGGACATTCAGCTCAACGATGTTTTCCTCCTCATCCATAGCATCTTACCGAGTGCAGTATACTATCGTCTCTAGGCATACACTGGTAATAGATTCCCCTTAGGACCTTCCACAAAATAGACTGGTAGGCTATTGTGATGGGGGCAGGTTAGAAGGAAGAATGAGAATGGAAAAGAGAGCATAAATATTGCAGAACAGCTCTCCCTTTCTAATCGGCTGCTAGGTGCAAAAATAGTCTAATAGACAGCTTATGCTAGAGATAATCATAGCTTTATGTGTTTTAATTGCCCAACAGAATCTTAAAAATCAATTCATACTCTAAAACGAGAGTACAGTCCACTGAAGAAATTAGAGATGGTTTGTGTGTGGTACTACTGAAATCAAATTCAATGTGAAGTATAAAAGAAATGGAAGAGCAGTGTGATATCGCGAGTTCTTCAAGCGTCAAAGACAACCATCATCCGATTAGAAACTAAGGAGTCATAGACGTCCGTGTTCTGATCAAAGTGAGTAAACAAGTGCGATCAAACAACGATGTAAGTGCATTCAATCACAACCAGCATTCATCTACATTGTACATAGATAAAAATGTGCTGCTGCTATATTACACTAAAGCACAAACAAATAGCAATTACAACAAAAAATTGACGACGTAATTGGGAGGCTCAAACAATACGTCTCATGGATGGAGCAACCACTAATCTGTGCCTAGATGATCTATTTATAGATTTCATCCATGTATTAACTACATTGAATGTTTGTCACCTAATCAGAAAAACTGTTGTACTTGGAAGTATATGGCTTTTGTGACAACTGCACATAGTATGTATAAGGTCAACAAGTCAGTATCATTGACGCGGATGAGGACGTCGCAAAATCTCTCACTTTGCATTTTACGTGAAGTGGTTATCTCTCACTTCACAAATCACGGAAAGTGGTTGAGAATGTTCCTCGTTTAAAACAGATAACCTTCAATATTTTTCTCTCCTTTCGGCGTTTTGTGAAAAAGCTAAAGGTGCCTTTAAACAAGTTTTAAGGTGCCCTAAAAAAAAAGACGAAGATCTCTTTAACAATTCAACTCTTTCGTTCTTTTCGGGAATGCCGAAAGTACCCTTAAAACAAGTTGAAGGTGTCTTTAGCAGTTTAAACCTTAAAAATAAAGGACCTTTTGGAATTTTCTCTCTGTTCGCATTTTTTGGAAAAATGCAAAAAAGGGATGAAGGTGTTGAAAATAGTTAAATTGTTGAACTATGAACAAGTTGGCCTCTTTAAAATAATTGAACGGAAGAAGTCGAAGGTAAGTGTTGTGCTTTTTGGGAAAGTGTAAAAAATGCGAACTACGACACTTAGTGTATTTCTGCAGACTATTCAAGAATAATGTAAATCTACAGATTTGTTCTGAATGCAAGTTTTGTGGAAGTCCTTGAAGATGGCCAAGTCTTCAATGACTACAAGTTATTAAACTTAACATCTGAACCTAAAATTATAATACCCTTTGCTGTAGATCAACCGAAAGTTCGTTGTAGACGTCCTTCAAATAAATTGGATGTCTAAGTTATGGTTCACCAAGGAGGCAACTGTGGGCTTAATTTCCAACAAATTGTGGTATTCTTTAGAGTTCGGAGACATGCAAGATAATATGACCAATACCTCCACCTTGCCATTGGTTGTTGAAAAAACTTGTGGTTTAGATGGATCAATCTGACATCCATCCTTCGGATGAGCTCCTTGTTAGCTTGATTCTGCTTCTGACCATTGAATATCTATATCTTGCGATCAAACTTGATGCTCTGCATTTTGTCCTTGTAAGAAGCACATATTCTTGATTGGACACCTGGTACTTAGATGATCTCCAAAGCAGAAAGTACATTCGTCATTCTCAAGAAAATTAATTGAGTGAGCATAAGCTTGCTGACAGCTTGAAGTGCAAGGTTCTTGGTCTTCAGCTACACTTGATCTGCTTGACTCTGCTCCACTTAGTTGCCTTCCATAGATTTTCATTCTTGTTTGATTTGCTTGAACCTTTTCCCTCACAAAATGGTGAGCAATCTCTATGTGCTTGCTCCTTGCATGGAATGTGAGATTGGTTGCTAATGCTTGGCTTGATTGGTTGTCACAAAATATTGTTGGCTGCTCGTCGGCCTCCATGACTTGCAATTCCACCAAAAGCCTCTTCAACCATAGGATCTCCTTTGTTCTGGATGTTAGTGTGTATTCCGATTCGGTTGAAGATAGAGAAACTCCTTAAGTTTGTCTTCGTACTCCCAAGAAGCCTCAATGAGTGGAGCCCATAGCCACTTTACTAGATATTCACGTTGAGCCAGTTCGCTTTCTATGTGTCTATTTGTTTTGGTACAAGCTGCCTCATCGTATCATCAAGTGTCGTCGGTGGGTGACGGAGTTCGTGTTGCCGATCAAATCGCTCATCTGGTTTGTATCGTTTGAGTAATGAGATATGAAACACATTGTGTATATCCAAGCTGGATGGCAGCGTCAATCGATAAGCCACTGGGTTGATCTTCTTGGTGACATAATATGGTCCCGCATAAGGTCGAACGAACTTATGAGAGAAACCTTTTGGTAACACAATGTTCTTTGTGTTCAGCCATACTTGATCACCTTCCTCAAATTCCAGTTCTCGTCGATGTGGGTTTACGTCAGCTGCCATACTCCTTTGTGATTGCTCTAAAAATGACTTCACCTCTGTCAGCTTTGTGTGCCATTCATTGATGAATTCCTCCACAGTGGGTACTGGTGTTTCCTGCACGCCTGTAAGAAAAGAGCTTGGAACAATCGGTAGCCGACCATTGCTTATCTCGAAGGGTGCCCTTCCAGTAGATCTGTTCACTTGGTTGTTATGTGCAAACTCGAGAATATCCAAGTAGTTGACCCAATCGGATTGGTCCCAAGAAACATAATTTCGTAAATATTGTTCAATCTGTCGATTGACTCGTTCCGTTTGCCCATCTGTCTGAGGGTGATATGCAGTGCTGAAATTTAGTCCAGTTTCCACGAGGCAAAATAGACAAGTCCAAAACTTTCCGACGAACTTAGTGTCTCGGTCAAAAAAAATCATTCTAGGCAGGCCGTGGTATTTGAAGACACATTTGAAAAATAACCTTGCCACTTCTTCAGCTGTCACTGAACTTTTAGTTGGTACCAGATGAACTTGCTTTGAAAAGAGGTCAACCACCACATAAATTGAGTCGAAGCCTACACTTAGGTGACCAGGTGCTTCTTCATACATCAAAGAAGCACCCGGGCAAATTGGAGTTCAGAAGTGAGGGGCCATACATTATTAATAAAATTTTTCCTAATGGTGCCGTCCAACTACAAACACTTGACGGGATACTCCTAGACACTGTCGTAAACGGTGGTTGTCTATGGCGGTATTACGAAGAGTTGTTCTTTGTTGACCCAGTTAACATCTTTTCCCTAGTACATATTCTACATTTCTCTTTATTTTATTATTTTTAATTTAATTTTATTTTTACTTCTCGTTTTGCATGCCTTGTTCTATGTCCTTTCTATGCATTTTCCCTTCCTGTACATACTCATGGGTCATGAATGTCCTAGATCAACAAATGATAGGCTACAACATAGGAACTGATTCTCATACTTTAGCCACCTCATCTCTGTGTCTAACTGGTATCTCAGGCATACAACCATTCCCGGGGATACACTCTTCTCACAAAAACTTCTACTCTGTACCACAGTCATATTTTCTCCCTGAAGTTCTTCACTTGCGTACAACAGATCCATTCCTTCATATTGAGGTTTTGACAAATCTCAACCGATGGGATCCACTTAAATCTCAGCTGACGGGATCCACTTCAATCTCAACCGACGGGATCCACTTCAATCCCAATCGACGGGATCCACTTCAATCTCAACTGACGGGATCCACTTCAATCTCAACTGACAAGATCCACTTCAATCTCAATCGACGGAATCCACTTCAATCTCAACCGACGGAATCCACTTTAATATCAACCGACGGGATCCATTTCAATCTCAACCAATGGGATCCACTTCAATCTCCACCGACGAACTTTCATAAGATCTCGACTAACGGACCCTCATAAGATCTCGACCTACAGACTTTCATAAGATCTCGACCGACGAACTTTCATAAGATCTCGACCGACGTAACTTCATTAAAATCTCGACCGACGCTATAGACACGTCCCATCTCACCCGCAACCACCCAAAGGCATGCCATCACTTCGACCACATTCGCACCTCAGCGAAGTGAAAAATCTGGACCTCCCTGGCGACAATCCTCTGACAATTTTCAGACTCTCCTACATGATCCTGGCGCTCTCTCATCTGGTGCATCCGTCAGTGCTTCTACACCATTTCCACCCAGTTTCAGCCATCCTTGTGTATTTGTCATTGAGAGCGCCATCACAAACCGTTGCCAACCCTAATATTGCCAGTGGAGAACAAAGCATTTGATACATTTCGCATGTTGAGGGGTAGTGTCACGCAAGCATTCCAAACGCTTCCGTTACACTATTGAGCATCAACTTTTAATCTTCCACACTTTTCATCCTCTCCAAACAACTGTCTTAACCTCTTCCGCTTAGTCACAACCATATACCCACATCTTCTCCTCTACAACCCACTGTTCACACCATACTTCGATTACCACACATCCTCCATACCCTTCCATCCACAACACCTCCAGTTTCACACACCCTCCTTCCCATCCTCAATTTTTCACAGTCCATTCCTTTTTCCTTCCATCTCAGCCGAAGCCTTTTCTATGCCATCTCAGCCAATGTCGTTTCCACTCCATCTCAGCCGACGCATTTTTCACTCCATCTCAACCGATGCCTTTTCCACTCCATCACAACCGACGCATTTTCCTTCCATCTCAGCCGACGTCTTTCCCACTCCATCTCAGCCAATGCATTTTCATTCCATCTCAGCCGACGCCCTCCGATCCCATCTCCACCGACACCCTTTTTCCAGATTATTTGTTTCTCTCTTTTTCCAATTTCTTCATTATGTCTACCAACCCTGCCTCCAGCTCTGATGACCCTACAACCAATAAGCTTGACATCCACTTATCCACATTGGACATTACAAAAATGCAACATTGGTACCAACAGGCAGCAGCTTTCTTTCAAGCCATTGAGTTCCAAATGCCTGTCCTAGCGGGGTATCAAAGCCCCTATCTCGTGCATATGATCTACGCCAACTACAATGCTACATAAAGTCATGCCAGCTAATAGTCCCTCCTGTGAGGAACTATGTTTACAACCTATCATTTGCACCGGCCGACTTGCAACCTTTTGGGTTCCCAAGAGGACCCAATGCTGTCACACAACGTATTTCAAATTTATTGATCCATCAGTGGCAAACTAGAAAAAAAAAGACGGGTATCGAGTTGATGCAATCAATGACTCCCAATTACAAGCGGCATGTGCGTACTTGACAAAGTGCACACAATGACCAAGGAAAAAGTTACAGAGGATACCCATGTCCCTATTTCACATGATGGCAGATTCACGACTGCACTCCCAGAATCTCTATGACTGGGCAGAGTTTGTTTCAAATTGTCTTCATGATTGCATTAACAACAAGCAGCCCATCACAATATTGGGATATCTAATGACAAATATCACTCTTCACCAAGTACAGAATGGGCCAAAGCTTCAACAACAACTGCAGCTTGCGGACAAGGCATGGGAAATTTCCATTGAACACAAGAAGTCCAAGCGTGCAAGGAACACTTCACCATCGAGATCCCAGGCTAAACGAGTCAACACCAGTATCCTCCCTCTGGTGCAGAATCCAAGAAGCCTACCACAGGATCCACAAACAGCTGCAACTTCCAGAGCTCAACAGGTAGATACCTCAAAGGCTCAGTTGTCGGGAACACGACAACAACGGAGGCAAGAGAAGCTTCAAGCTAAGAGCACATCACCGGTGGGATCAGTTTCAGATGGTTCCACCTCAGATGTTGGCATCTCATCCACGACATCACAACAACACTCGTCACCCTCACATGTCATCGACGGGGGTGATGGAGCAACTACATCTACACAACCACCTAATACAGTAGTAACTCAAGCCACAGGTCAAGGAGATGAAGCCACCACCCCACCCACATTGAATACTATGCAAACGCCACCTCACCATTGGCACAAATTTTGGGGAGGAGAGGAGTGGGGATATCGAGTCCCTAGGACACAGAAGTGGCTCAGCAACCACAAGCCCATAAAGTCTACACATTGGACACATCGCAATATTTTGATGCTACGGACCTGATGGAAATAAACAACGATGAGCCAGAAAAGGTGGAGCAACCAGGAAGAAGTCTGACCCCTCCACTAACCACCACCACCACAATCATTACTAACATCATCCCTCCACTCCCTCCACCACCTCCACCTCATCTTCAGCTCTAACACCACATTTATTTTCTGGTTTAGTCTCATCGGCCCACACCCCAAATCAGTACCCAACTCTCACTAACCTTGAAAAGCTCACTGAAGCAGCCAAGCGCTCGATGATAGGCCTATCCAAAACGAGCTACCACATGCATTGGTTGGTGAGCTAGCATCAAGTGCTCGAGAGCAAGGTCCAACATCAAGACCAAAAAAATATGCGATATCAAAGGCTGGCCAAAGAAAAAGAGGAAGAGACAATGGAAACCAGATCCATGATGGCCGGGCAGAAATCCACTTTGGAAGAGGTCCAACAACAACTGAAGCACAAGATGGTCCAAATCGACCAAGTACGAGACGGATCATCGGGTGCAATGATAGTCAACGCTCTTCTAGTCAAGCCCGAGGACATTCAATTCCAAGCCCCACAGGCCTCAGCCATCCGGATGGAAAAATACGTAAGGCTAATCCAAGCCGAAAAGAGAAATTTTTAAAACATTGTGGCCAAACAAGAGAAAATCATCCTGGAGTCCCAGAAGCAGCTGGAAGAAACCGCGAAGGCCTTGCAGCAAGTCTTGGACAAGGTGAACCAATTATCGGACATGGCGTGCAAGGTTCAAGCAGGTTTTCAAATAACGAAGCCACGGGACGATGATGGGAATGATGGAGCAGGGAATCAAGGCGGGCAAACCCACCCTTCATATGGTAGCTTGGGATCGGGTGGCCAGAGAGCCGGTGCTGCTTCCATGACTTTTCTCCGAACCCCTCCCACCTTTAACCCTTCCTCTTACTCTGCATTTAATTTTTCTGAAACATTCATTCCAACTTACCCAATTCTTCCATCTCCTCTCTCTTCATCACCTCCTAGCAAAACAATGGGCCACTCAAAAGGTCCAGTTGACACTTACAAAGCCTGACGGGATGAGTTCCTCCAACAACTCCACTCCCCCGGTGCTGCGTATAACTTGTTGATCCTGCCTCCTCCTAAACCTATCACCCCCGCACACCTCTCCCCAGATTATGCCATCCCCGACCTTCTAGAAACTAACACGGACATGGGGGATGATGATGACTTCTTGGCAGACCAACCACAAACAAGAAGGTTCTCATCCAGACTAGACATGGGTGCAGCTGAGCCATGGACAAGTGAGTGAGCTAAAGAGAAAGATACGGGCACCAAGGCCGTAGATGATTATCTGGCAAGGCCATCCCAGCTGCGTAGGACAAGTTCCCCTACTAGGCCCAAAGGCAAAATGGCTGACACAAGGGAGTCAGAGAAATTTGAGAGGAATTACTCTCCCAACATGAGGGGAGGCAAAGAAGACATTGATCAAAGCCAATACTCCACCGGGGCCGAGATCATTGCCGTGCTACAATCGCAGACAGAATGGCGGACTAAAGTCCTGAAAGATAACAGGCGGCTTCAAGAGTATTTGAAAGCACCGACATGGAAGTGAGTGGATCCTTTCTACATGCCACTCAAACGTTGAAACCCATGGCCGATGGAAAAGCCTCGAGTGGAGTTAGTAAACTGGCCAGTCATTCCGGGAATTCCAGAGAGAACCTCACCGGATGATCTGAGGCTGGAATTACTCGACTTCGGGCATAGATACAAATCAAGTGCCGATCTTTGCGTGCAAGAAAGTGCCAAGTATTGCAGATCCATGGCCTTCCTGATGCAACAAGATTGTTACTGGGATCGAGGCCTGGAGCCCATTAAAATCAACCCAAATGTCGCCCTCCAGTCAGAAAAAGACCATGAGATGATGGCCAGGCTATACTACAGAGCGGCCTTCATGTCGTCACACTATGTGACCATGGTGGAAGATTGGCAGGAAATGGGCTTCGTAGAAAAGATAAGAGAATATTTGGGGGCCCTCAATTTCGGAAGTAAGCTCCGCTTTCAAGTTTTTGAAGCCCTGGGTCAAAAAATGAGTGAGCAAAAGTAGACGACACGACAACGAGGCAAGTAGGATTCACAAGAAGTGCTCAAGAGGACTGGTATGTAGTGGCCAATTGAGAGACTTCCAATTTTGACGAATAAATTTTGCGGATAATAAGCACCTGGTTTTACGGAAGCGAACGAAGATCCACGCTTTTTCAAGTGCCAAGCGGAAGACATCATTGGTGTTGCAGTGGGTCCTGCAACAGATTAGGGTGGATAATGTTAGCAGATTCTAAAGACTCCTCAGATGTCGAGCCAAGCTGAAGACACAAGTTATCTCTCGCCCATGACCGAGGAGGTCTTAGAAGGAGGAGAGCAGAAGAAGCTGAGAGCCGAGCATGAGAGCCGAGGAATTACTAGCTAAGAAGACAGTGAGTTATCTATGTGAGCCTACATGGTGTATCCCAAAGAAGGAATGACCATGTAGGAGCTAGTAATATTTCCTAGGCATTGTGAATAAATGTAGACCCCCCTTAAATTAGTAAGAGTGAGCCACCTTTTGATGGTGACCTTTAGTGGAAGGGCAAATTCCACATGTAATTTCTAATTTGGTGGAATTGCTACTTGGGCTCCACATGGGCAGCCTTCTTGCTTATTGCCCCCCCACCTCTCTTGTGATGGAGCTTTTGAATGTATTGTCAAGTTCTCTTGAACTAATAAAGAGGATCCTCCATGAGTTCTTGATGATAGCTAAGCTCCTTGCTTATGGCAATGATCTTGAGTGAGATTTCTATGAGAATGCTTGATTCCTTTGCATTGTGGATTAACTAGGTTCTTGTTTCTTGTTTCTTGCTTAGTTCTGGATTAGGATTCAGTTCTTGTTTGTGGAATGAGGTAGTAATCAGCATTCAAGTAAACTAGATAGGCTGGTTTGTGGTATAGATCTTGCATACTCCCTTGCAACCCAGTTCTTGATTGTTCTTGAGTAATCTAAGCATCAAGTAATGAGTGTTCTTGATTCTTAGATTATTAAAATGCTGCTAGGAATCTTGTTTCTTGTTTCTTGAATCTCGTTTCTTGCTCCAGTAGTTAATCTTGTCTTTGATTGTTTCTGATTCAGTAGATAATGGTAAGATTGCTCCCTGTACTAGATTACTGATCCTCTTGAGCTGTAGATGGTTACATGGCTGGTTATGCATGTAGCTGAGTATCAAAACCATGTCTCCCATTGACAGGCTAGGAAATACATGCTGAAAACTGGGTAACGCTTTTGCTTGTAACTGTTCTAATAAGAAGAAGTACCATAAAGAACCGTAACTACAGAAGTATAAGAAGAAGCAGAAAATCGTGTTCACAGATTCAAGGAATCCGTGAACATAGACAATAATGCAAATGCAGCTCTCGATGGTCAGGTGCCAATGCCTACCTATTTGCAAATTTGCCATTCATTAAGCCAAGCACTTAATGAGATAAACAATAGGAATACTTTATGTGATCAACAAATGGAAGTAAGGTGAATCAAGTGAGAGATTTGTCGGTTCCGAATTTGGGCTTTCAGCCTGAATCTTCTTTACGGGAAAAGAAAGAGAATAAACCTGAAATTGTGAATGACTGATTAAAATAAGTGGACCAATTATTTTAATCTACATGGAATTCCTAAGGAGAAAAAGATAGAGAGTGCTATTCTGTTCTTTCGTGGTAAAGCTTTGTCATTGTGGCGTGATTTGCAACCTAAACTTACCACATGGGACGAGTTTATGGAGGTGTTCAGGAAGTCGTTTGTGGGTGTGAACGACTCGGATTTTTACCAAAGATTTGTGAATTGCAAATTGGGTACTCAGAGTTTGGACTTGTACCTACAAGATTTTATGGATTTATGGAATAAAGTCCCCTCATTCGATGCAAAAATGGCACTGTGGCAGTTTATCATAGGTCTGTGTCCACAAATTATCAGAATGAGTGTAAGCGTAACGTGCTTCAAACTTTTGATGATGTAGTGCGTGTCGCGAAAGCATACGACTCCATGGTAGTGGCATCTAGGAAGCAATTATAGGCTAATCCATCTGGATCATAGGACCCAGCCAGAAAAAAGGAAGAAAAGAGTTCGTGGGACTAAGAAAACTAAATGTTTCGACGAACTGGATCAAGCTGCATCTAAATTTAGAAGGACCAATGTTTGTTTCCATTGCAATCAGCCTGGACATGTTATGAAAATCTGCCTGGAATGAAAGAAAGGCGCAGCTCAAGTGATTGAGATGCTAGGTAAAGAGAATCTTAAGCTGAAAATTAATAAAATTAATTGTGAGTGTGATTGTTCTTTCAGTACTACTTCATTCTTGCCAAATGATTTATTTCATTTGAAAGGGGACATGAAGTTAATATTTTAATGGAAAATGGATCTACTCATAATCTCATCAACTTTGGTCTTGTGCAGAGACTCGAACTCAAAACCAAAGCCAGTAACCATAGATACCGAGTATATCTAGCTTCATGAGTGGAGTTGGAGACATGGGATATGAAAAATCCAAGGCTCCTAGTTTGGATCTAGGACTATAGAGAGTTAATTGATTTCCATGTTTTAGATTTAGCGCGTACGGACATTATTCTAGGATACGAGTAGTTATTTAATAAGAATCCTTAGATAGATTTTGAGAACCATGTTCTCTCTTTTCAGGAGGGTAAAGAAATAGTTACATTGTTTGGAGACAATTTTGTACATCCATTTGCAATGAGTTCATTTGCTAATGTAATGGAATTTTTTGATTCGCAACATGGAGCTTATTCTTTATTTGTTAAGCCAATTTTGGATTTATCTGAAATGCATCTAAGTAGTTGTGAATTGTCAAAAATTCTTAACTCGGTAGACTTAGATCAGGAGCAAATTGAGAAGAATAAGTTACTGTCTAAATTTAAAGATGTATTTCCAGAAGAATTACCTCATGGAGTACCGCCGTCCAGATCGGTAGACCATAAGATTGAGCTAATTCCAGGTAGTCACCCTATCTCTAGACAGTCTTACAAGTTCTCTTTGAAAGAAGAGGTAGAGATTACTAAGCAAATTGAAAATTACCTAAAGATGGGTCATATTCAGCCAAGTAAGTCGCCTTGGGGTGCTCCTGTTCTTCTAAAAGCGAAAAAAGATGGAGGCTTCAGGATGTGTGTGGACTACAAAGAGTTGAATAAAGTAACTACTAAGAATAAATATCCTTTACCTTGTATGGATGACCTGGTAGATCGATTCGGTGGAGCTAAACACTTCACAAAGATAGATCTTAGAACCAGATATCATCAGATTAGAATTCATCTGGATGACGTCCATAAGACTGGTTTCGGACGAGATACGGTCACTATGAATCTCTCGTGCTTTCTTTTGAGTTGACGAATGCACCAGCTATGTTCCAACAGATGATGAACGATCTTTTTCGTCCATATCTAGGGAAGTTTGTGGTTGTATTCTTAGATGATATTCTCATCTACAGCAGAACACTTAAGGAGCATTTGAGTCATCTTAGTACTATCTTAGATATTCTCAGATGAGAGAAACTCTATGCTAAGGAATCTAAATGTGAGCTCTTTAAGCATGAGTTGTTGTACCTCGGTCATAAGATCACTCGTAGTGGGTGGGAGATTGACGAGAGTAAGGTCAAGACAGTGCTTGAATGGCCGATACCGAAGACGGTTAGAGAAGCTAAATCTTTTCTCGGTTTTACAGTTTTCGTAAGTCAATTGAGGATTATGCTTAAGTGGCAACACCCTTAAATAATTTGACTAGAGATAGAGTTAACAAAAAGAAAAAGAGAAGTCAACCTAGCGAGCCTATTGAGTGAAATGATGAATTGAACAATGCTTTGAGAAACTCAAGCAAATGGTTGCTTTAGCTCCTATTTTACAGATCACGAATCTTGATTTACCTTACGTCATGCGAACTGATGCAAGCGATTCGGTGAGGATAGGCCGATAGCGTTTGAAAGCAAGAAACTCACAGTGCCTCAATTGCATTACACAACTCAGGAGAAAGAGTTATTTGTTGTGATTCATGCACTTAAAACCTGGAGACATTACCTTTATGGTAGTCAGTTTATAGTGTATACAGATCACCAACCTCTAAAGTACTTTTGTAATCAAAACGATCTAAGAGGTCATAAAGCTCGTTGGGCTGAACTTATGCAGGAATTTGATCATGAGATCCGATATGTCAAGGGTAGCTCTAACCAAGTTGCAGATGCGCTTAGTTGGATTGGTGAATTAAATGAACTTTCATTCACCCAGATTTCCACTGATCAATATCTTTCACTGAGAGGAAAATGTGAATCAGATTCTCATTTTGGTCCCATCTGGAAGATGGTCGAGATAGGAAAAAATGAGAATGGAATAGAGATTTACTCACAAGGGTCTTAGGTTCCTAAGAAAGATAAGAAGATAGTGGAACAGTTTTGTATCCGAGTTATGTTTCTATTTCGGAATCGGAAAATTTGTGTACTAGCGGATGATGAATTAAAAAAGAAGATTCTTTATGAGTGTCATGATGTTCCCTGTGCAGGTCATCTGGGTATACACAAGAGTTTGGACTTGGTCAAAAGAGAGTTTTATTGGCCGAAATTCAAGCCATTTGTTGAGTCTTATGTGGTTAAGCGTAGACCTTGCCAGTTAGCCAAAGTTGAATGCTTAAAGATTAGAGGGTTGTTACATCTCCTAGATATCCCTTAGAAGCAATGGGAAAGTATATCTATGGATTTTGTGGTTGGACTTCCAAAGATCCAACGCCAAAATGATTCTATTTGGGTTGTGGTGGACAAGTTGACTAAATTAGCTACTTTTATACTAGTCAAGTCAACTACTGAGGCTTCGGATTTAGCCCAGATCTTTGTGAAAAGATTATTTAGACTTCAGGGACTGCCAAGTGATATAGTTAGTGATAGAGATCCTAAATTTACAGGTCACTTTTGGTCAACTGTATTCCATAAGCTTGAAACCTTGCTTAGTTTTAGTTCTTCTGATCATCTTGAATCAGATGGCCAGACAGAGAGAACTAATCAGACTATATTAAGTATCAAGATTGCTTTGCATGGACTTATCAAGATTTGAAGGGTATTCCGACATCAGTGATTGAACATACCATACCTCTAGTACCTGATGCAGTTCCAAAGGTTACAAAGTTCTACTGTAATCCTAATGTAGCGGATCTGATAAAGAAAGAACTTCAGAGATTGCTTAACGCCAATTTTATTTATGAGATCGAGCATACTGAATGGATTTTATCGATTGTCTTTGTTTCTTGGAAAAATGAGAAATTGAGGATCTGTGTGAACCTCAAAGTGTTGAACAAAGTGATGCGGAAGGATCACTTTCCGTTACCTTTTACTAGAAAAGCATTTTGGATCGCCTTGCTGGAGCGGAAGCTTATAGTTTTCTAGATGGATTTAGTGGTTACAACCAGGTTAAGATCGCACCTACCGATCGCCACAAAACTGCTTTTGCAACAGGATGGGACACCTATGCTTACAAAGTAATGCCGTTTGGACTCTGTAATGCACCAAGTTCATTCCAAAGACTAATGCAATTTGCTTTTAAAGATTATCTGCAAAAATTCCTTGAAATTTACTTGGACGACTTGGGAGTTCATAGTACATATACAGACCACCTAGATCGATTGGAAAAAGTATTTGAAAGATGTCGCAAATATCAGATTTCTCTTAATCCAGAAAAATGTCAGATATGGGTTTTCCACGGAGTTGTGCTTGGACATGTGATATCAAGACATGGTATTGCCACAGATTATTCCAAGATCAAAGTTATTGTGGAATTGCCACCGCCAGCAACAATTCGTGGAGTTTATGTGTTTATGTGTCACGCGAACTACTATCGAATCTTTATTATCCTCTTTGCGGATTTAGCATGACCTATATACAAACTGAATATTGTTCCTATCTGGACAGTAGAAGCGTTAGAAGCCTTTGAAATTTTTTTAAAAAAGCATTAACTTCAGCACTAATATTGCGTTCTCCAACATGAGACAGAACGTGAGGCATTGGCCATGATTCTGTTCAAAAATTTCGTCACTACCTCATGGAAATGCACTTTGTATTTTATACGGATCATCAACCATTACTTTACTTGGTAAACAAGATGTGCAATACTGGACGTATTGCAAGATGGTTATTGTTATTGACTGAATTTGACTTTCGAATTGTAGTTCGAAAGAGGAAACAACATTATCTAGCCGATCACATTTCTTAAATCGAATCCGCACCAGTTAACACTGAAGTGGATGTTGAATTGCCAGATGTTGTGTTATTCTATGTTGAAGTAGTACCTGAGTGGGCAGCAGATATTGTTGAGTACCTGATGCTAGGACAACCAAATGACTCCTTGACAAAAGTACAGACGAGACAATTGATTCATAAGACTCAACCTTATCAATTAATTGCAAGACAATTGTATCGTCGTGGATCAGATAATATTTTATGAAGGTTTGTTTTACCGCATGAAGTACCAGACCCTTGCATCCGGTTTTATTGCAAGCACCGTTTGAAAAATGGGGACTGGATTATGTTGGACCTATTCACCCTGTCGCGTAAGGATCTCAAGCCCGATACATTGTCGTAGCAACTGATTACATGACCAAGTGGGTTGAAGCCAATGCTGTCAAAGTTGCTGATGCGAAATCTATGGCCAAGTTTCTATATGAAATATTGTCATCAGATTTGGATGTCCGATCGAGATTGTTAGTGACCGGGGTACACACTTTGTTAATCAAACAATAAAGTGTTTACTGGAAGATTTTTTTGTTATACACAGATTTAGTACTCCCTAGTATCCCAGAGGGAATGGCCAAGCTGAATCTTCCAATAAGATTCTCTGCCCCATTATGACAACGAAAGTTGAAGCAAGTTGGTCTGATTGGGAACATAAACTGTATGCAGCATTATGAGCATTCAAAACCGCTTACAAAAATAGTACAAATCAAACACCTTTTCAACTGGTTTATGGTCAAGATGCTGTCATGCCGATTGAATTTTTAATCCCATCTTTACGCATAGCGGCCACCGAACGATTAAATGATGATACGTCTTTACAACTCTACCATGAAGCGTTGCACAAATTATGTGAAACCCGATTGATGGCAGTTCATGCCTTAGCAGCAGAGAAAGCCCGCCGCAAGGCATGGCACGATCGCCGATTGCACAAAAAATATTTGAAAGCAGGAGATTTTGTATTAATGTACAAAACCAAGCTGATCAAGGGTAAGTTGAAATTTATCGGGGAAGGCCCGTATAAAGTGAAGGAAATCTTGAACTATGGCGCAGTAATTCTTGAGCACTTGGATGGAAAACGATTTGATACTCCGGTGAATGGCAGCCTCTTACGCAAGTTTTGGCAACCTGCTCCACCAATTCAGCAAGTTGGATCTCAATGGTTTTTTTAATTTTATTTGTTTTTTAATTTTTTACTAAGTTTTTTGAAAAAAGATAGTTAAAATAAAAAAATTTATTAAATTGAGAAAAGACTGATGAGCAAAAGTCAGAAAGTCATCAGTATAGAAAATGAAGCACAATAATTTTTTGATGGAAAAAGACTTAGAAATCATTGTTTTGGTCAGATTTAGCGTATTCAGTATCAGAAACCTGCACTGAGCTCTCAGACTGTACATCCACTCTAGATTTATCTAATTTGAGGTGGGCAAAGGTTCCTATCCAAAACCTTTGCCGAGCATCTTAACCTCATTATTAACCTTCGCCGACTTGTTAGATGATCTTAAAATGTTAAGATGATTTAAAATCCTAAATTCTGATTCCCTTATACTTGATGTTTTTCCAAGTCAAAAATAACAAATTTTTGTCCATAGGTTCAGGTCTTTAAAAACTACATTTATGATAGTACCTGGGCGAAGGACCCTCCTGGGCGAAGGTTCATCCTTCGCCAGGCCTGGAAAATGTTCGCTTGATAGGTTCAAATCCCCAGAAACCTTCGCCGAGATTTTTATACCCTATTATCACAGTACTGTACATGCCTACAAATTTTCGTTCAAAACTGATCAGCCAAACTAGTATTCAGTGTAATGGACCCACCAGATTCACTTATAAGTTGACTAAATTCAATTCATTTCTCACTTGTGCTAGCGAAGCTCTTGCGAATTTTTACCACGACCAAAGCCTCCAAAATTTCTGCACTGCTATCTGAGACACTTTTACGCGTTTTATATTTCCTTTCTGATCATTATGTCTTCTACCGATACTTCCCAGTCTCCGTGCTATACTATCCGTCGTGATGTCCCATCTGCAATGGACATCATGATCCTTCCTAGCACAAGCATGGTCACTCAGTGAATGACCCTTGCGGAGCCTTTTCTCACTGCAATGGGTATTCATGAGAGAGCTTTTTCTGGTCGCATCAATATGGAATTTATCACTCTTGTCTTTAGTACATGGAAGGAAGAGAAATCTAAATTTTATATCACTTTCCAGGGAGCCACACACAAGATGCGCATCACTGAGGCTGCCCTTGCAGCTATAGGTATAGCATCTGGCACGCAGGCCTCACCCAATCACAAGCACGCCAAATAGGCCATCAAGCCATATATTGACCTCACCAACGATCTGCACTGGACCAATGACGACTACCTTCTGAAAGCCATCATTGAGCCTTCAATCCACGCTGCTGCCCAGCTACTAAACAACTTCCTGATGGTTGGCAACCTCAGGAAAGACCACATCACATCACAGATCCTCCATAGGATAGTGGAGTCCCACACCAAGTTGGCCAAAACCCCTCTTGAACCATATAATTGGTTCAAGACTATTTCTGGTGAGCTCAAACGAGCTATTAAGGCCAATACTAAGCAGCAGTTCGCTGCTGGCTCTTTATTGTCCCTTTTAGCCGCTTCTCACTTAGAAAACAGAATCCATGGCTTCCACCTAGATTCCATGCTTTCGGTCTACGAAGAAACACCGGTAGAGTCATCTCACCAGGCCTCGAGTTCTCATAGTTGTCATCGTCGACGCAGCGAGATCGCTATTCTTGACTCGCCTTCCGCGTCACGACGTCGCACTAGGCATACCTCGTCAGTCGTGCTTCCACCCCCTTCTGTTGTTTGCACTGAACTTCCCATTCCCCCAGCCTATGATGCTTCCCTCATCTCTGCTTCCATTCAAGGACAGTCTGTGACCATTGGGCCTACCATTCCCATCACAGCTGCCCAGGTCGCCTCACCCCCACACACTGAAGCCACCTCACCAAACACACAGTTCTTTATGGATATGTTCGATGATTCCGACCCCCTTGGGGCCACTGAAATTTTTGAAATGCCGCAAAGCCCTCTGGAAGAGAATTCGGACATATCCATGAATCTACTGTTGGTGTTGAAGATGTCTGCCAGCCACCTCACACGAAAGATAGCCCAGCCGCACTTCGGGTCAACAAGGCTGTGAAATCACCGAAACAGTTCGACGCCACAGTGCCTGAGGGATTTGAATAAGAAGACATTTTTGAAGAAGAAGAAGTACTAGTACCTATTCCATGCCTACCAAGGACAGTACCATCAGGTCGTCCTGTTGCTGTCACCTCCATGACCGTCGATTCTGGCGATGCTCTAGGTTTGGTTTCAAGCCTTGCACAAGTGATCCAATCTATGCTGGATAAGAAGAAGGAAATGGAGTAGAGAATCTCCAAGATGGGGTCCGAAAACACTCTGATCAGCCAGAAACTTGTCCAGCTGGATCGAGAATTAAAGATTGCCAAACAGCATGAAGACAAGGCTGAAGCCGAAAAGAAGTTGGCCCAGCAACAAGCTGATCGCTTGGAAGACTACATCAGCTCCCTGCAAAACACCCTGACAACTGCACAAGATCAGGTGGATAAGGCCGTGTAGGATGCAAAGCAACAGGTGCAGCTACTGAAGGGTCAATTACAGATGGTCGAACAAGATCGCATGTGGCTTCAGGGTGAATTGGATGCGACCACCCTTGAACTAGATGCGTATCTTCAAATACAAATACTAGATCATTTGGTCACACCGACGGAGATTGCGTATTTGTTCAAGAAAGTGGAGACATACAAAGTGGCCCTTCAGGGATTTCAAGGCCGCTTTGACAGGTTCAAAGGAGCAGCTTCAACCGAGTTGGCAAAGGCTAAAGAGACCATCATCGCCTATGAAAAAGCAGCCGCTCAAGTGTTGGAAACTGGACCACGAATCCCCGTACCAATGGATATAGGGGTAGATTCGAGCATGAACCAGGGGGGAGCTCCAGATATCGCCGAACCACCACCAATCTTACCGGCAGTACAAGCAGGTCCATCCTCATCAAGGACCACACCTCTATTTAGAAGGCCCATCAACGTCGAGGACCAGATCCAGACCTTCTTAAAGCAACATCCGCATGAGTCCTCGCGTGGTGGATGGGTTCTGAAGTTTAAGACCTCTGAGATAGAGGCCGACAAAGAGTTGGATTGAATACCTGCATTGGGAGAGCAACCGGCATGGAGAATCATTGTTTTCGAAAAAACTTTGGCATCAATTAGGAGTTACGTCGCCAACCCTCGCCAATTGCGGGTAGATTCCTATTACGTGCCAATGCCGTGAAGAAATAAATGGAAAGATTTGGGGTTGGCTGTGGACAAGATCACCATCCATACACCCAATTGGCCAATCATCCATCAGTCCCACAATTGGACAATCTCAGTGGATTTTCACCGTGCCTTACAAGCCTATCAGAGAGAATATGTCCACTCTCCAGATCCAACAGTGCGACAATTTGCAATGTTTGCTAAAGATCTAACTCTGTTGGCGTCAGTGGCAACCCGATGGGACGATTATCTCCCTCCTCTGGCATTCGATCCAAATAAGCCGATGGCCCTAGAGCAAATCAAAGACCAGCTGCCAGTTGCTCGTTTATATTTTCATGAGACAATGATGGGAGGCTCTTGGAAATCATGCTTCACATCATGGACAACCTCCAAGTGGATTGCGGAGCCCACCATTGTTTTTTGCCACACAATTTGGATTTTAATACTGCATGCCTCGACTTTATGGAGAAGGTGCAATACCATTTAATCAAGATTCGGTGTGAAGCCAATAAAAGTCTCCAATAACTGCATATTGCAGGTGTCGTGGGACAGCCACCAGTTTTGGTGGGGGATACTGTTGGAGGGTTTGCGGATCCCAAGGCAATCCTAATCCTAGATAATAAGTGAGAGGGATTTGGCACCTGCGTGTGTAAGTCCAACTCGATGATCACATAGTTATTTGATTGATTAGTTAAAATTCATTAAAAGGACTTTAGGCCTTTTTGCGGGACTTTTAATGTCGTAGGGCCTAAATGTCAAGTTAGTGAATAAAGTTGGATTTCCCTCCAATTTTGATGGTTCCCAAACTTTTTTAAATTTGAATAAAAAGAGACACAAGACTGGACCAATAGGATTCAGAGGCCAAGGTCCTCCTCTCTACTATAAGAAGGGACCAACTCAAATTGCTCCTCATGTTTATTGTCTCATTTCAATAAAGCAGATTGGTTCTCTTCAGAAATGCATTGATGAATGTCCTTGCTATTTCTAGTAAGACATCATCATCTAGGAAGTCTTCACCTTTGAAAAAAGATTTATCATCTCGAAAGTCATCACCTCCACGATCAATTCCTGCTAAGAAGGCTAAACGAAGATCCAAGGCAAGTCCTTTTGAAAAAGAACAAGCAAACGTAGTCCAGCATGATATGTCCAAGCATTTTAAACGTTATACACTGGATGATGTGGTTATCATGTTACCTAAAGCACATCGTGAATCTGAAGAATACATGTCGAAATCTAAAGAAGTTTACAATGGCCCAGCTAAAATGCAGTCAATGAATCTTGCCGAGCCAGGAGAACCGGAAAAGATTGTACAAGTTGGATCACAACTTACTCCTGAACAATATCAAACACTCCGCTTGTTACTTATTAAGTATCAAAATTGTTTTGCATGGACTTATCAAGATTTGAAGGGTATTCCAACATCAGTGACTGAACATACCATACCTTTATTACTTGATGCAATTCCAAAGGTTACATAGTTCTATCGCTGTAATCCTAATGTAGCGGATCTGATAAAGAAAGAACTTCAGAGATACCTTAACGCCGATTTTATTTATGAGATTGAACATACTGAATGGATTTTATCGATTGTCATTGTTCCTAAGAAAAATGGGAAATTGAGGATCTGTGTGAACCTCAAAGCGTTGAACAAAGTGACCGGAAGGATCACTTTCCATTACCTTTTACTAAAAGCTTTTTGGATCGCCTAGCCGGAGCAGAAGCTTATAGTTTTCTGGATGGATTTAGTGGTTACAACTAGGTTAAGATCGCACCTGCCGATTGCCACAAAACTGCTTTTGCAACAAAATGGGACACCTATGCTTACAAAGCAATGTCATTTGGACTCTGTAATGCACCAAGTTCATTCCAAAGACTAATGCAATTTGCTTTTAAAGATTATCTGCAGAAATTTCTTGAAATTTACTTGGACGACTTGGGAGTTCATAGTACATATACAGACCACCTGGATCGATTGGAAAAAGTATTTGAAAGATGTCGCAAATATCAGATTTCTCTTAATCCAGAAAAATGTCAGATATGGGTTTTCCACGGAGTTGTGCTTGGACATGTGATATCAAGACATGGTATTGCCACAGATTATTCCAAGATCAAAGTTATTGTGGAATTGCCATCGCCAGCAACAATTCGTGGAGTTTACGTATTTATGGGTCATGCGAACTACTATCGAATCTTTATTATCCTCTTTGCGGATTTAGCACGACCTATATACAAATTGACTATTGTTCCTATCTGGACAGTAGAAGCTTTAGAAGTCTTTGAAATTTTTTTAAAAAAGCATTAACTTCAGCACTAATATTACGTTCCCCAGATTGGATGATAGAATTTCATGTTCATACCGATGCTTCAAAATACGCCATTGGATCAGTTTTGACGCAACGAGTTGACTATAAGAAGGATTATCCTATACGATTTGCAAACAAACAGCTTACAGATCCAGAAAAGAATTATTCAACAACAGAACGTGAAGCATTGGCCATGATTTATTCTGTTTGGAAATTTCATCACTACCTCATGGAAACGCACTTTGCATTTTATACGGATCATCAACCGTTACTTAACTTGGTAAACAAGACGTGCAATACTGGACGTATTGCAAGATGGTTATTGTTATTGACTGAATTTGACTTTTGAATTGTAGTTCGAAAGAGGAAACAACATTATCTAGCCGATCACATTTCGCGAATCGAATCCGCACCAGTTTACACTGAAGTGGATGATGAATTGCTAGATGCTGCGTTATTCTATGTTGAAGCAATACCTGAGTGGGCAGCAAATATTGTTGAGTACTTGATGCTAACAACCAAATGACTCCCTGACAAAAGTACAGAAGAGACAATTGATTCATAAGGCTCAACCTTATCAATTAATTGCAGGACAATTGTATCGTCGTGGATCAGATAATATTTTATGAAGGTGTGTTTTACCGCATGAAGTACCAGATTTAATCATGTTTTCACATGATGGCATGAGTGGAGGACACTTCTCTATAGATATTACTGTTCACAAACTTTTACAATCAGGTTGTTGGTGGCCTACGCTTCACAAGGACACATAAATTTTATTCGGACATGTGATGTTTGCTAGCGAGCACGACGACCTACTCAACAGAACTATGAACCCTTGCATCCGGTTTTATTGCAAACACCGTTTGAAAAATGGGGATTGGAATATGTTGGACCTATTCACCCTGCCACGCAAGGATCTCAGACTTGATACATTATCATAGCAACTGATTACATGACCAAGTGGGTTGAAGCCAAAGTTGCCAAAGTTATTAATGCGAAATCTACGACCAAGTTTCTATATGAAAATATTATCATCAGATTTGGATGTTCGATCAATATTGTCAGTGACCGGGGTACACACTTTGTTAATCAAACAATAAAGTGTTTACTGGAAGATTTTTTTATTATACACAGATCTTGTACTCCCTAATATCTTAGAGGGAATGGCGAAGCTGAATCTTCCAATAAGATTCTTTGCACCATTATGACAAAGACAGTTGAAGCGAGTCGGTTTGATTGGGAACATAAACTGTATGCAACATTATAGGCATTCAGAATCACTTACAAAAATAGTACAAATCAAACACCTTTTCAACTGGTTTATGGTCAAGATGCTATTATGCCAATTGAATTTTTAATCCCATCTTTATGCATAGCGGCCACCGAACGATTAAATGATGATACATCTTTACAACTCCGTCATGAAGCGTTGCACAAATCATGTGAAACCCGATTGATGGCAGTTTATGCCTTAGCAGTAGATAATGCCCGTCGCAAGGCATGAAACGATTACCGATTCCACAAAAAAGATTCAAAAACAGGAGATCTTGCATTAATGTACAAAACCAAGCTGATCGAGGGCAAGCTGATCGAGGGCAATTTGAAATTTACGGGAGAAGGCCCGTATAAAGTGAAGGAAATCTTGAACTATGGCGCAATAATTCTTGAGCACTAGGATGGAAAACGATTTGATACTCTGGTGAATGGCAACCGCTTATGCAAGTTTTGGCAGCTTGCTCTGCCAGTTCAGCAAGTTTATCTCAATGGTTTTTTTAATTTTATTTGTTTTCCAATTTTTTGTCTCAATACTCAATTTGCTGAGTTTATTGGAAGAAGACAGTTAAAAAAAAAATTATTGAATTGAGAAAAGACTGATGAGCAAAAGTCAGAAAGTCATCAGCATAGGAAAGGAAGCACAATAATTTTTTGATGGAAAAAGACTTAGAAAATCACGGTTTTGGTCAGATTTAGCATATTCAGTACCAAAAACCTTCGTTGAGCTCTCAAACTGTACATCCACTCTAGATTTATCTAATTTGAGGTGGGCGAAGGTCCCTGTCCAGAACCTTTGCAGAGCATCTTAACCTCATTATTAACCTTCGCCGACCTGTTAGATGATTTTAAAATGTCAAAATTAGGTTGTCCATTGGTTCAGGTCTTGAAAAAATACATTTATGACAGTACTTGGGCGAAGGACCCTCCTGGGCGAAGGTTCATCCTTTGTCAAGCCTGAAAAATGTTCGCATGATAGGTTCAGATCCCCAGAAACTTCACCAAGATTTTTATACCCTATTATCATAGTACTGTACATGCTTGCAAATTTTTGTTCAGACGTGATCAGCCAAACTAGTATGCAGTGTAATGGACCCACCAAATTCACCTATAAGTTGACTGAATTTGATTCATTTCTCACTTGTGCTAGCGAAGCTCTTGCGAATTTTTACCATGACAAAAGCCTTCCAAAATTCCCGCACTGCTTTCTGAGACACATTTACGTATTTTATATTTCCTTTCTGATCATCATGTCTTCTACCGATAGTTCCCAGTCTCAGCGCTATACTATCCATCTTGATGTCCTATCTGCAACGGACATCATGATCCTTCCTAGCACAAGCATGGTCACTCAGTGGATGACCCTTGCGAAGCCTTTGCTCACTGCAATGGGTATTCATGAGAGAGTCTTTTCTGGTTGCATCAATATGGAATTTATCACTCTTGCCTTTAGTACATGGAAGGAAGAGAAATCTAAATTTTATATCACTTTCTAGGGAGCCACACACAAGGTGCGCGTCACTGAGGCCGCCCTTGCAACTATAGGTATAGCATCCGGCACGCAGGCCTCAACCAATTACAAGCACGCCAAACAGGCCATCAAGCCATATATTGAACTCACCAACGATCTGCACTAGACCAATGACGGCTACCTTTTGAAAGCCATCATTGAGCCTTCAATCCATGTTGCTGCCCAGCTACTGAACAATTTCTTGATTGTTGGCAACCTCAAGAAAGATCGCATCACATCACAGATTCTCCATAGGATTTTCCGTGTCACGACGTCGCACTAGACATACCTCGTCAGTTACGCTTCCACCCCCTGCTGTTGTTCGCACTAAAATTTCCATTCCCCCAGCCTGTGATGCTTCCCTCGCCTCTGCTTCTATTCAAGGACAGTTTTTGACCATTGGGCCTACCATTCCCATCACAGCTGCCCAGGCCGCCTCACCCCCACACACCAAAGCCACCTCACCAAACACACAGTTCTTTATGGATATGTTCGATGATTTCGACCCCCTTGGGGCCACTGAAATTTTTGAAATGCCCCAGAGCCCTGCGCCCTTTGAACTCCAATCCCTTGGAAGAGGATTCGGACATATCCATGAATCTACTGTTGCTGTTGAAGATGTCTGCCAGCCACCTCACACGGAAGATAGCCCAGCCGCACTTCGGGTCGACAAGGCTGTGAAATCACCGAAACAGTTTGATGCCAAAGTGCCTGAGAGATTTGAAGAAGAAGACATTTTTGAAGAAGAAGAAGTACTCACACCTATTCCACGCCTACCAAGGACAGTACCATCAGGTCCTCCTGCTGCTACCGCCTCCACAACTATCGATTCTGGTGATGCTCTAGGTTTGGTTTAAAGCCTTGCTCTAGGTTTGTCCAACAGTATCCAACAGTAGACGTCCGTGTTCTGATCAGAGTGAGTAAACAAGCACGATCAAGCAACAATGAAAGTGCATTCAATCACAACAAGCATTCATCTACGTTGTACACAGATAAAAACGTGTTGCTGCTATATTACACTGAAGCACAATACAAATAGCAATTACAACAAAAAATTGACGACGTAATTGGGAGGCTCAAATAATGCGTCTCATGGACAGAGCAACCGACAATCTGTGCTTGGATGATCTAGTATTTATAGATTTCATCCATGTATTAACTATAATAAATGATTGTCACCTGATTAGGTAAGCCATTGTACTTGGAAGTATATGACTTTTGTGACAATTGTACACAATTTATATGGTCAATAATTTAGCATCGTTGATGTGGACGAGGATGTCGCTGGAACGTTCCTCGTTTATTTTAGACGACCTTCGGGATTTTTCTCTCTCTTCCCATTTTTCGCAAAAAGCTAAAGGTGCCCTCAAAGAGATGATGGTCTATAGTAAAGTTTAACTCATGAAAATAGATGATCTTCGAGAATTTTCTCTCTTTTCGCATTTTTCGCAAAAAGCTGAAGGTGTGTTAAAAAAGGTTAAACTTTTGAACTATGCAAGTTTTCGCATTTCAAGAAAATGTGAAAAAGTCAAAACTATTGAAAACATAGTGTATCTCTGCAGATTGTCAAAAAAGTAATGTGTTTCTATAGATTTGTTCTAAATGCAAGTTTTGTGGAAGTTGTTGAAGATGGCCAAGTCTTCAACGACTTCAAGTTATTGAGCTTAACATCTGACCTTGAATTTATTTTAGGATTGGTTACCCTTTGCTGGAGATCAACCGGAAGCCCATTGTAAATGTTCTTCAAATAAATTGGCTGTCTAAGTTTGTGATTCCTGCAGGTATCAGATGATCAATGATCAATAAACATGCAGGAAGAATCATGAAATAGAAATTAGTCATTCACCAAGGAGGCAACTATGGGCTTAATTTCCAACAATTTGGCAAATACTAAGTAAGGTCTTCGTAATGGAAGGTATGAACAAAACATCTTTCAAATGAGCATTCCTATTTGTAGAGAGAGAAACAGGAATTGTGCCAATTTCTTTGATTGCACACTCACCATCATTGTCTATGTAGATCACCCTCTTGTCATCTCCATATGCCAACAAAGATGTGAAATATTCTTTGTGAAAAGTCATGTATGAGCTTGCTCCACAAGAAATCCACCAAGGATCAATATCTCAAACATTAGCAACCAAACATAAAGACCATCATCATTTGTATTTTGATGTTGGTCCCTTTCCGTGCCTCCCTAATTGTTGTTATCAAGAGGGCAAAGCTGGGGTTTGGATCTCCAACTGGGTGAGTTGTCATGTAGTATCGGGATTCAATCCAATGGGGGAGGGGATTAAGCTACAGATCTAAATGAGATCTAAGCCTACCAAGGGTGTCAATCTTGGTGTGGGATCTAGAAGTGGAATGACTTGGATGAGGGGTGAAGCTTCTTCCTATCTTCTTGGCTCTTTTTTGGGTTTTTGGTTTATTTTTAATCCTCTTATTAGATCTTGGCTTTTCAAGATATCTAGGCTTCTTGAGCTCTAGATCTTCTCCTCTTGAGGCTTATCTTCTCAAGGAAGGGGAGCAATGGAAGAAAATCCTACTATAATGGATCTTAATGATCTCTCCAAATAGATTTCTAAGACCTATTTTACTATTGTTTGATTTTGTGGATTAGAAGGATGAAAACTTGAGCTGATGATCATTCACATATGTGATAGCATGATTAAATAACAGCATTCAAGCATTCATACATCCACAATCAATCATACAAGTGCAAAAAAGGAGGGCTTCACAAATTGAATGTAAGACAAATGGAGGAGGAGGCTTCTCTTCTCTCTCTCTCTCTCAATTTCTAATCTTAACAATGAAAATAATCCAAAATGGTGTCACATCCCTACTTATAGACAAAGCTAGGGTTAGGGTTGGTTCACCGAAAAACCATATGCCATAAGAACTTGACCTGTGTGGAAAGATCATTTAGGCTTTATGGACTACCAAGTGATATAGTTAGTGATAGAGATCCTAAATTTATTGTCACTTTTGGTCAATTGTATTCCATAAGCTTGAAACCTTGCTTAGTTTTAGATATTCTGATCATCTTGAATCAGATGGCCAGACTGAGAGAACTAATCAGACTATGGAGGATATGTTGAGAACTTATGTGTCTCACAGGCAATCTCAGTGACTTTGCTTATAACAGTAGAAAACATTCTGCTACTGGTTATATTCCATTTATGCTGATGTATGGTTTTCAACCTAGATCTCCGATAAATGTGGAGACAAAGTCTGCTAAGATTTAAAAAGTTGCAGATTTCTTACATGATATGCGTGAAATGTTGCAAGTGGCCCGTGATTGTAACAGGAGTGCTCAAGATAGAGCTAAGCACTATGCCAATCTTAAAAGGTCTCCCAGAAATTTTAAAGTTGATGATTGGGTATATCTTAGAATACCTAAGGATTCTAAGACTATGAGTACAGGGGAAGCATTATAAATTGTCTACGAGATATTGTGGACCATTTCGGATTATAAAGAAAATTGGTTCTTTAGCTTACCAACTTGATCTTTAGAACAAGACTACAACTCACCTCGTGTTGTATGTAAGCTATTTAAAATTAAGTTTACATGAATGTGACGTAGTTGGTTCAGAGGAAGATCTTACCCATTTAGAAGACTCATGGCTTAGTGTTCTTTTGGAACCTGAAAAGGTACTCAGAACTAGAGATAAACAATTGAGAAATTGTTCTATCTCTGAGTGCTTGATCAGGCGGAAGGGACGGACTGAGCATGATGATTCATGGGAGAGGGTCGAAATCATAAAGAAGAATTTCCCTAGGTTTCATTTCTAGAGATAGAAATGGATTAAGGGGGGAAGAATGTTATGTCCATGTCCTGTACAAGGGAATCGGAATAATTCCTAACATGGATAGCTAGTCACTCCATTTGTATGTGGTTATTAGTTATGTACGTCATTCCGGACATGGTCGTATCAAATAATTAATAATCATATGAGGGCCCAAACCTATAATTGGACATAGGAGCACATGCATGGTGAAGACTGCTTTAATGCAAGAATATGAGGTCAATAGCTCAAATTAGGTTGCATGGGGATCCTAAAGAGAATATTCTCTCTCTCTTGAGGAGAATAAGTCTAGTGGAAACTCGCCCGTACTCTTATTGTGAATTGTGATTCATGAGCCAGTTTCTCCTCTCCTCTCTTGTGTTCTTCATAGTGGCTTGGGGGTGGATTGGTTAGGGTATTGATAGCCTTTCCATGTTGGATGGGTGGTTCATGCTCCACAGGTGTCCTTTTGTTTTGCATGCGATTGGAATTCTGAAGGTCTTCACTTGGGGTTCTTAGAAAAGAAGTATAGACCAGAGGGGAAAAGATGCGATGAAAAGTTAGGAAAAAATGTGTGGTGGCAAAATTGAGGTCGAGAGGGGGGAAAACAAAGAAAGCGTATATACAATTAAATAAAGGAAAAATAAGAAAGAGAAAATGAACTAACAATGAAAAAAAAGAAAATTAAAAGTGTGTCCCTTGATGTTTTTCTGGGACTTATTTTTTTTTTTGAAAAGGATACTAGGTGGTGAGACATGCTTCATAGAGCTTTTCTAATTGTTGGCCCTTCGCATCTTTGACATCTTGGTTCTTTCGGTGGGTTTCTGCAACCACGTGAATGAAATTGGACCACAATGTGCTGTGCGTTATGGATTGCGAGCAGATTTCTTGGGTGCATATTCCCCTGGAAATCTGTCGTATACCATCTTTCCAACCTCACTATATTGACGAATGATGTGGAAGGCAAGAGATGGTAGGTGAGGTATAAAGTAATTTGATCCACGATGGCAGGTGTTTTGAAGGCTTTATTCGGGTCGATACATTACTCACTGAAGCACATGTCTCACCTAATTTCTACTTGTAGTAGCTATCAGGAGTGTTTCCACTTATAATAGACTTTCAATATGATGTGATCTAGAGAGTTAGCCGCATCGATCATGAAGCGGTTGAGGGCCCTTTGGAAATCGACTGTTGTGCTCCAACCCTTTCCTAACTTTATTAATGGCCAATTATTGGCCCCGATGCTTGGAGTCTTCAATGCTGATTTTCTTCCGGGCATTGGATGATACAATGGATCTGCCCTTAAAATTGTAGGAGCCATAATACTCTTTGATCAGCTCTGGGTTACGTAAAAGTACCGCCTTCCTGCACTTTGGTTGGGGATGCAAAAGTGACAGAATATCGGCCAGTTTCTTCTTTAGGAGCTCCTCGAGCTTTCTAGGTAATTGTCAAGAATTAGATATGCAACATCAAGCATTCACCATAAGCAATCACCACAAGAAGACGGAAGAAGAACACGCACTGTCACTCTATCACACTAACTCATACAGAAAGTAAAATGTACAAATAAACCCTGAACCTTGATAGAGAGAGAAAACCTACGAATAGACTAATAGACTAGCCCATGGTTATTGGCAGCTGGTCACAGTTGTCAACATTAATGTGCATCGTAAGATATAGTAGTCGCATCCACCTGTGGTTGACCTAAATCCACAAGCGATCTTCGTAACCATACCGCTTCTTGTGTAGCATTGTTGAGTGCTCAATATTCAGCTTCCGTCGATGATAAGACTACTATAGGTTGCTTTTTGCTGCTCCATGAAATTGCAGCTGTACCATAATTGAATGTATGACCACTTGCAGATCTTCTGTCATCAATATTACTTGCCCAATCGGCATTACAAAGAATTGCCCAAGAGATATGGACATTTCTGATATTCAGATCCTCAATTATATGGAAGCACTTCCCCCGAAGACCTATCCGCAACATGCTTCCAAGGTCGAATCAGTTGCCAAGGTTGCAAGTGAAAAACCTGAGACAAAATTCTACCGTCCCAAACGTCCACACTATCCATGGAATCTCTGTGAGGCGGAGACTATCTTTCAAATTGATGACGAGATCCTCCATGACATACCAATTGTCTCTCCACCACCAAAACCTCAACTACATGGTCATACTATGAAAGAGAAAATGAAAAAACCACTTCAAATTCAACCGTCGGGTGACCTCACAACTGTTCGGGAAGTTTCTGAGGTTGCCTCTAGTCCTACATCCATACCCGAAAAAGCACCATCTCGACAAGATAAAGGCAAGGCCCCTCTCAAATCTCCAGCCCATGATGTCCCTACATACTTTAAGGACTATACGATCGAGGATGTCACAATCAAATTACCCCAAGCTCAACATGAGCCCACTGGTAATTCACCCTACGAAGGCCCTGCGCAAACCATAACCCTTTCCCTGAGTGAGCCAAATGAAATCAACGAATATCTTGTCCACATCGGAGCTCATCTCAATCGCGAACAACAAGATGGCTTGAAAAGCTCCTGCAAAAATATCGACATATCTTTGGTTGGACCTATAAAGACATGAAAGGCGTCTCACCCCAAGTAGTTGTGCATCGTATCCCACTTAAATCGGGTGCGAGGCCCACTGCGAGTCCTCCGTACAGATGCAATCCCATCTATAAGGCCAAGATCAAAGAAGAATTACAACGCCTTTTAGATGCGGGATTTATATATGAAATTGAACATACTGAGTGGGTCTCCCCAATTGTCATCGTCCCCAAGAAAAATGGAAAACTCCAGATTTGTGTCGATTTTAAGAAACTTAACGTCGTCACTGAACGAGATCATTTTCCATTACCTTTCAAAGAATCCATCTTAGAAAATCTAGCAGGAGATGAGGCTTACTCCTTCTTAGATGGCTTTAGCGGATATAATATGATCCAAATCACTGAAGAAGATCAACACAAAACCGCTTTTGCCACAGAATGGAGAACCTTCTGTGAGAAAGTCATGCCTTTTGGGCTTTGCAATTCTCCTAGCACCTTCCAACGTGTTATGCAAGCGGCCTTTTCTCAGCAGGTGGGCGATACCTTAGAAGTTTACTTGGACGATTTAGGAGCACATTCCAAAGAAATACGTCATCTGTCTGTGCTCGAAATAAAATTTATCCAATGTCAACGCTTGGGTATCTCTCTTAATCATGAAAAAGGCCAGATTTGGATAACCCATGGTATTGTGTTAGGACATATTATCTCACGAAATGGCATTGCCACTGATCTTGAAAAGATCCTTATCATTTAAAATCTACCGGAACCGCGTACGATACGTGAATTTTACTCCTTCCTTGGCCACGCCAACTACTATCGATGCTTTATTTTTTATTTCGCTAACAAAGCCCGCTTAATCTACAAAGTAGTTGTAGTTCCCAAATGGACAGATGAACAACGCGTCACCTTCAATCAACTCAAAGAAGCCCTTACCAAAGCACCCATCCTCCAGGCTCCTGATTATTCTAAAGAATTCCATGTGCATACTGATGCATCCAAGTATGTCATTAGAGTAGTGCTCACCCAACCGGGATAATTAAAAATAGATTACCCAATTCGTTTTCTTAGTCGACAATTGATACCTGCTACCACCGAACGCGAAGCTTTGGCAATGGTATATGCGGTTCAGAAGTTTTGCCATTATCTTCTAGGAAAAATCTTTGCGTTCTTCACTGATCATCAAGCACTGTTGTATCTCATCAACAAGACGTGCACCATAGGTCGTATTACTAGATGGATCCTATTATTGAGAGAATTTGAGTTTAGGATCGTGGTTCGTAAGGGAGTTCAGCATTTTTTAGCAGATCATCTATCCCGAATCCCTAACCTTCCTACCCTTGATCAAGGTGTCAACGATGATTTACCAGATGCAATCCTTTTCCAAGTTGACTCTACACCTGTATGGGCTAAGGAAATTACCGAATATTTAACTTCAAAGTAGATGGATCCTTCCTTTTCAAAACTCGAACAACGAGCGTTGGTCCTCAGAACTAAACCTTATACGTTAATTGCAGGACAACTCTACAAGCAAGGGTTAGATGAAATTATCCAACGATGTCTTATTGAAGGAGAAATCCCCTCTGTAATTTCTTTCACTCATGAAGGTATTGGTGCCGACCATTTCTCTTCTGAAACAACTGCTAAGAAAATCCTCTTGGCTGGTTTCTGGTAGCCAACACTCTTCAAGGATATGCACAATTACACTAAGGCTTGTGATGTCTGCCAACGCACAAAACATTTTCAAAAAATAGACTATATGCCTTTACACCCTGTACCCACTGATCAAGCTTTCCAGAAATGGGAAATTGATTATGTCGGACCTATTAGTCCTGCTGCTCGACACACCCAATCTCGTTACATCATAGTAGCTACGGACTACTGCACCAAATGGGCTAAAGCAAGAGCTGTTCGCAATGCTGACGCTCATTCCACCGCCAAATTTCTCTATGAACAGGTTATAATTCAGTTCGAATGTCCTCTAGAGCTTATCAATGATAGGGAAACACATTTCCTTAACTCTGTCATAGTAGATTTTCTTTCCAAATTTTTTGTGGTACATCGCAAAAGTTCCCCATACTATCCACGCTACAATGGCCAAGCAGAATCCACCAATAAAATCCTATGTGGCATTCTCACCAAAACCGTCGAATCCAGCCGATCTGATTGGGAACTCAAACTCCATGCTGCTCTCTGGGCTTATCGCGCTACCCCGAAACAAGCTACAGGCTTAACCCCCTTCCAGCTCACATATGGTCAAGAAGCCATTATGCCTGTGGAATTCCATATTCCCTCCCTTCGAGTAGCCTACAACCTTGAGCTCGATACTCCTCAGAATCTAGAAAATAGGTTATTCCATCTGGAGCAACTCTGTGAAACACGACGGATCAGCATCCATGCTCAACAATTCCACAAACAACGACAAAAAACATGGCATGATCGATCACTGAAACTTAGAGATTTCCAAGTGGGTGATAAGGTTTTGCTATACCAGGCCAAAGCCTTCAAAGGCAAACTGAATTTTCAGGCCAAGGACCTTACGTCATAAAAAAAATCTTTGTCTCTAGATATGTTCAACTCCAAACCCTTCAAGGCGATGTCCTCGACACTGTGGTCAATGGGAGTCGACTGAGAAAGTACAACGAACCCTGCTTTTATCTTGATATGTATTAGCTGTTTTTTCTCTTCTGTTTATTTATTTTTCTTCTTCTCCCCTTTTATACTCTCTTTTTATTATTTGTATGCCATTTTGACACCATTTTTTGCTGTGATTTGTTGTTCCACCCATCAAGATACTATCAAATCAGTCTTCTCTGAGAAAACCACAAAAGTCATTAGTTTCAGACAAAATGTTTTTACATCATCTCAGATAGAATTCCCTGACCCCTTTCTTACAGAGAACGATTCATTTTTGGCCTCTGCGAATTCTGTCTCAGAAGAAAAATGTCAAAAAAATCAACAAAATGGAGTTTTCTTTATCAGATATCCATGTTCAAAATTTGCAGACAATTCGCGAGAGCTCAAATTGATCGTCAGGATTTCTCTATTACCTCTGCGAATTCTGATCAGATACATTTTTGCACTATCAGACATTTTCTCTCTTTTGGCCAACACAAATCACTTACAAGAATTCGTGGGCCCTCAGAATGATGCCTCAAAATTCGCGACCATCATTACCAAATCGTAGACACTGAGGACGAATTCTGGGTAAAGTTGCGAATTCTTGTCCAAAAAAGCCTATATATAGGTCTCCACCCTTTCTCCACGAGTTCGTTTTAGATTGATGCTCTCGAATTCATGTCAAATTTTTTCAAAATTTTCAAAATTCTCAGAGCAATCTAAAATCACTACTGCCATGGCTTCCCGTGATTCCTCATTGAGCTTGCACCACCGTAAACCCCCTCGTCCTTATTCAGGGGATATAATCATGATTTCTCTTAAGAATTACACCGAGCAGCTCACACTGGCCAAGGATATTCTTTGGTTTTAATCTAACACTTTTCCGGGACCAGTAGACTGAGAGCCTCATCCGAGCAGCTTACTCGACCTATTTGGATGAGTTCTAAACTTTTCGGCTTACAACCAAGACTGGCAGTTATTCTATTATCAACGTCTCTCCGGCGGATCTTCAAAGTGTCGGCTTTCCTAATCTCGGAGAGACAATCCATGGCAAGGGCACCAGTTATGATGCCAAGTACTTCACCAAGTTTCTGACAAACGACGACAAAACCATTGCCCAAACCAACGATGGGATCGCTATCCGACTCATAACGGGTCCCCATCTATGGGCCGCCTCAGAGATCATCATCACCATGGCTGCAATACATACCACCAAGATGGATCGCATCCCACCGAGCGATCTCTTCTCTCTAACCCTCACCATGGACGACCTGTTGTAAAGCTACCTTTACAAGCTTTACTTCTGGCGCCACTGGCACCAGCAGCGGCCCTGCTGCTCCCGGCGCCAATGGAACCGGCGCCGCTCCCAGCGCCACTGTGGCCAGAATCTAGCCGGCACCAAGTTCCTATGGCTGAAAATTTTTGATCGGTTCTAGCGAAGTCCAGAGAGCTCAGATCGATGTGCAATCACCTCACACGATCTAGGCATGATTAAAGGAAGCCTGGGGATCAATAAAATCTAGAGAGAGAAAATGACTTTCTAGAAAGAGAAAATTCTAGAGAGAGAAAAACGTGCTTTACCAGCCTGGGTAGAGTGCTTGGTATGAGGGGGGGTGCCGAATCCCACCAATACTATAGGGGAGTGCGGGTTGCGACTCAGGGCGAGCTCCAACCAAGTCTCAGCCTCCCTTGCTGGAATGTTTCATGGCTCTCGCCTTGGCATGCTAGCGCCCCGGAGACTATGATCGTGACGAAGCCTTGGCGCTAGGTTGGCTTCCAGCGCTCGTGACGAAGCTTTCAGTTGGTTAAGTCTGATGTAAGTCAGACCGCTTGCTTGGAATAGATGTTACTCGTTTGTAACGAAGCTTCGAGTTGGTTAAGTTTGATGTATGTCGGGTGGCTTGCTTGGAGGGAAGTCACCCACATCGGGACCCCCGATCTGGCATGGCGGTAGATTGGATCTCAATGTTGGTTTTTGGAACTTCAAGTTGGTTAAGTCTGATCGTTGTTGGCGAATTGGCTGCTTGTATGTCAAGTGGGTATGGATGGCAAGAGTTGAAGGCTGGGAAACTAAGTCGTGGTTCCCGACTCCCTTTGGGATGTCTGCGCTACATGTGGTATCAGAGCCGACTGGCCGGTCAGCTATGCGGATCTCACGAAAATGGCCACGGTTTGGGGTTCATCAAGACAATTGTTGTGCTCTGACATCTGATAAGGACATCAGATTTTATAAAGGTGGGGTGGATGTTGTAAAGCTACCTTTACAAGCTTTACTTTTGGCGTCACTGGCGCCAGCATTGTCCTCAGCGCCAGCAGCGCCCCTGCTGCTCCCGGCGCCACTGTGACCAGAATCCAGCCGGCGCCAAGTTCTTATGGCTGAAAATTTTTGATCGGTTCTAGCGAAGTCCAGAGAGCTCAGATCGATGTGCAATCACCTCACACGATCTAGGCATGGATAAAGTAAGCCTGGGGATCAATAAAATCTAGAGAGAGAAAATGACTTTCTAGAAAGAGAAAATCCTAGAGAGAGAAAAATGTGTTTTACCAGCCTGGGTAGAGTGCTTGGTATGAGGGGGGTGCCGAATCCCACCAATACTATAGGGGAGTGCGGGTTGCGACTCAGGGCGAGCTCCAACCAAGTCTCAGCCTCCCTTGCTGGAATGTTGTCATGGCTCTCGCCTTGGCATGCTAGCGCCCCGGAGACTAGGGTTGGTCACACACTTGAAATATAACCTTCTCAGATTTATCAATAAAGTGGGATTTTTTTCAAATTGACTCTGATTACCTTCTGGGTTTCAGTGTTCGGTAAAAGTGCCAGTTGTAAGGCCGCTTCAAAATTTTTAAGTTGGCACATAGCTGAGGGTCGTATCCCGGGACGCCAGCGGTATGCCGTCGAGACCATTCGGTCCTGGCACCAGCGGGATGCTGTCGGGACCATTTTGTCCAGGAACTGGTTGTCTCTATATCTGTCGCGGCTTGTGGTTCTGAGTGTTCCTTGCATGAACGTGAATGGGTTAAGCTCTTGGGAAACAGGCTCTAACCTGTCGGCTAAGTTGGATGGCTTGCTTGGGTGGAAGTTACCTGTTTATGGCTATCCAGTCTGGCATGCTTCCAGTGCTCATGACGAAGCTTTCATGTGGTTAAGTCTAATGTAAGTCAGATCGCTTGCTTGGAATGGATGTTACTCGTTTGTAACGAAGCTTCGAGTTGGCTAAGTTTGATGTATGTCGGGCGGCTTGCTTGGAGGGAAGCCACCCACATCGGGACTCCCGATCTGGCATGGCGCCAGGTTGGATCTCAATGTTGGTTTTCAAAACTTTAAGCTGGTTAAGTCTGATCGTTGTTGGCAAGTTGGCTGCTTGTATGTCAAGTGGGTTTGGATGGCAAGAGTTGAAGGCTGGGAAGCTAAGTCGTGGTTCCCGGCTCCCTTTGGGATGCCTGCACTACACGACCCCACTCAAAATTATAAGTGGGCTGAGAAGGTAGCGGAGAAGCTGTGCGGAGCCTTGAACGCCCGCAAATCAACTACCAAATGTGGGTATCTCCTCCACATGTTGGTCACCAAGCAATTGGGGTCTAAGGCGGCTGCTGCCATCAAGGAACTGGATGTTGTTTATCCAAGCACAAAAAAGTGAGCCACCCCCCTACCAACAGCAGAACCAGTCTCACCAGCCCCACGTACTAAGAAGCAGAAAGGGAAGGCAGTCAGTACCAAAGTAGATGTCCCACAAGACATTCTATCAAGCGACATCGGGGTAGAATATGCAGAATCCGGAGGGAGCCTTAAATCATCTCAGGTCCCAAAGGAGGTCCTAGAGCAGCAGACAGCCTTACTTCACCAGGCCCAACAACGCCGAAAAGTAGTAGCAGCAGCAACAAGCAGCTCCGGAACGACAAGAACTTCTGGCTCTGATCCATGGGCATGATTCTGTCCACACAGACAATCTCCTCTCCATCACTTGCTCTCACAATCCCACCACCACCCCCACCATTTACTGTCACCTCCACACCCTCATTAACTCTCAACACGGGCTTCCCTTCCACACTTCCACAAAAGCCCTCGACTGTACAAATCTCCACCCTACTTGACTCCATAGTCAACGTAGATGATTTTGCCTTACAATTACTAACTGCACTCCCATCAACCACTGTCACCACTAACCCAATCCCACAATCTCCGCCACGTAGTCTATCCCCACCCCTCCTTGCCTTTCCTACACCTCTGTCTAGCCCTGCTCCTGATTTTCTACCATTTAACCCCATGCCGTATCCTAACTACACACGCAACCTCCCTGACATTGGTCCTTGGGAGCAGCTACCCCTTACAGCCCAAAAAAGTGGTATGGTTGGTGAATGAGCTCCAATACAATATATTCGGCACCCTAGGGGGACAACACACTATGCGGCAATTTGACGATGGTGCTATGGCGGGCCTTCAGAAAGAAAAAACAAGGCTGGAGGAGGAAACCAAACAACAACAGCTACAAATCCAAAACCTCACGAATTACAATCAACAGCAGCAGCAGATGCTAATCCATCTCCAGAACCATCTCCAACTGAAGGTATCCAACATGCAGCAAACCATCAATACCCTCAAAGCCGAGAAGGATGAGGCTGTAGCAGATTCACAAACAGCAAGTTCCGCTATGAAGGAACAGTTGGAAATGGTGGACTTCAACAACTTTGCACCACCAGCTATCCTTGAGGGAACTGCCATTCCAATGGTGGCCTATCAAATTCTGGCTTAAAAGCTAAAAGCCACGACGGAGCAACATGCAAAATTACAACAATCATACGTTGCTTCCGTCGAGGCCCTAAACCAGCACATAGCCACCTTGGAAGAACGCTTAAAGGTTGCTGCCCAGTCGACACCGTCGGTTCATGCAGAGCATGCCCAATTTCATGATTCGGGGCACCACTTTGATGGACCTGATAGTGGAGATGGCACAAGATTTCAATTGCCTCCTCCTACAGCTCAAGGCTCCGCATTTCAAAGCCAACCCCTGGGGCAAGGAGCTCAAACACCAACCAATCCATCGGGCTCTAGGGGTACCAGCTCCCAACATTTTCTTTTTCCTTCCACCACTTCTAACCCCCTCGACACCACTAATTTCACCTTCATTCCACAACACTTTTCACCTGAATCACAACACATTGCAGAAGCTAACCCCTCGCCTCCTCTATCTCCTGATCCCGATCCACAAACCGCACACGAGATTGCCTCTGAAGCCCCCACCATCCAGCACAGAATCATGCCCACAAAACCAAGCAAGGAGTTGCATGTCTCTCAGGAGTTTGCAAAGAAGTACCCAACAACGAAAGAACGAGGTGGCTACATACTGCCAGATTTGGACCAGTGTCAAACACATAAAGCAACAGTCAAACTCCTGGATCCACAACCTCTCTGGCGCCATCAGCTCTTCTTGGAAAGTAAGACCTCAATGGCATGGTATCTTGAAGCTCCCTCCTACATGCGCAACAATCCTTATTACTATCCAGTAGCGAGGCAAGAACCGTTTCCTGCCACCAAGTTCAAAAATAAAATCTTTTGGTCTAAGCTCACAGGAGTCGATACCGGCAACTTAGCCGAAGACATGGTCACCAACTACCGAGTCTTCTACCAGAAGCACCATGGCAATCCTGATCGCGATGTCAGATATTTTGTAGATAATTGGGGCCTGGCAGAACTTTGAGGTTTTTGGGATCGAGGGTTACCCCCAATTGCCTTTGACATCAATAAACCCTTGCGCATGCAAGACGACCATATCAACGTTGCAAGGCTCTATTATCGCGCTACACTTACTTCCGCCTTGCATGTTGATATGGTAGAGCTATAAAAAACCCATAACTTTCTCTAGGGTATGCTCCATTATTACAAACCCGTGCCCTTCCTGAACAAATTACGGTGACAAATGATGAAGGGCATCGAGACGACCATCTACCACTTCCGATAGCAACAGTCTCGCCTCCAAGAAGCACAAAAAATCCAGGACGAAAAGGCGTCGATTGGTGTGGGACCACCAATCCAATAAGGAGGAAGATAATGTTAGCAACTGTGCTAACACAGAGAAAATAAAAAAATAATAAAACTCTGTGGTTTCTGTCTTCTCCTATCAAATGTCCGCTGATCTTCTTCAATCACTAGCCTTGTCTCTTCACCTGTCACGATCTCCCATAGCTCCTTTTCCATCAAAATGTTCTTCAGTTTGAATTTCCAAATTGCATAGTTGCCGGCACCTTCCAATTTGCTTGACTCATTAAGAACACTCTCGCTTAGAGTTGCCATTACTAGATAGATGAGTCTAGATAACAAAATTTATTCACGCCACAAAACTGTAAATTTTGGTTGTACACCTGATATCGATACGATGCGCGGGTGCACGACTGCTCGAGATTCTCTTTACCTCTGGCGCGTCGCTCCGATATTGATACTGATATGTGATATCGGTATGATGCGCGGATGTACGACTGCTCTTGGTTTTCTTTACCTCTGGCGCGTCAATCTGATATTGGTACGAATATGCTATATCTGTATGATGCGCGGATGTACGACTACTCAAGATTTTTCCTACCTCTAGCGTGTTGATCCAATATTGGTACGAAAAAGCTTAAAAATAGAGAGAATATAAGACCTTTCAGAGGGAATATTCTAGATTCCCCACTTCAGCGCGGTGGCTACGCCGCCTCCTCTTTGCAAAAATTTCAAAATGTGTGATCGTTCAAAAGACAGAGATCAGTAATTTGAAAAGTATGAAGCCTTCTAACTCTGAATGGTAGTACTAGACACTGTCTAGTGTGATTTGCGGTCTCCAAACAGACAAATGAGAGATTTCTTGGCAAACCTCTCACACAAATAGCACTTTCCACAATAACTAGGAAGTATTGTAAAAATCTCCCCCACTCAACATATTTTCAATCTGTCTGATGCTGCCCTAGCCTTTCTGATGCTTTCGGGACTGTGCTTTCATTCCCCACTGATGATTCTGAGCTCCAACCCTACAAAATACACCAAAGAAGAATTTCTTCCAGCCGTTTTTGTCTCTCCAAGATTCCACCTCCCATGAAGGACTTTCTCACTTCATTGCAGAGCCTGTGACAAGCTGTATCCACTGATCAGGCACGCAGGACTATTGGTGCTCTGATACCATGTCAAGAATTAGATATGCAACATCAAGCATTTACCATAAGCAATCACCACAAGCAGGCGGAAGAAGAACATGCACTGTCACTCTATCACACTAACTCATATAGAATGTAAAATGTACAAATAAACCCTGAACCCTAATAGAGAGAGAAAACCTACGAGTAGACTAATAGATAGCCTGCGGTTATTGACAGCTAGTCACAGTTGTCAACATTAATGCGCATCGTAAACAATAACAATGAAGTTTATCATTGATTTCTAATAGTAATTTATAGCCACCCTTTGTCTTGATATTAGGATATTGCTTGACAAAGCGGTCCGACTATTTAGAATCAGGCACTGAAAATACTTTTTGGTACTAGTGCTTATGTACCTCCAGAAGATCAACGAGGTTGACGGTGTGAGGAGGAATTGTGGAGGTGGATGTGTGAAAGTTTTCAGATCATTAATATCCAATGAACTTGAAAGATATTTGGTTAGAAAAAGAAATACACTACCAATCTCACCAATGTAGAGAAAAAAAATGAGATACAAACACTAAAGGAACTTGATCAAACATGAATGAAATGATAAAGTATTGTTGCTTTCAAAATTTGAAAAGTCAATCTCTAAGTCTAAAAACAAAGCTGGCCTCAATATGTCAAATATGGAAATATAGCAAACATGGTCAAACTAGTTGAATCATTCACACTCCCTCTTCAACTAGTTTTAGCATAGACTTTGATAACACTCCATGTGATGTCCTATACTTCATGAACAAGTCCTTTCCCAATGCTTTGGTCAAGATATCAGCTACACATTCCCTTGAAGACACATGTTGAAGCTCCACCTCCTTTGTAATGAGTTGCTCCCTCACAAAATGATCTCATACCTCAATATGCTTGCTCCTAGCATGAAAGATAGGATTGGTTGCCAATCTTTGGGCTGATTGATTGTCAGAAAAGAGGATTGGGCTCTCTAAAAAATCCAGCAAGTGAATATCCTTGATTATCCTCTTGATCCATACCACCTCCTTTGTGCAATGTGTAAGAGCTTTGTACTCGGCCTCACTAGATGACAATGAGATAGTGGCTTGTTTCTTCGACATCCATGATATAGCTCCATCACCTATGAAAATACAATGAGCATTTCCTATCCATTACATCTCCAGCATAGTTTGAATCTGAAAATCCAAAAAGATCAAGTGAGAGTCCCTCATACAATATGCCAAAATCTCGAATTCCAGTGATGTACCTCAAAACTTGCTTTAGGTTCCAATGCTCCTCACTAGGATCTTGCATGAATTGACTCAATCTTCCAACACAATAGCTTAGATTTGGTCTAGTAATGGCTAGATAGATGAGTGAACCAACTATCTTCCTATAGAGAGTAATGTCTTTGAACGATCTTTCATTACCTCTTATAGTTAGCTTTACATGAGACTCCATAGGTGTATCACTAGCTTTTGCATCTACCATATGAAATTTTTAAATAATAGAATTAGCATACTTCTCTTGACAAATGAAAGTAGATTGAGAAGATCTAATGACTTCTATTCCCAAAATGTAATGCAAATTACCAAGATCATGCACTTCAAACTCCTTCCTAAGAGCACTCTTGATATCCTCCACATCTTGATTGACTCCACCACTCAAGATGATATCATCCACATAGATTAGCAATATGGTAACATCATTCTAGGCAAACCTATAATAAAGTGAATGATCATACTCACTCATAACAAAGACTTGAAAGAGTAAAAAAGTGTTAAGCTTAGCATACCAACTCCTTGGTGCTTGCTTAAGACCATACAAGCTCTTTTGTAGTAGACACACATGATTTGGCTTTGTTGATGAAATGTAGCTCTCGATCTGCTCCATGTACACTTCCTCCTCAAGATCACCATTCAAGAATGCATTTGAAATGTCCATTAGCCATAGATCACATCCATAAAGTGTAGCAAGTGAAATGATGACTCGAATGCTTACCATCTTTGCCACGGGTGCAAAGGTCTCATCATAGTCAATCCCTTGTTGTTGAGCATATCCTTTTGCCACTAACCTTGTCTTGTACTTGTTGATAGATCCATATTGGTTTGTTTTTACCTTGAAGATCCATTTGCATCCAATAGCTTTCTTGTCCTTAGACAACTCCACCAATCTCCTTGTTCCATTCTTCATAAGAGCTTGATACTCAAGATCCATTGCTTGGATCCAATCCTCTTCTTCCCTTGCTTGATCTACACTTGTAGGCTCATCCAAAGAGCTTAGTAAAGCAACATAATATCCAGAAACTACCTGCTTACCCTTTTGATCATATGTGAGCCTTGAAGGTACTTGTCTTTCCCTTGATGTTCTCCCTGGCTTTTGACTTGATGAAGGTCCATCATCATCACCATCCAAAGTAGGATCCTTTTCATCAACATCAAGAATGTTAGATCCATCCACACTACCATCAATCATGCTTGAAGACACTTTTGGAATGTTCCCCTCATCAAAGATGACATCTCTACCAACAATCACTTTGTTAGTAGAAGGAATGTAAACCTTGTAGGCTTTACTCACCTCATTATATCCAACAAAAATACCTCTTCTTGAAGATGGATCCTCCTTGGTCCTATCATCAAGAGTAATGTTGACATAACATGTGCATCCAAAGGTTCTTAGAAAGTTGACACTCGGCCTCCTCATGAATAGCATCTCAAAAGGTGTCCTTCCATTCAAAATAACACTCGGCCACCTATTGCACAAGCAATTGACACACAAAAAAGCTTGATCCCAAAATGATTTGTCAAGATTAGAACTTAACCTCCCCTCTTGATCCCATGCTCATCATAAAAGGCCTTGAACTTGGCAGATATGTACTCAAAACCATTGTCACTCCTTAAGCACTTGATCCTTGTGGAAAATTGTTCTCCCTTGCATTCTTGAACTTGATAAAGACATCATACACTTCATCCTTGCTCTTTAGTAGATAGATCCAACAAAATCTACTAAAATCATCAATGAATGTTACATACATCTTAGATCCATTATTGCTAATTGTAGTAAATCCATGAATATTCGAATGTACAAGTTGAAAAGGCTTTGTAGGTCTAGATATAGATCTAGTATAAGGTAGTCTATGTGACTTAGACAAAGTACAAGACTCACAAACATGTTTGATGCCACTTAAAGAACTTGGAAGACCTATCACAATCTTCATCCTAGCCATTACCTCCAATGGCTTGAAGTTGAGGTGTCCCATCCTTTTATGCAAAACCTCTTGAATAGGTATTTGCTCCCGTGCAACACATCCAACTTGGTTAGCAATAACACAAGCATCTAGTTTGAACAACTTCCCTTGTCTTTTACCTTTTCCAATCAAGACATCCTTCCTTTTGATCATACAAGCATCTCCATCAAACTCCACCTTGAAGGCCTTTACTTAGCATTTGATCCAGACTAAGCAAATTCTTGGTAATAGATGGAATAAACAAGACATCCTCCAAATGAACATTCCTATTTGTAGACAGAAAAATAGGAATTGTGCCAATCCCTTTGATTGCACACTCACCATCATTGGCCGTGCAGATCACCCTCTTGTCATCTCCATATGCCAACAAAGAAGTGAAGTACTCTTTGTAAAAGGTCGTGTGTGAACTTGCTTCACTATCAATACACCAAGGATCTAGATCTCCATCATTAGCAAGCATACATGAAGACATCACAAAAGCATCATCATTTGCATCTTGAACATCCAAACCATCCTCATCAAGAGTAAGATTACCTTGCTTGTTTCCTTGATCTCTCTTCTTCTTGTAGCACTCACTTGCAAAGTGTCCTTTGATGCCACAATAAAAACACTTAAGCTTTGATCTATCTTTCTTTTTGCCACTTGAAGAAGCATCAAATTGATCTTGCCTTTTAGACCACTTACTTTTGGTTTTGCCACTGAATTTGCCCTTTGTGAACATAGCATCCTCTTGAAGTGTCGATGTAGATCCACCTCTTGCTTTAAGCGTATATTTTTCATTGATCAAGATCTCTTAAGATCCATCAGACTTGACAAAGTCTGTTAAATAGCAATACTTTGAGCAATGTTAGCATGAGCTTCCAACAAGCCATTAAGAATCACTTAAATAAGCTCTCCTTCCTTAATTCTTTCATCAATGCAAGCCAACTCATCATTCAATACTTTCATCCTCAAAACAAAAGTACTTTGATTTTCTTCATTCTTTTGCAAACAAGAAAAGATTTTCCTTCTTAGAGTCAACACTCTAGAAGTAGACTTGGATTCATAAAGCTTCTTCAATGAATTCCAAGCTTCCAAAAATGATGTGCACTTACCAACTTCCTCGAGAAGCTCATTGGTAACATTCATCTTTATCATGTGTAGAGTCTTCTTGGCCCTCTTGTCATACCTTACTTGATCTTGTTGTGTTTCTGGTCTCTCCTCCAAACCTACAACAATATCCAAAACATCGTTCATCTCAAGAAGTGACTCCATCCTCAATTTCCACTATGAATAGTTGCTTGAGGTAAGCCTATCATTGGCTTCCAACATGACTCCAATTGAGGTTGCCATGTACCAATGACCTGATCTTCTTTTTCAACTTGTTTCAATGCTTTCAAAATATATCACCAAGATTTGAAACTATCTCACAAATTCTCTTCTAGCACTTATACCAAGCAAATCAACACATAGAATCATGGAAACTTGATCAACCTATGATCTATCCTCAATCTAATGACTTTTGCCACTTCCTAATATTGAAACACACTCAAATGAAGTCCAGCAACCTCACTATCTAGAGATCTAATCCAAATTAGAATTTTGTCAAAATCACAAAAGATTGATTATTCCAAATCTACATGCACATGCTGAAATTTTGATTATGCAATAGCCACCACTTAGGATAATCTGATGATCCAAAAATTGGCCAAATCCAGTATGTGAAGTCAAAAATCAAAATTGATCAAGTTTGTAAACCTATTTAGGGAATTAATCTACAAAAGATCCAATCTACAAAAGCAAAAAAACTTGATTTTGGTGTAGAATCCCCTCTAGCATGCTCTAGCCTTGATATCTTCACCAAATCATTGATAGATCTGATTTCCTCCTTCATAACCTGAGACACAAGCTCTGATACCATGTGAAAGTTTTCATATCATTAAGATCAAATCAACTTGAAAGATTTTTGGTTAGAAAGAGAAATACACTACCAATCTCACCAATGTAAAAAAATCAGCATCTACACACAAAATGAGATGAAAACACTAATAGAACTTGATAAAACTTAAATGAAATGATAAAGTACTATTTTTGTCCATACAAAACCAGCGAGCTACTATATTTCACATGTGTGGATCCAAAAATAACAAATATAGATCATTCTACACATAAAATTGCATGCAATCACAAGTATGGATAATAGAACCCAAGAGAACCATGTTTAGGCATGAAATGAGATAGAGAAGAGAGAAGATCACTCTCTCCTTGAGTTACATTCTTTTATAACATGTCCAAACCCCATTTGGCCACTTGGCTTTCTGTCCAAAATGCTAACCCTACTATTTTTGGGTCTAGATTCAAAGTACCCAACATTCAAATTTGAATCTACTAAAACTCGCCTTCTAACTTTCCCACACTTTCAAAAAGTATCTATTCAAATGACATTTAGAGTAATGAACTTTGAAAAGTCAATCTCTAAGTCTAAAAACAAAGTTGGCTTCAATATGCCAAATATGAAAATATAGCAAATATGATCAAACTAGTTGAATCTTTCACAGATGGTAGATCAGATTTGCGGGGCGAAGAGATAATGGGAAGCAAGATGGCACGAAATGGTGTGGAGTCATGAGGAGGAGATGCAATTTCACGCTCTGGAATGTTAGGATCAATCTGAAAAGAGGTGATGGCTTCAGCTGAGCGACGTACTAGAGATCTTGGTCGAAGGTGTGGTCTCTGCCAGTTTGGAGGTCGAAATGTGAAAGTGAGATGAAGTTGCTGGTAGTCGATGGTGGAGGCGGATTCGATGAAGGGAAAGTAAGAGATGGAGCACAGATGGTGGATAGATGGATCTTGGACAATGGCATTATAATATTGGTGACAATCATAGTACAAGGTTCGGAGCTCGTTATATGCAAGAGAAAGGGCTTTTGTAAGGGCGACAATGGTGGTGTCGCAGTGCTTGATGTGCTCTGCGAGGGCGTCGAGACGGCTTCTGGTTGTGGGTATTTTTTGTACAATAATAAATTAGTGGGTCCCACCTTAAAACTATCATTGTCTGCCTAGCCCAATGAACACACTAATTAAATAATTTAAGTTGTTTCCTAGTGACTTGGGCCCTAGTTGCAAATAAAATAAGTTAAAGGCCAAAGTCTAAGTTACAAAGTTGGGTCAAAGTCATGGTGGTAGGCGGGGTGTGGAGTGTGCTCCTTGGTGCACCACTAGATCTTTTGTGTTTCTTTGAAAGGCCAGGATTGCAATCCTTGCCACTTCAAGTAGCCAATAGAATGAATGGGACAAGGGGGGGCCTCCCCAAAAATAAAAGGGCACCATTTGTACTCATTTGACATTCTCAATTCAAGGAGAAAACTCTATTGGTTTCTCTCTCTCTCTCTCTCTCTCTCTCTCTCTCTCTCTCTCTCTCTCTCTCTCTCTCTCTCTCTCTCTCTCTCATGGACTCTTCTTTATCAGAAACCACCATCCTTGATCATGCTAAGAACAAACATATGTGATTTGAGGGTCCTAAAACTTTTTTACAAACCCAACTTTTCTTCATACTTTTCAAAAATATTTTCCCACCTTTTTTGGCTGGAAGGGAGCTTCCACAATACTTCTTATGAAACCGCTATATATAGCATATTTTTGAAGGAGTTTCTTCTACTATACGGTGAGAAGAAGGTTGGAAATGACGCCCTCCCTGGCTTGAGATTATCCGCGTTAACTATACGGTATGTGGTTCTGCTCGTTTTATATGTGTGCATTCATATCATGAATATGTATGATGATTATCAACTGTTCTAAATGTTGAATGGGAATGTATAAACCCGCTGTCCAGCGATGGATCAATATGGATTCATACAACTTATGGTTGGTTTGATAAATACTTCATATACTTTCCACTATCCAACGATGGACCAATGATGAAGCATACTCACTTCTGGAGCACTTGTTGAAGGTAGACTTGTTGATGTCCAGCGATGGACCTACAGCGATCTATCATTAGCAAAAGAATCAAAATGTTGATATATATGGTAGGCTGTCCAGCGATGGACCAGCGATGATCCAATATTACCTTCCACATACTTCAGAAGGCATGTTAATGATAGTTTTACATCATATGTAATAAGCTGAGACAAAAGCTTCATAATGGCCAGCGATGAAGCACTTCCTAACTCATGAATGGTTGTTTGGTTTCAAGCTCCTTATCATGAATATGAATGGATGATATCTTAGTGTGATAACTACAGTTTACATTATACATTACTATCCTTCAATGGACAACATGAATATGTGATTGTTCCTTAAGTAATTAAGGGTTTTGTACGTAATCCAGAAACAATGCTATGATGGTCTCATACTTTTATCAAAACATACAACTCAGTTGTTGGAACATTCAGTTTATGATTACTATACCTCATCCTTTAACAGTTTCGTTATCATACTTGCGAGTGACTACTCTTGCAAAGGGAATACTACTGTATATTAGCACTAACAAATGGAACTTGTGCTCTCTGTAGCATCAAATATTACTACTAGCTTCATTTTTGGTTAGGTTCAACTCTGAACCATAAAGTTATAAGCGTCTGCACAGGTATGCACTTTAAACCATTCACTTCAGATTTGTATAAGCAATTAATGGTAGGCTCTCCGTAAAGTATTTACTTTCGGGTTTTTTTTTTTAAAAGACTGACAATAACGTTATAAACGGCTTATTACTAAGGAAGGCAAAGAGCACTCGAGGGGACTAAAACATGGCATCCTCACAAGATACCACTGCTACAATCATTCAAGTAAGAATTCTTCGAGCAATTTTCAGAATTTGCAAGCATCACATATGCTCGAAAGGTAAGGTGTCTCTTCATAAATGTATGCCGTTCTAGGTGACTATTAAAGACCCTAAGTATGGAAACTACTTGGTTTATACTCAGTTCGACTATATCACTTCATAAGTGATATAATTTTCTTCTACGTTTAATAACACCCACGTTGTCCTGAAGTAAGGGTTCTCCTCATGTTATCTTGGATAGCATGGATTTGCGTAAGATAAACGGTTTTTACATAAGGATTAGAATGGCACGGATCTGTCCTGATACCTTGTAAAAACCATGAGAACCTCATCAATAAAATGAAACCTATCCAATACAAGGATCCAAAAAACCACGGGGTGGATATGGGGCTACGATAAACGAAAGTCTAATCGTAGTTACACTATTCAACCATGGCTTGTGATAATTTATTACCCATTCGGTTGTCATATCAGTGTATGGTGAGATACGATTGGAAAGCATGGATATGCTCAGGAGTATGGATAGTAGTGCGTGACATTTCTTAAGTCACACGAGTTAGAATAGCATGGATCTGCTCTGACACCGGCACACGTGTTCACACCATGGCTGTTAGCGATAAGCAACATATACAGTGAAAACTTTTCATACTTGTACTATAAATAAATTAAACTGATACGGACTAATGTCCAAAAACTGATCAGCATAGCACTCGCCTTGATACGGTAACAGAGGAGCTTGGTCTATCACTATAAAATCATCTTTATGTTTGGGAAAACTGGACTAAGTTTTAAAATGCTATTTATGTTGATGAGTAGTATAACATGTTTTGGACATGGATAACAACTAACGCTCAACTATGACACCTGTCTTCCCCACTATACTAACTCATGCGGTTTTGTGTTGTGGGATGGTGGTAGGTATCAACTGGACGTTTTGAGAGTGGTTATATTATATAGTGCTTTATTGTACTGTATTTTACTTTTCAGCTTTACTGTACCTTGTTGGTTTATGAATAAAGACTTCAAAGGGTTTGGTCTTGCTTTGTCAAGAGGAACTATGTGAAATTGTGTGTCTCTCTCTCTCTCTCTCTCTCTCTCTCTCTCTCTCTCTCTCTCTCTCTCTCTCTCTCTCTCTCTCTCTCTCTCTCTCTCTCTCTCTCTCTCTCTCTCGGTCGGGACCGAATAGCTTTGGGTAGGTGCTCGAGCCCCTTAAGCCTTTCCTAGCAAAGGCCTTCTCTCTCTCCTCTCCCTTTCTCTCTCTCCTTCCTAGGTTGGGTATGAATAGCTCTGGGTAGGCATTCAAACCCCCAATAGCCTCTCTCGACCTAAGCGTTCTCTCTCTCTGTCTCTCTACTATCTCTCTCTCTATATATATTCTCTCTCCTCTCTTCTCTTTTCGTGCTATGCAGGTGAAGGCGAGGATGCCGCTCCCAACGATGAACGTCTATACTACGAAGATGACCCAACGGTGGCATCATTGTCGGGGAGCGCCACACTCTCGTCTCACCACATAGCACCTCCTCTCTCTCTCTCTCTCTCTCTCATGCATTTCTTTTTTACCAAAAATTGGATTTTTGAGGTTTGCTTAGCATGATTATTGTTAGATTTGTTGTTTTCTCAAAATTTCTTTTGTATGTATTGTGGGGAGAAATTTTGAGGTGGGAGGATTAGTTTCGCGAGAGTTACCTTGCAAATTAAGACCCTCAACGAAGGTTCCTAGGATCCTGAATAGCAAAATCAAGGCCACATCCCTCGCAGACATCAAAATTTTGGTTTTTTGCCACAACTAACCTTTGTAGAGAATTCTGAAGCTCCATGTAAGAACCACCATGTGAAGATCTTCAAGATTCCAATCACATGCAAACCAAAAGGACACCTGTGGAGCATGAACCACCCAACCAATATGGAAAGGCTAGGCAATACCCTAACCAATCCACCCCTAAGCCATAGTGAAGAACACAAGAGAGGAGAGGAGAAACTGGCTCAAGAATCACAATTCACAATAGGAGAATGGGCGAGTTTCCACTAGACTTATTCTGATCAAGAGAGAGAATATTTCCTTTAGGATCCCCATGCAACCTGAATTGAGCTATTGACCTCCTATTCTTGCATTAAAGCAGTCTTCACCATGCATGTGCTCCTATGTCCAATTATAGGTCTGGGCCCTCATATGATTATTAATTATCTAGTACGACCACATCCGGAATGATGTAACATAACTATTAACTGCATACAGTTGGAGTGACCGGCTATCCACGTCAGGAATTATTCTGATTCCCTTGTACAGGACATGGACATAACATTTTTCCCCCTTAATCCATTTCTATCTCTAGAAATGAAACCTAGAGAAATTCTTCTTTATGCTTTCGACCCTCTCCCATGAATCATCGTCCTCAGTTTGTCCCTTCCACCTGATCAAGCACTCAAAGATAGAATGAATTCTCAATTGTTTATCTCTGGTTTTGAGTACCTTTTCAGGTTCCAAAGGAACACTAAGCAATGAGTCTTCCAAATGGGTAAGATCTTCCTCTAAACTAACTATGTCACCTTCATGTAAACTTAATTTCAAACAACTTACATGAAACACAAGGTGAGCTGTAGTTTTGTTCTGAAGGTCTAGTTTGTGAGCTAAAGAACCAATTTTCTTTATAATTCGAAATGGTCCACAATATCTCGTAGACAATTTATAATGCTTCCTTGTACTCATAGTCTTAGAATCCTCAGCTATTCTGAAATATACCCAGTCATCAACTTTAAAATTTCTGGGAGACCTTTTAAGATCGGCACAGTGCTTAGCTCTATCTTGAGCACTCGATACAGTCACGGGCCACTTGCAACATTTTACGCATATCATGCAAGAAATTTGCAACTTTTTGGATCTTAACAGACTTTGTCTCCACATTTATCGAAGATCTAGGTTGAAAAATCGTACATCAGCATAAACGGACTATAATCAATAGCAAAATGTTTTCTACTGTTATAAGCAAAATCAATTAAAGGAATGTATTCTTTCCATTGGGATTGCATGTGAGACACGTAAGTTCTCAACATATCCTCAAGCGGAGTGTTTGATACTGTTCAGGAGTAAGTTGTGATCCAACTTGTACGATCTTTTCCGGTTCTCCTGGCGCAGCAAGATTCATTGGCTGCATCTTAGTTGGGCCATTGTAAACTTCTTTAGATTTCGACATGTATTCTTCAGGTTCACGATGTGCTTTAGGTAACATGATAACCACGTCATCCAGTGTATAACGTTTAAAATGCTCGGGCATATCATGCTAGACTACGTTTGCTTGTTTTTTTTCGAAAGGACTTGTCTTGGGTCTTCGTTTAGCCTTCTTAGCAAGAATTGATCGTGGAGGTGATGACTTTCGAGATGATAAATCTTTTTTCAAAAGTGAAGACTTCCTAGATGATGATGTCTTACTAGAAATCTGACTTGAAGAATCATCCTCAACTTTTCCTTTGCCTTTATCCAATAAAGGTGGCACTTCCTTTGAATCAATCTTCCGAGGGGGATTTTCCCATTTCAGGACCGTATTATAATGTTGCTTAGCTTGTTTCTTCGTCATCGATCCTATGATCTTGTCTTCCTTCAATATAACTGCTTTGGACGGTTTGATTGTTAATTCATCAAGAACATTACGCACTCCAAATCTAGTGGTAGCCATATGATTTAGAATCTGCTCATCCGTAAGTCCTGCATTGCCATCATAAGTCAAGGCATGACTCACAGGAATGAGTTCATCCTCAATCGGATCTGGTATAGGTTCTGTTGATATCCAGACTACATTCAGCACATTTAGTGGAAACATGATTGGTGTATCCAAAGTTCGATCTAATAAGAAAATCTCGCTCAAATCTGATTGATTATCTTGTTGACACATATATCCTATTGTACAGTCAATCATTGCAAGAGCTTCATTCCAATTGACCGTATCTGTTTGAGAATCGTAATGAGCTCCCAAATTTTTCTGTGGTCGGTCACAAGTGTGATCCGTTGTTGACGAATTGTCATCCTCTTTTTGAACCACTGGTTTGATAGTCCAAGTTGTAGGATCAATTTTAACTGCACGTTCACGATTTTCAAAAGTGATTTTTTTGGTACTCCAGTTATGAATTACTTGCGTAACTCGTAACCATGGATGTTCCAATAGAACTTCGTAGACATTAGGCGCTTCTGGTAAGTCCATCACTACGAAAGTAATGACGAACAGTACTCTTGCAATTCTGACAGGTATATCTTCCACCACTCCTCGTGGACGAACTGTCATTTGATCAGCTAGCTTAATAGCAAAAGTAGCAGGTTTGATCTTTGTAAGGCCCCATTTTGCACATAGCTTTGTAGAGATCAGGTTAACTCCTAAACCGCCATCTATCACGGCTGCTTCTTTAGAAAATTGTTGATGCTGTATCGGTAGAGTGATATTCTTTTGTTCACTTTCCCAAGTGGCTCCAACATGAAGTACTTCGTTAGATTCTTCAAATCCAGCACAAAAAAGTAGCTCCTGATGGACTTCTGGTTCTCCTTGAGTTAACTTTTGCGCTAAGACATCTTTTGCTTTTGGCACCAACTTCAGGAACTCTCCTAATGAAATATTGACCTTACTAGACAAAATGTTCATGAGTAGTTCTGTTTGCGGTGCTTCTGGTTCAGTCATCTTGTAGGGTTCTTCAAGATGATGTAATTGATCATTCATATCCGTACATAAATTTCTTGAAGGATGCAATGGTGAAGACCGAACTTAAGCTGTTGATTTAGCAGCTCCAGGCTCCTCTTCTTCTTGTAGATGTTTAATCCACTACCTCATATTCTGATATCTTCATTTTTCTGCATTAAGATTTGGATAGACTCTCGATGCTGTTGGTGTATCGTTCAATGGTATAGAATCAGCAGGTACTGGATCCACTACTGGTTCTTTTTGCTTATGTGCTCTGGTGACCACCATCAAGGGTGCACTTGGTTTATTCTGAGCTAGTGGTCTTTGCTTGATTGTTATCAAATTTACAGGTGTTGTAGCTAGTGGTGGCTTTGGTTTTGCTGGACAATCTTTATAGCAATGCCCATAACCACAGTCACGACAGAATGGTACAATTTTTTTTTTATTTGGACATTCTGCAACTCTATGATTTTCTCCACATGCAAAGTGCTCTGGTCCAATTTCTAGAAGCTTGTTGTTGAGCGACGACATAAATGGCATATTGTTCTGAAGATCCACCTTCTTGATCATTACCATAGTTCCATTGCTCAGCACTTCCGTAAGGTTCTGGTTCCATCAAATTGGCAGGAGGAGCGGAGTGCTTTGGTGGGGCAGGTAAAGCTAAACGTTTCGGGTATCCAAGAGCATATTGTTGCGGTCTTACTGCTGGATTACCTCCATACTGTGGTTCTCGATGTCCCATCTAGGCATACCGTTGTTGAATTATCTGAGGTTTGAAGATGCAAAAAGCAGTCTCATGATCAGGTGAATTACACAGATGGCAAACACTGAGTTCCATTCATTTTTTCAATTGAGGACACTCGTTCACTGTGAGATTTCCTGTACAAATAGAACACCAGACATTTTCCCTGGTAGGAAAAGTCTTTGCAAGCTTTTCAGGTTCCTTGTTTGCTTCTCCGTGGAAATTTTCCAATGTTTTGATCTTCTCATCAAATTGCAACTGCAACTTTTCCATCTGTTTCTGCTGGTTCTTCCCAAGTTTCTCGAACTCATTGAGCATCATTTCTGTAGTATCATTGGCATTTGTTGATGCAATAGTGGTGGATGTCGTAGTAGTCTGCCCTACTGTATAAGGCAACGTACTGATATTTGGCTCCTCATCTAAATCTTCATCCTCCTCCCGAATTGCATCGTCCATAGCATTTTGCAAGAGTGCATACTCATTATGCTGTTTCAACTCACATTTGATCCGTTTAGGTAGACTTGACAAAAACCACATAATCATGGCATTTTCATTAATCAGCTCAGGTTCACATTCAGATCTAAGACATTTCACCCGTTCAATGTAATCTCGAACCATTTCCCGCTTTCCCATTTTAATTTCACTTAAAAGTAGGAAAGGGTTTTCCATAAACTTTCGCGGTTTGAACCGTGTGATAAGGGCTCGCTTAACAACCTCCCAATTTGTACACTCAGTTTCGTCTTGATTATAGTACCAATCTTGTGCTGCGCCTGTTAAGGCCATAGGAAACAGCTTAAGTTTATCTTGAGGATAAATCTCACCATAGACTGCACAGGATTCAGCATAGATTTGAAGAAATCTAACTGGATCTGTTAATCCATTATATTTGGGTAGCTCCAAACGGGGTGCTCTTCTAACAATAATTGGATTGACTTCCTGTGGAACACCTCCAGGAGCAGCTTCAGGGGCAGCCATCTTTACAAATTTAGATTAAGCAGACAATGAGATTGGATCTAGATTTTTTAATCACAACTATCTCAGATCAGATCTACTAGATCTATTCCATTTTTCAAGAATCTGATTCTATATCATGAAAAAGTTTTCGAGATTTGATCAATCGATACTTCTCAAAAAATGATAAATCTCTTAGAATCCAATTCAAAATATATCAGATTTGATCCAAATAATAACAGAGACTTGATCTGGAAAATCAGAAACTTAAAATAGGTCTGACGAAGGTCCACTAGATGAAGATTGGCTCGACGAAGGTTCAATAATGCTATTTTGGGCAAAAAAAACTCTCTGAACATTTTTTTTTGATGATTTCTTGGGAAATAACCTTCGCCGACCTCTCAGGTGAAAGATTTGACACAGATACAATTATGAAAAAACAGGCAAAGGTTTATGACACAAGAAAATACAGCTTTTGATGGTTGGCGAGGGTAAAATTCAAGATTTTCTATGATCTGATCAAGAAGAATCTTCGCCGAACTCAAAAATAGTATTTTACTATAAATAGAATGTTCTGGAAACTCGGCGAAAGTTCTGGCGAAGGATATGATCTATACATGTCTAGACAGTTTTATGAGTTGACATGCAGTACATGCAACATTCATGCATGCAATTACACATGTGAATCTCTAGTAGGTGAATTAGTTCAATTAAGTGGACTTTCCATGCAACTCCACTATAGGAATTCGAGTCTCTCTCATGTAGGGAAAGCTTGGCATGTTTTGCCATATTGTGAATAATGAGATTTTGGTGTTTTGGACTCATTCTCTCTCTACCCGAGTTTTCAATCATTGATTTTCTCTCTCTACCTGAGAGCAGGCTATTTTTCCCATACTGAGCACTTAGAATTTTTTTTTCTGACATTCAATTCTCATAGTGAGAAGTTAGATTTTTATATCAGATGTATGCCATTGTGCTCTTGTCATAGATTTTTCAAGTATACTGTTCTTTGATCAATCTTCAATCACAACACCTCAATAAGATCCTGTAGGGTGTGTGGTGAAGTTCACACTTGCTAAAAACTTCACATGGTATCAGGGCTTCATGCTTTGAAGAGGTGAGGGTGTATACATCAGATCTTCAGTGCTTTTGCTTGTAGGAACTCGAATTTGGGAGAGGGATTCAAACTCGTTGAAGACAAGCTCTTTGTGGATCATAAGTGGATCAAAACGAGCCTGATCTGCTCCAGCAGAGCCCTGTACGGACAGAGAGCTCACACGTGTGAAATCAGCCCTCATTAAATGAGTGCTACTTCTCTAGATTTGATCCAAAAAGGCCTCTCGTCATGAATGTATGCTTAGTAAAATGAGTAGTACCAAAATTAACTACTCATATTCATGAGCTTTTAGCATCAAAGTTACATGTTTAATCACAAACTGATCATATTTAATAGAAACATTACATCGCCTTTAACACCCATTTTTCACCTATTAGTTGTTGTAAAGTTTCATCAAGACCAACTTGAAAAGTCTCTTTGAGTCTAGGCTTCCATTTTAATCACAAAGTGGGCATACTTGATTGAAAGATTACATCACCTTTGACACACATAGATCAAACTCCACCCATTAGTTGGTATGAAGCGTAGGCTAGGAACGAAAGTGTGTTGAGTCTTTGGGTTACCTAGGGACCATGCTTGGAATTTGACTTGCATAAAACCTTTTGACATTGAAGGACTTTTTACATTTCCACTTTCATATTGCATGCATGTTTCATAAACATTTTTTAAAATAGAAATTGTAAGATGATTTTAGACTTTAGTAACGCTTAGGGAATCATGGCCATAATGCCCTTGTAGATTGTTTGGGCAAGGTATTATGGCATGGGCATAGGATTAAAAAAAGCAGTTGGGGGCTTTATGCCATATGGGAGTGAAGGTGTAACTTTTGTGCACAATAAAACAATAAATGTTCGCCAAAGTGTTTAAACTTTTCTTACTCTCAAAAGGTATAATTTTCAAACATAAAAACATATAACTATTGCTATTATTTGTTAAAAATACACATGTTGAGAATCTAATATAGGACACGACAATTCTTGATAAAGTAATAACTGACAAATTGAGAACCGCCGAGATTTATTTTGTGTTATTGAGAATTGCTAGGTGCAAGGAATTTTAAATGTAATGTAATACCCTAAACCGATGATTCTTGGTTAAAAAGAAAAAAGCAATACACCGAACAGGTAGGTATCATAAATATGTGAGAAACGCCCAACACTGGTAAAGACCCCTCGAGGAGCTTATCTCTATTTTAAAGATAAGATTGTTGTATTTTGAGAGAAAAATTTGTAAAACTTTGTTTTTGTATAGAATTTGACTTTTGAAATTACCTTTCAAACCAAGAATATGATTTTTTTACTTTGTCTTTTGAGTGAGATCTTGGTGAATTTTTTACGTTCCTTGTATAGGAGAACGCAGCCCTAGGGTGGGGACCTTCCCTTGTGTAATAACAGCTAGGTCTTTCTTTTTGAAGATTTATTGTCTATACACAAAAAGTTTGAAAAAAAATTCTATGTAATGCCCTCTCTACCTTTCTAAAAATAGAAAATACCAATTATTGATATGAAAGGTGTTTATGAGTTTGTCGAGTTTTTAAAAAAAAAATGAATGATTGTGCTATGTAAGGGTGATTTCAAACTACATTTCTCGACAAGTCCCAAAATTAAAATGGAGCCCTTTGATTGGTCAAAGGAGAAAAAATGGGTCTTTCCCCCTTCCATACTTAGCATATCATGTGCCATGGGACTCATGCCATGTAGCTGAATCCCATTTTTTGGGCATAAGGACCCGACATGTTGAGTTGTCAGGGTCAACTTAACATAAATTGACCAATCTGGTGGTAGAGATTCAAACTGGCCAATCCAATTGTGGCCCTTAGTTGGCACTTGTCATCCAAGTTGAAAGGGAGGGCCCGTGGTCCATTGCCTACCAAAATTCGAAAACCGAGCGGCAATTCAAAGGGCCGGGCAAAGGGACTTGCCCCTAGCCTAAAACCACCCCAATTGTGTCTACAAATGCGCAATGGAAAAAACCCTTTAAGTCATTAGGACAGGCAGATAGGCCCTTGAGATGTAGTGGAGCTTGCAACATCACTTGCTTGGGTTCTAGATTTGTCTTTAGGAAACCATACAAAAAATACTCCAATTTTACACAAATATGCATCAATCATGCATCAATGTTAATCACGTGATGATGTTATATAAAGTGAAGCATAAACTGCAAGTAGTACTAATACTCTTGAAAGAATATCATTCAACTAAGAAAACAGTAAAATTACATTGGACTCCAAAGAAGGACATTATTGATGGAAATTGTTGGTATGAGATGAGGATGAGCTTTGAATTCATCCACAACCCACATGAAATAAGACTTTGTGTCTCAATAGATATGCATCAGAATTCAGAGAATTAATTTACTTAGCATTTATGTTTCGTATGGATGATTTCATCCTCTAAGTGCAGATGCATTCGAAGTGCCATCAACCAGCTCCTCTGACATACTATAGCACAGTTTTGAGATGATTATGCATGGCAGTCTTGATCCATGGAGCAGCTGGATAGCGTGAGAACATAGAAGGCCTTACTTGATATCTATCAGAGACTTAACGAGCAGCATCAGATCAAATTCACACTTGTCTGCTGCGTGTAGGAAGGAATCAATAGTGTAAGGGTTTGGATCAAAGGCGATAGAAGTAGAAGTCCCTGGAAGCTCCATAGATACAGAATATATCATGACAAATTCTTTGACGACATGACAGAAGTAAATAGAATAATTGGGATGGAATAAATTGATGTTGGGTCATTGTTTATAGCTTGTCGCACTGAGTAGGAGCGAAGGAGATGGTAGAGCTGGCTCTGTCATAGAGGATGTGGTGGTTTTGCTGCATGATGTTGCCTATGATGGAAAGGCTTAGGCCGCCGGAGGAACCCATGGCGAGACAGAGCGTGTTAGAATCCGCGAGGACGAAATAGTTTGCTGCGGGCGGATTGAGATCACTTTCCATGAAGTGCAAGGAGAGAACAGGCACTTTGAAGCTCCTCAAGCCTGTTACATCGAAGCAAAGATCTAGGCCAATGCTGGAGCCATCTACAGTAGGCAGATTGATTGCACTCTGAAAAGCTGATAGCACTGCAGAATAGGCGGAATCTTCCAGAAGTGTGAGAGTTGTGCCAGAATCGAAGATTGTACCACTTAACATGTTGGCGCTCAGCTTCTGTCCTCCCACGCTAATTCCTTCCAATCCCACGTAATAGTATGTCGATCCTTTCTTTAGAATGGGAGTGGATTTGACACCAGATTCTGGCAGAGATGCAGCCGATCCGAACAGTAATGGGCTCGTCTTTGATGGAGCATCATCAAAGCTTACAAGGCAGTAAGAGAATCTGTTCTGGATCAAGCTTCCGAGCTGCGAGGTGAGAGAAATAGGTCCTTGGCCGAGCCCCACGATGCCTGCTGCTCCTCCGAAGCTGCCTCCGTTGGTATGCCCACAGCCAAAGGCAAAATTAGGAATCTGCTGACTGCTTCTTTTTGTGGTGGTCAAGCTGATCGTCTCTGTGGAGAAATCTCCCTTTGTGGCAGATTGATCTCCATACTGATAAACGTATCTGCAAGTGGAGCTGCTACAAGAACTGGTAGAGAGCTGCTGGCATGGTTGGGAAGAGCATGAAAGCTTGGCGTAAGATGAGGACGAACTAGAAGGCGAGAAGATCGGACCTTGCTGACTGTAGCAGCGGGTGCAAGGCTTGCACTGAATCCACACAAGATCGCTGCCCGTATCAACGATGACTTGGAAAGTTTGCGCAGGTGTGCCAAGCTGCAGGTTCATGACGTATGCGCCATTGGCAGAGGCGACGGGAGTACTGAAGCCTTCATGGGAGCTGACTTTGTTTCTTCCCTTGGACGAAGAGTATTGGTAGGACTTTTCGTCGGTTGCCGCTCTCGCCAGAGCTTTCGCCCTCTGTTTGCTCCTCCTCACAGCGAGCCGGAGGCGCTCTAACCTGGTGGTATCTTTCGTGCTCAGATGCGAAGAGGGGGCATCTCGGTGGATCAGCTCCGCTCTAAATCCTCCTTCATCGTCCTTACCATGCTTATTGCCATGGTAGGCAGGCGTGGATATGCTCTTTGGAGACTTGAAGCCCTCAATGCCAGCAATTTCAGAGAATTCAAACGTTTGCGTAAGAATTGAAGCGGAGCTTGCTGCAATCGCCACACACGAGACACAACAAATTGTCGCTAACCACAGACCGTGTTTGCATCTGATCAAGTAGCTGGTAGCCATTGCCAGGCAGTGCTAAATTACTGCTCCAAAATTCCAAATAAATTGGTTACTACTGAGTAGATCAGAGGACATGGAGAGAGGAGATACAACCGTGATGATCAGCTGCAAGCGATGGCCTGGCTACAATTTGAATAAGAAAAAACAACCCAACAACCTCGCCAACAGCGACAACAACTCTTTTCTGAAGCAGCGTAACAAAGATGCAAATGTTTGTTGTCCAAAGCTTCTTCCAGCAGGTAATTCCACAACTTTCGCAAGGCTGAGATGAGATGATCATTCCGAAGGTGGCGTAAAGCTATTGCTGGTCCCACGTCCCTTGTGGGGTACGTCTCTTTCTACGGCCCCAGCGCCTGCACCCAACACCCCATCTCGTGTCTCCTGCTCCCACCCAAGCTTCGCCCGTAATAATCTCGTAGCAGTACCAGAAAATTGATAACAAATTCTCACTCCCTTGATCCCTATATCTCACCTAATATCTAACTTTCCTAGCGCCTACTTCAGTTCTGTTAAAAAAGCATGGATGGTTGCATTTGCAGCTGATCAGAAGCCAGACTTTGCTGAACAACTTCGTAGCTACTAAAACATAGACGAGATTTTGGGCAGTGTCAGTCAGAAATTCTGGTGGTAACTCCCGTGGGTGTGCAATTCTAGACGGAGACTGGAATACTCTGACACAAAAAGCACCAAATTATCACCAGGTCTCCTAAACTTCCAAGCAAACTTTAATTCCCAACCAAGAACTAATGCGTTATCTACTCTCACCCTGAGTGTGCCATCACTGAAATTGCTTGTAGCTACAGTCCAGCCCACAATTACCCAGCTAAATCTACCCACACCGCTTCCAGCAATCAGGAAATATAGTAAACCACACGCTCAGGGCTTCCTGCTCCTGCACTGCGTGCCGCAGGAGTAGCGATCAGGTGAGGTGGGAGGGAGAGAAAGCTCGTTGTCACGTTGTATCGCCAGGCGGCATGAGTGCGAGAGCTAAAAGGCGAAGAGAGCATTTGCAGTTGCGTGTTTGTTATAAAGGAGTGGAGCTGGAGGAAGTGGGCGACGGGGGCCCGTCACTGACGGGCCCATGGTCTTGTGCATGATTGACCTGGTGGTGGGGGGGCATGTGTATTTAGCCAGCTGGGCTGGATCTCCCCACATATTTAGATTCCATATTCAAATAATGCATGATTTTTTCAAGCATTTCGATTAAAGGGTTTTCACCTCATGGATGGATGAGTAAGTGCAAACAGGTCATTCCTATGTGGAGGAAAAGCATTGGGCACAAGGAGATGTCGGGCACTCTAGATAGGCATCTCCACTAAAGGCTCCAATTCAGCACAACCTATGAGCCATCTGCCTTCATCTTTCCTTCCTCCATGGGTGAGCATGGAACAAAGAGCCGTGAAGTTTCTCCTTTTTGTACAATCTTGGTGGATGAATCTATTGTGACGTTTCGCCTTTTTGTATCTCAACATGTACAATCTTGGTAGATGAATCGATTAGCAAAGATGTTACTACAGAGGTGATGATCATTTGTGGTACAAGAACCTCACAAGATGGGCTACCATTTTGCGTTAATTCTATAGGTAAACAACACCTTGCAATCCTTTGTGCAATTGATGTTATATATTACCAGATTAATGTGTTAATATCTTGTTTCTTACAAGAGTTGCCATCAACCTAGGAGGTGCGATTGTAGACTTACATGCCTTGTCGTTGGCGGCTTAAGGTAAGACATTTTGTGAGAACATCATTCATCATGAAGAGTGTAACAATAGCATATCCAATGGTTTTAGCTAAGGGACATATTGTGTTGTTGCAAATTAGCGAAGGTTGTTATTGTGATATTTGCATATCGTGATAGCTTGTGACCTATCCATATGCAAAACATCCATTGCTTAATTTGATGTTGTGACACGCAAGTTGGGAGCACCAAAGAGGCTGTCTAATGCCACTACCTAGTACTCATGTCCTCCACTATACCTATAGCACCTTCCATCTTTGTAATTGCAAATGTTGATCTATCTCTTATTGACTATGTATCAGTTTTTAAAGGCTCCAACCCCCTATGCTAAAAATAGAGGAATTACATCATTTTACAAATGTGCACTTCTTGAAGACTCAGCCACATGGGATTGTGGAAGCCTCCCCCACACCCCAATGCACAACTTGGGACATGTGGCTATCAATCACAACTACATGCCCCCTATGCCCATGTGGCAATGCCTAATGATGAGTTTTTTTTAACTCTATGGCAAAACACATGTTATTTCTTAATAAAGGGCAATTTCACAAGTTGGCCAGCTAGGTCAGGTGCTTGACATGAAATGCGAGAAGAACTACATCAAAGACTATTCTAAAGCCGACAACAAAAAGCAATAGTACACCACCAACTATATGCCACAATCCAATGGTGTTATTGAGCATAAGAATCATACATTTAATAATGGTGGACAAAAAATGTTGACTCATGTCTCATTGCCGAGGTATTTCTAGGAAAAAGCAATAACTATGGGAACATGCATACAAAATCGATGTACAACCAATTATGTGTTGAATATGAAACACTAAATGAAGTTTAGAAAAAATGTAAACCATTAGTTAGAAATTTCATAATTTATGTTGTATTGCCTTTGCACAAGTTTTTATGAAAGTTAGCAAAAAACTAACTGATTCTAGAACTGAGTCAAATTTTGTAGGATGTGCTTTAAGATATAAAGCTTATAAGAATTATAATCCACTGACAAAGAAAATGTTTATTAAGAGAGTTGTCATATTTCTTGAATATTAGTTTTACGATCTAAAAGATAAGTCAAAAGTTATTGATGAAATAATAAGCTCTTCAAAATTTTAGGATGCTGTTTCCAATCTTTCAAGATTCTTTGTGAAAGTAAGTGACCTAGAATAAGAAGAAAAATAATAGCCATAACAACAATGTCTGATTCCTAAAAGGTCAACTCATGCAAGGTTTCCACCAAGGAGATTTAACAACAAAGTCTCTTGTTATTCTGAGGAGGAGCCAACCATTGTAGATCTCTAACTATTTGCATTAGGACCAATTATGACCTCTTCTACAATTATGCTTGAAGGCTATACATATGTTGATTGGGTGAGACAGATGTTGATGCTAGAAAATCAACATTGGGTCATGTATTTCAAAACAACAATGATCCCATTTCATGGAATAGTAAGGAACAGACATCTACTGCACCAGCCGCAATAGAAGCAGAGTACATTGTTGCTACAAAAGAAGCAATTTGGTTAAGTCTTAGATGCGTATTTTTCAAATCTCAATCTTGCTCAGTCATAGCCTATAGTAGTATCCTATGATAATCAAAGTACCATAGCTCTATCTCGTAACTCTGGTTTCATACCAAGAGAAAACACATAGGGTTACAAAATATTATTTTGTGAAGATCTTCAAGAATCCTGTCACATGCAAACCAAAAGGACACCTGTGGAGCATAAACCACCCAACCAACATGAAGAGGCTAGTAAATACCCTAACCCTTCACCCCCAAGCCATAGTGAATGAATACAAGAGAGGAGAGAAAACCTGGCTCAAGAATATGAAACAAGGTTTCCCAAGATCCCTTGAGAGGAGAGAAAACCTGGCTCAAGAATCTGAAACAAGGTTTCCCAAGATCCACATTAAGGGAAGCGTGAAAAAGATACATCAAATAATGATGTGTTATATTTATTGGAAGACCAAACATATTGTTGAGGTTCAGTTATCAAACAATAAAACTAATAATCAACAAGGAACTAATAGTCCTCAACAAAAACTTGCACCAAAGAAAGCTATACATGTGCAAAAATATACACCCAATCAACATAGATATGTTGTACAAACAGGCAGAATGACTAATACTTGCTATGACTATGGATTGCTAGGTCATTATTCTCCAAAATGCCTTGAACTAAGGCAAAAAAATCGGCTGTCCTACTTAATGATAATTGTAAAGGTGAAGGTAATATCACTTCATAATTTCCTAGACCTCAAGGTAAGAAAATGTTGGTCAAATATATCCAACTTGATACTGAAATTGCATCACATAATAATGATGTAGTGGTTCAAAGAATTTAATTTTGTATAGAAAAATCTACAAGGCCAAATGACAATTATAGAGAAACTCAAATTTGGCCTATTTCAATGCTGCTTTCAGTTGCTAACAAACTCTAATACCATGTAAACGATCTATCGTACTATCGTACTGTTTTATGCTAAGACTCTCACAAACTACCAATCAATCACAAGTCACAAGATCACAAGAGAAATCACAAGAGCTGAAGGAAATAAATAGCACACCACAAACAAAGTACCAATAATGTTAAGAAACAATCATAGAAGTCTAGAGGAGAAGGACAAGATGGATGCTTGATTTATCATGAGTTTAACACTCTTTAAAGCTTAGGGATTCACTTTTTCTAAGCAAAGCTGCTGTAGCAGAGGTAATAATTGGTAAGAAATACGGCCAGAATAACCCGATCCTCTACAAAACAAGCAAGAATGAATGATACGAAAGAATTTCTTCAGGGAAAAACGATGTATGACAAAGATTGCGAGGTATTTCAGATGATCCGCATGCAGGAAGTGAATGGGGACGCGAGCAGATGAATACGCCACAGCAGAAGAATAATTAAAAGATCAGAAAACGAAGAACACAAGCCATATGCAGAAAAATAGTGCGAAACAAATGCTTTACTCTGATTTTGCTTTCGCTTTTGCTGTTTTTCTTCGAAACCAATCAATCCATATAAATATTGTAGACGAAAGCGCTGCCTATCTGCAATGCTTATCCTTCATCGCTCTCTCTCTCTCTCTCTCTCGCCTTCCTTCCTTATGCCTTCTCCTTTTATTATTTCTCCTCAAATCACCCTCGAGTCTCAGCGACCGGTTTAGGGCCAGGCAGCTTCTGCGACTCCCTGGAAGCAGCCACCGCCACGTGGCCGTAGACTGGCCCACGGGGGACCCTTGGTCCGAAGCCATCCCCGGTCGCTTACGTTTGGGCACTAATTTGCCATGAAGGCATAAGCTGGGGATGCCATATCTTAAAAAGTAGTGAAGCTGAGGAAGTTCTTATTGGTTAGATCTTACCTTGAACATGGCCCACACTCCCTATAGAGCACACCTATTTAAGGATAACAATTATTGCTCTAAGAATCACTTGTGTAGTGGAGGAATGGTGCGTACTATTTACTCGTGAGAGCATATTGCCTATCGTTAGTGCATCGCAGCTACAATGCTCTGACCCGGCACCTTCCATTGCCAATCATGCTTTTTGGTATTGTCAACCCGTGGGAGATGATGGAGAATCGAACTTGGATAGTTGAGCCCATGTCAAGCACGATACACCAACTGTGGGAAGATCATTGTCAATCATGATTGCATTGCAGCTGCAATGTTATGAAAGTGTTCTAGCATGTTCACACGGTGGGTGGGACTAGGTGGGTGGAAGCAACATCTTTCCACAATTCACCGAGCCTTTATATCCATTAGATGAAGGTGATTGACAATACACTCCCAAAAGAGAACAGAACTGAGACAATCTTTCTCACATTGCAAGTGATGTTTGCAAGACTCTCTTGGTTCTTATGTAAAAGCTTCTTTCATCTAGCTCACATGTAGGCCTTGCAATGCAACATCGAAATTTGGCATCCATGAGCGAGCATACATTGATTTTGCCTCAATCTCAAGTAAGTTCTATCATCCTGCATAATATATGACACGGCCCATGGGTATTGGTTGTTTTGGTTGCACCATCCTTCATGTTCCTCGGAAAATAGACTAGATTTCATGGCCACAATTTTAATAGAGGGTAATGAAGTCCCAAATTTCTTGTATTATTAGAGAATTCAACAATCATGTCATTACCTCTACAACTACAACACTTAATGTGTGGCATGTTGACATATCTCCAGTTCTGTTTACCTTATTCAAGGACCTAGTCACCATTGTGTCCGTTAATGAAATGAGCCTATAACTCATCTATTACAAATGTTACAATATATTGTCATTTTTTATGAACCTCGATTCATGTGTTACTTTACTTAGTTTTAGGTTGCCTTTACCATCCCTCGCTACTAAATTATATGAGAGACAAAGTAAGACTAGAAGTTGAACTTTTTTGTTTGATTGTAGGTAGAATTGGTTTTGTTGAATCATTGTACAAGCATAATAACTTCTTTATGAGGCTTTGTGGTTAGCTAGACAATGTGGGCGACAATGTGAAAGTGTTGCATTTTTGTGTGTTGAGCTTTTAACTAATGTGAGATTGTATGATGAATATACATACTTCAAGATTGTAGAAGAAAGGGTATGATGAATTTCGTGATGTATGCATGTTCTCCCTCTTAGACTATGAACATATTGAGACGACAAGGTTTTGGTCTAGTCTTAGCACCCTTTAAGCTTTAGTTTATCAAGGAAATTTTCTCACCGTATGACTTTCTCGCATGCTCTTGTTGTTGTAGCTAGAACTTCTCCGTTGCCTTTATGAAAGTGTCTAGAAACTCATAAAATATTTTTGGCCTTGCCTTGTAAAGGCAATATTATGTGTTGAGGTCGGTCAACGGAGTTTGGAAGAAAGACAAAGTTAAAGGACAAACTTTGATGGTGCTCTCAACTTCTTAAGTTTGGACCTTGGTTAAAGGCCCAAGTAACCCACATGTAAGTGATAATGTGTATGGAAAATAGCAAACGATATTTGGTGAATGACCAAAAAGTAACTTGCATGTACACTTTGCTTTTGCTTTGCTTTAAGTGGTATGGAATGGATCCATACTACACTTGCATCTCATTGAGTGTCTGCATGACTTTTCTAAGTTTGGACCATGGTTAGAGGCCCAACTACCTCACATGTAAGTGATCATGCGTTCATGGAAAATAGCAAACGACCTTTCATCTTTGCTTTTTCTTTTCTTGTTAGACCCACAAAATTTTACGGTTCTTGTTAGACACTTCTAAAATAGAAGTTCTTTGTAAGAATTGTTGGTCTTATCTTTGAGTGCATGTTGGGGGTCTTCCCAACACAGAGAAATAAATAAAGTTAGTTAATAAAAGTGTTGCGAGGGCATGGCTTCCTGCGCGTATAAGCCCATGGCCCAATGAGCACGCAAGTTAAATGTAAATAGAAATAATAGACTTGGGCCCTTTTGTAATTAGAATAAAAACTTGAGGCCCAAAGTCAAGTTTAGAACTTAAAGTTTAACTTTTTTAAGTTGGGTCCAATTTTGGACTCACATGAATCTTGTGATTTCTAATGTACTTTTTGTGGACCCTTGGATTGAGTTGGTGGGTCCAAGATGAATGGATAGGATCAATGTACATATTAGCCAATCGGACTTTGGGGCAAGGGCCTTCCCCTTTTTATAAAAAGGCACCATTTGTACTCTATTTTCATGCTTATTAAGAAGGAGGAAACTCTACCAAACTTTGGAGAGAAGCATCCTCATTTGCTATTCACTACTTGCTAATGCCTTTTGATTGTGCTTTCTATTTGCTTCTAGTTTACATGTTTTTGGTTGTGATAGTGAATGTTTCTCCATTAGCAAGCATAAAGAGCATTTTGAGCTAACCTCCACCCTCACTCACTTTCTTTCTTCTCCCCTTTGGGAATGCAACTACTACAAGTCGTGACAGACGAGAGCCCTACAATGAGTTCTCCTACGACTCAATTGTTCTAATTGATATGCAATTTCTTGACATAGTGCTATTTTGTCATTGTTTAGTCACTGTATGATAATTATGTTACAAACAAGACTAAAATGCTAACAGGTTGCTCTAATTTTGTAGTAGACAACACAAATATTCAAAATAGAGTATACATGTTGTTGTATAAGCATACTGGTTACTTTTACGTAATTTATTGTTTCAAGTATGATTCTCGTTACTTATTTTGACATAAGCAATATAAGTTTATGTGGTGCAATCCTCAAAGTAGTCTACAAATGTAGTTTTACAAATACATCAAATCATTTCACCAAGGTTATTATGGTATTAGTTTTCTTTGCCTAGGTTACATTTCATGTATACTTTTGACATATAGCCAGCATTTTTATGTAAATCATTACATTTTCCCACATATGTAGTTCAAGATAGATTTTTGGCGTAAAAATGGTAGAGTATCTACTATCTTGCAAGTTGTTTTATTACATAAATACACCAATATTTATTTTTTATCAGGTTCTAATTGAATATTTAGTACGTATTTCCTTATGTGTGTCGTTGAATTAATACACCAATATTTATTTTCTATTGGGTTCTAATTGAATATTTAGTACGTTTATGTGTGACGATGAATAGTTTGGACATCTAAAAAAGTCTTACAATAAAAACACGACCGCATTTGCATCAATTTGATATTTTACATTATTGGAAGTAGTTGTAAATCCATGATGGGTGAACAATACACATCGACATATTCATTCATTGGGCTAATTATAAATGACCAAGTCTTGACAAGGGAGACATTACTACAAAAGAAATCTAAAATCCATATATTTTTCGTGGAATTGTATGTTAATAGAGTTGGAACTATATGGAGGCCTTCAAGAAATTGTTACTATTCTATTCAAATATGTTATGATTACATGTGGTTAATTATGGCTACATAAGATTACATATGTTCATTTGTTCTATTCTTTGTTTTCTCTTGCATAAATTTTGTTGGCCAACGCGATATATAGATTTGTACATTTGGGGGCGTAGGCCACATTTTGGCACAAGCCAACATATTGCACCACCGAGAATTGAGACTATCCATTTAAACACCAAGGCAGTTGGCTCAATTGGTTAGCTTGACATCCAAAGTTTCTTTGGTCTCAAGTTCGAGCCTTCCCTTGGAAACCAAGAAGCATTTAAACACTCAATCCATTTGAATAACAATGGGTTGGTTGTTCTTGTCATAGGTCTATTGAAACTTATAAGCATACTCATTTTACATGTTTTTTTTTTGTTTGTTTCAATGAGATATATACGATAATTTTTCAACACCTATAGTATGATTGAAAATCTAGATTTTGTATTTGTAATTTAAGGCTTTGTCATGATTATTTTGTGAATATAATGCTCAATTTCTTTTTCTCATTTGAAAATTAGCAGATATTTTTTTACTACATTTTTTTATAGCATTTTGGTATTGAGAGTCTCAATAATTGTATACTCTTTTGTTTTAGCAATAAATTTGGCATGAAAAACTACAAAGTGTCAATATTTGACTGAATTTTTCAAAATCGTTAGAAAAACCAAGTTTTCAAGGGAATCTTAAAATAGGTAACATGCAACATTGGGCCTATTCAATACACAACAGTGTTTTTGGAGGAGAGACCAACAACACAATAAGATCAAGTGAGGTATGATACGAGGGCCAAGAAGGCTCTACACATGATCAAGATGAATGTTATCAATAAGCTTCTCATGGAAGTTGGTAAGTCCACATCATCTTTGAAAGCCTGGGATTCATTGAAGAAGCTTTATGAATCCAAGTCTACTTCTAGAGTGTTGACTCTAAGAAGGCAAATCTTTTTTTGTTTATAAAAGAATGAAGAAAGTCCAAGTACTTTTGTTTTGAGAATGAAAGCATTGAATGATGAGTTGGCTTGCATTGATGAAAGCATTAAGGAAGGAGAGCTTATTCAAGTGATTCTTAATGGCTTGTTGGATGATCATGCTAACATTGTTCAAAGTACTGCTATTGAAAAGACTTTGTCAAGTTTGATGGATCTTCAAGAGATCTTGATCAATGAAAAATATATGCTTCAAGCAAGAGGTGGATCTACATCGACACTTCAAGAGGATGCTATGTTCAGAAAGGGCAAATTCAAGGGCAAAACCAAAAGTAAGTGGTCTAAAGGGAAAGATCAAGTGAATGCTTCTTCAAGTGGCAAAAAGAAGGATAGATCTGATGGGGCAAGGGAGATAGAAGAACGTGAATGGAGAAGAGAGCAGGAATACTGCGGAACAGCTCTCTTGTTCTAATCAGCTGCTAAATGCAAAAACAGTCTAATAGACAGCTTATGCTAAATTCAATCACAACTTTAATGTTCTAATTGCCCAATAGGATCTTAAAAATTAATTCATACTCTGAAACAAGAGTACAGTCCATCGAAGAGATTAGAGTTGATTTGTATGTGGTACTACTGAAATCAGATTTAATGTGAAGTGTAGTTCTGAAATAAATGGAAAAGCAACATGATAACGCGAGTTCCTCAGGCGTCAAAGACAGCCATCGTTTGATCAGAAACTGAGGAGTCGTAGACGTCCGTACTCTGATCAGAGTGAGTAAACAAGCGCGATCAAACAACAATGAAAATGCATTCAATCACAACAAGCATTCATCTACGTTGTACACAGATAAAAGCAAGATGCTGCTATATTACATTGAAGCACAATACAAAATAGCAATTACAACAAAAAATTACCGTGTAATTGGGATGCTCAAATAATGTGTCTCATGGACGGAGCAACCACTAATCTGTGCTTGGACGATCTATTTATAGATTTCATCCGTGTATTAATTACATTGAATTCTTGTCACCTAATTAGAAAAGTCGTTGTACTTGGAAGTATATGGCTTTTGTGACAACTGTACAATATATATACGGTCAATAATTTAGCATCGTTGACGTGGACGAGGATGTTGTTGGAACGTTCCTCATTTATTTGAGATGACCTTCAGGATTTTTCTCTCTCTTCACATTTTTCGCAAGAAGCCGAAGGTGCCCTAAAAAGACGGTGATGTCTTTAAAACAGGTTAACGCATGAAAATAGATGACCTTCGGGAATTTTCTCTCTCTTCGCATTTTTCGCAAAGAGGCCGAAGGTGTGTTAAAAATAGTTAAGCTTTTGAACTATGAAAGTGTCGCGTTTCGGAGAAATGCAAACAAGTCGAAGCTGTTGAAAACATAGTGTATTTATGTAGACTGTTGAAAAAGTAATGTATTTTTGCAAACTTGTTTTAAATGCAAGTTTCATGGAAGTCCTTGAAGATGTCCAAGTCTTCAATGATTTCAAGTTATTAAACTTGACATCTAAACTTTGAAACTATGACAGGATTGGTTACCTTTCTTGGAGATCAGCCGAAGCCCATTGTAGACGTTCTTCAAATGAATTGGCGAACCAAAGTTGGTTTCACTTGACCTTAGAGCAATGGTCAATAAACATGCAGGAAGAATCATGAAATAAAAATTAGTCATTCACCAAGGAGGAAATTGTGGGCTTAATTTTCAACAGTCCCCCTTAAGGTCACAGTTGGTGCCTTGGTATCTTTGTCAGATTCAGCTTTTTGAAAAAAATTTGGTGTTTGATTCTAGGAAGCGCTTTTGTTATGGCCATATTCGGTTAAGGACCTAGAATAGTCCTAATATGGTAGACCGGCCCTCTAGTACTCGAGATTATTGGTCACGTCGAGATTTAATTCCATGTTGAGGCCTCTTTGTGACTAATTACCTTGAGAGGACCCAAACACTCTAATTGAGACATATGGAGTATTGCATGTCTGTGTGACAGATATAGGCAGGAGGACTGCATGAAGAGATGTGATCTATTTATAGTTGACTTGCATGGGGATTGCATGGTTACATGCACAGGATTCTACTCTCTATATAATGAGGTAGGGATTCTCTCGTCGACATATTGAGTGTAGGTTACCAGTTTCTCTCTTCTCCTCTTGCTTCACATGGCATGGCTTGGGGGCTAGATCCAGTTTTGATCTAGGATTTGTTGGGTGGTTTGGCTCCATAGTCTCTCTTGTTGTGTTCTCCTATCCTCTTCTTAGGGGCAATCCTTTAGGGTCTTACATTGGTATCAGAGCCCAGCTAAGATGCAGTCTTGGATAGGATGAGACAAGCCTACATTGATTTGGAAGTTGAAGCATTTGGATTTACATCTCGGAAGGAGTGCTGTTTTTTATCAAGGGAATTATGGAGTTGGGTTCACAAATTCTGGATTAGTAGCATGCTTTTCGAAACTATGGTAGAGTGCACTTCTACATGGGTTTTTGGGTAAAAGATTCTACGAATTTGTTGGAATATACTTGCAATTTCATGATTTCTTGGGGAAGCTTTCAAATGGTGTTGAGTGTCAAAGATTTCAGATCCTTAAGATCCAATCTACTTGAATGATCTTTGGTTAGAAAGAGAAATACACTACCACACCAATGTAGAAAAATCAGCATCTACACACAAATTGAGATGCAAACACCAATAGAACTTGATCAAACCTGAATGAAATGATTATGTATTGTTGGTGTCTGTACAAAACCAGCAAGCTACTGTATTTCACGTGTGGATCCAAAAATAACAAATATAGATCATTCTACACATAGAATTGCAAGCAATCACCAAGGTAGTGCACCAATGGATAGTAGAACCCAAGAGAACCATGTATAAGCATGAAATGAGATAGAGAAGAGAGAAGATTGCTCTATCCACGCATTATATCCTTTTATAGCAGGTCCAAACCCTATTTGGCCACTTGGCTTTCCCACCAAAATGCTAAGGTCCCTACTAATTTTGGGTCTAGATTCAATGTACCCAACTATTCCAATTGAATCTACTCAAACTCGCATTCTAACTTTTCCACACTTTCAAAAAGTGTTTATTCAAATAAAATTTAGACTAATGAACTTTGAAAAGTAAACCTCTAAGTCTAAAACAAGTTTTGGCTTCAATATGCCAAATATGGAAATATTGCAAAATGTGATGAAATTAGTTGAATCTTTCACACTCCCTCTTCAACTAGTTTTAGCATAGACTTTGATAATACTCCAAGTGAAGTCCTATGCTTCATGAACAAGTCCTTTCCCAATGCTTTGGTGAAGATATCAGCTACACATTCCCTTGAAGACACATGTTAAAGCTCCACCTCCTTTGCAATGACTCGCTCCCTTACAAAATGATATTGTATCTCAATATGCTTGCTCCTAGCATAGTTTTTGACAATAGAACTTTGATCCATCATAAGAATGATCTTCTTCCTGAGAATAGATCTCCTTTCAATGATCATGTAATGCTCAAAATAGAAACAACCATAATTGATATAGAGAATAGTGTCCACTTGGGATGCTTCACTATTTCTTACATCAATTTTACATGTAAAAATATGACTAGAACATGAAGAATCAATTAGAATGTAAATGAAATGATTCTACCATGCTTTCAACTCTGAACTCTTTGGAAAAATACAGCAAACAAACAATAAATGTGAGTGATTAACTTTTGCTTGTATGTCTTTTCTTCCTTTGTCCTTTGTTGCCATGTATCCACCATGATACTCCATGATTGAGCTTCCATTTCCATCTTGCCACAAGATATCATCAAATCTTGATGACTTGACCATGAATGAGTGACATAATGAACCTCCAATAGCTTCATTTCCATCAGCAAAACCAGCCAAGAATGCTAGTACAAATCCAACATTAAAACAATGCTCGCCAATGTAGCTAGTTTTACCATATCTTGACAATTTGCACACATCCACATGAAATTGCTCAAACACGAGACAGAACAAGTAAAGTAAACTTGAACGACACTTCCTTTCTGCTCCTTTGACCTTACTTGAGTCTTCAATATGCTGCAAAAATAGATCCATAACACCTTTGCCAATTACCTCTCTTTTGATGCTCTTGACTAGCTCCAAATTGCCAACTTCTCTTTTGACTAGTTGAAGCGCTTTGAGATCAACCTTTTGATATTCAACTTGATCATCAAAGTCATTGAACAAACTTTGTTTTCCAGATCCATTACTTGATTTTACAGCAAGATCACATTCATCCACTTGCATAGCTCCATGTACACAAGAAGATCCTCCAAAAGATGTTCCACTCTTTATAAGAGATCGATACTCAAGATCCGTTGCTTGGATCCACTCCTCTTCTTTCCTTGCCTGATCTACACTTGTAGGCTCATCCAAAGAGGTTAGGAAAGCAACATAATTTCCAAAAACTACTTGCTTACCCTTTTGATCATATGTGAGCCTTGAAGGTACTTGTCTTTCTCTTGATGTTCTCCTTGGCTTTTGACTTGATGAAGGTCCATCATCACCACCATCTAAAGTAAGGTCGTTCTCATCAACATCAAGAATCCATCCACTCTACCATCAATCATGCTTCAAGACACCTTTGGAATATTCCTCTCATCAAAAATGACATCTCTACCAACAATCACTTTGTTAGTAGAAGGAATGTAAACCTTGTAGGCTTTACTCACCTCACTATATCCAACAAAAAAACCTCTTCTTGAAGATGGATCCTCCTTGGTCCTATCATCAAGAGTAATGTTGACATAGCATGTGCATCCAAAGGTTCTTAGAAAGTTGACACTCAGCCTCCTCTTGAATAGCATCTCAAAAGGTGTCCTTCCATCCAAAATAGCACTCGGCCACCTATTGCACAAGAAATTGGCACACAACAAAGATTGATCCCAAAATGGTTTGTCAAGATCAGCACTTAACCTCATAGCTTTAGCACTTTCATATAATGTCCCATTCTTCCTTTCAGCCACTCCATTTTGTTGTGGGGTCCTTGATGTTGTATACTCCCTCTTGATCCCATGCTCATCACAAAAGGCCTTGAACTTGTTAGATATGTACTCACCACCATTGTCACCTCTCAAGCACTAGAGCCTTCTTGGCCCTCTTGTCATACCTCAATTGATCTTGTTTTATTGCTGGTCTCTCCTCCAAACCTACAACAATATCTAAAACATCATTTATCTCAAGAAGTGACTCCATCCTCACTTTCCACAATGAATAGTTACTTGAGGCAAGCCTATCATTGGCTTCCAACATGACTCCAATTGAGGTTGCCATGTAGCAATGACCTGATCTTCTCTTTCAACCTGCTTCAATGCACAAAGCACTTCTTTGAACAACAACAAATGCTTTCAAAAGAAATCACTAAGATTTGAAACTATATCACAAATTCTCTTCTAGCACTTATCCAAGCAAATCAACACATAGAATCATGGAATCTTGATCAACCTATGATCTATCCTCAATCTAATGACTTTTGCCACTTCCTAAGATTGAAACACACTCAAATGAAGTCCAACAACCTCGCTATCTAGAGATCCAATCAAAATTAGGGTTTTGACAAAATCATAAAAAATTGACTATTTCAAATCTACATGCAAATGCTAAAAATTTGATATGAAATCTATAAGCCACCACTTAGGCTGATCCAATGATCCAAAAATCGGCCAAATCCAGTATGTGAATTCAAAAATTGGAATTGAACAAGTATATTGACCTATTTAGTGTTTTGATCTACCAAAGATCCAATCTACAAAAGCAAAAAATCCGATTTTAGTGTAGAATCCTCTCTAGCATGCTCTAAGACTTGACATTTTTACCAAATCATTGATAGATCTGATTTCCTCCTTCATAACCTGAAACACAAGCTCTGATACCATGTGAAAGATTTCAGATCCTTAAGATCCAATCTACTTGAATAATCTTTGGTTAGAAAAAGAAATACACTACCAATCTCACCAATGTAGAAAAATCAGCATCTACACACAAATTGAGATGTAAACACCAATAGAACTTGATCAAACTTGAATGAAATGATTATGTACTATTGTTGTCCATACAAAACCAGCAAGCTACTATATTTCACACGTGTGGATCCAAAAATAACAAATATAGATCATTCTACACATAGAATTGCAAGCTGAAAAAAATTATCGTATTTAGTAAGGCTCTGCGTAGGATATTTTGAATCAAAAGACAGGCCTGTCTCTTGAGCACATAGTGCTTTCAGCAAGTTGATTCACATCTCCTGCTTTGGAGACTCTCATGTATTCTTTGTGAAAAAAACGAATTCTTTGTATCACAGTCATCTTCATCCGGTAGTCCTGATCAATATTGTGGTCCCAAGCCAATAATTTCGCTTCTTCCACTGTTAGGCCAGCAAATGCAATGGCACTCATAGTTCGAAAGCTTGATATATGGGGATACTCTTGAGTTAATTGTTTTTGAGCTTGTAAATTGTGTATTCCCCCAAGAACAAAAAAATGATATGAATCTAATAAAGAAAAATCAAAATTTGCAACATCGTTGCATTCGTTGGGATTAACCAAAACAACAAAGGGAGTAACTATGGCCTGCGTATGATCTTTAAATTTTATTTTTAAACTATGTACATGTGTTTCATTAGGCTCTCTAACTTCCATTGGCCTGTCTCTTGTTATTGGGTCTACAGGTGGCCCATCACACTGATTTATGTCTAAAAGTAAAGTTGTTTCTTTTATTTTTTTTGTTTTATGGATATCCTCTCTTAATTTGGCAAGTTCGGAACTGTCTTGTAATGGGCGGATGGATGCACCAGGTAGCGACAAAGATAGTTCGGTGGCGGCTTTCTTGCTTTCAGTAGAAGGGATGGACTTATGGCGATGTGTAGTCATGGTCTTTGGACGTGACTTAGGTCTAGTGGGCGAAGTTTCAGAAATATTATGAGATCTCTTTTTTTTGGGATGAGAGACGGCTACGGTTTCATCCTCAACTTTCTCAGAGGCCGGCTTTGTGACCTGAGCAATGGTAGAAGCGGGCTTGTGAGGTCCAATAGTTACACCTTTTGAACTCCGTAGTGAATAGACCGGATCTTTTTCCTCAGCAATAGCAGCTAAAACCATTTTTAAGCATTGCTTCATGCTCTGAACAAAAACAAAATCAAGTTTAAAATATAATGACTAAAAGCTTAAATCTAAAAGTTTAAATAATTTTATATCTAATAACAACTATGCTAAGCATGAAACAAACATGATTAAAAATATATTTTATGATTACTCACTAAAGTAACTAGAGCTTTATCATAATAGGCTTTTAAGAAGGTGATGATGAATGGCATTTTATGATTACTTAGATAGATTTATGAAAATTTTCTTGGACAATTTTTGTCTGTATGGAGACGCCAACGATCATTTGGATTATTTGAAAAAATGTTTCCAAAGATGTTATGAATTTGGAGTCAGTCTTAATCCAGAGAAGAGTACTTTCTGTGTGCAAAGAGGAGTTTTATTAGGACAAATCATTTCCAAAGGGGTATTGTCCATTGATCCGGCAAAGATTGAAGTCATGAAGAACATGTGTTTTTCATAGAGCCCAAAAGAAATGCAAACATTTATAGGAATGAAGGGTTATCATTGGCTATATATTTATGCATATGCAGATAGGAATCATATTTTGTATGAGGTCCTTAATAAGGGAGCCGTTTATATGGTAACTATTAAGCAGAATAAGGCATTAATCGGGATTTGATTAACACCTTGATTAATGCACCAATATTGCGACCTCCAGACTGGAGTAAACCCTTTCATGTTCATGCAGATGCATCCCAGGTAGTTGTAGGTTGTGTTTTGGCACAACCAGGAGAGGAGAAGGGTAATGATCATCCTATGTATTATGCAAGCAAAAAGCTGACACCTACAGTAAAAAACTATTGTACAACAGAAAGGGAAGTGCTAAGCATAATTTTTGCTCTTCGGGTGAACGACAAGGCCACGAAAAATTTCAAGACTTATAGTGTTCTTCTCGTCCTGACAAAGTCGGATCTTTATCATAGTCTCGTTCAGAATGAAAATAGAACGAGACTTATCCGTCTCCTTTACAAGTATATTCACAAAACCTTTTTCTTGATCCTCATCTGGTTGATCAGCAAGCAATCTTCCTTGAACTTTGAATTGCGAGTCTCCTCTGCTAGGCTTCTCAGCTAAATGAATAAAAAGCTCTGCAAGCTTTGTGTTGTTGACCCCTTTAGTGAAGTAATACATGAATTTTTTCTTATTTTTTAACGAAATATCTTGAGGTTTTCTCGAAATTTTCAAAGAAATCCTCGACATTTTGAAAATTATCAAAGATAATTGAAAATCTGCAAAAAAAAAAACTTTTTAGGAAAATTTAAAATGCTATTTTAATGAAAATGCTGAAAACTTTAATAAAACAAGCCATTTTTGTGAAAAAAAAATTAAAAAACAAAACTACAAATTCAACATATTTTCTTACTAAAACATTTCAAAAGGATCACTTTTCTGAGACAAAGCGTTGTAAAACAAGAAAATACGAGTAGCGACCTATGGTAAGCATAGGTTATGGTCGAGTCCTTACTAACAACTTATGCTTAGCATAGGACGGAGGCGAGATTCTTCAATTCTAACCTCCTTTCGACCTATGCTGAGCATAGTTTTCATCTCTAGTCCTGTTCCAACCTATGCTCAACATAGGTTAGCAAACAAATTGCGAAGACATCCTATGCTCAGCATAGGTCATTACTTGCGCGCTCTTGTCCAACCTATGCTGAGCATAGGATGTCTTCGCTATTTGCTTGCTAACCTATGCTAAGCATAGGTTGGAAGAGGAATCCTATGCTGAGCATAGGATATGCTAAGCCGGAATCCTATGTTGAGCATAGGATATTACTAAGAACCCGAGCACAACCTATGCTCAGCATAGGTTAAAGGAGAGAACTGGTGCAGGCACCTATGCTGAGCATAGGTTACCTATGTTGCAAGAAGATGAATACAAATTAAAATATGAATATTTTCTAATGCAAGAATTTATTACCCATGCTAAGCATAGAGCAAAGCTAGAAAATGACAATAATCTTACCGTCAAGAAATCTGAAAGCAAGAACGTATGCGAAATCTTATAGAAAGTCGTGACTTGGTCGTAGCGATTGCTCTGGCAGCATGTGGGCTTCTGAATTCGCAAGTGAGGTGAGTTATGCTTGGATTATGGTCCTTAAATTATTATTTTTTCGAGACCCCCGTCTCACGCCAGTCCTCCAGCTTACTTCGGGACCAAGTTGTCGCGACTCACCTCACCCCATGCCGACCTCGAGTATTAGCCCGGACAGTCCAAACCTAACTCTAACCCTAAGAATGCTGCCAAACAGTATTAAAGTCATGGTAGCCGCCAGAAATTCTTATTAACCAGTTACTTTTTAGGCTTGTTGCTCATTTGCATTTAGTTGGTTTTTCTGTGTACGTCTATTGAGGTTCGCATAGGTTTTTATTTGTTCTATGACCAGCATAGGTTGCAATTATCTTTGAGGAGCACATTTAGTGTGGTGTTAACTATTTGAACGGTTCTATGCTTAGCATAAGTACATAGTTAAAAAATTTTTTGAGGTTATGATGTCAAGTAGTTCTACCTCTTCTATTCTAGTAGTTGTAACTCAATATGTTGCAACAAGTGCAACATCTTCATCTAAGCCACTCTTGAATCTGAACATATTTTGGTAAACGATGTGGCATCGTCATCATTTACCCGTTCATCATCTGAAATTTCTCAAGCAAGTACTTTTCAAGAAATGATGCTTGTAACTCAGTTTGTATTTAATCTTTCGACCTCGTCCTCCTCTTCAGATATAAGCTCGGCACAACTAGAACATTGTTCTTTTGAACAAGTTGAATCATTGAGTGATGAGTCAAAACAGTTACTGATTCTAGTAAATCAACAAATCCACGTAAGTTTGTTGATCCACGACGTTCAAGCTTTTCTCATGTTCGTAGGAGACCTTCTCAAAGTGATATTCGTCGTGTTAAATCTAAAAGGGCTATATTCGTTGAAAATTTAGAGCCTTTTGAGGGTCCAGAACATCCTGGAGTTGGAGCCAGAATTCCCAGTCATTAAATTCCAACACCTTCTCAACCAGTTCAAGCACCTACTAGTGTCACAAGTTCAATTTATAGATCAGACTCCAAACAAAAAGAAAAATACAAGAGAGACTTGAGATCCTCACCTGATTTGCTTTGGTGTTCTGTGGCGTGATGGGAAGGATAACTAACGCGCAATTTAGCCTGTGCTCTCCCTGTCTCTGCATGTACACGTTGCTCTCTCTCTCTCTCTCTCTCTCTCTCTCTCTCTCTCTCTCTCTCTCTCTCTCTCTCTCTCTCTCTCTCTCTCTCTCTCTCTCTCTCTCTCTCTCTCTCTCTCGTGATGTCCAAACTGCCTATGGAGATGTGAACGGGGGCGTTAGCCTTGATTCCTCTCTCATTTGGAGTGACCGCGACCCTGCTCTTCCAAATGCATGTTCTCTCTCGATCTCGATGGGAGGCCAGTCATATAGCATGCATGGTGGCAACTATTAGGGTTTTTGGAAAAGGGGGAGGGGGTGAGGGGAGGAGAGGAGGGTTGATGACATGACATTGTGAGTTTTGTTGCATAAATTGCACAGTGAATGTTTGAAAGTGCATGGCTATCAGTTGTCGTAAAGAGGAACATACCAATAGCCCAGGATTGAGATTCGAAAGGTACGGAATATTATTTGCTGCTCATCCTATTGTTTGCAAAAGCTGAGTATCAGAGAAATTGAAGAATTAAGATCAAACTTCTTTTTACGAAGTAAGGATGAGAGAAATTACTATTTGTGTCCAACAGTGAAACCGGACAAAAATTCATTTTCGTATTTTTTAAATGCTTTGGAGGTTTGTTGCAAAGCCTACAAAGCAGTTCACACAATCGAAAACTCACGATTTCAACGAATGCATGCACAACTTCAGAAAGATGCTTTAAATGCAACTGCTTGGCTAAAGCATTTCATAGATGTGCACGGAGAAAAATTGCCTAATTTCTTATATTTTCACTTGCCGGATAATTTTACAAAATTAGAAATATTTTGATGTACAAAGAGTTTGCAAAAACAAAAAATATTCTCTATTTGAATTACTCATGTTTTCTTAGAATCTGGAAAAGAGATTTTGGACTGGTAAAGATTTCCAAAAGATCACGAATGACAGTATGCTCCACTTGCGAGTTGTTAAAGTCTGCAAAACAACTTGCAAAGACCAATGACGAGAAAGGTAAATATTAATCAAATTTGTCATTCATTTTAATACTTTCTGTTTTGAAAAAATTTATGTTGTAGTCTTTTTTAACACCATTATGTTGCAGTCTTTTTTAACACCATTATGGTATGATCTTTATTTTATTAAATAAGTGAATCATTGTATTTTTAGTGGATGCTACAAAAGCTCTTCAACTGCACAGAGATCAACAAACAGTTGAAAGATAAAAGTTGGCCAACATCAAAAGAAATGTTTGGAATGTCCACAAAAATATTTGGGACTTGTTATTGATGGCATGGATCAGAAGAAAACAATGTTGGCTTATTTTGTCAAAGTGCCCAAAAATCTGAATGAGACAGATTTTATTCAGATTCATCTCGTTGGAGCACTTTTGTTTAATGGCACTTTGGAGTCCAAGGTCTATTCGAAATGATCCAAATTTGACGATCACCATTGTACATAAGATAATTTGCGAATTTGGTGAAAATATTTTAGAAATACTTTATTTGCAGCTTGACAACACTACAGGGAAAATAAAAATCAAACTGTTTTGGCATACTTGTCTATGCTAGTGGAGAATTTTTTTTTCAAAAAAGTAAAAATAGGATTTTTGTTGGTAGGACATACCCACGATCAAATTGATCAAATGTTTAGTTGCTTTTCTAAGAGGTTGAGACGCAAGAAAGCATTTTCATTACCAGTGCTTCAAAGCATTGTTGAGAAATAGTATGTGCCAAAGCCAAACGTGTCATTAATCAGACACACATATGATTTTCGTGATTATGTTAAGGCGTCCAATGAAACAGAGCGATGCGTAGCTAATATTAATGATATTAGCTTTCAGCACCAGTTTAAAATCAAATATAACAAATCAGACATTATATTATTATGGGGCAAACTATTTTCAAATTCAGTTTCGTGGCTATCTCTTAAAGGAGTTTAATTTTTGCTTAGCAGTCCATCGACTCAAATCAAGCTTGCTGTGTTGTCTCCCTTGAAGTCCTTGCTAGAAGAACAAAAGGCGCAAAGAAAACATCGTGAGATTGATCCATTTGCCTCATTAGATTTTTTGAAATCAAGTATTTAAGTAGCTTGTCATTTTTTTGATGAGTTTGATCAGCATTGGTGGATGGACTTTTTCGAGGAACAAAAACTCAGTTTGCTCAATCTCGAACATACATCAACAATTGATAAATTTCATTGGCCTCATAAATTAGGAACATCAACTACGACTGTCGAACCTTCAGATCTTCCTCGAGATAATGATATCCTGCAGCTTGTGCAAGGTGAGGAACGTGAAATTTATGTGGGCTCAAGGAAGAATAGGCAAAGTGTAAAAGCTGCAAAAATGAAATGGCGTGATGATTTGAATGAAATCCAAATTGGAAGCCTTGTTGCACTTCTAGCTTCAGAAAACAATGAAGGACGTCCGACGATTTGAATCTACAAGATGTAAATGTTTTGACATTTAATTTTGAATTAACAATGAGCAATCATCTACGAAAGTCAACAATATCTTTATTGAAAGAACAACTTGGATTACTTGAAAAACCATCATCCTCCACTCATCACCAACAGAGAAAAACTGATTTACAAGGTTTTTTGTCAACATTAGACGCAGATTCTGGAAGACATGCTAGTTGACTCTGATGAAGAAGACGGGTCTTCCACTTCATCAGCTGAAAACGAGAGTGTTGAGAATATGTCAAGTTTTGAATTGAGAGGCATCAGTGAAAATTCCTTAGAAGATGTATTTAAAAAAAAAGAATGTGCAAATATAATTTAAGTTACTTTGTATTTCAATGGGATTTCGAGTTTCAAAAATCATTTGTTCTCTTGAATTTTTTTTTTTTTTTTTGTAATTATGATGGTTTTATGAAGTTTGCAACAAAAAACTTGTAGTTCTTTAGTTAATATGCATTTTTGGGCTTTTTTTAAAATTTTTTTTTAGAGATTTATTAAAAAAATCCATGATTTTGGCCTAAAACTAGGACCATTAAAAAACACCAAAAAAGATTACTCTTTTTCAGGTCAAAGTCCCAAAACAAATATCATCGTGTTCTATAAACCTGCATGTTAGGAACATAAGCTGGAGTCGCAGTTGCTGATACTTTATTTTAGTAGAAGAAAGTACAACTATGATTGTAAGCAGAGACAAGTCCCCACCCTAGAATTGATGTTCTTTGCAAGATCTTGAATTGATGTTCCCTACAAGATCTTGATCTCCTCTTAATTTTTGTCAACCTGAAATTTACAGGAGGAAGCTTTATGTCTGTGTAACCGTAGAGAGTGTAAGAAGATGTAACTTGGTGTTATGAACTCTAACATGCAGCTAAACCTTATCCCTAACTCTTCTTGAGTTTTGAAAACTCTGGGATGGCAGTTGAAAGCGTGTGATGGTCGTTTCATTGCATTGATATGTTGCCTAAAAAAAATGATGAAGGCCGTGGAAGTAACTTGTAGTGAAGGTGTAGAATAAAGTTCTTGCAACTTGGCTCTGCTTCACGTTACTTTTCTAACCTCAGACAATGGTTTTATAAACAAGAGAAGTTGATTTCTAGAATCTCAGAAATCCAGATCCATTGTTGGCGCAGATATTGTGTGAGCTATGATTGAGGTCAGCTTTAGCTGCAGACCGCGGATCCAAGAGGAGTGATTAGGCCATTTCCTTCCTGGCGCAACCTTGGTAGCTTCATGCATAGTGATGGTCGGATGGATTCATGATGAACCTTGCTTGCATTGGAGTCGAGGAGTGCGTCATTTTCTCTTTCAATTTTTCCTGTCCTCTTGCGATCCCACTTCAGAGTTCTCTTTGGATGGTTGCAGCTATGGGACACCTCTCTCTTTCTCTCCTTTGGTTGAAACCCGAGCTGTCTATGGAGGTTGTGAGGGGGACCTGGCCCTAAAACTTTTGTTTTTAGGTTGAAGATAAGGTTTGGGGTTGGGCCACTTCCTTTTTAGGCTATTATAATGCATGTTTTCCGTGGGGTAAGGTGGAATGTTGAGTGTGTATAATTTTAAAAATTGCATGACCTTCAGTTGATAGGATTATTGATGCATGCCAGATTACCATAGTGTTTGACAGTCAAAACTTTGATGTTTGTTTGAAATGAGATTTCCGAACTCAAGTTACTAGCACCCAGTAAGTGGAATTTTGGTTTCCTAGTGCTTAGTTTTCAAAAATTTAAACCTTCGTTTAGATATTGTTTCCCGAATTAGGGAAATCCCTAGTAGCAATATGAGTGTATTAGGATCTTATTTGATGGATAACTGGCTTATATCAACAGCTTCCCCTCAACTTCAAGTCATTGGAGGTAATGGCTAGGAAGAAGGTTGTGGTAGGTCCTCCAAGTTCCTTAAGTGCCATCAAACATGTTTGTGAGTCTTGTGCTTTGTCTAAGTCACATAGACAACCTTATACTAGATCTATATCTAGATCTACAAAACCTTTTCAACTTGTACATTCAGATATTCATGGATTTACTACAATTAGCAATAGTGGAGCTAAGATGTATGTAGCATTCATTGATGATTTTAGTAGATTTTGTTGGATCTATCTACTAAAGAGCAATGGTGAAGTGTATGATATCTTCATCAAGTTCAAGAATGCAAGGCGAACCAATTTTGCACAAGGATCAAGTGCTTAAGGAGTGACAATGGTGGTGAGTACATATCTACCAAGTTCAAGGCCTTTTGTGATGAGCATGGGATCAAGAGGGAGTATACAACATCAAGGACCCCACAACACAATGGAGTGGCTGAAAGGAAGAATAGGACTTTACGTGAAAGTGAGAAAGCCATGAGGTTAAGTGCTAATCTTGACAAACCATTTTGGGATCAAGCTTTGTTGTGTGCCAATTTCTTGTGCAATAGGTGTCCGAGTGTTATTTTGGATGGAAGGACACCTTTTGAGATGCTATTCAAGAGGAGGCTGAGTGTCAACTTTCTAAGAACTTTGGATGCACATGCTATGACAACATTACTCTTGATGATAGGACCAAGGAGGATCCATCTTCAAGAAGAGGTATTTTTGTTGGATATAGTGAGGTGAGTAAAGCCTACACATTCCTTCTACTAACAAAGGGATTGTTGGTAGAGATGTCATCTTTGATGAGGGGAACATTCCAAAAGTTCTTCAAGCATGATTGATGGTGATGTGGATGGATCTAACATTCTTGATGTTGATGAAAATTATCCTACTTTGGATGGTGATGATGATGGATCTTCATCAAGTCAAAAGCCAAGGAGAACATCAAGGGAAAGACAAGTACCTTCAAGGCTCAGATATGATCAAAAGGGTAAGCAAGTAGTTTCTGGAAATTATGTTGCTTTCCTAACCTCTTTGATGAACCTACAAGTGTAGACCAAGAAGAGGAGTGGATCCAAGCAATGGATCTTGAGTATCAAGCTCTTATGAAGAATGGAACATGGAGATTGGTGGAGTTACCTAAGGACAAGAAAGCTATTGGATGCAAATGGATCTTCAAGGTGAAGACAAACCAAGATGGATCTATCAACAAGAGCAAGGCAAGGTTAGTGGCAAAAGGATATGCTCAACAACAAGGGATTGACTATGATGAGACCTTTGCACCCGTGGCAAAGATGGTAAGCATTTGAGTCATCATTTCACTTGCTACACTTTATGGATGGGATCTATGGCAAATGGACATTTCAAATGCATTCTTGAATGGTGATCTTGAGGAGGAAGTGTACATGGAGCAGCCCAAGAGCTAAATTTCATCAACAAAGCCAAATCATGTGTGTCTACAACACAAGAGTTTGTATGGCCTTAAGCCAGCACCAAGGAGTTGGTATGCTAAGCTTAACACTTTTTTACTCTCTCAAGAATTTGTTATGAGTGAGTATGATTATTCACTTTATTATAGATTTGTTGGAAATGATGTTACCATCTTGCTCATCTGTGTGGATGATATCATCTTGAGTGGTGGAGGCAATCAAGATGTGGAGGGTATCAAGAATGCTCTTAAGAAGGAGTTTGAGGTGCATGATCTTGGTAATTTGCATTACATTTTGGGAATAGAAGTCATTAGATCTTCTTAATACTTTCATTTGTCAAGAGAAGTATGCTAATTCTATTCTAGAAAGATTTCATATGGTAGATGCAAAAGCTAGTGATACACCTATGGAGTCTCATGTAAAGCTAACTATAAGAGGTAATGAAAGATCCTTCGAGGACATTACTCTCTATAGGAAGCTAGTTGGTTCAATCATATATCTAACCATTACTAGACCAGATCTAACCATTGTGTTGGAAGATTGAGTCAATTCATGCAAGATCCTAGTGAGGAGCATTGGAAGCTAGGAAAGCGAGTTTTGAGATACATCGGTGGAACTCGAGATTTTGGCATATTGTATGAGGGATCATCACCTAATCTTTTTGTATTTTTAGATTCGTACTATGCTGGAGATGTAATGGATAGGAAATCCATTAGTGCTCATTGCATTTTCATAGGTGATGGAGCTATATCATGGATGTCGAAGAAACAAGCCACTATCTCATTGTCATCTAGTGAGGCCGAGTACAAAGCTCTTACACATTGCACAAAGGAGATGGTATGGATCAAGAGGATTATCAAGGATCTTTATTGATGGATTTTTCAGAGAGCCCAATCATCTTTTGTGACAATGAATCAGCCCAAAGATTGGCAACCAATCCTATCTTTCATGCTAGGAGCAAGCATAATTTGAGGGTGAGCAACTCATATGCAAACCATGAGCCACAAGACAAGCCACATCGTCTCATCAAACATCATCAAGTTAGACAGATTCCTAGGATGCTAGCTCAACATCAGATTCAGCATCTCAACAACAATCCTCACCCACTCACATTATCGACGGTGCAGATGAGCTGACACATCCTTTGCAGCAGACACCGACAAAGATTTCCAAGTTGCCCAACCAGCTTCGGTGACAACTCCCTCCATAATGATTACAACATCGACGCCACCAACTTCACAAAAGCCACAAATTCTCGTCAACTTTAAAATCTCTGGGAGATTTCTTACGATCAGCACAGTGCTTAGCTCTGTCATGAGCACTATGATAGAGCAATATTTAGTAGATAGTTTATAATGCTTGCCTTGTAGTATTTCTTGCATATAGTGCAGAAAATCTACAACTTTTTGGATCTTAACAAATTTCATTTTCATGTTAATCAAACATCTAGGTTGAAAACAATACATTAGCATAAAGGGACTGTAACATGTAATAGAATGTTTTCTACTATTTTATGAAAACTCAATCAAAGGAATGTACTATTCTCAATGAGAAACATATGCCCTTAACATATTTTTAATAGTTCAATTAGTCCTTTTTGTCTAGGCATTTGATAAAAGATGATTAGAAGAACTTAAACTAAGAAAAGTTTTAGTTTATGGAATATTGTGAACCTGTGAACTTAGGGTCTCTATCACTAACAATGTCACTTGGCCGTCCATATAACTAAAATAATCTTTTAACAAAGATTTGGACTAATTTAAAAGCCTTAGTAGCCAACTTAATTGGTGAATATAGCTAACTTAGTTAACTTGTCCACAACCCAAATAGAATTATTTTTCCATTGTGTCTTCAGAAGTCCAACTACAAAGTCCATTGATACACTCTACCATCTCTTATCCTCTCCCATTTTTTTATCGAGGATATCCAATGGATGTAACAAACCACTAGCTTTAAGGTGCTCATCCTTAGCTAGTTGACAAGGCTTGCATTTAATCATGTACGAATATGACTTAAGTTTTGGCCCATAAAACTCTCTTCTGACCAAGTCAAGAGTCCTATGTATATCGAGATGTCCTGCATAGGGTGTCATGTTTGAACTCATCATCCTCTGGTACACAAACTTTTCTATTTCAGAATAGCAATCCATGCAAGATAGCAATCGATTTCAAAATAGCAATCCATCTTGAATGGTAAACTGTTTCATAATCTTCTTATCTTTCTTTGTTATTGAGACCCCTGTGAACTCGTCTCAATACCATCCCCAATTCTTCCGTTTTGAAAAATGTTCCAAATACAACCAGCATGAGAATCACTTTTATACCATCTTTTGAACGAAGAAATTAGATTTCAAAGTTTCAACTTTATCACCAGGAATTTCAATCATCTGTGTCACATGTATCCTTCTTTTCAAACAAAATTTTATCATATACACAAGCTTGTTGCAAATGAAACAGATATTTGAGTTTTTAGTCTTAATCCAAGACATAGACTTTTTCAGTATATATTTTTTTAATGCTTTCGATGGCATTTAATCCAAATCATCAAAGTATTTTGGAGCTTGGCCTAGACCTCACTTCTTCTCCTTCTTGGTTTTTGAGAAGGACAAAATTTGTTGAGATTGCCTCTTGGACACAGCCATTGTGGAATCATATGCTTTCACTATTTGACAAGCATCTTCGAGGGTTTGAAGTACATCTCTTTTGCATTCTTTTTAATACCCTAGAGATCCAATTTTGGATCGAATGATGGAAATTGATTTTAGAGATCTATGAATTCTTATATATAGGAGTCTAAACTCTTATTTCGCATCTTGTAGTTCACAATTTTTTGGTAATAGTCGATGTCATCAACAATTATTGTGAATTATTGTAACTTCTGATCGTAATTATGGTGGATACTGATCGTGAATATTGAAATATTATGAGTACTAATTATGATTATCATGAATACTGTTTGTGAATATTCTTGAATTTCTGCCAACTCTTAAATTCTAGAATGACAAACATATTTTATGATCAAAATATTTAAGTCATTGTAAGAAACTGTCATCATATGAAGGTCACCTATTTATTACCGAAATCATTTCAGACACAACTCTTGGTCTTTTAATCTCAATATGCACCCTTATTTCTATGATTGTAAAAATTTTAACTACTTGTGTGGAGTGATTGTGATAGTGTAAGCTCTTGCAACTTAAAATGTTAAAAAAAAGACATGAATTGTCACGATAACTTAACTTACAAATACTTATCTCTTTAGAAAAAAAAGCTAATAAATGCATTTGTTTGAAACTCAAAAAAGATATTACTAGATAAATTTTCATTCACTTAAACAATTTCATCGTTATGGCAAGGCCTTTGTAGTATAATACCACGAAGTTTTTGTTTTCTTTATTGTCATGCTTACCAAAAGATTTGCATTTTTTTAGATCTTTGTAATTATTTTTTGAAAATTAAAAAAAAAAATCAGTTTTTTCAGTGTTATTCATTGATGAATAGAGTTGGGAGCAAAACAATTTGCCATCTAGAGTTGGTGTCAATGACACAAAAGGGGTTATGGATGCCATGTTGTGATCCCATGTCAAGATCTTGTATATTATCTTGATTTGAATCACATGTAGTTTTCATGCTTGGCAAGTTGAAGTGGGCTAATGTTTTGACATTACGATTAACACTATCCATGATTAAAAGTCTTTGGAAAAATAAATGCGCAAAACTCGCACTCCATGTACTCACATAATGTCCAAACTCCTATACTTGATGTCATAATTTCCAATCAGTTGGACAAATGAGGATGTAAAAGATAATATAAAAAATAACTCAAGAGTTTTTAAACACCTTCACAAAGCAATGGAGTGAGAAACTTTACATTTGACATAATTCCCATGATAAACTAAAGCTCAAAAGGTACTAAACTTAGATCAAAACCTAATTTGTTTGTGGAGGAAAAACATGCATACATCAAAAAATTCATCACACCCTTTCTTCTACATTCTTAAATATGGATATCCATTATATATTCTCACATCAATCAAAAGCATGACATGCAAAGATGCACACTTTCACATTGTCTAGGTAACCACAAAGCCTTATAAAGATATTGTTATGCATTTGTACAAGACATTTGACAATGATATGAACAACACTAGAGACTAATTACAATCAAACAACTTGGTTATCAACAACAAAAGCCCAACCGCTAGTCTTACTTGATTTCTCATATATTTAAGCAACCAGGGATTGTAAAGGCAACTTAAATTAGAGTATCACGAATAACAACATATTTAAACATTTGTAACAAATGAATTACAAGCTCATTTTATTAATGGACACAATGGTGACTTGGTCCTTGAATAAAGAAAGCAAATTTGGAGACTTGACAACACAGTTGTAGAGGTGATGACATGATTGTTGAATGCTCTAACTAATGAGAAATCTAAGAGTTCAGCTATAAACATCCCTATCGGACTTGATGTTGATGTTGATGTAGATGTAGCCAAATGTTGATGTTGCATTGCAAGTGCTACGTCTCAGCTAGACGCAAAAAGTCTTGCAAACATCACTTGCGATTTGGGAAAGAATTTCTAAGTTCTTTTCTCTTTTGGGAGTGCATTGTCAATCACCTTAATCTAATGGCGTTCAAGGCTCGACGGATTGTGGAGAGCTGTTTCTTCCGCACACCAACTCCCAACCACCTTGTGAACAGGCCGGAACACTCCCATAACATTGGCAGTTGCAATGCAATCATGATTGACAAAGATCTTCCCACACGTGGTGAGTTGGTGTATCGTACCCGAGCTGAGTTGGGCTTGACCACCCAAGTTCGATTTCATCTCGCCAATACCAAAAAGCATGATTGGCAATGGAAGGTGCCGGGTCAGAGCATTGTAGCTGCGATGCACTAACGATAGGCAATATGCTCTCACGAGTAAATAGTACGCACCATTCCTCCACTACACAAGTGATTCTTAGAGCAATAATTGTTATCCTTAAATAGGTGTGCTCTATAGGGAGTGTGGGCCATGTTCAAGGTAAGATCTAACCAATAAGAACTTCCTCAGCTTCACTACTTTTTAAGATATGGCATCCCCAGCTTATGCCTTCATGGCAAATTAGTGCCCAAACGTAAGCGACCGGGGATGGCTTCGGACCAAGGGTCCCCCGTGGGCCAGTCTACGGCCACGTGGCGGTGGCTGCTTCCAGGGAGTCGCAGAAGCTGCCTGGCCCTAAACCGGTCGCTGAGACTCGAGGGTGATTTGAGGAGAAATAATAAAAGGAGAAGGCATAAGGAAGGAAGGCGAGAGAGAGAGAGAGAGAGCGATGAAGGATAAGCATTGCAGATAGGCAGCGCTTTCGTCTACAATATTTATATGGATTGATTGGTTTCGAAGAAAAACAGCAAAAGCGAAAGCAAAATCAGAGTAAAGCATTTGCTTGGTTTGTTTAGGATCAGGTTTTTCTTGCCGTATTTCTTGTTGATTGTATCCTTTGCTACAACATCTTGCTGCCGAAAAATCTCTTAAGGGTGTTGAGCTTATGAGAAATCAAAGCATTGACCTTGCCCTTTTCCTCTAGACTTCAAAAATGGTTTTCTAAGGTTTAAGCCAACACGTGATACGTCATTGTTTTGTGAGGATCGGGTTTTTCTGGCCGTATTTCTTATCAATTACTACCTTTGCTACAACATCGGTTTTGGAAGGATCCCTAAACAGTGTTGAGCTTATGAGAAATCAAGGCATTGACCTTACCCTTTTCCTCTAGACTTCTCTATTTGTTCCTGAAAGTTTAAGCTAATACCCAATATTCCCTTGTTTTGTTGAGGATCGGGTTATTCTGGCCGTATTTCTTACCAATTATAACCTCTGCTACAGCGCATTTGCTTCGGAAGAGTGGATCCCTAAAGAGTGTTAAACTTATGAGAGATCAAGGCATCGATCTTGCCCTTCTGGTCTAGACTTCTATGATTGTTCCTGAAAGTTTAAGCTAAAATCCTGTAGTTCCATCGTGGTCGTTTATGTTACTCATTATTCTCGTGGAACTTTAAAAGGGTTGCGGGCAATCAAGGTTAGAGCACTACTTTGCGATCCACAGAGAGACTGAAGGTGGTAATTAATGGACGAGATAATAAATCAATCAGTCCTTCGTTTAAATCGGGCATGGGGGAATCAGAATATTTGAGGCTCTGCCTAGCATGACCCCTGCTGGTGCCATATCTACGTCTTGTTCCCCAACATTCTCGAAAATTGGACAGAGAGATGAGCTATCTACCTCTCCAGCAAATCTTGGTCAGGGTTATGGTGCCGAAGTCAGCTCGGAATCTCGGCGAGAGGTATGGAAAAATTTTCCCAAAGATTTTGTGGCTGGTGCTATCATGGGAGGCGTAGCACACACCGTTGTTGCTCCTATAGAGCGGGCAAAGCTGCTTCTGCAGACTCAAGAAAGTAATATGGTCATAGTGGCAGGAAAGCAGCACCGATACAAAGGCATGCTGGACTGTATTTTGCGAGTTGCAAAGGAGGAAGGTATCCGATCGTTGTGGAGAGGAAATGGCAGCAGTGTAATGCGATATTACCCTTCACTTGCTCTAAATTTTGCTTTCAAGGTGTGCACCTTCTGCCTCGGTTTGGTCTTAGTATTTTAAAAGCAAAAGAATGTATTTACATCGTGCAACATTCATTTGGAATTAGCTAATATTTGTGAAGCTGAGCAGTTTTGTGTATCTGTAATTACCCTGTACATATTTCTCTTCATATTAGGGGGCAATACTTTGTATCATCAATGTTTGCTTCAAGATCGTGTAACTAGAGGACCATGAGTGTCCACTATTGATAAACATGAAACAGAGCAAGCGTAGATAAATCCCATGGTAGTTGTCTAGATCAAGAATGCTATATAGCATAAACTAGCGTCACACATGTATAAGAGATATTAGGATGGAAAAACCATAGAAATCATCGTGATGACGTAGATTGTATTTGCTTTGAGTACAAACATCACAATGACCAAGGAGCAGTTCTGAAACTGCTAGAACACTGGAATGTATGCCAACCACTGAATGATCGTGTATCCTCTTTGTTGTCCTGCAAAGTCTCCAATAGCCGACAAGGAACTGTTATGGGCTGTTCAACACTTTGCTGTCGAAAGTGTTCCCAGCATGGACCATGTTGTCCATAATTTTCCGCAGGCTGTTCCTGAAGCATAATGGACTGCTCATGATGTAAAATGGGCTGTAAATGACCAAAAGAAGATGACTGAACCTGTTGTCCAACGTCTTCATCATAAAAATTTGGCAAACTATCAAGAGATGCATCAACGATGGTGTCATCAAAGTTGTCCCTCAAAGAGGTATGGGATGACATAGAAGATTCTTCAAATAATGAAAAATTCTTTCCAAACAAATGCTCATTCTTAACACTTTGAACAAAAGTACTACTTGACACATGTTGACTCCCTGCTCGATTAGTACAAAAAGGTTCCAAAGAGTGCTTGAATTTTTCAGCCTTTGCTAAAACATCAAATTGAAAAGGTTTCGCATGAAACTTTTCACTAATGCATCCATCATATGCATCAACTTGCGGTGACTTGAAAAAAGAAGATTGTTTCAACATCTGCTCAATGTATCCTTGTTGCTTTGAAGATAAGTACCGAACGTATTCTTTATATATTCCCCTCCTCGGTCGGTACGCAAGATCTTCAAAGAGTGCCCAAACTGATTTTCTATCATTGCTAGAAAATCCTTAAAGCATTGAAAAACTTCAGATTTTGCCTTCATAGGATAAATCCATGTAAATCTTGAAAGGTCATCAATAAAAGTAACAAAGTACTTACACCTTCCAATGGATTCGGTCCTCATTGGACCACATACATCACTATGAACCAAATCAAATTTGCCATCAACTCTAATAGTTCCATCAATCGGAAAACCTTGCCTTTGAAATTTTCCAAGTATGCATCCTTCGCATATGTCCTTCGGGATGCTCAATATTAGGAATGTCTTCAACCATATTGAATCTCTTCAACATCTTCAAGCTAGCAAAGTTGAGATGTCCAAACTTAGCATGCCATAATTCAGCCAACTCCAAAGAATGTGAACTTGATGCAACAAGACAAAAAGATGATGAAGCTCTTCGATCATAGGTATCCATAAGGAACAATCCACCACGTAATGTTCCCGAAGCAGTGATCATAAGAGATCTCTTTGGGTCTTTGATAAGACATTTGTCTTCTTTGAATTCCACAACCAATCCTTGGTTCATAATTGTAGAGACCGAAATGAGATTCTTTTTTATTTTTGGAACATAAAGTACATTTCGAATGTACTTCTCCTCACTATTGGGTAAGATAATGGGGATCACTCCAATACCTTTGATAGGATAAGAGGTGTTATCAACACCTTGAACTTTGCTTCCATCATGCACTTTCACAAGCTTTGTGAAGACCTCTTTGTGATAAGTCATATGACGTGTGGCATCGCTATCAATCACCCAATCAATAGATGAAAAAACAGCAACTTGTAAAGCTGAAGATGAGCTGTTTTCTGCTGAAAAACCAGCAAGATTTGAAGTGGCAGAAATATCGTCTTTAGGAGAGATCAGATTATTAGTGACAAAAGTATAATCATTATTGAAAAGATTATCCTCCTTTCCAAATTGTTGTTCCAAAGTAATGATTGCGGTACTTGTATCGTTACCTTTCTCTTTTTCCTTTGCAAGCCTCTTCCTACATTCTTTGATGTGATGCCCAATCTTCTTGCAATAGTGGCACTTACCCTTCTTCTTGGAGCCTTGATCTTGAGCTTCCTTAGATTTTTGATCATCTTTGGAAGTTTTGAAAGAAAGCTTCCCTTTCCACTTGCCTTTGCCTTTGCCTTTTGTAAAGAAAGCTTGATCTTCTTGTTCACCAAAGTTGATCCTTGTTTGCTCTTCTTGAAGAAGTAAGCCAACAAGTTCGTCGAAGGAGATTTGCTGTCCCCTAAGAGAAATGCTCAATGATGACACAAATGGAAGGTAAGAATTAGGAAGAGATTTGAGAGTAATAGATACAAATTGTGAGTTCTCAATCACCTCATCAATACTAAGAAGCTCCTCTCGAAGATCCTTGATCTTCGTCAAGTGGTTTGTAAGCAAATCACCTTCTTGCATCTTCAAGATAGAAAGTTGATTTCGAAGATATACCACTTTTGCCGCATTCTTTACTTGAAACATCTTTGCAAGAGTCTCCCAAGCACTTTTGGAAGTCTTGCATGATCTAATATGTGGAAGGATAGATCTTTTCACTGATAATGCAATGACGGAATGTGCTTGTGCATCTCGTCGATCCCACTTCTTTTTCTCATCGGAAGACACCTCCGTAGATGAAGAAGTAGTTGTTCTAGATGGTGTAATAGGTGCCAAGGTAGGCGGCCTCTCTTCGTCACCATTAACTACTTCCCACAAATCTTTAGCAATTAGAAGGTTCTTTATCATGTAGCACCACAAGGAATAGTTTGTGCCATCCAGCCTATCTTCATTAAATAAAGAACCAATAGAACCCGATTCTTTAGCCATAACAAAAAAATCAGCTTGTAGTAAATAGGAAATAGACTTTCCAAGCAAAATCTACTCAAAGGGCAGCAATCTCAAAGCTGAAATTATGAGCACAATAGATTGCAATACTCCACATGCAATTTGCTCAACAAGTAATGAAACAGGTGGCTGATTTCTGCACAAAAAACAAAATGCTCACAAATAGGTAGACTTCGAATGAAGCCAAAACCAAACCAAAAATTTGTGACTGAAAAGAGTGTGCACACTATGTGCACCTAATATAATAAATGACCATGGTTACACAACTCTCGACCTTTTGGGTCAAAGTAACCTATGGTAAAATAAGCAATTCCATTTACATTCCAACAGCGTATAGGGAGTTGTCATTTGATGTAGAATTCCCTTCTCTCGAAGAAATGCACCGAACATAATCTTGATGTATTCCCCTCCTCAATCGGTGCGTAAGGTCTTCAAAGAATGCCCAAACTGATTTTCCACCATTGCTAGAAAATCTTTGAAATGCTGAAAAACTTCTGATTTAGCCTTCATAGGATAGATCCATTTAAAACGGGAAAAGTCATCAATAAAAGTCACAAAATAGATGCACTTTCCAATGGATTCGGTCCTCATTGGACCACAAACATCACTATGAACCAAATCAAATTTATCAAGAACCCTTATAGTTCCATCAATTGGAAAAGGTTTGCTTTGAAACTTTCCAAGTATGCACCCCTCACATACATGCCCTTCTAGTTGCTCAATAGTAGAACTATCTTCTACCATATTAAATATCTTCAGCTTCTTCAAACTTGCAAAGTTGAGATGTCCAAACCTCGTGTGCCACAATTCAGCCAACTCCAATGATTGTGATGTAGAAGCAACAAGACATGTAGAGGGAATTTGTCGCTCATAGGTATTGAATAAGCCAGCATGCATTGTTCCCGAAACAATAATCAAGAGAGATCTTTTAGGATTCTCGACAAGACACTTATCTTCTTTGAACTCAACAACTAGTCCTTGCTTCAACATAGTTGAAACCGAAAGAAGATTCTTCTTGGTTCCTGGAACATAAAGCACATTCTTAATGTACTTTTCTTCACCATTAGGCAGAATGATGGCTACAATTCTAATTCCATGAACAGATAAGATGCATTATCCGCACATTGTACCTTGCTTCCATTTTGCACTTTCACTGATTTAGTGAATGTTTCTTTGCGAAAAGTCATATTACGAGTAGCACCACTATCAATCACCCATTCAATGGGCTGAAATTGGTTGAAGAGATCATCACTAGCTTCAAGCTCTTGCTCCAAAGTAGCAAGTGAAGCACTAGTACCAATTGCTTTACTCTCCTCTTTCGCAATCTTCTTCTTACAATCCTTGATGAAGTGACCATACTTCTTGCAATAATGGCACTTCCAAGTGTTGACATTTTGACCTCCAATGGTCTTTTGCTCATCCTTGGAAGGAGGCTTCCCCTTTCCTTTTGACTTGCCTTTGCCCTTGCCTTTCGTGAAGAAAGCTTGATCTTGTTGAGTGTCACTTGCAAAGTTTTGCCTCGTTTGCTCCTCTTGAAGAAGCAGCCCAACAAGTTCATCAAAGGAGAGTTGATGTCCCCTAAGAGAGATACTCAAAGATGAAACAAATGGAAGATAAGAGGAAGGTAATGAGTTGAGAAATTATCTCACCAATATTGAGAAGCTCCTCACGAAGATCCTTGATGTTCGTCAAGTGATTGGTCACTTGATCCCCTTCTTGCATCTTCAACAAAGAAAGTTGATTTCTGAGATACACCACTCTTGCTGGATTTTTGACTCTATACATAGTATAAAGTGTATCCCACGCACTTTTAGATGTCTTACAAGACCTAATATGAGGTAAATAGATCTTTTTATAGCAAGAGCAACCATAGAATGTGCTTGTGCATCCCTTCTATCCCACTTCTTTTGTTCTTCCGGGGATGTCGAACACGAGGTGTAGAAGGTGCCAAAGAAGGAGGCCTTTCCTCATCACCATTGACCAAATCCCACAACCCTTTCGTTATGAGAAGATTCTTCATCATGTAACTCCACAAAAGATAGGGCCCCTAAACCAAATTAGACCTATAAGGATCCACGAGTCAGTACATGACCAAAACTGGGTCCATCACAAATTAAGCATAGTCATTTATTTCGAACAGAATTTGTCTTGAAATTTTCAAGCATGCAATATAGTTTCAATTTTTTCCAAAAAGATATTTTAAGAAAAAAATTAGCTCAAAAGGTTTAGTAACTTCTTGGGTAACCGTCTAAGAAAACTTCGGAGTATTCCCACAACAAATGGCATGCAAAATGTACTTGATGATTTGCCTACCATTGTTTGAGATCTTGCACACAGAGACATGCTTTGTTACCATTGAAAGGACTCCACTTAGATCCAAACCCCCCCTTGGGCGCGGACGCGCGTCTGTGTCCGGACGCAAACGCCTCAGGGGTGTGTCCGGGTCCGGACGCATTCGGCATTTTTTAATTTTTTTCCCTTAAAAAAAAAAATACAGGCCCCTCCCCTCATTGTCCCACATCTCCAAAACGAAATAAAAACAATTTTCCTCCCCCTACCCCCCCCCCCTCGAGATTAATTATCAGAGGGTGTCTGGCACCCACCTGCCCCCTTCTGTTAAAAAAAAAACAAAAAGGTACCTAAAAAAATTTGCAACAAACCCAACCACTGCCCATGACTGTCTCGAAGAAGTGAATGCTCACCAGAGGATTTGGGAGAGGTGAACGCTCACCAGAAGAGTGACAAGCTCTCAGGACCACAGGTTTTTGGGAGAAATGAATGCTCACCAGAAGGCAGACAAGCTCTCAAGACAGGGACCCACAAGACCTACACATTACTATGTCTTACATGATGAGATTGGTTTTCCCCCGGATGAACTTCAACAGCTTACTAATTACTTATGCAAAATTGTGTCATTCACTACAGGGAGGCCCCGAGACCTACACACTACCATGCCCATTTCGCTAGACCTAATTGCGTTTCGCACCCTGTGACAGGCCATTTTGACTGAATGATACCCGAATCGTGCCAGGCACGATCCCTTGGGTTCGTATCAGGACCATGAACCTGTGGACTGTATTCCTGGCATTATACACGAGTTCAAGTGGATGCTACACAAGTGCGATTTGTTATGGATTGTTGTTTAGGGTGTAGGGTTAACTGTGCCATTTGTTAGGGTGTGGGGTTTAGTGTTTAGGTTTCAATGATTGGACATGATGCATATGATATGAGAGACATGAAGGTGCGCTTGTGTAAAACAATAGCTAGAGCATTTACAATTTTCATATTATAGTTTGGAGATGTTTTTTATACGCTCCCATGGTTACCACATACATGACATGTACTTCATTAGTCTTATATGCCTTTTGGCATGGAAAAGACATTACTCTGACCAGCCATCATCTGAAAGGGGGCGTGAAGCGGGAGTACTGGGTGGGGCACGTGGACCATCTCCTGCAAGGTCGACCGTCTCGTCTGAATTATATGTGGGCTCATCATTAGAGGAGGGCAATGGAACGTCAGCAGGGAGGGGGGTGGTCTCCTCGGTGTCAACATCATCCTCGGGATCACCCTGTAGAGCACGCCGAGCATCATCATCTGGATCAACCTCTGGCTCTGATCGGCCGCTGCAACCAGGCAATCATCGGGATTGACCTGCACAAGCCAATCATTCGTGAGAATAGCCGAAGCAACCGTGAGGGCATTGAACTGAATGTCTTAAACTAATACGAAAGCAAACGATAGAGCATAGACATATACCTACAACAGTAGGGAGCCTACGCCTCCTGCTCTCATGTTGTCCGTGATGCGTCGAACCACCCTGGTGTTGATGTTGCAGTACACCAAGTCATTGCATCGCTTAGTCGTCAGACGGTTCCGCTTGTTTGTGTGAACAAGGCTGAACGCTGACCAGTTCCGCTCACACACGCAAGTAGAACAATCCTGCATTAATTGGCAACCACTCGAGTGAGTACCGACCTTGTAGAGACAATGCGGAAACTGGTTGGATGAATGAGATTAGATAACATACCTGTGAAAGGACTTGGAACGCGAGCGTCCTTAGGTCTGGTTGTCCAGCGCCGTAGCTCTCCCACCATGATACAGGCAAGAGCCTGTTCTCTCGGACACGTGCAAGGTCCTCGCCGAATAGCCCCAGACAGTGCCTGAAATTGAGGAGCGATGTGTGTGAGTACACTTGAGCCCACGCAGGGAAATTGAGCAAACGAAAGCAAACGACAGAGCAAGAGTTTACCTGTAACTGAGCCTTCGCTCCTCAAGCCTGTTGCGGATACCAGTGTCGGCGTGCACCCCTCGCAATCAACGAGCCTTAGAACAGAGTAGATGGAGCGCATGACGTCCATGAGCTGTTGCACATCAACCCAAAAAGGCTCCATGAAGAGGATCTCGTGGAAGGCCAAGCCCTCTGGGGTTGTGGACAGGTCCATGGCTGTGAACCCTGCAGAAGTAGCCATGCGTCGCAAATCACCCTTTTTGAGCTTGTGTAGCCGCTCAAGCATGATGAACTGAAAGGCGAAGCGGGTGCGAGCGGGCTTCTTCAAGTCGAGCCTGCATTGACAAACGGAATGAGAGGCACACATGAAACGAGCCAAAAAATAAGTAGCATTTTGAACCAGCCAAAAAATAAGAAGCATTTTGAACGAGCCAAAAAATAAGTAGCATCTTACCTTTTGAATGTGCGGAAAAGGGCAGTGGTGCGACGCTTGCGTGTCCACAACCGCAAGTGCCCTCGTGAGAATCTTACCGACCCAAGGCAGGCGCCCGATGGAATGCAGGAGGAGGTCCAGTGAGTGTGCGGCACATGGAGTCCACACAATGGAGGGGTACTTTGCCATAAGAAGCTCCCCAGTTGGACGCATTGTCCGTCACAACCTTTCGCGATCAGTTCATACGATTAGTTCACAACTTGGAAACACATTGCAATCAATCGAAAACTATGCAAAGCTTTTGTATCAACATTAAGCAGTAAATGACCAGGCAACTAATGAAAGAAAATTTACCTGGACAACGCGCTGTGGCCTGACCTCCTCTATCGCTGTGCGGATGATGCCTTAAATGTACTCGGCCGTATGCACTCTCCCTGCCTCAGAGGCGTCGATGCTGCGCTGGAACATGGAACCGTAACAACTAGAAACAATCACGTTGATGAGTGGATGTCTACGACGATCAGTCCACCCATCAGCCATATGGAGCAGCCGTATCTATCCCAAGACTCCTGCAGTGCGGCTAGTCTCTCTCTGACGGATGCAACCCGCTCCTGGAGCAAAGGGCCGCGAAGCGCGTCGGCTGTGGGTGGTGTGTAGCTGGGCCCGTAGACTGCAACTTTCGAGATAGCCTCTCGAAAGATGCGGGATGATGACATGATAAAGGGGAGGTTCAGGTCATAGAACATCTGTGCTATGGTCCTGGTGGCCTCTCTGTGCTGCCCCTCTTTGAAAGATCCTGACATGGACATCTGTCTGGTGCCTCGGGATGTGAATGGCTGGGAGGATGCGGATGGACGATGCGGATCTGGAGGTGGTGGCATAGGTGTAGGTGCGGAAGCAGAGGATGCGGACGGACCGTGCAGATTTGAAGGTGGTGGCACATGCGTAGATGCAGCAGTGGAGGCTGTGGATCCATGGGGAGTACTGGCGGAGGGGGTGGGGGTGGCGGTGGAGGGTGCGGATGCAGCGGCGAGGGTGGGGGCGGTGGCGGTGGGTGTACCAGTAACAGGGGCGGTGGCAGTGGGTGCACCAGTGGAAACAAAGTTCGCGGCATCTGTGGACAGCTTGCCAGCCTCAGCAACTGGCTTAGCATATGCCTTGAGAATGCGAGCCCTCTCCGCAGAGGGGATGACCATATCCCGTAGCGTCCCCCCGTGGGTCGGACTCGCAATCCCCCCAAATGTGCTCGAACCTGAGAGGCGTTCCCTGTGAACTGCTTTTGACAAAATGGGCAACCCACTTTTTGTCGGGCATCAACTCCACCTCACCCCAAATGGGACGAGCGGCCATCTCTCTCTCTCTCTCTCAAACACACACACAAGCACGCAAATTTAATCTCTCTCTCTCTCTCTCTCTCTCTCTTTCTCTCTCTCTCTCTCTCCTCCTAAACCCTAAACCCAAGCACGCAGACAATAAACCCTAAACTCACACACACACACCATGTCTCGTACACGCGCGCGTGCACACACACACACACACACACACACACACACACACACACACACAAATCCTCTCTCTCTCTCTCACTGTCTCTTCCTCTCTCTCTCTCTCACACACAAATCACCACACACACACAGATGCATACACAAATCAATTAACCCACACACACACACACACACCATAACCCACCCAAATGCACACACTCTCTCTCTCTCCCTCACTCACCATAGCTCTTCTCTCCCGCCCTCTTTCTCTCCTCTCTCGCTGTCTCTCGGGCTTCTGCGGACTGTTCCGCTGCCCGTGCGTGCCCTTCTGGTTTTAGAAAAAAAAAAAATTAAAAAACACGTCTGGGATCCGGACGCGTTCTGGGCCCCAGACGCTTCCGCGCCTGGGACGCTGGACACGTCCAGAAAAAAAAAAAAAAAATAGGACGCGTCCGACCCCACGTCCGGGGGTTGGACGTGTCCGGGTCCGGGCGTCGGACGCGGATGCCAAAAGGCTGCGTCCGACCCGGACCCTCATGTCTGATCCAACCTATGATAAGTCTATGCAAGCAACACTGTTTTAAGGACATTTGACGATCTTTCCAGCCTTGGAGTACAATCATATTTAGCCCCACGTAGTGGGAACTGCACCAACTTAAGTGGTCAAATCCCTGAACCTTAGCTAGTGTTCCATACCACTACAATTCATTTTCATATTAAAAATGTCTCGCCTAGGCACTAGATCATCTCCGGATTCACACACCATAGGGAAACATAACACTGATCCACAATGGATCCCCCAAGTGTTCCATAGCCTCTTGGATATTTAACTATAGTTTGTGGGGGGAAGACATGTTGAGTCCATGTCTTATTGCCAAGTGATTGGGTTAGCTCCAGAAGGAAGTAGTGTATCGTCTTTATCAGAAGGAATAGATTGTGGTAGATGATGCAATTTGACATGCTCAGAAAAAAGAAGAAAAATGCTGGGTAGCAGATAGACTACTTGTAGTTGCAGGAAATCAGTAAAAGTTCACGTATTTCCAAGCGGTCTACAACAAGACATGATGCTCAATGAGAGATGAATTTTGGGTAGACTGAGAATGAAGTTTTTAGCTGTATTTATATATTTATTACAGATATATTAGGACAGTCTCAAACTATAGCAAGAAGACTCTATTATTGCAAAGCTACAAAGTATATGTAGATCCCACACGTTAAAGGTTTTCTTGAAGAAAGTGGGGTCTTACATGTGAAACACGTGTTATCTGCCAATGTGGGAGGAACGAATTTTAGCAATAGTGTGAGAGTGATATGGGCAATTAGAATGATGCATAAACTTTTGTATTCTACTTATAGATTAATCAAGGTATTGGATCATACCTTAGAAGCCCGTTCCCCGACCAAAATGGGTCGGACCGTTCCGTTCCGTACGTTCCGGAACGTACTGGGTCGGAACGAGTTCGTTTACAATGTAGAAAAAAAAACATAATACGCTGGTTTTCTATTGAGGTAACACCCTGCTGGCCCGCGACTTCACCATTTCAGAACACCTGCTGGGCCCGCGACTTCACGATTCACAACAGCGAGCAGGGATTTAGCACCACATATGCAACAGCTCATTTTTATCGTTCGTCACTTCAGTTTCACAAGAGAATGATCATTCGTTGCATACTGCTAGCCTCAGATAGATTCCGCTGGCCTCAGATAAAGCTTCAAATAATCTATCTTGGTGTCTTCTTTGATAATTTTTTCTTACCTGATAGATACTGCTAGCCTCAGATAGATTCCGCTAGCCTCAGATAAATCGGATAAAGCAGATTCTGTTCTATCTTGGTGTCTTCTTTGATAATTTGAACAGGTAATAGAAGACCGGATCTTCTATAATTGATAATAATTATCAGGTAAAGCTTCAAAGAAAAAATAGAACGGATTAAATATTAAAGTATAAAAATCCTTTGTATAAAGAACGTATTTTTTTTATTCTTTTTTGAGGGTCCGTTCCGAAACGGAACGCGCTCTGGAACGCGTTCCGTTCCGGAACGGGCAACTAAGGATCATACACATGCTTTATGAGGTGGCACAAGCTGTTGTCTCACCCTTCTTTTCAAACGCTAAGGTGAATCTTAACTCCCCACAACTTATCATATTGTTCTTCTTTGTGAAATTATTGGTCAAATTAGTAATTTCTTGGTTAATGGAACCATCGGACTTAGGTTGTTGTTAAGTTATTATCAATGATAACTTTGCCTGCTTGATGAAAATGCCTAATCCTCTACTAACATCTTGGTAGCCTTGGATGCCACCAGAATGAACATAATTTTCAGTAACCTGCGCTAATTCCTAAATTTTAGCAACAGGATATACAAGCCTACATTTCAATTGTGTGTTGTCATTTGATGATCAATAGCGTGTGCGAATGCAGAGAGAACAACAAAATAGAGGTTGCAGTAGAAGTGTAAACTGCAACATCATGTGGAAGTCGATTTACTTGGATATATACATACATTGAAAGAAAACCAACTTACAATTCAAAAAGCAACTTTGTTAGCTCTGGACTCTTCCAAAAAAGGTAGAAGACTTAATAGACTGAAATGTGAAATTTCCGGCTAATACAAACGTTGTTTTTAAGAAAACAGTAACTTGCACTAAAGAACTGTCCTATAGCTTGGCTTCTCTTTGATGCATAGTTTTGGAAATGTTTTCCATCTGGGAAGCATGGGCCACCTGAGAAAAGGGATACGCTAAGCTAGAACCCGCCATGTCATTGCAAAAGGAAACCGGTTCACGTAAGTGCAGTATTGTATGTGCTATACCATTGGATACACAATTCTTGTGTTCTGTTACTTTGTTTAAGTACTTGATACCACTTTTGATTGGGGAATGGTCTACGAGAGTGCATGCATTTGTATTTGTGCAGTTGTGCATTGGTTGGTGTGAGTATCTCTCATGATTGTGAAGTGCAAATTGCTTAGGTTTCGTACCCGATCGGGGTTTGTTGCATCATCCACAGGTGCACATTATTTGTGATGCAATTTTTCTGAAGCAGTAAAAGTTTGAAATATTTGTGCACTGGTCTTATGCGTGTTCCATAATAGAACTGAACATTACATCTAACGGTAGAAATTTAAGAAAGATTTGATTCACATGGCAATTGCTATACAAAAAATATGCTGACTTTTGAATCTAAGTTCCTGATGTAACTTCATAATATTTTAGAAGCTTATTCTATGACAAGGACTCACTGTGTAACACGTCATTGGGGCTTGATCAAGTTGGTGATTCATGCAGGACTTATACAGGGCCATGCTCATATCTGGAAAGTCTGATCAGGATGCCTTGTCCAACATCCCCAGCAATTTTTTAGCTGGGGCAGCAGCAGGCTGCACAAGTCTGATTTTTGTTTATCCACTCGACATTGCACACACAAGATTAGCAGCTGATATTGGTCGTGGGGAGGTGAGGCAATTCAGAGGTTTATTCCACTTTACAAAAACTATCTACTGTAAGGATGGGATTCGAGGTGTATATCGAGGACTTCCTGCATCTATTCATGGAATGATTGTCCATCGCAGTGTATACTTTGGAGGATTTGACACTGCCAAAGATTTCATGTTAAAGGAGTCTCAACACCCACCTTTTTGGAAGAGATGGTTGGTAGCTCAGGCTGTAACCACCTCAGCAGGGCTTATCTCATACCCGCTAGATACAGTTAGGAGACGAATGATGATGCAGTCAGGATTGGAGAAACAAGTGTTTATGAATACAATCGACTGCTGGAGGAAAATTTATCAGTTGGAAGGTGTTAGTTCTTTTTATCGTGGTGCTGTATCTAACATGTTCAGGGGCACTGGAGCTGCATTTATCCTGGTCCTCTATGATGAACTCAAGCATCTTATCAATGGTGAAATTCCTCATAAGCATGAAATATGAGGCACTAATGCTTAATATTAGTCATTGTCAAGAGACAATTTTAACCAGATATTTTATATCTACTAGATTACATGTTAAGAATAACCACTAGTCTTTTCTGCTGTTGACTGGTTGGCTTGTAAAACATTTTGACCGTGAAAGAATGACAGAATCCTATATGGGTGGGGTAATTTATTGCTTCCTTTTGCAGAAATCAATATCAAACATATCTGTGCCCACGAGTCACAGGGTGCTGAACCTGCATATAAAGAAATTTAGGCTTGTCCGAATGCCCTCACTTAAACTGGGCCACCCTGCACTGTCCTTATCGTATAGGATAACTAGTTAGGGCCCATTTCCATTGATTTGTCTCAGAAACTTGCCCAAAGTCATTCGGAAATCACCATTTAGGGTTTAGGGTCCATCTGTTTCCACTAACCTGTGAGAATGTATGGCGTGGCAACAATGCAATGATTGCTGACGGCTGCCCTAATGATTTTCAAGAGGGCCTGTCCTGTTGAGATTCCTGGTTTTCTGCCCGATTCCTTGTCAATGGGGATGGGCCCTTAGTGCTGCAACCCTAACCCACTTCAATGAGACTTGGAAGGAATCGTGAAGTTGAGATTATAGACCACATTTTGGACTCTTAGCTTGCTTTTTGTATGTATATCTCGTTATGCATGAGGCCAGGACCTATCTTGTATTTTTGTATGTATGTGTATATTTTGCAATGGTGAAGTTTATGTGACCTCTTAGGTGATACACATGGCTAATAGGCGTTATAGATGTAGCTACACCATAGCAGTCAGGCATGTTATCGAATGAAGGTGAATTAGGTGTTATAAGGTTATTCAAACTTTTGCAATTTAAAAGTTTTTAATTATGACACAAATCCACCCTATAATTTGACTTTAAAATAGTTGCAACATTTTAAAAATTTAATTTATTTCTGATTTATCAACCTATTGTCAAGATGTCTAAGTATCAACTCTATATTGGTCTTTCTATAGAATGATTCCAATGTCCAAAAGGATGTCAAAGTACAGTACTTTGGACCTTAAATGAGTGCATTACTACTTCACAAGAGTTATTGATTGATTGATCACAAAACAAATGCAAAATAGACACACAAATTTGAGATCTAGAATAGCAATTTAGCATCTATCAATCAAGAGCAATCTACAATCAATGATCAAAAGCAAAGTACGCTCCACACGTGTAAAACAGTACTCAGTACGGCCTGTAGACAAAAAATCAAGTGAATATCACTTTGTTTTTAGTTAAATCCAAACACATTCCAAGTACATAGTGTAGAACTCGAGTTTTGCCAATGTGCTCTAAAAAATAATCTGTGTGTTCACTATGGAATATTCACTACCACAATAACATATCGCACAGATTTCGACATGGGCGTCCGATGACATATGTTCGAAAATTTCATAATCAATCGCAATCCGACATGACGAAATACGACGTCCCAGTAAAAAATTTGAAAATCAGAGTTCGGCGATCGGGATATATGGGCGGCAACCAATTTTTGAAAGGCACGTCGGAATTTGACATGTCAGATTCCGTCATTTAAACGTGGATGACCTGGCATGTTTTTTCAAAAAAAAGAAATACGTGTAATCCCACGTGGACGTCGGATTTCGATGTCCACGTCGGCAATCCGAAAGCCTGTCCGTGGCATCTGGGACCTGTCGTCTGGGCCTGAATGGGCACAGACGTCGTATTCCGACGTGTTTTGAAGTCGTCGAATTCCGATGTCTGTTTGGTTTTTCGTATTCGCGCGATCCAGCACCTTCTCTCTCACTCTGTTTTTTTGCAGGTTGGAGCGTCTTTGGAGCAATTGAGGGCGATTGAGGGCTTGAAGATCAGCGCTTGAGGGTGCTTCAAGATCAGTGCTTGAAGATCAGTGTTTGAGGTTGGTGCTTGATTTTTCTTTGTTTTGCTTTTTGTTTGTTTGTTTTGAGAAGAGATAGAGTGATAGAAAGAGATAGAGAGAGAGTGTGTGTATTATATGTGTATGTGTTTTTAATTTTGCATTGATTTAAAATGGTTTTGAATATTTTTAGTATGAATATGGTTTTAAATGGTCTTGTAATAGATTGTTAGTATTATTTAGGATAGTTTGGTAATAATATATTATTAGGTTTGTAATTTGTGAGAGAGAAAGAGAGAGAAGTGTAGATGTATGCTTGAAGATATTGAAAGATTTTGGAGTTTATGTTTTGTTCGTTTTCTGAAAAATAAAGTTTTAAGAGAGAGAGAGAGAGAGAGAGAGAGAGAGAGAGAGAGAAGAGAGAGAGAGAGAGAGAGAGAGAGAGAGAGAGAGAGAGAGAGAGAGAGAGAGAGAGAGAGTGTTATATAATAGATTGTGATAGTGTTTATAATAGATTGAATTTTGATAGTGTTTATAATATATTGTTAGAATTATTCAAGATAGTGTATGTGTGTGTTTGAGAAGATGTGTATGTGTTTTGAATTTTGCATTGATCTATAATTTAGGTTAATAGACAAATAGATATAGATAGTGTTGGGTAGTAATAGATTGTTAAATTTATAATGTGTGTTTGTGAGAGAGAGAAAAAAAAAAAGAGAAAAAGAGAAGATGTGTGTGTGTGTGTTTAACATTTTGCATTGATTTAAAATTTAAGATTATAGATAAATACATAGTGTATGGTAGTAATAGATTGTTAAATTTATATTTATTTAGGACTAAGAATGATAGGAGAGAGAGAGAGAGAGAGAGAGAGAGAGAGAGAGAGAGAGAGAGAGCGTGTGTGTTTTTGTGAACATGTTTAGCATTTTACATTGATTTAAGAGAGAGAGAGAGAGAGAGAGAGAGAGAGAGAGAGAGAGAGAGAGTATGTGTGTGTGTGTGTGTGTGTGTGTGTGTGTGTGTGTTTTGATTAAGATTTAGAGTAGTAGATGACTAGATAGTGTTTGATGGTAATTGTATGTTTGAATTTGTTCAATTGTGTAATATAGTATTATTTTTTAATTGCTTGTGCATGTGACAAAAATATTCAAAAAAGAGAGAGCAATTGCACGTTTGCACTTAAGCTTCGAGTGAGTTTACCGGCGAGTTTGTGTTGTTTCAATTTTTTTTATAATACATTATCTAACATAGTAAGAAATTAAATGTAATTCATAATTTTCATTTTGTTCAAAGCAATATCGTATTTTACTGTATACACTAACAATTAGTTAATATGCAAAGGTGAAATGTAGATAATCAAAATTCCCAATCCTAAGAAGGTATGTAGCCCTTACTTTTCTCCCGTTAAAGGCGAGGTTCTAATCTTTCCAACTTGCATGAAAAAACCTACACGCCGCAGGGAGGGAATATGTGGTGACATTATGAAATAGGACATAACCGCAAGGTTCGGGTATTATAATTATCACATTCAACTCTATCTATAAAAGTATACATAAAAAGTATTGCGATGAATATAAAAAAAAAATGAGTGCAAGTGAATTTAAGTATTAATAATCACGGATACTTATCATTTACATCATTCTTGTCATATCACAAGTCTTGACACTCATCTGAATCTAGGTCTAGGTATAATCGTCAATTTTCGATCGTATCTCTTTGATGATGTGAGCTACTCTCATATTCAATCTCTTCTTCTTCTAATTCTATCTCGTCCAAATGTGGGGGCCTCAAATTATCCCCAATTTGGTCTTGTACAATCGTAGGAATCTCATCATTTCCATTTGTACCTTCTCCCATATTCTGACATCATTCGGAGTTTGGATGAGTGGTTCAGGTTTTTCCAAAACGTCGTCAAAATTGGGTGGTGGTTCGTCGTGTGTATCCAATTCAACAATATCTTTTCCTTCAAACACACATCGTTTTCTTGCATTAAGTTGGATCACATATCACCTTCTTGGGTCTATTCGATCTAGATGGAATATAATCTGCCAAAGAACTAAAAAAAATTAAGTTAGTCTTATAAGATTGATACATAAATAATTGGATTGCAAATATTAATGACATTGAAATTTTAGAGTCTCACTTGTTCGCAATGTCGTGACAATACTAAAGTGTCATGAGAGTCCATCGATATACATTTTGTTGAGTCGATTTGAAAAAACTTTGAGTTATCATTTCTAATCGTGGCGTTGTTTCCACGATAGATGACCTTAAACCATTTTATGTCAAAAATAAAGTATTTGCCGTTAGTCTCGTAATCGACTTCATAAATATGTTGCAATGTGCCGACATAGTCTAGGTCGTCCGAAATGACATTAGGGTCCCTCACACTAGAACGACTCGTTGAAAGTTGGCCATTATACCACAATCATATGTACGTCGCTCGTTGTTAACTCTCTCAACACGGTAATGGTGTCCATATGCTCACATGGCAGTGTATGATGTGTGAAAGTACCGTACTTTAGGACCATAAATGGATCTACAAAAGATCCACATGAGTGATTGGATGCTTGCTTAAAAATCTATCAAAAAATTAGACAAAAAAAAGTTGATCTAGATTGGCAATTTGACAAACAACAAGCATTAACAATCAAAAGCATTGATAAACATTGAAATCTGAGCCCACACGTGTGTACTACAGGTTGTAGTACGGCCTTCAACCTGAGAAACAAGTAGAAATTGATTTGGTTTCATTTGGATCACAAAAAGTCAATGTACATAGTGAACTAGTTTGAGATTGCCAATGAGCTCCAAAAATTTTCTATCTTCTCACTATGGAGAGCTTGGAATACATAGCAAATTCGACTTCCTTCTTGAAGTTAGGTGGATTTCCAGCATGTAATAAGGAAGTTAACTCACCCTTCTTGCCCTAAAATGAAACCCTAGCCTAGATCCTAGAGTTATGCTTGGTAGGTAACTAGTTGGTCAAATTTTCACCTTAAACTTAGGTGTAGGTCCTATAAAGCAGGGATGACCACCAAATAGACATGATCAACTCTCTTGAATTGACCTAATCTACATTAGGATGGGTTTTCCATGTGGCATCATGGCCTCACATGTGCGGGACCCACTTGTGTACACAATTTACACTATTCTACATGGTTTTTGATCAAGCTAGATTTGCCAATTTTTGGCAATTTTCACACTCCTCAAATTTAGCTTGACCTATCTACAACTCTCTTGCTAGATGAATGAATGCTTTTAGAAGTATCTAAAAAATCCAGCTACAAACAAGAAACTTTTGAGACTCCAATAGAGAATGATGTCCATGAAGGATCTTTCACCACCTCTTAGAGGATCCCTTACAAGATGTTTCATAAATGTGTCTATATACATGTAGCACACTTCAAAACTAAACATCATGCCAAGACATGGATTCCAAGGCATTCTGTGCACTTGAAGATACATCAATTAACATATTAAGTGCATAAATAATGTTGCCAAAGACAACTTGCCTTGCTTGATCCATATGATTGAGCCTTGATGGCTCCATCTTGATACTCAAGATTCTTCTTGGAGTCCTCGGGTCTTGAGCTTGATCCTCCACTTGACTTGACTCCAAAACATCAATGAATTGAATAAGGTGTTGATCCAAAGGTGCTTCTTCAAGTTTACAGATCTTCCACTCTTGAAAGATCACATTTCCACCATTGACAAATTCTTTGGTTGAAAACAAGTAGATTCTACAATCTCTACTTGAAGAGCAAAACACTACCATTATTTCCGTCATTGAAATAGGATAATCTTTGGTCCTTACATTGGAATGATCATGAACAAAACATGTGGACACAAAGATTTCCAAAGAAAATGATGTTTCATCTTTTATGACTCTATTCAAACTATCACAATAATAGTTACCCAATGAAATTGCTTTATCAACAACAAATGTAGATTTCAAAGCATCCCATTTCATTGTCTTGTCATACAAAGTAATAAACACCATGAATCTTAAAGGTAAGAAACAAGTCACCTCATGTCTACTACTACTTTCCAAAAAGTATTCAAAGATAGTAGACTCTACAATGCTCACCACCCTTGCAAGATGCACACTTGAATGGACAATTTGCATGCAATTTGATGACTCGGCCATTGTCATTGAGGACTCCCTTGGAACTCTCATGCTTTGAGGCTGATCCTCAAGATCTTCCTCCTTTTGATGCTCCTCCTCAATGCAAGCAAGATCACACTTTGCCAAGATCTCCTCTTGAGTGATCTCCTCCTTTGCCAAGCTCATTCTTTCAAAAGCAGCACTAGCTTCTAACTTAAACAATCTTCCATCCCTTTGCAATGCAAACATCATTCTTCAAGATGAAGCAAACACCATGCTTAAAGTGGACATCCAAACCACTTTCTAAGAGTAGACCAACACTAAGCATATTCTTGGTGATTGATGGTACATAAAGGACATTTTCTAGATCCATTCATTTTGAGGATTCTAGATACAAAGAGATGGTGCCAACACCATCTATCCTACACTCTTCATCATTTGCAGTAAAGACAAACTTTTTAGCATCATTGAAAGAGTGTAAGGTTGAGAAAAGGTCCTTTTCACAAGACATGTGGGAGCTAGCCCCATTGTCGATCCACCAATTGTCTCTTGAATTGCTATTGCTTGTTGGTGAGGATGTAGATGCCATCAAGAATACATCTACTTTATCCTCCTCCTCCTCCTCCTTTGCAAGGTTTCCTTGTTTGTCCTCCTCCACTTGTGCTCTTAGCCTCTTGTAGCATTCAGATGCATAATGCCCCTTCTTTTCACAAAAGAAACATTTTTGCTTTGACTTGTCCTTTGAGCTTGATGCATCATCCTCTTCGTTGGCCTCCTTGAATGCTTCTTCTTTCCATTGGTCTTCTTTTTGTCCTTGATTGAGAAATTGGCTTTATCATCACCATCCTGCAAAGACAAGGAACTCATCCTAGATTTTGCATGGAGCATCCTACACTCTTCAGCCACTAATACATTGTGAAGTTTTTCTATAGTTGGCAAAGTGTCTTGGATGGCAAAACTTTGGACCAAATTTGCAAAGTCATCTCCTAGACTATTAAGAACAATTTGTACAAGCTCTCCATCATGAATCTTCGCTCCAATGGAAGCCAACTCCCTATTTAGAGACTTGATTCTGAGTACATAATCCTGTGCACTCTCCTCACTTCTCTTCATGCTTTGCAAAATCTGTTTCTAAGCATAAGAACTCTAGAAGTGTTGCTAGACTTATAGATTGATTTTAAAGACTCCCAAGTCTCTTTAGCACTAGTACATGCTGATACTTCTCTCAACAAATCATTGCTCACATTCATCTTCACACAATGAAGTGCAAGCCTAGATCTCTTCTTGTATCTAGCTAACTCTTGTGCACCTAGAGGTTCATCTTCATCTTCAATCAAGAACTCATAAAGGTCTTGGAGCACCAAGAGTGACTCCATCCTAACCTTCCAAATAGCATAATTTGTAGAATTCAACCTCTCACTAGCTTCTAGAAGGTATGCTCCAATAGATCCCATCTTACTAGTGACTTCTACAAACAAGAAATAGATTTGATTGACTTGAAACTCACAAAGGTCTCACACTTGCAGTGTTTCACTCAAATTTGATTTCTAATCCAACAAATGGACTTATAATCTCAGTTCTAGCACTCCCTCACAAAGTTGGAATGAAGATAAGATGATGTGAAATCTACTTTCAAACAAATCTTGCCAAGAAATGGATTTGATTGTCTCTAGAAACTCACTAAGGTTTCTCTCTTGTAGTTTTTCACTCAAATTAGATTTCTAATCCAACAAATGGACTTATAATCTCAGTTCGAGCACTCTCTCACAAAGTTGGAATGAAGATAAGATGATGTGAAATCTACTTACAATCAAATCTTGCCAATTTTGGCTATTTTTGGAAAAAAAATGACTTAATCTCTTTCTTCCTTCTTGGTGTACTTTCAAGACCTGTTTTTAACCTTAATAGGACTTGAACTCAGCCTAGATTAATTAGATTCCATGAAACAAATTCAAATCTAATCAATGGCAAATGATCTTAGATTATCCTAGGATCTCCACCAAAAATTACACCAACAGCTCACAAATTGAATTTTTTTGGATCAAATGAATACCATGCATTAAATGCAGGTTCAGAGGTGCCCACACATGTGGACAGTATGGATTTGGACCCCTACCAAGTTTGGGATCAAATCTCCTCACCAAAATCAAGATTCTAGCTTGCCCTCTCAATACTAGTTTTTAGCACCAAAACTTGCTAAAAATGGATTTGCATTAGATCAATGGCTTATGCTCTTGTACTTGGCTCTGATACCATGTGAAAGTACTGTACTTTAGGACCATAAATGGATCTACAAAAGATCCACAAGAGTGATTGGATGCTTGCTTAACAATCTATCAAAAAACTAGACACAAAAAGTTGATCTAGATTGGCAATTTGACAAACAACAAACATTAACAATCAAAAGCATTGATAAACATTGAAATACAAGCCCACACGTGTGTACTACAGGCTGTAGTACGACCTTCAACCTGAGAAACAAGTAGAAATTGATTTGGTTTCATTTGGATCACAAAAACTCAATGTACATAGTGAACTAGCTTGAGATTGCCAATGAGCTCCAAAAATTTTCTATCTTCTCACTATGGAGAGCTTGGAATACATAGAAAATTCGACTTCCTTCTTGAAGTTAGGTGGATTTCCAGCATGTAATAAGGAAGTTAACTCACCCTTCTTGCCCTAAAATGAAACCCTAGTCTAGATCCTAGAGTTATGCTTGGTAGGTAGCTAGTTGGTCAAATTTTCACCTTAAACTTAGGTGTAGGTCCTATAAAGTAGGGATGACCACCAAATAGACATGACCAACTCTCTTGAATTGACCTAACCTACATTAGGATGGGTTTTTAGAGAGATTATGTTAGAAATTTATATGAATCATTAACTCCTGAGCAAAAAGCAGAATTGCAAAGTATGCTTAGCCGAGATGAGGGTGGTCACTCACAAGCGGCCACGGCTCCCGCCCCCACCGAAGAGTCATCCACAAATCCTTATTATGACGTGGATCCTCAAGGTAATATAATTGCCAACAAAAAAGAGAGGGTGGTTTTGGACCGGCTCTATTCTTTATGCCAACGCCATTTTGGCGACAAATTGTTTAGTAAATGGTCTGAACAATCTGCCGCCGATAAACGACAGGTTATTGGTACCCTTCGTGACAAATTTCAGCAAGAAGAGAAATTCGAGGAGAAAGAAATTCATAAGCATAAATGTAGATGAATTTGTTAGTAATATGAAGTTATCTCTAAAGGATATAAAATTGTGAGACTAAGTAAAGTACAAACAATGTTGGATTTGATGGTGTACACAGTGGTACTTAAAAATGACTTTGTATTTTGAATTTTATATAAATCTGAGTTTGAATTTTGTGTAAATCTTTTATTTCTAAATTGATGCTTACTTTTATTTGGCTAATTGGGATGTACACATAATACTTACATTAGTAAATGATATATTTAGTTTATATTATCCTTTGGTTAATGTTTATATTTATTAGTATATATATCTATTAGATTTTAATGTTAAGAAATAAGAAACGTGCACGCCACGCATGTGAAAAGTGGTGGTAGTTGATATAAGCTTTGGTAAGAAACGTGCACGCCACGCCTGTGAAAAGTGGTAACAGTTGATATATAAGCTTTGGTAAAAAACGTGCATGCCACGCATGTGAAAAGTGGTGGTACACACACACCCACACACACACACATCCCTAATCCTAAATCTGCACCATATTTGTACGATCATTGGCCGTCCACCCAAACCATCAGCCGCCACCCAAAATTTCGGCTACCATTGACCTTCGACCCAAATCATTGACCGTAACTCAAATTGTCGACCATCCATTGCTCGTCAATGACGGACACTCTTTACTAGACTTGTGTGTGTGTGTGTGTGTGTGTGTATATATATATATATATATATATATATATATATATATATATATATATATATATATATATATATATATATATATATATATATATATATATATATATTTGGTAACATCCATTTGATGAAAGGTCATCAATGCTTTTTAACACAACTCTTTTTTGCATGTTATTTTTTAGTTTCTTACTTACTATTTGTACTTTCTCATGTATCTGATAATATGAGAAATGCAATCTTTGTAAAACTTATTTCATCTTATCATTGTTTTCATGAGGTTTAATATAAGATTTTGCAAACAAAAATTATCTAATTCTATTTTGTTCTCTTCTTTTCATTGCAATAACAAAGTCTCTTTCTCTCTGTAGTCAATAAGCAAAACATTCAACATATTCTCCAAACTCTAGATTTTTTGCCTTAAGTTACCAACGCCATAACTCTATTATCTTTTACAATACCACTTGACCATTTTGTCCTTCATACAAAAACAATATGAGCTGGGTAACTAATCCAAAGTTTGGATGTTCCATTGAGTTTGAATCTATTGGATACACTCTTCAGTCAACCCATAGATCACAATTTTTTTTCTTCTCCATCCTACGATGCATGATCTTGAGAGTTGATAATGTGGATCATCTCACACTTCTTTGTGAAAAATTGCGCAGTCGTAAGCCATTCACCTACATAAACTAATTTTTCATCTTCCCCATAATCGGCTAGATCTAGAGGTTGGACTTTTGCAAGTCCTTCATATGAATATGATTTATCATGTAGGACATTTGAGTCGGGTTTCCGTTGAGGGATAACGAAACGATCATGTCACCTAAGGTATAATCTCGTAAGTAGGCTGACACACCATGCATTGGCTCAGTTGTCGATTCTTGATCCTGTCTCGGCTTCTGATTTTGGGATGGAGGTGGATGTCGTCGAGACTATTTTTGATGTCTTAGATGTAGCATCTGCCGGTTGAATCTTGGTATTCATGAGTTGTGGACGATCACAACCCATCTTAGCCTTTCCCTTTAGATTGGTAGGTATTTTGGCAGTTGGTTCCTTGGCTGCTGCCATATTAACATAACATGAGCAGGTAGGTGGGGATTGTTGGCGTAACTGTCATCTCAGTGGGATCCCACAATGTGGTGTTCACACAAGGTATGGCCTTGTCTACAAGATTTTCCCAATGGATCATCTTAATCTTGTATTGATATACATTTGTGGGGCGAGGCACCTTAGAGATCTTGGCTAGTGGTAGGATTCTAATTATGTCTTGTGGTATCCACTTCTTTTCATAACGATGAGGATCTAAGTAAGTTTACGCTTGTTCATCAGAGTATCCTGCATCATCCTCCAAGGTGACCACTGGGCACCAAGGGAGAAACTCTTCTTCATAGGGTGGTTCTAATGGGAGCCATGATAGTTTGAGCATGTTCACCCCGATTCCAATCTCGTCATCAAGAGTGGCATGTTTTTGGTTTCAGATTTTTAATTCAGGCTCTCGATTGGTTTCTCGAAGTAGGGAGATAGACTTTTTTACGGAACTCATACAATCGACTATGGCTAAGGCCTCAATCCAATTGATGATATCAGTATTAGAATCTTGATGGATTCCCAATGGCTTGTGTCTCTTCTTTTGGTCTCGGTCGATCGTGTGGTCAGTGGTGGTTTTTAGCAACAATGTAGAAAAAGAGAAATAAAACTCCGTGGCATGTGTATTGTAAGTCCACATGTGAGTAAATGTTAAACTTCTACTATGGCATGTGTTTTGTAAGTCCATAAATAGAAGCTTAATTAAATTCTAAACTTCTAAGTTAGAAACTTAAACTTAGAACTTAAGCTTAAGAAACTTAACCTTTAGAAACAAAAGATTCTAAGTTATCTTAAGTTCTAAATTTAGATACTCAAGTTTTCTAACTTAGAAGTAGAGAGCCTTGGAATGGCAAGTTTAGAAGACTAATTCCATAAGTTAGTGGAAACTTATGGAAGGCCCTTCTTGCTATAAGAAGAAAGGCAATACTCTTGTAAATAACACTTTGAGATTATGCTAATTTGCTCTCTTGAGATAATCTTTCTATTTCATTGTGTTCCCTTTGGAAGGTGCATAGCTTGAGGAAAGGAGCTCGGGCCTCCTCTTGCCTCCTTTCATAGGATTTTTATTGTGGCATGATTTTATTGCTTTATTACTTAGTTAGCCGCAATCATCAATTTATCTGCCTTTGGGTGTTAGATAGGATTTAGTTTAAACACCTTGCTAGTTGGGTAAGCCTTAGCAAGTTTTTAGTTTCTTAGTGGTTCTTGGCTAGTTGGGAAAGCCTTAGCCAAGCCATAGTTTAAGTTTAATTCCGAGCACTAGTTGGGAAGCCTTGATGCTCTTCTTTCTCTTCCCTTTCGTTTATGTTTTCCATTTCCATTGCATGTTTTATGTAGAACTTAAAAGGTGGATGACCGGTCTACCACTATGCTATGACCCAAACCATTGATTAGACCTAGCCACCGCATATAATAGATTTACTTCCAACATTGGCGTCGTTGCCACTTTTTAAGTTTTTCTACATAGCTTACTTTGTTTTTATTTTTCCAATTGCTAACATGCTTGTGTGTATGCTTGCCTGCTATTCTTCTTCACACTACAACACAAGTCTTATGTCCAGGTCCTACACGAGCTGCTGAGCAACATATCAAGCTGGGGGGAAGCAACAAAAGTGCCAACTTGGACATTTTCTCTGAAAGAAGTGACCCAAGTGATATTTTTTTCAACCAATCAGGTATATCAGAATTCGCCGGGCTGTTTGCAGCCATAACAGAACACTATCGTTCAGCCTATCACCTCTGTGAATTTTGACCCTGCTCAAATTTCCAAAAATAAGCCCTTCTTACTATCAAAACCCTCTAGTTTCCAACCAAATCTTCGTATTAGAATTCATTATTACTGAGGCTAGATCTATCAAAGATCAATCCTCTGGTAGCTCTGCAAATTCTCTCTCAGAGATTTAGTTTTTTTTGTCAAACAAGCACTTTTTTCACTATTTAAATTGTCTGTCAACAAATCTTCAGTTTTAAAATTTGCCGACCATACCATAAAATCACCCATAGTCTGAAGATTTTCCATACACCCTCTGAGAATTCCATCCTTTACAAAAAAATTAAAAAATAAATAAAAAAATTAGTATTTGAATAGTGAAAAGATGCCATGTGGCATAGATCAAACTAGTTCGATTTTGACAATTTTCACACTACTCCTAAAAAACTGACTAGTTTTTCAACATAGATTTGCTAATTACTCCTAGGGATGATCTAGACTTGATGAATGAAGATTTTAACAAAGGTTTAGTAAGAATATCAGTCATACAATTCTGAGTATCCACATGATCCAACTTAATTTCTTTGGCTTGAACTTTTTCTCTCACAAAATGGTGAGCAATCTTGATATGTTTGCTCCTAGCATGAAAGATGGAATTTGATGCAAGGCTTTGAGCTGATTGTGGGGGCTGGAATACAAGGCCTAAGTTTCAATGGAGCACGGGAGAATTAGGGAAGGAGCACCTTGCATGGAAGGAGCATATGTATAAAATAATTTTGATAATCAATTTTGTGTAATTAATGATCCAAGTATGACATCATGCGTGTATAAGCCCATCTTGAAGAGCCCATTAGTAGTTAGTTAGATTAGGCCTCAATTTAGCATCTTTCGTGTATAAGTCCAACTTGTGGTGCCATTAGTCACTAGGGGGCAAGGAAAATGTCATAGCTGTGTTTGTTGTGTGTTATGGATTAGTCTATTTCTGGCGATGTACCTACTGCAATGTTTTGAAGTAGTTGTAGACGACCAACACTCGGTGGCTGGTTGGGAACCTATCACATTTAGGATATGTCTCCTTCCAACTTTGATAGATGCTGCTATTGTAGAATAATGGCTTGGATAGATTTGCTGCTATTGTAGAATAATGGCTTGGAAGTTCATATTGTGGTAGGGTTTTTGATTTAGAAGTTTCTATGGAGGGAAACCAAGCTCATTAATGAGGCATGGACGTAGACCTTGAGAATGAAAGTTCATGTGACTTTTATAGTCCAAATTCTTAAAAATATTGCCTATTTGAAAAATCCCGAAACAAACCATTCAGAACAGGATTTTTAACCAAATCATCCATGCATCAAAGTTTGGATGAGTGAATCTCTTGTATCACAATTCGACCTTGAATAACATTGATAGTTTTTTATCAAAAGAAATTGAAGCTTCTTGATGATCATATCCTACTTGGCATGCATTATTCACATTCCTCCTTAAAAATTAGCTTGATTATAGAATGCTAGATTTATCTATAACTTTGAGGACTGATCTTAGCTTGATAAGTTTGGGGATAATTAAAAATACTAACTAATAATAAAATAGTCAGTGAAGTAGATCGAATCTCTAAATCACAACACAAATAAAAATAAAAATAAAAATCTCAGAATCTTGTTCTTACAAATTGTCTGATTAGAAGGTGTCTAAGACAATCATACTCTTTGATTTTGTAGGTGTTTGAGATAACCATGAATTAGATATATCTATAGACACCGTCTCATTCAATTTTGGACTTTCCCAAAGTCCATTTTCAGAAATGCACTCGAGAATTTACAACACACCAAATTAAACATATTTTTGATATAATTGATACTTTGATTCATCTATCTAAATTGGTATCATCTAACGATAAAAATATCGTTTAAATTGACAATACTTTCAATATAACTACAACAACATGATGACTAGCATCTAAATATATTCAAACATCTTATGTGATATTCAACAAATATCTATCACAACTGATTTTGATACAAATGAAAATTTTCAAACATCTTATGAGACATTCAACAAACATCCATAACAACTGATTTTGAAAATGAGGAATCCGAGATCTTACAACATCGAGATAAGACTTAGTCCGCCGGATTTTTCCAGAGTGTCGACGCATATAAGTTTGCAATCCAGCATGTAATAAGGAAGTAGACTCCACTTTCTTGCCCTAATGTGAAAACCCTAGCCTAGATCCAAGAGTCATGCTTGGTAGGTGCATGGTAGGTACAAATCTCATCATAAATCATGGTCTAGATCCTACAAAGTAGGAATCACTACCAAATAGACACAACCACTCCTCTTGACTCGTGGTAACCTACTTTAGGTGTGTATGTACAAGTGGCACTTTGGCCATTCAAGTAACCAACAAAGAATATTGACAAAATGTACAATATTCTACATGGCTAGATTTGTCAATGTAGGCAATTTTTTACACTCCTCCTCAAATCTAGCCTTGGAGATCACAATGCTTTTATCAATAACTCCAATTGAAGATCTAAGCTTGACAAATGAATCTTTAGGTAAAGGTTTAGTAAACAAATCAGCCAAGCAACTTGATGATGGCACGTGTTGGAGCTTGATCTCTTTAGCTTGCACTTTTTCTCTCACGAAATGATGAGCAATTTCGATGTGTTTGCTCCTTGCATGGAATGTAGGATTAGTTGCAAGTGATTGGGCTGATTGGTTGTCACAATAGATGATAGGGATCTCCTCCTCCATGACATGAAGCTCCACCAATAGCCTTTTGAGCCACAAGACCTCCTTGCATGTTGATGTCAAGGCCTTGTATTCGGATTCTGTGGAAGATAGGGAGATGGTATCTTGCTTTTTGGAAAGCCATGATACTACTCCATCACATAGAAAGGTGGCAAAGGCACTTGTTGATCTTCTATCCACTTTGTCACCTGCAAAATCCAGTCACTATAGGCTCTTAAGCCAAGATTAGTTCCTCTATACAAAATACCAAAATTCTTAGTGAATGAAATGTATCTAAGAACTCTTTTGGCCATCTTCCAATGTGAAACTAGAGGACTTTGCATGAATTGGCTTAACTTTCCAACACTATAACTAAGATCAGGTCTAGTTATAGTTAAACAGATCAAGGAGCCAATAAGCCTTCTATATAATGTGATGTCTTCAAAGGATGCTTCATCACAATCAATAGATGCTTTTACATGTTGCTCCATTGGTGTCTCAATGCCTTTACAATTCTTTATTCCAAATCTATCTAGGATGGATGTAGCATATTTAGATTGACAAATGAAGCTAAAATCACATCCTCTAATAATCTCTATTCTAAGAATGAAGCTCAATAGGCCGAGATCTACCATCTTAAACTCTTTTGCTAAAGCAATTTTTACATCTCTAATTCCATCTAGATCCACTCAAGATAATGTCATCTACATACAAAACAAGAATAATGATCATGCCATCATGAAAACTTATATACAATGATGGATCATAGGCACTCATTACAAAATTGATGGAAATGAGAAAAGAGTTTAGCCTAGAGTACCATGCTCTAGGTGCTTGCTTGAGCCCATAAAGGCTCTTCTTCAAAAAACACACCTTTCCTTCATGCTTTGCCTTGATGAATTTGTGAAGTCAAGTTGGAATAGCTCCCAATTGAAGGTTGTAGCAAGACTAATGATCAACCTGATAGTAACAAGCTTAGCCACAGGAGCAAAAGTCTCATCATAATCAATGCCTTTGGTTTGTAAAAAACCTTTGGCAACAAGCCTAGCTTTATGCTTGCTTATTGATCCATCTTGATTATACTTCAATCTAAACACCCACTTGCAATCAAGAGGTTTTTTTCCTTGAGGAAGATCCACAAGATCCCAAGTATGATTCTCAATAAGAGCATCATACTCTACTTGCATAGCATCCATCCAACTTTTAGACTTACAAGCATCTTCATAGCATGTTGGATCATCTAACATTGAAGTAAGAAAGGTGTAAGATGTGAAAGATGATGAGCCTTCCCTTTGATCACCTTGACCATCATAGGTGAGCCTCAATGGCTCGGATCTTGCCCTTGTAGATCTTCTTGGAGTTCTTGGAGTTCTTGCATCTTGAGGTGGATCCTCAAGTTCTTCTTCACTTGGAAGCTCCTCCTCCATCCTAGCATGATCCTTGGCATCAAGACGATTAGTAGCATTATCATCCAAATCACAAGCATGTCCCTCATCAAAAATAACATCCCTACTCACTATCACCTTGCTAGTGATGGGCTTGAAGACTCTATAACCTTTGCTATTCTCACCATATCCCACAAAGATGCCTTTGATGGATGTTGCATCATCCTTCCTTCTCTTATCCAAGGATTGGTGTACATAGCAAGTGGATCCAAAAACTTTGAGATCCTTGAGATTGGGCTTCTCTCCAAATAGAGCTTCAAATGGTGTGATTCCTCCAATGGCTTGGTTTGGAAATCTATTGCACAAATAGTTAGCACAAGTTATTGCTTCACCCCAAAATGGTTTGGATAGAGAAGCATCTAGACTTAAGGCCTTAGCACACTCACAAAGAGATCTATTTCTTCTCTCACTCACTCCATTTTGTTGAGGGGTGTATGGACATGACAACTCCCTCTTTATGCCATTAGAACTACAAAAGTCAATCAACTTATTGGAGATATATTCACCTCCATTATCACTCCTTAATACCTTAATCTTGGTACTAAGTTGATTTTCTACCAAAGTCTTGAACTTTACAAAAAAATCAAATACCATTGATTTGATAAACAAGAGGTACATCCAACAAAATCTAGAAAAGTCATCAATGAAGATTACATAGTACTTGGCACCACCATTAGACTCATGTGAAAAACTATGAACATCCAAATGGATGAGTTCAAGAGGAGAGTTTAATCTTGATGTAGATCTTGAGAAGGGTAGTTTTTGTGAGCCTTTGAGAGGCTGCATGCTTCACATCTCTTCCCACACTTTGACAAATGCTTGGGGAGTCCAACTGCAAGCTCCTTTGCAACCATAGATTCCATGGCTTTGTAGTTGGGGTGGCCCAACCTTTTGTGCCACAGTTCCACCTTTGATAGCTCCACCTTTGCCAAGTTAACACTCTCCACTGCAATATTAGCATCAAGCTTAAACAATCTACCTTGCTTAAAGCCTTTGGCTATACATTCATCATTTCTAAGGACGGAACAAACTCCATGCTTAAATTGTACATCTAGGCCATTATCCATTAACTGGCCAACACTAAGCAAATTCTTGGTTAACTTAGGAACATAAAGAACATTATCAAGATTCATCCTTTTGGATGATCCCACATACAAGGGAATTGTTCCTATTCCACTTATCTTACATTCTTGACTACTTGCAGTAGAGATTGATCTATGTAAGTCATTGTAAGAAAGTAAGGTGGAGAATATGTCCTTTTGATATGTCATGTGGGAACTTGCCCCACTATCAATCTACCAAGAATCATTGGTGTTGCTCTTGGATGATGGTGGTTTGTTGGAAACCATCAAGGATGACTCTTCATCCTCCTCGTCCTCCTGATGTGAAATGCATTCTTTGTTTGCTCTCTTGTGCCTTCTTCTTCTTCAGACATTCTGATGCAAAATGTCCTTTCTTTCCATAGAAAAAACATTTGTACTTGGACTTGTTTTTTATCTTGCCCTTTGAGCTTGAAGCCTCATCCTCCTCCTTGGTCTCCTTGAAGTGCTTCTTCTTGCCATTGGTCTTCTTCTTGCTTTTGAATGAGAAATTAGCTTTCTCATCACCATCCTGCAGAGAAATAGCATTCATTCTTGCATTGGTATGCAACATCCTACACTCTTCAGCTACTAATACACTGTGTAGCTTTTCTATAGTAGGCAAAGTGTCTTGGATTGCAAAGCTTTGGACCGAATTTGTAAAGCCACTCCCTAGACCATTGAGGACAATTTGAACAAGCTCACTATCTTGAATCTTCTCTCCAATGGAAGCTAACTCCCTATTGAGAGACTTGATTCTAAGCACATAATCTTGTGCATTCTCATCACTCCTCTTCATGCTTTGTAGAATCTGATTCCTAAGCATGAGAACCCTTGAAGTGTTACTTGACTCATAGATAGATTTTAAAGATTCCCAAGCCTCTTTAGAACTCTTACATGATGAGACTTCCCTTAAAAGATCATTGCTTACATTCATCTTAATACAGTGAAGTGCAAGCCTAGACCTCTTCTTGTATCTCACTAATTCTTGTGCACCTAGAGGTTCATCTTCATCATCTATTAGAAACTCATAAAGATCCTGGAGCACCATTAGTGACTCCATCCTCACTTTCCGAATAGCATAATTGGTAGAATTTAACCTCTCACTAGCTTCTAGAAGGTAGGCTCCCACTGATCCCATCTTACTAGCAAGGATTTTACACACAAGATATAGATTTGTTTGGACTTGAAACTCACAAAGGTTTCTAACTTGCAGTGTTTCACTCAAATGTTGACTTCTAATCCAACAGATGGATTTGTAATCACAGTTCTATCACTCCCTCACAAGCTGGAATGAAGATAAGATGAGATGAAAACTACACTCACGCAAATCTTGCCAATCTTGGCTATTCTTGGATAAAAACTGACTCTATCTCTCTCATTCACTTTGATGTACTTTCAAGACCTGGATTCCACTTTAAGAAGGTCTGAAATCAGCCTAGATTAATTAGTTTTCATGAAACAAATTTTAAGCTAATCAATGGCAAGTGATCTTGGTAGCTTATGCTAGGATTTGCACCAAAAATTACATCAAACTGACGCCAGATGAATTTTCTATGATCCAATGAATATGGGTTATTAAATGTTGGTTCAGAGATGCCCACACGTGTGAACAGTACGGATTTTGATCCTGAAAAAGTTTGGGATCAAATCCCCTCACCAAAACCTGGATACCAGCTCGCCCTTCCAATACTAGCTTTTTGCACCAAAACCTGCTAAAACTGGATTAGATTCAAACACAGATCAATGGCCTTGTACTTGGCTCTGATACCATGTGAAAAGTATAGTACTAAGGACCATAAATGGATCTTTGAATGATCCACAAGGTGATTGTATGCTTGTTAAACAATCTATCAGAAACTAGTCATCAGAAAACAAGATCTAGTTTAGCAGCTTGATAGGAAACAAGTAGAGACAATCAAAGCATTGATCAAATAGTCTAATCCAATTCCACACGTGTGGAAATAAGGCTGTAGTATGGCCTATAGACAGTGTTTACAAAGTGCCAAAGCTGGGTTTCATTGGAAATAAAGAGTAATCACCATACAATGAGAGGAAACTCGAGTTTCTCCTTGAGGCTCCATAAAGTTTCTATCTTTTCACTATGGAGAATGGAAATACATAGTAAAACACACTTCTTTTGCAAAGTTAGGTGAAAATCCAGCATGTAATAAGGAAGTAGACTCCACTTGAGTCATGCTTGGTAGGTGCATGGTAGGTACAAATCTCATCATAAATCATGGTCTAGATCCTACAAAGTAGGAATCACTACCAAATAGACACAACCACTCCTCTTGACTCGTGGTAACCTACTTTAGGTGTGTATGTACAAGTGGCACTTTGGCCATTCAAGTAACCAACAAAGAATATTGACAAAATGTACAATATTCTACATGGCTAGATTTGCCAATGTAGGCAATTTTTCACAAGAGACACCTTAGTGAGTTTCTAGAGACAATCAAATCTATTTCTTGGTAAGATTGGTTTGAAAGTAGTTTTCACTTCATCTTATCTTCATTCCAGCTTTGTGAGGAGTGACAAAACTGTGATTATAAGTCCATTTGTTGGATTAGAAATTAGATGTGAAACACTACAAGTGTGAGACCTTTGTGAGTTTCAAGTCAATCAAATCTATTTATTGTTTGTAGAAGTCACTAGTAAGATGGGATCTATTGGAGCATACTTTCTAGAAGCTAGTGAGGGATTGAATTCTACAAATTATGTTATGTGGCAGGTTAGGATGGAGTCACTTTTGGTGCTCCAAGACCTTCATGAGATTCTGATTGAGGATGCGAGATACAAAAAGAGATCTAGGCTAGCAGTTCATTGTGTGAAATGAATGTGAGCAATGATCTTTTGAGGGAAGTATCATCATGTAAAAGTGCTAAAGAGGCTTGGGAGTCTTTAAAATCAATCTATGAATCTAGTACTCATGCTTAGAAATTAGATCTTACAAAGCATGAAGAGAAGTGAGGAGAGTGCACATGATTATATACTTAGAATCAAGTCTCTAAATAGGGAGTTGGCTTCCATTGGAGAGAAGATTCATGATGGAGAGTTTGTACAAATTTTCCTTAATGGTCTAGGAGATGACTTTGCAAATTTGGTCCAAAGTTTTGCCATTCAAGACACTTTGCCAACTATAGAAAAACTTCATAGTGTATTAGTGGCTGAAGAGTGTAGGATGCTCCACACCAAGGCAATAATGAGTCCATTGTCTTTGCATGATGGAGATGAGAAAGCCAATTTCTCATTCAAGGCAAAAAGAAGACCAATGGAAAGAAGAAGCATCCCAAGGAGTCCAAAGAAGAGGATGATGCATCAAGCTCAAAGAACAAGTCAAAGAATTTTTGGATGCACTTGCTATGTCAATATAACTCTTGATGATAGGACAAATGAGAATCCATCTTCAAGGAAAGGTATATTTGTTGGATATAGTGAGGTGAGTAAAGCCTACAAGGTTTACATTCCTACTACTAATAAGGTGATTATTGGTAGAGATGTCATTTTTGATGAGGGGAATATTCCAAAAAGTGTCTTCAAGTATTGATGGTGTGGATGGATCTAACAATCTTGATGTTGATATTATGGATCCTACTTTAGATGGTGATGATGAAGGACTAAAAAAAGTCAATGGTCAAGGGAAAGACAAACACCTTCAAGAGTCAATTGCAAAAAATAATTTGAATCTGTTTTTGCAAGTGTTTGAAGACTCAAGTAAGGTCAAAGGAGCAACAATCAAGTGTTTTTCAAGTCTACTTTACTTGTTCTATTTCATGTTTGAGCAATTTCATGTGAATGTGTGCAAAAATCTCAAGATATGTTCTCTTCGTTGCCACTCTCTTTCCATCTGTAGTCAGAATGCTTTGTTAGAGAAATTCGAGTCTTTGAAAAAATTCGGAGAGGTGAGAACCCGGCCGCGGTGGTGGGAGGGCTCAACGTTGGGTCAAATCTCTGAAAAAATTTGAGTTTCTGAAAAAATTTGAGCTTCTGTAAGAATTTGAGTCTTCAAAAAAATTTCTCAGTTTCGAATATCGCCATTTATGGTCAAATGTTGACTTGTTTCTCAATTTTTAAAGTTTTGTGTAGGTGAAAGTTATATGGGACTTTTTGATGCTACAAATTGAGAATAAACAATGTCTTTAATCTAGATACAAATGTGAGTCAAGTTCAGGACCTTGAGTTGAATACTAGCTATTGGGAGTGGTCATGATTATGTTGTCTCATCTGAATGTGCTTAGGTTTATTTTGTAATTTTGGATGAAATAGTATCGAAATTTGGGTATCAAAATTTGGTGGGTATCGAAAATTGGGTGTGTCAAAATTTGGTGGGTATCGAAATTTGCTTTTAGAGTGGATATCGAAATTTGGCTGGTATCGAGATTTGGGTGGGTATCGAAATTTGGATACTCAAATTTCTCTATAGATGGAAGTTCAATGACACTTGCTCGTAGACATGTACGTCAAAGTGTTGGTACCGTAAATCGAAGACACCCCCATCAATGTGCTTAATACTGTAATACTCATATAGTATTTCTGACATTATAGAAATGTATCTTTCTTTAGCTGGCCATGAGTCATAAAATGTGTGTAAAAAAACTCGCAAAACTCGCTTTTCATTTACTCTCAGAATGTTTGGACTCACCATGATGATAGAACCTGGCTGTGCAGAGACGACGAGTGGGCTCTCTCTATATATATATTTTTAGTAATAATAATAATATATATATATATAAATTCGATCATTTCAAAAGTTTGAGTCTTTAGTTAAATTCGAGTCTTTGCAAAAATATATGATGACCTGGGTATCAAAATTTGGATACCCAAATTTTGGTACCCAAATTTCTATGTAGATGGAAGTCCAATGGCACTTGCTCGTAGACATGTACGTCAAAGTGTTGGTACCGTAAATCGAAGACACCCCCATCAATGTGCTCAATACTGTAATACTCATATCGTATTTCTAACGTTATAGAAATACATTTTTCTTTAGCTAGCCATGAGACTCAATCATAATTTGTGTGTAAAAAAAACTCGCAAGACTCGCTTTTCATTTACTCTTAGAATGTCTGGACTCACCATGATGATAGAACCTGGTTGTGTAGAGAGCCCACCCACTGGAACGGGTGGCTCCATTTTTTTTTTTAGTAATATATATATATATATATATATATATATATGAAAATTCAATCATTTCAAAAATTTGAATCTTTACTAAAATTCGAGTCTTTGCAAAAATATATGATGACCAAAGCACCCTATTTTGAGTGGCATGATCTTGGAGTGGAGCAAGTGGTTGTCCGTCCCCAGTCTTCTACGTAGGAGTAGGGATATCTATCTTGTTATCTGAATTTGTATCAAAGTCTCTCTTCTGAAAGAAGGAAGTGATCAGTTGCTATCCATCTCTCACTAAATGTTTTTTCACGAAAATAAAAAGAAGAGGTGAGAGCTCTATTTTTAGATCGTAGTATTTGTCTTCTCAAGCAACAGAAGAATGTTGACCAAACTATGTTTCAAAATTTAGAAAATGACTAATGATCCCCTAAAGATGATGACTGAATATACAAGGAGTCAAAAATATACAAAGGGTCGGATTTTACTCTGGGTTGGAAAATACACAAAGGGTCGAAAATTTGAGTCTTTGCAAAAATTTCTTTTGAAAAAAAAAATTCGATCATTTGGTAGATTTCGAGTCTTTACCAGAATTTGAGTCTTTGCTAAAATTCAAGTCCTTTGGTAAATTTCGAGTGGGCTCTCTCATTCTATCATATCTATATATATACACTATATTAAAAAACTTGAATTGTCATATATTCATGTATATATACTATCATAAATTCATATATATATTTTCATATAAATACTATCAGATATATACTATCATATATTTAAAACTTGATGTCATCATATTCTCATACTAATACTGTTTATTAATGAATGTATGCAGACATTCTACGCAGCAGAAGAAACTGTCCTCATGCCCGTTGGTGATGTGAATCCAATTTTCTTTACAAAGGCATGGAAAATTGTTCAGAAGCCTAGTTCCAGTGGGCAGTACATGAAAGTCTTCGTTGTTGTCTCCAAAGTATATGTTGGTGTGAGCTTGGTTTTTTGATGGAAGATGTTGAAACTATAGGTGTGATCCGGACAATTATAATGCCAGAAACGATGCTAATTAAAAGGGTTGAATTTATGACCCGGGGGTTCTAATGGTGAAGAATGTCATTTTGTTGTATCTTGTGCGGATACAGTTCATTATACCGAGGCACCCAATAAATAATGTCGTAGTTGTTGTACCGCATAGACCATTGCCAACGCTTCTCTCTCGGTAGTTGTATAGTTTACTTCAGCAGACATCAGTTGCCTGCTTAAGAAACGTATAGGAAAATCTCTGCCATGCTCGCCCGGTTGTGCAAGGAGACCTCCAATGGCATATTTACTTGCGTCAGTATGCACATGGAATTCTTTCGTGTAATCTGGCGAGCGGAGTATGGGAGCCGTCGTGAGGGCTGTTTTCAACTCCTCAAAGGCCTTAATTCGTTCTTCGGTCCAGCACCTTTCAAGGTTGTGATTGAGGGGTTGTGTTGCTGGAACCTTTCAATCAGAATCTAATCATTCCTAATAAGCATATGTTTTTTTTTTCTAGTCTCACAGATCAACTCTTATCTGTTTTGTAGCTCTACTACAGGCAATTGTTCAAAGTTTTATGTTATCTATGTCATTTAATTTTCATGAATGATCAAGTAGCTCGAATTAGAGGCAGATCTATATAGAAATGTGATTGTGATTTTTTTGCTGTGATTAGTTTATGACATCATTGTGAATACAACACAATGCAGACTATTTATTACTATTGTAGAAGAAATTGACATTTTCGAGGATCAAGGACATAGATTGGCATTGAAAGAGGCAAAATGTTTCTCTTTGATTGGTTCTACAGTGTTCTTGCAACTGTAGAACTTTTGGCAAAATGAAGCCAAAATTCTTTTTGGGGCTCGACAACATGGAAAAAACTATCTTGCTTCATATGCTCAAGAATGAGGTCTGTTCTTGGCTGCTATTTCTAAAATTTGCTTAACATTATTGAAGAAACATTGAATATCAAAAGTGATTATCAAAGTGAAGGTGCTTTAGTGAAGCAGAGGTTGCATCGATTTTGAATTATTGTACGTAAACAGAGAATTGTAATAGCATATCCTATTGTAAATGTTGGCCAGTTCATTTCTACCTCTTAATTCATGTTTATAGAGCTTATGTTCTCCTTTACACTGTGAGAAAAATCCCTTCGTCTTTGTTTTGTCTTGAGCCAATGACCAACTTTGAACAAAGTTTCTGTGAATGATTGACTAAATGTAAAAGAAAAACCAGGGAATTTGGCGGATCCCATTGAACTAGTCACTTGAGACCATGCTTCTAAATTCCTAAGACTGCGAATTCAATCCACCTAAGAAATGTATAAAAAGAATGGATGAGTTTTTGTGTAGCTGGAGGCTTAGGATCGACATTGTTGGCGATTTCTAGGTATAAAATAATCATATGTTGTGCTTTTCTCCCTTCAATTGTTTGTCATCATAAGTCGCTAAGCTTTCTACAAGAAATACATGACGATGTTCATATCATATGCTTAAGTGTATCTAGGTGTTTCATTGTGGAACATAACATTTGTTTGGAGGTTCGATGTTTACATGAGTCTCCTCTAGAGCTAAGTTAAATTGAAGGTTTTCAATCCAAAGAACCAAATGTGATTCAGAGGAAGGACTTGTGGAAATCACAAGTGTTTGAAAGTCGATGTTCAAAGCTATTTGACGTTGGCTGGGAGAACGATTTATCTTTGTTTCAAATAATTGCAGAAATAGATCAAATATTGGTACTTGAAAAAACGTCATTACATATAAATACTATAATAAAATAAGTTGTCAACTATACACCGTTAGACTAAGTTTTCATTTATCATTACAAAATCTCCAAATTGAAGTATTAGAGTCACCAACATATGAAACATTGTATGATCTACCTTGCCAGTTATATCATTCTCAAGTTCTATTGGATAAAGTTCCAAGACTAAGTAAGATACATGTTCAATGCATTTTGGAACATTAAACCTTAACTTAGATGTAAATGTCTATGAGGTTGGCCTTCGTTTCTAGTTTGGGGATTTTAGACATAAAATTATTGTTTTGATTTATTTTGATTTTTTTGACACCATTTTGATTTTTTTTTTTATTTTTTAATTTTTTTTTATTTTTGACATAAAATTATTGTTTTGATTTATTTGGTTTTTTCTAATACTATTTTGATTTTTTAAAAAAAATTTATTTGTTTTATACTTATTTTTTGTTCTTTTGGTTATTTTTATATAAATTATTATTTTGATTATTTTTGGATTTTTTGACACTATTTTGATTTTTTAAGATTATTTCATTTTTTTTATGCTTATTTTTTGTTTTTTTTGGGATTTTTTACACAAAAATATTGTTTTGATTTTTTTGGGATTTTTTGACACTATTTTGATTTTTTTTGACACTAATCATGTTTTTTTTTTCTACTTTTGTATTATCAAGTTCACGGAAGGGATGAGGAGAAAGGAAAGCACAATTGAACACCAAATAATTCCATAAGCATTTTTGGTGCAACATCAACACTTTTCAAGCTATATATAGACACTCTTCAACTAGTTGCTTTTTCAAAAATTTGGGGCATAAATTTTCATTTTACTAAAGTGGATCTCCCAAAAATACTTTTCATTCTCAATTATCCATCATTATGGAGTTTTTATGCTTCTTGACACGTGGCATAGCATGTCCCATAAGCATTTATGAAATTTGACTATGGAAAAAGAAAAACATAAATAAGCCCCCCCATAATGTTTATTTACATTGCCTTTGGAAATTTGTATGCTTTTTTATTTCAAAGTGAATTGCAACTTTCTTGACATTTTATTGCTCTTACAATATTTGATTGCAAAAGGTCAAAAGCAAAGGAAGTTATTCAAACTAGATGTTTGTGTTATTGCTAACCAAGTTGGATGTGTGGTTTTATTGCTCTTAACAATATTTGATTCCAAAAGGTAAAAGGCAATAGAAGTTATTCAAACTAGATGTTTGTGTATTGCTAATCAAGTTGGATGTGTGGCAAGTAAGCAAATATCCATGCAAGAGGTTTGGAACATAGTTGCAGCGAATCACGATTCGCTGCAAAGAATTGTTGAAAGAATCGATCTTAAAAAAGTGAAAAAAAAATATTCGGATTACAACCAAGCCAAGAAAGGAAGAAACAGAAACTTGATGGAGGGTATAAGTGGTCTGGGATCGTAGGAGAGAGCTCAGAATGCTAACACCAGTATTCTCCAATTTAATCTATGTAATATGCAAAGGTGAAAAATTTAGTCGCTGTCAAGGACAGGAAGGCTAGATGCCAGAAGGGAGCAAGTAGTTGGAATTCACCTTGAATCACCTTGGTGATCAAAGACACCACACATCAACCAACTTCCAGTCACTATTCCACTCCAACAAAAGTACATTTAAAGGAAAATAACGCTATGTCAGATCTCATCCTTGAATTGCCTATAGCAAATTAGACCTATATTCTAAACTAAGCACAATAATCATAATGCTCTCAATCAGAGCTTTCATCTGATACCCATATTGCCTAAAAAAAAATTCCCAAAAAAAAAATTGATTCCACACGATTCTGGGAAAATCCCGAAACGTGATTCTGAATCGCGATTCTGAATCGTGGTGCATCTCAACTTCAAAGCATTGGAGGTAATGGCTAGAAAGCAAGTTGTGATTGGCCTTCCAAGTTCCTTAACTAGCATCAATCATGTTTGTGAATCTTGCGCTTTGTCAAAGTCACATAGACTACCTTATACTAGATCTACACCTAGACCTACAAAGCCTTGTCTTTGTGAAGTTCAAGATTGCAAGGGAGAACCAATTTTTCACAAGGATCAAGTGCTTGAGGAGTGACAATGATGGTGAGTATATCTCAAACAAGTTCAAAGGCTTTTGTTATGAGAATGGGTTCAAGAGAGAGTACACAACTCCAAGGACACCTCAACAAAATGGGGTGGCCGAGAAGAAGAATAGAACCTTATGTGAAGGTGATGGTTTAGATGTTCACTTCAAGGATGGAGTTTGTTCCATCATGAAGAATGATATTTGCATTGCAAATGGTGTTAAACAAGGTAGTTTGTTTAAGTTGGATGCTAAAATGTTTATGGCAAAAGAGGAAATCATTTATTCAAATGTACACTCTTTTTATCATGTACCAAGTAGTGATGATAAGATGCAAACATTCTTAGATGTTTATAAAAGAGATGCTCGGATCCATCTAGTATCTTGTGTGAATGAAAATGAAATTAACAACCTTGGTGTCAATGATCTTGCAAGTATTGAGGAGGAGCAACAAAGTGATGGAGATCTTGAGGATCCACCCCAAAGATCAAGTGCTCCAAGAAGATCCACAAAGGCAAGGGCTGGGCCTTCAAGGCTCACTAATCTTGGCAAAGGTAATCAAGGGAAAGATTCTCAACCATTCACTTTCATCACTTTTCTTACTTCAATTCTTGATGAAACATTTTGGTATGAGATCTACATGAGGACCGAGGTATGCTATGAGAACTACATGAGGCAACTTGAGGGCTTCATCAAGAAGGAAGTTGAAGATAAGATGTGTAATGACTCATTTGAGAACAAGGTTTTATGTCTTAGTGATCTAAAGATTGTTATGAACCAATTAGGAGTAAATTGGTTGTTTGATCAAATGAGTGTTCTTGGATTTTGGAAGAGCAAGAATGAACTAATCACTCATTGTTTTGAAAAATGTGTTTTTTCTTTTGGAGAGGCAAATTGTAAGCTTCTTAAAGGAATAAGTGAAACATCTTTGAAGGACACTTATATCCATAAGCAAGTATGTAGCCTCATGAAGTTCAAGATCACTTGTAATTACAAGATTAGGAAAATTATGCTTACTTTTGATGGTCTGTGGACTAGTCATTTTAGCATGATAAATCTTGGTAATAGTAGCAAGTACATGTTTTGTGATCTTGATCAATGTGATTTTCACAACACATGGAGACATCAGATTTCCTTCAAAGAAAAGCATCAAGATCAAGGAGAAGCAAGTTTCAAGTTCATGCATCTTCACTCAACATGGAAGAAATCAAGTGCAAAGTTGCAAGGAAAAATCAAGACTCTTCAATTCATCTTGGAGGGGATCAAGATCAAAGAAGCTCTATCTTGGATATGGTGATGGATTGTGTCATCATCTTTAGGAGATCATTAGTCATCTTCTAAACTTGAATATGATTCATTTCTGATGTTAAGATCTAGAATTGTATATAGATACATTATTGTTTCCAAGGCTAGATTAGAGGAGGAGTGTGAGAAAATAGCCTATTTTGGCAAATCTAGCCATGTAGAACTTTGTAAATATTGTGTATAATTGGGTTCCACACATGGAAGGCCAAGATGCCACATGGCAAGCCACTCCTAATGTAGATTAGGTCAAGTCAAGAGAGTTGGTCATGTCTACTTGGTGGTCATCCCTACTTTATGTGAAAAATGCAAAATAAGCTTGGTAGAGGCCAAAAATCATGTATATAGGATGATTACACATGTGTGGAGCATGTTCTCACATGTTAAAATAGTGTACTTGTCATGTACCATAATCATATAGGTTGTACATATGATTTAATTCAAGTTTTAGTGGCTAAAAAGGCCAAAAACTAGTTTTCTACACATATGACACATGGCATCAATCTATTGATTGCATGAGCCACATCCTTTGGTTAGGTGTCATATCCCATGTGTAGAGGACAGCTCACATGTGTGGAATAAGCTGAAGTAGGCGAATTTTGACTTCTAGAAGATTTCCAAGTAGATCTCCATATAGAAGGAAAATGGACCAAAAGTGCTCAAAATAAAAGGTTTTGTCCAAGTGTCAGTTTTGCATGATGAATCATCATATGACAAAGCACCTTCACACATGTGGGATCATAGGGATGATCAGTACCATGAGCTCCCACTTATTGTAAATATAGAGCCGCATTTGGCCATAATCAATGTGAGACACCAATCTTGGTTTTGGAAGCAATTTTGAGTGATTCTCTCCATTTGTCTACATTTGTTTTGATTGTTTTGAGGTTCTATCAATGTGTACTTGATTTTCAGGTTGGAGTCCGTACTCAAACAGGGTTTCACACGTGTGAAACCAGAAGGTACACTTACCTTCAATTAATGATTGTTCTTGTTAGGATTTTGTAACTAGAATTGATCTAGATTGACCTTAATCTCAAGTAGATTGATAGATCAAGTAATCTGACAACCAATCCCTCTTGAGGATCAGATTAGGATCCACTCTTGGTCCTTTTTGTACTTTTTGCACACTTTATAGGACCTACACCTAAGTTTAAGGTGAAAGTTTGACCAACTAGCTACCTACCAAGCATAACTCTAGGATCTAGGATAGGATTTCATTTTACGGCAACAAGAGTGAGTTAAATTTCTTATTACATGCTGGAAATCCACCTAACTTCAAGAAGGAAGTCGAATTTGCTATGTATTCCAAGCTCTTATAGTGAGAAGATAAAATATTTTTGGAGCTCATTGGCAGTCTCAAGCTCGTTCACTATGTACATTGAGTTTTTGTGATCCAAATGCAACCAAATCAATTTCTACTTGTTTCTCAGTTTGAAGGCCATACTAGAGCCTGTAGTACACACGTGTGGGCTCGTATTTCAATGTTGATTAATGCTTTTGATTGTTAATGCTTGTTGTTTGTCAAATTGCCAGTCTAGATCAACTTTTTGATGACTAGTTTTTTGATAGATTGTTAAGCAAGCATCCAGTCACTGTGGATCTTTTGTAGATCCATTTACGGTCCTAAAGTACAGTACTTTCACAAAATAAAGGGCACGTTGGTTTGTATAAAAGGAGGCTCAGCAAATATTTTTTGACTCAATTCGATACATATGTTTACCCCACACGTAACCAACATCATTAGAGGAATAAACATCGAGATTGACATTTGTTTTCTTCTCAAACTCACCCAACACAACATCATTATCAGAGGATGATATAATGTCTTCTATAACTCCAGATCTCATGTCAGTCAGATCAACCCTTGGTTCCATTGAACGTTTTAGCCTGTCCAACTAGCTTGGCTATCCTTCGACCAACATAAATTTCGTCTTTAGGGTGGCATCGTTTCGATGCAACTTTTTGTCATGCTTGTTTTCTGCCTCCAGATAGAGTTGGAGTTGAGGATGGTGTCGGTTGTGTATAAGAAAATAATACTAATTCTGTTCCTGCCAGCTCGCTAAGTACAACCGTGGCAATTTTAGTTGTCTCCATCATTGTTTCTTCATGATTCCGCATTATTTCATGCAAGTTATGTAGTGCAATCATTCCATTGAGTAAATTCCCATAATATCTATGTAATGCACCTGTTGAGTCATGAGGGTAGACAACTTATAATGCTTCCCTGTACGTAACGTCTTAGAATCTTTTGGAATCCTAAGATAAACCCAGTCATCAACTTTAAAATCTCTTGGAGATTTCTTAAGATCGGTATAGTGTTTAGCTCTATCCTGAGCACTCCGGATACTATCCTTAGACACTTGCAACATTTCTTGCATATCATGCAAAAAATCAGCAACCTTATGGATCTTAACAGACTTTGTCTCAACATTTACTGGAGATCTAGGTTGAAAACTATACATAAGCATAAAAGGACTATAACTTGTAGCAGAATGTTACTATTATATACAAACTCAACCAGTGGGAGATAATATTCTCAATGAGATTGCTTGTGAAAAACATATGTCTTCAATATATCTTCCATAGTTTGATTAGTGCTTTCTGTCTGGCCATCTGATTTAGGATGATCAGAAGAACTCAAACTCAAAGAAGTTTCCAGTTTATGGAATACTGCTGACCAAAAGTGACCTGTGAACTTAGGATCTCTATCACTAACAATATCAATTGGCAGACCATACAATCAAAATAATCTTTCAACAAAGATCTGGGCTAAATCAGAAGCCTTTATAGTTGACTGGATTGGTATGAATACAACTAACTTAGTTAACCGATCCACTACAACCCAAATAGAATCATTTTGTCGTTGGGTCTTTGGAAGTCCAACTACAAAATCCATAGATATGCTTTCCCATCTTATCTGGGATATCTAACGGATGCAACAAACCACCAGCCTTTGCTAGTTGACAGGGCTTGCATTTAACAACATATGACTTGACATATGGCTTGAGCTTTGGCCAATAAAATTTCTTCTTAACCAAGTCTAGAGTCTTGTGTATACCGAGATGTCCTACACAGGATATAGTTAGAATTAAAGTAGAATCACTGCGTTACTGTACTATGGGTGCTATTAGTGGATAAGGATCAGTTGGCCTCGCCACGAGGCAAGTCGACGGGACACGCCTCCCGCCAACGGCAACCTGGGTCATGCATGGGTTGCCTGAGTGAACAACTATATGTACAGTGTAATTTCATTTTGAGAAATACAGTTGCTATGTGAGCTTGCTGTGGAGAGTGTTTTCTGTCTGTGTTACTGCGTAGCATGATCTGTGTCCCTGTGCAAAGCAAATTCTAAGTTGGTATAAAAGCCGTACAGGGAGTGAACACAATAAAAAAACCGTTGAAGAGAGCTTCGGGAGAACTGTCTTATGAGAGTTCAGGGTTTACGGCGGGTTGAAGACGGAAAGAGAAGCACTGATGCACGGTTTCTAATTTATAGAGGCTTGCTAAGCTCAGCAGAGGGATTACTAGCCTGTGCTTAGCATTAGACAGGGAAAAATTTGGTGAAAAATTGACAATTTTGAAGCCATCTGGAAATTGAAACCGGACTTGGGGTTACGATTTTTATACATAACTAGTGATTTCTTCGCTGTTTGCGCACCGTTTTGGATGCCGTAAGGACAGGAAGGAAGCTAATCACATTGTCAACCAGCCATGAAGAGATTCTGAGGTTTATGTCAGAGATTTGTCTCTAGATAGTTAATCTAGCAAATTTGCGGTAAAAAGGTGAAAAAAGCCACTTTGTCAAGTTGAGCTAAAATCACCGTTTCTCCACGGAATTTCCTGATTGAACACTCTACAGTCTTGGAATCAGTAGGGCAATCCTGCTCCAGGCCTGAGATCGTGCTCAAAACGATCCACAGGCGAGTTAGATCTGACATTTTTCAGAGAGGGGAGGCGCGGCCGCAGATAGGGAGGTCGCAGACTGTTTCCGCGCCCAATGCAATGGTCATTGTAGTGTCTCAAAGACCATAGCGACTATAGGAGCATGGTTCAATGCCCATATGCAGTTTGGACCTTTGGATGAGGTGTCAAATGAATTGACAGTCCAGAACTTGTGATGGGAGAGAAATTTGGACCACAAGATTTGGTTCAGCCATTGGATGAGCTTTGAACAGGATCCTGAAGAAGTGAAGTGCATTCTGGCTTTCAACTTCATTAAAAATTTTCATACTGAAAGTTGAGCTGAGTCCCTTCACAAGTGAAGAGTGAAGTTTCTTCAAGGTGAAGAAATAGTTTAAAAACTAGAAAAGTCCCTATTTTTGGGTCCTTTGACCGTTTTGACCCAAATGAAAGGCTATAACCTCCAAACAAAGGGCACCCGGACTGTATCTGCAAGTACAGTATAGCAAAACAGAGTGATTGCAGCAGAGAAAGTGTTCAGAGTACACCAGAAGTGATTTCACCATTCCACTGGGCACGTTGTTGGGAGTTGACGACTGAGTGCATTTCGGAAGGCGACGCCGATTTGGCTTTCAAATTGGTGAAAAAGCGGCGAGTGGCCTGGTAAGAGAAAAAGTGTAGGTTATTATTCTCAACTTCTGACATCACTGTTGGCCTCGACATACTGTTCTTAGTCTAAGGTAGAAGTTTCAAGCAGATTTGCGATGGCAAACATGGGAGAGTCCATTTTGAGTGAAAGTAGCAAATTGGATGGGATTTCCAACTATGTAGTGTGGAAATTCAAAATGAAAAACATATTGATGGAGAAAGACGCGTGGGAAGTCGTCACAGGTGATGAGAGAAGGCCGCCAAATGAAGCAGACATCAAAGTGTTCGACAAAAAGATGAGGAAAGCTTTGACTTTCATTAACTTGTCAGTGAAGGATCACATCATTACCCACATTTGTGATGCTATTACACGCAGACAGGCATGAGATGTGCTAAAGGAGCAGTTTGAGACGTCAAATCCGTCAAGAATCATCTTTCTGAAGTCAAAGTTGAATAGTGCCCACATGGAGCAAGGAGAGCACATTTAGACGTACATGACCAGAATCAAGACAATGAGAGATGAACTGCATTCTATTGGTGAGCGCATACGTGATGTGGAGTTGGTGCAGAATGCATTGTGTGGCATTGCAGAACCCTATTAGATGTTTGTGAGTGGAATAACATCAAGAGAAAGATTGCCAATCTTTGATGAGCTCACAGGAATCTTGATACAGGAAGAGCAACGGCGAGAAATGGTGAAAGCTAGACGTCAAAATACTGACGATCAGGCACTTGCGACATGCCAAAAACAAGGCAAGGGCAAGGACAAGAAGAAGTCTAAGCAGCAATTTTCCAAATCTTAGGAGGATGAGGGATCTTCCAGTAAAACCAAGAAGAAAGACAAGTGCTTCCATTGTGGTAAAAAGGGCCATTGGAAGAGTGAATGTCGCAAATTCCTGGCGGAACAAGGCAAGGGGAAACCAAAACAAGCAGGTAATCTTGTCGATGAGAATTGAGATTGAAGACTCTAGCATTTTCATATCTGCATTGTCATCTAATCAAGATGATCAAGCATGGTATATTGACTCAGGAGCACAAGACACATGACAGGTAACAATAATTGGTTCAATAGTTTGAAGGTGTTAGATAATGGAACATCTGTTTCACAAGCAAATGGTGAGGTGTGCATGATCAAGAGGATAGGCACCGTTTCAATCCAACTACCTGATGGCAAAAGTAGATAATCAGGGAGGTACTTTACGTACCAGTTTGAAGAAAAATCTACTTTCTGTTGGAGTCATTACTGATCAAAAGTTGAAAGTAGAATTGGCCCATGATCGCTGCTTTGTGAATGATGCGAACCAAAAGTTCAAAGTTATTGCGGATGGAGTAAGAGAGCCCAATACAAAATTGTACAGGTTGAATGCTACAATTAAGGGGCAACATGGACTTGTATCGTCCATTCCATCGCAAACTGAGTTGTGGCATAAGAGGCTTGGTCACTTGAACTTGGGAAGCCTCAGTTTGATGAAAAAATTGGAGATGGTAACAAGATTGCCTACCATAGAAGATCACTTGAAATCGATGTGCGAATCTTGTGTATATGGGAAGCAACATCAAGAGAAGTTCAATAAAGAGGGAGTTGCAAGAGCAAAGAACATCTTGGATTTAATCCACACAAATTTATGCGAGCCTATGAGGACCATGTCCTTAGGTAAAGCCTTCTATTTCATGACCTTTATTGATGATATGTCACGTAAGATGTGGATCTACTTCTTGAAGAAGAAATCGGATGCATTTGATAACTTCAAGAGCTTCAAAGCATTGGTTGAAAATCAGACAGGTAGGAAGATCAAAGTCCTAAGATCAGATAGTGGAGGTGAGTACAAGTCTAATGACTTCAATGATCTTTGTGATCAATGTGGGATTAAAAGACAATTTACACAAGCCCATACTCCTGCTCTCAATGGTGTAGCTGAGCGCAAGAATCATATGATTGTGGAAAGTGCCAGATCTATGCTAGCTGAGATGAAACTACCAAAAGATTTTTGGTCAGAAGCTTGTAGCATGGCAGTCTATCTTCAAAATAGAAGTCCTACTATTGCCGTACCAAAGATAACACTTGAGGAAGCATTCACGAAGAAGAAGCCAAAGGTGAACCACTTGCGAATCTTTGGATGTAAGGCCTTTGTACACATTCCTAAGGAAGAGAGACGTAAACTTGATGTAAAAGCTATCAAGTGCATATTCTTAGGATATGATGATCGTGTGAAGGGCTATAGATGTTTTGATCTAGTCGAAAACAAAATCCATATAAGTCGTGATGTTATCTTTGATGAATCCAAGATGTATGAAGACGAGGATGCTGAGAAGATAGACACATCCAGTGGGAAAGATAATATAGTGAGGATACCACCTGATGATGATCCATTCATTGACCTTCCGAGTGATGAACATGAGGATACATCTCAAGATACTACTACTCAACCTCAAGAAACAGGTTGGAGAGGTAGGGACAAACCTTTTGGTGAAAGAAGGATTGAAGTTGCAGGTGACAAACGCAAGGAGAAGGATGTACCGTGGGATACATTTTCACCAGGAAGTCGATCACCTGACAGAAAGCTCCCTAAGTGGTTTGAGAGATTGTTGGAGAGCCGCGACATAGATGACTTTCCAGGATCATCTAACCAGGGAGAGCTACGAAGATCAACAAGAGAGAAGATACTACTTGAAATGTATGAAGCAAATTATGCTCTCTTATCTAGCATTATTCAAAGCAAAGAACCTTCGACTTATGGTGAAGCGAAGGATGATGATATTTGGGTCAAGGCCATGGGAGAGGAGATGGAGTCAATTGCTAAGCATAACACATGGGACTTAGTAGAACCACCAGTTGGCAAGAAACCCATTGGTTGCAAATGGGTATACAAGACCAAGTACCATGCAGATGGAAATATAACAAAACACAAAGCAAGATTAGTGATCAAAGGGTACGCACAAAATAAAGGCATCGACTATGAGGAGACCTTTGTGCCAGTTTGTAAGTGGAATACTCTACGTCTACTTATTGCTTTAGCTTCACATTTTGGTTGGCCTTTGCATCAGATGGATGTGAAATCTGCTTTTCTAAATGGTGAGTTAGAAGAAGAAGTGTTCATGGATCAACCTGAAGGCTTTGTAACAAAAGGACAGGAAAATAAAGTATGTCGTTTGAAGAAAGCGCTTTATGGTCTTAAACAAGCACCACGTGCGTGGTATAGCAGGATTGATGCCTACTTTCGTTCAAAGAGGATGGTGAGAACACATTTTGATCCAAATCTATATGTCTTATGCTTTGATGGTATGGTTGCTTTGATTGTTCTTTATGTTGATGACTTGATTATTATGGGAAATAATCAAGAGATGATAGACATGATCAAGAAAGACCTCATGGAACAATTCGAGATGACAGATCTCAGTCTGATGCATTACTGCCTTGGAGTAGAAGTGTGGCAAAAAGAAGATGAAGTGGGTTTAACACAAGTGAAATATGTCAAAGAGTTGCTGCACAGGTTTAGGTTGCAGGATTGCAAACTAGTGAACACTCCTGTTGAACCAGGTAAAAAGCTTTCTAAGCTTGATGAGTCATAGTCATTTGATGCTACGCTATATAGACAGTTAGTAGGGAGCTTGATTTACCTTACCACGACTAGACTAGATATATGCTATGATGTTGGCATTGTAAGTCAGTTTATGGCAGCACCTACGGAAACGGATTGGAAGGCAGCTAAACGCGTTTTGCGTTATGTGAAAGGCACTTCAGAGTATGGCTTGATTTACATGAAGCATGATGGTTTACCTGAGTTGTGTGGCTATGTGGATGCGGATTGGGGAGGTGACTATGATGATCATAGATCCACCACAGGATATATATTCCAGTTTTGTGGTAGTTGCTTTTGCTGGTCTAGTAAGAAGCAAAGTACAATTGCTCTTTCCATCACAGAAACAAAGTATAAGGCAATGTGTAGTGCAGCACAAGAAGCTATATGGTTGAGACAAATCTTGGAAGAAATTGGCATGAAGCAGAAAAATCCCACGACTTTACATAGCGACAGTCAGTGGCATTCAGCTAGCAAAGAATCCAGTGTTCCATGCAAGAACTAAACACATTGAGATTCAGTATCACTTCATATATGAGAGGTTGCTGAGTCGTGAAATTTATGTTGTTCATTGTAGCACAGAAGAACAACTAGCTGATATATTCACTAAGTCACTTACTAGAGAAAAGTTTGATAAGTTTAGATCAAAGCTTTCTGTACTTAAAGTTTGTTGCCTTTAAAACTATGTATATGACTGTATAAAAAGTGCCTCTACTTTAAGGGAGAGAGTTAGAATTAAAGTAGAATCACTGTGTTACTGTATTGTGGGTCCTATCAGTGGATATGGATCAGTTGGCCTCGCCACGAGGCAAGTCGATGGGACACGCGTCCCGCCAATGACAATCTGGGTCATGCATGGGTTGCCTGAGTGAACAACTATATGTACAGTTTTGAGAAATACAGTTGCTATGTGAGCTTGCTGTGGAGAGTGTTTTCTATCTGTGTTACTGTGTAATATGATTTGTGTTCCTGTGCAAAGCAAATTCTAAGTGATATGTCATGACATTCAAACAAAATCTTTCGTTTGAGCTCATCATCACCAGGTACACAAACTTTTCCATTCCAAAATAGTAATCCATCTCGAATGGTGAACTGTTCCACAATCTTCTTATCTTTCTTAGTTATCGAGTCCCCTGTGTTTCTGACTCAACATTGTCTACATTTCTTTCGGTCTGAACAATGTTCCAAATGTGACCAAAATGAGAATCTGATTCATATTTTTCTCTCAACGAAAGATATAGAACTGTAGAAATCTAGGTGAATGACAACTCGTTCAGTTCACCGAACAGCAACAAGTGTATTGTCAAAGACATCAAGAATTACTACAAAGTAATTGATATAGGAAGTAAGAGTTAATGAAAACAAGCTAAACTGAAGCTCATTCAATTAGGTAATGGTCAGCACTATTAATAGTCAAAGTGATCTTTGTCATCAAAGATTTGGTCATATTAGTGTTCAAAGTTTACAAATTTTGAGGTGAAATAATCTTGTAAATGATTTGTTTAACATTTCATTTGAAGAAAAGATTTGTGAATGATGTATTATGGGCAAACATCACAAGGGGAGATTTCCTACGAGTGGAGCAAGAAGATCTAGTGGCATCTTAGATCTTGTGCACATGGATCTATGTGAGCCTATGCAAACTAAATCATGTGTTATCTTGCAATTCTATGTGTAGAATGATCATTTATTGCTATTTTCGGTTCCACATGTGTGAAATACAATAGGGTACTGTAATTGTACGTACATCCAACATATTTTATGTTTTGGTTCATGTTTGATCAATATCTCTTAGAGTTTGCATCTCATTTTGTATGTAGATGCTGATTTTTCTACATTGGCAGGATTGTTGGTTTGCTCCTTATTGTAACCAAAGATTTGGGACATGGATTGGACCTTGAATGATCTGAAATCCTTCACATGGTATCAGAGCTCTTGTGTTTCAGGTTATGAAAGGATCAGCCATCTTTAGCAAGGATTTTGGAGGAGTTACCAATGCTAGAACATGGTAGATTGATCTCTACTCAAAAATCAGCATTTTTGCATGTGTAGAATTGATCTTTTGTAGGTCAAAACTCAATATAATATATACTTGATCAATTCCAATTTCACACTTGGCTTACTAGAATTAGATGATTTCTGGTGCATTAGGAAGGTCTCATTGGAGTCTACAAGAAGATATACCAAGTTTCTAGAAATTGCATGTAGAATTTGAGATATTCAATTTTTTGTGATTTTGTCAAAACCCTAATTTTGATTGGATCTCTAGTTTGTGAGGTTACTGAACTTCATTTGAGTGTGTTTCAATCATAGTAAGTGGCAAGAATCATTAGATTGAGGATAGATCATAGGTTGATCAAGATTTCACTATTCCATGTGTTGATTTTCTAGTTAGAAGTGCTAGAAGAGATTTGAGAGGTTCCATATCTTTGTGATTTCTTCTTGAGTTCATTTTTTGACATTCAAGAGAGTGCTTTGTGCATTGGAACAGGTTGAAAGAGAAGATCAGGTCACTTCAACATGGCTACAAGTGGTGGATTTATGTTGGAGAGCAATGATAGGCTTACCTCAATCAACTATTCTACTTGGAAGGTGAGGATGGAGTCCTTATTGGAGATGAATGAGTTGATGGAGATTGTTGCAGGTGTGGAGGAGAGACCTCAAGCACCTCAAGATCAAGTGAGGTATGACAAGAGAGCAAAGAAAGCTCTACACATGATCAAGATGAATGTTACCAATGAACTTCTCAATGAAGTTGGTAAGTGCACATCATCTTTGGAGGCTTGGGAAGCTTTGAAGAAGCTTTATGAATCCAAGTCTACATCAAGAGTGCTTACTCTTAGGAGGCAAATCTTTCAAAGTTTGCAAAAGAAGGAAGAGAGTACTCATGCTTTTGTTTTGAGGGTTAAGGCATTCAATGATGAGTTAGCATGTATTGATGAAAGCATTAAGGAGGTAGAGCTTGTTCAAGTTATACTTAATGGCTTGTTGGATGATCATGCTAATCTTGTTCAAAGTTTTGCTATTCAAAAGACTTTTCCAAGTATTGTGGATTTGCAAGAGATCTTGGTGAATGAGGAGTATAGGCTTCAATCAAGAGGAGGTGGATCTACATCGACATCTCATTATGAAGAGGATGCTATGTTCATCAAAGGCAAGTTCAAGGGCAAAGGCAAAGGCAAGTGGTTTAAAGGGCAAGATCAAAGTGATACTTCCTCTTTTGGCAAAAAGAAAGATAAGTCTAAGTTGAAATGCTTTTATTGTGGAATCAAAGGGCATTTTTCAAATGAATGTTTGAAGAAGCAAAGAGATGAAGGTAGCAAGCAAATCAACTTTACTACTAATGATGAGGATCTAGGTGGTGGTGATTCTCTTTTGATGTGTTCATCAAGTCCAATATCAAGTGAAGGTGACAAAGATTCATGGTGGATTGATAGTGGAGCTAGTTCACACATGACTAGTCACAAGGAGTTCTTTACTTCTTTGGTAACTTATGATGGAGCCAAGAAAGCAATTCACATGGCCAATGGTGGTGAGTGTGTGATTGAAGGTATTGGTTCAATTCCTATTTGTCTCTCTACTAATAAGAAAGCAAGACTTGATGGTGTTCTTTACATTCCTTCACTTTCAAAGAATTTGTTAAGTGTTGGTCAAATGATAGAGAAAGGATACATGGTAAAGTTTGGGGACGATGCTTGTTTCATTACAAAGGAAGAAATCTTGGTTGCTAGGGGCAATAAACAAGGTAGACTTTTCAAGCTTGATGCTTTTGTTATGGCTAACAAAAAGGATGGAATGGAAAAGGAGATTGGTCTCAACTTTCCAAAGTTCCCTTTTAGCATCAATAAGATTGGTGGATCTTATGCAAAGTCTAACAAGCTTCCTTATGCTAGATCTAGGTCAAGATCTAATATGCTTCTTGGAGATGTTCATCTTTGTGCTAACTTGGCTAGTCTTAAGGATAATGATGGTGTTACAAAGGTTCTTCATGGCAAGTGCAAGCATGCAAAAGGTAAGGAAAGATCTAACTTCATCAATGGAGGTGAAGGTTCTTCCTTGAAAAAGATTGTTGTTAATGATTTCTTTGATCATATGGAAAAGGATGTTGCTAGGCGCATGCATGAAGGAGGTGGTTCTTCTACATTCTTTTGTTATGATTCCAAGAAAGTCATTTTTGCAGCAAGTGGAGTCACATTTCCTCATAAAGAGAGTAGATCAAATGGTTCTATCAAGAGACTTGATGAGGGAGATAGTCACAAGTCAAGAAGAAGAGAAGTATGTGAAGAGTTCAAAGTAGGATGTACTTCGAATGATGTCGTTGTGAATGATAGTGAGGAAGAATCATTATCATATGATTCATTACCTAAAACATTGAATAGAAGTTCTTGTTTGAGGAAAGAGAGTACTTCAATCATCCTTATATTGAAGGTACTAATCATTTTTTTCATGGCTTCTAATGTCTTTGAGGTTTCTACTTCTTATGATGCAATCATTAAGAGGGAGTCTTATGAAGGAAAGAGCAATGAAAGATTGGTTCTTGGGAAGATCCAAGGCATGGATCTCACATCTCTTCATCAACTCAAAGGATTCTATGATTATGAATTGATCACTCATGATCAAGATGAAAAAAGGTTGGTTGGAGAAGACTACATGGAACAAATCGAGAGGCAATTTCTTCAAGGCAAGGGAGATCTCATTGGTGAGCTTATTGAGGTCTGTTATGGACTCAAGAGCATTGGATTTCTTAGGTTTGATACTCATCTTCACCTACTCTACTTCATGTTGGATGGAAAGTTTGGAATCTATCTTTTGATTTATGATGGTGACATTGGTGACATTGTTTTCACTAACCTTTGTGGAAATTCGAGATCAAGCATTGATGAAATCTTGTTGGATCTAGATCATATGTTTGAGAGGGAGTATTTTCAGAGGTTCAAGTCTGAAGATATTCATATCTTTGATATCTTTGATGATCAAGAGAAAGGTAAGCAAGTGGAAGTGACACACTTTGCTTTACTCACATGTTTTGGAGAATTTTCTTGTGTAGATGATGCTATGCAAGTGGATATTGGTTCTCATGGTTTTCATACTGGAAAAGCAAGTAATGGATCTGGAAAACAAAGTTTGTTCAATGACTTTGATGGCCAAGAGGAAGATCAAGAGGTTGGTCTCAAAGGGCTTCAACAACACAAAAGGAAAGGTGGCAATTTGGAGCTAGTCAAGAGCATCAAAGAAAGGTCAATTGGCAAAGATGTTATGGATCTATTTTTGAAGCTTATTGAAGACTCAAGTAAGGTCAAAGGAGCAGCAAAGAAGTGTTGTTCAAGTTTACTTTACTTGTTCTATCTCATGTTTGAGCTATTTCATGTGAATGTGTGCAAATTGTCAAGATATGGACAAACTAGCTACATTGTCTTGCAATATCTTATTTTTGGAGTTGTACTAGCATTCTTGGCTGGTTTTGCTGATGGAAATGAGGCTAATTGAGGCTCATTATATCACTCATCCATGATCAAGTTCTCAAGTGTTGAGCTACTTGGTGCCAATACTTGGAGATTGTCAATTTTTGGTGAATTCATGGTCATTTTCTTGTGTCAAGTAGATCTTGAAGATGGACTAGTGCAACCTACTTGGTTTATGGAGTCATGTGGTGCTGGATTTGCATCATTAATGTACTCACCTACTCATGGATTTCCAAGGTTTGATGGTTTCTTGTGGCAAGATGAAGATGGAGGCTCATTCATGGAGTTTTTTGGTGGAGACATATCAAGAAAGGACAAAGTTGGAGGAGACAAGCAAGCAAATGGTCATCACTCACATTTATTGTTTGGTTGCTGTAATTTTCCAGAGAGTTCAAAGTTTGAAACATGGACGAATCATTTCATTCACATTCTATTTGGTTCTTCATGTTCTAGTTATATCTTGATGTGTAAAATTGATATAAGAAATAGTGAAGCATCCAATTTGGACACTATTCTCTATATCAATTATGAAAGATACTTTAGAACCTTAGAAAGAAGATCTATAATTAGGATGGAGATCATTCTAAAGTTGGATCAAAGTTCTATTGTCAAAACTATGCCAAAACTAGTTGAAGAGGGAGTGTGAGAGATTTCAACTAGTTTAGTCTAGTTTAGTCACATTTTGGTAAATTGTCAATAAGAGGCCAAAACTCATTTTAGACTTAGAGATAAACTTTTTGAAGTTATATTAGTTTAAAATACATTCAATAAACACTTTTGGAAAGTGTGGGAAAGTTGGTAGTCGAGTTTGAGAGAGATTCAAATTTGAACTTTGGGTACATTGAATCTAGACCCAAAAATAGTAGGGTTTACATTTTGGAGGGAAAGCCAAGTGGCCAAATAGGGTTTGGAAACTCTATAAAAGGATGTAACTCGTGGAGAGACACATCTTCTCTCTTCTCTCTCTCATTTCATCATTATACATGGTTCTCTTTGGGTTCTACTACTCATTGGTGCTCTGTCTTGGTGTTATCTTGCAATTCTATGTGTAGAATGATTATTTATTGCTATTTTTGGTTCCACACGTGTGAAATACAATAGGGTACTATAATTGTACCGATAGACAACATATTTTATGTTTTGGTTCATGTTTGATCAATATCTCTTAGAGTTTGCATATCATTTTGTATGTAGATGCTGATTTTTTTACATTGGCAGGATTGTTGGTTTGCTCCTTATTGTAACCAAAGATTTGGGACATGGATTGGATCTGGAATGATCTGAAATCCTTCACAGGGTATGTAGGAACTACTCTTAAGAAGTGTTATTTGCACAAAACCCCTTCACAAGCTATATAGCCAGTCTAAAGACTAAATGATGATGGTCGAGATTTGCAAAATATTTTTCATAAAACTACACATGGGCTTGATGATCTTTTTTTCATTTATCAAATTGTACTCTTCTCCATCCCTCGTTGTGTCGACGTGGATGTGGTTGGATCAACAAGTCTCTCAACCATAGGATAATAATGTATCCAATGGTCATTCATACTACCAAACAAGAAAGGGTCGGTCAAATCAGAATCACTCATAAGCAATTGCGTTGAGGCATCTATGCATCAAATATCTTCGGCAAGTGATCAGCAACACAAGAAGGCATTCATAGAGACGATGCCTACACCTATAAAAATGTACATATTTTTTTGTAAATTGAATACATATGCATACACATTGCGATTTAGAATATGTAGCACAAAAAACATGAGCAATTTTGATCAACTCATTTTAAAATAGCAATAGCATCCCCTCAAAATAGAGGGAGGTCACCCATCATGTACTCTCCAAACAAAAAAATGGGGCCTTGCGAGTGCAAATGAGCACCCGCGGGCCCCAAATTTTTTTTTGAAACCCAAACAAACGTCGCATGTTTGCACTCTTCATGTAGAAGTTAGATTAATAGACAATATCATTTATCTTCATATAGTTTTTTCTTGGAATAGTAAGCCAACATCATCCGCAAAGGAAGCTGTCTCTTGATGAGAAGATGTTTTATCGAAAGTAGGATTTCATAAGGGACATGTCAAAATTCAGAAAGTTGAAAAGCTTTTAGGAAAGACATGAAGTATGCCTACTAAGCCAATCATAGGAGGAGCAAAGGCACGTCGATTCCTATCAAACCATACTGGTAAGGCCTCTAATATTCAACACTCAGTCTGGACAGATATCATTGCTGCCACTCAAGACTTCGAGAAGAGCGGCAAAACTAGAGTACTAAAAGTTGATATATGGAAGAAGCTTGATAGTATAATTGAAATTCTAAGAAAAGATAATTTCTCTGATATTGATAAGAAAGTTGTACGAAAGACTTGTGTCAAGTTTGTTGATGCAGTATCAAAAGCATGGGGAGAAGATCACATCACTCATTATATGGTTAGTAAAAATTTTTCAAGATGCTCTTAGTTTTTCCTATATATTTAGATCCAAACATAAGACTGACATTATGATTTTGACATTTGTAGCATATACTAAGAGATCATACAACATTTTTTGTAAACACATATCGAAGCCTGAGTGTCTGGTCATCACAAGGGATGGAGAAGTCACATTGGCAAGCACGAGTAGCATTTCATCAAAATACACAACATGGTGGAACCAATGCAAAACAAAACTACATTTAACTTCCTTGCCTAAGAATGTTGTTAACTGCTGAATGTTTCTTTTTTTAAACTTATTTTTTATTGCAGGATGCCCTCGTAATTGATGACTTTTCCCCAAGACAAAATGTTTGCAAACAACATGCTTCCTCGTTCTAGAGGGATAATGGATTTGGCCACTATCTTAGGCATTTTTAGAGAATGAGATCTGTATTGCTCACTCGAAGCTGAGCCCAATTTGGGAGACTCTGTTAATGGCAATTAAAGCCAAAAGATCTTATGTTTTGAGCATTCTAGGTTTTACTGATGGGAATGTTCCTTTTAGAAACTCTCATTATTCATTGTCCTCTACTTATATTGAACTTAGTGAAAACAAGGATAATGCACATCTATTAGATGCATACTCAAGCAGAGAATTTCTTCATGACAATACAACCATAGAAGCAGATACAAAAGTTGACGATGAAGAGTGAACACTTTGTATTCTGTTACTATACAATCAATACATTTACATTGAGTACATATCGTTTGATTATGATTCTCCTCTCTCTTGCTCCATGAATTTGCAAGCACTTCTGAACTTGTCATGATTTGATGGCAATGATGACTGAATGTCTTTATTATCTTCTATTCAACAATCATCTAATGTCTCTCTTCCTGTATGAACTTGACATTCTTCATCATCAGCGGCACCAGATCTTAGAGAACTAAAAAATTGTGCCGGATAATAAACATAGCACCTCCTCCTCACGATAGTTAAAAAATTGACACCAATCAATTGTAGTAAAATATACATCATCATTTATATGATACACATTCAAATTAAAAAGACATTTAGATTCATCTCTAGACATTGATTCATCAGCAGTAATATTAGAGCCAATGAAAGAATTCCAAAGAACTTCAGTATTAACATCAAGAAACTGAGGATCAAAAGCAATAACTTTCTCATCATCCGGGATTTGAACTAACAGGAAAAGTATGAAACCAGTCTGGTATTTAACAAAAAGATATTTTCTCTTGCAATGAGGACACATCGAAGTGCTTTTAAATTGCTCAAACAATTGAGTAAACATTATATCTAGTCTTTGCTTAAATTGTGGAAAATGGACAAGATCAGTAATAAAATTTGGGGCTATTGATTGTTTGGATCTCAAAAATAGACGGGCTTCTATTAGTGATCTTGTGATAGAGTCTGGAGTCACACTCTTGCAATTTGACATTGCAAGAGATTCATACAATGAAGTTTTGGTGCTCAACAAATTTTTGCTTCAGGCAATCAAGGAGAATAACGACACTTTGTCAAAGTGTCCGACTAGTGGATTCACACCAGCTACAAAATATCTGCTTGTGCCTTATCATACCAAGTAGACAATTTAAATGCTTCTTGCTATTTATAACTTCATCATTGGCATTATCAATGAAAATAGTTCTCAGAACTGTAGCTAATGGACTCTCTATCTTATTTTGCAGTGAGCACTGGAGTTTAAACATGATCTCTATTCAGAGATTTGTAGATAATGGTATTAAAGTGTTTTGTGTAAAGATGTGTCAAAAAGAGGTGTGTGAAAGATAGCTTGGACTCGAAAAGAAACGAATTTGAATGAAAAATATTCGAACGACAAGAATTAGAACTTAGCGTGCGCAGCAGAATAAACTATCTTCCTCTTTCTTCATGCATGACTATTCCTATCAATTTCAAACAAAACAATAGTGATAGAAATCACGTTCGATCTTATAGTAACTAGCTTTGAAATCATTAGTACTATAGTGATTATGTAGCCAAACATTAAGCATCGAAACATCAGATAAATAATTTGTCGCAAACCATTAGACAAGTAATTAGTCGCGAATCACTAGACAAATAATTAGTCGCGAAGAACTACAGAAATGCATACATTCTAAGATGAAGCTGAATGCAGAACCAAATAGAGCTGTAATCAGATTAAGTATAACGAAATATACAAGTCAATAATGCAGGTGAGCACAAAACAAAAGCGGACGTAACCGTGTGCTTCACAAAGCTAATCACAATCTGTAAAGGTTACGAACTTATTATTGACAATCTATCTAAAAGAAAGAATTAATGCACAAAGGCAATTACAATGTCTATCTCTCAATTACGAATCATGCTTCGTTCTATCTTCCTTTTTTTGAATACTGAGATGGTATTCACTATATACATAAATTTTACATGTGTGCAGATGAAGAAGGTACAAAAGTGGTTGTGTTGTCTATGGGAGATCGTGGGTGGTTGCCATCGTCAAATCTGATTGCACAGTGCATAGAACGAGCTTGAGGAGGCCGTGACGTCAGGTTTCACTAAAATTGACACTGATGAAAATGCAAAAATTGTCGATTCTTGTATCAAAAGGCATGCATATAGTATATCTTGTGGGCTGTGTGCACACTCGGCTTGATCCTCTAGGAGGAATTGGCTGATGAACCACTCCTAGGACTTGTTGTTGGGTAGCGGCAACATCTTCGTTTGGCTCTCTGTCAAGTAGTGGAAGAAATTTGACTTCCAAGGTCTCAAGACCATTCTGATTGGATACACTTCATCTGATAACACTTACAAGCTGTACGATCCCAATACCTAGCAAATCTTGTTCAGCCAGGATACAGTCTTTATCGAGGATCAGTTCATCGACATCAAGGACAAAGGCATTGTTGTAGGAGAACCTCTAACACCTGCCATTGACACGTCAATACGAGATTCAGGCTCAAGCATGTCCATTGTCGAACAGCCAAGCCATTTGACTGAGAACTATAAGGAGTGATAAATTGCTGCTTAATGCTTGGCTCTGGCAATACTCCTTGAGTTTAGTAGAGATATACTCAGGGCCTTGATCGTCCTTCCAGTCTCTTTTTCTGCATGCTCCTTGAAGATTCTGAAGCAATTGAAAGTTTTTTATTTCTTTATGATAAAATACACCATAATCCTTCTGGAGAATTCATCAATAAAAGTTATGAAATATTTTGCATCCTTCAGAGAAGGATTCTGCATCAGGCCACAAATGTCTGTATGTACAACATCTAACAATCCTCTAGCAGTATGCTGATGGCTTGATCTAAATGGTTTCCTAGTTTGCTTACCAACTAAATAGTCTTGATAGACAGGTAACTTGGATCAAGAACAATAGAATATTTAGACATTTGTTGTATAGAAGCATGATTCAAGTGGCCAAGTCTATAATGCCAAAATAAACTTTTATTTGCTTGAAAAGAAGTACTGAGTGTCTGACAAGAGGCAGAAAAGCAATGACTTAATCGATACAAGTATCCATGCCTCTTTCTGAGTGCTAGGATATTGCATGTCCTATCAACTACTTTGCATTGATCACATTCGAATTCTACTTTATGTCCTAGATGTTGATTCTGTAGAGAGCATATTTGTAGATAGATTGGGTACATATAGGACTTTATAAAGTAGCTTAGATTGATCATTTGCAAAGCTTAATCTTACAGTACCTTCACCTTTAATAGCTTGTGTGCTATTATCAGCAAGGTAAACGTATTTGTTGCTACTGTAGGTGTATAGGAATCAAAACAGCCAATAAGGCTGGTCATATGTTGAGTGGCACCAGAATCCAGGAACCAAGAACTATCATTGGATGTTCTTTGATGGCTGGTCATGAAAGCATCATGATCTGCTTCTTGAATGGGCTGTGGAGCTTCTATAGCTACATTGGCCACTTGATTTGATTGTCCCTTGCTGTTGTTCTTTGTTTGTAGTATCCGGTAGTCTTGAATCTTGTGGTTGTTTCTCTCGTAGTATCTGCAGAACAACTTCGTAGTATGTAGATTTGACTGTTCTTTGTGCTATGTTGGTTTTTGGTCCTGCTTTGATTGCTTCGGTCCTTTCTTCGTCTTATGCTTAGTTGTGCCTTTGTTGATGTACAAGGCGTGAGAATCAGTCGAGGAACTAGAGGCTTCATTTCTCCGCGTGTCTTCCTGCAACAACATTGCAATGACTCTTGAAAGAGTCAGCTCTGGATGAGCTTGGCAAGCTTGTAAGTAGTTGTATTACTGCGTCTTGATCATCTATGATAGATCTGATAGCGGCCATTTGCTTCAGCAGGTTCTTGAATGGGTTGATGTGATTCTGCAGGGAATCACCATTTGCCATCTTGAGAGAGTAAAATTTCTTCTTGAGATGTAGCTTGGAAGCTATATCTCGCACTTTGTATAATGTGCTCAAGATGTCCCAGACTTCTTTACTAGTACCATCAAAATTGTAAAGTACACAAGAGAATGAGACTTTGGACCTGATGTTGCCTCCTTTCTCATCAAAGCACTTTGATTAGACATCACACAAGCATCAAGCTTATAAAGTCTACCTTGTCTAATTCCCTTTGTTATCATGACATCTCACTTATTTATGTTACACGCATCTCCATCAAACTCTACTTGATGTCCATTGTCCAAGACTCTTTGAAAATGAAGGACAAAACAACACATTTTCAAGTCTTGATTTTCTCTTATATGAGAGAGTAAGAGAAATAGAGCCAATAACTTTAATGACACCCTCACCATAATTTGTCATGTATATCACTTGCTTGAATCCATCATAAGTGACTAAGGAAGAAAAGAATTCCTTATTACTAGTTATATGAGGACTACCTTCACTATCAATCCATCACTTGAGATGAGACTTGAATACATCATAAAAGTATCAAATACATCATTACTAACATCTTCATCATTAGTAAAGTTGCTTTTCTTACTATTTTCTAATTGCTCTCTTTTCTTTTTATTGCAGTCATAAAAACTATGACCCTTTTTGCCACAATATAAGCACTTGAGTTTGAACTTATCGTTCCTACCACCATAAGAGGATGTTGCATCACCTTGTCCTTGATCCATGGTGCTCTTATTGTTTTGGTTCCACTTGCCTCCTCATTTTCTCTTGCCTCTGATAAAGAGTGTTTCTTCATCTCCAACCTCGGTAGAAGTAGGTCCGCTTCTTGACATTGACAACCCTATCCTCTTCGACCACCAATACCTCTTCAATAGATGGAAAATTCTTCTAAATAGCAAAAATTTGAACAAGATGAGTATAGCCCTCTCCTAAGACATTTAGAAGCACTTGAACAATCTCAATGCTACCAATAGCATCACCAACACATGCTAAGTCATCATTAAGAGATTTAACCCTCGCTATATAAGAGTTAGCACTTACACCTTCCTTTTGAGAGCTTTGAAGAATTTTTCTTCTTAGGGTAAGCACCCTAGATGTGGAATTTGACTCATAAAACCTTTGAAGATCAGTCCTCCATGACTCATAAGATGATGTGCAAGCTCCTACCTCCGTGAGAAGCTCATTTGAGGCATTCATCTTGATGATGTGTAAGACCTCTTGGCATTTCTTTGATAGATGATTACGGTTCTTGGATACCCTCAGTCTCCTCTTCAATACCTAGCACAATATACATCAAATCATTCATAGTTTGAAAGTACTCCATCCTTACCATTGAATGGTTTCTTGTATTCATCCTATCATTGCCTTCCAACAAAAAAACCTCCTTTTGGCCATGTTGAAGAAGCTTCCTTGATAAATATAGGAATGTGACCTGTTCTTGTGCACACTAGCACTGACTTCAAACCTTATAAGTGGATCACATACTTGATAATTATATGAATGTGACCTGTTCTTGTGCACACTAGCACTAACTTCAAACCTTATAAGTGGATCACATAGATCCTGAACACGTTACTTCTATCACAATCATGAACCTAGTTGACTAGCAAATTTTTGCCCTCAAGTAAGAAAAAAACTCAATGGACAGAAATAGAACCCAACCAAGTGTTTTCTAACACTCTTGAATGCATAAATGAACTTATAAAATCATGAAACAAGAGATCCCATAAAATCTTGAAAGGTATTATTGAATGCCAAAACTAGCTGCTAGAAATCTTGACAATGTCACACCAAAGTACAAAAGTTTGAAGAAATGATTTCTAATCCACATCCACCCATTCAGGTACTCTAGAAATGCATAAGGAACATATCCAAATCTACACACATGGATTGGCAAGAAGTTATCAAACAAATCACGCTTCCCTGTCATGTGCCTAGTAGCACTTGAATCAATGAACCACCTAGCATTGTCATCAATCTAAGATGCCAATGCCGATGAGAAAACATTGGTCTCATCCTCTTCTGCATCATCTTCAGTGATGTTGCCTTGCAGCTTCAATTTTCCCTACTCGATATCCGCCTTCTTCTTGTAACACTCTCTCGCCCAATAACATTTGCCATGTTTCTTCTTTGACTTGATGACTCTCCCTCGTTCTCATCACTCTTTTCCTTCTTTGGAATGCGCTTCCAACGTTTTTGCTTGCCTTTAGCCACCAATGCCAGATCATCTTGAGTAGCATGCCTCGATTTGACTACTTCACGTCCATGCGCACTCCATGGGGACCTCATACCCGAAATCATGGAGTGAAAGTAATGGGTGATTTCGGCCCATGGGGCCCCTTCTCTTACTTGGTATAAACACCAAGAGAATAACAAAATCAAATCTTGTCAAACTCTTAAGAATATACATAATGCCCTACTTAGGGAGGCAATATGTGCCATTACGAGCATTATATCATGTGTGGGCTATTATGAGAATAATGCATGGGCGCCACCTTGCTCCAAAGAAAGCATAAGATGTTTACAAATAAAATATCTATGGCAAAATGTAGCATTTTAAGAATTTTTGCAGACACAGGTCTTCACTTGTAAGAATTTGTAGTCAACCATTTTCAAAGACCAAACCGTCGTGTCCAGGCTCCATGAGCAGTCCAATTTCCAAAGAGCAGAGGTCTGTAGTAAAAAGTCAGGACTGTTTACTTAAAAGTTGGTAAAAAGGACGTTTTAGTTTCAGTCGAGCTCAAACTGGGCCACCACCATCCACGCATGCATGCAGGGAGTTAAGCGTTTAAATTTGACATGACAAACTGAGAAAATTTCTGCTTTATTGAGATATTTCAGTCTACTTCCTGTCGATACAACGACGTTTGAACTGATTGATTGTTCCCATTGCCCAACAGCAAAGGCTCAGATCAGACATCAACCTGATGACAAAAGCCTGAGATCGTTCTCAAACTCGTTTTGGAGGTCTACCCAAAACTGGAATGTGGTTGGGAGAGTATATCGCCAGATGTTACGGCAAGCGTAAAGCAGAGGATCTAAAGAGGAATGATTTTGTATGTGTTCACCTATACTGGCCTGATCAGTGCTAGATAAAGTTGGCCCACTGCTCACGAAGACAAAGCTGTTTATGATTTATTGCATTAGCTTGTACTTGGCAGTATCATGAGCATCAGACAAGGAGAGGGAGAGAGAAAGTACAAAGGGTTCGTTTACTGCATGGCTCGTATTCAAAGACTGGAGTTCATATTGACGATAAAGGCTGAAGCCCATAAGCATAGAAACAAGTATAGTACTTAGTACCGAGTTCATTCACCATGGAATGTACAAGGTATCCATCATGGAGAGGTGGGTGTCTCCCCTAGCACCCGGAGCTGGAGAGTCAAGAGTGGTTACATCAAGTAGCATTTGTAGATCTACGGTGAAGATTCAAAACATTTTAAAAGATTTGCTATGGCTTAGAATTGGGTTGTTCTTAACGAACCCGATAATGCCAAGTGTCCGCTATCACTACTCACAAACCCTTCTAAGATTTAAGAAGGGCCAAATCCCAATGACTTAACAATAGGACCTCTTCTTCCTCTTCCATATGGCCTTCTTTCTCAAATTTTGCATGTTTGCAATAATATCCAAACAAGAGATATTGAATGGATATTGAACAAAGGTTGTCTATCTTTGGAGTCTACTTCTTGGATTGCATTAGTCACTACAAACAAATGTACATGATACCTTGTACCATATTTTGTTAGCTTTGTCACAATACGTTAGTGATTTTTTAAAGAAGATAGCTCAATGATGTTTAGGTGACATGTAGAAGAGTTTAAATTTAGAAAATGCATTATTTTTAAATCATTTTGTATTGCAATTTTATTTTTATTTTTTATTTTTCAAAGTGCACGTCAAAGGTGCTCGTGATCATTGATATACTTTGTTATCTTTTGCTGCAAATTTGGAAAGCCGTTGTGATAATTTGCTAAAAGCTGAGTTGTCATTTTTTCTATTTTCAAAATTGCAATCACTATTTTTTATTTTTCAAGTATTTAAATGTATTTTGAGCCCACACGACAAAGCTTATTATGATATTTTAGATTACCAAATTGTTTTTATATTGTATTAATAACCAAAATTATGCACCAATGCACAAAAATCAAATATCTCTTAACAAATCCCAAGTGTTGAATGGAGATCATACTGATCAAAGATCTTTTTAGCTTTTCCATGATAGATGTAAGCTATCATGAAGATTCTATCAAGGGTGACATGTTCAAGATAGAAATTAATTGAAAATTTTTCTTATTTACAATTTAAATTACAATTTTTTTTTTCATTTTTTAACATGCACGAGATAACTCATAATTTTCCATATCCCTTGTTATATATTGCATTAACACTAAGAAACAAAATGACAAAATATTTCATTTTTCAATTATATTCAAGACCAATCAAAAGATCGTTAACCAATCTCGCTATAAAGTAATCTATCAAAACAATTAACTTTTAACCTTAGTCTGCAAATCTAAAATTCAAAAGGGAAACTATAGTACGTCCATATATAACACGATAATAGACTATCATAAGCAATCTAATTGTTATATAATATATGCTTCAAGCACTTTCTATTATAATAATTAATATGAATGGATAATAAAAAAAACCCATTTAATAAGCATGAAGTTTTTCTATTCTAAGAATTATAAGATCCTACTTCTATCAAATAAGGATGGTAAAATTCATCTTTGTACCAAAAGATGAAACATTGAATTTAGAATCCTGAAGGCAAACTCAATGGATCTATATATATTATGAGAAATAAATAAATAAAAATTGGTTACTTAAAAATAAATGTCTGATTTAAGTCACTAGGTAAAAAGTGCTAATAATAGGTAAGGCATGAAAATGTGACACAACCAATAAAGGCTCATCATCAAAGGATTGAAAGTGCTTGAGAACATTGCAAAGTGATAGAAATACATTGATGATATATAGTGGTGTGGCACTACTACCATAGTGTTTCACTACAAGCTCCCATGAATTTTTCTTGGAATTTAATGAGAGGCTAAATCCACCTAACTATTCTACATGGAAGGTGAGAATGGATTCATTGCTCATAATCCGAGACCTGCATGAATGTGTCCTTGATGAGGTAGATGAGCCTCTAGGTGGAGCTGAGTTGCAAAGATATATGAAGAAGTTTAATCTTGCTTTACATTGCATAAACATGTATGTAAGCAATGAATAGCTCAAAGAAGTAGCTTCTTGTACCTCAACCAAGGAGGCATGAGACTCATTAAAAGTTGTTTATGAGTCAAGAAAAACTTCATGAATGCTTGTACTGAGGAATAAATTCCTACAAAGCATGAGTAAGTGATGTAAGTGACCAAAATTATTTTATTAGAGTGAAGTCAATAAACATGGAGCTAGACTCCATTGGTAACAAAATCCAAAACAAAGAGCTTGTTCAAGTCATTCTAAATGGATTAGGAGATTGATACTTCAATTTTTTCAAATTTTTTCCATCCAAGATGACCTTCCATTTATTGAAAAGCTTCATAAGGTTATCATAGCCGAGGAGAGTAGATTCCAACATATCAAGAGTGTTATGGGTTCTCTATCTTTCCATGACGGTGATGAGAGGGAAAACTTTACCAAAAAAAAAAGTGAAAAGGCAATTAATCTGACAAGAAACAAGGAGGTGATCCATCAAATGGTGAAGGAAGGTCAAGCAAACTTCAAGGGAAAGGTTAAAAAACACAAATCCAAGCTCAGATGTTTCTATTGTGACAAGAAGGATGACTTTCCATCTGAGTGCTTCAAGAAGAAAAATACACAAGGGAAAGGCAAGCAAGGTAATCTTGCAAACGAGGAGGAGAAAGACGACAAGGAATCATCTTTGATGGCATTAATTTCTTCATCAACAAGCAAAGGTATCTCAAATGACACTTAGTGAATAGATAGCGGGACAAGCTCCCACATGACTTTCCAAAGAGAATTTTCTCAACTCAACTCTCTTATCATAGTGCTAAAAGTCAATTTCTATAGATCCATCTCTTCCTTTGACATTTTTTGGTGAAGCAATTAAGTGTGCAAACTTTCTTTGAACTAAATTACCATGTGCTTCACTAGACAATAAATCATCTTATGAAGTGCTCTTTGGAAAGAAGCCCAATTTTAAGAATCCCAAAATCTCTAAATGTACTTGTTATGTTCTTTTTCCCTTCTAAGGTATAACTAAGGAGGGTCCTACTTCAACAAGAATAGCCTTTGTTGGATTGTTAGCTGATGCCATGCCCCGAGGTGTCGATGCAGAACCTCTCCACACAAAAGGGCTTCCAGTAGGGATGAAGTTGAGAACTAAGTCTGAGAGCACGAGAATTATTAGTGCTAGGCAAAAAATGTATATTTTGTGAGCCCCATGGTAGTTCCCCAAACAAGGAAAACCATGTGGGAGCTAGTAACTTAGACTCTCTCAACTTCGGTTATATTTTTAATATGGAGGCCTCCTACTATCATGTAAGAGGTGGAACCCTAATTTTTATAGAATGGGGTTCACTCAATTGTAAGAGGTGAATCCAAACTATTGTAAAATTGGATTAACCAGCTCGTGGGTATACATAGAGGCCTCCTCCACGAGCTTCAGAGCACTAGATATTACTGAAAAGTTGTTGCATAGTTAATTGAAGATCTTCCTATTTGCATTTCCATCTATGCTCCATTTTCATGCATTAAGTTTGAGTATTGATGTGTGAATGTGTTTTTTTGTTGATTCTTCTCCTTTAAAGTTTGGATTTGTGATTAAGGTCAGGTAGATGTGTAGGGCCTTGTGGTAGATCAATACCATTCTGATTTGATGCTGCTTTGTGCTTGATGAGGAGTTCTTGCTACAATTGTTGAGTGATAATTGTAGTAAGCACTGCAATCAGAGAATAAGCCTCATAAAGCCTTGCTCTCGGGTAGAGAGAGAATCCAAGTACAAAAACTTGAGTAGAGAGAGAAAGCCAAAAAAAGCTCTATATGTAGGAGATCTCACTAACTTTAAAAAACTTACATAGAATTGATCTAAGACACATATAAGTAGCAAATTGAGGTCAAGGGGAGTGAAACATGATTGGAACCCTTCTTTTCCTCCTCTAAATGTGACTGACTTAGTTACATAATGACCCTCAAACTTGATTGGACAAACTTCATGGATCTCTAACTTGTAATTGGTCACATGATCTCAATACAACACATAGGAAGTGTCACTTGCCCTGTACTCATGAAGCATAGGACTTCACTTGGAGTGTTATCAAAGTCTATGCTAAAACTAGTTGAAGAGGGAGTGTGAAAGATTCAACTAGTTTGATCATATTTGCTACATTTCCATGTTTGGAAAATTGAGGCCAACTTTGTTTTAGACTTAGAGTTTGACTTTTCAAAGTTTAGTAGTCTAAATTTCATTTGAATACACACTTTTTGAAAGTGTGGGAAAGTTAGAAATCGAGTTTGAGTACATTCAAATTTCAATGTTGGGTACTTTGAATCTAGGCCCAAAAATAATAGGGTTGGCATTTTGGTGGGAAAGCCAAGTGGCCAAATAGGGTTTGGACTATTATAAAAGGATGTAACTCGTGGAGAGACATATCTTCTCTCTTCTCTATCTCATTTCATGCTTATACATGGTTCTCTTGGGTTCTACTTTTTATTGGTGCACTATACTTGTGATTGCATGCAATTCTATGTGTAGAATGATCTATATTTGCTATTTTTTAATCCACACGTGTGAAATACAATACCTTGCTGGTTTTGTACAGAGAGCAACAGTACTTTATCTTTTGATTCATTTTTTATTAAGTTCTATTAGAGTTTGCATCTCATTTTGTATGTAGATGCTGATTTTTCTACATTAGTGAGATTGGTAGAATAGCTTCTTTTGTAACCCAAGATCTTTTTTGTGGATTGGATCATCATTGATCTGGAATCCTTCACACCATCTAGCTGACCAAAGTCCACTGTAGAATCAACGAATATGCTTAACAATGGTTCTCTCCTCATGACCAAAAAGAGCCTTCACGACCACAACACACCATAGACAAATGATTGCGATCACAGGCGGCTATAGAATGGCGGATCTTAATGACCCAAGTACAGGGAAGATCAAGCGAAGTACCAAATGCACTACGAACTCCACGGACGAAGGAGACAGCAAACTGGAAGCCTTTATAATGTGCTTAAACTAGTTCTTGTAATCTGATGATTAGCTTAAAGCATTTTTATCTATTCCTATATAAATAGGATGAATGATAGAGAGAAGGTTGAGTTGCAAAGCATAGGTTCTTGAGTTGGTTCATGTAAGATTCCACTAGTAAGTGAGACCAATTTGATTGATGTTAGAGTCTACTAGTAAGCGAGACTAGTTGATGAGTTAGAATTCGTAAGAGATAGAGATTCTCTTGCATCAACGTATTGTGCGGTATGCCAAGAAGCGCTCACAAAGATCATTTGAGAATACATATGCTATTTGCACATCTTGCCCCTTGTGTATAATCTTGAATGTTTTTATGCTTCTTCATTGTCATTACACATTCAGCTGTTATTATGTAGTCCGCACACATAGGCTTGCTTCAATCAATGTTTGAAAAATAGTATTAGATAGGCAGTGTCCATCTAAAGGCTTGGAAGAGGATAGATCTCTATTACCAGTAGTAGTGACTCTATCTAGCTTAATCATAGGAATTCATGAAAGAGCGCATTATCTGACATCCCATCAGTGGATTCAGTTAGAGCATTTTATCTCTCTGTGTCAGACATTTCAACAATGGTGTCAAAAGTGGAGTTGAAAAGCATCTCAGTCCAGATTCCAACAGTGGTATCAAATCCTACTCGATCAGGGTATTAGAGAACCAAGGTTTTATCAGACCTAAGGTCATTCAAAACAAAGGAGTCGCATTCAAGCTGAATAGTTGTATGCAACAATGGTGCCTATAAGAAGCATTCAATCCTTCATGCATTGCCTTCGGTTTGCATCGTAGGTGATCATAAGCTCCAGCTTGGTGATTGCCTTCAGATTACTTCGTATGTGACCACAAGTTTCATCTTGTGGTGTCTTGGCAACTTCTCGTTGTGAGCCGTGGTCTTTGCTTCTTGAGTCAATCTCATAATTCTCCTACCTCACATTTTATTATGAGTATACAAAGATTTCAAAAGTGCTCATATTGCTCCCGCTACATATTTTGCAATGAGCATACCAAGATTACAAGTTGGCAAAGCATGTAGAGAAAGTTTGACTTATGTTATTACAAAGCACTCTTAATTAAGTAATGTCTGAAGTAATTATACTAGTTAGAATGCAAGCAATATCGAAATCTTTGAAAATGGATACCAAAAGTTATCGATTTCCATTCTCTCTCTATACGTAATCTCTTTCTAAAGTCAAATTTCTTATAGGACCCATTTTGAGCCCATATTTCTTTTAATGCATTGAAAGTAAATGCAGCATGCTGATTTTAGAAATGTTTGTCCCAGAACTATTATGAAAATGTACAATATATTATTAATGTATTCCCCCGCAAGCTGGGAAACCATTAAAGAGATGACATAATTACCATCATGAAAAAAAATAGAAACAATGTTCATTGTAAATGAACTCGAGTAGATGAGATCCCGAGAGCAGATATCACCAAATTGCATTGCATTGCATATCACCTCTCAAATGCTAGCTTGAGTCAATACAAATATTTGTTGATCATATCCTTACATTCTTCATCACCACCAAGATCCATAACAAGATCTTCTTCTTAACACCTTCACAAATAGAAGTAACCACATCAAGATTAGGAAAAAACATTTCCCTGCTCTCCATATGTGCACTCTTTTACATTAAATGTTGGATATGTTATAATGATTCGACCCCATTAACATTCACAAGATCATCAACCTTAGGACTTAACTCTAAAAAATCTTCCCTCTCTTATTCACTCTCATTGTCACTCTTCTCATTTTCTCTCCTTTCAACTACTCACCAAGGATAAAATCTCTATAAGCAATAGTACTCTTTATTTCTAGAAAAATACACCTATTCTCATTATGTTATCCATCACAAACTACAAAAACACCTTTTGTAGAACTGTCACATCTTCTCTTGACACATCCTCCAGAAAAATGGGTACATAATAAGCATTAAAATGTATTTAAGAGCTCTATACTCAATATCATTAAAAAAAATGAAATATGTATATCTTGCCAACTAAAGCATCTCTTGGCAACTTATTTATAGCATCTTGTGCACAACCAATAGCCTCACCAAAGCAAGACAAATGCACAGACTCATAAAATGTCCTACCTTTTCTCTCATGTGCCACATCTAGAAGTATGTTTGAGTCAAAAAATTAGTTACGATTCATAGAGCCCATGCAATGTGTCCCAAGATTCCTTTTCTAAAAATATATTTTTCAACACTTCAATGAGTTCATTTGACACATTTATTTTGATGATCTAGAGAGCTAGATGGGCTCTCTTAAATAAATTCTACTATTGTTGTGCTTCCAAAAGCACTCTCTATGTGTATGGGAAGAGATCCTAAGCACCTATAAGAAATCATGCAATATCAAGAAAGTTCGGCAATTCTATGAACATGGGCAAAAAAGAAAATGTAGCAGTTTAGCCGAAAATCACTACCAGTGATAGACGCCAAACTTGGATTTGAATACTTATGATGAAATATGGCTCAAAATAACTTCAAGCCTATTTAAAAAAGGACTCCTCTATGACAAAGCTTTGATGCCAAAATTTGTGAAAAAGCACACAAATTGTCTTTCTAGCTTCACCTTTTGATCTTGACTTCAACCTTGCATAAGTACAAAATAATCACCTAAAAAGATCAACAAGCTAAGCTCTATTACCATGTGAAAGTTTCATACACAAAGGGACAAACCTAGTTGCGTGAAGATTGGCAAAACCAATCCTAACCATGATCATGAGTGCATATCAACAATGCATTACAATGAACTTCAAACTAGAGATCCAGATAAATTTTAATGACCCATTTTGCACACACATACAATAATGCCAAAAACCACAGAATATAGCACTTTGATTTCATGCACAGAAATATGGCAATCATCAATGATGATGCAAGTTAGAGAAAGGAAAAAGTAGCCAATGTAGACAACAATCTTTCTCCTCTAATATAAAATGCTAATAACTTGACTATCTCATGTGACGTTCTCATGCAAATGCAACACTACAATGAAAATTAGTTGAAGAGTAGTCTTTTTTGCTACTTTTTTTAGAATGAAAATGTGAAGTCAATTCGATTTTGATTGTTGCAAAATATTTGACAGTTTAATAAAGGTCCTTGCACTCAGAAAGAGGCAAGGTTACCTATACAAACTAATTCAAATCTATTCTTCTGATGTCCAAGCATTGAACACTAACATCTCAATAAGTAAAAACAGTTTTTGGCATTATAGACCAGGCCATATAAATTTCAACAATATAGTGCCAATGTCTAAGTAGAATCTAGTACATGCCTTAGATTTTTCTGGCAATGCTAGTCATCCAATTTTTGAAAGCTATATTGAGGGAAGCATGTTAGGAAGCCACGACATTGCCCGTAATAAGCCCATAAGGAAGGTTGTTACGAGGGCACTATCACATGGCTCGTAATAAGCCCGTAAGAAAGGCTGTTATGAGGACACCACCATGTTGCATGTAACAAGCCCGTAAGAAAAGTTATTGCATGGCAATATGAACAAGAAACAAAGTCCTACAAGCAACGACGTAAGACGACATCTCTAACGAAGATCCTATTAGTAGTTTTAGCAGACAATGACCTACAACCACCATGAGGCTCACGCCAAAATGCATATACGTCAACAGATTGAATGTCATGTACACTCTCTTGAGATTCTAATCAAGCTATTTCCAAGAGACATTGTCTTTCTCATTGCACATTTATGTTATGTTTGTTTTTGCAGATTGATGATTCATAGATTGAATTTGTATGTTTGAATGTGAAGGTAGAATGCTTCTTAATGCCTTTTTGTGTTTCATTCCACTTTTGCACATTAATGAATTCGTGTGTGTTTGTGAAATCAATCGTATAGATCTTTACGATTTCAAAGTTTGGCTCAAGTAGAGCTTAAAATTTATTCTAAGCTTCAATCTGATATGCACAATACATTGCATTGAGAAAAATAGGTTGTTTCATTTTTCCAGCACAATTTTCATATTGATCTGAGAAGTTTGTGTAGCACCTCCACATCTTGTATCTTTCTATATTGTAGTCATATAATCCTTTCCAAGTTCATTACATGAATATGTTGTAGTGCATGAGCGTTGCTTGCAAATATCTCTCTCTCTTTTCTTTCACATACTTAATATTAGTTTGTCTAATACAAGTTGAAGACTCAATTCAATTTGATCCTAATTGTTCTATAATTCTATCTATTTACTATTAAGTTTTGGCGAATTGACTGACTGATTCAATCAGCTTCTATTGAACCACTATGGCAATCAAAGACACTGCCACTAGTTTTGAATAGCAGACTAAATCAATAAGTTTGATAATATTGTTAGCTAGATAACAAATGTGCAAAAAATTATATAGTAATAGAACTGTTTGATAGAACTAGGTATCAGAGCTTTCTTTCTTTGTGTGAATTCCTTTAGTGTCAATGTGTTCATTAAATATTTTGGACCTGAATGTTTTTTCCAACATCTCAATGCTAGAACCCAAGAAGGACATCAACGCAAAAAGCAAAACCATCAAGACTCACCTATGATGAAAAGGGCAAGCAAGTGGTTGAAGGTACAAACTCTGCTTTCCTTACTTCTTTAGATGAACCTTCCTAGATATAGGATGCAATGCCAGATGTAAATGGATATTTAAAGTGAAGAATAACAAAGATGGGTCAAGTAATAAGTTCAAAGCAAGGTTGGCGACAAAAGGATATGCTCAAAAGTATGGGATTGATTATGATGATAGATCTTCTCCCGTGGCAAATATGGTAAGCATTTGAATCATCATTTCTCTTGCTACACTTTTTGATTTGAATCTATGACAAATGGATGTGACTAATGCTTTCTTGAATGGTGAGCTTGAAGAGAAGTCTTCATGGAGCAATCCAAGGGCTACATTTATCAAGACAAGCCTCATTATGTGTGTCTTCTTCAAAAGAGCTTGTACGAGCTTAAGCAAGCACCAAGGAGTTGGTATGCTTTATGCAAATGACATTATTTTGAGTCGTAGTAAAAATAAAGATATCAAAATGGCTCTCAAGAAGGAGTTTGAGATCCAAGATCTAAGCCTATTTTACTATATTTTAAAAATAGAAGTGAGTACTACTTCTTAATCTACTTTCATTTTTCAAGAGAAGTACGCTAGCTCTATTCTTTAAAGGTTCTACACCCATGGAATCTATGTGAAGCTAAATATAAGATCCTTAGAGGACATTACTCTCTATACAAAACTAGTAGGATATCTTATTTTATATGCATTTGGTTGGTGTTTTGATCAAATTAGCAAGCTAGTGAGTGACTTGTCCAAAGTTGGTTGTTGTTATAATTATTCATGGCCTAGATCTACACTTCTAGTTATGCATGCTACATATAAAATCTAGAGGTCACTTCTCTTAAAAAAATTACTCTACACAAGATCTTATTTGTAGGTCTATGTTGGCCTATGGCCTATGTTATGGAAACATATTCGAGTACTTTGCAAGATGTGTAATGCATTCCAATGGCAAGGCAAACCAATCTTCACAAGGGATTAACATCTCATACTTCTATAGCCAATAAGATCATTTTTGTTGATAGGTAATGGATTTTATCCCAATTCCTTGTTTTATAAAGGGTGTATAATAGATTATGGTACAATTGGATTGAGCACAAATCACTTGACAAGGATAATGAAATGAAAGGTACAACTCAAATTATCTTTGATCATATCATTCCTATAATATGTCTCTTTGAGTTTATAAATAGCAAAGTCCACTAATTTCATCTCTTGAATGATTTCATACATTATTTTATTTATTTTTGAAATTATACACAAAAATGTACCTCTTAGCACCATTGGACAAGGAGAATAAATCAACAATTTAGTCTTGACTATTTTTCAAAAAGGTTTTGACATTGGATGAGTAAAAAAAATTAAATGTTCAGAAAATTTCAAAATAATGAAACACACACACACACACACACACACATTTTCCAAATGTGACCTCATATTATAGAAATTCAAACAATACAATACCCAAACTTGCAACCTATTATTGTGATATACTTAACTTATCAATTCATATCATCAATGTAATACAATTTTTCAACTACATGCTTCCATCATCAACCACATTAAACAAAGGTTGTCAATAATTGCATTCACAAAACCATAGAAAACATTTTTAATTGATTTTGTGTAGAGTTTTGAACTGTCAAACTTTGTTTTGAATTTCAACACCTCAAGGTGTGATAAGGTTCATGGTGAAGATGACACATCTTTGCATATACATTTGTTTCTATTTTGATTGTATAATCAACATCACATCAAAGCTTTCAATTTGTAGTCATGTAGATCATAAATGCATTGTTGTCCTTTTTGAATTTTGTTGTCCTTTAGTACTCATGTGCACAATTGTAGTCAAAGTTCAAACCTCTAGGAAAGGAAGACATTACCAATCAATGATGCATCCCTTTGAAGCAATCATGTCATGAGATATAATTCTCCACTTCTTACCCATGTTAATCAATGCTATTTTTCCATCCATAACAACTTAGTGGAATTTTTTGTTCTTTTTGGAAGGCATGCTAAGCAAAGTTGACTTACTTCTATACTCGTGATGCACCTTCGCTTGGACTTTTTGCTAATGTAGAGCAAAGTTGACTTACATTTGTATATGGAGAAGTACCTTTGCTTGGGCTTTTTGGGCATACGTCCCATGTGCTTTGTACTGGACCTTAGTTTTTTTTTGACAATGTGTAAAAATTTTGACTAATGTACTAAATCATTTTATTGTTGAGAATGAAAGCAAACATTTTTTCTTTCTTAACAATGTCACATTTTTTTTTTTGTGTGTTTTTAAGTAAAACTTTGGTTCATCCTTCACATAAGAAAATGTTCTAGAGACCTTTATAATGGTAAGGTCAATTTGAAAGTTACATCTCGTCATAACTTTCATATGACCTTACCATCATTGAATGTTGCTAAAAAGACCATTTCCCCATACAAAAAAACTACCAGTATTATTGAATCTACTTATGAAGTATAGTATACAACATTCTTGTTTAACTAAAAAATAAGCAACAAGGCCTCATCTCCTACAAGTTTTGGTCCTCCCATTGGAATGTCTCAAATCTAAAATGCACCATAAATTTAAAACAATGGTGACATATGTTCTATGATTAACAACTTCCTAGGGTGGGAACCCTCTGAATTTTAAGTCGTCTATTTTATCATGCAATCTTGAGGCTTATATCTATGTACTCATAAAGGATTGTAGTGGCATTTCACCTGTCAATTATGATCGTTTAAATAATTTCTTTCCTCATAGATTTTTTGGCTGCAACGACATGATTGCCATTGTCGGCAAATTTTTTGAATGTTTCCTTTAGTAATTTCAAAAGCAAGATTATGAAATTGCAAATTGCATTTTCAAGAAAGCTAATTATGAATTTTGCATTCAAAATTCTACAAAAGTAGTAGTAGGAAGAAGACACCAAATGGCCATGATAAAATTTTAAGGCCATAAAAAAAAATTGACCATTACAAAATTAGGTCACAAAGTAGAATAATTTGCCAATCCTTAATGCTCAAGAAAAGCTTTCCAATGACCTTTCCACCCAATTCAAGGTAAGGTAGTTTATGGCTTTGACTTGGGGCAGTTTCGCTTTATAGTAAGGTCACTATAAATTCCTTTCCCAAAGAAGGGAAATATATAAGTATGAATGTATATTTCTGAATTCTTCCCCAAGTATAAGTATAAAAGCATATTTGTAAAATCCATTCCCTTATACATAGTTTTTTAATGCATATTTTTGATAGTTTTCTTTACAATTTGGAGTCTTGGACTTTTGTTTGGAATCCTTTGAGAATAGAACTCATTATTGCCCATCACAGAGGGTTACACTCATGTATGATTGCCATTGGTCAACAACGGTGATATCAGCTCTAGCTCTGTAGTTTATGTTGATTATGCTGATAACATCGCCAACAAGTAGTTCCTTTTCCATGTGAGTACGTTAATATTATACTACCTTGAAGTACATGTTTCAGAGTTTATTCAAGAGTTAAGACTCAAGAGGAAGTCCAGAAAGGATATCCAGAACGTTAACTTGCCTGGGGGGAATACATCAGTCGCTCTCGCGATCATGGACTGGCTAAACCCACTTCACTGGTTACCTCATATAAGTTGGTCTCTGATATGTCACTCATTCGCTCTGCCAGAAACTAAATGATAAAACATTAAAATCAATGGTAGTACACTTGCAGTCGATCAGTTCAGTTTCCACATGTCTCGACTCTCAAAAGAGTCAAAGACCATCTATATGTAGATCCTTATCGTAGCTCACAACACTACAAACTTCAAAGCTGCAAAAGCCTGTCGCATGACTGCAGTACTGCAGAAAACAACTTCCGTATAAGTGCTGAGCTCCCAGAAGCGCGAAGCCATCCATGGTGTGGGTTTTATAAGAGGATGTATAGAGAGGTTTGATTCGCTGAAATTTTGACTGACCTGCCAAAATCATTCGTGATGGAGCCTTCCAAGTTTTGGCGCTATCGCATGTCTTAACTCTCAGTCTCAACTTGCAGAATTTTCGCAAAATTGACGCTCTGCAGTGTACTCTGTAGTACTCCGACTCTCTCAAACAACCTCAAATTTTCCTTTGGAAAGCTAGTAAAATCGTGGAGGCATTCTGACAGTAGAGAGCTGCAGGCTGTGTACTGACTACTGCTTCCCAAAGTGGTGTTGATTTATGTTCTTGTCAAGGCAGAGAAGAGCGTTGAGAACTCCGTAGAGCCAAAAGTTGGTGGTTGTGCAGCTATTTGTACCTCAACGCAAACTGCTGCAACAGTAGCGCTGTGACAGTAAACGTTAATGAGTATATATGTATTCTGTGTGTATGGTATTACTGAATTAGGTGACAAGCTTAAGTTACATCTAGAAAAGATAAAAGAACGTTACGATGATCACCATGTTTATCAAAGCTTTCTTGAAGATCACCTCTCAAGGTTTGTCTAGTCTTAGAATTGTTGCCTTCAATAGTCCTACAATGCCATCTACATGCTTATAGATTCTGAATTGTAAACAGTTTAGGGTTTAGATGGAGCAAGCTTTAGGGCCCTTTAGCTTACACTAAGGACACCTAGAGTAGTCAAAACTTGAACATACATTAAGATAGAGAAAATTTGAAGTGGCCACTTTGTATGAACGATCAAAAACATCAAAATTTCCTATTCAACATTATGGAATAGTGTCATCAAAATTTCTATACACTTTGTCCCCTTCACATCTGGTAGAACTTGCACAAAACCTCAATATGTGCAAAATCGACCTCAATTCTCTCAATGGGATCCTGATCTTATATGTATATATCTGTGTATATATACATGTATCTATGTATATGTGTGCATTTATGTATATATATATATATATATATATATATATATATATATATATATATATAGATAGATATATAGGTTATATAAACATTGTCTCAATTAATGTTGGACTTTTTTATTTATTTAGGACTATTTTCTACATATGGTACCAAAAGAGCCAGATAAGAAAAACAATAAAAAATGGTTGATTGTTGAAGTGGGATTTTCTCGAGTTTGAATCTCATTTACCAAACAAGACAAATTTGATCAACGAGTCATAATTTCGTTTCTAAAATTTATTGATGCTTTTTTCTAATAGCTATGAGCAAATCCAAAATAAATTTGGTTCTTGAGTATCATATACTTTGAACTTATAATTGAGATGAAGTTAGCATTCGAATTGTTAGATCAAGGGTGTTATGGTGGATGTCCATCCGAATAACATAGACATTTTTTAAACATAATTTGATATTTAAAAAAAACATAAACATCATTGAATCATATAGTACTACTTTCAAGTTGTATTATAAAAACTCATAGAAATTTAATCAGAATGTGTCATTTGCCACTAAAAGTGGTTCATATTTATAATTAATGGTCTTGGGCCAAGCCCTACATTTATTTAGTCAAGTCTTGACTATTACAAAAGATGCAAAACTTTGGTGCAATTCTAGACAGTGTAGAAGTTTAACCTTTTAGACTGGTAATTTAATATTTCAATATTCTAAAGGCTGAGAATTAGAAACTATAATTTCCAACCTTTAGAATTTCTAAAAGTCGTTAAACTTTCTACATCATGATTGCTCATGGTCTTACAATACACATGCCATGGAATAGGATTTACTTATAATAGGGTGACATGACACCCTAGCATACAAAAAGTCGGCTTTGTACAAAATTGCCAAGCTGGATTTACAAGTGAATATACAAAAGGAATTATATTTTAAACACATCTTTTGGAGCCAAATTTGGACTTGTTGCAGATTCAAAATCTGCCACATGTACAAGTCCTACACTTATGGCCACAAAGATTGTAACCAAGACTCTACAACTACAATCATGAACTCTACTCATCAATATCATCTGCACATTCATCGGATAAGTTGGACAAGTATTCTTTGATGTGTGCCACTGATATTTCCGGAATAGATATTGATTTTTTCACAGTATAGCCATGCGCCTTAGTTGTTTTTTTTGCCTTTGATTTCCATGCATGAACAACAATATCTACATCCATACATTGTGGTCCGTCGTTGTTTGGAATCCATTCTTTCTCTAGGCAATTTTTGTACAGCTCTGAGTTGTCAACTTGTTTAGTGCTTTCGATACGACCGCCATCTATTTTTTCACCGATTTGTGCTAGCATATTTGGCATTGTATGAACTGATTTGGACTCCAAAGCCTTGGATATGACACTGAAAACCTAATCTATGTCTTCATGTGTGTGGCCAACCAAAAGAAATCCCATTTCTACCTTTTGCAAGATGTTATGTGCCACTAACATACAACAAAGACCAAAAGTAAATTTGTTCTTGTTCTCCCTCCAACAATTGTCAGCCTGGATACGTAAGATCGGAGGTAAGTTACCACATGATGCTTGTACCTTTCTTATTGCTTGCATTATTGATGTGTCACCTTGATTGCTATCATGAGCATGCAAGGTATCAATCCAAACATCACAGAGCAACTTGAATTCATGAACCAATAATCCACAAACATGTGTTTTCAAAAATTGATTGCCCTCTAATCTAGAATGAGTCTTATTGAAACGGGGTGATGTTGTTGTATTTGGATCCATTCCATCAATGATAAGACACTGCTTAGGATGGCATCTTGACTCTTCTTTCCAATATGCATATAATTTTCTGGAATCAAAAACATGATGTAGATGACAACCTCTCAATGCAATGTAGTGATCAAGCATCCTAACGTCAGGAGTTGTTGATAAAATTTCAGTTTTTAGGACAATAATGATTGTACTTAACAATCATAGAGAGTTATTGGTTGCTTAATCAATGGATCTATCAAGTTCTACACATTAGATCTTGATCTAGATTCAATACACTTAGATTTAAGCAAGAGCAATGGATCAACACATCATAAATTAGTGAGACCGGCCTCACACGTGTGGAGTACTGTCCACAGTACGGCCTGCACCTGAAACAACAAGTACTATAGTTCTTGATAGCATTCATTCATAGAAATCACAATTCTAAAGACTAGAAATCTCACAAAAGTGTAGAATGCAAAAGTCTCATCAATCTCATTAGCAAAATGATGATCCTTTTATGGATCAAGTACATCCATGAGTCTGGTACAGTCCAGCGGGTCTTCACACGTGTGAAGAGTGCCACATCACTCAGATCTATCCATTTGATCCTTATCCAAAGTTGACCTTCTAGAATATGGCTAAAATCCAAAGAGCTAGTCTCTTAGAATATAGGAATATTTCCTACAAAATAGGATTTAAGAAAAATGGTCAACTCTTATCTTCTAGAACTCTATACACACGTGTGAACATCCACTTGCCATGTGGGAGCATTTACTCATGCACATGCAAGGAAAAGCTAATTTCTAGTGTGAACTAGTCATATCATGTTCACACTAACTAGATTGATACAAAATCAAATTAGATATATAAAAGTATGAAAAGTACTTTCTTTCACACGTGGGAATAGGCTCCACACGTGTGAAATCAGATCATCAACATTGTTCTAATGATTGATCTTTATTTACAATAAACAATGTCAAGTGAGAAGTGACAATTTTCAACAGTTGTCTCTATTGCATTTTTAAGGTCATCACATCTTTTGCATTTGGACATTCTTTGTCTTGTTGGTCTTGACATGTCCAAACTCTTGTTTCCACATCTTGTAGAGCATGGATCTTGAAACTTCAAGAATACACGTGTCTTTAAGTTGTGTGTTTATAGTTTTGAAGACGTCACGTTTATGCATGCCGAGTGGGAGATGATGTTCATAAATAACAATGCCATATTTTGATTTATGTTGTAGATGTGGTTGAGGCATTAGAGGAGTTTTGAGCTCCAAAAAGACCCTTTAAGAATTTGTGCAAGATGTAGTTTATATTATTAAAATATTATAACACTAATATTTTTTACTTGCCATAACTTTTTAATCATAGTTTAGAAGTATGTCATGTAACATATATTGGAAAGCTCTTGTTGAGCACTTTCCAATGCATTAAACTCCGCTAAATTCGGACTTACCACTAAAAAGTTATGCCATTTTTAGTGTGGAATCAAAATGTGGACTCAAAAAGTTACGTTACGTAGATTTGAAATTTGAGTATTTTGATTGGTCCATGTGTAAGAAAAAATTGAGAAAAAATAAAAGAATCTTACAAAGGGTCTTTTTTGGATTTAGAACTCCTCTAATGCAACGTGTGCTTTTCCAAAATCCCACGCATTATGGCCAGCCCTTTTGAAGAATGTCTACGTTGCTTGAATGTGCCGATGTTTCCATGAAACTTGTACACAATGGAATAACATGCTTCAACAATTACTTGCCAAAACATTCCATTGGGGATTCCACATAGATTCTGATATGCTTTTATGCATACAACTTTACCATCCAACATAGGTTTGAAGCGCAATTTGGGTTTATCCAAAATATCAAACATTGCGTTTGACAGTTCTCGTCTATGAAAAAAACATTTGAACATCTACAATAATTGATTATGCTTGTCAGCTCCTCGTTTCTCCACACACCTAGTCGTAAGTCTTCACATTCTTTGTAGGTGATTTGTCGAATGCACAACTTATTACAACATGGTTGCATCAATGTTTTCCTTATATTTTCTGATGATAAAACATATTCTGCCTTTTTTGGTGCAACATAAGCAAGCGCACATTTTCTTTTGAAACCAGGTCAGCATCTCTATAAGGTCTACCTTGCACAGCTGGATGTCAAGCTTGTTGGCTTCGGGATCATCTGAACTTAAACTGGGATTGGACGACATGGTGGGAAAATGGAAGAAGGAAGATTATGGAAAAACTGGTTCGGTTGAGATGTGAGACAGTGGAAAGGGCATCGGTTGAGATGTGAAGGGTTGGGCTCCAGTTGAGATGGGAAGTGGAGGACTTTGGTTGAGTTTGGAAGGAGGGTGCTCCAGTTGAGATGGGAAGTGGAGGACTTCGGTTGAGTTTGCAAGGAGGGGGCTCCGATTGTGATGGAAAATGGCGGACTTCGGTTGAGTTTGGAAGGAGGGGGCTTCGGTTGAGATGGGAAGTGGAGGACTTTGGTTGAGTTTGGAAGGAGAGGGCTCCGGTTGAGATGGGAAGTGGAGGACTTCGGTTGAGTTTGGAAGGAGGGGGCTCCGGTTGAGATGGAAAATGGCGGACTTCGGTTGAGTGTTGAAGGAGGGGGCTCCGGTTGAGATGAGAAATGGCGGTGCGGAATGGTTCGGAAAGTGTGTGGGGAGTGATGTATGAAAGGGTTTGGAAAGTGAGATATGTGGAAGATGGTTGTGTTGGATAGAGCGGTGTGGGTGGTAAACAAAAGAGGACGATGTAAAGGAGGGTGAACAGAGTGAGGTTGAGTTAAGAAAGATAGGGAGTGGAATAGGAGCAAGTGGAGGTGTTTGACAATGGTTGTAATGTTAAGGATGTGGATCTATGAGGAATGAAGCGGGTTGAAGGTATCTGGTTTGTGATAGTGATTTTAGGATGTTTAATAGTGTGACGGGAGCGTGATGAGTGCTCGCGTGACACTACCCCTCAGCATGCAAAACTTGAAATATGAGGTATTTTGTCGGCGACGTTGGTGTGGAAAGTTTCAGTGATGGTGCTTAAAAGAGAGAGGTAACGATGTAGAGATGGTGACTGAAGGATTGAACAGTCGAGCGCCAGGATTGGCCACGATAGCAGGAAGATCGCCGCAGATCGTCGCCAAAAAATCCTTGAGCTTCACACTTCGCTGAGGTGCGAATGGCTTCGGGGTGAGGGCATTTATTGCCACCATTGTCTGGTTGCAAGGGAGATGGGACATGCCGGTTCATGAAATTGGAATGTAGGTCCTTCGGTCGAGATTTTACAGAACTGCTTCGGTCGAGATCTGAAGGACTGCTCCAGTCGAGATCTGAAGGACTGCTCCGGTCGAGATCTGAAGGAAGGCTCCAGTCGAGATTTGAAGGACTGCTCCGATAGAGATCTGAAGGAAGGCTCTGGTCAAGATCTGGCAGAACTGCTTCGGTCGAGATTTGACAAAACTGCTCTGGTCGAGATCTGACAGAACTGCTCTGGTCGAGATTTGAAGAAAGGCTCCGGTCGAAATCTGACAGAACCGCTTCGGTCAAGATTTGACAGGAGTACTTCGGTTGAGGTTTTGAGAAAATCTCATGATGCATATATGGATCTGTTTGATGCAAGTGAAGAACTTCAAAGAAAATAGGACTGTAGCTCAGAGAGAAGTTCTTATGAAAGAGGTGTATCTCGAGGAATGTTGGTTACCCTGAGATACCAGTGAGACAGAGGTGAGGTGGCCGAAGTGTGAGAATGATTTCCTAAGGTGTAGCCTATCAGTTGTCGATCTCGAACATCCATGATCCATGAGTATGAACAGAAGGAGAGAAAAAAAAAATGCATAGAATGTACATAAGTAATGATATGAAGTATAAACAAGGAACGAGGTGAACAATAGGCATGAAAGACGAGATGTACAAGGAAAGGAATAAAATAACATTTTTTTTTCAAGGAAAAAGATCCTAATTGGGTCAACAAAGAACAACTCTTTGTAGTACCGTCGTTGACGACCACCATTTACGACAGTGTCTAGGAGTGTCTCATCAAGTGTTTGTAACTGGACTGCACCATTAGGAAATATTTTGTTAATAACGTATGGCCCCTCACTTCTGAACTTCAATTTGTCGGGGTGCTTCTTTGATGTATAAAGAAGTACCTGGTCACCTAAGTGTAGATCTTTATTGCGCAGGTGACGGTCATGCCAAGCTTTTTGATGTCGTTTGTTAACTAGTTGTGCGTGATGAGATATTAGTCTTGTCTCGCATAACTGGGCTAACGTGAAGAGCCTAGTTTTGACTTGTTGTTCTATTGGAGGCTTTTCACAAAGATCTGTTGAAAAAGCTTCTACAACTCTTAGCGAAGGTACTAAGAATTCTACGGGCATTACCGCCTCTTGACCATATACTAAGTGGAAAGGGGTAACCCACCCAGTGGCTTTCTTTGGGGTGGTGCGGTAAGCCCAGATACTTGAGAAAAGTTTTGTTTCCCAGTCAGAGCGACTTGTTTCAACTATCTTGGTTAAAATTTTACAGATCGTTTTGTTAGTTGATTCAGCCTGGCCATTACACCTAGGATAGTACAGTGTACTTTTTCTGTGAACAACAAGGTAATGGCGTAGGAGATTATCAACGACAGCATTTAAAAAACGTGTGTCGTGATCACTAACAAGCTCTATGGGACAACCAAAACGGATAATAATATTTGTGTAAAGAAAACGTGCAACTGTTTTTGCGTTGGCGTCCTTCGTTGCTCGAGCTTCTACCCACTTAGTGGCGTAATCTATGGCTATGAGGATGTATCGAGCTTAGCTATGTTTCGTTGCTGGACTGATGGGTTCAACAAAGTCAATCCCCCACTTATGGAAGGCTTCGCCTTCTATAATGGAAGTCAATGGTGTGAAGTTTGCTTTGGTATTTTTCTTTGCTCGTTGACAAACATCACATGCTTTAATGACAACAAATGTGTCTTCAAACAAAGATGGCCACCACAATCCCGCTCGAAGGATAATCTTCCCTATGGCTTCAGTAGAAAAATGGCCACCTCCAATGCCCTCATGAGCCTGAGATATTATCGGTCGTATCTCAGATTCATAAGCACATCATCGAATAATGCCGTCAACGCCCCTTTTGTAAAGTTGTCCCGCAATTAACTGAAAGGGCACTGCTTTTATTTAAAATTTTCTTTTTCCGTTGTAGTCAGGCCTTCTTTTAGTCGGCCTGTTGTGAGGAACCGAGTGATCTCCTCAGCCCATAAGGGTGTAGCATCGATCTGAAAAAGGCACGCATCAGGAAGATCATTGTTGACTGGTGCAGTTGCTTTTTCAGCACTTGGTAGTCTGTAAGTCATTTGAAACTAAGTTTACATGATGGTGATACAGTTGGATTGGATGAGGATTTATCCCATTTGGAAGATTTGTCATTTAGTGTACCTTTGGAACCTGAGAAATCGTTCTATCTCTGAGTGCTTAATTCGGTGGAAGGGTCATACTGAGGATGATATCGATGATTCATGAGAGAGAGTTGATAGCATAAAGAAGAAATTCTCAAATTTTAGTTTCTAAGGATAGAAACAATTTAAGAGGGAAGAATGTCATTTCTATGACCAGTACATAGGATACAGTATAATCCTAACCTTGGATACGCGATACTCCAGTGAAACAAGTTGTTAGTTATGCCACGCCATACTGGACGTGACTCGAAAGTAACTAATATCCTTGTCAGGCCCAGAACACACTAAATGGAGTTTAGACAAGGTATGAGACAGTGTATGCATGTGTAGAGTTATCAAAAGCAATTCTATGAATAGTTGGACCATGCATAGGACTCGCCCTACTCCTCATCATGGTTCTTTATTCATTGCCAAGCTCTCACTCTACATTCATGCTTCTTGTTCCTTGGCTTGGGGGTGACGTTTCTAGAGATTGATTGGATGCTTCTACTTGGTTGGGTGGTTTCTCCACAGTGTGTTATCCTTTTGTGTCTAGGATTCGTAAGCAGGATCTAAGGAGCTTCCCTTATATAGAGGATTGCATGGTTGTCCAAGATGCCTAATCATTTCTGCAATCTCTCTTTTACGGCAGTCTAAGACTCCTACACTGATAATCCTTTCAACACAAAAGAACAGCTCTTAATCTTTGTTCTGTAAGTAATCCACGATCTTGTTAATCATAGTCATCACTATTCTTCATAGTATTCATTGTCTTTCTCTTGTTTGGTTGAGACTTCGTTCAGAAGCTTCACACCCAAACATTATCCACTTGCAAAAAATAGTAAATCCACTGTTTAGGCCCTTATTGACAAATATGAAACTATCTCTGAGTTGGGATTTCAAGTTGGCCTCCAAAAATGCCAATAAACCAACAAAACTAGTTGACAATTTTTCCAATGGAGAGTAGGCCTAATCAATTTAGTTCATTTATGTAGATTTTGAACAATCAATAGGCATCAAACTTGAGATCTAATGAGATAGTGAATTTGTCACATCATGTTAGGATTGAAATGCATCTGTTTGGCCCAATCACATTTAGAGGCATAGATCACAAGGCCAATCACTTTAAGAGGTGCATTAAATGTGGACCAATCATGTTTAGTGGTGCACATCATGAGGCCCAATCAAATTGCGATGTGAAAATCATGAGGTCCAATCATGATGAGAGGTGCAAATCTAGGGGGTCCAATCATCATGTAGAAAGGAAATCAATGGGGTCAAATCATTCTCAAGCATTCCTCATGTTAGATCTCAAGCTACTCCTATATGGAAGTGCTCTCTTATTGTACATACAAGTAAGTTGTGAAGCAATCTATGTGATACACACTGTTTTTCCTAATATTCTCTCTCTACTTGTGGGCTCACTCACTTTCTCTCTCTACTCAAGAGTAGCTATTTCTCTCTCTCTAAAAGCATGTTGGGAACTTAGTTTTTTCATGTACTTTGACTGCTTTGAGTGCCAATTGAATGAGGATTCATTATGCATTAAAATGTGCTCTTGCCTTAGAATTAATCTAGGAAAATTGTAGGATGCAATCTCTATGATAGATCTATGTGTAATCACAAATTACCTTAGAAGATCATTGTGGGTGTTGGAGAGGCCTTCATGCGTGTGAAACCTTCACAACCACTATAAATTTTCGATGGACAGAGAGGCTTCTACAATCTATCGAAAAGTTTTGACAAGCTTTCAATAAAAATTTTGGAATTTTATTTCTTGTCGAATTTTGGCGCATTTTACCAATGTCAAATTTTGATGAGAACTGTAAGTTTTCGATAGATAGACATGATTTTATTGTTTGTCAAAAATTTTGACATGCACTCCAATGAAATGTTTAGGAATTTTTGGATGTTGGAATCCAATGTATTATATTAGCATCAAATTCCATTATTTTAGAATAATGTAGTATTGCAAAAAAAAATTGACAAATAAATTTTGTCTCTTTATTCTCTAGTACATGCTTGTGTGCCCAAACTTCAGTTTGAGACTCAGGAGCATGTGCTCAAACTTAAGTTTGAGCATAGCTCTTTGTCAAGTTTGTGTGGTTGAACTTAATTTCAGGCATAGGACCTCATAATAAAAAAGGCTGCGACTTTTGATATTTGAAAAATCACTAGCACAATGTTACTAATCTAAAAATATACATTATAATGTATTTTGTGCATTGTTTATGCATGTATTTTTTTGAGAGCAGAATTCGTGGAGAGCATGCACTGAAACTGAACTTTTTTATATAAAGCTAGGATTTAAAGATGATATTAGTCGTTCTTTATATTTGAAAATATATGTCTAACTACATTCTCTAGACAATGAATTTTTTCCATTGAAAGTGCATTACTACACTCTTTTAATCTTTCACAAAAACCTAATAGACCATTCTTTTCATGAAACAAAACATATTAGCTAGAGTAAACAAAATTTAGGATGTTGCATGGAATATGGTCCTTTAGGATCTATTGTCATGGATGTACATAAATCCAAATTGTTTTTCCTATCAACATCCCTATAATGCAAACAATCATCAACTGACAACAAGCAAAGATGCTTTCACACCCCTTTCAGCTTGAAAGGACAATAATGTTTACAAGGATCTACATGGAGATGAAATTGTTTCATTGTAAGAAGAAAAAGCAAGTTACAATCAAAGATCAGCTAACTTAAATCAAATAAATGCAATATACAAAGTGCCTTTATTGATGTCACAATACCATTTTAGCATTTTATGTAGTATACAAATATGGGAATTGCTCTTTGATTCAAATGTTGTCATGGTGCTCTTTTTGTTTTTAGTTTGCTCAATTTGTGTATTGTAGTTGGCACTCTTAATTTTCAAATATTGCCCTTCTTTCTTTTCTCTCTTGAGATGTAATGATTTTATGTAGTCTTAATCGAAGATGACGATTTCTCTTTGATGCAAATGTTTTAATGACACATTTTTCTTTTTGAGTGTGCTCAATCCGATGTAATGTAGTGGTGCTCTTCTTTTTCAATTCTTGCCATCTGTCTTTCTTCGGAGAGATGATTTTTCTTGAGGGACACGTTGGTTAACCATGACTGTAATCACAATTGTAACCATAATGGTGCTCTTCTTTTCAATTCTTGCCATCTTTCTTTCTTCGGAGAGATGATTTTTCTGGAAGGAAACCTTGGTTAATCGTGACTGTAATCACAATTGTAACCATAATGGTTTTGTATTGTAAATAGGCAATTCTTGTATTTTAATTATTTATTTTGAAATATTAATCCATTCTATATGGCATTTCTTATGGGGACCTTTTGTACTCAATAACTCCTATGATGAGACAAGATACTCGAATGAAAGCCTAGTCAAAGACATAAATGTATGCACTTGGTTTCTATGTAGGTTAGATTCATCATTGCCAACCTTGCATTTATTCAAGGGTTGGTCATGAGACTAGCATTAGACCCTCTTCTAAACTTTCCTAAGGACTTTAATTGAAGTCCAATGACTAAACACATTGAAACATAGCTCATTATTGTAGTAGGTTGGCATAGCTGAGGCTAAGGTAGCCCCGAGATGCCACTTAGGAACATCGTTGCATATCAAATGGGTAATATCTCAAGGAAATCAGGGAATATTCTTAGAATCACATTAAATAATGGCACTTTTTGACACAATTTGAAAAAAAAAAGTCCTACAGTATCACACCCATTACTAAAAGTACATTAAAAATACATCAAATTTTTTTGCAAATTTGTAATTAAATTTCAAAATATGTAAACAACCGAAGTATTCAACAATTTTCCTAAAAGTTACAATAAGGGCCCAAGTAGTATAATTTATTTAAATTTTTACAGATTGCAATACAAAAATTCAATTTTTTTGGATCTAGTATCAAAACATATATCCTCAAATGTGTCCATGCCTCCAGATTACATAAAAAACGCAAGACGGGTCATCCAAGAGGTGACGGTAAATTACCATCAAACGTTTCTACTGTGCATGATAACCCCACCGCCTACTAAGGACAACGATAGAGAAAGTTTCTGAGGAAGATATTGATTTTCATTCCTACGTGGTATAGTTGTGGGTTGTTATGGTAAAAGGTGATAAACTATGGTTGGTGATGTCTAGAACAAAAGGTTATATGTTTTTAGAAAACCAAAGTTGGTAGGTCAAATTCATGATATCTAATATGACAAGGATGATGATTCAAAGATCTTGTTTAAGACTGAGAATAAAGGTCCATTAAGAGAGCTTTGCATTTTTTAGTCCTTTTGTTGTGTGGAGAAATGCACCCTTGTCCCGTTAAGCAAGGAGATCGCTGAGAGTATAGCTAAATGTGCAAATCTGATTCACATTTTTGCCAAGTACTTGACAACAAGCAAGCAGGCCTATGCCTCTGTGACTGTTGTTAAAGGAGAGAGCATTGAGCCGACACCATGTATACATAGAAAGCTGTTTTGTTCCAAAAAAAATTCATTTAAAAACGGCATGATAAACGAATACAAATATTTCGCTATCGGTGGATGCCACTCCGCAAAGGCAAGGCGACAACTGGTAAGGAAATACCCAGACTCACCCTATTTTAAAACTATTGAATGCAAGATATATGTAGGATTTGTAGAGGAGGAGGCCAAACTTTTGCCATGGGACCACAACAATGAAAATGACTATCGTTTGGGGGTGTCATTTGTCTACAGGAGTTGGTTTTTCACAACGAATATCTTGATTTTTCCACAACGAATATCTTGGTTTTTCCACAACTCATGACCGTGTAAGTACTGAGCTAAGAATCCATTGTTGTAAAGAAACTGGATTGGTTTTTGATGAGGTGAAGGCCTCCGATGCCTTAAGAAAATATGAACAATTGTTCTAGCTTGCCTTCAAAATAGCACAACCTGGGATCTTCAAGGGGCAAAGGCAAGCCAAAACTAAAGATGACCTCTCTATTGCTCTTTGCAAGAAGGATTGGACAATAGACGTCTTAATTAAAACTCTTCTGGATTATATGAAAGTTACATATTGGCGGGCTATGCAAGGAATTAAGAATGACAAGATTATAATTTCAATTCTTTCGAGTGTGAAATCGCTTGATTTGTCGCCTGAAGAGATGGCTAATGAGTTTTAGTAAGTATATATCAATAGCTTTTATTGTACCACATCAATGCTACCACAAGTTGATATCTGATATCGATCTCTGGTATTGAAAAGGATATTGATCTCTCAGATTGATACACGGTATCAATATCTGATATCATTTGATGTTTTTTACTGGATAATTTTAGTGTTTCTTTTTATTTGTTATGATTTGTTTGGTCTAGCAATCATGTTTATTTAAGTCTATTTTCCTGGTGCAGGCACAAGATGTATATGAGGATGCATGAGCAAATGACATGATCAGACTTAACTGCTCGTCTTGGGACCAAGTATTGAAGGACTATCCTCAGTCCAGTTCTGAAGAGGCCTTGAAGCAATTTTATATTACATTCAAGAATATTGTGAGTTTGATTCTTCCTGCTTATAAATAAGATATCATGTTCATGAATATTTATTGGATTCAAATTCATATTTGGATGCTCAAATTGACAAGATTATTTATTGGTGATGTCAAAAATCAAGAGCGAATCTTTGGTCCTTGGAGTTTCATGTTCTAGGGAATTTTTTTAGAACACATATGGATTTGGCCCGCTTGGAGAGGGAGAGACGCAGTGCGATAGATGCAAGTTCGATCATGGATCCACTCCTCCATTCATTTACCTCTCCCAGAGATCCTCTCTATGTGTGGCATTGGGTCGTTTTCACATGTGATGTGAAGGATATTGTGCAGATTGTGCCGAAGAAAGATTACACGCTGGTTATTGTTGATATTCCATATGGATGCAGGCTAAGGGGATTATCTTTTGATGAGTATGCCATTATATATAAGCAAATTCTTCATGTCGTAAAGTCTTATAAGGAGATCACCACTGCTTTGCTAATTTGGAGAATCATTTTTTTTTCACTCCACTAATCAAGCTATTGTTGTTGTTAAGGCTTTGAAAGACGAAACACATGGAGATGAGTCCATGATTTGGTATGAAATATTTCAATGCTTTTTTTCTTAGTAGCCTTTTTATCACAATTTAGTTTATCTTGATTCATTGTTTTCATTCTACTCTATTTTTATTTAGCAGGCACAAAACAAATGTCCATAATGCACCAGGTGACAACACTTTTGAAATGATGTACGTTGGTTATTTTTCTTTGCTAGACAAATGTCGATTGGCATGACATTGTCATAAGAGAAATGTCTCGAATGTGTTATCCTTCCCAATTGTGAGAAAAAAGTTGTGATTCACAAATGTCTCTCGGGCCATGGTTAATCCCTACCAGAAGCCACTGAGACTAATTAATGAATTAATTGATTTATTTTCTTATGAAAATGATTGGATTTTGGATCTCTGTTCTGGAACTGGCAACACTATAGTATGTGCACTAAAAAAAAAAGAAATTGTATAGTTGTGGAAAAAAAATTCTCACAACCTCCTCTGAAGGATGAACTTGGAGATTTTGTTGATCTCCAAGATGAAGATATTGATGTTGGTAACGTTGGTGATGGTGACCATGACGATGATGGTCAACCTCGACCAACTCATATTGATGAAGAAATATTGGATGTATAATTTTGATTAAGAATACAAAAACTAATACTTTGTGTCACCTGTGAGATTTTGGAAATGTCAATTGTTTGTATGTGTAGTGTATTTCTTGTATGATGAACTTTTTTTGTTTGCTCAATTCTATCATGAGAGATTATATATATATATATATATATATATATATATATATATATATATATAGATAGATAAGCACTGTAATTTAATGTTATTTTTTGATTGAAATTGTATACAACTAGCAAGAATGATTATACATTTTTATCGCTCTGTGTTTTATTATAATTATGATACTGATTAGAATTAAATTTTATTAATATTTTAATAATCAAAAATTAATTTAAAGAAAATATATTCTGAATCATAGCTAATGTACCTAGATTATAAAAAACAGTCTTGATATAGTTTTTATTATGCTATCAATTATGATGAATTAAATATGAAATTCTTTATCATTGTCCATTTTAGAAGGGTGATGCACATATTCTTTCACTTGATCCTCACATTATTGTGTTAAATACAATCGAATTGAAAGATAGTTTCTAAGTTGACAAGTATACAATAAGATAAGGTAAACATAGAAAAAGACAAATTCATTTTACAACTTTATATTCGGTATTAATTAGACATCCCATTATTTTAAATTGTGTTATTGCTTTTATAAAAATTTCAAACTTTAGTAGATTTTTAACTGTTTTCAATTTTTAAAGTTGTTTCAATTTATATTAAAATTTTAATTTGCTATTATTGCATTTTAAAAAAATGTATTCTTTCACAATTTTTTACACAAAATGAATTATTGATTTATTTTATGTTTCTAATTTTTTTTGGATAAAAAAATATTGTGCATTTTTTAAATAGCTTCAAAAGTGTCAAATTTTATCAAAAATCTATTTCAAGTAATCTGCAGTTTACTCATTTGATACGCAACAGTTTTTAGGCTGATTATTAGCAAAAGCAACGAGTAGATATGTAGAGGAGCACCTGTATGAAGTAAAATAAGATAAGAGTGTAGGAAACCACTTGAAGAGAGCGAGCTCCATCAGTGAGGAGGAAAGCGATCCAGCTCGTATAGGCAAAGTTCATTATAAAAAACGATTCAAGCCAAGCAAGGCATACAAGATAGATAGTAGGCAGGTCATTTGAAGAGTGTTGTGCCCACATTATCATCACCTAGGGCTTGTCTTGGCTAAGCGACAAGCCCTAGGTGTAGGGCCTCTCATTTGAAAACATGTGAATGAATACGAATATGTTTAGAGGTATGTGTGCCACCTTGGTGCAGATGACATTAACATTTATCCAAAACAATTTAATGAAAAATAGAGTATCTAACATAAATGATAAGACATAACATTGCTCCTTTGCAAAATAGCAACGAAATTTTTTTTGTAACATTCAAAACACATTAACATATACCGAGGTAAGGCAGGGTAGACTATAGTCTAATTTTGTTAAAGAATTTTGGCAAACTTCATCTACCATGCTGCAAAGGTATGTTTCCCAATATTGACACCAAAGAACTATCTTGATTCTCTTCACCTCCCAAAATTGCAAAGGATTGATTAATTTGTTAGCCAGTGAATTTCATCAAGAGATTTGTAAGTGCTGTTTTAAGCTTGAATGAAAAATGGTCAGACTTAAAAGTCCAGGGGACTAAGTTGGTGAATATTAAAAATGGTGCTAAACTAGGAAACCTCAAGGAAACCAAGAGTTGTGTGTGCACAGTGGAAAAACCAAGAGTTGTGTGCAAAACCCAGCACTTGCCACTAGTAGTGTCCCCTATAGGTGAGACCCATTTCGGTATATTAGTAGGTTCAAACTTCAAAGTTGTAACTAATACTTAGTAGTAAGTACTTACTATGTGTCTCAGGACATCCCAGTGCCCACAATCAAGAAGCATTCAGACATCCCACAGTCAGGAAGCATTCTGGACTTGTATTCAAATAGTTAATTGAAGGCATCAGATTTATACTACTGCCCACAACTTGATACCGAGTCGATTGTGAGTATTTGAGGAGCAGCATAGTTTCTACATAACAGCAACCTGTAGCAGTATTATTATTTATCCAGTAGATGACAATGCAAGTTAATAGTTATAGCAAATTTACAAATTCCTGTTGTGGCTGCATCTGGATGGACTGTGATCTGAAGTCTGGATCACTTGTGAATGGGCAGGCAGCCTCGAGAGCAGTGATTCCTGCAAATGTTAAAGTAGCTCGGTATCATGTTGTGGGGCACTCCCTGCACCGCGTAGTGGTGCGATCCTCATTACTCCTCTGTATGTTTAAATTTATTTTTAACTTTTTTCAGCCGCAGATCCACTCCCTGCACCATGATGCACTTCCTGACATGGTGCAGGGAGTGCATGCGGTGCACTTGTTAAGTAGACCCACGTGTTGTGGGCTGTAGTATGTACCACAAGATTCTTAATAACACCGGGAGTCAGCGTGATACTCGAGACTCGAGAGGATAGACCACTGCAAATGGGGCTCTGTCAACCTGACTGCTAAGTTCTGACTCCTCAGCTACCACCAGTCCACCAGCGCCCATGCAGAGTGGGCACGCCGCACGCCGCAGAGGAATTTTATCCATCCATCATCAATCATCATTGAGCAAGAATCAAAGCTCACCAATTATCACAAATTTCGTAGCCTGGGAGCTGCTCCCTAGTTCCTGATCTCTGAGGCATGTGCCATTGAGGACTCGACATATTGAGTCCAAACATCAAATTGTAATAAGTTACAGCAAAAGAACTAAAACATCTGAATGCTCGAATAACCATTATCCATCCTAATATGTTGTATTTTGAAGAAAGGACAAAACATACCCACCACCAGAGCAGCTTTGACGGATATGAGTTCGTCGCGTTGAATTTAAGTAAGACAAATTTGCCTCTCCAAAAATTGCAATATCCATGTTTGCAATGGAAAAGCAGCAGTTTCAGATACTATATTTGCCTATTTTTGCAATTCTTAGCTTCCAGATTCTACCCAACGTCATTGATCCTGATCCTATACCGATCTACAGCGTGAGACTGAGAATCCTAAAACCCAAATTCCCGATGTTAGATGTTGATTACATTTACATACTTCCTTTCCAACATTTGCCTAAGATCTTTAGAGGCTAGGTTACAGCCCTATTAGCCTACCAACTTTAACGACACAAACAAAAGAGCTTAGTCAATAGTGCACTCTGCGCTTTAAGTCCTAACTTTGCTCCTGGAAGCCTGGAGGCAGACGATATTTCTCACTAGACCTGAATAAGGAACCTGGAATCAGGATGATCAGCAAGTTGCAACCACACCAATTACACAAATTCATCTTATATAGAGACTGATATACTCCATTGTACTTATGTATGCTTTGCTGTTTCCAAAGTACAGTGGCAAGCATCTCAGAGCTTAAGGATAGTATTATTAAGTGGTGCAAATCATTTGGAATCTTCTCATGCCAGCAATATACCATTAAAGTGTAGAAAGTGATGATTTATTTACGATGACACAGGTGAACAGGAGTCTTCAAATTTGACTGTAGTAGCTGTCTATAGACTGGATGTTCGAAACGCTGAATGTTTCAAAAGCCATTCTAGCAATACTGATTGTGTACCTTCATCTTTTCAAATGTGATGTATTTAAGACAGCTTGACAAACTATTCAAGAGAAGCATGAAACAGTGCAATTTTTATCTGCAGTTCGCATGTCCACATCAAACATAGAATGTCAGCTTGTATATTTAGAATTTGTGATTAAAAATCAACACAAGTATATGTCTCAGCCAAGCTGGTCCGTGAATTACTCCTTTAATATTAACCGCCCTATACATCTATGAACAATTTGCAACAATATTTTTTCCCAGCATCAGACTGTCATCATGAGTCTGAGAAATCGAAGTCTGTAAAAAAACGTGAGGAAAAAAATCAGTAAAAGAGAATCTTCACTTGTAGGAAGGATCACTACAGAAAGAAACTCCATAGCATAATCAAGGGAACCTTGGCTTTTGAATATTAAGCAAGAAAGTCGCTGCCCTCAAAATATATATCAAAATCAACCTCATCCTTAAGAAATATTTCTGCACAATGAATGAAAACCATGCTCGAAATGATCAACAACCCCAGAGACTGTCCACTTCTAATATTCCTCCTGAGGCAACATTTTTATAGAGTGTTGCAGGCATCTCGTAGACCTCAGTCATCGGATTGTCCGAAGATAGGCAGCTTGAGTGCAGCAAATGAGGCGCTTCGTAAACCAAGTTCTTTCCTATCCATTCACTGTGATCAAGACTTCTGTGATAAAGTTGAACACCTTCGTTCACAGGTTCTACGTATGGCTCTACCTTGCATTGCCTTAGATTCCCACGTTGCAGTATGTTGGAATATTGCTCAGCTAAAACCTTTGGATACTGATCTGATTCCTTCCAGGAAATCGCACTCGAATTCGATCCAAGAGATTCTTGTATGATCAGATTTTGTCGTAACTTCGATACATTGTTTGAGGACATGGATGCGCCGGAGGTCTGTCCAATATTCGGGTTGTAAATATCAAAGTAAGATGGACACTTCATCATGCTCTTTCCAATGTCAGAGGTATTACAAGATGCAGCAGCTAGTTGTGGAACTTCCAGGGATGTCGTTCTGCTTGGTCCTCTTGGGTGATTCCAGCTTGCGAATTCACTTTTCGCATTAGAAAATAATCCATCAGTTCCTTTGGTAATGCAGGAAAAATGACCGGCATGAAAATCTGAGTCGCTGTCAATTCCAGGATCGTCAGTTGGCGCGGTTGGAATGGGAGATTCGAGCAAAGCAGGAAGCGAGGACTTCGATTCTAGTAAGACGTTATGGAAGTTTGCCTTGTCTTTGAAAAGAGCTTTTTTCCCGCCAGGCAACTTCTGGAAGATGCGGCACACAACCCATTCAGCTTCCTGTCAGTACAAGCATCTTTGTTAATGTCAAGAAGCACGAAATATACTGCCATACATGTACCGCAGTGATCACCAATATACACCAACCAGAACAACATTGTTATAGAGAATAGCAGACCGCAGTAATCTTCTGATCAAAATCTGCTGTATGGAAATGAGATTAACTAAGTTGTAGTGGAAACAAACTTGCATTTTTTAGATCTTTTAAGCCAAAGCACCTAGCAAAGCAGAGATTATATACAAACACAGAGCTTCTTTGCCATCACAGTCGCCACTTTGGAATCGGCGATATTTGTAACATTACTGTTAAGAAGCAAGGAATAAGTAGCTACGAATGTCTGGAAAGATTTATTTTGGATGCATCTGTACTTTGTTACGTTTAAGATTTTCAGACACTCCATCTTATATTCGCTCTAAGGCCCTCTTTACCTTGGGCAATTTTGAGCCCTGGATGTGGCCTATCTCATCATCCAGTCGGTATTCATGCATGATCCAGCTAGTTTTCTCTCCTTTGGGAGCTCTTCCTCTGTAGAAGACAAGCGTTTTCTTCATGCCCACCAGAGAGCCTGATTTAGAGCATATTACATCGCGATCCTTGCCGGTAGCTTTCCAGTATCCGGCTTCTGTGGCTCGATTTGTTCGCAAGCCCGTCGGATATTTTCGATCACGGAGAGTAAAGAAATATAGCTCCCTTTCTCCCATTTTCGCCCTTTCTGTACAAGACTATGACGAAATCAGCTCTCTCGCTCGCTCTCACACACACACGACACGCAGGCACACGCATGCACACACACGCAGACACACACACATTTTGAGAGTTTACTTACCTTTCAAGTCCCACGGTTCGCACTTGTTGAGATCTACCTCTGCAATAGCCCAAGCTGTAAAGTTATTATCCAAGATTTTTGTTGTCAGGTAGTCGCTTACAAGCTCTTCATCTGTGGGATGAAATCTGAAGCCTGGGGGTAGCCAAGGCTCCACTTTTTCATGCAAGTTCATCATAGCTGACATGGCATCCATATTGCTGAGAAACATATGATCTGGTTCAAGTTTTTACAGCCACCGCCACTTCTCAATAAAGTCTATAGCATACGATGTGTCACAATTTCTTGAAAACTTGAGCCAATCTAAGCTATATTGATTTCTGAACAGAATTTCTTGTGACAAGCTGCGTGTTTTCTATCATCCGGACTTTCAATAAAATAAACGTTCACCAAATAAAGACAGCATATGTACATGTCACACTTTAAGGATCCTATGCATTCCACTACTCAATATCCGAATGAAGAACTATGCTACTAGCTTGTGGATTTAAATAAATTTAAGACCATTTTGACTGACAAAGATGACGAACAGAAGCTACTAGACATATACAGTGATACTTCTTAATATTCTTTACGCCAAATGCAAGCATATGCTATTTTTTGGCTTCCTTGTTCCCTGGCAGATAATAGCAAACCATAATTCTCCTTAGCAATCATTCTAACAAACTGCAGAGCCTAAATCTGCTCACAACGGGTCTGGACATGGTTCTCTGCACCTTCCCAGACAAGCAGCACAGATCCAGGTTCTTGGAGCATTTAAACCAAGACTGCCCACAAATTATTGTAACTACAGATATTTCTCATGTCCTAGCAGCTGAGATGTTCGAGCTTCTCACGCAACAGATCCAAGCTGGTCTGGTGTGGGAGATGGGCACTGAAGGTAGGGGGAGTAGCATCAGCAGCTGATCGAGGTGAAAGCCGAGGTGAAAGCAGATGAAAGAGATGCAAAGGAGTAGAACTAGAAGGAGTGAGTGAGGAGGGGAAGGCAAGCTGCAGAAGCAAGCTATATATGCATTACCTAAGTTTCAACCTGCTTAGATCATCTCAAATTTCAATTCTGCCCAAACTACATGTTATGCATTGGAGAAATCAATGGTAATCTTGCTAACCTTTGCAATTGGTTAGAGTGACCTAAAAGTATGGAGAGACCCATAATTGAGTCTAGGTCAAACTGGGTTTGGTGTAAAGGGCAATGACTTTCCCAAGCATAAAGGATGGCGAGGAAAACCCATATTAGGGTGAACTTTTTTGACGAGTCACATCAATTACTCACATTTATGAGTCGCATCTTCCCATCTTGTGAGTTGTAACTTAGGATGTCCTCCAATAAGTGGAACCATCCTTGCAGTTTGACAGCCGTATTGACCGTCAAAAGCAATTTTGGCCGTAAAATACAGGCATCCTAAAAATTTGGCCGTCATAGCAGACAGGCACATACAATTCAAAAATGTCATTTTGACATGCGCTTTTGTTTTCTTATTTGTATAGATTCACAATAAATATATTATACACCACTTGAAACTTCAAAAAAATTTCAGCACAAACTTTGACATTCATGATTCAACTTTCGGCCCTTCTAACTTGGCGGCTCATCTTTGAAATTCTTATCCATCTCTAAAGTATGAAATCTCATTTCAGATTTGAAGGTCAAATGGTTTTTCAAACCGTCACTGAAAAAAAGTATGACAGGCACTCTCGACCGTCAACCTGCAAGGCTAAGTGGCACCATCCATGGTGGTGCATTCCTCCTTTCCTCTCCTCAAGTTCAAAATTTCAAGATTTTGACAAGTCCAATGAATCACATGAAAGAGGACATACAAGAAACAAACCTTTTAAGCTTGGATGATAAATGATTTAAATGTCGGGATCCCTTGAAGTTGGACATTGGGCGCATAAGCATAGCTTCAACAAAAGTTTGAATAATGATTTAGAAGAAATAGTGGAGCCCATTTCAGTGGAACACAACAGGCCTACGATTGCAGTTGCATACAAATGCTCTATTTTTTTTCTTACTTGATGCTTTCCTCTTATTTCTCAATTTGGCTAGTTCTCTCTTTTCCATTTTTTTGGTTTCTTATGATTTTATTAAAAATTTGACAAAGAAAATTTATTCACTTTTCGTTTTTAGATGATGATTTTCATGTAATTAGTAACAAAAATAGCTAAATACATTTTAAATCAACCTGTTGGTTACAATAAGTTTGCATTGTGAGCAAGTATGGCTTTCCCTAATGTTATAAATATATGTGTGCATGGCCCACAAACTCCCATGTTGTGGGAGAAGGTCCGAATTTCTAGTTGTAGTTGAGGGTATGGGACAAACCCCAAATGAAGATGACAAACTCAAAGAGAGAGAGAGAGAGAGAGAGAGAGAGAGAGAGAGAGAGAGAGAGAGAGAGAGAGAGAGAGAGAGAGAGAGAGAGAGAGAAGTATCATGATGTCCAACCAACAATTGCAAAATTCTTAGAATTCTTCGCTCAAATAAAAAATGCCACTAGTTGAGAAATTTTAAGTGTCATGATGTCCAACCAACCATTACAAGATTCTTAGAATTCTCCGTTCAAATACAAAATACCACTAGCCTATGTCTCGCCAAATTTTAAGTATCATTTAAATCATAGTAGTATTGCTAAATTTGATCAATCTTTTTGGTGACACTTTTCATGCATCAGACTTGTTACTCGTGTCTTTTACATTTCTTGATCCATGGTGTTATTTCCCATCTAGTTGCTCTTGTCTGCCATGTAATCACAAATTGGTAGGAGAGCTTAAGTATGTCACATCGGAAATGAATGTCATTGACTCTCATCACTTCATGTTTTAAGTGATGCTCACATGGGTAGAATCTTCAGTCTTTTCATGAAAACTATCCAAGTTTCCTAGAACTTTAGAGCCTTATCATCTTGTAATGGTGAAGGGACTGGCATGTGTCCGCATCAAAATAGAGATATGAGGACTTTCAAAAAAGTATAATATATATGTTACATTGTTAATTTGATGCCAACTACATGATGTTTGAGACGAATAACTAGATCATAGCATTAATTATCTAGCTTGCATAACAAGGAAACCCTTCTAGGACAACTGATATTAGTGTGTCATTTGATGAGACTCTACAAATGAATAAATATAAACTAAATATTAGGATTTACAATTATTGATGAGCTCATCATTTTAACAAGGATATGCTTCATGCAATTTGCACTTTGAGTGGACCACCAAAACACATGGAAATTTTGAAATTATTTTATTTCTTGTCATGCTCACGACGTGCGATGAGTGATGAACATACATGTTAATCTATTCATGGAGTAATCATCATATGAATTTCTTCATGCATGTAAGGCATGAAACCTAAGAACGCTAAATTTCTATAGAGACAATAAAATAAAAATTTGTAGAGACAATACACAAATGGGAAATTTGCATGATGAGTTCTACCACATAATAATCCTCCTTAAGATATGAAACATGAGACTTTATTAACTTTGATGTTGAGTGGAATGATAACTTTCTATATAAGATATGTAGCTTAAGTATGGGAATAAGCACATAAACTCGAGGACAAAACTATTCATAATTTTTCCAATGCAAGAAATGTTAAGACGTGACAAATAAGATAAATATACTATGAAAAGGAAAAAGTAGTATAAGTGACATGTTCCCATTCACTATGCATTGTTGGAAACATTCTTTTTTAGTCATGTATTGTTTTTTTTTTAGCTTTGTGTAAGTATACAAAGTATCCATATCTTGTTGATTTAGAATATCTTGGCCTCAACATGCAATCCAAAAAACACGTGGTGTCATGTTTCACTCTACTGATTTACTTTCTTATATTATGAGCAATATTCTTTAAAAATTGTATACATTCATTTAATTGTAGGAAGCTCAGCTCATGTTCAATATTACATTCACAAGTTCTAGGAAAGTATCATGGCGACATATAATTGCACTAGCATAGCTAAGTTTTGGAGCACAAGACTCATATGTTTTTCTTTTCCATAGCAATTAGGTCTAGACAATGTAACAACTCTTATCCAACATGTTTATTGCAAGAGTCTATCATTATATACTTCGTTTGATAGTTAAGTTTATTCATTTTAGAGTTTCATATAAAAAAGAGTATATGGTGGCATAAGTGAATGCCACTCCAAGTTGATGTTTGCATTTTGAATTCTTTATTTTTTTTAAGAATATAGCATATTTTTTCTCTTAAAATTTGTTTGGACATGGAACAAACATCATCTACAAAAAACTAATAGAATTTAGCACCATATGATATGTGGTGATTGTGCTAAGATTAGACCAAAATAGGTTGAATTGAAATTTGACTAATAGATGTCAAATTTAGACTCATTTGAGAGTTATACTACTGCAAACATGTACACTATAAAATGATGGACAGATAATAAGGCTCCAATTACCAACAAATGAGTGATGTATATGGATATTAGTTGCCAACATAACAAATTTTTTTAGTTTGTACTGTTGGATGCTCATGCTAACAATGTTCAAAGTATTGCTATTCAAAATACTTTGCCAAGTTTGATGGATCTTCAAGAGATCTTGATCAATGAGGAATATAGGCTTCAAGCAAGAGGTGGATCTACATCAACACTTCAAGAGGAGGCTACGTTCACAAAGGACAAATTCCATCTACCTGATACTAACACAAATGGGAATCCTACAAAGTGCTTCTTACAACTGTCACTCAACAGTTGTAAGAAGAACTCCTCAGGGAGGCGATAACTAAGGAGCATCTGAATTGAGTAGAATGATGGATCAACCTCCAAGCCCTACACATCTACCTGATATTAAGCCCAAACCAATCCTTAAAAGAAAAATCAACAAAAAACACATTCATACATCAGTACCCAAACTATATGCATGAAGATGGAGCATGGAAGGAAATGCAAGTAGTAGAATCTTCAATTCAAAGAGCAACAGCATTTCAGTACATTGCACATGCTATGAAACTCGTGGTGGAGGCCTCTATATATACCCACGAGCTGTAGAACTCAATTGTATCTTATTTTGGAGTCCACCTCTTGCAACTGAGTGAATTCCAATCCATAATGATTTGAGTTCCACCTCTTACTTGATAATAGGAGGTCTCTTTAGTAAAAACATATCTCAAGTTGAGAGAGTCTAAATTACTAACTCCCACATGGCTATCCATCTTTCGGAAAATACCATGGGGCTCACAGAATATTCATTTTAGCTTAGCACTAATGATTCTCGTGCTCTCAGACTCGGCTAGAAATCCTTTTTGGGTGATGAGACACTGCATCGACACGTCAGGGCATGGCATAAGATAACATTATCCTCCCCCTATAGTGTTGCAGGTCCCACTGCAATGCCTCAACTTTGACGCTTGATTCTTGGAAAGTCATGGATCAGCATTTGCTTGTGTAAAACCAAGAACTTATTTGTTGATATCGTCATGTGTCTCGGCAAATCTTCAAGTCGCAGCCGATAGCCTTGCGTAATCGAGAGTCTCCTACTTGTTCTTTTCAGTTGTCTTTTTGTCAAGAGACCTCTCGTAGCTTATCTCCTTTTCGATGGCTTCAAATGTGATGAATCTCGTTCTTATGCCCAACAGAATGGGTCCTAGATAAGGCCTAATCACTAGTATAAGCTTGTTCGTATAGCAGCTCTCAATCATCTGAATATATTGTCCTTTGAATCTTTTCTTTGGATTTCTCAAACAATTCTCTCGTAAGTCTTGCCAAATAATCATGAATAGCCTTGGCACTCTTTGTATCCTCTTTTCTGCTTCTAGGTGTTTTCTCAGTTCTTCTTCCAGTCGAAGTTTTGGCCTCATTGACACTCTTGTCTTGACAAGAAGTGGAGAACCTTCAATTGGTAGGTCACACAAACCTTGGGTCTTTAAGGAGGTTATGAAAAGGTGATAGAAACAAATTGGAACGGATAGGTTGATGATGATAGGGAAACATGATGAGGGGTTTGGTGGAAGGTGAAGCAATTGACAATATCATAGTTGCAGCTTCAAATCTTTGTAGTGTCGAGCTTTGATCACTAATTACTTGGTATGGAAATCTTGCAGGTCCACTGTCGTCTTCATCTTTTCCTTTGATCCATTATTTGTTGAGACTCGGCCAAAGATCTTTGTCTGCTTCTCGATCTTTTATTTTGTATTGGCCTTCTTAGCTGGATCTCTTTGATTCTTTTTCTTTCTTTTTTATTATCTTTTCTTGCAACTTCACCTGCTTTCTAAAATATTATTTCTAGCTGACCAACCAATGTGGGTGGTAGTTGGTCTCTACAAGACACTGTAATGATCTTTTAGCTACCTTGGTAAGACTACCAGGGTTTGAATAATGAATGGCGAGATGGTGGAATTACAGAAAGATTATGGTAAGGTGGTGGTGGTATTCTGATGATGGAAGTTGCGATAGATGGTGTGGATGATATAACATACATGAAAGTAGATACAAATGTCATGGCAAGAGAAATGGATGACGGGAATGTGGATGGTGTGGATGTAGGAGTGGTTGAAGGAGAAGAATGATTTCCCAATGCTTGTACTTCCCCCTCCTTAAGGATCTTCATCTTTCCTGGTGTTTGAAACCCGAGGTTTATGACTAGGGTGCTTCTCCTGGTTGAGTCCTGTTGGATTGCCCATCTGTCTTCTTTAGTGGGATCAACTGCAAGTGTATCTTTTGCTTATGTGTGGTTGCAGACAGCTCCCTTTCTCCCTCCCCTGAATCTATTGCCTATGGTGGTAGTTAGAATGCAAGGGGATGATGGGATGATGTCAGTAGTTGCAATGTCCCGGTTGGTGATGGGACCTGGATCTTCTAGCAGCAGGTGATTTTACTTGTGGTGATTATGGCCGCTAAGTATCCATTAGTTGTAACTGTTTGGAGTAAGTGGCAGGTGATGTTCGTTTGGTCTACAATCTACATTTCTCTTCATGAAGATTGTCCCATTGTTGCACATTTGGTGATATAGGCACATGCAATTGCGTCAATTGTTAGTATCCAAGTTGTACTTTCATTGAATGAAGGACTCATTTGGCTGGTCTATCGGTTGATGTCGTCGGTTGAGTCTTCGGCTAGAATCCCTTGGTTGAAAATGTTGTTGAAGTTCGATCAAAAGATTCGACAGAAGTCGAGGGGATTGTAGCACTCTATAAGAGCACTTGGTTGTGACACATTTGGTGGAGCTTGGTTAGAACAGTTGGTCGAAGCATGTTGGACCAAATATTCACAATTTCTTTGTAGTTGACTCGAAGACCAATGTCTCAATTATATATAGGAATCAACTTTGAAATGACATGGATCTTTCAAAAACTTGGATATGCACAAATATCCTAAGCTCTCTACAAGGTGATCTGGAGATGGAGAGATAGATAAAAAATTCATTCTTGAGCTATTTTACAAGTATGATTTGTCGTTTACAGAGAGTCAATAAATGCACATTGCTTGCCAAACAAAAATTTCATGCATCAGAGAGTGGATGCCGTCGGATGGAACTGATGAGACAGGACGTCCGATGGAACTGAGATGGAGGACATCGGATGGAATTGTTGAGAAAGGGTGTCGGATGAAAATAGATGTCGGATTGAAATGGGCGGATGCAAATGTATGTATGAAAAAAAATAAACGTGGTCCAAAAAAATACAAGGGGGTGAAAACATCAAAACTAGTCTAAAAAATAAAGTGGGTTGAAAAATGATAATGGCTCAAAAAATTATAAGGGATCAAAAAAATTATTAGATATCAAAAAAATAAGGGCTCAAAAATTAGGACTCAAAAAATCATGAATCCAAAATTTAATACATCAAAAAATGAAAATTGAAAAAATGAAATTCGAAAAAGAAAACTCGAAAAGAGAATTCGAAAAATTAAGACAACTAAAGCTCGAAAAAATAAAACCCTAAACCGTGAGGGATCGAAAAATAATGATTCAAAAAAATAAAGGCTTGAAAAAATAAGAGATCAAAAAATAAGATATCGAAAAAGCTACGATCGAAAAATGACTTGATCGAAAAACCCCAAAAATCAAAACCCAAAAGAGCCGAAAATCCCGAAACTCGAAAATTCTAAAACCAAGAAATTAAAATCCAAAATCCCGAGACTCGAAAACGAAAACGAAAACTCAAATATCCGAAAATTAAGAAAAAAACCTGAAAATCAAAACACGATGTTAAACCCCGAAATAGAAATCGTGAAAAAACGCGAACAAAAAATCTCAAAAATCTCGAAAAAAACACGAAAATAAAATCTCAAAAAAACGTGAAAATAAAATCTTGAAAAAAATACGCAAATAAAATCTCGAAAAAAACGCGAAAATAAAATCCCAAAAAATGCAAAACAAAAATAAAAACCCTAAACCCTAAAACAAAAACCCGAAAATCTCGAAAATAATGAAAAAACTCAAAAATTCTAGAAAAACCAGAAACCCTAAAATCCAAAAATGAAAATCCAAAAAAATCCCAAAAATAATGAAAAAAACCTAAAAATGAAATCTCGAAAGTCCCAAAAAACCCGACAATGATGAAAAAACCCAAAAATTCTCAAAAATCCTGAAAATTCAAACCCAAAAATCCCACAAAAAATGTGAAAATAAAATCTCAAAAAAAATGCGAAAATAAAATCCCGCAAAATGCGAAACGAAAATGAAAACAAAAATCCTAAATCCTAAATTCTAAAATGAAAACCCGAAAATTTTCAAAAATAAAAATCAGAAAAATCCCGAAAATGATGAAAAAACCTGAAAATCTCGAAAAACCCGACAATGATGAGAACTTGAAAACTCCAAAAAATCATAAACATACAAACCGAAAATCCCGAAAAACTCGACAATGATGAAACAACCTCAAATCGACCAATCAGTTTTAATCTTCATCTATTGTTAATCCAGTTTTGTGAATTTTCTCGTGTCTTTACATAGTCTGCAGAATTACCCGTGTTTTTACACAGTTTGCAAAATTACACGGAGTTAGTCTATTTTTTTGCCTGTCAAGAATCCCATTGAAAAATGCAGTGTTTCTTTTTTTGTATTTGTCACCTGACAAAAATCTCGTGTAAAATCATAGTGTCGTATTTTTCGCTTATTCCAAAGAGCCTCAAATGTTAACGAAATGACTTTGGCAAAGTTTGAAAAAACTCTAAATGAGATTTAAGGGCACCTTCTCCTTTTTTTGTCTTTTTTGTGAAAAACCTGACAGTGTCGCCTGTGGCTGTGTTAATTCATTTCTACAGAGCTACAGTTTTGGTTTGTTTATGCAAATAAAACATTTACGGCCAATTTCACCACTTATCAGCAATTAATGACAAGGACCGGATGGATGCCAACGGATCACCAACCAATTGGCGATCGCAATTGACGACCTAATTTTTTAGTATTAATAACTATTCATATTCATACAATTTCAATCATCTGAAAAATCAAAATTATCAGACGTTTTTGAATAGTTAGCTCTCTCTCTCAAGCGTGTGAGCTTGAATACTCTGAAACATTCACTTTTTAGAGTTGTTTTAGAGATTTCTATTGCGCTACTACTTATCAGCACTGTGCATTAATTCAGACTTTTATTTTAGCCGTTCAGAGATAACATAGAATACGCGGCTTTGATCCGCAACTTATTGTACTCATTTACTTCTGTTTTGTTTTGAATCAATACTATCCTTTATTGCATTCAGCTTCGTCTCAAAATGTATGTATTTTCTGGAGTTCTTCGCGACTAATTATTTGTCTGATAATTTTTTATGATTAATTGTCTGATTACGTAATCAATATAGTACTGACGATTCCAAAGTTAGTTACTATAAGATCAGACGTGATTTCTATCATTATTGTTTTGTTTGAAATTGATAGGTGTAGTCATACATTGTGAAAGAGAGAAGATAGTTTATTTCGGCATGCACAAAAAGTTTTCTTTCTAGACATTCGTTTCTCAGGCTAGACCTATCTTCACAACACCACTTTCCGACATGGTATCAGAGCGGTATCATTACTCTTTATCTGATACCGACATGGTATCAGAGCATTTTCTCATCTGATTCTAACATGATATCAGAGCGCAAGCTCTAATATATGATATCTTTCGTAATATCAAATTGATATCATGCTCTTCAGTTCTTTTTCACCTTTCATTAGCAGAGAATTGATTTTTCTATTGTTGGCATTACTACATCTTAGTATCATCAATACAATCGACAGACTAAGTTCTAGATGGATTCTCAAAGTAAATCCGGTCTCATTGTAGACAAGCTGAATGGATCCAATTATCATTTGTGAAAATTTAAGATGAAGACCTTGTTAATCGCCAGCGAATTATGGGATGCTGTTATAGGTACAAAAGTAAAACCTGAAGATGACGACTCAAAATGGAAATCGAAGGACGGTAAAGCTTTCGCGCTTATCATCCTCAATATATCAGATACACAGATTGGACACATACTTGAAGCTAAAACGTCAAGAGACGTTTGGGACATTCTGAACTCACCATATGACTCGAGGGACGTAACTACTAAGTTACATCTACGAAGGAAATTCTTCAAATTCAAAATGTTTGTTGGTAATTCACTTCAAAGTTACATTAACCAGTTTAAGAATCTCTTGCAATAGATGGCCGCTGTCGGATCAGTCATAGATGATCAGGACGCAATTATGACATTGCTTTCAAGCTTGCCCTCTACATATAAGAACTGGGTGATGATCATATTGAGAGACTCATATTTAACCCTTACCAGAGTTATCACTATGTTGCTACAAGAAGATAATTGAAGAAGTCAAGACACTTCGTCTACTTCCTCTTCTCAGACTCTATATGTCAACAAAGGCTCTAAGTGACAGAAGCAGAAAAGCTCCAAGAAGGCTGCAACGAATCAGAAACATACTCAAAGTCAAGCACAATCATCAAATCCACAATCAAAGAAGAAGACATTTTGTAAGTATTGCAAGCGCAATAGCCATGAGATCAAGGATTGTCGAATTCTCCAAGCAAAGAACGCAGCCATGCAATCTGATCAACAAGCAAACACAGTCTCATCATCTCTCCAGGTCGAAGTGGACGAAGGCGCATTCATGGTCAAAGATCATAGTGCATTTTTGGATGATTTATGATTTTTGGATTCTGGAGCTACACAACATATGACCAATCAACGTGAGATCTTCAACTCCTACACGCCTTACAGCACGAAAAAATTTATTCATCTTGGTGACAATAGTACTCACACTATTGAAGGTGAACGTACTGTAAGATTGCATTTCCAGCATGATCGATTCAAATTACTATCAAAGGTTTTATATGTTCCTAAACTCTCTACAAATCTGTTATTAGTGAGTAGAATTATAGATTTAGGTCATAAGGTAGAATTTGAATCTGATCAATGTAAAATTATTGATAGGAGTAATAAGATCCTTGCACTCGGCAAGAGGCAGGATTACTTATATAGATTGGCACATTCTGAGTCTACCCAAGCCTTGAAAATCTCTATTCTAGCCAATAAAACATTACTATGGCATCATCTCTTAGGACACGTGAATCATGCATATATATTGAACATGTCCAGACAATCCATGGTTCTTGATCTCAACTATCCCTCTAGTAAGGTCGATCTCCTTGTCTGTCATAGCTGCATCTTTGGAAAGTAGACTAGGATTCCTTTTAGATCAAACCATAGGCATGCAGCAAAAGATCTGTTAGATGTTGTTCATACAAATATATGTGGACCTATGCAAACTCTTTCATTGCTAGATACAAAGTACTTCATTACTTTTATTGATGAATTCTTCAGAAGAATAGTTGTTTGTTTTATTAAATAGAAGTTAGAGACTTTTATCAAGTTCAGACAATTCAAAGAGCGTGTTGAGAATCAAACTGGCAAACGAATCAAAGCACTGAGGTCAAATAATGGGGAGAATACATCTCCAATGAATTCAAGGATTATTGCCTTAACAACGACATTGAACAACAATACATTACTTCCTATTCACCTCAGTCAAATGGTCTTGATGAGAGAAAGAACAGAACTTTAGTTGAATCGGCAAAGTGCATATTACCACATGCTACACTTCTGAAGTGCTTTTGGACTGAAGCTATTTCAACAACAATCTATATTCTAAACAGATGTCCTACTAAAGGCCTCTCAAAAAAAACACCATTTGAAGTTTGGACAGGTACCAAACCTTCTTTATCAAACTTACGAGATTTTGAATGTACTACTTTTGAGTAGATTCCTCATGATCTCATGAAGAAGCTCGACTTTCAGAGTATCAAATGTATTTTCATCAACTACACTACTTTAGATCAAGCCTACAAGTTGTTCGATCCCATCGAGTCGGAGATATTCACTAGTCGAGATGTCATCTTCATCGAAGATCTATTTCAACACCTCAAAAGAAAGGGCAGTCCCCATGTAGCCGACCTATCAGATTCTCCTAACGCTTTCAACTTTCCAGTTCCCCAGTCGACTTTTCTTATTGAAGGTCCAAGCTCCTCTATTCTTGATGAATAACAAATCAACGATGGATCAAAAGATGATGATGTTGCAAATCAGCAACTACAGTATGATGAAAATGATCAACTTCATGTATTACCCGAAAGATCATCAAGGACAAGCAGACCACCTAACCTGTATATCGATGACTGTAGCCTATGTTGTTCAAGAACTGACATCTATCAAAGAGACAGCCTGACTCAGATCTTTGGAAAGAAGCTATGGATAAAGAGTATTCATCTCTTATTAAGAACCAGATGTGGACAATTGTCAAATTACCTTCCAATAGACACGTAGTTGTTTGCAAATGGATTTTCAAAGTCAAGTACAACGTAGATGGAAGCATCAACAGGAGAAAGACACAACTTGTAGCCAGAGGATTTTCTTAGCTATACGACGTCAATTACACTAAGACCTTCAGTCCAGTAGACAAGCATTCTTCTATTCAACTTTTGCTATCATTTGCTGCTGCTGCAGATTTGGAAATACATCAAATGGATGTACAAACAACATATCTCAATAGAATTATCGAAGAAGACATTTACATGGTACAACCTGAAGGTTACATTATCGAGGGTAAACACAATCATGTGTGTAAACTCCATAAGGCACTTTATGGCTTGAAGCAATCTGCTCGAGCATGGTTTCAAATGATCAATACTTTTCTTATTGATCACAACTACACACCTAGCTCGTCAGATTCAAATGTTTACTTCAAAGTAGTGTAGCAGTCTTTTATCATTATCACTTTATACGTGGATGATACATTGCTTTTTAGCAATAGTACCGATCTGATAAAAGAGGCTAAGACAATGCTATCTTCCGGATTCGACATGACCAAATCTGGGCGAAGCTCATTTCTGCTTTGGTATACAAATCCACAGAGATAGAAAGCTGAAGTTGGTTTACATTACACAACAAAGGTACATCTACAACATGTTAGTAAGATACAATCCGATGAATTGCAAATTAGCTCTCTCACCAATGGAACTAGGACTCAAATTGTCAGAGGACCAGTGTCCCCAAACAATTCATGAGAAGCAGCAGACGTGTGAGTATCCTTATCATTCTATTATAGGATCTCTTATGTACGCCATTATCTGTACCAAGCTAGACATAGCTTTTGCAGTCAGCTCTCTCAGTCAATTTATGACTAATCATTAGAGGAGCTCCCAATATCAAAAAGACCCTTTAAGGGATGCCATGTAGGATATAGAAAAATATCAAAATAAAAAAAACAATATTGTTTATTTGCTTGCTCCCACCACTCCTGAGGCCTCCCCAACTCCCAATGATCTAACCATAGTGTCTATAGTCACAGTTAAGAACTGTAAACAGTTCGCTAAAAATTGTGAAAGGACAGAAGATGGAGAGGATTAGTATAACTCTCATGAATGGTGCTCTATCACAAATAGAGGACCAAGAAGATTTCAGATTCAGTGTCCAATCAGAAAATGATATATGGTGGTTGGTAGCGTTTCAGGTAACTAGCCTCATTATTACATTACATTCACTGAATAGTATTAAATCCAATGAAAAATGAAACTACATTTGTCAATTGTTTCAGTGGTTCTACCGCAGAGTTCAGATTCGACATATAACAAAGTCCACACAATACAACAAGTTTAGAAAAGCATGCAAGTTCATATAGGAAGAGAAAATTAGATGATTGTTGAGTAGAAGATCATCATTGTCATCAAATCATGACATGTTCAGAATTGTTGTGCAAATTCATTGAACAAGAGAGGAGAAATACTCAATGTAAATGTATTGATTGTATTATAACAAAATACACAGTGTCCACTATTCATCATCAGCTTGTGTGTCAGATTCTATGGCAGTATTATCATGACGAAATTCTCTGCTAGAGTATGCATCTAATAGATGTGCATTATGTGAAAAGCATAGTACTAAGGACCATAAATGGATCTTTGAATGATCCACAAGGTTGATTATATGCTTGTTAAACAATCTATCATAAACTAGTCATCATAAAACAAGATCTAGTTTAGCAGCTTGATAGAAAACAAGTAGAGACAATCAAAGCATTGATCAATTAGTATAATCCAACTCCACACGTGTGGAAATAAGGCTGTAGTACGGCCTGTAGACAGTGTTTACAAAGTGCCAAAGTTGGATTTCATTGAAAAAATAGAGTAATCACCATACAATGAGAGGAAACACGAGTTTCTCCTTGAGGCTCCAAAAAGTTTTCTATCTTCACACTATGGAGAATGGGAATACATAGTAACACACTGTTTCTTTGCTAAGTTAGGTGAAAATCCAGCATGTAATAAGGAAGTAGACTCCACTTTCTTGCCCTAATGTGAAAACCCTAGCCTAGATCCAAGAGTCATGCTTGGTAGGTGCACGGTAGGTACAAATCTCATCATAAATCATGGTCTAGATCCTACCAAGTAGGAATCACTACCAAATGGACACAACCACTCCTCTTGACTCATGGTAACCTACTTTAGGTGTGAATGTACAAGTGGCACTTTGGCCATTCAAGTAACCAACAAACAATATTGACAAAATGTACAATATTCTACATGGCTAGATTTGCCAATGTAGGCAATTTTTCACACTCAAATCTAGCCTTGGAGATCACAATGCTTTTATCAATAACTCCAATTGAAGATCTAAGCTTGAAAAATGAATATTTAGGTAAAGATTTAGTAAACAAATCAGCCAAGCAACTTGATGATGGCACGTGTTGGAGCTTGATCTCTTTAGCTTGCACTTTTTCCCTCACGAAATGATGAGCAATTTCGATGTGTTTGCTCCTTGCATGGAATGTAGGATTAATTGCAAGTGATTGGGCGATTGGTTGTCACAATAGATGATAGGGATCTCCTCCTCCATGACATGAAGCTCCACCAATAGCCTTTTGAGCCACAAGACCTCCTTGCATGTTGATGTCAAGGCCTTGTATTCGGATTTTGTGGAAGATAGGGAGATGGTATCTTGCTTTTTGGAAAGCCATGATACTACTCCATCACATAGAAAGGTGGCAAAGGCACTTGTTGACCTTCTATCCACTTTGTCACCTACAAAATCCGAGTCACTATAGGCTCTTAAGCCAGGATTAGTTCCTCTATACAAAATGCCAAAATTCTTAGTGGATGAAATGTATCTAAGAACTCTTTTGGCCATCTTCCAATGTGAAACTAAAGGACTTTGCATGAATTGGCTTAACTTTCCAACACTTTAACTAAGATCAGGTCTATTTATAGCTAAATGGATCAAGGAGCCAATAAGCCTTCTATATAATGTGATGTCCTCAAAGGATGCTTCATCAGAACCAATAGATGCTTTTACATGTTGCTCCATTGGTGTCTCAATGCCTTTACAATTCTTCATTCCAAATCTATCTAGGATGGATGTAGCATATTTAGATTGACAAATGAAGCTAAAATCACATCCTCTAACAACCTCTATTCCAAGAATGAAGCTTAATAGGCCGAGATCTACCATCTTAAACTCTTTTGCTAAAGCAATTTTTACATCTCTAATTCCATCTAGATCATTACCACTCAAGATAATGTCATCTACATACAAAACAAGAATAATGATCATGCCATCATGAAAACTTATATGCAATGATGGATGATAAGCACTCATTACAAAATTGATGTAAATGAGAAAAGAGTTTAGCCTAGAGTACCATGCTCTAGGTGCTTGCTTGAGCCCATAAAGGCTCTTTTTCAGAAAACACACCTTTCCTTCATGTTTTGCCTTGATGAAGCCCTCGGGTTGCCTCATGTAGATCTCTTCCTCCAAATAACCATTGAGGAATGCATTTGTGAAGTCAAGTTGGAATAGCTCCCAATTGAAGGTTGTAGCAAGACTAATGATCAACTTGATAGTAACAAGCTTAGCCACAGGAGGAAAAGTCTCATCATAATCAATGCCTTTGGTCTGTACCTTTGGCAACAAGCCTAGCTTTATGCTTGCTTATTGATCCATCTTGATTATACTTCAATCTAAATACTCACTTGCAATCAAGAGGTTTCTTCCCTTGAGGAAGATCCACAAGATCCCTCAATAAGAGCATCATATTCTACTTGCATAGCATCCATCCAACTTTTAGACTTACAAGCATCTTCATAGCAGGTTGGCTCATCTAACATTGAAGTAAGAAAGGTGTAAGATGTGAAAGATGATGAGCCTTCCCTTTGATCACCTTGACCATCATAGGTGAGCCTCAATGGCTCGGATCTTGCCCTTGTAGATCTTATTGGAGTTCTTGGAGTTCCTGGAATTCTTGCATCTTGAGGTGGATCCTCAAGTTCTTCTTCACTTGGAAGCTCCTCCTCCATCCTAGCATGATCCTTGGCATCAAGATGATTAGTAGCATTATCATCCAAATCACAAGCATGTCCTTCATCAAAAATAACATCCCTACTCACTATCACCTTGCTAGTGATGGGATCGAAGACTCTATAACCTTTGCTATTCTCACCATATCCCACAAAGATGCCTTTGATGGATGTTGCATCATCCTTCTTTTTCTTATCCAAGGATTGGTGTACATAGCAAGTGGATCCAAAAAAATTGAGATCCTTGAGATTGGGCTTCTCTCCAAATAGAGCTTCAAATGGTGTGATTCCTCCAATGGCTTGGTTTGGCAATCTATTGCACAAATAGTTAGCACAAGTTATTGCTTCACCCCAAAATGGTTTGGATAGAGAAGCATCTAGCCTTAAGGCCTTAGCACACTCACAAAGAGATCTATTTCTTCTCTCACTCACTCCATTTTGTTGAGGGGTGTATGGACATGACAACTCCCTCTTTATGCCATTAGAACTACAAAAGTCAATCAACTTATTGGAGATATATTCACCTCCATGATCACTCCTTAATACCTTAATCTTGGTACTAAGTTGATTTTCTACCAAAGTCTTGAACTTTACAAAAGAATCAAAAACCATTGATCTGCTAGACAAGAGGTACATCCAACCAAATCTAGAATAGTCATCAATGAAGATTACATAGTACTTGGCACCACCATTAGACTCATGTGAAAAACTATGAACATCCGAATGGATGAGCTCAAAAGGAGAGTTTGATCTTGATGTAGATCTTGAGAAGGGTATTTTGTGAGCCTTTGAGAGGCTGCATGCTTCACATCTCTTCCCACACTTTGACAAATGCTTGGGGAGTCCAACTGCAAGCTCCTTTGCTACCATAGATTCCATGGCTTTGTAGTTGGGGTGGCCCAACCTTTTGTGCCACAGTTTCAGCTTTGATAACTCCATCTTTGCCAAGTTAACACTCTCCACTGCAACATTAGCATCAAGCTTAAACAATCTACCTTGCTTAAAGCCTTTGGCTATACATTCATCATTTCTAAGGATGGAACAAACTCCATGCTTAAATTGTACATCTAGGCTATTATCCATTAACTGGCCAACACTAAGCAAATTCTTGGTTAACTTAGGAACATAAAGAACATTATCAAGATTCATCCTTTTGGATGATCCCACATACAAGGGAATTGTTCCTATTCCACTTATCTTACATTCTTGACTACTTGCAGTATAGATTGATCTATGTAAATCATTGTAAGAAAGTAAAGTGGAGAATATGTCCTTTTGATATGTCATGTGGGAACTAGCTCCACTATCAATCCACCAATAATCATTGGTGTTGCTCTTGGATGATGGTGGTTTGTTGGAAACCATCAAGGATGACTCTTCATCCTCCTCCTCCTAATGTGCAATGTTGTTTTGTTTGCTCTCTTGTGCCTTCTTCTTCTTGAGACATTCTGATGCAAAATGTCCTTTCTTTCCATAAAAAAAAAATTTGTACTTGGACTTGTCTTTGATCTTGCCCTTTGAGCTTGAAGCCTCATCCTCCTCCTTGGTCTCCTTGAGGTGCTTCTTCTTGCAATTGCTCTTCTACTTGCCTTTGAATGAGAAATTAGCTTTCTCATCACCATCTTGCAGAGAAATAGCATTCATTCTTGCATTGGTATGCATCATCCTACACTCTCACTAATACACTGTGTAGCTTTTCTATAGTAGACAAAGTGTCTTGGATTGCATAGCTTTGGACCAAATTTGTAAAGCCACTCCCTAGACCATTGAGGACAATCTGAACAACCTCACTATCTTGAATCTTCTCTCCAATGGAAGTTAACTCCCTATTGAGAGACTTGATTCTTAGCACATAATCTTGTGCAATCTCATCACTCCTCTTCATGCTTTGTAGAATCTGATTCCTAGGCATGAGAACCCTCGAAGTGTTACCAGACTCATAGATAGATTTTGAAGATTCCCAAGCCTCTTTAGCACTCTTACATGATGATACTTCCCTTAAAAGATCATTTTTTACTATTCATCTTAATACAGTGAAGTACAAGCCTAGACCTCTTCTTGTATCTCACTAATTCTTGTGCACCTAGAGGTTCATCTTCATCATCTATTAAAAACTCATAAAGATCCTGGAGCACCATTAGTGACTCCATCCTCACTTTCCAAATAGCATAATTGGTAGAATTCAACCTCTCACTAGCTTCTAGAAGGTAGGCTCCCACTGATCCCATCTTACTAGTAAGATTCTACACACAAGATATAGATTTGTTTGAACCTAAAACTCATAAAGGTTTCTTATTTGTAGTGTTTCACTCAAATGTTGACTTATAATCCAACAGATGGACTTGTAATCACAGTTCTATCACTCCCTCACAAAGCTAGAATGAAGATAAGATGAGGTGAAAACTACTCTCAAGCAAATCTTGCCAATCTTGGCTATTCTTAGACAAAAACTGACTCTATCTCTCTCATTCACTTTGATGTACTTTCAAGACCTGGTTTCCACTTTACGAAAGTCTGAAATCAGCCTAGATTAATTAGTTTTCATGAAACAAACTCAGAACTAATCAATGGCAAGTGATCTTGGTAGCTTATCCTAGGATTTACACTAGAAATTACATCAAACTTGTGAAAAATGCAAAAATAAACTTGGTAGAGGCCAAAAATCTTGTATATAGATAAACACACATGTGTGGAGCCTGTTCCCACATGTGAAACTAGTGTACTTGTCATGTACCATAATCATATAGGATGTACATATGATTTAATTCAAGTTCTAGTGGCTAAAAAGGCCAAAAACTAGTTTTCTAGACATATGACACATGGCATCAATCTATTGATTGCATGAGCCACATCCTTTGGTTAGGTGTCATATCCCATGTGTAGAGGACAGCTCACACATGTGGAATAAGCTGAAGTAGACAAATTTTGAGTTCTAGAAGATTTCCAAGTAGATCTCCATATAGAAGGAAAATAGATCAAAAGTGCTCAAAATAGAAGGTTTTGTCCAAGTGTCAGTTTTGCATGATGAATCATCATATGACAAAGCACCTTCACACATGTGGGATCAAAGGGATGATCAGTACCACGAGCTTCCACTTATTGTATATATAGAGCCACATTTGGCCATAATCAATGTGAAACACCAATCTTGGTTTTGAAAGCAATTTTGAGTGATTCTCTCCATTTGTCTACATTTGTTTTGATTGTTTTGAGGTTCTATCAATGTGTACCTGATTTTCAGGTTGGAGTCCGTACTCAGACAGTGTTTCACACGTGTGAAACCATAAAATACACCTACCTTCAATTAATGATTGTTCTTGTTAGGATTTTGTGTCTAGAATTGATCTAGATTGATCTTAATCTCAAGTAGATTGATAGATCAAGTAATTCGACAACCAATCCCTCTTGAGGATCAGATTAGGATCCACTCTTGGTCCTTTTTGTACTTTTTGCACATGGTATCAGAGCCTAGTACAAGAGGTTTTGTTGAAATTGATAGGGTTAATCCAAATCAAAGCCAAAATTAGCAGTTTTTTGAAAACTAGTCAAATTTTGTGTAGCGAGTTGGATTTGATAGCTATCCTCAAAATTTTTGGTCCAGATCTTGTTGTGGGCTGTAGGAACTCTTTTCACACGTGTGAGGCCGTACAGCTCCTGTTTTGGCTGAGAAATTTCATAAATTTGTAGAATTTGACTCACATACCCAATTTGAGTGATTTTTGATGCAAAATCAAGCATTTTCTTTAGTATATCTAATTCTTGGATTAGATCAGCCAAAAAATTAAAATTAAAGCTTGAAATAGGTGCATTAATTGATCTTCTCTGATTTTTTGAGTGTATGTTGAAGTTAAGAGAGATTTTGCTAAAAATCATAGATTAAGGAGTGATATGCAAGGTGAGAGGTTGAAATTTATTGTACCATCACTCTAGATTTGTTCAAGAGTGATAGGGTCAAGTTTAGAAGCATCAATTTGCTAGAAAACATCTTTGGATTTGTCCTCCAAGTGAAACCTTTGAGAGTTTCTAGTGCATATAGAGCATCTATGCAAATCTTTTGTAGAATTTGACATAGATTGGCTTCAATTGAGAGTTCTAGAAAAGAGATTGAGATCCAAGTCACATTGTTCAACCCTACTCAATTTGTTTGAGTGATTGTAAGGTTTGAAAAGAGTCATTAAGGTGTCTATGGCAAATGTGTAGAGAGAGATCCAATTTTCTAAGAGTTCCTTCCTTTGTAGAGGGCAAGATCTAGAAGCTCATTATGTGTTGTTATTGGTGGAGAGTTTGTCTCTTCCTAGGTGATCAAATCTTTCTAAGTGGAATTAGCTCTTTGAAGCACAATATATTATTGAGAAAAATCACCACTTTTGATTTTGAATTTCATTCCAAGTCTTAAGAGGTAGAGTAATTGGTGGAATCCAATAGGGGTGATTGAATCAATTTATTGAGCAAAAATTGACATAGTATGTATGAAACTCAAATTAGTTCTATTCAACTTTCTTTGTGAGAGTGTGAGGGTCAATTTGAGATCCCATTGGATGTCTAGAATGAGGAGGAGTCCATATTTGAGTATTCATGCATGGTTGAGATCTTTGTGAATCTCTAGTTGTCTAAATTTTTAAGCTTTGTGAAAAATTGGTGGTATAGTTTGTTGTCAAATCAAATCAAATTCATTCTACATCTCAAGTGTGAGATTATTTGGGTCAAGAGTGAGTCCAAAAGAGGTGATTAAGTTTGATTTTCATGTATTTGAAACAAAACCCATCTTTTGTTCAAGAATCTCAAGTGTTGAGAGAACTAGTCAAGTGAAAAGGAAAATCTAGGTGTCAAATCTTTTTCATATCCATTTCAACTTTTAAAAGAAAGAGTCATTGGCATTTGATGAGTCCAATAGGAGATTGGATCTGATTTCTTTAGTGATTTGATTCAAAAATTGTGTGCTTTTGTCTTAGTGATCAATGCAAAGTTTCCAAGTGACTAGTCATTACTGTGAAGATTGATTCTTAGGTTTGTGAGCTAGATCTTTTGTAGATCCTTCTAGATTGTTGAAGATGTTCAAATCTAGTCTCTTGAAAGTCACAAATTACATTTGTAGAATCATATCACAGGTTTTTATTCACATGGCATCAATAGGTGGCATCCTATTGAAGGAAAGAAAGGATCCTGAGTGCAACCTTTGTGGCAAAGAGGATATTTTTTCTCAAGATGCTACAAAAAGAAGACCAGTCCATCCAAGGAGAACCAAAGCAAGGGGGCCGAGGTGAAGGATGGAGCTTCAAGTTTGAAATGCAAATACAAGAAGGACAAGTCCAAGGGAAGGTGTTTCCTTTGTGGAAAGGTGAATGAGGCTTGGAGTCTCACAAAGACTTGCAAGATTTGTCTTCAAGAGTCCATCACAACACATGTCAAATCTTTTGAGATTTTTCATTTGGAAGTGCATTCTTTGGTTCAAGATGCAAAGATAGATGTCACTTTCATAAAAGTAACTTGGATTTATTTCATGTCCTTGGAGAGTAGTCTGCTTGGAACTTTAGATAAGTTCAAACTTATTGTTATTATCCAAGAGAAATCAATCAAGAATAAGGAGCAATCTCAAAATGAAAATAGTTTCATTTATGCTATCATGTCAACTTATGAAGAACCATTTTGCTTTGAAGAGATTTTTGTATCTCAAAGGTGGATTAAGGCAATACTAGTTGAGTGTGATGCCTTAAAAGATAGCAAAATATGTTTTCCTTGTAAGCTTACATTAGTTATGAAGTCAAGGAAATGGAAATATCTTCATAATGTAGGATCTTCTGGTTTTAATAAGATCATGAATGATGTGTTCATTCATAAAGATGAAAATTGTAAGTTTTCAATCTTAAAGGCAAGTTGTAAACTTCTTATGAGAATAAGTGAAGCATCCAAAGTGGACACTTATATCCATAAGCAAGTAGTTAGCCTTATTGAGATGGAAATACCTTTTGATTTCAATATTGAAAAAATCATGCCAAGTTGTGGTGATTTTTGGACTTATGTATCTTGATAATCACAGGAAGTGCATATTGATTGGTCATACTTGTTGTGATCATTATGAGACATGGAGGTCTTGGATTTTCATCAAAGAGGAGCATGCACATGAAAAAGGAGCAAGCCTCAAAGTCAAGCATCTACATGAAATATGGAAGGAATCAATTTCGAAGATGCTAGGATGGTGCAAAGCTCTCAAGTTCATCAAAGATGTCCACATCAAAGAAGCACTATCATGGATATGGTGATTTCAGATCAACATCAAGCTCATTGACTGATCTTCACACTTTTGAACCAGCAAAGACCAATTCAGCCCATGGAGTCAAGTTCAAGATCATCATGTTTTCCATCAAGCTAGATTTTTGAGGAGGAGTGTGAAAAATGCAAAAATAAACTTGGTAGAGGCCAAAAATCTTGTATATAGATGAACACACATGTGTGGAGCCTGTTCCCACGTGTGAAACTAGTGTACTTGTCATGTACCATAATCATATAGGATGTACATATGATTTAATTCAAGTTCTAGTGGCTAAAAAGGCCAAAAACTAGTTTTCTAGACATATGACACATGACATCAATCTATTGATTGCATGAGTCACATCCTTTGGTTAGGTGTCATATCCCATGTGTAGAGGACAGCTCACACATGTGGAATAAGCTGAAGTAGGCAAATTTTGAGTTCTAAAAGATTTCCAAGTAGATCTCCATATAGAAGGAAAATAGACCCAAAGTGCTCAAAATAGAAGGCTTTGTCCAAGTGTCAGTTTTGCATGATGAATCATCATATGACAAAGCACCTTCACACATGTGGGATCAAAGGGATGATCAGTACCACGAGCTCCCACTTATTGTATATATAGAGCCACATTTGGCCATAATCAATGTGAGACACCAATCTTGGTTTTGGAAGCCATTTTGAGTGATTCTCTCCATTTGTCTACATTTGTTTTGATTGTTTTGAGGTTCTATCAATGTGTACTAGATTTTCAGGTTGGAGTCCGTACTCAAACAGTGTTTCACACGTGTGAAACCAGAAGGTACACTTACCTTCAATTAATGATTGTTCTTGTTAGGATTTTGTGTCTAGAATTGATCTAGATTGATCTTAATCTCAAGTAGATTGATAGATCAAGTAATTCGACAACCAATCCCTCTTGAGGATCAGATTAGGATCCACTCTTGGTCCTTTTTGTACTTTTTGCACAAAACTGACATCAGATGAATTTTCTGTGATCCAATGAATATGGGTTATTAAATGCTGGTTTAGAGATGCCCACACGTGTGAACAGTACAAATTTTGATCCTGAAAAAGTTTGGGATCAAATTTTCTCACCAAAACCTGGATACCAGCTCGCCCTTCCAATACTAGCTTTTTGCACCAAAACCTGCTAAAATTGGATTAGATTTAGACACTGATAAATAGCCTTATACTTGGCTCTGATACCATGTGAAAAGTACAGTACTAAGGACCATAAATGGATCTTTGAATGATCCACAAGGTGATTGTATGCTTGTTAAACAATCTATCAGAAACTAGTCATCAGAAAACAAGATCTAGTTTAGCAGCTTGATAGGAAACAAGTAGAGACAATCAAAGCATTGATCAAATAGTCTAATCCAACTCCACACGTGTAGAAATAAGGTTGTAGTATGGCCTGTAGACAGTGTTTACAAAGTGCCAAAGCTGGGTTTCATTAGAAATCAAGAGTAATCACCATACAATGAGAGGAAACTCGAGTTTCTCCTTGAGGCTCCAAAAAGTTTCTATCTTCACACTATGGAGAATGGGAATACATAGTAAAACATACTTCCTTTGCTAAGTTAGGTAAAAATCTAGCATGTAATAAGGAAGTAGACTCCACTTTCTTGCCCTAATGTGAAAACCCTAGCCTAGATCCAGGAGTCATGCTTGGTAGGTGCATGGTAGGTACAAATCTCATCATAAATCATGGTCTAGATCCTACAAAGTAGGAATCACTACCAAATGGACACAACCACTCCTCTTGACTCGTGGTAACCTACTTTAGGTGTGAATGTACAAGTGGCACTTTGGCCATTCAAGTAACCAACAAACAATATTGACAAAATGTACAATATTCTACATGGCTAGATTTGTCAATGTAGGCAATTTTTCACACATTATCCCCACTAAGTTCAATATAAGTGGAATACAATGAATAATGGGAGCTCCTTAAAGGAACATTCCTCAGTAGAACCTAGAATGTTCAAAACATAAGATCTTTTGACAAAAATGATCTTATTTATCAATTTATGTCCTCCTAGGTAAAATGATAAAGCTTTAATTGCCATTATAAGACTCTCCCCAACTACGCTCATCTTGGAATGAGCAATACAGATCTCATTCTTCAGGAAATGCCTAAGATAGTGGCCAAGTCCACTATCCCTCTGAAACGAGGATGCATATTGTCTGAAACCACCTCATCTCGCAGCAAAATCATCAATTATGAGAGCATCCTGCAATAAGAAATATGTTAGCAAAACACAATCAGTGGTCTAAAACATTCTAATGCAAGGAAGTTTAAACACTTACACATTCTTCATCAGCAGCAGCAACCTAATCAAGATGATCAATATAATGACCACGTACTGAAGTGGAATCATCAGTGAAATGCATTAATGATGGACGAGGAAAGCCCATCTGGGATTGAAATGCCGTGAATTCTTCATCGGATGGTCTGCCTTGCCCATCCTCAGCAATATTTGATGTAGTCTTAGTCAGGCATTCTTCACCATTCATAAGTCCCTCCTCATCATCAAAATCAATTCCAACAACAAGGTCATCTATTTCAAAATCTACAAAGTCAGAGAATTCGAAAATTGTGCCGGATAATAAACATAGAACCTCATCTTCACGATAGTCAAAAAATTTACATAAATCAGCTGTAGTAAGATATACATCGTCATTTATATAATATACAAACAAATTGAAAAGATTACGATCCTCTATAGGGATTGATTCATCAGTAGATGTATTTTGGCCAATAAAAGAATCTCGGAGAACATCAGTATTTACATCAGTAAAGTCACTTTCCTTATCAGGGGTGTCGATAAGGAAGTGACTGATATCCTTAATAGCTGACTAAACAGAGGATGATGCCATAGGAGAGTCAGCAGCAGAAACTTCCTCATCATCCGAGATCTGAACTAACAGAAAAAGTACGAAACCACTCTGATATTCAACCAATCGACATTTCTTGTTGCAATAAGAACACATTGGACTGCTTTTGAAAAGATCAAATAGTTTTGTGAACATTCTATCTAGTCTATGTTTGAAAGCTGGGAATGAAATGAACAAGATCAGTATAATGCATGTACTGGAGTGAACCTATGGAGAAAATAGACTTACTAAGTATATCTATGAATCTAATATAATGTTCATAAAATACATCAAAATTTGATTGTATAGTCTTGAAAACATGTAAATATGGCCTGAATAGGCTGTGGAAGTAGTCTAGATTTTCAGTAATCCCAAATTCAGTACAAAATGAACTCAGGCCTGAATCTCGTGAAAATCCTAAGGAAGAGGCCACGGAACTAACGTAGATATCGCACTTGTGCATGAGGGAGAACAAACGAAATAAAACTAACTCTCAAGGTCACGCACAAGAGGGTTATGTATGATAGGTAGCTACTGAATATCGCACTTGTGCACAAGTAGGTATCGTTGCAAACAAATGGACAATAATGCGTGCGCACAAGAGTGATATGCTGCAAATTTTGAGAACGAAAAAAGTAGAAAATTAATCGAGTTTTGTGTCTTTTATACGAAATTTTCACACGTGTGGTCAATGGTCAATGGACACGTGTCTACTTTTGATTGGACTATAGGCACTGGCATGTGTGAGGTGACACCTGGACACGTGTGAAATGACACCTATACACATGTCTCATATTCATTCATTTGTTCGACAACATGTGTCACTCTTGCATTTGCCCGTACAAATCCCACACGTGTAAAATGACAACCTGACATGTGTTGCACTCGCATTTGACCGTACAAATTCCACACATGCGACTGGACGTTCTTTCGCATGTGCGAACCGCAATATAAAATCACAAACTCTGATGAATTTTTCTCACTTTTTTTTCGCTCCGCATATCGCACTTGTGCGCCTCCTTCACAATTGATATTCTACCTACTGCCTTCCATGCGCACAGGTCTGATACATCTGTCTACATGTCTCCTCATATCGCACTTGTGCACCTCTCTTCTATACTAGTCTATCTCTTATATTTGGCTCGCACAGGTCCGATATACCGTACGTTCTGTCCGTACATATCGGTCCTCTGCGAGGACTTTATAATCCTTCCCTACTCATCCTAGTCGTCACGCACAAGTCTGATATCCCATAGTACACTTCCATGGATAGGAGAAAGCAGACAAGGAGGGATTTCTTCTTTGTTGGCTCGTCCTCAGCTCCTGCGGTTGCCATTACACCTCCCGCTAGACCTAGAACACGCAACTGCAGCAGGTGGCTCTCTAAAATACGTAAGTATCAGAGATTAACCGCTCTACTGATTCCCAGAGCTCCATTCTACCAAGATAACTAGGAATGATCTCGGATAGCTAGTTAGATTCACACCCACTGCTCTTTAGTGTCTTTAGGAAGCTGCTGAAGATTATATGAGCCTATTTTTTGAAGATTCATTTTTGCTTGCAATTCATTCCAAGAGAGTCACCATAATGCCCAAGGACTTTCAGCTACTGATGAGAATGAGGGAGAGATTTTGCAAGTTACACGTATCTCAGCTTGCTGCTCCCAGACCTATTCCTGTAGATAGGACTGATCTTCCTACCAAGCATCCTAGGAAGCAGGCAGCGCCCAAGAGAGCTCCGAAGAAAGTAAGAAGGGTAGACACCACAGAATCTACGAAGCCTAACCCAGAACCAATTGTAGATAACGCTGCTCTTGATAATCTTGTAAATATAGCTACATCTATTTTGGATACCCCTATAATTCCTGTGTGTAATTATACTAAATAAAGATTAGAATAATACAGATAGCATAGAACATAAATAGATTACACATATATAGAATTCGTAGAATAATATACATTGATATATCAAATGCTACTCCATTTTATGAATTTGGGAGCACAAAATACATGTACTGATGCCCAACTTGGGCTTTTATTTATTAAATGAAAGAGTGTTTACACAGATTTTTACTAAAGTTTATTTGAAACTATTGTTCTCCCACAATGGTGATTGTTGTAGGTAGATCTTTGCAACACATTATCAGCTCCTGTCTTTTTTGCATCTGTGACATGACAAATATTAGTGAATGTGCAATTGTAAGTGATGGCATTTTCAATTATTTTGTTCTATTTTGAAATGGCAATAAACATAAAGTACTTACAAGTCTTCCATTGATGATAAATCTGAAATATGTTGGTAGATTGGTTTGTAATAGCATGAGCTCTGTTTTGATAAAATCAAGCTTCCAATGCTCTTCCACCTCAACCATAGTCAAATATTCCTCATTGTAGATAATGCTTATCTCCATTCGGTTTGTGTGACCATTTAGTTCAAAGTCTTGATCCAGTGGTAGCCATGTACCTTCAATTTTCTTGTATCTTTGGTAGCTAAATGTGAGATTGAGCATTTGCTTTTTGATATGATAACGAAAGATCGTTGAAGAATTTTTAATCCTGCATTCTATGTCATTATTTGTTTTACTATCCCAGCCTTGATCCATGAGATCTGACAAAGTCTCATATGATAAATCCTTGCAAACAAATAAAGTTGGTGTCCTACAAACACTAGCACTCGAAAAAAAATCAACAAATATATGTAATGAGATAAACCAACTTAGGTGAATAATTTTCGAGCCTGTGCTTATCTTCATAGCATTTCTAATATCAATGAGTAGCTTGCATCTCAAGGATTCAGAAACAATACTGTCAGGAGTAGGCCACTCATCACTTTGAGAACTAGGCAATGGAATTGCTTCGAGCTTGCCAAAACCTCCATTTGTTTGTGGCATATATAAAGATTCATATAAATAGATACCACAATCTGCAAGTTCCTTTGGACTTTTTCCTCTGTATTGCAGCTTTCCAACATCAGAGTGAATCACATCTAATCTTCCTGCAAGTGATTGTGCGGGCTCCCATTCACTTATGCATGATGGATATAAATCTGAAAGAAAAAAACAATGTTGAAGCATTTAAATCATAATTTGAAGAGCATCAATAAAGAAAATCACCTTTGATTGTTGTAGAGTGCATATGTTTTGATATACTTACAATTACATTTTTGATGATCATGAGAATCGATATCATGTACTCTGATTTCTGAATGCATATATACATGTTCTACTAAAACTTCTGATATCGATTGACCTCCCAGGGTAGTCCTAAAATCCAAAAATTTTGCTTTCCAATAAGATTTGTAAGTCATTTTTGCCCTTTTCTTTTGTCAAAAATTGCCCTTTGATAATGGATGCAGCAATACCCATGAATTCTTCGTATATTTTTTTGGCTTCCAGTTATCAGCTTCATCTTTCTCATTGTAAAGAATCACAGACTCGATTGTAGATCTAGGTCTCCTTGCCATTGCTATTTTCAAAGCTATGATACTTAATTTCAATTTTTCGTATCACATTTAATCTAATGTGAATGCCAACATAGTCACAGTTACTGCGTATACCATATTTTATGTAACTGTAGATACTGTATTTCTATAACTGTAACTAGTATAGTTAGAAAATTTCATTATACTAACCAGCATAGTCAAGTAAATTTAACTTGAGGTATTGATGTTGGGCAGATTAGCACATGTCGGGTAGGAAGAAGAAACCAATGGTATACGTCCATGGTGCTCGGACACAAATTTCAAAGTTTTCTATATTGCATTTTTATTTCTCAGTTAATTTGAACTACGTTACATAGATTTCAAATCTGTGCATTTTGATTGGGCCTGATGACGGTCGAAACTCAAGAAAAAATAAAAGTATTTTTACAAAGGGTCTTTTTTTATTTTGGAACTCCTCCAATGCTTGGTATAACACATTGGAAGGCTCTTATCGGAGTCATGAGATATCTTCAAGCTACTATGGACTTTTACATTTGTTATGTGTTGAATTTCACACGTGTGGACTGTCCACTACATGTACTTGTGATCTCCTAAGGTGTGTAGATGCACCAAGATCAAGACTAGATTGAGATTCAAGATCAATCTTAGATTCTATGGCAAAAACACACTACTACATGCATTCAATCACTTCCAACTCTCACTCACACATGTGGGAAGTATTCAAAAAATAATCTAAGTAAAAACAAGCTGCTCTCCTTGGAGTAGAGAGAGAAAATGCATCATGAGCTCTCGGGTAGAGAGAGAAAGCTAGAAATCCAATAACTCACAAAATCCATGAAATCACCAAATCAATTAGCTTCAAAATGAGGAGTACAATGATACTAGTAGGTCCACGAGCTACCACTATGCTTAACTATGATTGGACCATATTTTGTCACCTCTTGATCCTATTGGATCATTGATCCGTGCACCTCTTAATTCTATTGGACTATATTCAAGCACACCTCAATTTCCTATTGGACCTCACAAGGTTCCACCTCTAAATCCTATTGGACCTCTTGGAATTCATAAAAAAAGCTTTACACTTGTCTACACTCTAATTGGCACGTGTTTAGTCTCTTACTATATTTTGGCTCAATAGTGGCATTACAAGTGGAAATGCATAATTTGCCATCTATGCCAAATTTATTCCTATCAACATCCTACACCTTGATGCTTGATGTAAAAAACATAAGACCCCTATATCTAACATAGATAATCTTTTTCAATTCTTCACACTCCTCCTAAAAAATTATCTATGAAGATTTGAGCATCGATCTTGATATAACTCCAAGATTAGATCTATGCTTGATGAAAGCACTTTTGCTTAAAGGCTTGGTGAGTAGATCGGCAATACAAGAGGACGAGTTGACATGCTCCAAATAGATTTAACCTCCAATAAGCTTTTTTCTCACAAAATGGTGTGCCACTTCTATGTGCTTGCTTCTTGCATGAAATATGATATTATTGGCAAGAGCTTGGGCCGAGATGTTATCACACTTGATCATTGGTAGATCATCCTCCTTGATGCACTTTAGCTCCATTAATAATCTCTTGATCCAAAGCACTTCTTTGGTAGTTGTAGTGAGTGCTTTGTACTCGGCCTCACATGAAGAGAGAGATATAGTATCTTGCTTTTTGGAAAGCCAAGATATTATATTGCCTCCAAGAAAGATAGTGTATGCACTAATAGACTTTCGATCCATCTTGTCACTTGCAAAGTCCGAATCCGAGTAGCCAATAATGGATAGATCTTCACTTTTATAGAGTAGACCATAATCACAAGATGAAGATACATATCTTAGAATCCTCTTGGCCATCTTCCAATGATGGATCTTAGGATCTTGCATAAATTGACTCAATTTGTGCACACAAAAACTAAGATCGGGCCTAGTAATGGTAAGCCAAATCAAGGAGCCTACAAGACTCCTAAAAAGTGTGATGTCCTCAAAGGATCTTTCATCACCTTTATTAGGATCTTTTACAATTTGCTCCATTGGAGTATCTATGCTCTTAGAATTTTCCATATGGAATTTTTTTAACATAGAGTGAGCATATCTAGATTGGCATATAAAGACATGATTTTCATAAAAATCAATTTCTAGGCCTAGGATGTAATGCATCTCTCCTAGATCTTGCATTTTAAACTCACATCCGAGTGCTAGCTTGGTTTCATCAACTAGCTTGATACAACTTCCACAAAGAATAATGTCATCAACATAAATTAGAAGAATGACAATATTGCTATCAACAAACTTTAGATACATGGAAGGATCATAGTCACTAAGAGTAAATCCTAGTGAGATAAGAAAAGAGTTAGGTCTTGAATACCATGATCTTGGTGCTTGCTTGAGTCCATAAAGACTTTTGAAGAGCAAGCACACTTTGGACTCATCCTTGATGAATCCTTGAGGTTGTTCCATATAGATCTCCTCCTCAAGATAACCATTTAGAAAAGCATTGGATACATCTAATTGGAACACCTTCCACTTGAAAAAACAAGCAAGAGAAATAAGAATTCTTATTGTCACCATCTTTGCAACGGGTACAAAGGTCTCCTCATAATCAAGTCCATGGATTTGAGCAAATCCTTTGGCACATAATCTTGCTTTATGCTTGTTGATGGTGCCATCATGATTGAACTTGATCCGAAATACCCACTTGCAACCAATCACATGCTTGTTGGATGGAGGATCCACAAGCTCCCAAGTATTGTTGGTGATCAATGCATCATACTCTTGCTTCATGGCATCATACCACTCCTTGGTATTGAGTGCCTCTTGTACATTCTTTGGCTCTTCATGAGAGACATAAAAAACATAATTAGTGGAATCAAGATCCACTTGTTTGCCTTTGTCAACATATGAGAGCCTCTTCGGCTCGGATCTATCTCTCATGGATCTTCTTGGTGAAAAAATCCGAGGAGAGTCTTCTTCAAATCTTGGCCCCATCACATCATGATTGTCTTCAAAATCAATAATTGATGATGCATCCATAGATTTCTTGATCTCGGCCTCTTCAAATGATGAGTGTTGATCTTCATGAAAGACAACATCTCTACTTTCAATAACTTGAGAAGTAGAGAGTATAAAGACTCTATAGGCCTTCTTGGTGGATGAGTATCCAACCATGATCCCTTTGCATGCACTAGGATCTTCCTTCTTCCTTGTTTCCAAGGGAATATGGACAAAGCATAAGCATCCAAAAACTCTAAGGTGATCAACCTTAGGCTTCTTCAAAAATAAGATTTCATATGGTGACTTTCCTCCAAGAGCTATATGTGGGAGCCTATTGCAAAGATAATTTGCACAATTAATGGCTTCTCCCCAAAAATCTTTGGGCAAAGATGCCTCAATTCTCATATATTTTGCACATTCACATAGAGATCTATTCTTTCTCTCGGCCACTCCATTTTGAGATGGAGAGTAGGCACAAGAAAACTCTCTTTTAATGCCTTCAAGCTCACAAAAATCTTGAAATTTATTGGAGATATATTCACCACCTCCATCATTTCTAAGAGCTTTAATCTTGAATGAGAATTGCTTCTCTACATAAGCTTTGAAAATAAGGAAATGATCAAACACCATAGATTTTGAAGCAAGAAGATATATCCAAGTAAATCTTGTGTAATCATCAATGAAAGTAACAAAACAAGTGGCTCCTCCCTTGCTTGTAGTTGATGAGAAATGCACATCCAAGTGGATTAACTCCAAAGGATGCTTGCTTTAAATAGAAGATCTTGTAAATGGCTTTTTGTGAGATTTAGCAATAGCACAAGCCTCACAAGGCTTGATCTTCTTGGAGAGTGACTTTGGCAAGCCAATAGCTTTGGCTTCTTTGATCATAGAGAGCATGGATTTGTAGTTGGGATGTCCCAACCTCCTATGCCATAATTCCTCCATAGAGAGCTTGTTCACAAGAGCAACATTACAAGCATTCATATACTCATTTGGATCTAGTTTATAGATGCCACCAAATCTAGATCCTAATGCAAGTATCTCATCATTCTTCTTGATAGTGCAAGTATCAACGTTGAATTTTACATCAAGGCCATTATCAAGCAATTGGCCAACACTAATTAGATTCTTGATAAGCTTAGGTACAGAAAGAACTCTAGAGAGAGAAAGAATTTTAGAGGATGCAAACTTCAACGGAATGTTCCCTATGCCTTCAATAGGACATTCAAAATCATTTGTAGTGTATATTGATTTATTGACTCCATCATAAGGTGCAATAGAAGAGAAAGAGTCCTTGGAGCTACACATATGTGAAGAGGCTCCACTATCAATATACCATAGGTCGTCCTTCTTGAAAGGAGTAGATGAGAAACTAGAGACCATAAGAGATCCCTCTCCTTCACTTACAATAGTGTCTTCCTTCTCATTGGTAATATTGGCTTGCTTGAGTTGATTCTTCTTTTTGAAGCAATTGGTGGCATAATGACCTTTCTTACCACAATAAAAACACTTGATCTTCTTCTTCTTGAGCTTGGATGATGAAGCATTAGAGGAATCATCTTCCTCCTCATCTTTGTCTTTGTATTTGACTTTGTCCTTGCTTGAGGATTGTTGATGTTGGTTCTTGCTCCTCCCTTTGTGCTTATCCTTGGCAAAGAGAGCTTTGCCATCATTATGAGTGAGAGAAAGCTTGTCCATCCTCAAGAGCTTGTACTCTTGTCTTGATTCTTCTGAAATTAGCACACTTTGAAGAGCCTCCAAACTTGGTAGCTCCTCCTTAATGGCATAGGATTGGACAAGGTTATCAAATTCACTTCTCAAGCCATTGAGAATGACTTGAACTAGCTCATTTTGATTGATGGAATCACCAATGCAAGCAAGCTCTCTATGAATATCTTTTACTCTCAAAACATAACTAGATGCACTCTTATCACTCTTTTGGCTACTTTGAAAGATTTGATTCCTAAGAGTGAGAAGCCTAGAGGTAACTTAGCCTCATAGATAGTCTTGAGACAATCCCAAGCTTCTTTGGCTGTTGTACAAGTACCTATCTCCCTCAATATCTCATTAGAGACATTCATCGTAATGTAGTGGAGAGCCATCCTAGCTCTCTTTTTGTATTTTTGAACCTCTTGAAGAACTTGTGGTTCTTCTTCAAGGCCAAGAACTATGTCCATCACGTCTTGAAGGATCAAGATGGACTCCATCCTCATTTTCCAAATTGAATAATTTGAAGTGGTCAATCTTTCACTTGGTTCCAACAAGGATGAACCCATTGAAGACATTTGAAGTGAAGAAAACTCAAATGATGAACAATAAATGTTGTTACACACTTTCAATAGGATCCAATAATTGAGTACTATCTCCTCCTATGAAAGATCTTGCAACTATTTGTGAATTGATTCTCACTAGCTACTCAAATCTCTCTAAAACAAGATCTAATTCACATCAAGTGATGGAGTATAGACAAAGTTAGGATATAACACTCTTAGCACGTGTGAAATACACTAAAAAACCAAATTTGACTCAAATACAATGATATTGCATGAAACAAAATGGCTAAGATCTCAAAATAGTGCCTAGATCACATATAGATGAGATTGGCAAGCATACAACTGTGATTTTGGATCAACCAAGCAATCTCTTGACCAAACCAAATGTGTCCACCCAGGTCTAGGTGCCCTACCTAACCCTCTTCAAAAGCTTATAACTTTTGATTGGCTCAACCAAATGGAATGAAACTGATTGCAACAGAAATTAGACAAAAATAGCTTCAAAATAAGCCATCAAGCAAGATAAATGGATCAAACATGAGAGAGAACTTCTAGACTAAAATTGGATGTTCCTCACACGTGTCTGAGCACTTGTTTCATTACAGTACCAGGTCAGACCCAATCAATGTCCTTTTGATCTCTTTTGATCCAAGATTCAACAAGATAGCTAGGAAAATGGGCCTTGACAACTTCTAGCTCAAGATTGATGAAATTTTTTTCACTTAGATGGATCAAAATGCATGGTAACCTTAGGTAGGCTCTGATACCATGTTGAATTTCACACGTGTGGACTGTCCACTACATGTACTTGTGATCTCCTAAGGTGTGTAGATGCAACAAGATCAAGACTAGATTGAGATTCAAGATCAATCTTAGATTCTATGGCAAAAACACACTACTACATGCATTCAATCACTTCCAACTCTCACTCACACATGTGGGAAGTATTCAAAAAATAATCTAAGTAAAAACAAGCTGCTCTCCTCGGAGTAGAGAGAGAAAATACATCATGAGCTCTCGGGTAGAGAGAGAAAGCTAGAAATCCAATAACTCACAAAATCCATGAAATCACCAAATCAATTAGCTTCAAAATGAGGAGTACAATGATACTAGTAGGTCCACGAGCTACCACTATGCTTAACTATGATTGTACCATATTTTGTCACCTCTTGATCCTATTGGATCATTGATCCATGCACCTCTTAATTCTATTGGACTATATTCAAGCACACCTCAATTTCCTATTGGACCTCACAAGGTTCCACCTCTAAATCCTATTGGACCTCTTGGAGTTCATCAAACAAAAACTTTACACTTGTCTACACTCTAATTGGCATGTGTTTAGTCTCTTACTCTATTTTGGCTCAATAGTGGCATTACAAGTGGAAATGCATAATTTGCCATCTATGCCAAATTTATTCCTATCAACATCCTACACCTTGATGCTTGATGTAAAAAACATAAGACCCCTATATCTAACATAGATAATCTTTTTCAATTCTTCACATTATGGAGCAGTCGGCAACGACAAACTCAATTTACGCAGTGGTTATACAAATGCAAGTTGGGCAGGTAGACACTCGTAAATCTACTTCCGGATTTACATTCTTCCTCAACAATTGGTCCAATTTCCTGAAACATTTGCAAGCAATCTTCAATAGCTCTATCTTCCACTGAGTCAGAGTATATCATAGCCTCTCAAACTACAAAGGAAGCAATTTGTTTGAGGAACTTACTCTCAGATATCGGTCTGAATCAATATGCTCCAATGATATTATTTTGTGATAATCAAAGTGCCATCATTTTATCAACCAGTCCTAGATTTCATTCCAAGACTAAGCACACGGAACTGAAGTATCATTTCGTCAGAAGCAAAGTTCTCAATGAAGAGGTCAAATTGCAATATTGTAGAATGCAAGATATGATAGCAAATGTTTTTACTAAAGCACTAAGTTTGGAGTCGCACAGAAGATTCTGTGTAGAACTAAGTTTGAAGGTCAAGGCATTCAAGGATTTAGATTAAGGGGGAGTGTTGGATTATTCTCCTTCTTACGAATCGACTAATTGGTTTTAATCTTCATCATTTGTTAATCCAGTTTTGTGAATTTTTCCGTGTCTTTACAACAATACCCTGCATTTCTCGTTACATACATTTTTTTTTTTCGCCTATAATTTTAAGAAAATATTTTTATTAGTTGTAGATTCATTGTTTGTAATTTGTTATGACAGATTCTTCTTGATGTATACAAGTTCACTAGCATACCATAGTCTTGCAAACTAACATGTTTTAAGTTTTAATAACACATGTGTCTGAGGTGTTCCTTTTGCTTTTATGAGGTGTTAGGACTTGGTTTGTGTGTTTTTTTCATTCTAGTTATTCACTGCCATGCTAACATCTGATTTGATTGGATTATAGTCAGAGTTAAATATGCTCGAGGGAAGGTACAACTCATAGAGTGGTGCCAATGGTGATGCCGATATTGTGGAACACAAAGTGAGCACTCTAACGAGGCATCACTAGGGCTAACAAGTCACAGTTGGGAGCGAAATCTTGCATTAGCATCTTGAGATGTGCCCTAGTGTATGTTGGAGTAGTATGAAGAGGCTAGACAACATCTATATCTGCCCATGCATAGTACCACATGCCGGTTTCCTCCCACTTGTCATCCTCCTCTTGCATGCCGCTACCCTCTTCGAGCATTTTAGCACCATCGAATACCTCGTCCTCATCTCGATTCCACCTTCATCCAATGTCGATATGCACTATCCTGCTCCTCATAGGGAGGAAGGACTTGGTGCCATTCACTCCACTAGTGGCCCATCGCAGTAGCCCCCGTCGCACCTCTAACCACACACACCTCTTCTCTATTCTAGAGGTTGTGGGAGCTTGCCCCCACCATGCACCATGCCCAATACCCACACTATCAATGATGACTTGTCACCCAACTCTAGCATCGACGATGCTTCTGCTCCCCCATCGCATGATGCTTGTTGTGAAGATTATGCAAATAATAGCTTGATAATTTGACATCTTCATGTACATATGTCAATCTCACATATTTGGAGCATGAATAGTAGGCCTAATTGTAGTAGATCATGTATGTCATAAATTAGCTTGTTTCATAAAGCAATGTAAACATAGGCAAAAGCTAGTCAAGTGGTAGCATGCCAAATGTCATCATGAGGTTGGACCTACATCCATTACCTTATTGTACATAATATCATTATGTTGATTTGGCATAGACTAGATGATTCCCATCTCGAGTCCTATGAGGTGTTGACACATATACTAAAGTGTTAGGACAAAAATGCAAGTGATGCATCAAATCTAAAATCCTCATCCTATTCGCTTTTGAGGTCCAATCACATTGAGAGGTTCAAATCATAAGGTTTAATCATGTTAAGAGGTCATCACATACTTTTTAGAGCAATAACTTGAGCTATCACTATATGGAAGTGAGCTCCTTTTGTGCTATGATCACTTTTGAGAGATAGAATTGTCTTGATGCCAAAATCTCTTGTGCTATCTCTCTCTACTTGAGAGCTCATGGTTTTTCTCTCTCTACCCAAGAGTAGGATGTTTTCCTCACTCTAAAGTCTTGAATGACACTTAGGTTTTTCATGGATATGCATGAAACTTGCTTGTCTTGGATGGATGTGTTCAAGAGCTCTTGCCTAGATCCAAATCTTGTTTGATAGCCTACTAAAATTCGAGCTGATCAAGATAGATTTGGTAGTGTGCAAACTCTCATGCATGTAGGTCAATGTGAGGTAAAGGATCTATTTTAGATCCTGTAATTCACATTTTTGAAATGATATCATAGCTATATCCATCCATGCTTGAAGACCGTAGATCATTTCAATCAAAGTTTTGAGTGAAAAAATCAAGATTAGAGAGTGCTTAAGGATTTCGATTGGTTCATAGCTTCAAATTCTTCAATGAGGACTATTTTTGGGTAATTTCTTGACTCAATAGGTAGATTTTGTTGTATGGAGTGCTCACACCATGTGTGAGATGCATCCACTTTAATTTAGTGTACCAATCTTGTCTTTGATCCATAGAGACCAATTGAACACTTGTTGGAAAGACCTTGAATTGCAGATTGAGATGGGTAGGGCTCCAAAAGTTGCTGATGCACCATTTTGGAGTTTGGCTATGAACTTTGAGATTAGGTAGAGGTGTCTACTTGGTGGATTTCAGATCAGCAGAATCCATTCATTTGGATCATAAGAGTTTTGATTAAAATTGTGCGTTTCTTTCAAGCTAGTCAAGTTTGGTGAAAATCCACTCGGACAATGTTTGTTGTCAAATCAGTTCAAGTTTAATCCAAATATAAAGATTAGGGTATTTGGATTTGTCCAATAGAGGTGACTGGGTCTGATTTTCATGTGTTTGAAGCAAATCTTTCATGTCAAATTTGGATGACCTTGGTGAGATCCATTTTTCACATTGACTAGATTTTGGTGAAGAGTGATTCTAGAACTTGGTAGATCCTTTTATTTTTTTGGATTTTTTTCAAATAAAGTTTTTGGAGGTCACAAAATCATTTACTAGAGTCATTTCACACATGTGAACTCTGTGTTCAATCACTTTCTCATCATGGCATCAATATAGGAGCCTTTTATTGGAGGCAAGTGAAAGCTTGACTTCATCAAACTATTGCACATGGAAAGTAAGGATGGAATCCATCTTGTTGTTGCAATATCTCATTGATATAGTGAGTGTAATTGAGGAGGAGCCTCAAAATCTACAAAAATTTATGAGATTAAAGAAGAGGTGAGCTTCCATCCATGGAAAGCCTAAAAGGGGTATTGGTGGCTGAGGAGAGTGGGCAAGTGCACAAGCTTGCAAGGATGGGGCAAAGAGGAGGTGAAGAGGAGGCATGTTTCACTTATGGAAAAGAAAAAGGCAAGGGGAAGGCACATTTCAAAAGAAGGGCCAAATCCAAGGAGGAAGATGATGTCTCATCATCGTCTAATAGCAAGAAGGACAAATCCAATGTCAAGTGCTATTATTGTGGCAAGAAGGGGCATTTTTCCTTGAAGTGCTAGAAGAGTATAAGTGATGAAGAAAATCAATAAGGGAAGAAAGTGAGCTTCAGCAACCAAGAGAGAGATGGCTTCCATCAAGAGGATTCATTCATGGCATCCATGTCTACATCATCAATTTCTATGGGGAATATCTATGATGGATTGACATATCACAAGGAAAAGGAAGCATTTCTCTTCATCTTCATCATTTTCAAGTTCTAAGAAGTCTATTCTCATTTAATATGCTATTAAATGTGAGATTCAAGGGATAGAAACCATTTATATTTGGCTTGAGTCAAGAAGGAGAGCAAAACTTCAAGATGTCTTGTATGTTCCTTCAGTATCTAGAAATTTGTTGAGTGTAAGTAAATTGATTGAAAATGGATGTGATGTCAACTTTGATTGCAATACTTGCTTTACCATCAAGAAATTAAATGTCATTTCCAAAGGGATTAGAAATGGTAGGCTTTTCAGGCTTGATGTTTGTATGAGATCTAATCACAATTTGGATGTGATGGAAGCCAAAGGAGGACTTGTTTCTCAAGAGAAGATATTGGAGCACCAAAATCTCAAATCCATGGAGATTTGATTTGATTTTAATGTCAAGAATGATGTTTCATGTGTGAATGGAAGCTCTTTTAATATTGTTGGTCTCAAGGAGCTTACAGGCTCAAGGAGGAGTTAAGTTAACATGAAGGTGTAGAGCATCAACCTCCACACCCAAGCACACCAAGGAGATCATCAAGATCTAATAAAATCCATCAAGGCTAGTTTGCATGAGAAAATATATGCAAAGGAAAGACACTACCACACTCACCCCTTACACTTTCATGACTTCTTTGATAGATGAATCAAGTTGCTTTGATGATGTGCTTAGATCTCAAAGTAGACTTGAGATCATTTCACATAACTATGATGCTTTGATGGAACACAAAAATTTGATGATTTGCGATTCTCCATAAATGTGTCATGATACAGTTGAAAACTCTAAGAAATGGCCTTAAATGAAAAAAAAAAAAAATTCAACATGTGTTGATCAACAACTAATGTGCTAATCAAGATCAACTTCTAATTTGCTGATCAATTTTGAGAACCTACATGTTCGTTGTTATTTTCTTGTCCTTCATGAAGAGAAAAATCCATAAAAACTACTTGGTTGAATGAGAAGGGAAATGACGTTTTTTAGCCATGAAGCCATTGAATAGTACTCATGATAAGATGAACACCAAATGATGTTGTATAATTTAAATTGTTGTGATACATAATGGAGATAGAATCAACCTCAAATAATATCATAATACCCATCCATTGTTGGAATTTTTGGAATGTGTTTTGCAATGGAAACCTATTATACAATAGGGCTTGGAAGGTTTCAATCTATTATACAATAATTTCTATCATCATGTTTGACCATGAAATAAACTCATATGCAAATTCTAATCTAGACTTGAAAAATACTATATTATCCACTTATGTGACACGATAAAATCTTCAAAAAAATTTCTTGAATGTGTGTGATACTTCTAGAGTATTGTTAAATTACATTGGAAAGTTAGGAGAATTCGTAAACTATAACATTAACAATTATAACAATTCGTAAACTATAACATTAACAAGAAAAATGTCTAACAACAAAGCCTAAGATTGGGACACAAGGCTTCTACATACACTTGTTCCTTGGCAATTGAGATTTGAGAATGAATTATTCAACCACGCTTGTCTAGCTTGGGTATTGTAGAAGATTATCACAATTTTTTCCATTTTCTAATGTTGTCACACAATAATTAAAAATCTTGTTATAGTCCATATAAATCTTTTTGAGTGTGAGAGACAAGAAAGTATCATGGAGAATCCTTTGATCAAAGCTAAACATGTGAAATAAGATATTTTTTCAAATCTTTTTCAAGATAAGTTATTTTAAATAGTGCATCATCAAAATTTACCAACCATTAAATTAGAGTGGTTTCTTTTCACCTGATACTATCTATTTGTAAGATTTATAATGCATGCATGTAAAGCTTCTTCTATGCACCACATGGAACCTCCATTTTTGTATAGTTTGAAATTGTTGATATGTGATATCAAAATGAGATCATAAAAGAGACATTTGAGTAAAATTTGTAATCAAAATCTTTTGTAAAGCATATATCTAACACATTTAGGTATATTGGAACATTGAATCTTGGTGCTCGAATGTTACAAAAAGTTGTTGTTTTTGTCTTGATATCATTGTTAAATGCTAATAAAATAATTCTACGGAATCATTATTATTCTGATTTTAAATCTTTGGATATTTGCTTATAGTAGTATATTATGGTAATGTGAAAAATGTATTTAACATGGTAAAAATTCTTATTTTTTTACACAAACTAGCATGCTTGGAATGTCAATTATGATCTCATATGCAGATTGACTTAGCTCCAAATTATTTATTTATATTTGTGCATAGGCATTATAAGATACGTAACTAAGATTGTTGACTAGTCCATAGTTACTAGAATAAATTATGTAGCATCTCTTTACATGATGTTCTCTCTCTCTCTCTCTCTCTCTCTCTCTCTCTCTCTCTCTCTCTCTCTCTCTCTCTCTCTCTCTCTCTCTCTCTCTCTCTCTCTCTCTCTCTCTCTCTCTCTCTCTCTCTCTCTCTCTCTCTCTCTCTCTCTCTCTCTCTCTCTCTCCCCCCTTTTGTTTATGTGTAAAATTTTCAAACATAATAGATATTTGATATGCATGGAATCATTATCTAGTTTGGAAAAAGCTCATGTATATGCAAATATTTTCACATGTTGTATCTCAATTTAAAAAAACCATCACTATCAAATGATTTTTATGATCTTAAGTTTTAGAACAATTGCAATAAATATATTATAAAGCATTTAGAGTACAAAGAGTAGTTGACAAAAGGTTTCAATATATAGAGTGATCAGAGAAGCGCATAATGCAATGAGCATATTTGTATAAATTAGTTATGTATTTCAAATTTGTTTGGCTTTCTTATATGTTATTACTCTTGGGAGAAAGTGGAATCATTGTAAAAGGTGTTCTATGGGTGAAGAAAAACAAAATGTATAGTCGCATATATGTAGACCATTTGATTCATGAATATGAAGTCACATATATATATAAGAGTATCATAAACATTAATATATGCACATGTTGTAGTGGGAGAAATCTGCACCATAGTTGCCTAACTTTAATGTAAATCTTGTGGCAAAGCATATGTAGTCTGTGTCAAAAAGCTTTCTCTAACAAAGCTCCATGGATGTTTCATATCCCTCAATTTCAATACCTTCCAAAATTTCATTTTCTTTGGCATGGAAAATTCTCAATTTTTTCATAACTCTATCAAATGATGGAGACCTACACAACCCTTTTTCTCATTGCTTAATCTTCCAAATAAAAGCTTGTTCTCACATACATTTCTTATTTTATTTGTAGGTTTCCCAATACAGTCTACAAATGCATTATCTTGATCTAGAGAACACATTGTCTACTATGTTGTCTTCTTTGATAAAACAAAACTCACATTGTTTGGCCTTTACTTATTCTAAACAAGAATACACATTATAGTCTCCATTGTCTTCCTTGAGCAAAGATATACACCTTATTTTTTATGTTCTCTATCATAGTATCATTAGTAGACATAGACATTATTTTGTCATTTTGTCTCTCTTAGGAGAAAATACACATTGTTTGTCATTTTGTATATCCTAAGTAGAAATACACTATTTTTTCTACTATATGTCATGAGTAAAGACATACACGTTGTCCACCATATTATCATTTTTGAGTAGAGATATCCATTGTCTTCCTTGGCTAGAAACATCCAACCTATAATCTTCTAATGGCTTATGTGTTTTGTTTCTATAGTATGGGAGCTCTGTCCAAGTCTACACTTCATTGCTTCCTAACTCAATTTTTTTCATTGACTCTTCTATGATGCAAAGATTAATATAGATATAGAGACAATAAGTGATAGTCAATCCCTTTCTATCTCAATGTAATTCATAGACATCCTCTATTTAATCCCTTGTTGGGCACTCAGTGGGTCTCATCAATAAAGTATTGTTGGTCTAGGCTTGCCAAGTGGGCCCCACCACAATACACAGTATAGTTAGAGTAATAAGTGCGAGGGCACCAACTTCTTGCATATACAAGCCCCCAACCCAATGGGCACGCAAATAAGTAATGTAGAACTAGGAATAAGTGACTAGGAGAGTAAGACTCTAAAATGATATCAGAGGCCCTAAGTCAAGTTGCCAATAAAAAGCTAAAGATGCCCAATTAGAACTCAAATGAAACATGTGAGTTTTCTAACTTCAGATTGTGTTAAGTTAAATAGCTTGGATTAGAATCCTTGCCATTTTAATGTAGTCAATCAGAGTGAAGGAGGCTCACCTCTAAAATCTATAAAAGAAGGCCATTTCTCTCTCTCTCTCTCTCTCTCTCTCTCTCTCTCTCTCTCTCTCTCTCTCTCTCTCTCTCTCTCTCTCTCTCTCTCTCTCTCTCTCTCTCTCTCTCTCTCTCTCTCTCTCTCTCTCTCTCTCCATGATTTTAACAATATTTTTTTGGGTTATCTATTTTAAAAAATATTATATGACCCTAGAAACATGTCTCAATTTTTTTTCAAGTTGGAGTTATGTAGAGGTAGATATGTGCATCTAAAGTTACCCATGTCAAGTGATGAAAAATATTGAAAATTATTGAAAGGTGCTAAAAAGTTGCAACTTTTTTAATGATGCTTTTTAGAACTCTTTCTTTGGCTATCTATTTTTTTTTCTCTCGAAGCAGTTATCCATAGATTTATAACTTTTTACAAAAATACATGAAAATAAATAAGAGCTCAAAGAAGCAAACGTTTATCAGCTTTCTTGAAAAGAAGAAGGGGGGTGATGACAAAATCACCATTCCCAAATTCCCTGCTGTTTTTAGCTATCCAAATGTTCCAAAGAGTTACAATCCCAACACATCGTCAGAAATTATTGATCTTCAAATCTTCAAAAGTAATATCATTCAGCAGCACATTTTCAATAACTCTTTATGACCAAAGAAACATGTCTATAAAAAAAATTTAAATTTTGTCGAAAAGAAGTCTTGTGAAGATAGGTCAAACTCGAAAAGAAACAAATGAAAATAATTCGAGTGTCTAAAAAGAAAACTTTTTGTGCATGGCGGAATAAACTATCTTCCTCTTTCACAATGCATGACTACGTCTATCAATTTCAAACAAAACAATAGTGATAGAAATCACGTTTGATGTTATAGTAACTAACTTTGAAATCATCAATACTACAGTGATTACGTAGTCAAACAATTAAGCATTGAATTATTAGACAAATAATTTGTAACGAAACACTAGACAAATAATTAGTCGTGAAGAAATACAGAAATACACACATTCTGAGATGAAGCTGAACGCAATAAAAGATAGTATTGATTTAGTATGAGTCATTTCCTTAACATTTGAGGCTTTTGGAAAAAACGAAAAATGCGACTCTGCATATTCACTCGCAATTTCTGACAGGCGAAAAATGAGAAAAAGACGACATTGTTGTCAAACTCCGTGTATTTCTATAGACTATGTAAAAACACTTAACACCAACTTGACTTCACCTCTTTTGAATTCAACTCTGACTATTCCTTCACCTTCGATTGAATGTGATGAGTTGTCTCCAAGTTGCACAACTCGAAAGTGGGTGAATGACTTATAGTCTTTGAACCAGTAAGTCATGTGTTGGGTTGCTCCAGAATCTAGATACCAAGCATCGATATCTTGTTGTTCTCTAACTTTGGTCATGAACGCAGCTTCATCTTCCTCTTGTTGCTGGATTGAGTGACTAGTTGTTGCACTATGTGCTTGTTGTTGGAACCGCTTCTTCTTTTCGTTGTTGTACTTCAAAGTTCGGTAGTCCTTGATTTCATGGCCAGTCCTCTTATAGTATTTGCAGAATAGGTTCTGCACTGGATGGAATGATGAAGAGGTTGAATTCGATCTTGAACTAGTATTTGGTCCAGTCTGCATGTTTTTTTCTTGTTAGTATAACCTCACTTTGTAGATCTCTTGGATCTAAACTTCTAATTTTTTGAATATAGAGCTTGAGGATCCGATCCTGAGCTTGAGGAGGATGCAGATCTTCTGATTTTCTCTTATAGAAGCAGCAAAATTACTCTTGATAGAGTGAGATGCTCCTGGGTAGAAATTGCCATTACCCAATTTTCGTAGGCTTCAGGTAGACTCATTAATAGAGTCATGAGAGCATCAGAATCTTCTATGATGGAGCCAGTTGGAGTCATTTGCGCCATAAGATTTTTGAAAATGTTGAGGTGACTCAAAACACTCTCTACTTCAGACATTCTCAGGGTGAAAAATTTCTTCCTCAAGTGTAACCTAGCAGCATGTATGTGGCTAATCTGAGTATCCTTGATGTTGAGGGTGATTATGACAAATGCTTTTTCATCTCTCAGTCTCCACTTGGTGATGATAGCTGCATCACCTTTTGGTTTGAGCTATGTGCCATCAACTATGTCCCATAGTTCTTTGGCTAGTAGTATAACCTTCATCTTGAATTTCCAAATATGGTAGTTATCTCCATCGAGTTTGTCAATGAGAGATGAACTAGATAATGGATCCATTCTGGTTGAACAAGATCGTTGGTAGAAACAACGATTGTCGGAATACTGTTGGCTACATGTTTGCTAGAAAGACATCTTGATAGAAACAAGACTGATAATCCGCAGTAGAAATATAGATTATTGAAACACCCACTCTGATACCATGTCATAAAAATGTGGGTGACCGGTAGCGGAAGTTGGAAGGTTTGAGCGTGTTAAAAATTGTAAAACATATCTATCATCTGTTGTTAATGTTTAGGGGATCCTACCCATGTAAATATTTTGTACATATCCAAGATATGTGAATTGAGCACATATCCTTGTAGAATAGGGCGAGTTTGGGTTAGGTAGATCAAATTCCAGTGACATGCATAAAGTCTAGTTGGTCTAGTATGATATCCAATAATGTTGACAATGTCTAGTTTGACATGCATATAGAGATTCACATGGAATTGGTCAATTATGACCTTGTAGAAACTCGAGCCACAATAAATGCATAATGTCCTAAGTTTCCATAGTAGATGCAAAGCATGCAATCACTCTAATGGACACATGCATGTAGATTTGTACATGGCTAGTTGAGAAATTGCCATTTGGAGAAAGTAGGTAGAAGTTAGGTGTAACCTATGCATGCTAGCAGTTAGGTTCCAAGTTAATATTTGTTTACACTTGAATAGGTGTAGGATGTGCATTGAATGCAAGGAATACCACGAATTTTGGCTCTCCTATATATATACATATCATTCTCATTCAGAAAGTAATGAAGAACCAAAGTTTTGTAGCTATCTCATGCTTGGTTGAAAGATGGTAGTTATCTCCATCGAGTTTGTCAATGAGAGATGATGATATCATACTTAGTGGAGATGATTTAGAAGGTGTTGAGAAAACTAAGCTAGATCTATCCAAAGAGTTCAAGATGGTAGATCTCGGGCTTTTGCACTTCATTTTGGGTTTAGAAGTACTTAGATATTTAGATTATGTCTTCATTTGTCAATCTAAGTATGCCATTTCATTACTCAATAGATTCAACATGCATGGATGCAAGCATGTACAGACTCCTATGGAGCATGATGTAAAAGTGACCAATAAAGAGGATGAAAGATCCTTCAAGGACATCACTCTTTATAGGCAACTTATTTGCTCCTTAATGTGGATAACCATAACAAGACCTGATATTTGCTATAGTGTTTGCAGGATTAGTCAAAATATGCAAGATCCATTAGTTATCCATTGGAAATGTGCCAAAAGAATATTGAGATACATCTCGAGCACACTAGATTTTGGGATCCTTTATAAAGGTGAATCCATTAACTTGCATGCTTTTAGTGATTCCGATTTTTTAGAGGACAATAAGGATAGAAAGTCAACAAGTGCCCAACTTACATTGGAGAAGGTGTGGTTTCTTGGCTATCAAAGAAGCAAGAAACAATATCTCTTTCATCAACCGAGGCCGAGTACAAGGCTCTAACAACCACAACCAAGGAAGTACTATGGATCAAGAGGTTGCTTGAGGAGCTCAAAGTCACCAGATCAGGTGTCATTCCACTCATCTACAATGACAACATCTCAGCCCAACACCTAGCATCCAATCCAATCTACCATGCAAGGAGCAAACACATAGAGATTGCTCACCACTTTGTAAGAGAGAAGGTCCAAGCTAAGGAGGTCTCATTGGAGCATGTTTCAAGTGAAGAATGCATAGCTGATATATTGACAACGCCTCTTCAAAAGAATACTTTTTTGAAGCTTATATCAGCCCTTGGCTTGATTAGTAAAGCTATGTTATCATCTAGCTAGATTGAAAGGAGGAGTATTGAAATTTTACAATTCTAGCTTGACCATTTTTGGTCACATGCATTGTACTTGGCAAGATGACCATGTAAATAGATGCCACACATGACAAATCACATAGGATGCTTTTCAATAAGTTCATTCATCATATTACATTGTGATAGCATCTTTGAAATGAGGCAAAAATGTGTTGGATAGGCTAGAGAAATTCTAGGATCTAAAAATAGCATATTTTTCATTGTTTTTGGATCTCGAGATCTTGACCCCAAGTTAGGGTGAATCCAATGACCTATTAGGTTAGATATTAGAGTTAGGGTATGAAAAGTTCAGAGGTGCCCTAATATGCTCAGATCCGAGCTTGAAATGTATAAATACATGATGGGATCTCCATCAAATTATCAAGAAAAATCGAGTTTTTTCACTTCTATCATCATTGTCTTTTGGTGACGATTTCTAGCTATTGGATGTGAGTGTTTTTATGCATTAATTGTTTGGATTGGAAGGTGTTGAACTTGTTTACAGGTTTGAGAAGCTTGTTGTACTTTACTTTGGTTCACTTGATCAAATCTATGTGCCTAATGTGGAGTTAAATGCCAAATTTGCTAGTTTTGGTAACTAGTCTTGATTCTAGCTCATAGTTTGGATATAGATCTTCTATTTGTGCATCCTCCATCACTTTTAGGATTTGTTGGGATTGAATTTGCTGTAAAATTTTGTCAAGCAAGTCATGCAAGCTTGGGATTTGCCACATGGCAAACCACATAGTTCTAACATAGGCTTGTATGGCAAGCCAACCAAGCTCTGCTAGGTAGGCTTGAGTGGACATAGAGAGAGAGAGAGAATTGGGGCTCAAAATTTGTAGGCCTACCATGTGGAAAACCATGTAGGCTTGGGACTATCCATGTGGCAAGCCACGTAAGCCTACCATAGGCTTGTGTGGCTTGCCACATGGCCTACCATAAGCTTCTATAGTAGGCCACATAGGCCTACTATCTACCAAGCCTATCATAGGGTCCCATATGTCAAGCCACGTAAGCCTGCCACATGGCAAGCCATGTAGGCCACATAGGCCTACTATCTACCAAGCCTATCATAGGGTCCCCCCACATGTCAAGCCACGTAGGCCTGCCACATGGCAAATCATGCAAGCTTGGGTTTTGCCACATGGCAAGCCATGCCGGCCTACCCTAGGCTTGTGCGACAAGCCAACCGAGCTCTGCCATGTAGGCTTGAGTGGACCCAAAGAGAGAGAGAGAGAGAGAGAGAGAGAGAGAGAGAGAGAGAGAGAGAGAGAGAGAGAGAGAGAGAGAGAGAGAGAGAGAGAGAGAGAGCTGACACATGGCAAGCCATGTAGGCCTACCAAAGGAGGCTTGCATGGTAGACCACATAGGCATGGCATAGGCCTCATATATGCCATGCAAGGATGTTGTAGGTGGTTGTTGGGGATGATGACAAACTAACACACACGAAGGGTGGTTTGATAGGCCGCAGCGGAATAGAGGCCGTCACCCCCCAATCAAAGAAAACAATGATGAAATAGTTCAAAAACTGATGAATAAGGATCTTGGATAACTTTAGAGACTAAGAATGCAGAGCAGTTCTGATTTGTTTAGATGTTAGAGTAGGTGTTGTAGGCAACCATAGAGAATGCGAAGAAATAGGCATCTCAGACAATCATGCTATTCTCTATTTCTGACAGATAAGTTCTGATGATATAGAGAAAGAGTAAGATGCATTCAAACATTCAACATGAATACAACTGATATAAAAAATAGCACTTTTGTATAAAAGAGTGTTGTAGTAACAATGATATCAGATCACAAAACAATCGTGCGATGCATGTGATCCTACTTACAGAAGCTAATGAATGCTATCTTTCAGAATCTCTTTTCTCTCTCTAAATTGATCACTAACTTTGAGGAGTTAGCTACTAGAAGACCGCTTTTGGTCGTTTGATCTTTGTGAGTACATTGATCGATCATCTCACTTCTCTTCAAACGTTCAAATGTTTATACAGTTGTCAAAAGATCTTTAGTTATTCTAATTATAGTTTAAAAGATCATTACCAGCCTTTGTACATGATTTGTAGATCGGTTATTTTCATTTTTGCAGATTGTTGCGACACTTAGAGTATTTTTGCAGACTGTCGTGACACTTAGTGTAATTCTGTAGATTGTCGAAAAAGTAATGTATTTCTGCAGACTTGTTCTAAATGCTAGTTCTTGGAAGTCCTTCAAGATGGCCAAGTCTTCAATGACTTCAAATTGTTGAGCTTAACATCTGAACTTAAAATTATGATAGGATTGGTTATCCTTTGCTGGAGATCAGCCGGAAGCCTATTGTAGACGTTTTTCAAATAGTTTGGGTCTAAGTTATGATTCCTACAGGTATCAGATGAAGATGTGAAGAGGTACAACAAGAGAATCTCCTTTTTACATGTCAAGGGTGAGAAAAAGTGGCCCCGTTGTAACCGTAGCCTCTGACTGCAGGAGTGTGAAGTTGAAATTGTATGTCAACTGTAATTGTTGACTTGGCGGTTTTCTTCGGTTAGCTACCATTCATTCACTTCTTAGGTGATTGTAAGTGATAACTTACGGTGTCTGGCGGTGTCTTTGGCTTCCTTCGGTTTGCTATCACCATGGACTATAGACTGGAGTGTTGTGGTTCATTGCGTTGACTCCTTCCGTTGGTCTTCGTATGTGAGTCCTTGCGGACTTGTTGAGGTTGGTTTACTTTGACTTCATAATGCAGGTCTTTGCGGTTTACTTTGGTTCACTTTCGTAAGTAACCATAAGCTAGACTCTTTGTGATTCTTGGCGGTGAGCTTCGCATATGACCGTAAGCAAGACTTTGTGGTTTAGATTGCAGTTCTGCCTATTTGGACTTACGTGTATTAGTACAGATTGTGTAAAAGATAGTGTATTTCTGTAGAATGCTTGAGAGAGGAATTTTCCTTAAGAGATAAAGGGGGCGAGAAAAGGATGAGTAGGGGTAAGATTAAACTCCAGCACTCACTCTTAAGCTTACTGCTACAAATCTGAATTCAGATTGAAACTTAACAATCCTACCATAGTAGAATGTTTTTTCCTTGACAATGGTTTTTTCAAAATATCAACCAACATACTGTCTGTATGACAATAGCTTACTACAACATCATTATCAGCTGCTAACACAATGAGAGTCCTAATTGACTGCATCTTGATGACAATATTGAAATTTTTTTGATAATCCACTCCTTGGCCTTGAGTGAATCCTTTAGCCACCAACCGTGCTTTCCATTTAGCAATGGAACCATTAGAGTTGATCTTCTTCTTGAAGATCCACTTGTCATCAATAACTCTCTTGTGAGTGGGGAAGTCGACTAGTGTCCAGGTCTGATTCGTCAAAAGTAAGTTGTACTCATTTTCCATAGCTTCTTGCCACTTCACAGCATCCTTGGAGTTAATTGCTTTGTTTAAACTCTCTAGTTCTTCTGATGAAGTCCAGAATGATTGAGGTGTATACCTCTCAGGAACTGTTCGAGTTCGTGAGGATCTACGGACGTTTGATTGACCAGGATGTGATGTTGCTTCTTCTTGAATTTCTCCAGATCTGTTAGAGCTAGCTTGGTTTGGTCTAATGACAAGTATTGTCAGCTACTCGGCTTCTGTAGCTGTACCTGCAGGTTCCGTAGAAGGAATATCAACGTCGAAAGAATCCATGCTATGTAAAATAGGATGAAATGGCATAGCATCATTTATCGATGGTTGTTTGAAATCATAGTATGTATGTTCTTGAAATATTACATCCCTAGAGGCAAATACTACATTGGTGGATGGATCATAAACTTTATAAGCTTTATGTTCATTAGGATAGCCAATGAAAATACATTTATTTGTCCTATGATCCAGCTTCTTCCTAAGCTATTTAGGAATGTGAACAAAACATATACAACCAAAGACTTTTAAATGGCTGACACTAGGCTTGTGCCTATGCTAAACTTCATAAGGAGCTTTGTTGTTGACGGCTTTGGTGCTAGATCTATTCTGTACGTAATAGGCTATGGTAGTAGCTTCGGCCCAGAACTTCGCAGGTAGGTGTGCTTGATGTAGCATGGATCTGGCTGAGTTGATTCTTCCATTCTGCAATCCCGTTTTGTTGAGGTGAATAGGAAGTGGTGAACTATCTTCTAATACCATGTTCAGCCATGTAGTCAAACATCTCGTTAGAGATGTATTCGTTGCCACCATCAGTTCGGAGTGCCTTTACTTTTATAGACGTTTGTGTCTCAACCATGGCCTTGAATCTCTTGAAGCATTCAAAGGCTTCATATTTGTGCTTAATGAACATGACTGTAGACCATCTAGAATAACATCTATGAAAGTGATAAAATAGATTGCATCTCCTAAGGACGGAGTTGGCATTGGACCACAAAGATCGCTATGTACAAGAGCCAATGCATGTCTTATTTTGATGGAATGTGATTTTGGAAACTTGTTTCTAGAGTGCTTCCCAAAGATGCATGATTCACAAAAGAAAGATTTCCTATCTAATGAAGAACGGAAATTTAGTCCATCAACTAAATTATTACAACGCATATAAGAAAGTGATCTTGTATTCACATGTCCAAATTGACTAGGCCACAGAACATCACTGTCGTTTACATTTGCATTAGAGATACTAGCTAATGCAACTAAATTAGAGAGTATGTAAAGATTTCTGATTCTAGTGCACGTAGTTAGAGTAGTATCTTCCTCAAGTATTGTACACTACTCTGATGAGAAAGTAACAGTGTAGCCCTCAACAATTATCTTAGAGACTGATAACAGGTTCTTTGATAACTGTGAAACATGAAGGACATTAGAATTACAAATAGATAATTTGTTGTTGAAGGTGATCTTCATTGTTCCTTTGTCTTCTATCGTAAACGGGTTTTGTATCGCGAACGGATTTGTTTTTTTTGAATTTTCTTATGCAGAACCTTGCAGGACCCTAGACACACAACTACAAATCACAAAACAGAAATCATTCTAGCAATCAAGACAGCGGAAAACAAGGAGATGAACTAGAGAGAGCAACTATAATATCAGTTTGATCTTTAGAGCGAGATGATCAGTGTCTCACTCATTGGCGGCCTGAAACTCTACTATTTCGCTGTGTTTAGTTTGTTGGCAGATGACAACATCAAAGAGGTCTTGGAGCACTAATAGTGACTCCATCCTCACTTCCCATATTGAGTAGTTTGTACAATTTAAACTCTCACTAGATCCAAGAAGGAGTCCACCCAATGACTTGTACTAATGATGTACTTGTTGGCCCTCCCTAAGCTCTTTTCCAAACTTTTCCTCACTAGTAGCTCACTTGATATTCACAAAGACTCAAGTGGCAAGATCCCCTTGATCTTGATTCACAAGAACTTATTGGAAGGTTTCTACAAAATAACGCTCAAGAAAATTGGTTTTCATTTGAACCTAGAAACTCACAAAGGTTTCATTTGTCTTTATTACCTCAAATTTGACTTCTAGCCCTCTCTTTGGACTTCTAGTCACAGTTCTTACACTCCCTCACAAAGATGAAATGAAGATTAGATGAGATTCTATCAAAGACTTATCAAATCCTATCAATTTTCACCATTTTTGGACAAAAACATGACTAAATCTCACTCACACTTCTTGATGTACTTTCAAGACCTGTAAAACACTTTTAGAGGACTTGATTTCAGCCTAGATTAATTAGATCTTATGAAAAAAAAGTCAAATCTAATCAATGGCACTCAATCTTGGTAGCTTTTCCTAGGATTAGCACCAAAGAACTCACAAATTGGATTTTTATGGATCAAATGAATATCATGCATTAAATGCAAGTTCGGAGGTGCCCACATGTGTGAATAATACGGATTTGGATCCCTATCAAGTTTGGAATCAAATACCCTCGCCAAAGTTGAGATTCTAGCTCATCCTCTCAATACTAGGTTTTAGCACCAAAACTTGTCAAAAATGGATTTGCATTAGATCAATGGTTTATGCTCTTGTACTTGGCTCTGATACCATTTAAAAGTACTGTATTTTAGGACCACAAATGGATCTTAGAAAGATCCACAAGAGTGATTGAGTGCTTGCTTAACAATCTATCAAAAAACTAGTGACACAAATGTTGATCCTAATTGGCAGTTTGACAAACAACAAGCATTAACAATCAAAAGCATTGATCATAAGTGTAGATCCAAGTTCACACGTGTAAAATGAGGCCTGCTATATGTCATGCAAACATAGATGGAAGGCTGAATCACTTTGGTTGCATTAGAATCACAAAATCACATGTACATAGTGGAGTAGCTCGAGATTGCCAATGCGCTCTTCCTTTGTAAAGGTAGGTGAATTTGTAGCTTGTAATAAGGAAGTTAACTTGGCTTTCACCTAATTTGCAATCCTAGCCTATATCCTAGAGTCATGCCAAAAGTAGGTGGCTAGTTGGTTAATTTTCACCTTAAATCTAGGATGTAGGTCCTATAAACTAGGAATCACTACCAAATTGACTTGACCAACTCATTAGACCTGATCTAGCCTATAATAAAGTAGGTTTCCCACATGGCTCCATGGCCTCACATGTGTGGTACCCACTTATGTATATTTTACATGATTCTCCATGGTTTTTTATTAAGCTAGATTTGCCAATTTTTGGCAATTCTTCACACAGGTTGCCCGTGAATCAGACGAGGCTCGTATCTTTAAATGAGGGGCCCACACAATGTGAACTAGGTGAATTTCATAGGTGGGTGGATTTTATCTTGCACTAAACCGAGTAGTACTTCCAACCACATAGGTCATTATGCCACACCCTATCTTCCAAGGGTTTGGTGTAGGCACAAGAGGGAAACAATCATCAAGTGGGTGTCATTTTATAGAGTCAATAAATTTGCTGCTTTGTTTATTGAGCATTGGGATTTTGTTGACGACCTTCGAGCCTAGTATTTCACTAGACTTTGCGAAGGCAAGTGCGGCTAGTGCGACCCCTAACCAAGATGGAGTATTTTGGCCACATTGGTAGGCTACTATATTTCAAAGAGTATGGGCTATCGACACAAACATTCACAACAAAAATTCATTGCATAATATCGTATTAAACTATGTTGATGAATCCCTAAAACTAGGTTTAGAATGCAAAAATTTACTTAGTTCTCAAGAAACCATCAAACCATTGCATGAAAAGACAATATAAGTATTCAACTACCATGTGCCCTAAGCATTGTAGACACCTATCCTAGATTAGTTTAGCATGTTAGTCAATTTCTTATACTATTTATTACATGAAAAATGATTCAGATGTGTCTTAGTGATGCGTGATAAGCGTTAAACACCAATATCATATAGCGATTCATGACGTGTACAATTAGCAATTAAATGATAAATTTTCAAGTGGCATCTTTCTAACCAACGTGCTTCCAGAAATGAAGAGTTATCTCACGTGTCGGAAGGAGAATGGAGGGAGGTGTGACATTGTGTTAATAATCCTAAAACTTCTTGTTAGTGATTAGTGATTTCATTAGTGAGGATTGTTGGAAATCATTGATGATGATGTTGAATAAATTTTCCATAAAATGTTGACAGTGATGCAAAAATGTAGATAATGCATAACATGATTAGACAGACACATCTATAAATAATCTTCAATGAATTATCATTCAAAAATTGTGATTAGAGAATGAATTTCACTGACAATAACTTAGTCTGCCTTGGATGTTTTAACTACTATAGATAGGATGCAACAAACTATAATAGCAAAGAATTTGAATAAGATGAATAAAGGTGCAATTAATCTATTTATTAGAAAATCCAAATAACAAAAGAAGAGTATTTATGTTATTTTATTCTGAAAAGGCATGTGTAAAACCTTGAAGAAGATTAAGTTCAATATTTGAATTATCATTCGAATCTTCCCCATAATAGTTCAATAAGTATTAGTGACTACAAATATATAACAACTCTAATAGATATTTCCAATGAATGAAACTTTGATTTGACATATATTCTCTCAATGTACCAGCCAAATAAGCAATGCCAGGTCTAGTATATATCATGGCATACATGAGAGAACTAATAATCAAATGATGAGGATATAGTTTCATTTGATCCGCTTCTTCAATAGATTGTGGACATTGATCCAAGGATTATGTTTATCAATTTCAAGCATCTATTTAAATGTTTGATTATTTGTGAGTATAACAAATCTTGGGATAATGAACTAGCATAAAACATGAATAGGTTTGCAGGTAGAGGCTAACTCCCTAGGTAAGGACACCTTGAAATGAACTAAAATTATTGTGTGCATAAAAGCTTCTTCTTCTCTTCAGTGTTGGGACGGGGTGAACATATATAGTTGAAGACCCTTCCATTGAGGGCAGTTGCCCAAGGTGAGACACATTTTTCCCAACATAGAAGATCCACACACAATACGTTAGGGCCCAAGATTTTGGCACATGGCACATTACACAACCTTTTGAGCACAAGGTTGAATACGTAAGGTTTGAACATAACACTCCTGAAATTACACAACATCTCAAGCAAAAGGTTCGTGAGTCACATTTTGCTTGTTGAGCTGGTTGTTGTGAACTCTTCAAAACGAGACTTTGATATCACAAGCACTAGGCAAGTTAGACAGAGGGGTGGAGTCTCAAGACCCCTTACACACCTATGTTAAGTTTGGCCTTCAAATCACACTCAAACCCTTTTATTGCACCCCACAAAGAAAGGCATGAGTTGTTTTGTGATAGCCTGACCATGGGCTAAAGCCGGAGTGTCCTTAACTTTCGACCTTTAGGGGAAGTATGCACTTAAAGCAGTTACACTCTTTTTACTCTCGATTCCTTCTTCTTCTTCTTCTTGCAACTACTCGTGCCTCTTGGCGATTGGAACGATAACCCAACAAGGGAGCGAGAACATGGCGAGATCTGGTTAGCAACAGATGCTAAGGAAGTGAACAACATAGCCCATCTGCAAATAAATACCAAAGCCGTATAAAAGGCTATGGATGCTGTGGGTTGAGAAACATCATGTCTCCTAACATCTCCGGAAGGCAAAGGCAGTCTAGATTGATCTTCTAAAGGAGTTGATATGCAGAGAAATGAATTTTGATCGTCTCAGAGAAACTTGGAAATAGTTCCTGAAAGTAGTTTGATTTCGATCAACACTTGGTTGATATTGAATGACAGCGATTGAAATAATCAGATCAGATATCTATCTAAGATAATGGAATCTACTCATCATTTGGAAATGATCAAGTACCAGAGGAGAGAGTTGCGTCGGGTCAGAACGTGCCGTGCTCTGGGCTGGTGTGTGACGATCCTCAGCGTTGCCTCCTTAACATTCGGTTTCATACTCTTGATCATTTTCATTGTCGTGGATCCCAAGATCCCAACATTTCATATCCAAGGAGCCACCATCTCCACTCTCATCATCCACAAACTGAGTTCAAATCAGAGCAAGAATGTGTCGGTGCCAGCCTTTGGCGATTACTACTCCCACACTCTTGCTGCCACAGTAAGCTTGCAGTTTGATGCTAAGAATCCCAACGCTAAGCACGACATTTTCTTCAAACGGATTCACGTGGAGCTAGATTATTGGCAACTCCCCATCGCCAACGTCACCTTGCCTATGTACGTTCTACCACACAAGAGCAATATAAGTTTCGGGGTTGTTCTAGTACAACCACGCTTGTTGCTGAAGCAAACTCAAGCTTACACTCTCAAAGCAGACAACGCTAGTGACAGTATCAATTTTGTTGTGGAGATGCAAGCCCTCATGAAACTAGCAACTGTCGGGCATCTAAGATCGCCTAAGTCTTGGGTGAGGGTCAGATGTGAGATAATCGTAAGCGCTGTCAACAGTCCAAGTGGTTCACAGCTTTTGGACAGCCTCTGCAGATACCGGTACTGAGACGAGTCCGGTGATAACTGCTTTGTATTTAGCTACCATGACCATTAATCTCTCGGGCGTCATGCTTGTACAAGAATTGTGTCCATAAATGCTTTAATTAGAAGTCCTTATAGGTGATACTTCCAAATGAATAACTGATCATTCAGGATGGCATTAGAAGCTTGTTCTTCTTCTGAAGTTTGATGTAACTACAGCATCTCGGCTTTCATTTATTCAAAATTGAACATGTCACCTTATACTGAGAATATGTTTTCATAGCGTGAAAATGTTTGACGCTTTTCCTTTTTTTTCTTGGATTACTAACAATTTTCATGATACTTTTTATGAAAGATACACATTCTTATGATTCTCATGAGTGTCAATTGAATAAGATTTACTACCTAACTTTTAATAGGTGTATCATTGTGAGTCGAAAAAAACAAGAAACAATTTTAACTTGTTGGTTGAAGTTGTGTAGTATTAAGTATACAAAAATAAAAGATAGACACTAGCATTGGAAGAGTTTGACTAGATATCTGAGAATTAGTTTTTTCAAAAGCCACCATTTTACCCTCTTGAAATAGAATCCCTCCAGTTGCAAAATCATTTGCGTCAACTTTCACAACGTATAGTTTGTATAGATCCACAACTACCAAAACAGAAACAATTACATGTTTGACATCTCAAGATCTCTAATCTAAATGATCATTACGTATAGTTGTAGGTGGACTAGGCTTTCCTTTCTTGCTTCTTACTCCTTATAAATGAGCTCTAATGGGTGCTGCCACTGTAGCGTAATCCTCAAAAGATTTCAGAAAGAAAACTTTAAAATCGAAACATAATTTCAACCGCCTAACAATTCCAATCAACTATTTTCATAGTCAATTGTCAACCACTCCATTGAAGTGACTTTATGTCCAAGATACAAGTATATGCTTCATGACTCACATTCTGATTCTTTAGCATACAAGTTCTTCTACCTAAAATGACTTACACAATTTGAAGATGCTTGACATTCTCTTGAGTGTCTTACTATACATGAGCATATCATTTAAGAACACCATCATATTTTTTCCCAATATGAATGACAAATAGTTGAAACACAATAAAATTATTCGTTGACCCAAATGGTAAACTAAGACCCCAATTTTGGCACTGTCATCATTATTTGATGATATCTTGTTCTAAGATTGATCTTAGTAAAGTATTGAACTCCACTAAGATGGTCTACAAGATCCTCCATTCTAGTTAACCAGCATTTGTTTCTAGTGGTAACCTTATTCAATTCCTTTTGATTGATGCATGTGTAAATAATCCCCATCCTTCTAATTTTTCAAAAGGATAGGTGCACCCTTATGGTGACTAATCATGATCAGGCTGAATATGATCCATTCTAAGGTATTTGTTTGTTTGTCGAGCCACCTCATCTATGTAAGGTTGGTGAAAGATAGGTTGGCTATCCAGATACAATACTCCTATATCTGATGATCCATCACCCTCACGAGTGTTAAACCATGAGGTAGTTACTTTTGAAACATTGATCTGCCTGTGAACGAGCCTTGGTTGCATGTGAATGCATGTGCATGTAGCTGGAGTGAACAGATCTTGATCATCCCATTGACAGGCTAGGAAACATGTCTGAGTAAACGTTAAATCTTTCTTCTTGAAATGGTTCAAACTGAGAAGATTAATCTTAAAGAACCAGTAACCTGGAATGAGCAGAAACACCCGGTTTCAGATTCAAGAAACCAAAAAGAAAGATAAGTAATTGTGTTCACAGATTTGTTGTAGGAATTTGTGAACATTTGGCACCATTTCCACTACTACACAGACATACACATTCACCACACCATCCACTATGTGTTAACAAAAAAAATATGAAGTCTCACGATCGCCATCTCCACCAAGTTCATCACTCTGGTCTCGACCGCGTGCCTTACTCTGCTTTTGACCCTGACTTCACGTTCATTACCTGGCCGAGTCCCACGACTCACGTCTGGACCGGGCTGAGCCGATATTCATTTCGTCCTTACATGCCTTGTAAACACTCGACTCCGCCTCGACTTCAGATCTCGACCGGGTTCGAGTACATTTCTTGAACAAAGTAATCAGTTGAAATCTCAACCGCGACTTTTCATTCAATCCTCGACCGCATATTCTCATTGAGATCTCAACGGGGTCTTCTCCTTAACATCTTACCTAAAGCCATAACTCAAGATCTCGACCGCGTTTATCTATTCCCACCTCGACCGAGTCTTCTCGTTACGGTCTCGACCGAGCCCCTTCGTGAAGATCTCGATTGAGCCCAATCGGTCATCTTTCGACCGAGTCTCACGTTCAGATCTCAACCGCATCATCTATGTTAGCTTTCAACAGAGTCTCATGCTCAAGTCTCGATTGAGCCTTCCTTTTAGATCTCAACCGCGAGCCTCTACATCCAAATCTCAACCGCGAGTATCTCTATCAAAATTTTGACCATGTTTCTCCATCCAGATCTCGACCACATCTTTCCATTAGGTCCTCAATCGGGTCTCTCCGTCACAATATCGACCAAACCTCTTGCTTCAGCTCTTGATCGAGTCTCCTCATTGATATCTCAACTGCGCCTATCTTTCAAATCTCAACCATCATTGCTTTGAGATCTCACCCGAGCCCAGTCCATAGAGAAGTCAACTCTATATTTGACTAGACCCTACTACTAGCCACTTGTCACAGATCTCAACTAAGCCCTTCTGCAATATCACTATATTGAATCTTGTGCCATTTGGATACATAAAACTCCTTATATTCTGATTAATATAACTTCCTCTATTTTACATCCAGAGTACAAAAAAAAAAAAACACAATAAAACAAAATCACAAAAAGAGTCCAAGAGGCCTAATATATACAATCCTAAGGCAGTCTAGATTTTTCATATGGATTGTCCTTACGTTCCTAATACCACAGAGGATTATCCACTGGAGATGGGATCTCCCTCCACAAAATAGGCTAAATACAATAGGTACTCTCGAATGAAATCCCAAATCCATGAGCCATCTACAAACCCATTCAAGAGATGGGAACCTAGGCCAGCAGACATTGCATACGACCGACCGCAATTTCACGCTGCTGAATCCTCACAAACAAGAGCTCACTTAAACAGAGCCTTTGCTAACCACAGACCATGTACTGAAAAAGGAACACCAAAACTCGATCTTCCTAAGTAAGACGACAATTATGACCCTCAAAGATTTCTTCAAGTCTTTGAGAACGCATGTGATGTCTATGGCGAAACCTCTCCAGAAGCCACGGTACAACTCTTCTCAATGACCATCATCGATTGAGCACGAGAATGGTCTTTTGACCTAGATCATGAAGATAAATGAGATTGGTCACTCCTGAAGGAAGCCTTCATCAAGTGATTCAAACCGTTTTGTTTGATTGAGAGTCCTTTTGTCAAATTAAGCAATATCAAAATGACAAAAGAAAAAAAGGTACGTGACTATATAAAAGGATTAAAAAGATTAAAAAGTCAGGTACAAGAAAAATCCACAGAGTCCATGCTCATGATCTGATTCCTAGTTGGACTTCCAAGATGGATTAGACACGAACTTTGATCTAATGATGAGTACACATCATTAAAACAAGCCATGTTTGACGCTATCCGTGAAGAAGACGAGGGATCAGATGTTGATGAACCTCGAGAAAGGAGAGTACACCATGTTGTCCATGACCCTAGACCAAAAGAAAAAACTCAGGAACAATTATGGAAAACACATATGGAGTTGCTTAACCAGCAACACCAACAACAGATGGAGAAACTCACGAAAGAGTTTCAAAATACTCTTAAGTCTATCCAGAGCTCCATTTCAGGTTAGTTACCCACTGGCTAGATCCACCATAGATGGGAAAATACCTAGTGCCCTCATTGCAGAGGTGCACACACTAGCAATGGGCGCCCATCATACCAACCAATCCCAGAAACTTCCCTGATTAAATGTGACATCTGTGACTTTATGGGCCATACCTCATTCTACTGTTATTACAATCCGAGGTACCAATCTCATGATCAATCAGGAGGACAATACAAGCCTCTTAGACAACAATTTGTTTCACAAAACCAACCACAGCAATATCCTCCATGAAATAATACCCAAATTCATATCCAAGAGTTGCCTAGACAACCAAAGCATGAACCTCAACCTCAACTAGCACTCTTAGATCTACCTCTAAGGGGACAACCTGACGTAGGAGCCCAAAAACATCGACGCCATAGAGAACCTGCACCAACACATCTTGTCGACCACTCCTACGATCACACATACCATCCAAATAAACACCCACTTCTGGTAGTTCAACACACTATCATGAAGATACCTCATGCTTGTGCAAACGAGATGAGTATTCCACAAACCCAAAAAATCCAGGACACCTAGCTATCCAAGATGGCTATGCAATTGCCACAGGACCCATGAGCAACAAATTTTTATCTGTGGCGAAACGAGACACTTCATGATCGACTACAAGGTAAAAAACCAATTACATGCTGAATGTCTAGACTGTGTTCAAAAACACAGTTTCAAAGATTGCCAAAAGCAACCTAACAGGTTACTTCCAGCACAACATATCTAATCAAAACCTATTAGAGTCCTTACTAGAGCTCAGCGCCAAACCCAACAATAGTAGCACAACCTCAAAAAACAAGTTGATCATACGGGAAGCTCCTTGATAGCTTCCACTTTACCAAGAGATTACCCAGACCCATGCGTGGAACAAAGGCAATACAAAGAATTTCAAGATGAGTTTTTGCAGGAAGAATAGAAAATGAATGGTCCGTTACCTGCTCCGATCCTCAAAAAAGAGCAACTCCTACAGGGACTCGAAGTATTTTTTGAACTCCTACAGGCTCAAATCACCATGCCCTTTAATAGCACAATAAAATCTTTCACCCATCTCCAAAGGTATATCCATCATAGTTTTCAACTACCTACTATCCCAGATGAATAGCGAAAACCAGACAAGATCCCGGAGATTCCTCAGATTCCAATGAATTTGATGAACATCGATGTTGCTAAGAGGACTAGCATTACCTTACCTATGACCTATAAAGATTATCCAACAGTATCCGCTATCCTTGATAGTGGATCAGACATACACATAATGGCTTTGTCACTAGCAAAGTCATGGGGATTCCACACCTTAGATCAGCCACGTTACAAACTTTGTATGGCCGATCAGCGAGTAGGTCACTTATCAAATATACCAGTATGTATTGCAGGTGTCAAATTTACCATTGATTGCGTCATTCTTGATTTACCAGATGATGCAAATACATATAAACTCCTTCTTGGCACACCCTGGCTACAGATGGTAGACGTTGTCCAAGATTGGAAGCATAGCAAAATCACCTTTGGCAATAACGACAAATGAGTCACTGTTGACTCAACTGGCCATGTAAAGCCCGCTAAAGTTTACGATGATTGGTCATCAACAACTTATGACGAATCAGATAGTGTCCCGAGCCAATCGAGAGGCCACCATACAAGATCAACAAACATAATAAATTGGGGTCAAGCATTAGCCACTGTGGACTGTGCTGATTCCAATAGATATCGTATCGAAACCGCTGCAGAAGAAGTGTATCTTCTCCCAACTTCTACAGACATTGATACACCCATCATTCCCCTTATGATGATCGACCCAATTCCCATAGTTGGGTTCCCAAGAGAACCTAGTGTCTCTATCGCACAAGTTTCGGAAGAAGGTATTCTTTTGATAAATGATGTTCAACTGACAGATGAACATGTACTCCTTTATCTAGATAACAAACGTTATCCGCCGAAATTGATTCCACAAGAGATCAAGTCGCCAGGGCCTTTGGCTCATGTGCAATTGATCTCCAGAGTATCCAACACACAAACATATAGGCCCAAACCCAAAGTATACACATGGGACATGTATCCAGACGAAGTCTGGAATACAATAGATGAAGAATTGATTCATGAGGCAACCACACCGCCTTTCCAACAAATTGGAAAACCTTGTTCCGAAAAAATCCCATACTTGACACAAAATTAACCGAGCGACAAAAATAGACGCGCGAGAAGCCTAAGCAACCAATCAAGCCATTGTTTAAACACCTAAAATACAAACCCTCTGATCAAGCTTCCACATCTAGCAGCACATCCACACAAGTGATCCCCAAAGTTCTGGAGAACTTTGTGGAACCACCTTTTGATCTACCAAGCAAGTTTAAGGACTTCACACTTGATGACGTAGTCATCCAACTGCCACAACCACGATGGGAACCTACAAAAGTTTTCCAATCCTTTGAAGGCCCAACCAAAACCATAGAACTAAATCTTAAAGATCTTGATGAGGATGTGGATCACATTGTTCACGTCGGAGCCCACCTCACGCCAAGTCAACTTCTTGATCTGGAGATCTTACTCCGCAAATACAGGAATGGATTTGTATGGAATTATACTAAAATGAAAGGGATCCCGTCTGAAATAGCGGTCCATACTATTCCTTTAGAGGAGAACGCTAAGCCTATTTGGACTAAGCCGTACTGAAGTAACTCCGTTTATCGCGAGTGAATCGATGAAGATATTAAGAAATTGCTCGATGCTGGTTTCATCTATGAAGTCCAATATACTGATTGGGTATAACCCATTGTGGTAGTACCCAAGAAAAATGGCAAGCTTCATATCTGCGTCGATGTCAAGAATCTTAACGTAGTTACAAAAAAAGACCATTTTCCCTTACCCTCAACTACACAGATCCTTGAGAAAATGGTAGGAGCTGAAGCTTTCAACTTCTTGGATGGGTTTAGTGGCTATTTTTTGGTACATTACATAGGATTGTCGAGATCTATCTTGATGACCTTGGTTTTCATTCCTCCACGGACAAGCACCTCGAAGCACTAGAAAAAATCTTCATTCGCTATCGTAAATTTGGAATCTCACTAAACCCTGAGAGATGTCAAATCTGGGTAACCCATGGGATTGTCCTTGGACATATATTTTGAAGGAGGCACCATTTTTTCTTGTCGCGCTGATTGCTTCAAACTGTAGATACTCTTGTGCATTCTGCATGCATAAGTAGGAAGTGAGTTTAAAATGTAGCCTGGAGGTTGATCCATGTAGATTTTTCATCTAGCTCACCATGTAAGAATGCTGTCTTTTTGTCCATGATGTGAATCCTGAGATCATAAGCTGCTGCATATGCAAACAGTAGGCGTAGGGACGAATGTTTCACGACTAGAGAGAAAGTCTCAACATAGTCGATACCATATTTCTAAGAAAAACCCTTCGCTACAAGTCTAACTTTATACTTTGAAATATTTTTATTTGGTCCATACTTCAGCGTGTATAGCCACTTGCATTGTATAGTTCTTCGCTTATCTGGTAATGGCTACAATGTCCATACCTCATTATTCTTCATGGATTCCATCTCCTCATTCATGGCTTGGATCCATTTGTCCTTGTCTGGACATTCAATTGCTTCCTCGAATGTTTGTGGCTCTCCATTGAATCCATAAAACTCTTCAGATGTAGAAGCTGAGATACCTTACACAAATCTTGTTGGCACTCTTCGCTCTCTTGTTGATCTTCTCTTCAGATGTACAAGCTGAGATACCTGACACAAATCTTGCTGGCACTCTTCGCTCTCTTGTTGATCTTCTGGGAGGTCCTTCTGGTACTGCAATGCTCCTTCCTTTATCTGTTCTGCTAGGTCTGGAACCATTTTGGTCTATAGGTGTTGTAGCAGTAGGCTGGCTTGCGAATCTTTCTTTATCTGATTCGTTGCTTGACTGAGGTGCAACTTGAATATCTTTGTCTGGTTGTTCGTCCTCTGCTTCCTCTATTGTGATTGGTAGATCATCATATTGTCTTCCAAGAACTTCATAACTGATAGGATCATTGTTGCCCATTGTTTTAGTTTCATCAAACTTGACGTCTCTGACTGTCTTCATTGTGTTTGTCTCTGCTATATAGATTCTATAGTATGACGAATGATTGTCATATCCTACAAGATATCCTTCTTCTGCTTTCTCATCAAGCTTCTTTTGAAGCTTGTTAGGAACATGTGCATATGCTGTATAGCCAAAGATTCGAATATGAGTCAGATTGGGTTTTTTACCCCACCATAGTTCGTGTAGTGTTGTGTGAGGAATACCAAATTTTCCTGTCCTGTTCTGAATGTAAGCAGCTATAGCTACTGCTTCAGCCCGCAGCACTCTTGGAGCCTTAGAATAGGCCATCATGCACCTAGCGGCTTCCATGAGAGTCCTGTTCTTTCTTTCTGCAACACCATTGTGCTGCGCTGTATAGGAAGATGTCCTTCTGTGAATGATTCCTTGATCATTGCAGAAATCAATGAATCGAGTGTCGCGAGGTCAAGCGTCAAGCTATCCTCAATGGATAATGACAACACAACTACTGCCTTGTTGTTCTTCTCTCTCCATTCACATAGCTCCTTGCCTATAGTTGTAGGCATCTCCTCGGTGTCGTCTACCCAGGGAAATAATCCTTCTCCCTTTAGTATAAGAAAGGTCTTAACCTTGCATGCTAGGAAGTTAGACCCTGATGAGTCAAGGATTGTGCTAATCTTTGATTGTATACTGCTTATTGAAGCCATTGCTATAGATTGTGTTCTTCAGCTGTTCTTTCTGGTTTCTTGTTCTGAATACTTGTCTCCTGGATCTGATAGCTTTGCAGCTATGTCAGACTATAAGAAGTTCTGACTACTGACCTTGAATGTTCTGATACCACTGATGCGACTCGTCACAAATCGAAATGCGAATCAATTCGGATGGAGTTCGGATATGATTGATGGTCATTGCCTGCTATATCATTCCTACAATTCTCCAAAATGTAGACAGACACTGCTGACCTACGTTTAAGTTAATTCAGCATTCAACAAGATTGAACCTATGTGCGAAATAGATAAAACAAAGTGAATGAGATACACAAACAATAAGCAGACAACAATTCAATCAAGATTAGACAAATTTATAATGATATGTGCATAACAGCTACAACATCATCTATTGAACTTCTTTTGTTCAAGCACTGTGTGACAAACCCACACAGTGCATTGGCGTGAGAGAAGCGGTGTTCTCCCATATATAGTGTCTCGCTTACTAGCGGACTTCTTGGATCTCTGTGGATCCTGCTTACAAAATTGTCTCGCTCACTGACGGACTTCTCTATTTTGTATTTTGTCTATCTGTGTTTGTGTATATCCTTAGTGCATCTAGCAACTGCATATATTCAGAGTAACATTCTTGATTAGATAGATTAAACAATATAAGACTAATCTCAGATTACAAGAGCGGTGGATTAGGCACATCATAACGCTCTTCTGCTGATGTCATCATATCATATCGAGGATTTGTACTTTATAGTACTTCTTTGATCTTCTCGGTCCTTTTGTGCATGAGGTGTCGAGGGTATTTGACCTTTGGGTATCGCAAACATTTTCATTTCGCATAGTTTGACCTTCTCTTGTTGTCCGTGATGTTTGCGAACATTTCATCTTTGAGGTTTTTGAGATATTCATTAGGTTGGGAGTCGAGAGCTAGCAGAGCTTTGGTAACAGAAACATTTTGTTTCTTCAGATATCTCATGACAAATCTCATGATCCAACAAGTACACAATAAACCTAAACTTAGGGAGATATTGCAGGTGGCCAACAAAGCTTGGGACATTCCAATCCAATCCAAGAAGTTCAAGCAGTCTCGCGTTCACATATTGTCACCACGAGGGCCAACACTAAAAAGACTGAATACAAGCATCATCAAGCTGGTGACGAAACAGGCAACACCAATAGCCTCCCAACAAGATCCAACAGCAGAAGGATCTTTGGCAACGCCAAAAATAGATACATCCAAGACCAAGCTATCTAAAACATGCCAGCAATGGACAAGATTAAAGCTGATGGCAAAGAGGCGATCTCCGAATGCCACAGAGCCAAACGAGTCCAAATATGAGGGAAAGCCCCTCTAGAGGAAACTAAGAGCATTGAGCCAACCCACTCAATCACATTCGACATCATCCAGCTTGATAGATGGCAGCTCGACCTCTGATACAGCATCACAGCAACACTCCTCACCCATACACATCATAGACAGAGGTGATGGAGCAGCAACCTCTACGACAGTATACACGGGATACCACAATGGTGCCACTTGATCAAGTCACCACTCCCCCCCATCTTGATTACAATGTCGACGCCACCAAGCTCACCAAAGGCACAATGTTTTTTTTGGGGGGGAGAAGGAGAGGGAAATACCATTTCCCAAGACACGAGAGCGGCCCACCAACCACAGGCCCAAGAAGTCCACGTTCTCACAGACACTTCACTATATTTTGATGCTGCAGACCTAATGGAAATAAGCGATGATGAAGTAGAAAAAATGGATAAATTAGAAGGAAGTCTAACCCTGTCGCGGAAGCTTTTTCTTTGTTTCATGTTCGTCCTCTCTTCTGATTCGCGAACAATTTTTTGTGTTTGAATTTTCTTTCCATGTGGAAGCTCTTACGGGATCCTAGACACTTGACTATGCATCACAAAACATATTTTATTCTAGCAATCAAGAGACACAACACAAGGCCAAGAGATACACGAAATAGAGTGACTATATTGTCAGTTTGGTTTTAGAATGAGATCGTTAGTGTCTCGCTCGTTGGGGATTGACTCTCTGCTCTTTCACTGTGTTCTGCTCGTTGGCAGACTTTCATGCACATCTATGGTATTTTTGCTTTCTTACTCTATTTGCTATGTCTCTCTCTGTTTCTTATAGATCTCTATATTCACTTTCTCTCTTATTTTGTTATGATCCAGAGAGGATTGTTTATACCTCCTCTATGTGGAGTTTACAAGATAGCTAAACGTAGAATCACAAGACTAGTTAACGCTTAGTTAGTCTCCATTGTTGCTATTCATTTCAGCTGGGCATGAAGCCCATTGAGCTGCCAGTTGGCAGCGCAAAGGGTTTCTCTTCGCTTGTTTCGTTCTTTTCATTTATTTTTGTAGTCTTAGTTCTGCGCCCATTTTGCAGTTTGTGGTCTTGGAGGCGTGTTTACGATTCGAGATTGATTCGCGAATCATTCGTGCTTCGAGTCAAAGACATGTTGACTGTCGCGAATTGTTCTCATTCAACCTTCATGTCTTGTTCGTGTTGTGACAAAGTTGCAGGAGTTCACCATTTCTGACACTCCCTCTTGAACCTTGCAGCTTTGTTCATTCAATCCAATTGCCTCTCTTTGCTTGGTAAAGAGTGTCTTGTCGAGCGGTTTCGTGAGGAGATCTACAGATCTGTTTTGCAGGTGTATAGCTGCAGCTATTGCCTCGGCCCAGAATTGACCTGGCAATTGAGCCTGTGCCATCATGCATCTGGCTCCTTCGACTAGCGTTCTGTTTTTTCTTTCTGCCACACCGCTGTATTCTGGTGTGTATGCAGGAGTGAACTGGTGTTTGATCCCCTGTTCTTCGCAAAATCTTGAGAATTATGTGCTTTTGTATTCACCTCCATTGTCAGATCTAAGAATTTGTATCTTTTTTTAGGTGTGTCGCTCCGCGAATGCCACGAACTCCTTGAAAGAATCAAATATATCGGATTTCTTCTTCAAGTAGTAGATTGTGGTCATTCAGCTGTAATCATCTATAAACTTTAGAAAATATCTTGAACTTGAGAGCGAATCTGTTTTCATCGGTCCACACACATCAAAGTGGACAAGCTCAAGAACTTCTTTGGCTCTTCTTCCCTCGTGTGTGAATGGATTCCAATGTTACTTGCCTTTCTAACAAGCTTCGCAGAACTCAATGTCTGGCCTTGAAATCTTGAGACATGTGACAATGTCCTTTCTGCTCATGTCATACAGGCTCTGTGAAATTTCAGAGAAATAAAGACCAAGAATGGATCTAGATCAGATCCTCAAGAGGTGTTGGAAGCTAGATTACATGATCTACTAATCAACCAATGATTACATCTAGAATTAGATCAATTCTCCATCAAAAATCTAGCAAGAACAACAAGCAAATGATTAAACTTGATACCTACTACCTTCATACGTGTGAAGAACAGTACCTATATGGACTTACATCAGAGAGTGAACGACACAAGTGTTAGAAAGCAATAGAACCATAAAATCACAACACAAATATGAGAATACTCAAGATATGCCTCCCAAACCAAGATCTTGCCTCATTGATTTCTCAAAGTGGATCCATCATGGATTAAATACAAAAATCATCATACTCTCCTCTCTAAGCCACTTCCAGCATGTGTGAGATAGGTCATAGTGCTTATCCATATCCACTTTGTCTAAGATTCCATTGCCACATCATCATTGGTGGCTAGTGTTGACCTTCTAGATTCCTACAGATTAGGAGATAGGTCCTACAATCTAGGAGATTTGACTTTTGACATGTATGAAAACCATATACAATGGATCTGAACTTTCTATATGATATTTCACATGTGGGGGACCACTCCTACCCATGTGATATAGCATTTTCTACCACTAGAATGGTGCCAAGTGGCATAATACTACTAAACTAGTTTTTGGCCAATTTAGCCACTAGTTTCCAAATTAACTGATATGTACAACCTATATGATCTATCTAAATGACTTAGGCATATATTTCACACATGGGAACATGCTCCACACATGTCTAATGATGATAGGTACAAGTCATTATGGTATTTACAACATTTAACCAAGTTACCTTTTGCCAATTTTAACACTCCTCCTCAAAACTAGCTTGATACATCTATGGTGCAAACACATATTCAACTAAATTGAGACAATGTTCATATTTTGAGACTTCTTACCACCTAAAATGAGCAATTTAGGGAGATAAAAAGTGATTGTGTTTAGTTAGATAAGCCTACTTTTTAATGACAAATTTAAACTATGCCTACTTTGACTATGATTTGGAAGTCATTTTCCTATAGTTTTGGAATTGTAGTTTATTATTGTTTGGAAATTCTAGTAATTATTGCCAAGAATTGGACACAAAATTATGCAAACTATATTCATGATTTGAGACATTTTAGACCAAATTCAATCCAAATTAAAAATCCATTTTAATAATGAATTTATGTTATGATCTTGTGAAGACCAAATTGCACATGATTTAAGGACCTTATGCCACACCTTCCATGAATCATTTTTTTTAAAATATTCAAATTATGCCTTTCGTTCTTTGGAGAGTCATGTTTTCAAGTATCCATGTCGTCCATCGAATTGCGGTGTATGGGTAGGGTTGTTGACTACGACCGGCAAGTCCTAGCCTCAAATTTCAACTGTTGCGTAGTGACATCTTAGGAGCTTGCTCCTCACTTGGTGTGTCCAGAGGATGTTGCCAGATTGTATATGTTGTATAGGTAGAAGCAGAGTAATGGAAGACAAGACTGACTGCTTTGTCGAATGTCATATCTGGTAGATTTAGTATGAGCATTCTTAGCGGCTGATAGGACGTTGATAGAGATTTCAAAAAGTACATCAGTTGTTGTGGTGCTGGGACCGGATGCTCCTGTCCTGATGCAGCGAGTTGAGTGAAGATCGTTTTGATCTTCTCAACGTGCTGATCTAACTGGTTGCCATCCCACCGTATGGATTGCAGCTGATTGTGAAGGTGCATGACTGAAGTTGCAGTCCTCACTTCATACTTCTGCTTTAATCTTTCTCACGCTGCATGGCTGCTTTCGTAGTCTTCAATCTACATGAATAGATTTCCATTTATGGATGAAACGATGATCACCATTGTGCGCTCATCCTTTCTGTTCCATTCAGCTCTCCTCGAGTCTCCCTCTGGAGGCTGCACCTCTGAGAGCTCGGTCACCGACCAGATGCCTTCGCCCTTCAGGAGTGTTTTGATTTTGAATTTCCAGATTCTGTAATTTGCACCATCAAGATTGATTGCTATTCTGGTCTAGATTGTCATAGCCATATTGTGTTGTGTGGAAGTATCACTGCTGGGATATCAGTAGTGCCCCCATGTTGCGAAAGCTTTTTCTTTGTTTCGTGTTCGTCCTCTCTTTTGATTTGCGAACAATTTTTTGTCTTTGAATTTTCTTTTTGTGTGAAAGCTCTTACGGGATCTTAGACACTCGACTACACATCACAAAACATATTTTATTCTAGCAATCAAGAGACACAGCACAAGGCCAAGAGATACATGAAATAGAGCAACTATATTGTCAGTTTGGTTTTAGAGTGAGATCGTCAGTTTCTCGTTCGTTGGCGGATTGAATCTCTGCTCTATCGGTGTGTTCTGCTTGTTGGCAAACTTTCATGCACAACTATGGTATTTTTCCTTTCTTACTCTATTCGCTACGTCTCTCTATGTTTCTTACATATCTCTTTATTCACTATCTCTCTTATTTTGTTATGATCCAAAGAGGATCGTTTATACCTCCACTGTGTGGAGTTTACAAGATAGCTAAACGTAGAATCACAAGACTAGTTAACGCTAATCAACTAGTTAGTTAGTCTCCGTCGTTGCTATTCGTTTCAGTTGGGCATGAAGCCCGTTGAGCTGCCAACTGGCAGCGCGTAGGGTTTCTCTTCATTTGTTTTAATCTTTTCGTTTCTTTTCGTAGTCTTCGTTCTGCGCCCCTTTTGCGGTTTGCGGTCCTGGAGGTGTGTTTATGATTCGAGATTGATTCATGAATCGTTCGTGCTTTGAGTCAAAGACACGTTGACTATCACGAATTGTTCTCGTTCAACCTTTGTGTCTTGTTCGTGTTGCGACAAAGTTGCAGGAGTTCACCAATTCTGACAGACCCTTCCACCAACCACCATCACCACTATTTCTACTAACGTTATCTCTCCACTCCCTCCACTTCCACCCTCATTCTCTCCACAACATCTATTCTTTGGACTAACATCATCAACTCATAACCTGATCAATAACCAACCATCACCAACCCTGAGAAGCTCTCTGAAGCAGAGACGCTCAATGATCAGCCTATCCAAAACAAGCTACCATATGCATTGGTTGGCAAGCCAACACCAAGTGTTCAAAAATAAAATCCAGTACCAGAACCAAGAGATTGCACATCAACAAAAGTTGGCCAAAGAAAAGAAAAAAGAGGCAGAAGAGATCAAAATCCCAGAGGAAGACTCTCTTCCTTCTTTGTTAAAATGGAAGTTTTTTCTTATGCTTTCTTGATGGTGGTTTCATGAAGCTTAATGGGTCCTAATTTCTTGTGAATAAAGTGTTGATATCTTCAAAGAATATTTTAAATAAATGTATGGATTTATCTTCCATTTGATGTGAAAGTGAAGAGATGTGAAAAGATTAATCTATTGTCAATTACTTTGTAGAGTTTGGACACCATTGAACATATTTGAAATATTATTGCAACCTACTCGGACAATGCTTGTGATGGAACAAAGAGCCTTGTCACCATTGAATTTTTATCAAACCACCATAGATATTTCATATCAACTGATGTTTAACCACCAAATCCGAGCACTGATCAACTTTGGTGGTCACTTAGAAAAAATCCAAGCTCCAGTTAGAAAAATAATAACTATGTGACTAGTCAAAATCTTGACATGAAGGCGCAAAGCTATACCGGGTTCAATTTTTCTAGCTTACTTGAGAAGTGCTCACGTCTGAACAAATAGCTTTGCTACAGATGAATTTTCAAGAACCATCATAGATTTTTCACAAATGATTTTTGCCATCGTACTTGAACACCCATCGAATCTGAGAAAATGTTTGATAATGCTTCCAAAAGAGATTACTGTCAAAAAATTTCATCAGCCAGGAAAATTAGGTTTGATAGCCATAGAGCAAAGATGTAGTAAACTCAAACAATGCTCGAGACAAAACATTTTTTTTAGTAGTTATATGAAAAGACACATATCTTATTTACATTTTATCACAATCTATCAAGAGCTACAAATCAAGTTTGATAGCCCATGTTCCCACCACAAGTGTCAGCCTACTGGAATAGTGCTCAAGCTTAAATACTCCTAGTCAGGCAATGCTCGAGTCGACGGCATATTCTATTACTCCAACAATGCAAACTACTAGAATACTATCCTAGTATGAACAAAATTTTCATAAATGATCTTTTCTAGCCTGCTTGAGCAATGCTTGAGTTTGAAGAAATATGTGCACACATAAATAGTACAAAAAATTGCTCCAACTCGAGAGATATATCTTATGTCTTCTAGAGGAAAATAATTCATGAATGGCAATGTGAACAATATCACTTACTTTGATGACCTTTCAAAAATGATCTAACAAACTCGAGCAATCTTCTAGTTAGAAGTATTTTTGATACTCTATTTGTCACATTAGCCCTAAACCAAAACACTATTAGTGACACCTTATTGCAAGAATGAACTAGATAACCCGAGTTGTGCTCTAGTTAAAAAACATTCTTTTCAAACCCTTTGGGATAGTCAGGAAAAATTTAATTAGCTTACTCGAGCAGAGCTCGTGTTGGAGCCATACCCAGAGGCATTGCTCGAGGTAATCAAATATTTTTGTAGTTTCATCACTAAAACATGAGAGAGAGAGAGAGAGAGAGAGAGAGAGAGAGAGAGAGAGAGAGAGAGAGAGAGAGAGAGAGAGAGAGAGAGAGAGAGAGAGACTCATACTCGTTGATCTAAAGTAGCGGTGTGCTAATTTTTTTTTTTTGTTATAGAGAATGGTTTGTGTTAGCTTGCAAGCAGAGAGCTGCAACAACGGTTCGCTAGGTTTTTGGTTTATAGAGAATTTTTTTAGCCAGACGTCTGATGTAGAGAAAAGCAATGGTGGTCACAAAAAAATGAAATAATTAGAGTCAATGACCTGTTTCCTTGAGACTATATTCATGATTTGAGACTTCTTAAGACCAAATATATCTAAGTTAGGAATCTGCTTAAGTAGTTTGAATTTGTTTCATTTACTATTAAAATAGCCAAATGTTATCCAAGTTAGATATCTTGGTGGATAAAGTTTTGAACCACTTTATTTTGACTATTATTTGAGTCTTTATATGCCTATAGATTTGGAATTGTGCTTAGAATTTGTTTAAAAAATTTAATGACTGTTGCCAATGACCAACATAAATCACGAAGGTCAAAATTTTCACTAGGATCATGATCACACCTAATTGAACACCCAAAAATGATAGCTTGCACGGTCTTTCTCAAACTACAGTGGTCTCATTTAATTAGTCAAGTGTATTTTAACACATTTGTATTTTTATCAAACCCAACACAAATTAATATTATTGTAACAAAGTATATAAGAGTTTAAGAGTTCGAGTAAGTGCTAACACTCCAGCACTTGAGCTTTGATTAAGTGAGCTCAGCCTTAATCTTGACTCGTGAACCTTGTCTGCAGATGTGCGTGTGTGTCTCTCTCTAAAGTTTTGCTTGGGGGGCCTAGGCAAAATCCCTCTCTCTCTCTCTTTGTACAATTTTGCTTCTGAAAAATCATGATATTTGGCTTTACAATTTTTGCCTTGGGAAAAGACGATTTGAGATATAGGGCTTTCCAAGTTCTCCTTTTAGGAAAATGAGATTTAGAGAAAACCAGATCGGACTACGTTTTGCTCCCCAAAACGTGGTTTGAAAAAAAAATGAGATAGGGCCTCGAAAAAAAAAAACGAGACAGGGCTTTGGAAAAAAAGAGGGCTCTTAGAAAAACGAGATAGGGTTTTGGGAAAAAAAACGAGATAGGGCTTTGAACGCCATCTTTGTGTGTTTGTGATGGCTTGTTGATGCATGTGAAGAGCAGGGAGAGCAAAGGAATAGCTGGAAAATTTGTTGATGTGTGTGATGGCTTGTCGATGCATGTGAAGAGCAGAGAGAGCGAGGGAGTAGCTAGAAAATTTGTTGATGCGTGTGAAGAGCAGGGAGAGCGAGGGACTGTGAAGCTGAAAAATTTGCTGATTAGGCTCAGATCAAAGCGTTGTGTTGATGTAGCTCAATGATGAATGATCATAGGCTTACTATTTCGAGATCCTCCTCTTGGTCAGATTAGTTGAACAGGACCTGATGCGATCCTCCTCTTGGTTGGATTAGTTGAACGGGATCTGACGGTGATCATTCATATGATAGACCAACCATGCAGGTCAGATTCGATGATAACGGATTGAATGAGCAGGGAGAGCGTGGAAAATTTGTTGATGCAGAGTAGAACAGGGAGAGCGTGTGAGGAGCAGGGAGAGCGAGGGACTGTGAAGAGCAGGGAGAGCGAGGATGACTGACCTTCGAAGATGACTGACTACTTATAGGCTTCATAAAAAGGTAAATGCAAGCTACAACCTGTTTTAATGTTGTTTTCACGTAGGGTGGGAAAGCAAACAATGTGCTTGTAGGTTTTGTAATCAGAAAAAAATCTGATTCACTGATTCGACCTCAGAACAGATTGTTTTGCAGTCTTCCATCACAGCATAACTGTTTGTAGACATTTTTTCATCCTAGATGCTTGCTTTGTCGGATCTACAGATTAAAAAAACTAAGAAAAAATGTTCTCAATGCAAGAGCAGAAAGATAAGGACTCCTCTTACATTTCATGTCTTTACTTACAAGTTTTGGTTCACACTATTTTTCAGACACAACGGGAAGTTGATGATCATGTTTAAGATTATTTTCATGTGGCCAGATCATGTCCTTTTCCTCTGGTGTATTCCACATTCTCCTTTGAGAGGGAAAAATACACATCAAACAGTCAAAAAAATGTTGGAAACAATCTTGAATATCAGTAAGGCTTGAAACTGGAAGGCAGAAACAATTTAGCAAATGACTTCTCATTGGCAGAGTAAGAGCAAATCAGATACATATTAAGAAATGATTCCAGTGACAAGATAGAAGAAAAGTAGAAACAAGTAGGAGTGGACAAATTTCAAACAGAAGCTAAGGAAAACATGATGTTTGAATAAGAATTTTTAAACTAGAATGTATATCAATTTTTAATTGATATGGTTGTCAATCACTTTGGAATAGACTAAATATGGAGAGAGAGAGAGAGAGAGAGAGAGAGAGAGAGAGAGAGAGAGAGAGAGAGAGAGAGAGAGAGAGAGAGAGAGAAAAGGTTGATCCATGCTTTCTTGTTAGCCACTTGTTATGCTAGTCAAAGCTTTTGTTCTTACTCTATGCTTTGATTTTATTTTCAGTTGCTCGATTGTTGTACACATCTGCTTGGGAGCGATTTGCGTGTTGTCATCTTCATTGGATAGGTCACTAGCAAAATACATCATTCAGCGGAGCTGAGAGAGATTTGAGCACATCATGGAGCTACTAGCTCAGGTAAAAAATTTTGAGCACATCATGGAGCTACTAAAACGTAAAAAAATTTTGAAACTGGCGAGAGAGAAAATGTTTGCTCAAAATGTCTCTTCGGTTTTGTGTTTTGGTTGGTAAAACTTTCCTAGTCTTAAATAGCATAGAGATAGAGTTTTAAGATTTTGGGACAAAAACTAGTAATATGTGAGATGTATTGGAGAGAGACATAGAGAAAGAGAGAGATGTTCCATAGACTCTTATTAAATTAACCTCCATTCATTAATAATATGTATTTTTTGTAGTGTATAGTCTTGTTAGCTACATGTTTAAAGTTTACACACTGGTGTGTTTATACACCATCCAAATGCTGTCATTATCAGACATATGGCCTACAACAAGAATGGATGAGGTAGGTTGTTGGCTCGCTGATTTTGCCCGTCTTTGGGGAGTTCTGTCTGAGTATCATGCCTTGGGCAATCAAGTTGGAAAACATTCAGCCTATATCTTTGCATTTAAGACATAATGATGAAGTGGTAGTTGTGAATTCCATGTTTAGGCTTAGACATCTTATGGATGAAACTATGATCTAAAATGTCTTAAGAATATCTTATTGAAAATCCATGCAAGGATTTCTCAGCATAGGAAACTAGTCACCTTTAGGTTTTATGAATCGCTTCAACGAGTCTCTTGATGATTACTCAAATAAATTTGAGGCAATTGATGAATGCATCCCAAGCTAAGTTGCTTTGGAACGGCACATTCGAAACGTAGCATTCTGAAACACTACATTCTGGAACTCAGGAACGCTGTTATAAAAACAATGTAAATTTTTTTATAATAGCCCCTGAAGCCCCATATCCAGCCACACTCAGGATAATCAAGTTCAAATTGCTTTGTGCATCCATATTCAGTCTAGAACAATGCTTGGAAGAAACAAACAATGCATGCTCTACTACCTATTGAGTCAAAAATGGTGGAGCTGACAAATCTTCAAAGTCAAGCCAAGGACTCCAGGATGATGCCCAAACATCATGATTCATTAATAAGGAATAAAATGTTTGTAGGTATTCCACCCACATATTTTGATATTCAACTCCATAAATCACGGATGGACTATCTTCTACAACATCGACATGAGAAATCATTGGCCTCACATGCATGAATACGTGTCCCAAAACACTTTTCTAGATTTTTCAAAAGAGTAGACCAACAAGCTGAATTCTTGTCACTTCTCGAAAGACAAACTTGGCTATGACAAATGCTAGAGCTAAAGAGCAAAGCTAATTGGCTCTTTTCCATTCACATGCAAGAAATATGAATGTGTAGCTTATGTAAAAGATTATCTTTTATTGTATCCCTATGCCATGTTAGACATTGTCTATTTTTGTCTAACATTGCAGAGAGATACAGTAAAAGAAAATTTCTATAAGCTTTCACACATTCATACTTAAGATAGATCATTCAGACAAAGAAGATGATATTCATTGTTAATAGCCTAGAAATACATATGAGAAATAAAGTTGCTAGTGGAAGTACATAATGTCACATAATTTCATATGACACTGATGTGCATTACATGATGTAATACCATGCAACTCAAATATGTTGCAAATTTTGCATTGCCGATTGTTTTGCCACCAATGGAATTTTTAGGGATTCGATAGAGTCTGGGCTTTTGCTCACATGCCAACTCCAAAGAACACTTTGACAAGATTCCTATCTACTTGGGTCTATAGGATTTTTTCGCCATTTTTTTTTCCAATAATTTCTATATTGCTCAAAGAGAGTCTTCCTTCGCTTTGAAAGACCTTGATTTAGGATTTGGAGCTAAAATTTGTATGTTATTGATAGTCTTTTGTGAAAGTAATGATGTGAATAAGTTCTCTCTTGTTTCTAGGTGTAGGTTTTGGAGATCACCCATGCATTTCCCATCGAATAGCTGAAGATCCCTCAAGCATTTTGCCATGGAACCTATTGTGAAGTTAGAATCACCTTTCCAAAGTCCAAGCGCAAAATGACCATATCCATTTGGACCATGTCCATGTGTTAGCATTCATGTTAAAGAGATAGGCAACAGAAATGCTTGGGCTGTTGCCTTTGGCTCAGGAAATAATCTTGGTACACATGTCATTTTTTGATCCATTTTATCATGAATTATGCACAGGAACTCTTCTGGCATTGTACATGATAGCGCACGATTGCGATAATACTCACTACGACATTGTCTTTTCAATTTGTTGTGCTCATCCCTCGCTTTCATGTATTGTGCTCTTTCAACTTGAACCTTTGTAGACATCAGCTTCATTTTGATTGCTGTACAAAAGTCACATTTGGAAAATCCATTGTTTTTTGCTATATGCACCTCTTTGGATTCTTTATTCCACATCCTATTAAATGTCACTTGAGATACTCCTTTTATGCGTGCCATTCTCAAGTTTTGATTTACTTGTTGTAGGACATCCTTTTGTTTGTAAATACTTGGTAGCATGTATTGTGTTTCTCGTCTTCCCTCAATAGTTGTTCGACTTTTGTTGGGAATTCGATCAGCCGTTGTTTTTACAAAATGCCATATTGTTTTTGTTGCAGTGACGTGTTGAGATTTCTTTGAGATGCCTTCATTTCCATGTATGCCTTTCACACAACCTGAAAGCCATGCTCGTTTGTATCAATGAAATGTGGCTCTTGAAATTCCATAGATTCTATACCATGCTTTTTGACAAACTTCAAAGCCATCATGCATTAGCGTAGTACTACCTCTGGGAGACAATGACATTGCATCCCATATGAAACTGAGTCTATCCGAAAATGGTTGACCCCAATATTCTACTCGTGTCTTTAAAACCACATCACGTCTTGCCAATTGACAACATCTATGATGACAACAGTTAGTCATGGAAATTTCACAAACGTAGTTTCTTGGATGAATTTAGTGGTTACAACTAGGTAAAGATTGCACCTGCATATCATCACAACACCACTTTTGTAACAGAATGGGGCACCTATGCTTACAAAGTAATGTTATTTGGACATTGTAATGCACCAAGTTCATTCCAAAGAGTAATGCAATTTGCTTTTAAAGATATGATCTACAAAAAAAATTTGAAATTTACTTGGATGACCTGGGAGTTCATGACATAGATACAGACCACCTGGATCGATTGGAAAAAGTATTTGAACGATGTCGCAAGTATCAAATTTCCTTGAATCCAGAAAAATGTTAGATATGGGTTTCCCACAGAGTTGTGCTTGGGCATGTGATATCGAGACATGGCATTGCCACAGATTATTCTAAAATCAAGATTATTGTAGAATTGCCACCGCCAATAATGATTCGTGGAGTTTATGTGTTTATGGGTCATGTGAACTATTATCGACTTTTTATTATCTTGTTTGCGGATTTAGCACAACTTATATACAAACTGACTATTGTTCCTATTTGGACAGTAGAGGCACTAGAAGCCTTTGAAAAATTAAAAAAAACATTAATTTCAGCATCGATACTTCGTTCTCCAGATTGGACGGTTCAATTTTATGCTCACACAGATGCCTAAAAAAAAAGCACTAGCCGAATCATCTCAACAAGCCTCCAGCTCACATAGTCGACGTCATCCATGCAATGAGATCGTCATTCATGACTCACCTTCCGTGTCACGACGTCGGACTATGCAGACATCATCAGGTGCGCTTCCACCCCCTGTTGCTATTTGCACTGAACTACCTATTCCCCCCGCCTTTGATGCTTCCCTCGCCTCTGCTTCCTCTCACGAACAGTTTGTGACCATTGGGGCTACCATTTCCATCACAGCTGCCCAGGCTGCCTCACCCCCACACACAGAAGCTGTTTTCCCAAACACTCAGTATTTCATGGATATGTTCGATGATTCCGACTCCCTTGGGACCTTCGAAGTTTTTGAAATGCCCCAGCGCCCTGTGCCCATTGAACTCCAATCCCCTGGAAGAGGATTCAAACGATTCCATGATACTACTACTGGTGTTGAAGATTCATTTCAGATAGCCCAGCAACCTCAAGCTGAAGCTGCACCAGTCACACTTCGGGTTGAGCAAGCTGTCAAATCACCAAAGCAGTTCGACACCACAGTGCTTGAGGCCTATGAAGAGAAAGACCTCTTTGAAGAAGAAGAATTATAGTCACATGTTCCATGCCAACCAAGGACAGTACCACCAGGTCCTTCTACTGCTACCACCTCCACAATAGTCAATTCTAGTGATGCTCTCGGTTTGGTCTCAAGCCTTGCGCAAGTGATCTAGTCTATGCTGGATAAGAAAAAAAAATGGAACAACGAATCTCAGATATGGATCGAAAAATACTCTCATCAGCAAGAAAGCTGATCGTCTGGAATAATAAGTCAGCTCATTGCAGAATGTGCTCACAACCGCTCAAGATCAGGTGGACAAGGCCGTACAGGATGCAAAGCAACAAGTGCAATTATTCGAGGGTCAACCACAGATGGCAGAGCAAGATCGCAATCGTCTCCGAGGCAAATTGGATGCGACCACCCTTGAGCCTGATGCATATCTTCAAACTCAAATACCTGATCATCCGGTAATTTTGATGGAGATCGCGTATTTGTTCAAGAAAGTTGAAACTTACAAAGTCACGTTTCAAGGATTCCAAGGTCGCTTTGACAAATTCAAAGGTGCAGCTTCAACTGAGTTGGCAAAGCCTAAAACAACCATCACTGCATATGAAAAAGCGGTCGCTCAGGTGTTGGAAGCTGGACCTCAAATTTCAGTTTCGGTCATGTCACAAATCTTCCCTCCGCACCAAGCTGATGCACCAATGGATATAGGGTTGGATTCGGGCATGGACCAGGGTGGAGCCCTGAAGTTAAAGAACAACAGCCAATTTTATAGGCAATACAACCGGGTCCATCTTCATCGAGGACCACACCATTATTCAGAAGACCAATCAGCGTCGAGGACCAAATCCAGAGTTTTTTAGCGCGGCATCCTCATGAGTCCTCGCGTGGTGGTTGGGTCCTTAAGTTTAAGACCTCTAAAATAGGGGCCGACAAGGAATTGGATAAAATACCTACATTAGGAGAGCAGCCAGCTTGGAGAGTTACTATTTTTGAGAAAACTCCAAAATCTATTAGAAATTATGTGGCCAACCCTCGCCAATTGCGTGTAGATCCATATTATGTACCGATGCTGCATAGGAATAGATGGAAGGATTTGGGATTGGCCATGGATAAAATACGATCCATACGCCAAATTGGCCAATCATCCATCAACCTTACAGTTGGGAAATATCAGTAGATTTCCACCGAGCAATACAAGCATACCAGCGGGAGTATATACACTCTCCACATCCGACAGTGAGACAATCGGCGCTTTTTGCGAAAGACTTGACTCTGTTGGCATCTGTGGCAACGAAATGGGATGATTGTCTTCCTCCTTTGGCATTCGATCCAAATAAGCCAATGGCCTAAGAGAATATCAAGGATCAGCTACCGGTGGCTCGACTGTATTTTCGCGCAGCAATGATGGGAGGCTCCTGAGAATTTCGATTCATGTCCTGGACAACTTCAAAATGGATTGACGGAATCCATCGTTGTTTTTTGTTGCATACTTTGGATTTTAACACTTCTCGACTCAATTTTATGGAGAAGGTGCAGTATCATTTTTCGTCGCGAGGCCAATAAAAGCCCACAGTAACTGCATCTCGCAGGTGTCATGGGACCGCCACCAGTTTTGGTGGGGGATACTGTTAGAGGGTTTGCTAATTCCAAGACAACCCTAACCCTAGTTAATAAGTGAGAGGGATTTAGCACCCTGCGTGTGTAAGTCCAACCCAATGATCACATAGTTATTTGATTAGGACTTTAGGTCTTTTTTGCGGGACTTTTAATGTCGTAGGGCCTAAATGTCAAGTTAGTGAATAAAGTTGGGTTTCCCTCCAATTTGGATATTTCTCACTCTTTTTTAAATTTGAATAATTAGGGAGGCAAAATTGGACCAATAGGATTCAGAGGCCAGAGTCCTTCTCTCTACTATAAAAATGGGACCAACTCGAGTTCCTACACATGTTTCATTTCTTCATTTCAATAAAGCAGATTGATTCACTTGTGAAATGGATTGATGAATGTCCTTGCTCTCTATTATTTTTTCTCCATCTCTCATGCTTATTTGTGTTTTGCTAATTGTTGGATCTGATTGTTATTGGGATTGCATGTTTTTATACTTTTTATGAGGGAGAAAGAGAGAGAGAAAAAGAGTAGGCTATCTTGTTGTGGATCTAGTGTTAGTGGATGTAGTGTTAATGCTTAGAATTAGTGGATGTTAGAATTAGATGTGAATCTTCCATTCATGTTGAAATCTGAATTGTACTATCGCTCTCATGGGAACGAATCTATGTGTGACAACTAACTTCATCTCTTTGATGCTAGATTGATTAGATCTTGGGTTGAGGTTAGGAAAGGAAAGAAATGCACTACAAATATCATCTAGATCTAACTCTAAAATTTTATGCAGTAAATCTTTAAATGCAAAGCGCGTCACTCTTTGAAAGGTTGATGGAGCGTTACAGAGTCCAAATGGCATCACCTGATATGCATAGGTACCAAACTCTATGGCAAATGCAATCTTATGAATGTTTTTAGGATCTAATCGAATAAAAAAATAACCACTAAAGCCATCCAAAAAGCTCAATGCCTTTGCTCCTCTCTTTTCTTTCAGCATGGCGTCAGTTAATGATAAAGGGAAGTGATCTTTTTTTGTGACTTTATTAAATTCTTTTAAATCCACACATATCCTTAGTTTATCATTTTTCTTGAAAACCACCATGATGGGTTATAACTGATGGGGCAAGGGAGAATGTAGAACGCGAACGGAAAAGAGAGCAAGAATATTTGCGGAACAGCTCTCTCGTTGCAATAGGCTGCTAGATGCAAAAATAATCTAATAGAATGTTTATGCTAAGTATATTCACAGTTTGAATGTTCTGTTGTCCAACAAGATCTGATAAATTAATTGATACTCACAAAAATAGAATGAGTACAGTCCATCGAAGAGATTAGAAATGGTGTGAGGTATTACTATAAATCAGATTCGATAAAAAGTTCAAAAACTTTGGAGTGATAGTGCAACAAAATGATGGCGAGTTCTTCAGGCATCAAAGACAGCTATTCTCTGATAAAAAACTGAGGAGTTGTAGACATCCGTGTTCCGATTAGAGTGAGTGAACAAGCATGATTAAACATAAATGAAGTGCATTCAAATCTCAACAAGCATTCATCTACGTTATACACAGATAGAAAAATGTGTTGCTGCTATATTACTGTTACATACCTATGTAACTAGCAGTACTTCTGACCTCTAATAATCCATTTAGTATTGGGGGCTAAATGGCAAGGTACCCTTAAGATTAAGGGTATGCTCCCTTGTATAAGGATAGGCAAGTGACTATACCTTAGTTGGAGGTATGGAGTCACGTGACCCTTGGTTAAGGAGTACCCTTAGTATTAAAGGTAGGGTGTCTTAGATTAAGGTACTAGTGTCTTTGGTTAAGGGCAGGTAGGTGTCTATGCCTTGGATGGAGGTATGGAGCCTAGAGAGGTGTTAGAAAGTCATTGGATGACTATTTATCTAAACCTTGGGCCTCAACCTTGAACCATATCACTTTATTGGTCTAGGACCAAAGTATACTTGCACAACTTGGGCAATGGGACCTAGTAGGAGGGCACCCTTCTACTAGGTGTCCATTGAGTTCCCAACTCCCACAAGAAAGGCATTCAAAGAGTCATAGGTTATGGAAGGAGTCTCTTGACATTCCATAAGCCTATGGAGGCTCTTGGAGATTCTTTAACTCCCCTAGGCTTCTCTCTCTCTCATTGGATGTGCATGGAATTCCATAGTGCATTGGAAGGGTCCATGGGCCATCTATATGAGGGTAGTAGGGCGCCCATTGGGAGGGGAGATCTCTCTTGTTTGCTTTGCTTATGCTCTAGTGTTTCTACTAGTGTTTAGAGTGCTTTCTTGTGGTAGTATGCTTGAGGTTTGGATCTTGCTTATGGTATGGGACATAAGTAGGGTTTGGATCTTGAGAATTCTATGGAGTGTTGTGATATGCTTGTGATTTGTTTATGGTTAGAAAGGGGGTGCTAGATAGGTCTTGCTTGGAGCTTGGATCTAGCTATGGTTGGGTGGGGAATACTTGAGGCCAGCTTGTTATCTATCTTTGTGGTTAAAGAGTAGGGACACAAGTGGAGGAGAGATCATTGGAGGCTTGCAGATCCTTACTTGCAAGTGGAGGCATCCTAGCTTGGAGTTGGAAAGCATCTTGAAGCTTGCAGGTTGCTTGGAGGACATTTGGAGGCTCTACCTTGGATTTGGAGGACTTTCTCACCTCTACTTGTAAAAAATACACTGAAGCACAACAATGACAGTTACAACCATAATGACGGCGTAACTGGGAGGCTCAAAATAATTCGTCTCATGGATGGAGCATCACGTAGAGTGTGTTTGGATGATCCATTTATAGATTGCATCCATGTATTAATTACAATAAATGATTGTCATATAATTAGGCAAGTCGTTGTATTTGGAAGTATTTGGCTTGTGTGACAACTATACATTGTACACATAGTCAACGAATCAGGGAATGTTGACGTGCCCGAGGACATCTCTCACTTCACATTTTAGGGGAAGTGGTTTTCTCTAACATCGAAAATGCTGGGACGTGGCTGGGAACGTTCCTCGTTCAAAATAGACAACCTTCGGCATTTTCTCTCTCTTCGGGATTTTGTGAAAAAGCCAAAAGTGCCCTAAAAGAGTTCAACTCTGAAAAGTAGATGACCTTCAAAAATTTTCTCTCTCACATTTTGCAAAAAAACCGAAGGTGTTGAAAACAGTTGAACTTTTGACCTACACATAAGTTGACTTCTTCGAAATAATTGAACGAAAGAAGCCGAAGGCAAGTGTCGCAGTTTTCGAAAAAATGCGAGATGTGTGACACTTAGTGTTTTTTCTTCAATTTGTGAGACTGTTGTATTTTTTCGAAAAGTGTGAAAAATGCGAGTTGTACAAACTTAGTGTATTTCTACAGGCTGTTGAAAAAGTAAAGTGTATCTACAAACTTGTTCTAAATGCAAGTTTGTGGAAGTCCTTGAAGATGGCCAAGTCTTCAACAAATTCAAATTATTTAACTTAACATCTGAACTTAAAATTATGATAGGATTGGTTCTCTTTGTTGGAGATCAGCCAGAAGCCCGTTGTAGATGTTCTTCAAATAGTTTAGCGGTGACATCTGTTGAAAGGTGTGTTTTGTCTCCTCCTCAATACAATTGCAGACCTTTCAATTTGAAGTATTGCAGTAATATGGTTGCTTCTTTTTTGCAAACACCTGAAATCATATCTGCACCAACTGATCTAATTCCATTTCATAAAAAAGAGGACAGTACAATTCAATTGGTAGAAGTCCAAAGAGTTGAGGATGTACATAAACCATATATTCGCTTTTATATAGTTGATGGCCAACACACAGTCGACGCGGCTAAAAATATTTTAGCGTTGTTATGGAAATAAGGTGAAAAAATTGAAAATGGACATATTCTAAAAAAATATTACCAAAGTCGAAAATCACGTATCTTGAGCCATTTGATTTCATCTACTGAGTGTGTTGCTATATCAAGGGCGCTTAATGAAATATCAGAAAAGTGGAAGTTAAAGAGCTCATACATGGAGCAATTGCTACAAGCAAGACTACAATGCGAGTCATTGGGTCGTCCCAAAACACAAAAAAGGTGGGCAAGCTCCTAAAGAGTGGAAGGTATATCTTCTTTTCTGATTTAGATAATTACTGCTAGTAATGTTTTTTTTTTTTCAAATGATTATTATAGAATAACTAATGCATCTTTATTTATGTTAGTGTAGAATTTCAGAAGCATGTTGAGTAATGTTTTGAGAAAAAATGATCCAAAAGAAATATACAATTGGGTCTATTTGAAGGATGAAAACTAGAAGAAATGGAAAAAAATTTGTTAGCTATGGAGGCTAGGAAGGTTATGAAACAGTTCCGGTGAAATAAGCGATAATCCAACTGAGATGTCAATTATATCAGGTGAGTGTTTTATGATATGTAAAATGTTATTCTACAATAATTACTTAAGTTTAAATTATTTTTGTTTGTTTGTTTGTTTGTTTGTTGTGAAAGGTCATTTATTGCGACCTGTTCAAGGATTGAAGGAGAAAGACATGTCAGTTCTCTTTGATGGCTTGATCGATGGATCCATTCACTTTTTTCCATTGGAGGATGCTGATCATTTGAAAAAAAAATTGTTATTGGAAAAATTTTGCACGAGAGTCAAAGATGAAAGAATTATTAAAAATGATATCAAACAATATTTTGTTGAAGCCTTGAAAAAACCTCCACCAAAAATGGCATTATTTGGAGGAAAAATATAGTTTCACCTCTGAGTTTCTGAAAGATCTATCTTCAAAATGTTGTAGTTGGCTAGAGGTGGCTAAACTTAGAAATAAAGAAACAGAGCCTTTTCCAGATAATGCTACGAAGGCTATCAAAGATAGGTATGATTTTGTCCATGGTGTCAAAGTCATTCAAACAAACGACCCTTGGATTGTTCATAGGATTGACAAGCTTATCGATATAGATCCGTTTCGCATTCCTATACCCTTTTTACATATCACATTAGGCATATTCGATTCCACTTCTTTCTCTGATTGTGTTGAGCTCTCCTTCCGTAAGTTTTTTAATTTGGTTGATGTTAAAACAACATCAACACATTACCACATAGTTGCTTTTCTTTCATCAAGTGAAAACCTAAGATGTTGCTTTCGAGAGATAGAAAGACTGGTAGGCCATGTGCAAATGACAATTGGGTTCTATAAGTTCAACGGAGGAGTGGATGCACAGTTGCAAAACTGTCAATTTGATACAGTTTTATTCATCTTTGTTTCTAAAGATGATGAAAATCCATACCTTATAGGTCTTATGCAAGAGAAAGGATTGCAATTTATATATGATGAGATAGCAAGTCCTGATCCTCCTGTTATCAAAAAAAGACATGATGCAAATTCCAAAGAGAAATTACTACATCGTCATCAAATAATGATGAGCACTCCAAAATATAGCATGGTGAAGCTTTTTAGTGGCATTGTTCATCCACGAGCAAAATGTAATGAAATCTGGAGTCATTTGGTTGCCACATTGACAGGTGTGTACATATTTGTTGTATAGAGTAAACGAATGACTTATTAATATATATTATGATGATGTTATTAGATGAATTGTAGCATAATTCTCATAAATAGTCATCACAGTTTTTTAATGTTTGTCCATTGTGAACACACAATTTAACACTCTTTGTTTTATTGTTGCATTTGAGTCTGATTACATACTGGATGGATCTACATATGGAGGATTAGGAAGGGCATGTCTTGTTAACAAAAGATGTCCAATCTCTTTTGTTGACATCTCTGAAAGAGAGAAGTTTTTGAAGGCATTTTATAACGAGATTGTTAATTATCAAGTTTCAAGGGATGACAAAAGAGTTTCGCATTCAGATGTAGTAGATGTCAATGATAGTAAAGAACAATTTATTGGTGAACATGTTGGATTCTCGAAGGAAGCAACAACAGCACTCATGCAACTTGTGGAGGTTCAAAAAGACATATTTGATAATGTGGATGATGATGAAAATATTGTTGTTTCTAATGCTATGGATCCAAACGAGCAAGTCAATGAAGATTTCCAAATACAAGAGGACTTGCATGAGGAAAATAATGATGAACATAATCTTGGTAATTAAGATTCTAATTATGTATGGTTTCAACTTTTGTTGATGTTTATTTGTAAAAGATGTACTTTTATTTGAATCAAACTTGAAGTAAATAAGTTTCATGACATAAATTATATTTGATCTTGTTGTACTTTTTTTTGTGTGCCGCAGATGTTACTTGAATTTATTTTGAGTTGTCTAGACTAGTTTGACAATATTTTGAGCTGTTTTCTAATAAGGATTTTGAATTGTACTTGTTAGTTTGGTATGTATTAAATTTAAAATAAAAGTTATAAATTTTATATTGGTTTGAAAATTGTTTTTATATTTATATTCTCATGTGTTGTTTGGCAGCCTGTTCTCAATTACGACTTTCAAAAATGGATGCAGTTGAATTTGAGACTATAAATTCATGCAAAGTGCAAGACTTACAATACGATGCAATATTAGAAACAAATATGGATGTGCATGCTATTGACCAAGATATGTTGGTAAATAATGCTGAGGAGTATTTTCAAACATTGCAATGTGCTACAATCACAAATGAGAAGATTGGTTGTTCACTTGTCAAGCGTGGTGACATTGATTTCTTTGAATCACTTTCAGTGGATTGTTCTATTGTTGATTCTTCTTCTATCGTGGATATTGGAAGTGGAAAAGGTCCATTGAAATGTCCAAGTAATTCAAACATTCAATGTGATTATGCTCTTCATTATTTGGATGAAAAAATCAGAATTGTTTTGAATACTAGTTTTGGTAAAGCTAGGATTGGATCTCTTTATAAATTCAAACCTACTCATGGAAACATATTGCATCAACCATATGCATGCTCCAAAACTAATGTAGAGCTTCAACAAATTTTGGACGAAATGGATTTTGCAACCATCAATGAATTTGGAACATTTATAGAATAAAATTTTTGGTATTCAGTCTATTATAAAGTTCTTTGGAGTGACAATTTATCTTGTTGCCAAGTCCTATCAAAAAGATGATTATAAATGTATCAAATTAAAGTTCAATGAATGGCACGTTTGTTTTTTTTAATTGCAATGTGATTGTATTGCAGGATTGGGACTATCAATGTGCCATCGGCCTATGAAATATATAATACTTAACTTGAATGGAGCTCTATGACAATGCAAATCATCCAAGAATGTGTTACATTTTTTAATGTAATTGGAAAACGACGTTATAACTTTCATATTGTTTGGGATCAAACAAAATGCTTTAGTGAGACAAAGTATAGAATGCCCGGAAACCGACAAGTTCGAGCCTTTTTCGAGCCATTGAGCTACCTCTGGAACAGATGCTACGAAATGCTTCCAATCAATACTTTGTTGATTGATGATGCTCCATACAAAGCTTGTATGAATCCACCTGGTAATGGGATTTTTCTTCATCCCTTTAACAATTGTTAGAAGTTGATTTTCTGAACACAATTCTTTGGCCATATTTGCTTTGTGTTAGAGATGCTCCAAGCATATCGTATTATATCGAAAACAATTGATTGGGGCAAGAGCCATTCAAAGATTCTTGCGAATATAAACATTTGATTAATTTTAGTTATTCTTTGTTTCCGCCTGATAGGCTATCGGTTACTCCTTTGATTGCATCCACATCAAGGTGTACTATTTTGAAAGGTACACTTTCCAAGATGAAAAAACATGTTGAGAAGATAGACTCTGTGAATGCTCATCAAAAAAATCTATTATGTGAGTATCACAAAAAAAAGAAAAAAAGTCGAGGCAATGTTTTGACGACTTTCACCCTTTTAGATTTATGTTCATCAAAAGATTCCTCAAACTTCAGCGAGAAAGACATGAGAATTTTTTTAAAGGCCTTGGTACAAAAGTTTCTTATGTGCGATTTGCGTTGTGACATTCATGAACAATTATGGTACAATTCATTAATGTTATTTTTGACAAATGGATGTTCTTCCTTGGCTTTTGTAAATAGTATGATAATATGTAGCTCATAGTAATCTTGTGAATTCAAATGAAAAAATGATTCTTATAAATAATAGAGTTAAAAATTCATTGTATGGGATTTGAGCTCTACCATTTATCATAAAACATTGTTTTTTAATCATAAATTCTCTACACTATACCTTGCTTATGAACAAAATTTAGCAAGAAGGGAAATGTCATAGGGCTTCTAGGACTCTCAAAAACGAAAAGATTCTAAAGAAAATATTTTAAGCAGGGGCATAATATCGCATAAGGAATAACTTTCAACCAAGCGCCTATCTTTTAATATAGGTTTAAATTTATGCTTTAAAAAAAGTCAATTAAATCATTCTCAAAGTTGATTCAAGTTGAAAATAATAGAAAACCATATGTTATTTCCACCTACTTTTAGACTCTTACAATATTTTTCGAACTTTAAAATTGCTCAACAATGATATGCATGTAATGGCAATTTTACGAAATTTATAGATTACACAACAAAAAAACAGGAAAGATTATTATAAAGATGTATTTTTAAAAACTTCAGAGAAAGTCCGAAACTTTATGTTTATTAACCTTCAAAGAAAATGACATTAGTAGAAAGTTTTATGCATATAAGAAAAGAAATGTGAAGGAGTTGCATAAGAAATTGCCTCCAACAAAGTGCCTATCCTTTTGTATAGGCTTGAATTCATGCGTTTAAAATGTCAATCAAAACATCAACTTGAACTTGATTTGAGTTAAGATTGCAAGGCTGAATAGATGATATCAATGTACTCTCTCTATGTTCTACATGCTTTTCATACATTGATTGTTCAAGAATCCATTTCATACTTTATATGGTCGATATTCTTGAATTACTCTTAGTCCCAGATTAACAATGTTTTCTAAAGTTTTCAGATTATATTAACCAAAAAAATTATATTAAGGATGTGCTTTTAAAGACCCAAAAGTGTGAAGCTTTAAGCTCATTATCCTTTAAAGAAAATAAAATTAGCAAAGAAATTTTAGGCCTGGATGGTTGGGTCCTTATACAATGATTAAAAGGCTTAGGACAAACACTTATTTACTAGTTAGGTATTGGAAGAGTAAAAGAAATATACGCACATCACTATAATAACATAATTCAATAAAAAAATTTTGAAACTTAATAACTTGGAAGTTACCTCAAGTTTTTGGAAATCAACAACTTGAAGCTGGCTAAAGTCGCATTGAGGCAAAGTATTGCATTTTAGATAGTGATCTAGGGAGTCACATTTTTGGCAACTACATGGAGTCACATTTTAGTTGAGGTTAGGAAGTGAATGTAGGCAGCACGGGCAGAGAGAGTTTCATCTAGGTAGAGAGTTTCATTTAAGGTAAGTAGTCACATTTTAATTGGGGTCCAGAAGTCACAACGTAGACAGGGGTAGGGAGATACATTTTAGGCATCACTTGTACTGGCCCTTGATAGGCGCTCCAAAACTCGTACTGTCTCGAAAACCGCTAAGGCAAGGAGTTGCATTTCAGATAGGGATATGGAATCAGATTTTCTGAATAGGCTATTCAAATAATGAAGTGATCATTGGGTCATGGTTCTAGCCACAACTTGGGGGCCATGTTTGGAAGACATGACCTTTAAGACATAACCCAATGGACTTAACCTGTGATGGGACCAGGACACATGGTGCATGATTGCATAAAAAAACAAGCCGTCAAACAATATATTCTTGACCAAGTTAATATCACAGAAGTTGAGAACAAGGAGGAGGGCCTGACACTCATGGTGTACACATGCCAATAGAAGCAAAAGGAAAGAGAGAATGAACTCTCTATCACTGATTGATCACATTCTTGATGGCAAACAACAGAAGTTGGATAAAGCGAGGAGAAAATACCTATTTGTCAAATACCCAGACATGACCGTAGACCTAATTACAAACGCACTCAACAAAGATATATTATATTTGTTAAGAACAAGAATAGGTGATAATGACATGTCACAAACAAATTGTATATGACTTGTGTGAGGGATAGATGGAGACGCAATTTATTTAATGAGGTTGTTGGGTCAGTGACTCTTGGCATACGAATCCAAGACATACCAATTTAAATAAATTCATTGATTTACTTGTTTTTATAATTATATTGATTCACTAAATATCTCAACAAGTGTTAGTGAGATCTTATTATTTATGACAAGAAAATAATCTTATTGTTATAATTTTCAATTAAATTCTAATTTATTACGTGCATGCTATATTTCATAAGTAAAAGATTTGGCTTAAAATCATATTTTCTTATACAATATACTATTCATACATTGACCTAAATGATCTTTATTCTAACCTTAGCTAATAAATTAACCTCCAACTTTGCTTCTTAGTTGCTAATATCAAACACTACACCTCTTGAAATTCCATGCTTGAGAACATGAATAGTCTCAAATTAGTTGAATTTAGGTTTACATCTATTTACAACACTTAAGACTGATCATTGTAGGTTCATAGGTGTGAAGATGAGCCAATGAGTTTAATGAAGATCCGAGATCACCAAATCCATGATAGTGCCTCCTTGATGTTGACTTCTTTGATGAACTTGAAGAGTCCTTCTTGACTCATAAGGATCACAAAGATCCAACATCATGTTACCAAGATCTCGAGAAGTAGGCTCATCAACATTGGCAAGACTATGCATGCTATAATAACCAAGAGTTTGCATCATATCTTCATGCTTGATTTCCATTCTAATCTCAGATCTAATGAGGCTAAATACTTCATTATGGAGATAAGTGTTCTTAGAGAATGATTCACTTACTCTCATAAAGAGTTTACAATTTGCCTCAATACATGAAATAAGACAAATTTTCACACTATGAGTGAGCAAATCACTCTTGCTCTTGAAGACTCAAGAGCATACATTTGATGAAATAACCATTTTCTTTCTAATTGATCTAAAATCAATTTGAAATCATTAAGAACATCAACTATGTTCTCAAGAGAGACACCATACTCAACTAGTATTGCTTTACTCCAACTTTGAGTTGCAAAAGTCTCACTAAAGCAAATTGATTCACCAAATGACATAAGAGAAGTAAGCATGAGATGTATACCACTTGAAATGTGCTCCTCTTTCCCTTGAAATTTGAGCCATATGAGCTCAACCATGTCTCTTGATATTCTTCTTGGAATCATAAGTTGAGAAAGACTCTCCTCCTCAATCCTTGGCACACTTGAACCTTGAGATGACTCCTCAAGATCAACTTCTTGGTGCTCCTCCTTGATGGAAATTCGAGACCTCCATGTCTCATAATGATCACAATAAACATAACCATACATTGTGCACTTTCTATGATCAACAATATTACTTATGCTAGAACCATAAGTCCAAAAATCACCACAACTTGACAAGATTTTTCTAATATTGAAATCAAGAAGTATTTCCATCTCAATAAAGCTAACTACTTGCTTATGGATATAAGTGTCCACTTTGGATGCTTTACTTATTCTCATAAGAAGTTTACAATTTGCCTTTAAAATTGAAAATTTACAACTTTCAACATTATCAATGAACACATCATTCATGATCTTAGAAAATACATCATGAAGACATTTCCATTTCCTTGTCTATATACTCAATGTAAGTTTACAAGAAAAATATGCTTTGCTATCTAATAAGGCATCACACTCAACTAGTATTGCCTTAATCCACATTTAAGATACAAAAATCTCTTTAAAGCAAAATAGTTCTTCAAAAGATGTCATGAGAGCATAAATGGAACTATTTTCATTTTGTGATTGCTCCTCCTTAATTTTTCTTGGTTTCTCTTGGATCATAACAATAACTTTGAACTTATCCAAAGTTCCAAAAAAAATGCTTTCCAAGAACATGAAATAAATCCAAGTGACATTAATAAAAGAAACATCTTTCTTTGCATCTTGAACTAAAAAATGCACTTCCAAATGAAAAACTTTTGGAGGTTTGAGATGTGTGGTGATGGACTTTTGAAGACAACTCTTGTAAGTCCTTGTGAGACTCCAAGCCTCATGCATCTTTCCACAAAGGAAACACATTTCCTTGGATTTGTCCTTCTTGCCTTTGATTTTGCACTTGAAGCTCCATCCTTCACCTCGGGCCCCTTGCTTTGGTTCTCCTTGGATGGATTGGTCTTCATTTTGTAGCATCCACAAAGATCAGCTCCAATCAGCCCTTTTGGAATCCCTCTTGACCCAAAGAATATCTCTCTTGAGATTTGGAATGGACATGAAATGGTTTGATAACAATCTATGTCAAGAATCTTTCACCAAGCTTAAAAATTAGACATCTAAAGATTCACAACGATCCCAACCATGTATGAACACTCAAATATGGACTCCTCCTTGTTCTACACTCCCAATTGAATCACAACTTGACCCTCACCCTCTCACAAAGAAAGTTGAATTAGAACTTATTTGAGTTTCATGCATACAATGTCAAATTGTGTTCAAAAATTGAATTCATTCACCCCTATTGGACTCCACCAGGTACCAATGACTCTACCTCTTTAGAGTTGGAATGAAATTCAAATTTTCAGAAATGTGATACTTCTCTCTCACTAAGATATGTGCTTAAAAAGAGCTAATGCCACTTAGCAAGATTTGATCACAATGAAGAAGACAATTTTTCCACCAAAGTCAAGAAATGAGTTACTAGATCTTGCCCTCTACAAAGGAAGGAACTCTTAGGATTTTTGGATCAAACTCTACACATGTGACTCACACACCTCTATGACTCTCTTTCAAGCCAATAAAACTCAACTCTTTGAGTAGGAGTGGAACAATGTGACTTAGATCTCAAAAATCACTTCTAGAACTCTCCAACAATGCTTATCACCTTGTATTGGTAGATTTTGCTTTTATGAGTGTTTGTGCTCTAGAAATTCACTTAGAATTTCACTTGGAGGACTTATTCAAGGCTGACTTCTAGCAGTTAGATGCTTCTAGTCTCAACCCTTTCACTCTTGAACACATCTAGAATTAAGATACAATGGATTTCAATCTCTCCCCTTGCAAATCACTCCTTAATCTATGGTTTTTGGCAATCTTTCACTCTCAACTTTAATGCAGACCCAAAGCATCTGAGAATCAGCTTTAATGTACTGTAATAAAGCTTCAAATCATGATTGATCTATACCAAGAACAAATCAAAGGAATAGAAACAATGCATTAGAGAGCTTGAAAAATGCACTAGATTGATTAGTTTTGGGTGTATGAGACATTAAAAGCACCAAAACTGAATTTTATTGCTCAGAACAGGTTATGTACGGCCTCACACTTGTGGGATTACACCTGAAGCCCACAACAATATTTGGTACAAATATAATGATTCTATCTATCTATTCAAACTCGCTACCTCAAGATTAGCTAGTTAAAAAACTTGCTAGTTTGGGTGTATGAGTAAGATATAGCATCAAACTGAAAAATATAGCTCCAAAACTGGTGTTGTATGGCCTCACACGTGTGAAAAGTACCCCTACATCCCACAACCAAGTTTGATGCACAAATTTCAAGGCTAACTAACTCTTCAAACTTGTCCACTCAAGATTAGTGAGTTTTCTCAAAAAACTTGCCAATCTGGGTGTTGTTTAGATCAATGCTTTAATCTCTTGTACTTGGCGCTAATACCATGTTAAATTTCAGAGAAATAAAGACCAAGAATGGATCTAGATTAGATCCTCAAGAGGTGTTGGAAGCTAGATTACATGATCTACTAATCAACCAATGATTAGATCAATTCCCCATAAAAAAATCTAGCAAAAACAACAAGCAAATGATTAAACTTGAGACCTACTGCCTTCACACGTGTGAATAACAGTACCTGTACGGACTTACAGCAGAGAGTGAAGTACACAAGTGTTAGAAAGCAATAGAACCATAAAATCACAACACAAATATGAGAATACTCAAGATATGCCTCCAAAACCAAGATCTTGCCTCATTGATTTCTCAAAGTGGATCCATCATGGATTAAATACAGCAATCATCATACTCCCTCTCTATGACACTTCCAGCACGTGTGAGACAGGTCATAGTGCTTATCCATATCCACTTTGGCTAAGATTCCATTAATTTGCCACATCATCATTGGTGGCTAGTGTTGACCTTCTAGATTCCTACAAATTAGGAGATAGGTCCTACGATCTAGGAGATTTGACTTTTGACATGTATGAAAGCTATATACAATGGATCTGAACTTTCTATATGATATTTCACACGTGGGAGACCACTCCTACCCATGTGATATAGCATTTTCTACCACTAGAATGGTGCCAAGTGGAATAATACTACTAAACTACTTTTTGGCCAATTTAGCCACTAGTTTCCAATTAAATGATATGTACAACCTATATGATCTATCTAAATGACTTAGGCATAGATTTCACACGTGGGAACAGGCTCCACGCATGTCTAATGATGATGAGTACAAGTCATTATGGTATTTACAAGATTTAACCAAGTTACCTTTTGCCAATTTTAATAGGCTCTGCATGTTCAGATGATACATTCTTCTATGCCAGAGCTGATCTTCATTTTCTGAAGCATTTAATATGCTTTCAGAGTTGCTGATTATTTTGGCTTGGTAGAGATTTCCTTCTCTGCATTCGACCGTCAACAACTTGTTTGTCATTTTCTCGATCATACAACAATTGTTGCCGTCAAACAAAACTTGAATGCCTTGGATATAGATAGCAGATCCTTTCTGAGTGAGGGCACATAGAGTGCTCCTGGCAGCTCTACTTGGCTTGGGAGTGTTTGTAGCTATAGAGAGCCGATGCCTTTGATATCGTGTCTGCTTCCATCACCTAATATCACTGCTCTGTCATTTTCGAGTTCGCAAAAGTTAATCAAGATCTTCTTGTTGTAGGTTATGTGAGATGTTGCTCCTGAATCGATGACTATATCATAGTCGTGTTTAGAGTAGCTTGTCGAAGCTTCATCGACTATCGTGAAAGCTTTGTCATCTCTTTCGGCATCCTTTGATGACTCTGCAACGTTTGTCTTTTTAGCTTTTTCTTTCCTTTTTGGGTTGAATCTACAGTCGTATGCAAAATGCTCTTTCTTCTTGTAGTGCATGCAAGATATTGCTGGATTGAACCAGCATTTGTTGGTCGTATGGCCTGGTTTGTGGCAGTGATCACATGAAGAAGATTGTTGATTAGAGGACTTCGTCTTCTCGAATCTTGGCTTGTTTTTGTTCTTCTTCCTTCCTTTCGTGAAGAGAGCCTTCTCTTGATCACTGCTTCCCTCTCCTTTGTCTCTCATCAGTCTCTCATCAGCGACAAGACTGACTGCTTTGTCGAATGTCATATATGGTAGATTCAGTATGAGCCTTCTTAGCGGCTGATAGGACGTTGATAGAGATTTCATGAAGTACATTAGTTGTTGTGGTGCTGGGACCGGATGCTCTTGTCCTGATGCAGCGAGTTGAGCGAAGATCGTTTTGATCTTCTCAACGTGCTGATCTAACTGGTTGCCATCCCACCGTATGGATTGCAGCTGATTGTGAAGGTGCATGACTGAAGCTACAGTCCTCACTTCATGCTTCTGCTTTAATCTTTCTCACGCTGCATGGCTACTTTCGTAGTCTTCAATCTGCATGAGTAGATCTTCATTTATAGACGAAACGATGATCACCATTGCGCGCTCATCCTTTCTGATTCATTCAGCTCTCCTCGAGTCTCCCTCTAGAGGTTGCACCTCTGAGAGCTCGGTCACCGACCATTAGCCTTCGCCCTTCAAGAGTGTCTTGATTTTGAATTTCCAGATTCTGTAATTTGCACCATCAAGACTGATTGCTACTCTGGTCTAGATTGTTGTAGCCATATTGTGTTGTCTGGAAGTATCACTGCTAAGATATCAGTAGTGATAACATGTAGGCTCTGATACCATGTTGCGAAAGCTTTTTCTTTGTTTCGTGTTCGTCCTCTCTTTTGATTCGCGAACAATTTTTTGTCTTTGAATTTTCTTTTTGTGCGAAAGCCCTTACGGGATCCCAGACACTCAACTACACATCACAGAACATATTTTATTCTAGCAATCAAGAGACACAACACAAGGCCAAGAGATACATGAAATAGAGCGACTATATTGTCAGTTTGGTTTTAGAATGAGATCGTCAGTTTCTCGCTTGTTGGCGGGTTGACTCTCTGATCTTTCGCTGTGTTCTGCTTGTTGGCAGACTTTTATGCACATTTATGGTATTTTTGCTTTCTTACTCTATTCGCTATGTCTCTCTCTGTTTGTTACATATCTCTATATTCACTATCTCTCTTATTTTGTTATGATCTAGAGAGGATTGTATATACCTCCACTGTGTGGAGTTTATAAAATAGCTAAATGTAGAATCACAAGACTAGTTAATGCTAACCAACTAGTTAGTTAGTCTCTGTCGTTGCTATTCGTTTCAGCTGGGCATGAAGCCCGTTGAGCTGCCAACTGGCAGTGCATAGGATTTCTCTTTATTTGTTTCATTCTTTTCGTTAATTTTCGTAGTCTTCGTTTTGCGCCCCTTTTGCGGTTTGCGGTCCTAGAGGTGTGTTTACGATTCAAGATAGATTCATGAATCATTCGTGCTTCGAGTCAAAGACACGTTGACTATCACGAATTGTTCTCGTTCAACCTTCGTGTCTTGTTCCTGTTGCGACAAAGTTGCAGGAGTTCACCATTTCTGATAGACCCTTCCACTAACCACCATCACCACTATTTCTACTAACGTTATCTCTCCACTCCCTCCACTTCCACCCTCATTCTCTCAACATCTATTCTTTGGACTAACATCACCAACTCATACCCCTGATCAATAACCAACCATCACCAACCCTGAAAAGCTCTCTGAAGCAAAGACGCTCAATGATCAGCCTAGCCAAAACAAGCTACCATATGCATTGGTTGGTAAGCCAACACCAAGTGTTCAAAAATAAAATCCAGTACCAGAACCAAGAGATTGCACATCAGTAAAAGTTGGCCAAAGAAAAGAAAAAAGAGGTGAAAGAAATAAGATCCATGATGATCGGGCAGAAGATAAAATTGGAAGAGGTTCATCAACAACGGAAGTGCCAGATGCCCTGGATCAACCAAGTGCAAGATGGATCATCGGGTGCAATGATAGTTGATGCCCCTCTGGTCAAGCCCAAGGATATACAGTTCCAGGCCCCACAAGCTACAGCCATCCAGATGGAAAAGTACGTGTGGCTAATTCAAGAACGAGAAGCCGAGAAAAAGAATTTTGAAAATGTTGTGGCTAAACAAGAACAGATCATCTTTGATTCCCAGAAACAACTCGAAGAAATGACTAAGGCCATGCAGCAAGTCTTGGACAAGGTGACCCAACTATGGGATATGGCGTGCAAGGCCCAAGCGGGTACTTCTGTGAAGAAACCACAGGACGATGATGGAGATGATGGAGCTGATAATAAGAATGGGCAGACCCAGACAGTAGATGGTATTTTGGGATCGGGTGGCCAGAGAACCCAAGCTGCTTCCAGAGTTTTTCCCCTCTTGATCATCCCACTGACAAGCTGGGAAACATGTCTGAGTAAATGTTAAATCTTTCTGTCTGAAACGGTTCAAACTGAGAAGATTAATCTTAAAGAACCAGCGTCTTGGAACGGGCAGAAACACCCGATTTCAGAGTCAAGAAACCAAGAAGAAAGATAAGTAATCGTGTTCACAAATTCGTTGTAGAAATCTGCGAACAATGGATTACCTTTTTCATACCGTCTATCAAAGTGGAATTCTTCATTGCATTCTTCCATTTCTCAAGCCAATCTTTACTCATTAATCTTTCGGGTGGAGGGCGTGCCTCCACTTTGTGTCCTAGTCGACAAAAACGAGTTCTCCAAAGACTATGGTCGAATGGAAGATATTTACGACGATTAGAATATATGACTTTCCTAAGATGTTTTGCATATCGTGCAGGGAGATTACTTCCACATATATTACAAGCAAGGTATCCGGAAGTAGAAGAACCGCTACACTCACCCAATCTATGATAATTGTGCATCGTCCACATCAAAATACCTTTTAATTCAAATTCTTGAGATCTGAAAGGACGTGAAATGTCGTACACACAAATCCCTCTCCAAAGAATTTGCAACTCCTTGACAATGGGTTCTAGATAGACATCCATGTTTTTTTACCTTGTAACGACCGGGAATGATGTGAGCAAGTAAAAGATGACCTTTTTTCATTGCCATCCATGGAAGTATGTTGTAATTCACAAGCATCACTAGCCATGTTATCCAAGTAGAAGATCGATGGCCATGATGATTAATACCATCAATGGCCAACCCAAGTCTTAAATGTCTTGGCTCGGTACAAACTATCGGGAAACTCAAAAAACTCATCAACACGAACCAGGTTTGAGTTGAGAATCTATCATAAATCATAACCCCTACAAGACCAAACTGAACGAGAATCTATCATAAACTCACCTCGACCCTTGTTCATCAATCAACCTAGACTATCATCCCATTTAATCTATAGTTCAAATATTGTAGGGTGAGATTGAACTCGAACCAGGTTCGAGTTGAGAAATCTGAACTTGAATCTAATTTTATGATATCTTGATCTGCATGAACTTGAATTGGAATTGGACTTCAAACTAAATCTAACCTTCACCTCGAAGAAGAAACTTCACTTGAAATTTTAATGAATAAGAATCAACCTGAACCAATATAATTTTGATATAATCTCTGTAGTTAAATGGACTGCTAGCACACACATATGGTAGTAATGTTGGTAGGTAGATCTACTCAAACACTGGAGAAGCTATAATGATACAAAAATACTCATCAAACAAAACTGAGAAGTTCAACCTAGAAGATGACATGGTGAAGAAACCCTAGGATGGCAACACTGGTAGGTGCAAATGCTCAAAACTGGAGCTACTATGATATGAAAACTAACCTATCAGAAAAACCCAGAAGCTAAACGAGATGTAAAACAGGTGCAAGACCATGTTGAAGACTTCTTTTTCTGTAGTCAAATTGGGTAAGTGTAGATATCTCAATTTGAAAGTGGTTTCTAAACAAATAAGCTCAAACTATGTAGGTGCAGTTTGAAATTGAAAAGCCTCAATTCGAACCAGGTTCGAGTTGAAAAACTTTCACTTCCACATGTGTAGGTAGAATTACTCAAACACTGGAGAAGCTATAATGATACAAAAATACTTGTAAAGAGCTGCAAATTTCAAATTCCACCAATGCAGCTGAAAGTGGATCAGCAAATGAAGATTCCAAACTACAAGACCAAGAAGAGACAACTAAGACACAAGAGTGCATTGACAGTAAAAGTGCTAGGCAGGAGCCAACTTCAGATACAAATGACACACCATTTGATGAAAACAGAAGAAGAGAAGAACTGCTACTTGTAGTCAAGTTCAGTTGGCAAGAACTCGAACCTAGACTTTCTATAGATCAGCTATTGTGGGGTGTAGCTTGAACCCGAACCAGGTTCGAGTTGAGAAATCTCAACTTCAATCTAATTTTATGAAATCTTGATCATGAAGTTGAACTGGAATTGGACTTAAAACAAAATCTAAACTTCACCTTGAAGAAGAAACTTCACTTGAAATTATATTGGATATGAATCAACCTGAACCAATCTATTTTTGTGATAATTTTTGTAGTCAAATTAGGTAAGTGTATATTGCTATGAGTTCTTGTCTTTCTTCACACCCTACTCGAGCTTGACTCGAATTGGCAAGATTTTAGTTGGCAAGAACTCAAACTCAGCTCACCTCACCTCAACTCCACCTTAATTCGAGTTCAATAGAGTAAACCCTACAGGACTAAACTGAACGAGAATCTATCATCCACTCAACTCAAACCTTGTTCATCAATCAACCTAGACTTTCATCCCATTTAATCTATAGTTCAGATATTGTGGGGTGAGCTTGAACTTGAACCAGGTTCGAGTTGAAAAATCTCAACTTCAATCTAATTTTATGATATCTTGATCATGAAGCTGAACTGGAATTGGACCTCAAACGAAATCTAAACTTCACCTTGAAGAAGAAACTTCACTTGAAATTATATTGAATATGAATCAACCTGAACCAAAGCTTGAACTTGAACCAGGTTCAAGTTGAGAAATCTCAACTTGAATATAATTTTATGATATCTTGATCTGTATGAATGAATTGGAATTGGACTTTAAACTAAATCTAAACTTCACCTTGAATAAGAAACTTCACCTAAAATTTTAATGTATATGAATCAACCTGAACCAATTTAATTTTGATATAATCTCTGTAGTCAAATGTATCTGCTAGCACACACACATCAACTCGAATCTTGTTCATCAATCAACCTAGACTTTCATCCCATTTAATCTATAGTTCAGATATTGTGGGGTGAGCTTGAACTTGAACCAAGTTCGAGTTGAGAAATCTCAAACTTCAATCTAATTTCATGAGATCTTAATCATGATCTTGAACCAGAATTGAACTTAAAGATAAATCTAAACTTCACAATGAAGAAGAAACTTCACCTGAAATTTTAATGAATATGAATCAACCTGAACCAATCTATTTCTGATATAATCTCTGTAGACAAATTAGACAAGTGTAGATTGCTATGAGTTCTTGTCTTTCTTCACACACAACTCAAGCGAGTTGGCAAGACTCAACTCAACTCACCTCATCTCAACTCAACCTTAATTCGAGATCAATAAAGTAAGCCCAACAAGACTAAACTGAACGAGAGTCTATCATAAACTCAACTCGACCCTTGTTCATCAATCAACCTAGACTATCATCCCATTTAAACTATAGTTTAGATATTGTTGGTTGAGCTTGAACTCAAAACAAGTTCGAGTTGAGAAATCTCAACTTGAATCTAATTTTCTAATATCTTGATCTGCATGAACCTGAATTGGAATTGAACTTCAAACTAAATCTAGCCTTCACCTCGAAGAAGAAACTCCACCTGAAATTTTAATGAATAAGAATCAACCTGAACCAATATAATTTTGATATAATCTTTGTAGTTAAATGGACTGCTAGCACACACATATGGTAGTAATGTTGGTAGGTAGATCTACTCAAACACTAGAGAAGCTATAATGATACAAAAATACTCATTAAACAAACTGAGAAGTTCAACCTAGAAATGACATGATGAAGAAACCCTTGGATGACAACATTGGTAGGTGCAAATGCTCAAAACTAGAGCTACTATGATATGAAAACTAACCTATCAGAAAAACCCAGAAGCTAAACGAGATGTAAAACAGGTGCAAGACCATGTTGAAGACTTCTTTTTCTATAGTCAAATTGGGTAAGCATTAGAGGAGTTCTAAATCCAAAAAAGCCCCTTTGTAAAGATTCTTTTTATATTTTTTCTCAAATTTTTCTTACACATGGACCAATCAAAACACTCAAATTTGAAATCTACGTAACATAACTATTTGAGTCCACATTTTAATTCCACACTAAAAATGGCATATCTTTTTAATGGTAAGTTCAAATTTAGCGGAGTTTGGTGCATTGGAAAGCGCTCAACAAGGCCTTTCCATTGATATGTTATATGACATACTTTTGAGCTATGATTAAAAAGTTATAGCAAGTCAAAAGTATTAGTGTCATAATATTTTAACAATATAAAAGACATCTTGCACGAATTCTTAAAGGGTCTTTTTGGAGCTCAAAACTCCCCTAATGTTTAGATATCTCAATTCGAAAGTGGTTTCTGAACAAGTAAGCTGAAACTATGTAGGTGCAATTTGAAATTAAAAAGCCTCAACTCGAACTAGGTTCGAGTTGAGAAACTTTCACTTTGACATTTAATTTAATGGCGAAAATTATATCAATATAAATTTAAGTCGTTAACATGTGTACTATGTGTAAAACATACTCAGCCGAGCTTGAACAAAAACTCACCTTAATCCATCACAATTTGGCAAGTGTTTTGAAACTAGACAACTCGAACCTAGAGGGTTGTCGCAACACCCAATTGAGAAGGTTTCGACTCGATGAAATTTGACACTAGTCATAAAATAATGTGCCATCCGTTTCTAGATTTTATGGGTGGTTAGGTGACTTTCTTTCTCTTACTATGTACTAAAACATACTCAGCTAAATTTGAACACGAACTCACCTTAACTCGAACCTGGTTCGAGTTCCTATCTTCAATAAACTCATCTCGATAAGCCTTGACTCGACTTAACAAGACTCGAGTTTGAACTCGAACCCGAACTCGCCCTAGATTCGAGTACTCAAATTATGTGTATATGCCAGAATAAAATGTAGGTATTATTCAACATAATCAATCACAATTTGGCAAGTATTTTGAAACGTGAAAACTTGAACTTAGAAGTTTGTTGCTCTACCAACTAAGAAGGTTTTGACACAACAAAAATTGACAACAGTCATAAAATTTTGGCTTTCCCTGTGTTTAGGTTTTATGGGTGACTTTCTTTTTCTTACGATGTAATGAAACATTATGTGAGTGCAGTTTGAAATTGAAGAGCCTCAACTCGAACCAGATTCGAGTTGAGAATACTTCACTTTGACCTTAATTTATTGCAAATATCAGATCTTTATCAATTTAACTCATTTACATGGGTACTATGTAATAAAGCATACTCGGTTGTACTCGAACTCGTTCTCGAGCTCACCTCAGCTCGAACTTGGTTCGAGTTCTTGTCTCAATAAACTCAACATGACAAGACTTGAGTGACTCAACAAAACTGCATCTCGAAATAGGAATTGAACTCAAACTTGATCTCCACTTGAACAAGATTCGAGTCCTCAACTTCAGATTGCTATGAGTTCTTGTCTTTCTTCACACCCAACTCGAGTCTGGCTCGAGTTGGCAAGACTTCAGTTCGAAAGAACTCGAACTCAACTCAACTCAACTCACCTCCACTTTAATTTGAGTTCAATAAAGTAAACCCTACAGGACTAAAATGAACAAGAATCTATCAACTCAACTCGAACCTTGAATAATACTTCACTTGAAATTATAATGAATATGAATCAACCTGAACCAAAGCTTGAACTCGAACCAGGTTCGAGTTGAGAAATCTCATCCTGAATCTACTTTTATGATATCTTGATCTACATGAACTTGACTTGGAATTGGACTTCAAACTAAATCTAAACTTCACCTTGAAAAAGAAACTTCACCTGAAATTTTAGTGAATATGAATCAATCTGAACCAATCTAATTTTGATATAATCTTTGTGGTCAAATGGATTTGCTAGCACACACATATAGTACTCATGTTGGTAGGTAGATCTACTCAAACACTGGAGAAGCTATAATGATACAAAAAATACTCATCAAACAAACTGAGAAGTTCAACCTAGAAGATGACATGGTGAAGAAACCCTAGGATGGCAACACTGGTAGGTGCAAATGCTCAAAACTGGAACTACTATGATATGAAAATTAACTTATCAGAAAAACTCAGAAGCTATGTAGGTGCAGTTTGAAATTGAAAAGCCTCAACTCGAACCAGGTTCGAGTTGAGAAACTTTCACTTCGACATTTAGTTTAATGGAAAAAATTTTATCAATATAAATTTAAGTCGTTAACATGTATACTATGTGTAAAACATACTCAACTGAGCTTGAACAAAAAATCACCTTAATCAATCACAATTTGGCAAGTGTGGTGAACCTCCACTTTAATTCGAGTTCAATCAAGTAAACCCTACAGGACTAAACTGAACAAGAATCTATCAACTCCACTCGAACCTTGTTCATCAATAAACCTAGACTTTCCTTCCATTTAATCTATAGTTCACTTGAAATTATATTGAATATCAGATATAATTTCTGTAGTCAAATTAGGAAAGTGTATATTGCTATGAGTTCATGTCTTTCTTCACACCCTACTCGAGCCTAACTAGAGTTGGCAAAACTTCCGTTGGCAAAAACTCAAACTCAGCTCACCTCACCTCAACTTCACCTTAATTCGAGTTCAATAGAGTAAACCCTATAGGACTAAACTGAACGAGAATCTATCATCCACTCAACTCGAACCTTGTTCATCAATCAACCTAGAATTTCATCCTATTTAATCTATAGTTCAGATATTGTGCGGTGAGCTTGAACTCGAACCAGGTTCGAGTTGAGAAATCTCAGCTTCAATATAATTTCATGATATATCTAAACTTCACATTGAAGAAGAAACTTCACTTGAAATTTTAATGAATATGAGTCAACCTGAACCAATCTATCTCTGATATAATCTCTGTAGACAAATTAGATGAGTGTAGATTGCTATAATCATGAACTTGAACTCGAATTGGACTCTTAAAATTGTTGCCTTTGTCACTTAACTCAAACAAAACTCGAATTGATGCATCTAGATTCTCAAATAAAACTAGATGGTTACCAACTAGCATAGTAATTTCTTTGTGTTTGGATAAGATAGATAATTTGTCTACTTAGTCTGATTTCAACCCATATAGAACATACACCTTATTGTGCTTGGTCTAATTTCAGGCCCAACAAAAAAAGGACCTTGATTTTAAACAATTAGCATCAATTACTATTCCACAAAAAACTATCATACAAAAGGAAATTAGATTGAGACAAATAATAAAACATCGATATACAGTGAAGCAACCTCTAATTAGGAAATATACTTTGCATGCTTGGCCTAATAGCCCTTATCGGGATTAAAAATCTATATAGGAGTTATTGAAATAAGCATGATTGTCATCTTTCATGTCTCATGTGTGCACGTCTATTCGAAATATGGTTTTGATGTACAAGAAACAATCTAATAACTTATTGAAAGTCTATCATCTTACTAGATTAAACTCAAAGAGCTATCTAATTTAAGGTTTTCATAAACCAAGATTATGTATTTCTACTTTCAAGGATTTTCAGGTTAAGGCAACTAAGAAAACATCGACATTAGGTGAAACAACCTGAAAAATAGTGCGCCGGTCGTTACGATTGGGGAGCATCAGGCCATAGCAACGTAGCATGGATGGACTATTTGGCAATCAAACGTCAAAACTGCATTTCTCAATAGGGTTTTGAAGTAAGTCATATACATGACTCAGTCATAGGATATCAAAGATGGGACTGATCGTGTCTGCCTATTACAAAAGACTATCTATGGGCTCAAGCAAGGATGTAAAGAATGAAACGAAACTCCTCACATTGCTAGGAGTTCTCAAATCTTCTTTGCAAACACTGCTCCAGGTTTAGCTACATGTGAATTCTACAATACCTATTCTCACTTCATAAGCACATTCAAATGTGCAAATTATAGTCTAATCTCAAGATCTTGTTTTTCAATATACCATGTGCTTCCAATTCAAATTTGGGAGCCCGCCCAAATCCAAGGCTACTCTACATCATCGATTAAACTGTTCAAATCGTTTAAACTACTAAGCAGTTAAATAGGCCAAACTCGTTGTTTCTAAATCAAAAATGTCAAATGCAAGATCATCTACACTACAATATTGCTGACTGTCCAACTGCACACAGTGTATTCCTAGCAGTTCAACTACAGAATGTCAAACTCTAATAGAAGATTTCCATATTGTCACCAATCTACAATCAAACTAGCTCTCTTAATGAAGCTTAACCAGGGCGTAAGGTGCACAATAATTCAACAACCACAGTTCAAACTATTGAAAGTCCCAACTAAACTGCGAACTTCAATAGCCCAAGTGTACTACTTCCAATTCAAATTTTGAAGCCTGCCCATATTCCAAGTTGAATAGATCAATAGCCCATATGTTGTACCTCGAATTCAAATTTAGAAGCACATCCATAACCAAGGCAACTCTCTTTGGAGAAGTCGCTTCAAATGTATTGTGTAGACCTTTTTTTTCAAGCTAGATTAGATTTTAGTCCTTATCTCTATTTCACAATTTATGATTCAAGTTTGGCCTGTGCGCCAAAAGTATTTGCTGTAGCCTAAGTCATTGGTCCCATTTCATTTTAAGCTATTCCTCTACGTTATATCCTTGTGAGCAATTCTTCTCGAGATCTCATTTATGTTATGTTTCTCTAGGAGCTTCATCTGTGTGAGCATATATTTAGGAGCATTCATGGTGCTCATTGGAAAATGGCACATATCTTTATCAAATCGAGTGATTCTCGTCTAGCATCTTTCGTTAACATTGTGCATCATTGAGAGACAACTTACTAGTTGCTTGCTTTCTGTGGGATCTAAGTGAGAGCCTGATACTAAAGATCTGCCTAGTTCGTTGTCCTTAACTTGAGTAACTGGTATGTGGAAAAAATAGAATGGGAGAAAGGCGAAGGAATGCAACTAGCTTTCAAAACTGATGTGAAGCAACAAAAATAGTGACACGTTGAGGTCAATCAACAAAAACCATATCTAAAGGTAAGCAAGACATACCTCTATCAACTTTTGGAGTACTTGATTTTGCTACAATCAACATAGCTTCATGAGATTCTGGAGTACTTGATGTTGCTATGGTCGAATCCATTTTATTTTCCTTTGAGAAATTCTGATTTAGAAACATGAATGAAAGCACTTATCATTAAAAAAGACTTGATAGTACTACTTAGTGAATCAATATACTGTCAAAAGAAGAAATATATATAGGAAACTTATATAACACATATTCTTTGACATTGATCATTTGATTTGTTTCAAATGATGCTTTTTATAACTTAAAATTTGTATAATAACAAGAACATAACTTGGGAATAAACACTTAAGACTTTTGGTTTCAATATATATTGAAAGATTAGAAAACATAATGTTTGTATATTTTAGATCAGTATGTTTGTGGAGATCCTATTCATTAAAGTCCCATAAGGAATTATGTTAAAACCTCACATTAGGTAATCAGATCTTCAGTATATAAAGTAAAATATAAAACTTTCATGAATGGGTTATTCCATTCGATTCCTAGTTCAATCTAGCTCAATGTAAAAGACTACACCTCTTAGGAGAAAAGCATTGTCATCAAGAGATGGTTTAAGACTTCTTCAAGCTGTGAATCCATCTTGTTAGCATTACTAGGAAAGAAATATTCTTCTAACTCGAACCTGGTTCGAGTTCAGGTCTATGTGACAACAAGAAGTTCTTGGCTCCATCAGAATAGTGTCCCTCCAACTCAGGTCCATAAAAATTTATATTGAAATCTCACATCAGGTAGGTAACTTCTCACTATATCAAATAGAATGTATAATTGCCATGAATGAGTACTTTAAATCGATTCCTACTTCATGTTAGAATTGGATGTATGTCAAAAACATGTATCTTGAACAAGTTTCAATGTAAAAAACTACACCTCTTACATTGTAATCGCTTTAAGACTACTGAAGCCATGAGAACAATGTAACAAAGCATTACCAAAAAAAAAATCACTTTGAACTCGAACCGGGTTCGAGTTATAAAGTACTAATATGGCATACACAAGTTCTTGGCTGAAACATGATTGGTGCTTGGAGTGATTACACCATCCATAATTGTTTCCCAACTCAAATTTAGTACAACTATTGTTGCTGCTCTTAAGTCCTATGTATAGGTTTTGACATCAATCATTGACAAATATAGCGTGCCTTTATCTCGAACTTGGGTCAAGTTGTGAATTAAATTTGCTAGAATTTCTAGAAACAAATGTAACATCAAGTGAAAATAGTCCTAACTCGAATTGGGTTCGACTTGTGAAGCATTCATGTGGCATTTACACTTTCTACCATCTCCACCATGACTAAGAGATTACAAAAAATTAACTTTGTTTAATTTGTTTCAGTCCATTCATGCAGATCCTCTTTGTTAAGGTCCAATAAATATTTATATTAAAACCTCACATTAGGTAGGAACTATTTATTATATCAAGCAAAATGTATGAATACCATGATTGAGTAATTCCACTCAATCCCTAATTCAAGTTGTGGAGGGATGTGTATCTAGTTTCGGTGTAAAAACTACCCTCTCAGGAGAAAGACATTATCATCAAGATATGGTTTAAGAATACCTACAACTATGAATATAGCTTGTTAGCATTACTAGAAAAATTGTTACTCTAAACTCGAACCAGGTTCGAGTTCTAAAGTGTTTATGTGTCATTCACAAGTTCTTGGCTCAACATGATTGATGTTTTGAGTGATCAACCATGTATAAGTTTCCCCCAAACTCAGAACTAGTAGAACTTGTGTTGTTGCTTTTAAATACTATTTGAGATTTCTGGCATCAATCATTGGCAAAAATAGTCTACCTTTAACTCGAACTTGGTTCGAGTTGTCAATTAAAGCTTGCTGGCATTACTAGAAAAAAATGTAACATCAACTACGATAGTCTTGACTCGAACCAGGTTCAAAATTTGACATGTTTATGTGGCATTCATTTTCTTCCATCACATACATGATTTAGAGGTTGAAGTGTAACCATCCATAAGTGTCAATTCTATAATACATAGATGCTTCAAACAAACGCTTTAAATTCCAGTACTAAAAGATGTAAATATTGATATATGCCTTTTTAGCATCCATTAATTAAAACACGAACCTGGGTTCCTGGTTCGAGTTGCTAACTCGAACCTAGTTTGAGTTGCTAAATCAAAACTAGTTCAATGCATGATTGTGAATGTGAACTTAGATAGTTTCTCCTAGCCCAACCCAACAAGATTTGTGTTTTGAAATGCATATGTACAAGGTCTTATTGCTCACACAAATTAGAGTCATTATTGGCAATATTCAATAGCAAAGACAATGCGCATCTAGCTTGATCAACTTCAACAACTCTCAGAATTCAATGGTGAAAAAAAAAAACAAAGATGATTGAATAGAGCCAAGTGCTAGTGCTCTTCACTTGAACCAAGCTTTTTTAGCATCCATTGATTACAACTCAAACATGGTTCGAGTTGCTACCCCAAATCTAGTACAGGTCATGAATCGTGAACAAAACTTGAGTAGGTTCTTCTAGCACAAACCAGTAAGTTTTTGTTGTGATGTCGGAATACACAAGAAATAACATGTTTTCCAAAGTGTATTGGAAAGAAAAGATGGGAGAAGAGGAGAGGGAGCGAGATATGAGATCCATCAGTATATCTAGTATCTACTAGTAGGATGTTAATACTAACATCAGTGAGGAGTCCGGACTCAGGAGGCAACGACATTCGGGGGACTTAAAAGAGAGTATATTGTTGTTTTGTAATTTGTAAATTTCCAGTGAACCCTCAAAGGCCTTCAATCTAGTGTCAATAAATCCAGTGTCCAAAGTGTACAATGATTCAATGACTATGCTAGCTTTATGTAATATAGACATCCTCAAATCCCAACTTAGCTTGATACAGTTACTAAGTTTACGTATTAAGAGTCATGATTTGTCCTAAAATAGAATTTCAATAAAAATGCAAAAATCCTATAACCAATTTGAATGGTTCGACGGTTTGAACAAGGCCTATCCGATTCAAAAGCGGTTCACGCCATCGAACCGGCCGGTTCGAACCGAGTATGTTTGAACCGAGTATGTAAACATTAGTATGTATCATGCTCGTCATATCTAACAAAAGCCACCCTATCTTAGGACATCAAATCAAGCCCAATACAAGTAAGTTTCTAGTCCATGCAACTTTAAACACATTGTAGAGAGCCATTTTAAACAAATAAAAGTTTCTCTGTCTTCATGCTAAACATCTGTAAAGTTGATTCAATGCTAGGTTTTTGAATGATTGTTGCTCTACCTTTATAGACAATTGGATACTTTCAATAATCTCATGGTGTGTCAATTTTAGTAATGACACAAAGTGTGGAGGCAATTGAAACACTAAAAATATTGTGTTTTGAGATCAACTGCCACTAATAAACATAATATAAGCATTGATAATTTTGCTACTTTTTACTTTCTCGAATTGACAAGACGTGTTGTTCCACAAGGCATGAAGTCCATATGACATTTTCAATATTGCAGATAATTGCAGGTGATGAAGTACGTTTGTATGTTGGTGGCCACATGGTTGGCCTTGCTACTATCACAAGCATGGATCCAAGGGCCATCTGTCATTTAGTCTCGCTAGATGAAAGATGTGCATCTGTAAATGTCACAAGCGCGTGTGTTCCACAAGCTAAATTACCTTATCCCTCATGTGCAGTTTCATGCTTGGAAGAGGTAGTTGGTGGCTTCACTAAGTGGGATATAAGTGAAATGCAAGCAATCAATGACCTTCCTCGACAACATACCAATTACCGAATTTTGGACATGAACTATTTATAGCCTACAAATGGCCTAACTCAAGAACATGTCAATCGCCAAGTTTTGGAGTTTGATCATTCACATCCCACAAATTGGCCACCTAAACAACGTACCAGCTACCCAATTTTGGACATTGATGACCTATTTTCTTCGGATGAAGAACGTTGCCCAATTTTGGACATTGATGGCTTATTTTCTTCGGATAAAGAATGTGACCATTAATATGTACCAATACAGCCTACCGGTACAAAAAGAAAACAGACATATGGAGGAGAAAATATTTTCAAAAACAAAAAACCAAAAATCACATCGATTTGCTCATATGTCCTCTTCCTGCTTGGTCTGGGGACATTGGTCCTTTGACAGATGCAGGCATGGATCCATTGGTGAGTAAGCTAATTTATAGTTCATTAAATTGTATCTGTTAAGAACATTATGAAGATACCTTTGTTGAGTGATGTAAATTAGTCGATTTGCTCTGTCTCTGGGGATTTGAAAATCCAAGACATAAGTGTGCTTCACTCAAATCAGAACGAATGCAGGCGAAATGTGCTTCAAAACTTCGAGGATGCGTTTCGGATTGCGAAAGCATATGATTCCACAGTGGTGGCATACAGGAAGCAGTTTGCACAAATTTCAACCACTTTGAAAACCAAGAAGGGTAAGAAGCGCGGTCCAGACTAAGCAAAATATTTTGATGAATTAGATCAAGCAGCATCAAAACCCAGGAAGCCGAAGAGAAAGAGATTCAAGAAATCTATGTCCCAAGAAAAGGCTAAGAGAGAAAACTTATGTTTTGTCTGTAAGAAGCCTGGACATATGATGAAATTTTGTCCAGAAAGGAAGAAAGTGTCTGCTCACATGATTGAAATCCCAGGAGGCAATGGTGAGACTTTGGAAATTAACCTGACTGATTGTGAGTGTGAATGTTCTTTTAGTAGTACTTCTTTCTTGCTAATGAACTTTTTTGTTTAATTGGCACAGTTAAAGATCAAGAAGTGAGTATTTTATTGGACAATGGTTCAACTCATAATTTTATTAATTCTTGTCTTGTGTAGAAACTCAGCCTGAAAACTGAAGCCAACAATCATAGATATAAAGTTTATCTAGCTTCATGAGCAGAGTTGGAGACTTGGAACGTAAAAGTTCCGAAGCTCCTAGTTTTGATGCAAGGACACACGGAATTAGTTGATTTTCATGTTTTGGACCTAGTACGAATGGTTATTTAGTAAATCGCCTTCTCTGTCAATTGATTTTGAAAAGCATGTTCTCACTTTCAAGGTGGGTGATAAGGTAGTTACATTACTTGGCAGTAATTTTGTATGTCCGTTGGATCAGATTTCTACAGTTAATAAAATGAAAACATTGGATTATTCTGAGTATGAGGTTTTTTCAATTTATGCTATTCCAGATGTGGATGTTCCTGAAATGAATCTAAATAGTTCTCACATTCTCAACAATTCTTAACTCGGTAAATTTAGATCATGAACAAGCCGTGAAAGAATAGATCATAAATGAATTTGGGAATGTTTTTCCATCTGAATTACCTCATGGTTACCACCGTCTAGGTCAGTAGACCACATGATTGAGTTAATTTCAAGAAGTCAACCTGTCTCTAGAAAACCTTATAGGTTCTCTCAGAAAGAGGACACAGAGATTTCAAATCAAATAGAAAACTATCTGAGGATAGGACATACACAATCTAGTAAATCACCATGGGGCACTCCTGTTCTTCTTAAAGCGAAGAAAGATGGAGGTTTCCGGATGTGTGTGGACTACAAGGGTCTTAATAAAGTGTCTATCAAGAATAAATATCCATTACCCATGATGGATGACCTTGTAGATCGCTTGGGTGGAGCACGATATTTCACCAAGATAGATCTCAGGACAGGGTACCATCAAATAAGAATTAAGTCAGAAGATGTCCAAAAGACATGATTTTGTTCTAGATTTGGTCATTATGATTTTCTAGTTTTGCCATTTGGATTACTGAATGCTCCAGCAACGTTCCAGCAAATGATGAACAATCTATTTCGTCCATATTTGGGGAAGTTTGTGGTTGTATTCTTAGACGACATTCTCGTTTACAATAAATCCTCGGTGGAACATGTAGAACACTTAAAAATCATCTTGATGAAACTCTGTCGGGAGTTACTCTACGCTAAAGAGTCCAAGTGTGAATTCTTTAAGCAAGAGTTGCTTTATCTCGGTCATAAGACCACAATAAATGAGATCAAAATTGACAAGGATAAAATGAAGATTGTGATTGAGTGGCCAATTCCAGAAACTGTGAGACAAGTAAAGTTTTTTTTAGGTTTTACACTTTTCTTCAAGAGATTTATTGAGAATTATGCTAAGTTAGCAGCACCGCTCCATAATCTGACAAAACGAATTGTTGATAAAAGGAAAAAGAGAAATCAACCTAGTCCACCTGTTGTTTGGAACGAGGAATTGAATCAATGTTTTGAGAAACTTAAAACAATGATTGTTTCAGCTCCCGTGTTACAAATTGCAAATCCAAATTTACCTTACGTCATGAGAACGAACGCAAGTGATGTTGCAGTTGGAGCAGTTTTATTACAAATGGATAGGCCACTAGCGTTTGAAAGCAAAAAAATCATTGGTCCTCAGTTGCGTTATACTACGCAGGAAAAAGAATTGTTTGTTGTAATCCATGCACTTAAAACTTGGAGACACTACTTGTATGATAGTAAGTTTGTAGTGTATAATACGGATCACCAACCTCTTAAGTATTTTTGTAATCAACATGATCTTCGGGGGAGAAAAGCTCGATGGGCTGAATTGATGCAAGAATTCGATCATGAAATCTGTTACATAAGAGACAGTTCTAATCAAGTTGTAGATGCTCTTAGTCAGATCGGTGGATTGAACGAGTTGTCATTTATCCAGATTTCTATGAATCTATATCTTTCGTTGAGAGAAAAATATGAATCAAATTTCCATTTGGGTCACATTTGGAACATTGTTCAGACGGAAGAAATGTGGACAGTTTTGAGTTAGAAACACAAGGGACTCAACTAACTAAGAAAGATAAAAAGATTGTGGAATAGTTCACCATTCGAGATGGATTACTATTTCGGAATGGGAAAGTTTCTGTACTTGGGGATGGTGAGCTCAAACGAAAGATTTTGTTTGAATGTCATGACATACCCTGTGTAGGACATCCCGATATACACAAGACTCTAGACTTGGTTAAGAGGAAATTTTATTGGCCAAAGCTCAAGCCATATGTCAAGTCATATGTTGTTAAATGCAAGCCTTGTCAACTAGCAAAGGCTGAACCTAGTGGTTTGTTGCATCCGTTAGATATCCTAGATAAGAAATGGGAAAGCATATCTATGGATTTTGTAGTTGGACTCCCAAAGATCCAACGACAAAATGATTCTTTTTGGGTTGTAGTGGATCGGTTAACTAAGTTAATTGCATTCATACCAGTCAAGTCAACTATAAAGGCTTCTGATTTAGCCCAGATCTTTGTTGAAAGATTATTTCAGTTGTATGGCCTGCCAAGTGACATTGTTAGTGATAGAGATCCTAAGTTCACAGGTCACTTTTGGTCAGCAGTATTCCATAAACTAGAAACTTCTTTGAGTTTAAGTTCTTCTGATCATCCTGAATCAGATGGCTAGACAGAAAGGACTAATCAATCTATGGAAGATATCTTGAGGACGTATGTTTCTCACAAGCAATCTCATTGGGGAGATTATCTCCCACTAGTTGAGTTTGCATATAATAGTAGAAAACATTTTGGTACATGTTACAATCCTTTTATGCTTATGTATGGTTTTCAACCTAGATCTCTAGTAAATGTTGAGACGAAGTCTATTAAGATCCATGATATGCAAGAAATGTTGCAAATGGCTAAAGATAGTATCCGAAGTGCTCAGGATAGAGCTAAATACTATACCGATCTTAAGAGATCTCCAAGAGATTTTAAACTTAATGACTGGGTATATCTTAAGATTCCAAAAGATTCTAAGATGTTACGTATATGGAAGCATTATAAGTTGTCTATCCGTTATTGTGGACCTTTCAGGATTGTACATAGAATTGGTTCTTTGGCATATGAACTCGATCTGCAAGGAAAATTGACTGCACACCCAGTATTTCATGTAAGTCGTTTGAAACTAAATTTACATGATGGTGATACAGTTGGATCGGATGAGGATTTATCCCATTTGAAAGATTTGTCGCTTAGTATACCTTTGGAACCTGAGAAAGTGCTCAGAACCAGAGATAAACAATTGAGAAATCGTTCTATCTCTGAGTGCGGGCAAAATCACGGGCAAAAAAAGATTTTAGTTTTATATTTTGCATTTCTAGAATTTGTCATCCTCCTTGGCAATCCTTATAGGGCCTATTTCAAGCTCAATTTTTTTCTAATGATACGATGCATGTTGGACCTTAAAACAAGATAATCCATGTCGATTTGAACCTCAAGATTTCTACCCTTGATTCAATAGAAGGAATAGGTCGAAATGGAAGCACATCAATCTCTCCACTTAAAGAAATTAAGTTAATATCATTAAACAAAAAAATTCTATATGACTAAAATGAATTAACTGGAACTAGTAGATTAAACAATATTTGTAAAACAAGAAAATCGACAACTTTTTGTCATAATGATGGAAATACAATTATTTTAAGCATGAATTCACTATACAAAATTAAAACCGTTGTCATTACAGAAATTCAAAACTTGGAAAGGGCCTTTCCAAACGATGCTTTTATTTTATTTTTTAACTTTGGCTTCGACATCGACCAATAGAAAGACCTAGAAATTAAATCTAGTATGTAACGTAGCTCATTGAGACTACCAAATTGATTTATATATTAAATTTTCTAAATTGCCGCCAGATATCTCTCATGCATATCATTGGCTGGCTTGTGCTGCCCATAGACTACAGTGCTACCCATAATCAACTTTGCCAAGTTAATATACTAACCATATTTGTTAAAGTCATAGGTTATAGATGACCACAATTATAGACCACATTGGTTTAGGCATTGTGATGACAATAATCTAGCATGGTGTGATTGAATTTAGTGCATTATCAAATTTCTTACAGTTTCAAGCGCGCGCGCACACACACACACACACACACACACACACACACACACAATGTCACAATAAAAAATTTCAGATAGTCCCTCTTGACCAATCAAGATCAAACCCTTTGAACCCTTTTATTTTATAGCATAACAAGTTGTAACAAAGCTATATAAAGTCTTACAATACAGGGTACCAAATAATTTTTACCAAACTATATAGAAAGTGTAGGAACAAAAAGGATTTAGAACAACTATGTTATAAAATATATACTAATGTTTTATGTGGTGGTCTACGATACGATGTTGAACACATCTCCTATTGTCTTATTTTTGTAAATAATATACTCAACTTTGACAATTGCTAGATAATATTTTTTTCCTCATGAGTGACATGTGATTTGGTGAAAAATCAGTTTTTATTGATTGAATTATTCATTGAAATATGACTTTGAATAGTATTTATAATATATGTTTATTTTTTCAAAATGTACAGGAGCAAATACTATTGAAGATAGTGCGAATATCATGTTAGAAACCGGATCTGAACAGTGTTTGCATCCAACCACTATAATAGTTGATAAAAAGTTTGTTGTCACCAAGAAATTTCAGTGGTGTATGGAAATGGAATTATTGTCTGGTAAAATGGAGTATGCGTTTTGTTTGTTAGTTCGTGATATTGCTAAAGGGAGGATAAGAACAGTGGGTATGATTTTGGACCTGAGTCAGACAATTGATGAAAAAGGAAGTGTATTATTAAAACTTCTTGTGGTATCATCAAAAAACATCATCATGGATGTTTATTCGTCGGTATGTTCATACAATGTAAACTTGATGAATCTCATAGAAGATCAATCTAAACCGTCATGTGCGACTTTGAGATGGAGTTTAGATTATGGCATTTCGACATTATCTCATAGCGATATCATAGATGGATTTAAAAATGTTTGTGCTGCAATGAATTAGAAAGGTTTGACTGTTTTACCTGAAAGAAAGAAGACAACCAAACACAAACTTTTGGAAAATAATAAAAAAGCTACTACTTCGAGAGGAAAAATGAGTGCTACTGCGATCGATGAAGATACGATCGATGTTATACCAACCAAAAAAAAAAAATTTGCAAGGAAGAGGTGCTTGAAAATATCATAGATGTGTTTGCACCAAGACGTTTGGCACAGTTGGATTCAACTGAACCCAATTTCATAAAAAAGTCCATAGCCAAACTAATGAAATATGAGCGTCGTTATCCTCTTGGGATAAAAACGACAGAGCAGGTATCAGATGAGCATACTTTGAATCCAAAATAGGTTTCACCTGACCCTAGATCAAAGATCAATAAACGTGCATGAAGAATCTTGAAATAGAAATTAGTCATTCACCAAAGAGGCAACTGTGGGCTTAATTTCCAATTGTCCCCCTTAAGGTCACGGTTGGTGCCTTGGTATCTTCGTCAGGTTCATCATGTTGAAGAACTTCTGGTGCTCGATCCTGGGAAGCGCTTTGGTGAAGATGTCTACGGCCATTCTGTTGTGGAGCAATATTGCAGGATCACTTGCCCTGAGAAAACTTTCTCCCGAATAAAATGATATTGGATTTCTATGTGCTTGGATTTGCCATGAAATCTGGGATTTAGTGACAGTGAAATATAGCTCAAGTTGTTTCACAAAATGGTGGTAACATTGAACTAAGCGTGATGTAAGTCGTGAAGTAATAACATGATCCATACAACTTCTTTTGAATCTTGACATATTGCGATACACTCTGCCTCGGTCGAAGAAAGTGCAACTTTATCTTCTCACTATAAGAGCTTGGAATACATAGCAAATTCGACTTCCTTCTTGAAGTTAGGTGGACATGAAATTGGTCCCCCTGCCAGATAGAAACAGATCCCGGAGGTAGATTTTATGGCTGTTCCTCCCCAATATGAGTCGGAGTAGCCTAGCAGGACGAGTGGGTCAATAACATTTCCATCATAACACAAAATGATCTAAACTTTCTCGAATATATCTCATCACTCTCTTTAATGCTTTCAAATGAGAGATCCTAGGATTAGACATGAGTTGACTTAACATGCTAATCATGTATGCTAAATTTGGTCTAGTACGTAGCATTGCATACATCAAATATCCTATGAGTGAATGATAAGAGTACTTCACTATGTCGAGTATTTCACTATCAAAATCAGCACAAGTAGGTTTAGTCAATACTATACTTGGATCCATTGGAGTATCAATTGGTTTGCAATCAGACATATGAAATTTTTCTAAAATGCCTTTTAAATATGCCTGCTGGCTAAGATAGATCTTCATCTGAAGTCTATTTCTTCCTAGCAAAGAATGAACAGCACCTAAATCAGTCATGTCAAATTCCTTTGACAGATCACTCTTAGTAATGTGCAGAAGAGAAGTGTCGTTTGACAAAATAAATGCATCACTACGTAAAGAGCTATGTAAACTAAATGATATCTATATGCTTAGAATAAATATTACATCCAACTGAATTGTTTGCAAAACCCAATTGAATGAGATAAGAGTTGATTCTATCAAACCATGCTCTTGCGGCCTAGTTCAGACTATAGATTGCTTTGTGCAGCTTGCACACTTTGTGCTCTTGGCCTTTGACTTCAAATTCTTTAGGTTGAAATGTATACAACTCTTCCTTGACATTGTCGTTGAGAAATGTTGTCTTGACATCCATTTGGTGCATTTTCGAGATCTTCTACGGTTGCTAACGCAATCAGAGTTTTGATTGATTGCATCTTGACGACAGAATTAAAAATTTCTTGATAATCCACTCCTTGGACTTGAGTGAATTCTTTAGCCACCAGCCGTGCTTTCCATTTAGCAATGGAACCATCAAAGTGATTATCTTCTTGAAGATCCACTTGTTGTCAATAACTCTCTTGTGAGTGGGAAAGTCAACCAGTGTCTAGGTGTGGTTCATCAAAAGTGAGTTGTACTTACTTTCCATAGCTTCTTGCCACTTCACAGCATTCTTGGAGTTAATAGCTTCAGCTTAGTCTTTCTTCTTGGTGTACAGGGCCATGGATTTGTCTTTGATGGACAAGTCGCTGGTCTTTCTCCGCATTTCTTTTTGATGATATTTTCATATAGGAACTTGGCAGGTAGTGCGAACATCAGTCGTTCGCACTGCCTTGGCTTCAACCCATTTGGTGAGGTAATTTGTGGCATGATAATATATCAGGCTTGTGAACCCCTTGCAGCTGGATGAATTGGACTTATGTAGTCCAAGTCCCCACTTTTCAAAAGGTGTTTGAGCTAGAACTAGATGCAATAGATCATAGTTCAATCTTGTTGGTCTCCTAGCTCACATTTTCTCAAGTATTCTTTCGCATCTTTATAAATCGTTGGCCACCAACATCCTGATTGCAGAATCTTTCGAATTATAAAGTATGATGCAAAATGACCACCACACATACCTTCATGTGAAATTGAGATAATCTGGGTGGCCTCATGGGGGAGAATACATCTTCGAAGGATACTATCAGATCCTCATCGATAAAGTTGGCCGACAATTAGCTGCTAAGGTCAAAATCTAGAATCAACTTCTGCTGTTCCACCTTCAATAGTGATTTATCTTGTTGGCCCTGCATAAGATACTCAACTATGTCAACGGCCCATTCTGGTATGTATCAATGTAAAACAAGACAACATCAGGTAGCTCAACCTCGAGATGGATTGCAGCTTGCTTCCCTTTTATCCGTGACACATGATCTACCATATAATGTTGTTTGCCCTTGTGAAGCACTATTCAAAATTCAAACTCCAACAACAGTCTAGTAGCAACCATCTAGTAATTCACCATGTGTTGCAAGTTTTATCGACAAGATAAAGCACACATGGACATGGCTATCCATGCATATGCCACATGAGATGAGGTGAAATCTAATTTCCACATCCTATATCAGGGTACCACATATAAAGTACGCATCAACGCTAACTCTATGGTCACCGTAAAAAAGAAAAGTGAGGTCTTTCTCATCCCACTATAGATTGGTCAGCTGATCTTCCAGCATCATGATTTGACTTCGAGATTTTGTTTGAAATCTCGTGAGCAGTGTATCCCACATCTCCTTTGCCTTGGAGAGTGTTGCCAGGTCAAGTGTGAGACTATTTTCGATGGATGAAGTACCTTGACATTTTTCTCCCTCCACTTGCGTAGCTCTTTGCCTGATGTCGTAGGCATCTCCTCTGTGCCATCCACCCAGGGGAATAAACCTTCACCCATTAGTATCAATGATGTCTTAACTTTTCAAGCTAGAAAGTTAGATCCTGAAGAATCCAGAACTATACAGATCTTGCTCTGTATGCTGCTAATAGAAGCCATTGCTTCTGAATCTGTGTACACTTGTTGATGGTTGATCATTTGAATGCTCAGCCCCTTGGATCTGGTAGCCTTCGACTATGTCAGATTATGACAAGGTAGGCTTTGATACCACTGATGACAATGAAATGCACTCAAAAAATGCAAATTCTAGCCAAAACAACTCAAGTTGCAAAACTGACAAAATTAAATTACGAACGATTCGCGAACTTTTCACGACACTCGAATTGTTTCTATTTGAGTTGGATCAATCAGCCTCTATAACGCAACCAAACGAAACAACAAATTCTATAAGAAAACATAACAAAACGAAGCAAAGCAAAACTTGCACTGACATTGATTCATGTTGGAAGCACATATTGCGAAACTACATGAAACGAAAGGAAGTGAAATAATTTGTGACAAGATCAATCAAGCAATCAAATTCTGTAACGAGACAAGATGAGACGAAACAGGACGAAACAAAATGAAACAAAAACTAGGCGAGCTCTGTAGCTGATTTACCCTTTAGCTAAGTGATCGCAAAGTGAAGTGAAGTGAAGCACGAAGTGAAAGGATTCGCGAAAGAAATCAGTTCATCAGAAATTCAGATGTGATCGCTGGTCACTACCGGCTAATGTACACAAAAGCTACAAAATCATCTACTGATTTTTCTGATTCTTTCAAGCACTACATGCAAATCCACATAGTGTATTGGCGTGAGAAAAATATTGTTCTCTCACGAATTCGAGTCTCGCTTACTAGCGGACCTTGGATTTGCAGATCCTATTACAGAAATTATCTCATACGTAGGCGGATTCGTATTCTGTATTTTTCGTTGTCTGGCAATTGTCTTGCTCACTAGCATAAGACTTACTGTAATGTGCATCAATCAGAAAGTATATAGTTCGTGAACAAGTTTGTGTCGCGTTCTTACAAATTAGAAAGACTAAGCATCTACAACTAGTTCGCGAATTACAAGAGTGGCAGATTAGCCATGATCTAAAACTCTTCTGATGATGTCATGATATCAAATCATATATCTGCACCCAATGGCAATCGGTTGATCTTCTTGTTGGCTGTTTGTGGGACAAGACTGATTTTGTGTCTTGTCGTGTCGTGTCATCTTTTGTCAAAGGTTCAAAATTTAAAGCTAGCAAAGCTTTGGCATTAGAAACAAAATATTTCTTCAGACTTAATTTCCAACAGTTCCTCTTAGGGTCACAGTTGGTGCCTTGGTACCTTCATCAAGTTCAGCATGTCGAAGGACTTTTGATGCTTAATCCTAGGAAGCCCTTTGGTGAAGATGTCTGCGACCATTTCTGTTGTGGAGCAATATTGAAGGATCACTTGCCCTGAGAAAACTTTCTCCCAAATGAAATGATATTGGATTTCTATGTGCTTGGATTTGCCATGAAATCTGGGATTCAGTGACAATGAAATATAGCTCAAGTTGTCACACAGAATGGTGGTAGCATTGAATTGAGTGTGATGGAAGTCGTGAAGTAATAACCTGATCCATACAGCTTCTTTTGAAGCTCGTGGATCCTTGCAACCTTTTAGTCCATTCTAGTTCTATCTAAAAACATTTGTAAAATCTAGGTGAAAAGAATTGAGTAGCAATAATGCCATAAAATACAGGTTCCACATCTTGAGAACTCGAGTACAAATGGCATCTAAAGGAGCGGAGCATGAAGGAGAAGAGTCATTCCTAACCTTTGTTCATGCTTCCTAATAGGTGGGAAATTGCTTTAATAATGATGACTTGATGTGTTGTTGCAAGCACAAATCATGTACAAGTGAATCTTCAACACGTGTGAACTCATGTGCTTAAGATTGATCAAGATATTACGGTGTTGAGTTCAATCAATGTCCTATTGATGGTCATTTGTATCTCAGTTTTCCTCCATGAAATGCACCCACCTTGATGCCCAATGTTGTGTCTTATGGTGGATGAATTGATGTGTTGGAAATATATTGAATTTTCTTTCACAAATTGTAATTTTTGTAACATGAAATGCATGTACTGGTTTGTTGGTTATATCATAATTAACGAGTAATTTGGATGTCAACCAAGCTATGCCATGGTGTTGGAATATAAAAAAGCTTCTATTTGAGACCTTGGTAATGCCAACTTTGTGCTAGGGCTGAAAAGTCTCCCTCGAACAAAGTGGGTAGAATTAAAATGATCCAAAAGAGGTTCTAGTCTCCTTGAATGTGAGTATAACAAATTATGCCTTACACTTGGCAAAGTAATCGACATCATTAGAGTCATCAAATTCATTGGAAAATTAAAAATTCTATAAGCAAGATGACTTTCTAAGATGTTGATGGAAAATAGCAAGAAACCTCAAAAGCTCCAGAAGTAGTGGTGGAAAATCTGATAAAATGAATGCCCAAAGGCCTAGAATAAACTCAGGTGCATTTGTGAAAACTATATTTGATAAAGAAATTTGAAAAACGACCTAAAAAGGAAAATACACTTTCATCAAGAATGCATGAATCCTCGATCATTTATATGGCCTGATTGGTCCTATAGACAGCAATCTCAACAGATGAAAAAGTTTAAATTCAATTCTCTTCTCATGTGCATGTTGAATTTTTGTATAAAATGATACACAATCTTACCTCTGCAGGCATTGATTGCAAGAATGAGATAATTTTTGCATGATGATTGACTCAATCTCCTCCTAGGCAAACTTGGCCCAATGTTGAATCCAATACCCAAACTTGTCTTTAGCAAAAGTGGCTTTCAATTGGTCAATGTTGGAATGGACTGAGGGAATAAGGATTGATTCAATAGGGACTTGAACTTTCTCTAGCATCTCATCAATGTATGTTGAGGTTGAATGCTCATTTTATTCATGATCAGATTGGTTCATGCTTGTAGATAAACTTATTTGTAGATTAAACTATTCGTATGACTGATAGCATATGTCGATTTGTCACTTTAATTTTTGCACTTAAAATGCTTTCGTAAGGCTAAATCTAAAACCCAATTAATTCGTGCATGGCTATGGAATCGATTATGTTGATCCAGTGACTTCAAAGCTGTGATCAAGTAGGGAAGCCTTCGATCTGTCAAATTCGGTCTGAATATGATATACTAGTTGCATATACCGAGGATTCCGCGCATCCCGCTCTTCCGTTGCACCACAATGTCACGATATTCCAACATGGTATCAGAGTTGTAATCCCATTCTCTGATTCCTAAACGTGGACTTAGGGCTTACATTATCAGAATAATTATTTAGATAAAAGGTAGACACTTGTTATTAATGTTTCCAATCATATAATCTACTATCTGCATACACTCTTCCTAAATTTCTAGATGGATTCACAATCACAGTATGATCTAATGGCAGAAAAACTCGATGATTCGAATGACCACTTATGGAAATTCAAGATGAGGGTAGTATTGATGGCCAAGGAGCTTTGAAAAATAGTTGTTTGAACCGAACAACTTCACAATGTCGATGAGCAAGCCATTTCCAAGTGGAATCTCAAGGAGACAACTCTGATGCTATAATGACCTTATTGTCCAGCCTGCCATCCTTATTGTCTTCATGTTCAATAATGGTCCAATATCATTGAACAGTCGAATACAAACCTCCATTGCAATGTCATCTACAGAATCAAGATACATTGCAGCCTCTCAAGCTACTAAAGAGACAATTTGGTTGAAAAATTTATTGTCTGATATTGGTCTCAAACAATCTGTTCCAAAAATGAATACTCAACAAGGAGGTAAGCCTGAAATTTTGCAGAACGCAATACGTGACATCTAATATATTTACAACAGGACTAAATCAAGAAGCATACAAGAATTTTTGTGCTATCTTGAATTTAAAAATCAAGGCGTTCAAGGATCCAGATTAATTGGGGGTGTTGGATTCCTATTTTCTCCATCCCTATCTCTTTGCTAATCTAGATCCATTCACTAACTGTTGTAAATACTTGAAAAGTCGCATACTCTACAGAAATACACTTGTTTCTTGACAGTCTATAGAAATAAAAAAAAATAGATGACAGTGTCCTGCTGACGACTCAACTGATACCGACTATTCGGCCTACTCTGACTACTTGTTAGACACATCGACTTATCAGACACCAACTATTTGGTAGACATTTGACATTGACAATTCAACTTTACCAATTAGTCATATGTCACTATCAGCTCAAATAGTCAACTCGAACAATCGGTAACTCATGAACAATACCTTTATCATGACCGAATAAAATCAAATATTGTCCGAAAGCGACTGCCCATAGCACATAGTGCCTTAATTCTAATTGTAAAATACGAATTAAGTATTCTTTTATTAGTTAGCCATATATAGCAGCTGGAAGATCTTGTGCTATCGTAACTTTACAATTACAAGATAGTTAACAGCTATTAAACTTATCAATAGACTGGTTTATTATTGGAGTGTGAAGACGAAATGGTCTGTACTTGGGATCCCTTGTAAATCTGCAGACGGTCGTTGCGACACTCTATGAAGGCAATTATCGCTGCCTGTGTGGAATCCCATGTAAATCTGCAGAGTGTCATCTTTTTCGCATTTTTTGCAAACAGTGTCGCATTTCTGGAAGTGCTTGAAATGGACTAAAACCTTCAGTGAACACTTTGTCATCTTTTTCGCAAAACCTTTAGTGTTCAGAAAAGTCCGAAAGCGACAAGGGTGACAGTGTCGGGTCTTTTGCCTGTGTAAGTGTCACATTTTTTGGGTCTTTCGCCTGTGGAAATTCTTGAGTAAAAATGCAGACTATAGTGACAAACAATTCAAATATGCAGACTGTTGAAAAACAGTTCATTTCTTACAGACTTCATTTGAGAGAGTAAAATTGAGAGAAGGAAGGAGGGCAATTAGGATGAGTAGGAGTAGGATTAAACTCCAACACTCCCCCTTAAGCTTACTACTACGAATCTGAATAGCAATTGAGATTTATCATATCTACTAAGGTAGAATGTTTATCTCTAGACAATGGCTTTGTCAAAATATCAGCCAACATATTGTCTGTATGACAGTAACTAAGTACATCTTGGTTCTGAACCTTCTCTCTAAGAAAATGAAATTGAACTTCTATGTGTCTAGTTCTATTATGAGTTCGTGGGTTTAGAAAATGGAGCTATATGGCTCTGATTGTCGCACTGGAGCATTGTTGGACCGATCTGTGAGAATTGCAGATCCTGTAGTAGCCTTCTGGGCCAAATTATGTCCTTCACTGCTGATGTAACTGCAACATATTTGGATTCTGTAGAGGACAACAAAATGTATTTATGCTCTCTGTTGTTCTATGAAATGGGTCCTCTTGCAAGGAAACAAATATATCCTGATGTGGATTTTTTGGTATCCACATCTCCTGCCCAATCTGAATATGAGTATGTGATTAGTGTGAGTGCAACTTCTGTATTACCATTGTAGTTCAAAGCATAGTGCTTTGAAGCTTGAATGTACCTCAGTACTCTTTGCAGAGTTTCCCAGTGTTATAGGCCTGGATTGGACATATACTGAGATAATGTGCTCACCACATATGCTAGATCAAATCATGTGCAGATCATAGAATACATTATAAATTCTATGACAGATTGATAAGGATACCTGCACATTTTTTGCTGATTTGCTTGAGTTCTGGGGCACATGTCTTTAGACAACTTGAATCCTGGATCCATGGGTGTGTCTATCGGTTTGCAGTCCTCCATGCCATATCTGCGAAGTACATTGGTTAGATAGGACTCTTGGCTTATAGTGATCCTTCTGCTTGCGCGATCTCTGTTGATCTCCATACCAAGTATTATCAATCGATATTTGGATCGCTCATGTACACAATGGTTTGTACAAGACCAGATATCTCTTTTGCAGTAAGCTCACTCAACCAATATATGGCTAATCTTGGCATTACCCATTGGAAGGCTCTCATAAGAGTCATGAGGTATATTCGAGCTACCATGGACCAGTGCATTTGCTATGGAGATGTCAGCAACGACAATCTTCATCAGCTCAGTGGATATTCTGATGCAAGCTGGGGAGAACGTATTAAGTTCTATTATAACTTCTAGACTCTAGTAATCCAATAAACCATGGCTCTGATACCAAATATGTTTGGTGGTGTGTAGTGAGATTATCAACTCTAATAGATACCAATAGATTAAAACAATAATGAAAGAACAATAATAACTATGTTAACAGGATCGTTGATTATAACATGGAGAACGAAGATTACGAGTTGTTTTGTTGTGTTGGGTTAGACTATTAGTGTAGGAGTCTTAGACTGCCATGAAAGAGATATTGCAAAAACGATTAGGCGTCTGAGACCGCCATACAATTCTCTAATGTTGATAACCTGATATGAAGAGAATGTAGAAATAGCTTAGGCATCAAAGACAACCATACATTTTCTTATAATGATGTTTGCGTAAGAGGAGTGAGAGTCAGTTTCATTCAACAAGAATGCAAAGATGTAGAACAGTAGCAAATCCATATAATAATGCTATAAAACAACAATCAGACCACAATACAATTACGCTGATAAGCGCGTGGTTTTAGTTACAAACTCAAATCAATTGCTAAAGTTCTAAATATAGTATATATATATATATATATATATATATATATATATATATATATATATATATATATATATATATCTAATCACTAACTTTGAGGAGTCAGCTACTAGATGACCCATTCTGGTCGTTTGATCTTTGCTTGAGTATCCTTTTTGAATCTCTTATTTGAATCTCTTTCTTCCGTCAATCACTCATTTACTTATATAGCAGCTGGAAGATCTTATGTTATCTTAACTTTACAATTACAAGATAGTTAACAACTATTAGACTCATCAATAGACCGGTTTATTATTGGATTGTGAAGACGGACTGGTCTGTATTTGGGATCCCTTGTAAATCTGCAGACGATCGTCGCGACACTCTATGAAGGCAACTATCGCCTGTGTGGAATCTCGTGTAAATCTACAGAGTGTTGCCTTTTTGAATTTTTTGCAAAAAGTGTCGTATTTCTGGAAGTGCCTGAAATGGACTAAAACTTTCAGTGAACACTTTGTCGTCTTTTTCGCAAAACCTTTAATGCTTAGAAAAGTTCAAAACTAACAAGGGCGACAGTGTCAGATTTTTTGCCTATGTAAAATTGTGAGGAAAAATTCAGTGTCACATTTTTCGGATTTTTCGCCTGTGGAAATTCTTGAGTAAAAATACAGACTGTAGCGACAAATAGTTCAAATATGTAAATTGTTGAAAAACAGTTCATTTTCTGCAGTCTTCATTTGAGAGAGTAAAATTGAGAGGAAGGAAGGAGGGCAATTATGATGAGTAGGAGTAGGATTAAACTCCAACAAACAAAACATTTGAGCTGTGATTATATTTAGCATAAACAATCTATTAGACTGTTTTTGCATCTAGCAGCCCATTGTAGCGGGAGAGCTGTTCCGCAAATATTTCTGCTCTCGTCTCCATTTGTGTTCTCCATACTCCCTTGCCCCATCATGTTGAAGCCCTAGGTTGGATATGTTGTTGAAGACAGGCTCGGCTTGGTCGAGATTGAGTCAGCCTGACTCGGTCTAGATTAAAAGCATATTGAGATTCAGCACTCAGCTCGATCGAGATTGAAGTAAAAAAGGCTCAGTCGAGAGTGTATGCAGAGGACTTTAGACGAGATTCAGGACTCGGCTCGGTCGAGAGTCAGGTCAAGAAGGCTCAGTCGAGATGGTATGCAAAAGACTCGATCGAAATCTAGGACTCGGCTCGATCAAGACTTATGTTGAAGACTCGGTTGAGTTGGCATTCAGTTCCTGACATTGGGCTTGTACCTGACATAGAACATTACAAGTCAAATCAGTTTAAAATTTTAATTTTAAAATAAAAAATTTAAAATCCACCAAGCAATATTCGTTAAAGGTTTACGCAAGAACATAATCCTCGAGGATTATGTTCTTCAATACAACATCATTATAATTACTACCAAAATGCATAACTCATAACCAAAACATACATCATTTTCATAAACTTAAAATTACAAATTTTATCTAGTTCTTCTAACATTACAATGTCTATTAAATACTTGCGACAAACTAATTTCCAAAATTTCAAACTGCAAAAAAATTACAAAAAATGATGTCTCCATCTTCCTTGCTGTTTGGAAGTTGTTGAGTGCCGCTGCATGTAGGCTTGAAGCAATTTCCTACGCGACGATAACAATAAAAAAATGGGTTGGGTTAGTGGCTACTTCTGTTGGTCGATTAAAGTTTATTTTTTACGACCCAGCTTCTGTTTACGGTTTGGTTGGTGTCCACTCTCCTTAGAGGGCATTGCGGCCTTGCCTAGTTTAGTTTTGAAGCAGCCTCATATGGTACTTTCAATTGTAGCTGGATGAATTGGACTGATGTAGTCCAAGTCCCCACTTTTCAAAAGGTGTTTGAGCTAGAACTGGATGCAATAGATCATAGTTCAATCTTGTTGGTCTCCTAGCTCACATTTTCTCAAGTATTCTTTTGTATCTTTATGAATCGTTGGCCACCAACATCCTGATTGCGAAATCTTTCGAACTATAAAGTATGATGCAAAATGACCACCACACATACCTTTATGTGAAATTGAGATAATCTGGGTGGCCTCATGGGGGAGAATACATCTTCAAAGGATACTATCAGATCCTCATTGATAAAGTTGGCCAACAATTAGCTGATAAGGTCTAGATTTTAGAATCAACTTCCGCTGTTCCACCTTCGGTAGTGATTTATCTTGTTGGCCCCGCATAAGATACTCAACTATGTCAACGGCCCATTCTGGTACTGTATCAATGTAAAACATGACAACATCAGGTAGCTCAACATCGGGATGGATTGCAGCTTCCTTCCCTTTTATCCGTGACACATGATCTACCATATAATGTTGTTTGCCCTTTCAAAAATCAAACTCCAACAACAGTAGCAACCATCTAGTAATTCACCATGTGTTGCAAGTTTTATTGACAAGATAACGCACACATGGACATGGCTATCCACGCATATGCCACATGAGATGAGGTGAAATCTAATTTCCACATCCTATATCAGGGTACCACGTACAAAGTACGCATCAACGCAAACTCTATGGTCACCGTCAAAAAAAGAAGTGAGGTCTTTCTCATCCCACTATAGATTGGTCAGCTGATCTTCCAACATCATGATTTGACTTCGAGATTCTGTTTGAAATATCGTGAGCAGTGTATCCCACATCTCCTTTTTCTTGGAGAGTGTTACCAGGTCAAGTGTGAGACTACTTTCGATGGATGAAGATAGCAAGGCTACTACCTTGTCATTTTTCTCCTTCCACTTGCGTAGCTCTTTGTCTGATGTCGTAGGCATCTCCTTTGTGCCATCCACCCAGGGGAATAAACCCTCACCCTTTAGTATCAATGATGTCTTAACTTTCCAAGCTAGAAAGTTAGATCCTGAAGAATCTAGAACTATACAGATCTTGCTCTGTATGCTGTTGATATAAGCCATTGCTTCTGAATTTGTGTACACTTGTTGATGGTTGATCATTTGAATGCTCAGCCCCTTGGATCTGATAGCCTTCGACTATGTTAGATTATGACAAGGTAGGCTTTGATACCACTGATGACAATAAAATGCACTCAAAATATGCAAATTCTAGCCAAAACAACTCTGGTTGCAAAACTGACAAAATTAAATCACGTGTGAAAAATCTACCATGTAGAATATTGTATATTTTGTCAATATTGTCTGTTGGTTACTTGAGTGGCCAAAGTGCCACTTGTACATACACACCTAAAGTAGGTTACCACGAGTCAAGAGGAGTGGGTGTGTCTATTTGGTAGTGATTCCTACTTTGTAGGATCTAGACCATGATTTATGATGAGATTTGTACTTACCATGCACCTACCCACATTAGGGCAAGAAAGTGGAGTCTACTTCCTTATTACATGTTGGATTTTCACCTAACTTTGCAAAGGAAGTGTGTTTTACTATGTATTCCCATTCTCCATAGTGAGAAGATAGAAACTTTTTGGAGCCTCAAGGAGAAACTCGAGTTTTCTCTCATTGTATGGCGATTACTCTTGATTTCCAATGAAATCCAGCTTTGGCACTTTGTAAACACTGTCTACAAGCTGTACTACAACCTTATTTCCACACGTGTGGAGTTGGATTATTCTATTTGATCAATGCTTTGATTGTCTCTACTTGTTTCCTATCAAGCTGCTGAACTAGATCTTGTTTTCTGATGACTAGTTTCTAATAGATTGTTTAACAAGCATACAATCACCTTGTGGATCATTCAAAGATTCATTTATGGTCCTTAGTACTGTACTTTTCACATCACGAACAATTCGCAAACTTTTCGTGACACTCGAATTGTTTTTGTTCGAGTTGGATCAATCAGGCTCTATAACGCAACCAAATGAAACGAAACGAATTCTATAAGAAAACATAACAAAACGAAACGAATCAAAACTCGCACTGACATTGATTCATGCTGGAAGCACAGATTACGAAACTACATGAAACGAAAAGAAGTGAAATAATCTGTGACAAGATCAATCAAGCAATCAAACTCTGTAACGAGACAAGACGAGACGAAACAGGACGAAACAAAATGAAACAAAAACTAGGTGAGCTCTGTAATTGATTTACCCTTTAGCTAAGTGATCGCGAAGCGAAGTGAAGTGAAGCACGAAGCGAAAGGATTCGCGAAAGAAATCAGGTGAAAAGAATTGAGTAGCAATAATGCCATAAAATACAGGTTCCACATCTTGAGAACTCGAGTACAAATGGCATCTAAAGGAGCGGAGCATGAAGGAGAAGAGTCATTCCTAACCTTTGTTCATGCTTCCTAATAGGTGGGAAATTGCTTTAATAATGATGTCTTGATGTGTTGTTGCAAGCACAAATCATGTACAAGTGAATCTTCAACACGTGTGAACTAATGTGCTTAAGATTGATCAAGATATTACGGTGTTGAGTTCAATCAATGTCCTATTGATGGTCATTTGTATCTCAGTTTTCCTCCATGAAATGCACCCACCTTGATGCCCAATGTTGTGTCTTATGGTGGATGAATTGATGTGTTGGAAATATATTGAATTTTCTAACACAAATTGTAATTTTTGTAACATGAAATGCATGTACTGGTTTGTTGGTTATATCATAATTAACGAGTAATTTGGATGTCAACCAAGCTATGCCACAAATATCTTATTATGGACCAGAGTTGGGGCTTGTTGCACAAGGATTTGATGGTGTTGGGATATAAAAAAGCTTCTATTTGAGACCTTGGTAATGCCAACTTTGTGCTAGGGCTGAAAAGTCTCCCTCGAACAAAGTGGGTAGAATTAAAATGATCCAAAAGAGGTTCTAGTCTCCTTGAATGTGAGTATAACAAATTACGCCTTATACTTGGCAAAGTAATCGACATCATTAGGTCATCAAATTCATTGGAAAAGTAAAAATTTTATAAGCAAGATGACTTCCTAAGATGTTGATGGAAAATAGCAAGAAACCTCAAAAGCTCCAGAAGTAGTGGTGGAAAATCTGATAAAATGAATTCCCAAAGGCCTAGAATAAACTTAGGTGCATTTGTGAAAACTATATTTGATAAAGACATTTGAAAAACGACCTAAAAAGGAAAATACACTTTCATCAAGAATGCATGAATCCCCGACCATTTATATGGCCTGATTGGTCCTATAGACAGCAATCTCAACAAATGAAAAAGCTTAAATTCAATTCTCTTCTCATGTGCATGTTGAATTTTTGTATAAGATGATACACAATCTTACCTCTGCAGGCATTGATTGCAAGAATGAAATAATTTTTGCATGATGATTGTCTCAATCTCCTCCTGGGCAAACTTGGCCCAATGTTGAATCCAATACCCAAACCTATATTTAGCAAAAGTGGCTTTCAATTGGTCAATGTTGGAATGGACTGAGGGAATAAGGACTGATTCAATAGGGACTTGAACTTTCTCTGGCATCTGATCAACTCAGCATAAGCTGGCAAGTTCGCAACCTGATCTTGTATGGAGTATTGAAGTTTATCAAGCATCATATTCTAGAGCAACTAATTTGCTGCATAATAGAAAGACCACGCACGCCATTGCTTACTTAGACATGTCTAATCAGGGGCTTTGTAGCCTGATCAACCATACTTAGTCAAGGGCTTTTTTGCTAGTGCCCACTACTAGTACAATATACTAGGAATCTTATGATGCTCCTTCATTTAACGTCTCCAAATAGCTTTAGGCTTTTAAGCAAAAAAGAATTGGAGAAATATACACATTACTCAATGCTCGGACATCTTCCAAAAATGGCGTCCTACCTAAACTCAAGGAGTTAGCTACTTCTTGCATCATAAGGTAATAACAAATTTTAGGTAATATCATCCATCAGAGTCTGTAAATGATCTGGTCCTTAGGGAAAAAAAAATTATCTAGATATGCGGCCGTTATTGTACCATACATATTGAAAAAGATAGCCTGAACTTACAAGTTGCAAGACTTCTTGAGTTGTAGAAACTACATAGTACGGTCTAGGTCTAGATTTGAAAATAGTTGCTGATGTTGAAGATGGTGAACTCATTCAACCCTTCTGTAGCATTTCCCGAACAATCGACAAATCAATAGGCATTGACATCAAATTATCGAACTACTACACAAGTGCTGAAGATGCGATGTTGAGCAAACGAGCAGTCGGACACATCGAATTATCGGGCGTAAGCTTAAGACTTTCACACTCAACCACAAAAGAATGTTAAAAGAGAATGTAGTTAACTTATTGTTTAGCGTAATTCTCTCTTATAACGATTAGTAAAACTGTCTTTTAATTCCATCTGATGAGACACAAGTGCAGACCAGAAATCAATAGAATGTATGAAGTAGAATACAAAATTGTAAGAGGAGTGTCACGCCACCATGTCAGGATGCTTTGTCGACTAAAAGAAAACGAAATACAAAAGACATTCTGTTCTTCCAACTTGATCTCATAGAGGAAAATCCTCCAAAGGAAGATTCAAGGAGAGCGGAGTCGATAAGAAAAGATGAACATGCAATGGCGATCATTGTATCCTCCATAAATGAAAAAATCCTCATGCAGATTGAAGATTACCAAAACAGCCATAAAGCATGGGAGAAACTAAAGTAGAAGTATAAAGTGAGGATAGTCGCATCGATCATGCACCTCCACAATCAGCTACAGAGCTTGCGATGGGATGGCAATGAGTTGGATCAGCATGTAGAGAAGATCAAAACGATCTTCGCTTAGCTGTCTGCATCTAGACAGGATCACCAAGTTCTAGCACCCCAGTAGCTGATGTATTTCATGAAATCTCTACCCTCATCTGATCAGCCCTTAAGAATGCTCATCATGAGCTTGCCTGAGATGGCATTCGAAAGAACAGTCAATCTCATTGATGAGAGATGAAGGAGAATCAAACGGTGACCAGAAGAAGGCCCTTTTTGTATGGGGAGAGAAAAAAAAAAAACAAAAACAAGCCTAAGATCAACAAGACTCAAATGAGGTCTTCAACAAAGGGCAACTACAACAAAGAAACTTCTACTTGCGATCACTGTCACAAGTTGGGACACACAGCAAACAGATGTTGGCTCAATCCGACAATACCTTGCACACACTACAAGAAAAAGGGACATTCAACATATGCATGTTGGCACAATCCAAAAGGAAAGCATAAAGGAGAAAAGACGAATCTAAAGATGGCGAGAAGAATGACACTGTGTTCACAGTTGTCGATGAAGAGTCGACTACCTACATGCAGCATGACTACGACATAGTGATTGACTTGGGAGCCACATCCCATATAACTTGTAACAAGAATGTCAAAAGAATTATAACTAAAAAAGGCCAAAATTGAATCATTCTTTTGACAAAAGACTTTGCCCTTCCAAGCAAGGCACAAGTGCTCAAGTATAAGAACTAGACTGTGTGTGCACTGCATAGACAACATGGCGTGAAGAACAAAGATATTCACCCACTACACCCAATGTTCACAAAAGTGTCCCTCCTACTTGTTGCCATGTTTATCCATTAGATAATCTATGATTCGATATGGGTTGATAATACCAAAGGAATCAAACATAACATTGGACAAAATTGAATTACTGCTTTTAAAGGAGACTTTGCCCCTCCAAACAATGTATAATACCAAAGGAATCAAAACTAACATACGCCAAAATTGAATTATTGCTTTGAAAAAAGACTTTGCCCTTTCAAACAATGTATAAGTGCTCAAGTATAAGAACTATATAAATATTGCAGTATGATAACACAATAGCTATACTTATACTTGTTTGTGGTTTTGCGAGAGTCTTATTTGTGTGTGTGTGTGTGTGTGTGCGTGTGCGTGCGCATTGTGCAGTCAACATAAGATGAAGAACAATGATATTCACCCATTACACCAACAGAAGTGTCTCCTCCTACTTGTTGCTATGTTCGAAATCTTGGTCATTGGATCTCATGGTTGGAGAATTGAAATATGGAATCTTTCATCTTATGAAGTCTTAATGTCTTGCCAAGGAGATTCTACGACTTATCCCGCAAGGGTATCAAAATAGCTATTCGTATCTATGTTACTCACCATTTATAATACATCTTTCCAATAAGTCCATTTAAATCTGTCGATGATTACACGAATTCCATACAATATAATATTTAAATTAGTGTGTGAAGTACTTGCTAGTGCTAGGATATGCAAGTCATGGTAGTATGCTTTGTGCGATTTATTTCTTGAATTATAGGAGTAACCTTTGTCTAATTAACTTCGTAGTTGTGCAAACATCTGTTTGATTTTCAAATTCACATGTTGACTATAAGATGTCATTGTGGTTCATTTTTCAGTTTATTGGGAGCTCTCCCCTCATCTTAGATGCAAATTGGGGCCGAGGTGGTGGTGGCGACCCCAGCTATGAATGCACCATGACCATTACAGCGGATCCAAATGGTCCATACACATGGACTGTCTTTTCCCAAACCTTCTTGGTTGCTGAATGGCATATTGAGAATGATGGAGTCTATTATGCCTTGTCTAATGGCTCGTTTAATAAATACTTTAGCCTATAAGAGTACTGAAAAGTTTATGTAAGTGGACTAGCTTAATATGTATCTTCAACTAGCTAGTGTTTTCAGGTTGTGTGTCCAAAGAGAGGTCAATTTTTCTTATCTTAAAGATCTTGTTAATGAAAATAGCTTTTACCCGCTTGGAAAATTGTCTTTTGTGTGACCTTTGCACTTGGTAAAACAGTCGTGAAATTACTTGAACGTCTATTGATCCGGGTGTCATCATGCAAGTGTAAATCATTGTCTTTTCCATGCGCTGAGTTTTTTCGAGGTATAATGTGCTCTTGCAGTGGTGGAGAATTGTGGGATATTAGCATATACATATAGATCAGAGATCTATAATGGTGAATAAGTGTGAGGGATTTGGCACTTTGCATGTGTAAGAGCAACTGATAAGTTGCTAGATTATATACATATGGCTAACTAATTAAAAGAATGCTCAATTTGTACTTTACAATTAGAATTAAGACACTATGTATTGTTAGCAATCATCTTCCGATGGTATTTTATTCTGTTTGATTGTGATGAAGTATTGTTGAGTCGCCAATTGTTCGAGTCAACTATTTGAGCTAAAAGTGACATACGACTAATTGGTGAAGTCGAATTGTCGATGTCGGATGTCCGCCGAATAGTCAATGTCAGATAAGTCGATGTGTCCGACGAATAGTTGGTATTGACTGAGTTGTCAAGACACTGTCATCTATTCCTTTGTATTTCTACAGACTCAAGAAACAAGTGTATTTCTACACTATCCAAGTATTTACAACAGCTAGTGAATAGATCTAGATTAGTAGAGAGATAGGGATAGAGACGATAGAAATCCAACACATACTTGTTTCTCACACACAAATAGAAAGAAGATGCAAATCCAATAATTAGCAAAACCAAATAACATAAAGATAACAAATAAACATGAGAGATGGAACAAGAGAGGATGCAAGGACATTCAATTGCAAAGGTTCCACTTCTTGTCAATAATCAGATATGCAACATCAAGCATTCACCATAAGAAGACGGGAGAAGAACACGCACTATCACTCTATCACACTGTATCATACTGAATGTAAAATGTACAAATAAACCTTGAACCCTGATAGAGATTCCAAATTTTATCACACCATAGAATTGTATATATTTGGTTGTACACCTGATATCGGTATGACGCATGAGTGCACGACTGCTTGAAATTCTCTTTACCTCGCTCGCGTGGATCCGATATTGATACGCGTGTGCGATATCCATATGACGTACAGATGTATGACTGCTCATTATTTTCTTTACCTTTGGCGCATGGATCCAATATTGGTACGGATATGCTATATCTGTACGGCGCGCGAATCTGATAATTTTCTTTACCTCTGGTGCGTCGATCTGATATTGGTACAGAAAATTTCAGAGGGAATATTCTAGATTCTCCACTTCGGTTCGGCAGCTACGTCACCTCCTCTTTGCAAAGATTTCAAAATGTGTGATCGTTCAAAAGACAGAGATCAGTAATGTGAAAAGTATGAAGCCTCCCAACTCTGAATGGCAGTACTAGACACTGTCTAGTGTGATTTGTGATATCCCAAATAGACAAGTGACAAAATTTCCTAGCAAACCTCTCACACAAATAGCACTTTTCACAAGAACTAAAAAGTATTGTAAAAATCTCCCCTCACTCAACAGACTTTCAATCTATCTGATACTGTCCTGGCCTTTCTGATCCATGGGTGTGTCTATCGGTTTGCAATCCTCCATGCCATATCTGCGAAGTACATTGGTTAGATAAGACTCTTGGCTTATAGTGATCTTTCTGCTTGCGCGATCTCTGTTGATCTCCATACCAAGTATTATCAATCGATACTTGGATCGCTCATGTACACAATGGTTTGTACAAGACCAGATTTCTCTTTTGCAGTAAGCTCACTCAACTAATATATGGCTAATCTTGGCATTACCCATTGGAAGGCTCTCATAAGAGTCATGAGGTATATTCGAGCTACCATGGACCAGTGCATTTGCTATGGAGATGTCAGCAACGACAATCTTCATCAGCTCAGTGGATATTCTGATGCAAGCTGGGGAGGAGATGTAGACAATCATAAGTCCACATCTGGATTTACATTCTTCTTCAACGACGGTCCTATCTCATGGAACAGTCGTAAGCAAACCTCTATCGCACTTTCTTCTATAGAAGCAGAATACATTGATGCTTCTCAATCTATCAAGGAAGCATTTTGGTTGAGAAATTTACTGTCAGATATTAATTTGTATCAGTACAGCCCTACAATTTTATTATGTGATAATCAGAGTGTTATTGCCTTATCGGCCAACCCTAGATTTCACTCTAGGAATAAGCACATTGAAATCAAATATCACTACATCAGGGGCAAGATTCTCAACAAAGAGGTGAGCTTAACGTACTGTAGAACACATGACATGGTTGCAGATATATTCACGAAAGCATTAAGTGTTAATGCACACAACAGATTTTGTGCATTGCTTAGTCTGAAGATCAAGGCATTCACGGATCCAGATTAAGAGGGGGTGTTGGATTTATCTCCTCTAGTCTCCTAAATTCCATTTTAATCTACTCCATTCATGCTGTATTTTTACTCACGTTGTCGCACAATCTGCATATTTACAAGTAAATTCTCACAGGTGAAAGAAAGGCAAAAAATGCGACACTGTATTTTTACACGTGCTTTGTGACAGACGAAAAAGATAACACTGCATTACAAAATGCCAAAGGTGCCCTAGGAAAAGCGAAGGCACCTCGTAAATCAAATCTTAAGGCATTTCGTCAGAGTGATGCATTTCGCATCTTCACCAACGTTCATTTCAGCAAAGGCTGACATCACATCCTTTTCACGCTCACCCCATGCAACTGTGCTAATAGACTTGACAACGGCTGCATCCACCCACGATCTCTTACAGATAGCACATCCACTTTGTACTTTCTTCATTTGCACACCTGTAACATTGTGTATATATATTGATACCACTTGCGTATTCAGTTGATCAATGAGATCAAGAACAAGTGTGTGTGTAAGATATAGCATCAGAAGCTTATCAAAGATAGATGAAGTAGATGCCTTGCACATTGATTCTTTATTGTCAGTAATAGGTTCATTTTTTTTACAGATTGAATTAGCTTTGTAGAGCACGCGATTTCGTCCACTATTGTCTTGTGCTCTACCGCATTATTGACATGTATATTCTGCTATACTTAATCTGATAACAGCTCTTTTGTTCTGCATTTAGATTTGTGTTAGTATTGATATGCTTGTTTTCATTCTGTCTGACTTTCTTGTTGCTCAATCTGGTAATCTGTTCTTAGCAAGTTATTATTAGTCTAGTTGTTGACAACTAATATTTAGTCTTGCCTTTCGTGAATCATTCGCGACTGATTATCAGTCTAGCTCAATCTAGTTCTTCGCGAATCATTCGCGACAAGTAATTTGTCTAGCTGTTCATGACAAATTATTCTTCAAGTATTTGATTAATGTTTGGCTATGCAATTAGAACGTCAGTGATTTCTATCACTAATGCTCTGTTCATTTCTGATAGGTGTAGTCATGCTTAGGGAAAGTGTAATATAGCTCATTCCGCTGCGAACGAACACTTTCTGTTCGAGTTCACTTCGTTTTGTGTTCCTTTTCTTTTCGAGCTATTTTCATTCCTCACACTCACACACCCTCTTTCTCCAACACAAGAAGAAGAACTTCAAAGACAAGAAGACAAAGGCGGAGGAGCCAGATTCAACGCAACAATCACAACAACAACACAATCGTCAACAACAATCACCAAAGACCAAACTCTTTTGTAAGTATTGCAAAAGATCCAATCATGACATTAAGGATTGTCACATCCTCAAGCACAATGAAACAATGAAGAAGATGCAGCAGCACCAAGATGGAGGTGCTGACTCTGTCAAAAATTTCCAAGAGGATGACAAAGCGCTGATGGTACAAGACCAACCAAGTAGAGATGCATGTCAACGGTATCTTGACTCAGGTGCGTCACAACACATGACACCATGTAAGAACCTTTTCTCTATTCTTACAACAACGGACTCAAAGTACATTTCCTTTGGTGACTCAAGATCCCACAAAGTCGAAGGGTAAGGCACTATCCGACTTCAGTTCCCTGATGGCATCACTCGAGGATTATGTTCTTCAATACAACATCATTATAATTACTACCAAAATGCATAACTCATAACCAAAACATAGATCATTTTCATAAACTTTAAATTACAAATTTTATCTAGTTCTTCTAACATTACAATGTCTATTAAAAACTTGCGACAAACTAATTTCCAAAATTTCAAACTGCAAAAAAATTACAAACAATGATGTCTCCATCTTCCTTGCTGTTTGGAAGTTGTTGAGTGCCACTGCATGTAGGCTTGAAGCAATTTCCTACGCGACGATAACAATAAAAAATGGGTTGGGTTAGTGGCTACTTCTGTTGGTCGATTAAAGTTTATTTTTGACGACCCAGCTTCTGTTTACGGTTTGGTTGGTGTCCACTCTCGTTAGAGGGCATTGCGGCCTTGCCTAGTTTAGTTTTGAAGCAGCCTCATATGGTGCTTTCAATTGTGTTAGCTATTGTATTATCAGATAAAGTAGGTTATATCTAAATGCACTGGTGGGTGGATCCTATCCTCCCGCAGGCCCACATAAAAATAGGATTATCAACAAACTTCTTTTTGGGGCTTAGTGGATCCAAGAAAAAGTTCAATGGGTCAATTTTACCGGGTAACTTCCAAATTTAGTCCTTTGAGAGCTTCGAAAAAATTGGAGGGGTCAAAATAATTCCCGAGTAACTCTAAGACTTTCTCCTTCGAAAACTCATCCGGAGAATAAAATAGCAATGGGTTAAAAGAATCAAGAAAACACTTTACATACAAAATATTCGAAGTCAAGTGCATTGCAAAAAACAAATAGAATTTGCTACGAGAGCCGACTAACGAGGGTATTCCTAAAGCGCCTAAATTCACTAGATATCCAAAGTGGAGATAGATACATCGAATCATCCATTTCTCTTGATAGAATAGTACAATCCAGGGCTGGATAGAACAGTAGAATACGACGGGGGCTCTGGGTAGTAATAGGGGTTCTCCTGAGCTCTTCGTCCTCGACTCACAGAGGTCCCGGTCTTTTCTACCTCCTAGCAAGGTTCTAAGTCTTTGCACGGATGTCGAGGTTCATGGTGTGGTTAGCACCAATTGTGTTCGGGCACTGAAGCTTACACTCATTTATATTAGTCCATCTTGAGAAATAGACCCCGAGACATCCTCCCTTTTCTTGAACATCACAAATTGTCTTGTAGAATGGTCGAAGGTAAATATGTACTTGGATAGGGAGAAATTAAAAAGCCATGTGACGAACGAAGGGTATTCTCGGGAGTTTTACACATTATAAAGATAGAGATTTAAGAAATCAATAACAAAAATCCAAAATAATAAAATGATGTGTAGATGGGGATATAATAATCTATTGGGATTCTTGGCCTCATTGCCATGTGTTGGCAAATCTTTTTCGTGTGTTTCTATGATGGCACTTGTTATTTTAAAAAAAACTCTTTAAGCCTGTATGTAGTCGAGGATATTCGCCACAATTTGCACCGCATGTGAATTTCTGCCAAAAACATACCCTCATTCCATTCCCACACCTTCAAACCATTAATAGAGTGGATATTCAATTTTCCACCTAAGTCGGCCATCGTGAAAACGATAATTCATTTGGCGTGTCGTCGGTTGCCCAATTGAAAAAATGAAGCCCATGTGTTTGGAATCCGACTATAATTTTCTCCCGCTGTTGCAGTTCTTTGTAAAAAATATTTTCAATATCGTTGTTGGGATTACTCACTTTATTTGCTGTCAAAAATTGAAATGTTGTTCCACTTGTGGTAGCTCAACTTTTTTCGTGGACCCCGTCTGCAACAAAAACATACTAAAAATTGATAACATACCTCCATAAACATTTTTTATGGAAACATACATATGGAAATGAATCAAAGAAAACATGGTATGTGTGTAATACTTGTGTAAAAAATAAACATAGAATTGTTGGAATGCCTTTGCCTACGAGGATCCCGACTAAGCTCAGATGGAGCCGATCTGTCGGATAAGGCTACCGCCTCAAACCGTGATCAATCATCCTCCGAGCACCAGATAGCTACTGCTAATCTGACAATGAACAACAGATAATGTCTAATGACAGTGGAAATATATCTACTGGTAAAACTAAACAAGCATCACAACATTCATAGATTGCGCATTGATCAGAAAAGGATATACTCGTCTGTATTATCAGAATCGAGTTTACAACATGGTTTCTTTCTTGAGCGCTGTCTATTTCCTAGATCAGCGCGTCGGCATGATAGAGGTGTTCTCTTCTCACGAAAGGGACTAGCTACTGCTAGATCTATCTTGCTTCCTTGATACGCACCTCACTGAGTGTTGTGTTCATGATTCTCTCTATGTATATCTATGTAAATGACTCTGATCCAATCCATAAATTATGTTGGATTGAATTACAAGATTGATTAGCTAAGTTTAAGCTAAGCATCCGTTTAAGTACGTTTATGTTAGCGTTGCATTGGCGGCGGTGGATCGTGATAGTTTAAAAACTTCACGCCCGAGTAGTTGAGGTCCGATAGCGCGTTCATGCCCGATAGTTCGTCCTCACCCTAGCTTGCATATGGATACTCTGAAGTGTCGGCCTGACCCTAAGTGTCGGCCTTCTGGGTATGTGGCGAAAAAGCCAAAAAAGACGAACTGTGCGACAAATAGTTCAAATATGCAGACTGTGCAAAAACTAGTTAAAATATGCAGCAGTCTAAAAAGACAAGGAAAAATACTAAGGCTTTAAAGTAGAAACTTAATGTTTCTTCAAGAATATGCTACATTGTATTTCAATCGCTCGAATGTATACGAAGCATATTGCGATTAGAACTTTTTTTAGTCCAAAATTTAGCTTTTGTTGATGTTTCAATCGAAACAAAATGACGTTACAAATCTTTTTCAGAATGGTGGATTACGAGGAAATCATTGTTTGATAATGCAATTGCATGTGATCTACATGTTTAAAATGAGTCCTTAAAAAAAAAGTCCCTTCAAAGATTGCTAGAACAAAACTTGTAATATAACATGCTATTTGCACGATTTTACGCACTCATAGAAAAGATGTGCTCTATTTCAACAACTACATGTTAGAAAAACTATTTTCTACTTCTGATATACTACAATTTTCTGTTAAAACAAATGCTACATTACATAGCGACTTGACAACATGGATCAATGATCCGTTATTCCATCAAATTCCAAAATTAGCAATAGGAGCAAAGGTGATAGTACTTGCAAATTTGGATATTTCAAATGGTATAGTCAATGGGACCATAGCTAACATAAATGCCTTGAAATATTCGAAGAATCATGAATTGACAAACTGAAATAAAAAAAAAGAATTCAATATAACAAGATATGCATTTGCAAGAATTTGATTCGATACAAAGATATTTTACAAATCTACATTCCCAATAATGTTAGCATAGGCTATGACTGCACACAAAGCACAATGTGTGGCCATTAAGAAACAAACTATCCTAGATATAAGATCAAATTTCTCAGCTGGCTTGGTTTATGTCATGTTATCTCGAGTAACAAAACATGAATTTTTATTGTTAACAAGTAGATTGTTGACACCAGAACATTTTCAACCGATATTGATTTCCGTTTGAGAGATAGGTGTCCCAAATGTTGTCGTATCTTGGGACATCCACTATAATCACTTCTATCCACCTATTTTGTCTTCGTATACGATTTCATATTTTTATTTTTATTATCTCTTTCTAATATTTGCAGATAATCACAAAAGGAAATGGCACCCGACAATGAATATGATCCAAAAGAGGTACCATAGAAATTTCATTTTGGCTTTGAATTCGTAAATGTATTTTCTCGCGATAACTAGTATATCGGATTCAATGTTTCAACTATTTCGAAAGTTGAAAGCCGAGGTGTCTTCTTCAAAAAGCTCTTCTGGAATAATCTCATCCATGGAAAAAATATATCCAACAACAAAATAAATGTTCTTACTGAACTCTTGTGGTGTCGATCCAAACATGTACAAGCAAGGCTTCTAAACAAATTTAGCTCTAAGCAGGTTAATTGAATAAAAGAAGCATGAAAGAGATGAATACATGAATCAATATCATGGAGATCCAGTTGAAGGTATATTATATTCTTATTGTTTCGTAACATTGTAACATTTTCTTTTTCTAAATGTCTATTTTCCCTCGACTACTACATCAAATACCAATGTTAAAGAAATCTATTCGCATGTCGTTGTTATTTCGGGATTTTTAAAACATCTATATAACATATTCTTCATAAACATCCATGCACCAATCACAACAAACAGACCGACGATACAACATTTTGACGCCATGTTAAATAAGAATTATTAACGACAAGAAATCTTTACTTCGGATACAAGTCGATGATTGGAAAGACATGACTCGTTCCGAATTGAACACAATCACGATGGATTTAGGGGAAAAAATGGGCCACTTGTCGGATGATGGTACGAAGCTAACAGATGGTACGATTCAAATTGACACAGTTCTGGAGTTTTTGCAAAGGAAAGTTTTTCCATTAATAACAAATCAAGTGTCTATTGCCATTTGCATTTGTTTATGGGTGTGATTATAGGTAATCATTTTAAATTCATTACATATTAATACAAAATTCCTTGCAGGAAGAATCTTTTCGATCAGCTTTGCCATCTACATCTAGTATGTAGGTGAATTTAAACCATGCAATAATCTTCTTCTTCATTTGTAAGCTTTTCATTAAACTGATACGATTTTTGGTTGTAGGAAATAACATCATCAAGGAAACGTCCAAGGTCACATATTCAATCTACAAAATAGAGTGCAAAGAAACACATCATGTTCAAACGTGCAGATTGCAACAACATGCGAGGTGTTGCCCAAAAAAAATGAGAAAACACTATTGTGTAGAGCGCTCTTTTTATGAACAATTTCATGTTGAGGTTTTAAGATGTTGTTTGAAGATAGGAAAGTGGCTAATAGAATCGAAAACTTTTATGTTTGACATTAAAAATCAAGTAGCAAGCTTGGATACAACAATTTAAGATGTACTGATATTTAAAGATTCAAAGGCAAGTTTCAATGCAAGGCTAGAAGTGTGTAGCTAGTTAATAAGAGGGTATCAAGACCTTATATACCCACAGTCCCACTGGTTATCCTGAGTGCACATGGGCCGTTGGATGGCCAAAGTTGAGCCTTAGGTGAGGCCGTTCGATTTTAGGGTTCGCTTTTGCACTAACGATTTTCCAAACCCTAAAGGATGGCGGCGATAGCAACTACAAAGCAGCCTGAGCTGCGACCAGAGATGGCAACATTAATAGAAGCAGCTGCAGCATCTCTTGAAGCAATTCTGTATCCGATTCTTCTTGCAGCATCAAGAGGATTGGCGATGCAGTTTACATATAGTTAGTTTACATCTGTGAGATGCGCAGATCATAGATGCCTTACTATCTGCCATTGGCATGAAACAGGCTCAGCCTTGAGATTTGTCAGAACCTCCTGTCCAGCCATGTCCCCTAGATTGGTTTTTGTGTTTACAATTGCCACCTGTTTCAGATTCATTTTTTGGTGTGTGTTGTGATGCAACTCAGTTCCATTATGGCATAGATGCACATGAGGGGTCAGAAGTGAATTCCTGAAGTTCTATGCATCACTATCTTGCACGAATCATTACTATCTTGCACGAATCATTGCTGTCTTATAAGTTGTTTTATTGTATACTCCCATCATTGAAAGTTTTGAGATGTGGTTTGGAAAATCAGCCTAATCTCCAAGTAATATTTTTATTTGGTGAGTGATCGCCAAATGATACATTTGGCTCTGTGGAAAGAAATGAAGGTCATCAGGCCGATGGCTTCACTGAGTTCTCACCAGCAATAGCGTAAGGTTAGCTGGAGAGGAGGACTCGGTGCCCTTGGACTGACCACCTTCATTCCTTTCGACAGTGCCGCCTAAGCTGTCCCCCCTAAGTTACTGCAAGTGAGAAGGTTTCTCTATCACTAGTCTTTGTAGATGCAGTTCTGAAAGAATTTTTGATCTTTCAGAGCCACTTGTCCCCAGCACCAGTCTTGCACGAGTTGGTAACTACGTGGAGCAAATGTCTTATAAGAACTGTTGGTGGTGAGTGGTTTGAGCAGCGCACATGTCTTTTGAGGTGAAATTTATCCATCCCCCAAAGGTACAGTTCTATCAACTCAAAATTTCTCTGTAGCATGTTGATTTAAGGCATTTATCCCTTTGCGGTCAGTTGAAGGTGTATTGTTCACGCCCTTGTTGTGGATCTTTGGTGAATCCAGGTCCTGGATACCCAACAACATACGGTCTTCAAAATAGTACTTCGTTGGTGTCCCTTCTAATCACAAGAGAAATGTTTCAATAGGCTATCAATTTGTGGTTATTTTGGTGTGAGCGGGGGACAGAAGGTCGTTGAGTATGATGAAACCAAAGTTCAGTTATCCCTATCTGAATGATGCTGTGGACTTTCACTACGGGTCGGTCTGACTCAACATGTCGATTTTACTTAAAACTTTACTTTTATAAGAATTGTTTATGAGCTTGTTGATTAGGAGGAACTAAACCTTTTTCTATTGTGGAAGCCTGCTTTTGAGTTCTGTCCCAACTATTATTACATGCACAGTTCATTTTCAGTTTTTGTATGCACAAATTTTTTGTTTTACTTTTGAACTATCTCCTCTTGATTGCTGATGTTTGAGGTCCCGTTTTGGGAATGATCACTGCAATGGACTATATATTCTTTTTATACAAGGTTGAGATTTTTGGCTTCCTACTTATAAGCTGACTGAAGTAAAATGTGAGCTTTTGAACTACTCAAGAAATTGAGTAGTTGACTCCTTTGAGAAACATGTTTTATGGTATTGTTCATTTGTTGACCAAATCTTCGCTACCCATATTTCTATTTACAAACAAGCTATCTTTAATTTTTGTCGGATGAAGCTGGTTGATCACACAAGTTATCTTTAATCTTTGTTGGATGAAAGCTGTTTGATCTCCTGCCTTAATCCTCTCATTAAATTCATTTGGAAAGAATATTAATAACCAGCTTAAGGCCATGTTTTTAAAGCTAATTGTGTGAGGCAGTAAAGTCGGCATTCTTATGAAATGGAATCGGCAGCAAAAACCGACAACTACAAAATTTGTAAGATTTTTTATATGATAAATTTGAGATTTTATAGGAAAAATCGGCAAGTAGAAGCATATCCCCAGTTAGTAGCCAGAATATTCCTTGAGATATAGAATTTTGAGGGAAACCTCAAAAAAGTTTTCCTTTACACTGATTTTAACAATCAATAATATGAAACCAAAGTTTCGGGTTGGTATGGCACACGTGACTTAGGTGCCGTACGGGTTCCGTACCTTTTCAGTGCCGTACAGGTGCCTTGTATATATAGATGCTGTATCACGACATGTGCTGTGGTACGGCACTTGCCACGGCACTCAGACCCCACAGGCACCTGTGCTGTGGGGAACTTTGTATGAAACATGATTTTTATCAAACAATTAGTTTGCAAAATAGGTGTTTGTTATTATTATTATTTTATTTGCAAAACGTTAATATTAGTATATTTTCACAAATATGTAAGTACAAAAAAGAGACAGCAACCCAAGGCCAAATAGTCAAAATACCACCCTGCAGACTTACTTAACAAGGACATAAGCAAACCACACAAAGTGAGGCAGCCCAAGAAAAACTTTCTAAGTATTGTGCGAAAAGAACGTAGCAAAACAGTGGCAGGCAACAACAGAATTGTGTTGGTTTTGTGCTTCAAAGTTGCTAATATGCACACATGCTAGAGGGTCAGAGAAAAGTGCTCCATGAATTTGAGAGTCGGCCAGCAGGATGGTGTTATCCCAAGGTGAATTTACAATATAGTTGTTGCGATGGGCAAACTTTGTCCACCAGTCTCTGTGAGTAATGAAACATGTGCTTTATCGTTTTCTCTTCCAATTGGCAATTTCTCTTTCGATTGGCAAACCGTGCAATGACGGTCATGTAGGAAAGGCCATCTGGCAAGCAGTGGCAAAGACTTGGGAGGATGTGGTAAGTGAGGTGCTTCATTTTGCCTATGGGAAGAGAGCGAGCCATGAAGAATTTGTTGTACCAGGGGCAAAAAAGAGAGTAAAGGAAAAGGGAGGTATGTTGGTGAAATTGAGTAGCACAGTAGCTCAGAAGTGAGTTACGAGGCGGTTCCCAACCCTCCAATGTAAGCGGCGGAGCAGGCATGACATGCAAGCCAAGCAAAGAGGCAGGTAGGGTCTATGAGGAAATGTTCATTTTGGAAAATCGTGGAAAGGGAAGGATTTGACAAGGGGGAAACATGTTGACAAAGGTTAGAAAGGCTTTTTGTTGGTCTATTTCTTTGTTGGTCTATCAAATAAAAAATACTAATCCCAATTTTTTTTTTCAAATTAAAATTCATTCAAGAGAATGAAACTTGTTTAAATTTTTTTCAACAAGCTAAGTATCTTGATTGTGCTACCTCTTATGTGTTACATCTAATTGTACAATAGGATTATAATCACATACTAGGATTATGTGATTATATCAAGAGAGCTTTACATGCGAATCAGTTATGTTTTAAAATCTTTTTGCACCAAGCATGAAATTTATTTTTGCTACAACCATATAGATGTGAATACATGCATGACAATCTACTTACTATCTACTTTCATACTTGTGCATATTATGTTAAAGAAATGTCTTAATTCATACACAAGATTACTAGGAGACATTTTTGTTGGAAATGTATAGTGATAAATAAACATTATGAGATTTTTGTGAAAAGGGTAGCACATGCTCTCAAAAGCTTTAAAAAAAAAACTTATACCATATATGTTAATTTTGAAAATTACATGGTGTCCATCACAATAGGTTGTATGGGTAGAGTTGTGTTTAGCCATTGGAAAGGTGCAAGCTCGAATCTCGACCATTGTGTAGCGAACTCTAAGGAGTGTAGCTTCGTAATTGGCTTTACCATGTATATAACGACTGCTAGTTGCGTAATATGTATGGGAAAATTACAAAAATACAAGCTCAATCACCCAGTAAAAAGGTAAATGAAAAAGTGTAATTTTTACAAAGTGATAAGTGATTTACAACATGAAATTTGTTTGTGATGTGTATGTATGAAAAGGTAGCACATGCTTTTAAAAGCTCAAGAAAAATGTTATACCATATGTTGATTGTCAAAAGTACACAATGGATTTTACCACCCAGTGAAAAAACAAATGTAGATGTGCAATCAAAACAAGTGATCTCTTTGTTGATTGGATGAATGTTTTTTGTAGTTGATTATTTTTTATTATTGGGATGGGATGAATTCCAAATTATGTAAAGAAATTATAAATTTAAACACTTGTTTGTGTTAAAATTGGCTATGGAAATTCTATTGTTTATTTGATTGAAAATATGTTGCTTTCATTCACAAAGGTCTTTTTGGGACAAATCAATAGCCCATGTATGTGTAGATATTTGATTGGATAAATAGAGCATTTTTCTTTTGTTAATCATACAATTTATGATTTTGCAAAAATTTCTAAATTTTGACTTATCCATTTTTGTTCATGTTTAAGCGTGCGCCCACACACACACACACACACTCTCTCTCTTCTTTTTTCATTACATCCACATAGCAATTGTGAGCATTGATAGCGGACATGTGGCATTATGTCATTGATTGAGAGAAGGTTGATTATGTTTCATAGTGAAGGTTGCGAACAAATTTAGATCTTGATTGTTTATCTCTCTTTGCTACGTCAGGTATCGTTAATCCAATGGTGGGCTACAGATTGTAGCAGTATTCGTTGCTCTCACGTTCAATATGTTACACGCGATAGTCCACCTTTGGATGAACGATACCTAGTCCATAATTTTGATTTATACCCTTGAGCAATTTTTTACATTTTTTATAAAAAGAATGTCTAATTTTATTTTTCATAGATTTTATGTGTATTGACTTTTTTGGCCTATTCTTTAATGTATGTTTGTTACATATGAAGACACAATTTTTGCTCTACAAGTTATGTATTAATGATAGAATTTTTTTTTGGATGTTATAAATCTAACAATGGGCAAGTTATGCGTATGTGGTCTATATTAGGTTTAGTGTGAAGCTATTTATTAACTTGCTTGGTGAACAACTATTTTTACTTGTTTGAGTATCTCTCTCTCTCTCTCTCTCTGTCTCTCTCTCTTAAAATACAATCATATAAGAACTAAAATGCTTGCACTTAAAGTTTTCGCTTTTTGATGAAAAATTCAATGCATAAGTACAAGGTTGTTTTTATGGCCATTAAAAAAGCTAATCTTATGTACTAATATATAAAGAATATGTAAGATGATGAAATGTTGGAATGCTTAAAACTCTAGCGTAATTGATATGACCTACATGACATAAATTAGGGTTACATGTATATTATAATGTGTATCACTCAATTGTGTAATTCATTTTTTGTGACATGCATTGATTATATGATAGCTGCACTCATTTATGTTTTGTAGAATAATTATTGAATATTCTTACGGTTTGGTAGGATTGAACCAATGTTTTGTGCAAGTATATAAGTGCCAGTTTGGTATCAACAATGGTATCGTATAGCAGACTTGGTTGGTATATGCTTTTGTAATGCTAGGGTTAATACTTGACTAGGGTTGGTTTTATCGCATTAATGCATGTATCGATATCTAGATTAGTTGCAAAAGGATTGATGTTGACATGGTATCAATACAATATTCATTTTTGTATCCAAATTTCACATATGTAATAAGTATTGTTCATGGTGTCTCAAAGACATTGGTGGGCACCAACAAAGTATTGGCCTTTTAAATCATATGCATAGTATATTGGAAAATGTTATGCTTTTCATTAAATGCATAGTTTCTTTTGTTGAAAGTACAGTACTAAGGGCCATAAATGAGCCTACAAAAGACTCCAAGAGAGATTGATTGATTGATACACTTATCTATTGCAAAATTAGACATCAATTTTTTATCTAGAAAAGCAATTATAGATCACACAATCAAGAGCAATCAAAAGCATTGATCAAACATGGAAATCTGATTCCACACGTGTGGTACGACCTCCAGTGCAGCTTGCTATCAAAGATTAAGTGTAATCAAATTTAGTTTGCAAAACATTCACAATAATTCAAAACAAATGTGTAGGAAACTTGAGATTGCCAATGTGCTTTCAAAATTCTATCTCAACTGACATTTTTTGTTCTAATATGTCAATTTTATCTAATTCTAGAATTAGGCCATTTTGATGGTTAGGTTCATCAACTACCTCCATGATTTGAGGAGTTTGGTCTTATAATTCAGGAATCATGACCAAACAAACCCTATGAATGAGATCTAATCTATATAGGATTGCTGTCACACTTGACAACATGGATTCACACACGTGGGACCCACCTATGTATGTCAAATCAAGCTAGAATTTGCCAATTTTCACAGGTTTGAAAAAAAAAAACTAAAGCTGACCCAGAGTCAAAAGCAATCATCAAATTCACATACAAAGAAAAAGATGTTCTGCAAGTAATGCAAGCGCACCAATAATGAGATTCAAGACTACAGGATATCGTAAAAGCCAAGAACAACATGAATGAGTAGTTTAATCAACAAGAAAATGTAGTTGTAGAAACATCCCATGCCCTCAATCAAGAAACAAATGAATATGCATTCATGATCAAAAAATCAAAAATCATATGACAAATCTTGGTTTTTTAATTTCGAAGCCACTCAGCACATGACTAGTCGAATCGACTACTTTAAGTCCTATACGCCTTACAATACCGGACAATATGTCCACCTTGGCAACAATAGCACACATGCTATTGAAGGTGAAGGCACTGTAAGATTGAACTTCCCAAATGATCAGATCAAGTCATTTATGTACCCAAGTTGTCTATGAATTTGCTATCTATTAGTAGAATTACAAATTTAGGACATAAAATAGAATACGAAATTGATCAGTGCAGAGTTATCGATAGATATTTAATAAATGAATATTGTCATTTGTTTGAGGTAATTCTAATGTAGTCCATTAACACAATATACAAACAATGGACATCAATTCCAAAAATACATAGTGTGAAAGCGTTTGTAGTTTGAAACCCTATATTCTGTGTTAGGGCCATTTTTGACAGGGGATTGGTCTAGCCAAAAAGTCCTAAAAGGGTCAAGGGGCACCACTACTGATGATGGTTATGCCCTACGTGAGTAACGGAGGACCTACCACATCCAATCTTGAGGGATTTCTCTGTTACTCCATGCTCCCGAGTCAATGAGAGTTTTCTAGGCTCTCAGAAGTATGACTATAAGGAGGGTGCCTAACGACTTAGATCCTACTGATTTCTGTGGTCTAAGCCATTCTCATCCGTCCCCTAGATCGTCCATTTTCTTGGTGAAACTCTGTGGATAAACTCTAAATACTCTCTTCACTCTTGTCTTCTTCGCCTAGATCTCGTTCTAGGTGTGTATTGGTACTACCGGCTGATCCACGTGATCGTACCATTGGCTCGAAGGGTAGGAACGACTAGGTTACTTCCGCATATTATGTGGAGATGGCATCAATTAGGTACAGAATCCATCGATTATGAGCTCATATGCTTCAAAATAGTTGTACCCCCCGCAATATTGTATTCTAAGCAAAGTATCCCCAGGGCGTAATTGGGGATAGAACGCTGGGGTATAGAAATAATAATGTGGGGCTCTTCCTTGGATCAGTTGGTAGACATCATCTAATGCAGGTTGAAATTGACCATCACCCCTCATCATAGGAGGTCCAAATCATCCTGGTAGATATTCAGTTCTAGGTCCTCTAGTCGTTGGGGTTATGTCCTTTACTCATCCATTAGGGTCATTTGGTTCTACCCTGGATAGACAAGACACCATGTTGAGAGACGTTGGAGTGTATGGCCCACTAAGGGTACGTGTATGGTTTATACTCAACCTCCCAAGGATATACTTCTAACTTCAATGGATAGTGTCCTTAAGGTTTAGGAGATGACCTCTTAACTGCAAGACCTTGACTGTTGGTGAATATGTCAAGATTTGGAGTGTATGACAATGGTAATTCTTGCACCGTCTAACAGATGCAACTAGACTCTAGGCAGCTTATAGTTGGTAAAACGACGGGTGTAGGCAATCTTTGTAGTGGTGCTCGTGAAAAAGTCATCAAGGCCCATCATAGCATAGACACAATCGTGCAATATCGGTGTTTTTTTCGATAAGGTGGAATCTCTTTTCTTTTATGATCTTTCATGCTATGTGGGGAGCAAGTTATGCACGCTGCTTTGTTGGGTAAGCGGTGGCATTTCGCCCACCGTCAGGTCTAGGTATTTTGCTAGATAGTTCCGATGGTGACTGTGACTAGTGCGACGAAGCAAGCAACTTGAGACTACAACAATGCAAGACTAACATCACTCTCACAACTCACATCATACTCAACTATCAACTCACTATTTCTTCAATACAAAGAGTGGCTTCTTTTTATAAGATATCTCAAGGGCCCCCCTTCAAAATGAGGCCTTGTCAATTCCCATGTCCTTCAAGCCTTCTTTTCCATTTGTCCAGCCCCCATTGGTAAGTACATCAAGTGGCCTCCATGAGGGTGTAAGGGGTTGGTGCCATTTAAAGCCCTTTATTGGATACCTCCAAAACTAGCCAAGATGCCCTTTTTGTCAAAAGCTAGAGGAGATATTTCTCAAACTTTTCTAGCCTCCAAGGTCTTCTTGCATTTATTAAGCAAAAGGTGGGTGAAGACTTTTGTCAACTTCTATTCCTTGTTAGGTAACCTCCATTTGCCTTAGTCCTCCATTTCTCTTGGCTTCCAATTTGATTTAAAGTTGAGTTTTTCGGCATTCATGACTAGGGCTCCCACTACAACACGGTTTCCCTGAAATGCACTAGGCAACCATATATTAGTAAAACCAACTCTGTACATGGTAGGATTTTAGCACGGCTATGTCGGCTATTTTTAGAACTGGCCAAAACAAAGTTGTAAAACATTATCATAGGCCACTTCTAAGGCCGCAAACTTTTCTCTAGCCTCATTTAGAGCGGCGGGCTAGGACCCACTCTAGATAGACTGGCACTTTTTGCTCGATCTTTTCAAAAACTGACCACAAAATATTTTTGACGGTCTTTTTTTAAAAGTCAATTTCTTACTTTTAAACTGTGTCTAGCCTCTTTAGGGGCGGGCCGAGACCCACTTTTAAGACAAATTTGTACCAAATTTTCTCTAATAACCGGGTTTTACAAGCCGATTTTTTAGTTATTGCGAACTTAAACTTCAATATTAGCCCAATTTTTTGTGCAAAAATATCAGTTAACACTATGATGGAGCCAAAAAGAAAAATGGATACATATCCCCTATAACATTGTATTAAATTTAAACCTCTAGTGTATTATACAACTTGACTATTCATGAGCTTTAGTGGCATTCTCCCTCAAGTGCTTCTTCGAATAGGAGATTGCACATCAAATCTGACTGAAGATATTATTTGTTGGATGTCAAATTAATAGAATTTAAAATGTAGTGAGTCATGGTGTTGTCTTATTATTTTGATTTGCATGAAACCATGCTAATGTATGCTACTATGATATCCAAAGTAAGCAATTATCCTAAATGAAATATTGTTCCCATTTGAATTCTTGAAAACTAGATCTTTCAACTGTAAAAATATGTTTGGGTTCTACAGACTCAGAATCCTCGATGCAATCTGGTGTAGGCTTGGACCCTTCATCCTCAATGAATGTTGTCGTATACTTGTATGAATCTACGCCAATCCTAGGAACTAGTTCAAAAGTCTGTACATCTCTGTCTTGGACTATTTTTTAGTCTATGGAGAAATACGAATCGCCTTTGTGTTTCTCCGTCGAGAACCTGAGTAACTCATTACAGATATGGATAAAACTTAATACGTTTACCATTGGCATTCTGCTAAGAGCATCTGACACTATATTGGATTTTTCTTGTCTATATCTAATAGACAAGTCAAACTCTTGCATTAGTTAAGCCCAATAAGTTAATTGAAAAGTGTTCTATCTCATAGGCAATGTATCCGGTCTGGACTGGTTCAAGCTTCTTACTTTCGAACGCCATTGGTCATCCGTTTTGGTTCAACATTGCACGTACTGCAAAGTCACTATCCCACTAGCATGTGTTTCGACCACAAAAGAATGATTTCAGTCTATGAATTTCAGTCACTGGTGCTGTAATTAGTGCTGTTTTGAGATCATCAAAACTCTCCTAATTGTCAAAAATCTAGCTTGGTATTTTTATGAAAGAAGTTTGTAAGTGAATCTCACATGTGTGGAGGATGTTCCCACATGTGGAGAATTGTGAAGTAAATTAAAAATATTAGATATAGGGGTCTTATGTTTTTTGTATCAAGCATCTAAGTGTAGGATGTTGATAGGGTCAAATATGGCATAGATGGCAAATTATCCATTTCCAATTGTAATGCCACTATTGAGTCAAAATAGAGTAGGAGGCCAAACTTGAGCCAATTAGAGTGTAGACAAGTGTAATACTTTTGTTTGATGAAGTTTAAGAGGTCCAATAGGATTTAGAGGTGGAACCATGAGTGGTCCAATAGAATTTGAGATATGCTTGAAAATGGTCCAATAGAATTTAGAGGTGAATGGATCAATGGTCCAATAGGATTAAGAGGGCAAAAGTGTGGTCCAATCATAATTGAGCATTTTGGTAGCTCATGGATCTATTAGTATCATTGTACTTCTCATTTGGATCTAATTGATTTTGAGATTGAATGGATTTTGAGTGTAAGTGATTTCCTAGCTTTCTCTCTGTACCCGAGAGCTATTGATGATTTTCTCTCTCTACCCAAGGAGAGCATCTTGTTTTTACCTAGATTACTTTAGAACACTTCCCACACATGTGAGTGAGAGTTGGAAGTGATTGAATGCATGTAGTAGTGTGTTTTCACCATAGATTCAAAGATGGATCTTGAATCTCAATCTAGTCTTGATCTTGGTGCATCTACACACCTTAGGAGACAAGTACATGTTGTGGACAGTCCACAAGTGTGAAATCAACATGGTATCAGAGCCTACCTAGGGTTACCATGTATTTTGATCCATTTGAGTGAAAAGTATTCATCAATCTTGAGCTAAAAATTGTCAAGATCCATTTTCCTAGCTATCTTGTCCAATTTTGGATCAAAAGAGATCAATAGGGCATTGATTGGGTCTGACCTGGTACTATATGGAATTAGGTGCTCAGACACGTGTGAGGAACATCCAATTTCAGTTTGGGAGTTCTCTTTCATGTTTGATCCAGAAATCTTGCTAGATAACTTGTTTTGAAGCTATTTTTGTCTAGTTTTTGATGCAATCAGTTTCATTCCATTTGGTTGTGCCAATCAAAAGTTATAAGCTTTTGAAGAGGGTTAGGTAGGGCACCTAGACTTGGGTGGACACATATGGTTTGGTCAAGAGATTGCTTGTTTGATCCAAAATCATAGTTGAATGCTTAAAAATCTCATCTATATGTGATCTAGGCACTGTTTTGAGATCTTAGCCATTTTGTTTCATGCAATATCATTGTATTTGAGTCAAATTTGGTTTCTTAGTGTATTTCACACGTGCTAAGAGTGTTTGATCCTAACTTTGCCCATACTCCATCATTTGATGTGAAGTAGATCTAGTTTTGGAGAGATTGAGATAGCTAGTGAGAATCATCTCATAGTTTGTTGCAAGATTTTGCATAGGAGATGGTGGCACACCATTATTGGATCCTATAGTGAGAGAGAAACAACATTTTTTGTTCATCACTTTTATTTATCACCACTTTACATTACTTCAATGAGTTCATACTTGTTGCAACCAAGTGAGAGATTGTCTACTTCCAATTATTCAATATGGAAGTTGAGGATGGAGTTCATCTTGATACTCCAAGATGTGATGGACATTGTACTTGGTATTGAGGAGGAGCCTCAAGTCCTTCAAGAAGTACAAAAATACAAGACGTGTTTGAGCACTAAATTTCGTATAGTACCAGTATGGCTACAATCAATATGATTAGGACCCCTCTTGATCCAAAAATCACTATGATAGAAATCGAGATGCAACTACATCCTCCAAAACTTGATTTAAAGCCAAAATCCCTACAAACATGATAGATGCAAATCAATCTTAGGTAGGCTCTAATACCATGTGTACTTTTTACATGTGTGAGGACTTCTCAAACAATGTAAATGATCTCCTAAGATGTGTGTGATTGCACATAGATCAATCTAGATTGAAATACAAGCATACTAGCTCAAAAATCTAAGGCAAAAGCACTTCTACATGCATCAACCATCAACCATTCATCTCACATAATGAAAGGACACTTTCCATGAAAAAAACTAAGTATAGATTTGGCTTGCTCTCGGGTAGAGAGAGAATGTCATCAAAAAATCAAGTGTTGGAGCTTGCTACAAAAAACTAAGTATCAACTCTCTCTCACTCCCACTCATAGTAGCTCGAGACCCAAGAGTGTGGAAATGAAGCAATTTGATTGGACCCCTAAGATCACCACCTCTTACAATGATTGGACCATTTTGGTGCACCTCACAATATGATTGGTCCAAATTGACATATGAGATCAAGAGGTGATATGTCACTCATCATCTAGTATCAAGCCAAGTGTCACTAGCCTACACTACCACCAAAATTGGCCTAATATCTTATTTACAAGTGTATAATGAGTGGTTTTGAAAGAGGACCCCCAAACCTCAAGAGAGATGGTTTGTATAATTTCACAAGTCATATGTACATGCACTACTCCATATGTCTCAATTAGAGAGTCTGGGTCCTCTCAAGGTCATTAGTCACAAACTGGCCTTGACATGGAATTAAATCTCGGTGTGACCAACAATCTTGAACACTGAAGGGCTGTTCTACTATATTAGGACTATTCCATGTCCTTAACTTAATATGGCCATAACACTAGTAGCATTAAATCTATTAATACTTTGAGTTTATCCATGTGAAGCATTTTTATGCTCACGTTTTATGTAGGATTTTTGGTACTGTTGACGAACTCTTTTATGACAGTACATTCGGCTGGACTTATCTACCAAGTGTTAAATGTGAATGGTATTTTTCTGATGATGTTTTTTTCCAGTTTGATATAGATAACATTCATCCTTGTCAATGTTACACTTTTAACCATTTCAAGAACTTTATTTTTGAAATATTTGGCCATGTCATCTGCACAGATTGTAAGATTATTATTAGTAGTTCTCTCTTACAAAAATCACTAGAAAAAGGCCTAAATCATGTTACTCTTACACAAGCCAATGTGAACAAAGTCGCTTTGGAGCTTTATTATGGATGGTTTAAACTTATGGAATTCCTACCTGCTTATGATGCTGTAGACAGTAAAACTAAAAAGGAACATGCTACATTTTGCAAAAGTATCGCTTACGTCATATTAGAAAGCAAAAATGGCTTCATGGAAACACTAAATTTCTTTCCAAAAATAAGATTGCAAAGGATGAACTACTTTGGCTTACGAACTCTCTATACGTTAATGGAATTGATAAAGCACAACATAATTCCTGTTTCATGTGTAAATTCTTTGTGCAAAATTTGGCCATAAAACGACTTAACAATCCAGATTTTACTCCTTTCCCTAACGATCAATCTAATCTTGTGGAGGATTCCTTGTCATATATAATGAACATTTCTACAAACATTCTACCTGAATTTCTCCTTGGAAACAATTCTCTACCTTACCTCCTCTGCACTTTTAAAGCCCACAAAGACTCTTTCAGATGGATTACCAATGCTCACGATTGTTGTTTTACCATACTTGCCAAATTTCTCATAGGAGCTCTTGGTATGCTGTCACCCTTCCTCATGGAAGGAGCAGGCCTTAAGGCAAATACATACAAGAGTATCCTTAGAGCTGATACGATTTTACATTGGCAATGTGAGTCATCAATGGATTTCTATCTAAACCTACCATCTCTAATTACCAATATGTGGGTCGCAGATATCTCAAAATGCTATGAGAATATTCTCTTAGATCACCCAGAGGGTTTCAAAACCATCATGAAAAAGACAATAAAATACGCCTTTAAATATTCTAGATATGAACTTTTATACTTTAAATGGAATCGTTCACGCGAAGTTTTCAATTGGTCTTGGAAGGCAAAACAATCACAAGACTGACATGCTTTGGATATAAACTGACTCTATCAATGCAATGACTTCTTGATTGATAATTGTATTGTCAAGCTTGGAAACAGAACCTGGAGATAGACACAAGGTATCCCTATGGGTTTTTCCTGCTCACCTACGTGGTGCAATTGATTTATTTTCTTTTTTGAAGCACAATTTATTAAGAGACTTGCTAAACTGGGCCTGATTTCGTTGAATGACTTTCGGCATTCTTTTAGATATATAGATGACATTTGCTTCATCAATAACCCTAATATCGAACTTTTTATGGACAAAACACAGGCAAGGAACCCTGATAATCCGTTCTGGATCTATCCCTTGAACTTTTTAGAAATAGAAAAATGACTGAAGGAAATAAAAACTGCCTTTTAAATATTTCTATTACCTTCGATAATAAATCCGGCTTGACTTGTCTTTCTAAATACGACAAAAGAAGAGAACTACCCTTTCCTTACTTACAATATATACATCTAGCTTCGAACAGACCAATCTATAATTCTTATAAGGTTATTGTTTTACAAGTTATTGCCGCAATGTACTGCTGTAATTTGCAAGAGACTTTTAATGACGAGGTTGGAATACTTGTTGATGCTTTTCAAAAATATGGTTTAATGAGAGATAAGCTGTGTCATATCATCAATAAGCTACTTTTTTCGGGAACATTTTCTGGTTTGTCATACACGTTACCTCATGATATTGATGTTCTTTTGGTGGGCAGTTAGCTATCCCTTTCGGGGAGCTAACTGCCCCTAAAGGGATTCACTAACTGTGGGTTGGTTGGTGGGTTTTCTCTCTCTCTCTCTCTCTCTCTCATGGATGCTCCTTTGTTCAGTCTTACCCTACCGCATTAAACAGAAAACGTGGACAGATACTGACGTATCGCTACCTCATACTTACAAGGTTTTTATTGACCGTACCCTTGCACATGATGGAGTTTTTTTTTACTTTAAAGGATTTCCCCACAAATATTTAAATTGGTTTGGTCCGTTCAAAATAATTTGGAGGGAAATAGAGTTTCCCACTCCCACTCTCCCCTTTCTCCTACGCCCTACCTACATACGGATCAACGATCTGACAACGTATGGTATGTATTTGGTCCTCTCTTATATTACGTTTACATTTACTCTACTTTTCGGAGGAGGTTGCTGTAATAATGATCGGCTTTGATATGCCACTCATATTTCTAAACCATGTTAAGGTTGTGATAGAGCAAGAACACATTGAGGTCCAGTGATGGACAACAATGTCACTTTTGGTTTCTTGAAACCGTCCCCCCTGCCTCAATGGGCAGCGATGGACAGTTTCAAAGTATGTGATAATTCTCTGAAATTGCAGGTGATAGTAATGATGTAACCACGATTTTTCCATGCTTTTTGCTTACTCCTTATGGCTCAATGAGCAGCGATGGAGGGTTGCCTCACTCCTACACATGCTTCACATTTTTTTCAAGTAGGAATGAGCGTTGTCCAGCGATGGATAGATCGTTGATATTTGCTCATAAGAAGAAGATGTATCAATAATGCTTTGTGCTTTCCAGCGATGGATTTCATAGGCATGATAAAATCACGTTTTAACACCGAATCTACACATAGAGAGCCTGTTGTTCCAGTGATGGACAGGAGGATGGTCTCCTCTTCAGTTGATAATACTATGTATTCATGCATGGCTAACTGCCCAACGATGGATCATGAATTTGTGCTATCTGTTCATAGAATTTTTCACTTATTTAGCCTCCTCCAACCAGCGATGGAAGGATGGACACATGCATGCTTAACTCTTACTCATGTGCTCTCTTTACAAATATTCATAGATTCTATGATCTCATAGTATGAAGCTAATGATATTTCAGGCTGTAGCTTTCTCATACTGCTCTAGCTTCATTAGAATACTACTTGGTTCTTTCCTGAACCGACTACTCATTACTGAAAGGTATGCAACCCACTAGATCTCTACTTTGTAAGTTAACTTACATAATCAAAAGATGTCGTGTAAAGCGCCTTCTGCATAACTTTTCAAAGCAATACGCTCACGGTTTCTTGGCTTTCTTATGTTATAAAAGAGTAAGAACTCAGTCAGTTAAAAAAAACTTCTATGGCTGCCTCTCAAGAAGCTACGTCTACAACTATTCAGGTACACCTTTCGAGTTTAAATTTACTCTTCACAACTTCGGTAAGCATGGTGGTTTTGGTGTCATAAAGACTATGATATACATTCACTCTACATAAATCTATTCTTTCTTTCTGCTTTTTGACTTCCCTTGTTCGAAAGTAAGTAACGACATAAGACCACTATGGAACAATGATTATTCAGTCATGAAGAAAATACAATCCGAATGCAGATAGAGTCACATTCTTTCTGAGACAATACTCTGTAATAACATAGAGAAAGAACAAAACAATTATGCTTTGGGTGTTCGATTGATTGAGTAGACCGATGATTCAGATATTGGCTAAACATGGTTAAGAAAAGGACTTTAGGCCAATTACGAGAATTTTAAATGTCATAGGGCATAATAGTCAAGTTAGCTAATAGAAGTGGGTTCCCACTCAAACCCAAATTCAAATAAGAAGGGAGATAGGAATAGAGTGCCCTAAAATCCACTATGTATAGTGGTACATTGTATGTCATTTTATCTGTTCAATCAAGAAGTATTAGAAATCAATGATAATCTTCATTGTTACTGCTTACAATGTACATGAATGTTGACAATTGTGACCAGCTGTCATTAGCTATAGGCTAGTTTATTAGTCTACTCGTAGGTTTTCTCTCTCTATCAGGGTTCAGGGTTCATTTGTACATTTTACATTCAGTATGATACAGTGTGATAGAATGATAGTGCATGTTCTTTTTCTGTATTCTTATGGTGAATGCTTGATGTTGCATATCTGATTATTAACATGGTATCAGAGCAGCGATAGTCCTGCATGCCTGATCAGTGGATACAGCTTGTCACAGGCTCCACAATGAAGTGAGAAAGTCCTTCATGGGAGGTGAAAGCTTGGAGAGACAAAAACGGTTGGAGGAAATTTTTCTTTGGTGTATTTTGCAGGTTTGGAGCTTAGAATCATCAGTGGAGAACAAAGACACAGTCTTGGAGGCATAAAAAAGGCTAGGGTAGCATCAAACAGATTGAAGAACTGTTGAGTGAGGAGATTTTTACAATACTTCCTAGTTGTTGTGAAAAGCACAGTCCCGGAGGTATCAGAAAGGCCTGGACAGTATCAGATAGATTGAAAGTCTGTTGAATGAGGGGAGATTTTTACAATACTTTTTAGTTCTTGTGAAAAGTGCCATTTGTGTGAGAGGTTTGCTAGGAAATTTCTCATTTGTCTATTTGGGGTACCACAAATCACACTAGACAATGTCTAGTACTGCCATTCAGAGTTAGGAGGCTTCATACTTTTCACATTACTGATCTCTGTCTTTTGAACGATCACACATTTTGAAATCTTTGCAAAGAGGAGGTGACGTAGCCACCGCGCCGAAGTGGAGAATCTAGAATATTCCCTTTGAAAGTTCTTATATTCTCTCTACTTTTCATCTTTTCTGTACCAATATCAGATCGACGCACCAGAGGTAAGAAAAACCCTGAACAATCGTACATTTGCGGGTCATACAGATATAGCATATCCGTAGCAATATCGGATCCATGCGCCAAAGGTAAAGAAAATACTGAGTAGTCATACATCCGCGCGTCATATGGATATCGCACACTCGTATCAACATCAGATCCACATGCGCGAGCTAAAGAGAATTTCAAGCAGTTGTGCACCCGCGCGTCGTACCGATATCAGGTGTACAACCAAATATATACAATTCTATGGTGTGATAAAATTTGGAGACAGGTTGTGTGCTCAGACTGAGCCATTTTTTTTGTGATCCGGACTCACCTATTCAGTAATGGCAACTCTAAGCGAGAGTGTTCTCAATGAGTCAAGCAAATTAGAAGGTGCCGACAACTATGCAGTTTGGAAATCCAAACTGAAGAACATTTTGATGGAAAAGGAGCTATGGGAGATCGTGACAGGTGAAGAGACAAGGCTAGTGATTGAAGAAGATCAGTGGGCATTTGACAAGAGAAAATGGAAAGCCCAGAATGTCATCAACTTATCAGTTATAGATGCAATTATTTCCTATATTTCAGATTCAGAAGGACCAAAAGAAATGTGGGATACATTGAAGGCATTGTTTGAAACGACAAATACATCTCGAATACTATTTCTAAAGATGAAGTTGCATACATTGCGGATGGATGATGGTGCAACTATTGTCGATCACATACTGAAGATCAAATAAATTTGTGACCAATTAATAGCAGTTGGAGAGCGAGTAGAAGATTGTGAGATCATGCAATTAACATTGAATAGTCTGAGTGAGTCACATCAAATGTTTGTGACAAGTATAGCCACAAGAGAAAATCTTCCAACCTATGAAGAACTAGGTGGATTGACTTTGCAGGAAGAGCAACGTCAAGAGAACTTAAATCATTGTAACATGGGCTATGATCAAGATCTTGCAGTTAGAGGACTGGAAGATTTGGCCGTGGAAGGTATCAGTCGAGAGGAGAAAACTCAAGCTGGGGATCATTTCAACAATTTCATGAGCAAGTCAATGATAGTCCGAATCGAGGCAATTGGAATCAGTCGAGAGGAGGAAAGTCAAGTCAGGGATCATTTCAACAATTTCATGAGCAAGTCAATGATAGTCCGAATCGAGGCAATTGGAATCAAGGTCGAGGTCAAGGACGCAGCTATTCAAGACAAAATAAACCTGGGAATTGTAGGTACTGCAACAAACCTGGCCATTGGGAGCATGAATGCTTCAAGAAACAGAAGGAGATAGAACAAAGAAAAGGCAAATGGCAAGTGAGCAATTATGTTGATCAACATCAATTTGATGATGATTATTATGAGGACAACTATGTTGATCAACATCAATACAATGATGATCAATATGAAAATGATATAGGTGAGAGTTCAAACTTGTTCATTACAACATTAATGACAAGTGATGAAGCTAAGGATACCTGATACATTGATAGTGGTGCGTCCAAGCACATGACTTCAAGGAAAGAGTGGTTTTCAAAACTCAAGGCAACTCACAATGGTGATGAAGTTGGACAAGTTGATGGCCAATCTGTTAAAGGATTTGGAGTGGTACCAGTGAAGTTAGCCAACGGGAAGATAAAGTGGATAAGCAATGTGCAATATGTACCCAGCTTAGCTAACAATCTACTATCTGTTGGGACGATGGCTGATCAACAACTCAAGGTTGAGTTTGACAACAACAAATGTCTTGTCAAAGACATCAAGAATTACTACAAATTGATTGCTACAGGAGCTAAAGTCAACGGGAATCGACTCTACAAATTGAATGCGAGATCTTTTACTCAAGCTATGGTAAGCACTGTTGATAGTCGAAGTGATCTTTGGTATTAAAGATTTGGTCATATTAGTGCTCAAAGCTTGCAAATCCTTAAAAGAGGTAATCTAGTTGTTGGATTGCCTGATATCTCTTTTGAAGGAAAAATTTGTGAGGGTTTGCATTTTGGGAAAACAGCATAGAGAGAGATTTCCCAAAGATGGAGAAAGAAGAGCCAATGGCATTCTTGATCTTGTTCATAGTGATCTGTGTGGACCAATACAAACCAGGTCCATTAGTGGTTGTAACTATGTCATCACATTCATTAATGACTATAGTAGACATATCTCATAAGCAAGAAATTTGATGCTTTTGCCAAGTTTAGAGAGTTCAAGGCTCTAGTTGAAAAACAAACAGGTTGTAATATTAAGACCCTCAGATCAGATGGTGGCGGTGAGTATTTTTCAACAGAGTTTATAAATTTTTAGGGCAATGCTTAAGAGCAAGAGTTTGCCAAATACTTTTTGGGCAGAAGCATGCAACACAACTACTCATATCTTGAATCTGTGTCCTACGAAGTCCGTGGAGGGTAAGACAACTTACAAAGCTTTTCCAGGAAAGAAACCTAATGTTTCTCATTTATGAGTATTTGGTTGTGATGCTTATGCTCATGTGCCTGATGAAAAATGAAAGAAGCTGAATGCAAAAGCTGTTAAGTGTATTTTCCTTGGATATGATAAAAGAGCCAAGGCATACAAGATGTATGACATAGATGCACAAAAGATTGTGATTTCCAGAGATGCTACTTTTGATGAGATGGGTCAAAATGACCAAATAAAATTGACAATTGATTCCTTTGATGATAAAGCTAAAGTACAAGTGAAGGAAAAAATTGGTGTCGATATGGAAGAGCCAATGGAAAAAGACAAGGTAAATAATGGGACTCCTAGGAGAGTGCCTAAGTGGTACTTGTCAGTAACAAGTGATGCTAATAAGGGAGATACTCCCGAATCAAGTGAGTAGGGAGAACTTAGAAGATCAAGTAGAAATAAAAAAACCTCCTACAAGATTAGAGATTAATCTAGCCCTGGTGGGCTCTGTGCTCAAGGCTCAAGAACCAAAAACTTTTGATGAAGCAAAGGAGCACAAGGAGTGGCGTGCAGCTATGGAAACAGAAATGGAAGCCATATAAAAAAAGAAGACGTGGAATTTGGTTGAGATACCTGATGGTAAGAAGCCTATCACTTATGAATGGATTTATAAGATCAAATGTAGAGCAGATGGGCAACTCAACAAGTGCAAAACACGGTTGGTTGCAAGAGGATTTGAGCAACAAGAAGGTATTGATTTGGAAGAAACCTTTGCACCCGTAGCCAAGATGGTGACTATACGTTCTATCATTGCTACTTCTGCTTTCTATGGTTGGAAGATCCAGCAAATGGACGTTAAATCTGCTTTTCTTAATGGAGTGCTGGATGAAGAGGTGTATTTAGTACAACCTCAAGGATTTGTTGAGCCAAGGAGAGAACATCTTGTTTGCAAGCTCAACAAAGCTATTTATGAATTGAAAAAAGCACCACGACGTGGTACTCTTGCATTGATGAACTAGTCAAATGAAGGAGAATGATAAAGAGTGATGCTGATCCTAATCTTTACATTCTAAGACAAGATTCAGATATAGTGTTCATTGTCTTGTACGTGAATGATTTGATTATTACAAGAAGTAATGAGAAGTTAATCGATGAAATCAGATCAGATCTTTCTAATGCTTTTGACATGACTGATCTAGGATTGATGCATTATTGTCTTGGCATTGAAGTATGGCAGAAGGAAGACATGGTCTTTCTTACACAAAGCAAATATGCATGATATTTGCTTCACAAGTTCAATATGCAGGATTGTAAGCCTTTGAATACACCTATGGATGTCAACATAAAGCTTACTGCATATGATGAATTTGAGAAAGTGGATGCTTATTTGTATAGACAGCTGGTGGGTAGTTTGATTTATTTGACACACACATGACCTGATATTTCTTATGTTGTTGGTGTCGTTAGTCAATTTATGCAAGATCCTAGTCAAGCACACTGGAAGTCTGCTAAACGTATTCTCAAATACATTCGAGGGACATTGAATTTTGGTTTGAAGTATGATCAGCCTGAAGCGCCAATGTTGGTAGGTTATATAGATGTCGATTGGGCAGGTGATGACAGAAGATCTACCAGTGGTCATACATTCAATTATGGTACTGCTACAATTTCATGGAGCAGCTAAAAGCAAATTATAGTAGCCTTATCTTTGACGGATGCTGAATATCGAGCACTCAACAATGCTACACAAGAAGCGGTATGGTTACGAAGATTGCTTGTGAATTTAGGTCAACCACAGGTGGATGCGACTACTATATCTTTCGATAATCAAAGTTGCATTCACCTTGCCAAAAATCTAGTTTTACATGCTAGAAGCAAGCACATCAAAATACACTACAATTTTGTTCGAGAGAAAATTCTTGATGGAGCCATTGATCTTGTTTTTTGTAAATCTAAAAATCAAATGGCAGATGTTTTTACTAAGTCATTAGGTAGATGTAAATTTGAGAGGTTTCGAACTCTATTAGGAATAGAAGAATGTAATTTTATCATCGAGGGAGAGTGTTAGAAATCAATGATAAACTTCATTATTACTGCTTATGATATACATGAATGTTGACAGTTGTGACCAGTTGTCATTAGTCGTAGGCTAGTCTATTAGTCTACTCGTAGGTTTTCTCTTTCTATTAGGGTTCAAGGTTTATTTGTACATTTTACATTCAGTATGATACAGTGTGATAGAGTGATAGTGCGTGTTCTTCTCCCATCTTCTTATGGTGAATGCTTGATGTTGCATATCTGATTATTGACAAGAAGTGGAACCTTTGCAATTGAATGTCCTTGAATCCTCTCTTGTTCCATCTCTCATGTTTATTTGTTATCTTTATGTTATTTGGTTTTGCTAATTGTTGGATTTGCATCTTCTTTCTATTTGTGTGCGAGAAACAAGTATGTGTTGGATTTCTATCCTCTCTATCCCTATCTCTCTACTAATCTAGATCTATTCACTAGCTGTTGTAAATACTTGGATAGTGTAGAAATACACTTGTTTCTTGAGTCTGGAAATACAAAGGAATAGATGACAGTGTCTTGACGACTTAGTCGATACCAACTATTCGTCGGACACATCGACTTATCTGACATTGACTATTCGGCGGACATCCGACATCAACAATTCGACTTCACCAATTAGTCGTATGTCACTATTAGCTCAAATAGTTGACTCGAACAATTGGCGACTCAACAATACTTCATCACAACCAAACAGAATAAAATACCATCGGAAGATGATTGCTAACAATACATAGTGTCTTAATTCTAATTGTAAAGTATAAATTGAGCATTCTTTTAATTAGTTAGCCATATGTATATAATCCAGCAACTTATCAGTTGCTCTTACACATGCAAAGTGCCAAATCCCTCACACTTATTCACCATTATAGATCTCTGATCTATATGTATATGTTGATATCCCACAATTCTCCACCACCGCAAGGGCACATTATACCTCGAAAAAACTCAGTGCATGGAAAAGACAATGATTTACACTTGCAAAAGTTCTTTTTGATGACACCCGGATCAATAGGCGTTCAAATAACGGCTAACAACTTGGCCCTAATTTCACGACTGTTTTACCAAGTGCAAAGGTCACACAAAAGACAATTTTCCAAGCTGGTAAAAGCTATTTTCATTAACAAGATCTTTAAGATAAGAAAAATTGACCTTTCTTTGGACACACAACCTGAAAACACTAGCTAGTTGAAGATACATATTAAGCTAGTCCACTTACGTAAACTTTTCAGTACTCTTATAGGCTAAAGTATTTATTAAACGAGCCATTAGACAAGGCATCATAGACTCCATCATTCTCAATATGCCATTCAGCAACCAAGAAGGTTTGGGAAAAGACAGTCCATGTGTATGGACCATTTGGATCCGCTGTAATGGTCATGGTGCATTCATAGCTGGGGTCGCCACCACCACCTCGGCCCCAATTTGCATCTAAGATGAGGGGAGAGCTCCCAATAAACTGAAAAATGAACCACAATGACATCTTATAGTCAACATGTGAATTTGAAAATCAAATAGACGTTTGCACAACCACGAAGTTAATTAGAGAAAGGTTAGTCCTATAATTTAAGAAATAAATTGCACAAAGCATACTACCATGACTTGCATATCCTAGCACTAGCAAGTACTTCACACACTAATTTAAATATTATATTGTATGGAATTCGTGTAATCATCGATAGATTTAAATGGACTTATTGGAAAGATGTATTATAAATGGTGAGTAACATAGATACAAATAGCTATTTTGATACCCTTGCGGGATAAGTCGTAGAATCTCCTTGGCAAGACATTAAGACTTCATAAGATGAAAGATTCCATATTTCAATTCTCCAACCATGAGATCCAATGACCAAGATTTCGAACATAGCAACAAGTAGGAGGAGACACTTCTGTTGGTGTAATGGGTGAATATCATTGTTCTTCATCTTATGTTGACTGCACAATGCGCGTGCATGCGTGCACACACACACACACACACACCAACACAGAAATAAGACTCTCGCAAAACCACAAACAAGTATAAGTATAGCTATTGTGTTATCATATTGCAATATTTATATAGTTCTTATACTTGAGCACTTATACATTGTTTGAAAGGGCAAAGTCTTTTTTCAAAGCAATAATTCAATTTTGGCGTATGTTAGTTTTGATTCCTTTGGTATTATACATTGTTTGGAGGGGCAAAGTCTTCTTTAAAAGCAGTAATTCAATTTTGGCCAATGTTATGTTTGATTCCTTTGGTATTATCAACCCATATCGAATCATAGATTATCTAATGGATAAACATGGCAACAAGTAGGAGGGACACTTTTGTGAACATTGGGTGTAGTGGGTGAATATCTTTGTTCTTCACGCCATGTTGTCTACGCAGTGCACACACAGTCTAGTTCTTATACTTGAGCACTTGTGCCTTGCTTGGAAGGGCAAAGTCTTTTGTCAAAAGAATGATTCAATTTTGGCCTTTTTTAGTTATAATTCTTTTGGTATTATCAACTCATGGGATTATAGAGAATCTAATGGATTCTTTATGATCTCTATGCTAGGAAATCATGCCATAAAAGATTGTCAAGGTCAATTGAGTCACTTTATGACAAAATGATCCATTGGAAATATTACCAGAAATTTTTTACTTAATTATGTTATTAATAACTCAACTTTGATACTTTGAAAATGATGTGTTTAACTCTCTCTCTCTCTCTCTCTCTCTCTCTCTCTCTCTCTCTCTCTCTCTCTTCAAGGGACCACCTATAACCCCCTCCCCTGCTCTCTTAAAAGTGGAGACCACCTATGGCTTGTATATTTCTCTCATGTCTCTTCCTAAGTGTGGAGAGTTCTCTCTCTCTCTCTCTCTCTCTCTCTCTCTCTCTCTCTCTCTCTCTCTCTCTCTCATATGGACTCTACTTCATGTTTATTTAGTTTTATATGTTCTTCGAGCAATCGTGAAAAGGTTTTCCCCTTTGGTACTAAACCAATTTTATTGTCTTACTTTGTTGCACTAAGTTAGAAGGCCCATTTTAAAATCTAAACAATAATTTGGTGGGAAACTTGGTTTCTTTGAACGACTAGATGAATGCATTTGATATGGTTTCAATCTAAAGGTGGGAATTATCAAATGCTTGGTGCACCAAGGTGAACTTTGGTTTCTATAAGAAGGAGGGTGGTGTACCCTAAAAATCTCTCTCTCTCTCTCTCTCTCTCTCTCTCTCTCTCTCTCTCTCTCTCTCTCTCTCTCTCTCTCTCTCTGATTTTCTATACCTTAAGATACCTACCTATGTCAAATCATGCCAAAATAAAAAAGCTTATATCTTAAAAGGTCCTAAACTAATACCACCCCTAACCTATATTTTCCTATTCAAAATTTCTCACCAATTTTTGTTAGACAAGCTCTAAATTGGTTTTAAGCTTAGCTTAAACGAATGGACAAGATTGGATGCTACCCCATCAGGGCAAAATACCACCTTGCACGAAGTCTCCTCATAGACCTCTATATATCACCCATTAGACGTTTCTCCACAATACAATGGGAAAAGAGTTCAACAATCTGCTCATTGCAGGAAGTGCGCCCTATCGAGCTTGGATTCATCTATACGGTATGTGGTTTGTTTCATGTCTTATTGATGCATTCATCTTTTTAAGTTATACAATCTTTCTTTGTTGTGAGTACGAAGTGTGCTCACTTCACAATAAGGATCATAGCATCTTGATACTAAAGCTATGCAGATAGGAGGTCTGCTACGATGGACCACATCGATGGATCATGTTTGGAAATTTTGCTCACTCTATGTGTTAGGTGGTTTGTTGTCCACCAGCGATGGACATGCTCTGATTTTTCACACATTCATTATGATAGAGAAGACTGCTGGCCAACGATAGCTATGCCTCCGTTGTCTAGCGATGGACATGCTCTGATTTTTCACACATTCATTATGATAGAGAAGGCCGCTGGCCAACGATAGCTATGCCTCATACTTTTCACCTACTTTCAATAACATATATTCATGAGCTACATAAGTAGCGATTTTGCAATGTTGCTGTCTCAAATCCGCTGATAAGCGGTCTTTGACAGTTGTATATTGTTAATAGCTTGTCTAAACTTTCACAAAACATAAGTACCACAACTGTCCCAACGAGCCACTTCATATATATGATTGAATGATGGATTTTGCTAATGATAACACATAAACACCATTGCTGTCCATTCCGCTGTCTGTTGATTAGTGAAAAGTCACCCTTATGTCCCCAGCGATGGACCCAACACATATTCTCATTCCAATATACAAAACTATGGCTCTCATACTTTTGCTCAATGCTAGTTTCTACTACAAAGTATGTACTAGCATTCGATCACTAATGGAGAAAACATTAATTTCACATCTTGTAGCATCAATTGTTACTACGGCCTTATTTTTCGGTTTGGTTCGGTTTCAAACCATTTATCGATAAGCTTGTGCATAGGTATATACATATATCTCTTGCTCCAACTTGATATAACATTGAGGCTGTTTCGATATTTTGATTTCTACTATATAAATTTGATGATAAACAAGGGTGCATAGACCTTAAATGACAATAACGCTATTGAATGACTTCGTTGTAAAGAAAACAAGGCACTCAAAGGATTAATATGGCATCCTCTCAAGAAAACACGTCTACAATCATCCAGGTATGACTTCTCGCAACAAATTCAGGTTGCGCATAAACTACCTATGTTTCTAGTCTTATCAAGCGAAGAATGCTTTCATCTTTACAAACATAATCAACTCTTTATGACTTATGCAAGGAAATAAAGACTTTATACGCTTAAGCACCTCGCTTCTTGCTCTTTAACATTCGGTTGTTTGGGAAGATTGGACTATGATTTCAAATGCTATTTATGTTGTTAAGTGGTATAGCTTCTTTTGGACATGGATAAGAACTAACGCTCCAGCTATGACACATGTCTTTCCCACTGTACTAACATGTGCAATTTTGTGTTGTGGGATGGTGGCAGGTATCAGCTGGATGTTTTGAAGTGGTTATGCTTTATGGTACAAGCTCCAGAATCTTTGTAGTTCTGTAGGAGTCTTTGACAAAAGGAATACATGACATCTTGCCCTTCATACACGCATCACAGGTCATCGAGCTGGTTGCATTCGAGATGCTCACCCCTGTGATTGCTCCATGATGGCTTGCTTGATATAGTGTCATTGAATTCATATGGCATAGTCTCTTGTGCCATAGAGTTTCTGGCAAATCATCATGATTCTGATGCACTTGATCTATAGGTAGGCGTACCTTCAAGTGATATAGATTGTCTTTTCTTCTACCTTGAGTGATAAGCGTACTGGTACTTGCATCAACAACGTTGCATGCTTCGTTTGAAAATGTCACATGCATCCTTGCATCAACTATTCTTGCCACTAATAGCAAGTCCTGTAGTGTAGGCACAACCAGAACATCTTCAAGTCGTCTGTCTCTACCGTTTGTGTTGAGCCATGGTGAACCAATACCACTCACTTGATGCTTTGATCCATTTCCAAAAACGATAAATCTTGATGGATTTGCACTTTGAAAATCAGACATGCTCCGTCTTGATGTAACGAAGTGTGAGGTAGCTCTTGAATCAAGAATTACCTCATGTGTGTCAGGTGTGGACACCGCACACATGTCTACACAGATGTAGGCGGTCGAATTTATGTGTGTCAATAATTTTTTGCCCATCTTTGAGCTCTCTGGCTCCTCAACATAGGACAAACCATTATTGTTCTCATGTGTCTACTTTGAGCTGATTTGTTTCTTGGGTTCTGGCGGCAGTCCATGGCTACATGACCCTTCTTATGACAGTGGATACACTCAATTTTTGGATCTAGCCAACATGAATCGACAGTATGTCCTTCGCGTTTGCATCTCACGCATGTCTTCTTGTCTCCACTCTGCTGTTTCGACCTTCCTTTGTTCTTCCACTTGCCTTTGCTGGCTCCTTCTGCTTGCTGATCTCGATCCGATCTGACTCCCTCTTAGGCTTGAATTGCTTCTTTGATTTCTCCTTATTGTTGTAGAGAGCTTGGTCAGAAGCATCCTTGTGATCAAGGTGCTCTTGAACTTCGACTTCTTCTTGAATCTCGACAACAACCTTTTCGAGTGTCATAGTAGGATCTTTTGCCAGCAGCGTTCTGGTTGTCTAGAAGGATCTTGGTGAGGCTCTCAGAAAATATGTAAGCAGCTTCTCTACTGACACTGCATTTTCTACTCCAGAATTGTGTAGTGAAAGGAATAGGTCATTTATCTTCCTAATGAAGGAAGTGAAGTCTTTTCCATCCCACTACAGGTTTGTCAGCTGATCTTCGAGCAACATTATTTGACTGCTGATTTCGTCTGAAATCTTGTGAGTAATGTATCCCACATCTCTTTTGCTTTAGAGATTGTAGCCGGGTCAAGAGTTAGGCTATGCTCGATGAATGAAGATAACATGACTACTGCCTTGTCATTCTTCTTCCTCCATTCATGTAGCTCCTTGCCTGTAGTTGCAGGCATCTCCTCGGTGTCATCTACCCACCATAAAAATATTCCTTCTCCCTTTAGTATTAGCAAGGTCTTAACTTATCATGCTAGGAAGTTAGATCCTAATGAGTCGAGGATTGTACAGATCTTCCATTGTATACTGCTTATTGAAGCCATTATTGTGAATTGTGTTCTCACTTGTTGATGGTTCTTTGTTTGAATGCTTAGCCTCTTGGATCTGATAGCTTTTTCGGTTATGTCAGACTATGACAGGTGGGCTCTGATACCACTGATGCGAAATAAGAAATGAGATGGAATGCAAATCACAAATATCAATCAGGCCCTATAACGAAGCGAAGCGAAGCAAAACTTGAACGAGCTCTGCTATTGACATTGCTAAAGCGAAATCAAATTAATGGCAAACAAAAATAATTCAGATGGATTTAGGATATGATTGCTGGTCACTGCCGACTATATCATTCGTACAATCCTCCAAAATATAGACAGACATTGCTGATCTATGTTTTAGATTAATACAACATTCAACAAAAACTGAACCAGTGTGCAAAATTGATAAAACAAATAAATGAGGTACACAAGCGATGGCAGACAGTAATTCATTCAAGATCAGACTGATATGTGCATAATAGCTACAATATCATCTATTGATCTTATTGATTTCGAGCGCTGTATGACAGACCCACACAACACATTGGCATGAGAGAAAATAGTGTTCTCTCACGAGTAATGTCTCGCTTACTAGCGGACTTCTTGGATCTCTATGGATCATGCTTACAAAATCGTCTCACTCACAGGCGGACTTTTATTCTGTATTTTGTATATTCTCTATCTGCTACTGTATGTATCTTATACATTCAGAGTAGCCCAAATTAGATAAACTAAACAATCTATAACTAATCATGGATTACAAGAGAGGTGGGTTAGGCACGTCCTAACGCTCTTCCGTTGATGTCATCATATCAGATCAGGGTTTTTGTACTTTATGGTACTTGCATGATCTTCCTGATCCTTTGGAACGTGAAGGTTGAAAAGTGCTGCGAAGATTTTTGTGTCGCTTTGAGCCGTTTGAGTTTCGCGTTGTCTGACTTTCTCCTATTGCATCACGAAAATTTTTCTTTCACAAACTTTTTGCCTTCATGTCTCTTCGTCAAGATGTTCGCGAACATTTTCGCTTCGTGTCTTTTCATCATGTTCGCGAACATTTTCGCTTCGTGTCTTTTCGTCAGGTTGGGAGTTGAAAGCTAGTAAAGCTTTGGAAAAAGAAACGTTTTGTTTCTTCATCAGCTTTACTTTATCTTGTTGGAATATGAATAAAGGCTTCAAAGGGTTTAGTCTTGCTTTGTCAAGAGGAAGGAACTATGTGAAACTGTGTAACTCTCTCTCTCTCTCTCTCTCTCTCTCTCTCTCTCTCTCTCTCTCTCTCTCTCTCTCTCTCTCTCTCTCTCTCTCTCTCTCTCTCTCTCTCTCTCTCTCTCTCTCTCTCTCTCTCTCTCTCTCTCTCTCTCTCTCTCCCCCTCAAGTTATACCATGTATGACATCACATGGGGACCATCTCCGTTCCTCTAACATGTTATATGATTCATGACTTTATATATGAGAGCCCTTCAATATATTTATGACATCAGGCCACAATGGCCCACTTTCACTAATGAATGCACTTCATAATACAAGGAAAGACCCCAGAGATATCCTTTTGCATCTTGTTGGTCACACGACATTGGCTTGTATATAAGTGTGAAGGCTCTAACACCTTGTGAGTGTAAACTCAATCCAATAAGCACATAGTTGATTTATATAAGTTGTAATCTAGAAATAAAAAGATTGGGGCCATAGAATCAAGTTAAATTAGTTAGAGGCCTAAGAGTCAAGCTAGAAAATGCCAAGCCAAGTCTAGTAAGTTGGTGAGAGGGATGAATTATGTGATGCCTCTTTGCCAATTTGCTACCATTAGATTAGCTAAAGGGCTCGAATTGAAATTCTTGTCATGTTTGTAGCAAACAATAGGGGTAGAGAGGCAATGCCTTCCCCAAGAATAGAAGGGCACCGTTTGCACTCTATTTTCATGTTCAATTATGAGGAGAAGACTCTACTATTTTAGGATCAAAGCATGCTTACTTCTTATCATGTCTTTTGCTCTCTTAATCTCTACGTGTTTTTTTTCTTATTCGAATGTCCATTATGTTTTTGTGAGAGACAAAAAGAATGAGGAAGAAGTAAGTGGCCTCCCTTGCATAGCTTTTGTGAATGCCAAGTGTGGCTATTATTGGGATTAATGTGGATATGAGCAATATGAACCATAGAACCTTACTAATCAAGCTCAAGGAGGATACTCCCTTGGGATGAGACATTGTTTGATAGATAAGAGAACGTAGCCTTTTAATTTCTACTTAAATGTAGTTGCTCTATTTAGAAAGGAGAAAGTTAGAAAGTTAAAGAGAAGGCCAGACCATTTTTGGTGCCATTGTTGAGTGATGAATACTCTTCTTAGTTTGCTTAGCATTTTTTGTATGGTAGATTGGTGGTTGGCTTGCATTTAAAGCATCATGTCTTGGCATTTTAGAGTTAGTTAATGCATTATGGTTGGTGTGGGAAGGATTTAGAGTTAGTTTGGCTAAATTCCAAGTGAATTAGATGTGTTTTTGCTTGTTATTAGTCATTTGGAAAGATTATTAGAACAAGGAGATGTTGCTATAGTGAAAACTTCCCTTGAAAAACTAAGAAATAGAAAGGAAAAAAAAATCAAAGCTTGAAGTTTTTGCCAAAGGGAAAAGGAGGGCACCTACAAAATGATAACAAACTGAATAACTCGAAGGTCCTTAGCCTTCCTTGACCTCCCTATAGGCTTGGTTTTGCTATCAGAACTCCTAGTTGCAAGGGTGAAGACTAGTTTTCAAAACTTACTAGATACTCTCAAAAGAGTCCAAAAACCTTTGTAAAACATTGCTTAAAAAACAAGTGTCTTTGGAATTGCCTTGTAACCTTCATCGAATCTTAGAACCTTAGAAAGGTTACTTTATGGGTTAGCAAACTTACTAGATAACATATGGATCTCTACAAAGATTGTTTTGTTGGAAAGAGTCCCTTAAATATTAGAACTTTCACACACATCAAAAATTTGAACCATTCGACATTATTAACCTTGCCAAGAATTCTTTTGTTTAATTTCACTATGATTGACTTTTGGACAGGTCAGCAAGGTTAGTTGTAGTGGAAATATCTCTATGACATTTTCTAGAGTTACCAAAGCCTTCGCCAAGGTATTGCCAGTTTCCTCAACAGCCTTTGCACAACCGTCACTGAACTTCAAAACACTCAAAAAAGTTACTTATGAAGTTTGCCAATGTCTCTAAGTAGTAGATGGATTCCTATGAAGGTTATTCCTACTCAGACTATTTTTACAACCTGAGCAATCTGTTTTAACATCAAAATTCAAAATATTTGCCATAAGAGCTTTTGTTAAAAATTCTATTGCTTAATGGCACTAAGATCCATTGCCAAGCAAGTCGTTGACTGTTCTTGCTTAGTCAGATATATCCTTATAGTGAATGAGATTGAGACCTAGAAGAATGTTAGATAAGCAAAAACAAATTCATAACAGGAAGAACTAGAATATCTTCATACAAAAAATCCTATTCAAATGAAACTTGATCATATGCACCATGACATCCTTGTATCCCTCTAGGCACCATTTGAAGAACATCAAGATTAGAAATGCCAGATTAATCTAAAAATCTCATCAAATTTTTCCAAATCTATGTGAAATCATGCAAAATACATGAAAAAACTATACCATAAGAAAAATTATGCTTGTTTCCATTGTCAATATTGGATTGGTTTTTACTGATGTTATTGCCATCCAAGATATTACGAGATGTTAAAACCCAAAATGGGCCCTTTATGAAAATAGTTTTATTGACTTTGCACACTTCAAATGTTCCCAATTGGACCAATGAGCTTTCTTCATGTGTCAAGAAGTGTAACAGTGATGGATGGACATAAAACTTTTAAACTTTTTTGACTATATTTTGGTGATTTTCAAAACTCCCATCGGGCAGTAAAGCCATTTGATCGGGTAATAGTTGCTACTCCTAAAGGCTTTTTCACTATACACATATATAAACTCTTGCTCACTTATTAAAATTATATTAAACTAACCTCTATGGTTAGGATCATTTAGCCATTTACATAAATCATTTTCATTTTTTTGGTGCTTGTTTTGTGTAGAGCTGGCGACTCATAATAAGAGATCAAGAGGTATCATGATTGATGCTATCAATTTTTGCAATGAAAAAAATTTAGAAGGTCAATGAATACCATAAATATATTACAACTATCAATGAACTCAAATGCATCCATCAAGAAAATGAGCATCTTAAAAAAGAAGCTAGACTGATATTACATACAAAAGCTCTGGGAAAGAAAGCTCACCATTTAAGATTTGAATCATAATAATAGACTAAATATCAATTATAAATTTGTGATTTAATTAATCAGCAAATATTTTTATTGATTAATCTTATCTATTATGCAATAAAAAATTAACCTTTTTCTGGTTTTTTTGTAGATTTATATCCATCCAACATTATGAAATGGCATAAATTTACTCCCTTATTGGAACTATAGATGTCAGACATCTATTGGAACCATAGATGTCATAAATTTACTCCCTTATTGGAACTATAGATGTCATATATTGTGACATTAGGTTGTTGTAATATAGATATTCTTCAAAATTCCTATTGGAATAAGAGAATTTTTGCTATGTTTATAGTTATCTTCCAGATATTAATGGTTTTGTTGGTAGACTGGAGCCATATCTTCTATGTAGTTTTTCAAGCAAGGAATAGATTCCTCCAAATTATGCTATTTCTAAAAGCTTTTGATCAACATTGTTTATAAAATTAAAAGTGTTTTGTAATGTAGCACTCACTACAACAGGATGGGTGATTTCCAAGGCTTTTTTTGGGCGTTTTTTTGAAAAATAGTTTTTAAAATGAGTCGTGGAGAGAGCATCAAGCTCAAGCCTCGGGTCCGATCTCTGGCCTCGGTATAAGCCTACCAAATTTTAACTTGTTTTTAAAACACTTATAGAGAAGGTTATAGAGAGCTATATAAAGAGGGTTATAGAGAGGGTCAAGGTGGCCAAGAGGCATTCCATACACTCTGCTAACCGAGGGTAATACTGTGAGCTATGCCGAGGGGCCTCAGTCAAACCCACGATATGTTACAAAGTGTAAATGGATCTCACTTTTGAAATTTGTTACCTATCATAACACATTGAATTTATTTTCTATCAACATTGGTTTCCATATGCACAAGTGAATAAAAAAATTTATGTATCACAAAAGAATGATGACCACAATTTATGTACTCACATGCATCGACTTCTTGTTTGATGTCAATTAGTTAATTAATAAAGTGTATTACAATGAGTTGAAATACATCGTATTGTCTCACTTATTCATTTGGTGGTTCATCATTATCATTTGTCGCATCATCATGTGAAAAATCCGCCAAACCAAATGAGTCTATCTCAGGGGTAATATCTTCACATCGTTTGCTTTTGCATCTCTCTAGATATCAAATATGTTGTCACTGCCAACTTTGTGAAGTGCCCTTTAAAATCAGATTCTAAGGAGCCCGGATTTGAAGAGATAACTGGTAGAGAATCAACTTGAGATGTCCCGGATAGGTGTGCAGAAATCTCAAGGGGAAAATCAAATTTTGGATCCTCTAATTCTTGTATGAGCATATTGACAAGAGGAGTGGTAGAGTGCACTTCCACCAGGTTATTTTTTTTGTTAATATTGCCTCTCCAATTTTTGTTAATATTGCCTCTAATTGGAGGGGATTCATTTCTGATTTTTGTTCCTTTGAAAGATTTCATTTGATGTGGAATACTGCATGTGAAATTTCCTTGTGTTTGACTGTCCGAATCTGCTTGATTGAGTTTTGAACATCTTCCATGAAGTCCACATTGTTAATAACAATTTAAGTTCATGTACAGCTTCTGAAGATTATTGAAAGATTGGGTTAGAATCAATCTTTCCAGAAGAAAATAATTGAGGCTGTAGGAAAAAAAACTTGAAATTCATGCATGTTGAGGATTGATAATTTTCAGAGCTAATTCTCCAGAAAAAACAAGAAATTGGGAACATAAATTGGATATGTGCGAGTGTTGGATCTCCAGTTGGAAGCATAAAGTGATAGGGACATTGAATGCTTGGAATCGTGTAGAAATGGATAACCATGTCTGTTGGGAAGGGGATCTACAAGTCTGAAGCCTATTCTTTTAACCTTGGGTTAAAAGATGTTTGATTGTTGATTGCTGCCCTGTAGTTGTAAGGCCTGTAATGAATCACAAGGATTTGATTACCTATGAAACAATCGATTGGAGGTATAAGGACAACAGATTTCGTTTCAGTACTCGCTGTGAAAATAGCAGCTAGTATCTGTTCAGATCTTCCTCGTTGAAGACCTTGGGATGAGGAGCTGTGGCTGTTAGGGTGATCAATCATTTGCATGATTCTGCCTCACAATGGCTTGCATCACAACGATGGAGGCTTGATGGAGGTGTAGTAGTAAGTTGCGTTGGCTGCTAGCTGAAGCGGAAAGCTGTTGAAGCTCATGCACGGTTTTGTCTTCCTTGAAATCACCTGCCTTCTTTTGTGTTGAAAGGTTGCCCGTGAAATTCTGGTGATTGGAAAACCTGTGAAGCACGGTCCAATGGATCCAGAATGGCAGCACAACGTTCCAGTGGTGGCGCGTTGGAAATACGAGAAAGCTTGGCGTGATCTGCCTGTGGCAGCCGTGTGCTGGAGCAACTTCTCTTCCCTGTTCCTTGTTTGGCTGGTTAGGATTTTTTTGTTTTTCTAGGGCTTTGTGGTGGGCCGGTTCACCCACCATGGAAGAACCTTGACTTTTAACCTTGCATGGGGCTCTTTGTAGTTTCATTGGAAAGCCTAGAGATTTATTGATTTCTCTAGGGCTCAACCGGTGGGAACACTTGAGAATGAAGTTCTCCAGAACTTGGCCGGAAAATGGATTGAACAAATAATTTTGTTATCCTAACAGTGAGTCGATGAACTAGGGTTTGCGGATTTAGGATTGACGACAAATTATAAATTTTTTTTTCCGAAATTTTTCAGGCATGGACCCGACAATGGAGATTTGATTTTCAGGTACCAAATTTTTAATATTTTAACTTTGGAGTAAAGTTCTCCCGATGAATAGAGTTAAATGGTGCTCGTGAATTTTTTAAATTTGTAAATGGATTACCTTTTCCAAGATGGTACCCGGTTTAAGAAAATTTAATTTTTCTGATATTGTGCTTGATGGTGACTAAACTTTGGGTGCATGCTATCTCCCCAGATTAAAGGTTAAAATTAATTTTTTCTTTTTTATTGAATTTCAAATGTGGTTAAAATTTGGAATGGGTTACTTGTCTTGTAAATTTCTGATTGATATTTATAATTAGAAATGGGTCAAGTTAACGTTTGTGCAAGATATCGTCAAAATTGAATTGAAAATCATCAAACATTATGAAATGGCCTGATAGAATGAGTGATGATAGTACTCTTTATCCGAGTAGTTAAATCTTGTTTGGATACAGTTTAAGAGTTATTGAAATCCTATTGGTAGGATTTCCATTCATGTAATTTCATATTCTGGGTTTGGATAGTTTTTATCTATATTGATGGAGTAATGCCAGACCAGTCAATAAAAAAAGAAAAAACAGTCCAAATTTATTGAAAAAATTGTAATATAGGAATAAAAAAAAACGGATTTCATTTCCAGTTAAATCCTATGGTGAATTATATTCAAGAGATCAGACTAGGATTGTTTTACATACTAGTAGATGATTTTTGATGTATCAGTTATTCAACCCACGTATAGAATAGAAATGAAATTATTTTAGACTTTTTCCTACAGTAATTAGTTTTTAAACATTTACTAATGTCGTTACGTCTTCTTGATACCTTAGTTGAAGGATTTTCAGGGAACTGAAAATTCTGAGGGAAGAAGAGTGGACATCAGAGGTAGTAAGTGTGATTGAGAAATGTATTTCGCACTTAGGATTTTAGGTAAATCCCAGTAAATAATTGCTTAATACCAGTTATAAATTTCCTGGATAGAATTCCTTATAACTTATATCTTTGTAACCATTGAGTTATCCACAGTTTTGGATGTCAATTGTGATGTTAGAAGTAGAATCTGATACATGGATTACATTGGATCTATTAATTGATAGAAGCTTGTCCCTAGAGTTAATGCTCTTGGATTCAGGGGGATTCGAAGCTTATCATTAATTAGAAAAGATCAAAATGTAAAGTGAACCATGCTAACTCTTCTGTTTAGATCACAAGGTTAGGTGTGGATTGTGGTATCTATCTGAGCCAGTCATCCACATAAATGAATTCTCCAGTGTTGGGAGCAAGAGATAATATCCTATATGGATTATAGGACAACTAGATGCTCTGTGGATCTCTAGAATACAAGATAAGGCGGTTAAGAGTTTTCTGGAAGGAAAAGCTAACGGTATGAGACATCAATAATTTTGGAAAGAGAATTCTAGGACTGTAAAGATCTAATGATCAATGGTGTGTTTTAGTACCTAGTCGCGATATGGGAAAAATAAAACCGTTTGATCAAATGTAGGGTATTTTGGAAGATTTTGAGGTTTAATCTAGATCCCAATGTGGTATCTCATTATTTACAAAATTAGAGGCCCTCAAATCTATTTTTCGCTTTCTTAATTAATCCTTTACTTCTTAGTAATTTCTCGAATATAAGACATCAGACTGGTTAATATGACTCTTTTCAACATAAAGTTATTCTTCTGAAAGATTGTTATGTTATATAAATTACTACTTGTGTGAATAGACTTGGAATTTAAATAAATTCTAAGATTAAAGTGTTTCAATTTCTTAAACCTAGAATATCTCTGTTGCATAAATGGATTTCATAGAAATGATAGTTCCGTCACTCAGATTGAAAATATTTGAAGGAAAAGTCTTGTTTGTAATAGAGTAAATCCTTTTGTGGAATGCACTTATTACTGACTTTTCATGGATTTGGATATTTTCATAGGTCATCTTTCCAATTAACTTTTATGGCAATTGATAATTTCCTTAAAAGAAGGGGTGAAGTGATGGAATAATATTCTATCTAGGGATCTGTTGGTTGCATAGCTTTCAGAAGAGAACCAGCTGTGGTATAGAAATGAGATTTGGTCTGAAAGTAATTTCGAATAGATTCAGAGTAAGATACCTAATTGGAACTTTTCGAATAAGAGGAATTCTCTAGGGATTGTGTGGACAATCTGGAACTAGAACATGTTTGATATTTGAATCATTATCTATACGTAGTACAGTGAAAGGTCAAAGGTTACTAATTCCATTTTGATTGGAATAGAAGTAAGTTTGATCAGGATTTAAGTCTGAGAATTTTTGAATTGGATCAACCTAATCTTAGTTTTAGTACTAGGATCAGAGAAGGGTTGATTGAGAGGAAAAAAATATGTAATGAGAGGAAATTGGATTGGAAAACTGTTGAGAGTGAATTTTATTCGTCTCATAGATTTTTTTAGATATGTTATTTACTCATGAGAAATATAAATTATTAGAAGTCAACATTTGAGTGAAACACTGCAAGTTAGAAACCTTTGTGAGTTTCAGGTCCAAACAAATCTATATCTTGTGTGTAGAATCTTGCTAGTAAGATGGGATCAGTGGGAGCCTACCTTCTAGAAGCTAGTGAGAGGTTAAATTCTACCAATTATGTTATTTGGAAAGTGAGGATGGAGTCACTAATGGTGCTCCAGGATCTTTATGAGTTTCTAATAGATGATGAAGATGGTGCACAAGAATTAGTGAGATACAAGGAGAGGTCTAGGCTTGCACTTCACTGTATTAAGATGAATGTAAGCAATGATCTTTTAAGGGAAGTATCATCATGTAAGAGTGCTAAAGAGGCTTGGGATTCTTTAAATCTATCTATGAGTCTAGTAACACTTCGAGGGTTCTCATGCTTAGGAATCAGATTCTACAAAGCATGAAGAGGAGTGATGAGAGTGCACAAGATTATGTGCTAAGAATCAAGTCTCTTAATAGGGAGTTAGCTTCCATTGGAGAGAAGATTCAAGATAGTGAGCTTGTTCAGATTGTCCTAAATGGTCTAGGGAGTGGCTTTACAAATTTGGTCCAAAGCTTTGCAATCCAAGACACTTTGCCTACTATAGAAAAGCTACACAGTTTATTAGTAGCTGAAGAGTGTAGGATGTTGCATACCAATGCAAGAATGAATGCTATTTCTCTGCAGGATGGTGATGAGAAAGCTAATTTCTCATTCAAAAGCAAGAAGAAGACCAATGGCAAGAAGAAGCACTTCAAGGAGACCAAGAAGGAGGATGAGGCTTCAAGCTCAAAGGGCAAGATCAAAGACAAGTCCAAGTACAAATGTTTTTTCTGTGGAAAGAAAGGACATTTTGGATCAGAATGTCTCAAGAAGAAGAAGGCACAAGAGAACAAACAAAGCAACATTGCACATCGGGAGGAAGAGGAGGATGAAGAGTCATCCTTGATGGTTTCCAACAAACCACCATCATCCAAGAGCAACACCAATGATTCTTGGTGGATTGATAGTGGGGCAAGTTCCCACATGACATATCAAAAGGACATATTCTCCACCTTACTTTCTTACAAGGACTTACATAGATCAATCTAATACTGCAAGTAGTCAAGAATGTAAGATAAGTGGAATAGGAACAATTCTCTTGTATGTGGGATCATCCAAAAGGATGAATCTTGATAATGTTCTTTATGTTCCTAAGTTAACCAAGAATTGGCTTAGTGTTGGCCAGTTAATGGATAATGGCCTAGATGTACAATTTAAGCATGGAGTTTGTTCCATCCTTAGAAATGATGAATGTATAGCCAAAGGCTTTAAGCAAGGTAGATTGTTTAAGCTTGATGCTAATATTGCAGTGGAGAGTGTTAACTTGGCAAAGGTGGAGCTATCAAAGGTGGAACTGTGGCACAAAAGGCTGGGCCACCCCAACTACAAAGCCATGGAATCTATGGTTACAAAGGAGCTTATAGTTGGACTCCCCAAGCATTTGTCAAAGTGTGGGAAGAGATGTGAAGCATGCAGCCTCTCAAAGGCTCACAAACTACCCTTCTCAAGATCTACATCAAGATCAAACTCTCCTCTTGAACTCATCCATTTGGATGTTCAAAGTTTTTCACATGAGTCTAATGGTGGTGCCAAGTACTATGTAATCTTCATTGATGACTATTCTAGATTTTGTTGGATGTACCTCTTGTCTAGCAAATCAATGGTGTTTGATTCTTTTGTAAAGTTCAAGACTTTGGTAGAAAATCAACTTAGTACCAAGATTAAGGTATTAAGGAGTGATAATGGAGGTGAATATATCTCCAATAAGTTGATTGACTTTTGTAGTTCTAATGGCATAAAGAGGGAGTTGTCATGTCCATACACCCCTCAACAAAATGGAGTGAGTGAGAGAAGAAATAGATCTCTTTGTGAGTGTGCTAAGGCCTTAAGGCTAGATGCTTCTCTATCCAAACCATTTTGGGGTGAAGCAATAACTTGTGCTAACTATTTGTGCAATAGATTGCCAAACCAAGCCATTGGAGGAATCACACCATTTGAAGCTCTATTTGGAGAGAAGCCCAATCTCAAGGATCTCAAAGTTTTTGGATCCACTTGCTATGTACACCAATCCTTGGATAAGAGAACGAAGGATGATGCAACATCCATCAAAGGCATCTTTGTGGGATATGGTGAGAATAGCAAAGGTTATAGAGTCTTCAATCCCATCACTAGCAAGGTGACAGTGAGAAGGGATGTTATTTTTCATGAAGGACATGCTTGTGATTTGGATGATAATGCTACTAATCATCTTGATGCCAAGGATCATGCTAGGATGGAGGAGGAGCTTCCAAGTGAAGAAGGACTTGAGGATCCACCTCAAGATGCAAGAACTCCAAGAACTCCAAGAAGATCTACAAGGGCAAGATCCGAGCCATTGAGGCTAACCTATGATGGTCAAGGTGATCAAAGGGAAGGCTCATCATCTTTCACATCTTACACCTTTCTTACTTCAATGTTAGATGAGCCAGCATGCTATGAAGATGCTTGTAAGTCTAAAAGTTGGGTGGATGCTATGCAAGTAGAGTATGATGCTCTTATTGAGAATCATACTTGGGATCTTGTGGATCTTCCTCAAGGGAAGAAACTTCTTGATTGCAAGTGGGTGTTTAGATTGAAGTATAATCAAGATGGATCAATAAGCAAGCATAAAGCTAGGCTTGTTGCCAAAGGTTTTTTACAAACCAAAGGCATTGATTATGATGAGACTTTTGCTCCTGTGGCTAAGCTTGTTACTATCAGGTTGATCATTAGTCTTGCTACAACCTTCAATTGGGAGCTATTCCAACTTGACTTCACAAATGCATTCTTCAGTGGTTATTTGGAGGAAGAGATCTACATGAGGCAACCCGAGGGCTTCATCAAGGCAAAGCATGAAGGAAAGGTGTGTTTTTTGAAGAAGAGCCTTTATGGGCTCAAGCAAGCACCTAGAGCATGGTACTCTAGGCTAAACTCTTTTATCATTTCCATTAATTTTGTAATGAGTGCCTATGATCCATCATTGTATATAAGTTTTCGTGATGGCATGATCATTATTCTTGTTTTGTATGTAGATGACATTATCTTGAGTGGTTATGATCTAGATGGAATTAGAGATGTAAAAATTGCTTTAGCAAAAGAGTTTAAGATGGTAGATCTCGGCCTGTTGAGCTTCATTCTTGGAATAGAGGTTATTAGAGGATGTGATATTAGCTTCATTTGTCAATCTAAATATGCTACATCCATTTGATTTGGAATGAAGAATCGTAAAGGCATTGAGACATGGAGCAACATGTAAAAGCATCTATTGGTTGTGATGAAGCATCTTTTGAGGACATCACATTATATAGAAGGCTTATTGGCTCCTTGATCTATTTAACTATAACTAGACCTGGTCTTAGTTATAGTGCTGAAAAGTTAAGCCAATTCATGCAAAGTCCTCTAGTTTCACATTGGAAGATGGCCAAAAGAGTTCTTAGATACATTTCATTCACTAAGAATTTTGGTATTTTGTATAGAGGAACTAATCTTGGCTTAAGAGCCTATAGTGACTCGGATTTTGCAGGTGACAAAGTGGATAGAAGATCAACAAGTGCCTTTGCCACCTTTCTATGTGATGGAGTAGTATCATGGCTTTCCAAAAGCAAGATACCATCTCCCTATCTTCCACAGAATCCGAAGACAAGGCCTTGACATCAACATGCAAGGAGGTCTTGTGGCTCAAAAGGCTATTGGTGGAGCTTCATGTCATGGAGGAGGAGATCCCTGTCATCTATTGTGACAACCAATCAGCCCAATCACTTGCAACTAATCCTACATTCCATGCAAGGAGCAAACACATCGAAATTGCTCATTATTTCGTGAGGGAAAAAGTGCAAGCTAAAGAGATCAAGCTCCAACACGTCCATCATCAAGTTGCTTGGCTGATTTGTTTACTAAACCTTTACCTAAAGATTCATTTATCAAGCTTAGATCTTCAATTGGAGTTATTGATAAAAGCATTGTGATCTCCAAGGCTAGATTTGAGGAGGAGTGTGAAAAATTGCCTACATTGGCAAATCTAGCCATGTAGAATATTGTACATTTTGTCAATATTGTTTGTTGGTTACTTGAATGGCCAAAGTGCCACTTGTACATACACACCTAAAGTAGGTTACCACGAGTCAAGAGGAGTGGTTGTGTCTATTTGGTAGTGATTCCTACTTTGTAGGATCTAGACCATGATTTATGATGAGATTTGTACCTACCATGCACCTACCAAGCATGATTCTTGGATCTAGGCTAGGGTTTTCACATTAGGGCAAGAAAGTGGAGTCTACTTCCTTATTACATGCTGGATTTTCACCTAACTTTGAAAAGGAAGTGTGTTTTACTATGTATTCCCATTCTCCATAGTGAGAAGAAAGAAACTTTTTGGAGCCTCAAGGAGAAACTTGAGTTTCCTCTCATTGTATGGTGATTACTCTATTTTTCCAATGAAACCCAGCTTTGGCACTTTGTAAACATTGTCTACAGGCCGTACTACAGCCTTATTTCCACACGTGTGGAGTTCGATTATACTAATTGGTCAATGTTTTGATTGTCTCTACTTGTTTCCTATCAAGCTGCTAAACTAGGTCTTGTTTTCTGATGACTAGTTTCTGATAGATTGTTTAACAAGCATACAATCACCTTGTGGATCATTCAAAGATCCATTTATGGTCCTTAGTACTGTACTTTTCACATATGTAACTTTCTTGTCTTGGTCTTACCTATACATCAAAGAAACTTGTTAAACAATATCAACATTGAGATTATTTCAAATGAAATATTGCAATACCGAAAACACTGAAATATGTCTAAATAAAATCATTGAAAGTCATTTCAAATGTGTACTGAAATAAACACACATACACCTACCAATCTCTCGTTGACTCAAAAACAGAAGTGTTTAGGAATATCATATTGCAGCAAGGTAAGCTCTGATCGAATGTGATTGAGTGTCCAATCTTCTTCAACCTTAATTGTTGTAATAGTAGAATTATTTTGGTTCACTTAATTTTCTATTTGATCTTGATGATTCACTGTAAAATCCTGATCCAATGCTTTCCAGTCATTGCCAATTTTGGACCATCTTCTATAATAAATGTTAAAGAAAGCACTTGTTTTTCTATAAGATATCTAAATTTCATTGACGATCTATTAACTATGCACTCGATATTGCCATTACTCTTTTTATTCCAGTGATCATCAAGGAGACTTGATAACATATTGTATGTTAATCACTACAAATAAACATTGTCACTGTTCTACGAATATTACATTCAGCAAAAAACTTTACAAATATTGCAAAAGGCAGAAACTAGTAATCTATTGTTTTTTGAACCTGTGCTACATTTCATACAGTTTTGAATGTCCATAAAAAACCTTCATCGGAAGCTCTCTGCTATGGTGGAATCTGGAGGAATCCATTCTTTGCTTGAGAAAGAGGGTAATGATATCGCCCCTAATTTTCCACCTAAACTGGATGGTGTGTAAAATGAATCATAGAAGAAAATACAAGAATCCAAAAGTGATCTCGTGGAGCGGTTCTTGTATTGCAGAAGACCAATATCAGAATGAATAACGTCCATGATGCCGACAAGAGAGGTTGCCATTCAATTATGCTTGATGGATACAAATCTGCACAAACCCATAAAACTATATGTCATTAAAAATCTTAAATACACGTCTAAATGATTAATGCCAAGCTCAAAGCAAAAAATTCTCCAAAACTTACAATTGCATTTGAGTCTGTCATTTGAACTTACGCCTTCCACTCTAATTTCCTTATGCATGTAGACATGTTGAACCAAGACCTCTGAAATGGATCGACCACTGGGTGAAACTTTGAAGTCTAAAATTCTACCTTTCCAAAAACTCCTATAATCCAAACTTTGATTTTCTCTTTTTACCAAAAACACCTCTTGATGAGGGATGCATGAGAACCCATTGAAATTTTCTATAGATACGTGTGGTATCCAAGAGCCATCAGAGTCTTTTTCATTACAAACAGAAACTGAGACAATATTGCTTCGTGGTCTATGACTTCAGGAATCCATTGCAAAGCTAAAAGAAGATGAACAATAGAGTCTGAAACAAAATGTAGATGAATCAGTATGAAAATAAAAAATCAAATTTGTAATAAATACTGGCGGTCTTTCGTAAAACATATATGTTACTCTAACTACGGTTAGATCAAAATAGACTTACTTTAACCCCAAGTGTTAGGTCTCGGGCACTCAAGAAACTCACAGACAACAATTATGGTCCAATCACAAGTCAGAACCCTGCCCGGCGGGAGTTTTGAATTGTATAAAAATATGACCGAAAAGTTCCAAAAAAAAAATCAACCGGCAAACAACGTTATGGTCTTTCACAGGTGTAAATATATAAATGGGCTAAGTGTACGTCGAATAGTTGAAAAGTCAAAAACATCATCTTGACAAAAGGCCCTTTTGGTATTCGAAACTCCTCTAATGACAAAAACTTTAGATTACAATCTAAAATCAAATCTAGATACCCAAAGTCCTGTTGAATATCAATTCAGATATTATTCTTGAATTCATTATGATTTGTTATCCAATTGAGCGCTCTGGGATATAATCACTAATGAGCTGAGTCTGTTCCTTAACTAAAGAATACTCTATCCCAAGAATACTATATATCCAATGCACATAATTATAAATGATGAACCTAATGATTCACTAGTCATGCGTCTGACAAGCAATATAAATCAAAACTATCAGTTTCTGGTGAATCCTCATCACACTGATCGTTTTACCAATTAACTTCATCCTGGAGTAATCAACTACTCAAGTTAATTGCCAATGATTCAGAAATCTCAAATGTCTAGGTGAAAAATTCAATTATACTAGTATGACACCACATTTAGATCCCTATCCAAATCATTTATAAGTTAATCCATAAATCTTCCATACAAAGATTTGTTAACTTGCAAGTATCTGTCAAAACAATACTTGATCATATGTTCATGTTGACCGACTAGGTTAAGTGCACCAAATAACCCTAGTAACCAGGAATACACAGTAGATTCATACAAAATTAATCATGCACATATGTGATTAATCTCACTATGACCCAGTACATAAATACATTTTTATCTGGCAAATTCCTCCAGAACCCACATATGTTACTCCATATCTCACTGAGATCTTGTAACTCAGCTACAATACTAGCTTTTTGCACCAAAACCTGCTAAAACTGGATTAGATTCAAACACAGATCAATGGCCTTGTACTTGCCTCTGATACCATGTGAAAAGTACAGTACTAAGGACCATAAATGGATCTTTGAATGATCCACAAGGTGATTGTATGCTTGTTAAACAATCTATTAGAAACTAGTCATCAGAAAACAAGATCTAGTTTAGCAGCTTGATAGGAAACAAGTAGAGACAATCAAAGCATTGATCAATTAGTATAATCCAACTCCACACGTGTGGAAATAAGGCTGTAGTACGGCCTGTAGACAGTGTTTACAAAGTGCCAAAGTTGGGTTTCATTGGAAAAATAGATTAATCACCATACAATGAGAGGAAACTCGAGTTTCTCCTTGAGGCTCCAAAAAGTTTCTTTCTTCTCACTATGGACAATGGGAATACATAGTAAAACACACTTCCTTTGCAAAGTTAGGTGAAAATCCAGCATATAATAAGGAAGTAGACTCCACTTTCTTGCCCTAATGTGAAAAACCTAGCCTAGATATAAGAGTCATGCTTGGTAGGTGCATGGTAGGTACAAATCTCATCATAAATCATGGTCTAGATCCTACAAAGTAGGAATCACTACCAAATAGACACAACCACTCCTCTTGACTCGTGGTAACCTACTTTAGGTGTGTATGTACAAGTGGCACTTTGGCCATTCAAGTAACCAACAAACAATATTGACAAAATGTACAATATTCTACATGGCTAGATTTGCCAATGTAGGCAATTTTTCACAACATACAATGCAAGGACTTAAATAGAAGCATAGAAATTGTCGAAACCGCATAAACATTGGGATGATAGACGTGCAACAACAATGTACCTTTCAAAAAAAATGAATACAAAGAAGTCTCAAATGACTTCAAGATTTCATTGAACAGTTTGTATTGTTCTATGCATCATCATGTGATGATATATTTCTATGTGTCTGTCGGAACTTATGTGACAATATTTACATTTCAATCATACGTGTCTGAGGCATATCCTTGAGCACTACAACTTCATCCACAGAGCCCTTGGCAGCTTCATCCAAGGCACCTTCATGTTTGTAGGGCCTTGCACACGATAGTTAAATCTCCAACATTTCATGCCGATATTGATGAATAGCATTTGTTGATATCTCAGGACATTGGATTTGCAAGATAAAACATCGAGTGTATATATTATTAGCCAATGTTTAAAAATATATAAATACACAAAGTTAACATAATATCATCAAGATATTGGAACTTGAGAAAAATGCCTCACGGATACTAGCATTTGGAGGTTGCACCATATACCAATCCAAGAACGATTTAACATTCCAGATGGAAAACCATCCGCAGCTGAAAGCATCGTCTTGTTGCGAAGACTGAGAAATCACAACGAAAAATTGTTAAATTATATTTCAATATAATTCTAAACTCCATGCCATCATGCAAATAGAAAACGTGAAAAGATTCTTTTTACCTTTTCATCAACAATCTCTATGCTAGTATTTACAATCAGCCCATCTGGCCTGGGCAATAGCTCCACCATCCTCTTGTATGTGGACTTAACCATGGAATGGGTGGCATGCAAGGAATTCATTGTCATGCACACAGGTGTGCAGCTTCTAGTAGAATCCACTTTCATAGATATGACAACATGCACACTCCAATGTTTGTTGCCAGCAAATGACAAGCAATGAATTACTAGAATCTATAAGTGTTTCCAAAAAACAAATCTTACTAAAAACAAATATTACAAGAAGAAATTGTCTTACTTTGAACAGTATGGGATGATGAACATTGACGCCTCCTTGTAGTGTGCCTGAAGAGCCTTCTGGTTTTTCTCTCTTTATTCAACAGATGCCCAAAAAATAGAGATACAACAAAAATCTTCTTCATGACTGTATATGTGTATTTATGTACATAATATACACAAGCGGATTCAACTACTGTGTTTGAGATATAGGAGGTCTTCTTTTAGCTCCCTACAATGCGGGTCTTTGATATGCATTGCAAAATTAATATCATCTATACAAAACATAAACTCTCCTCCAAGATCATCTATTTTCTTCGCTGTATACATATCAAAATCAATGTACCTCTCAGAATCAAAGAATCTATCTTTAGGATCATTGGGAAGTCTGATGTGCAATTCTTTATTAGTTGCATCAACATCAGAAACAATAAGACCCACCACGATATTTAAGTCATCCACATGTATAGAAGGAGAATTGTGCATTTGAAGACCAGGGGTTAGGGGAGGACTCTCAATCCATGGAATTGTAGATGTGCTAGCCAGATTTTTCCTAATGGGAGGAGGAGAGGGTGAAGAGTTGGGAGACCTAGGCTTGGGTTGTGAACGCTTGAGCCGTGCTTGTTTTGTCTTTTTTCGGGGTGGGACAGGCCCTCTTTACTTGAATCCGTGTGAAGCCAGACTTAAAAATGCTGTCATAGGTGTTTCGAAGCCTCATGACAAGAAGCATGTCCTTGGGCATCAATGTCACCTTCTTGGCATGTATCGAGCACAACATCGAATCCTCAAACATTTTTGTATGGAAGTCCTCGTATGCAATATGGAGTGCCTCCAATGTAGTGATATTCCACCTCACTGCATAGGACAGATGAGTGGTCATATCTTGTGTAACCTCTCTCACAGCCCGGTAGAAGGCTGCTTTCGGGATCAGAAGTTTGGTGCTCCTCTGCAATGCCCTGATGTCCCTCAACCATGGACGGCGAGGTCTTCCGCGTCTTTGCGGACGTACAGGTTCAGTGTCATGTGCCAACCTTAGAATTCAAACATCTAATCCATTCATTAAACATCAAATTACAATGGAAATGCAAGAAATCAAGAAACTAGTCAAAAATAAAAAAGATAGCTAAAAGTAGCAAAACTTCACCAAAATAGGCAAAGTAAAGTATCTTTATTCATGATTATTGATCATTTACAAGATAGGGCCTGATTCTAGAGCATGATCATAGCTCGCATTTGATTTTAGGCACATGAACCATTTTCTTCATCAAGAAAGCTCTCCAAGAGAAGCTTCAAGATCTCTTAAAACTCAAAATTACAAAATGAACAATAGCCTCCAAATTTAGCACGACCTCAGCTATTTATAGTGGTCATTTGTGCCTCTACTATAAGTTTGGTGTCTTATTTAGCTAAATTGGGCCTTATAACCATTATTACAATTTCGCTATTCTCAATTATAGCGAGGTTGTTCGGACCACTTTATTAACTGTCCTATTGACTAGTTCTAATCTAATTTAGCTCCATGGCTATATTTGGCAATTCATTAGTAAGCTCATGGGCTAATTACATGCAACACATGACACTCCCCCTACTTTAGGCATTTTTGCCCTAAAAAATGAAGACCATGTAGCTCTTTTGTTGGTGCCATGCTTGTAGTCAGAGATATTTGGTCAACTTAAGTAAGAAACATCTTTTCTTGTATTATTCTTGTCAGTAGGCATCTACCATCACATTTTGTTGCCTCAACTTTTTAGCGTAGAACAAGGTTGAAACAAGAATTTCTTCATAAAGAACCTTTGATCTACAACTGATCCCATAGATTTGATAAGATCACTGAAGAAGAGATTGATGAAACACAGGAAAGCCTCAAGTTGCATTAGTTATACATGGGTTGATAGGATACATTCGAAAGTCTTCTTCCTCAGTATCTTCCTTGATTGGATGGGCTATCCAATTCCAGATGCGTCTTTTTTTGTCCCTACATCCGGTGCTATAGCCTTATGCATAGCTCCTTGATGTAGCATAGTGGTATCCATTTCTAACTCCAGAGCAGTTATTAGAGCCATGCATCCCACATTTGGATTCATCAAATCCCATGCAGTGTAGGGATCTTTTTGGTCATCTATACACAAGGAATTTGACAGTTTTGAATTTAGTTTCCAAGTTAACATGTTTTACTTGTTGATATAATTGATGACATCCCCCAACGCCAGAATATTCAAGGATTTTGCACCAATTCCTTCCATTAATATCACATTAGATTCATTGATTGTAGCTCAGTGCAGATTTGCTTCAGATCTTTGGATGGATCTCTTATTATTGACTTCATTGAAGCAATGTTGATACCAATTTCATCATCAAAAAGCTCGTTGCTATATTGGTATTTGAATTTTGCATCAATGTTATATCGCTCGCTTGATCCATGTTCATGAATAAGTCCATATAGATCATTATCAATAATATGGTCGTAACCACTGATTTGTAGAGTAGAGCATAATTCTTGGCAGTTGAATTATACTCCATAATTTAACTACAGTTGTAGAAGCTTGTTCTGCTATACCTCCTTATTTTGACCTTGGTCATGATCATTACAACTGTCGGACAAGACGTGATCTAGATTCTCAAGTTGGTCTTCATCCACTTTCCATTGGTGCTTTGCTGATATTGATTTGTCTCCGTGGAAGGTAGATCGATATTAAGAATTTTGTTTTCTTCCTTGAAATCATCAGCTTCATCAGAAGATTCATGATCTTGTTTGCTCAAAACATCTCGATCGATATCTGCCTTTGGCTTGGAAGTTTGCCCTTGGACTAGAGGAAGCGTTGTTTCGTAGACATCAACAGTGGTACACAATTCAGGATTAGTAGTTCGAATATCAATTGGCTATTGTGGAATACCAGTCGATTGCAAGATAGAGTCAAAATGAGTGACCATCTTGTTGTACATTTCTTCCCATCTTCACTCTGACCTTTCTTGTAATTGTTGTCCTGTTTGTTTCATTTGTTTGGTACTATCTTGTATGGCAGTTAAAAGTGTCTAATATTTCTTTTGTTCCGCCGCTCACTTTACTGATAGTAGGGTCTATGCTATTATTTGATCTTCCATGAATATTGGCCCACTGTTGTTGAGTTGGTGGCGTTAGACTTCCCACAAAATTGACAGGGGGACTGGAAATTGTCGCTCCACTTGCCACAGTAATATTCCTTCCCTCCTTAAAATCGTTTGCATAAGCAAATGATGTACCCATCAGAGAAGGACCAATCATACCTGTAGTGGCATAGAGAGAACACCCTTCATCGTCGTCAATTTCTTCACTTTCATAGGCATCTTCATAGGCCACAAAATTGACAAAGGGACTGGAAATTGTCGCTCCACTTGCCACAGTAATATTCCTTCCCTCCTTACAATCGTTTGCATAAGCAAATGATGTACCCATCAGAAAAGGACCAATCATACCTGTAGTGGCAAAGAGAGAACACCCTTCATCATCGTCAATTTCTTCACTTTCATAGGCATCTTCATAGGCCTCATTTTCAACATTATCATCTTCATTATGATCGAAATGTTGTTCTACACCATGATGATGTCGTCTTTTGAGTTCATCAAGATCATAGAATTGATCCACGGGCTCATAGTGATACGTTGTTCCACTTTGCAGCACCTGTTGTTGCTCATCCATGCTTGTCGCTTCAAACTGATCCTCAGTAGTAAATTGGAATTGATCTTGATCCTGATAATCACCATCATTGAACTCTAGTTCATCCTGACCATCAAATGGTTCAACTGCTTCATCTGCACAGCCATCTTCAATGACTGGTTCATGTTGTTCTTCACTTTGCTGATTGTTGTTGAAATCTTCAGAGTAATGGTCAAGTTCTGAAGTGTCGTCGTAGTTATGATACCGATCATCATTGGCAAAGTCGTCGTTCTGGTTTTGATACTGATTGCCATCAGCGATGTCGTCACCTTGATCATCACCTTCAATGTTATTGTCACCTTGATCATAATCTTCGTTGTAATCATCACCTCCATCATCATAGCAGTCCCTTTGGTTATCGTACTCATAATCATTTCCATCCCATTGATCTTCATAGTCGGATATATATTCATTATTAGTGTCCATGGTATAGTGACAGACAATTTGTGGGTTATGTGAAAAGAATTTGAAACAATTATAAATTTCACTGGTAAAATCACAAATTTGCTAGTAACAAATTTGTTCTTCTCCACCGTCCCAAAATTCGGAGTCCTCGAAGAATGTAACCTGTAGCTTTTGGCAAAATGTCAAGTTGGGTTTCAGTAATTGATTTTGGGTTTTTATACCACTGCTATCTTGTCAAGATCAACCTAATGATCACTTTTGCTTTTTACCGCATCACAATCCGAGGTCAAATGGAGAAGATATAATAATTCAAAGAATTTGTATATAAAACGTAAATATACTCAAGGAAAAAAGGGGTGGAAAATAAAACTAAAATAATGATTACGAAAATACAATTATTGTACTCAGCGCGATGAAATGATCACTTTTCATTCTTGCAGCACTGAATTCTGACATCATATGGAAAAGTTAAGGCTACACGAAGAAAGGGAAAATAACAAACTTAGAAAGGGGCCTTTCTTAAAAAAAATATCATTGAACCGATGAAAAAAAATCGTAAAAAATCTTTGAATTTGACGGTATGTTCTTTTTCTTACGGTTATTGGACTAAACTCCCATGTGCTCGAAAAAAGAAACATGGACCTTAACAAACATTTCGAACAAAATCGAAAAATATTTTTTTCATTGGGCACTTGGATGGGGCAGAGGACTATTTTGAGAATATTTATAACGGAATCTTTTCTGAAATATTCCAGAATCCAGAGGGAGGCACAGGCTGGGCCGTCGCGTGAGAGGGAGAAAAAGAAAGAGGGAGAGGAGGATTCGAGGCGCCGGGGTACGGGAGAGGGAGAGGGGGTGCGAGGATACTTGTGAGGAGGGGCGCGGGGGAGGGTCTGGCCGGGGTGCGAGTGGGGAGAGGAGAGAGAGAGAGAGAGAGAGAGAGATGTGGGAGGAGAGGGAGTGCGCCGGGGGTCGCATGGAGTGATGGGGAGTGTGAGGGTAGGGTTAGGGCTGTGCGAAGGTAGGGTTAGGTCATTTTTTTTTATAAAGCTGCGAAAACTTGACAATGAAGAAATGGAAAAAAAATTAACAAAGGAGAAAAACTTCAGAAATGAAAAGTTGAAGTGCTTCTCTCCCAAATCTCCACTAAAACTAGTTTTAGACCTCTTTCACAAGAAGTGTCATATCTCTGTCAATTTTCAACCAAATTGGCTCAAATTGAAGCTAAGAGTGAGATATACAATCTTATAGAGATACAGTCATAAAATTTGGTCAAAAATTTAGCCAAAATGGAGAAAAACAGACTACAAAAACTGTCACTAACTAAAATTGCAATGAAAACACAAAAATGGCCATAACTTGGTCATTATAGCTCCAAATCAGAAAATCTCAGTACCAACCAGAAACTAAACAAAATATCCACTGATCTACAATAAGAAATCTCACCAATAAATGAAGATTAGATGGTCAAAAATTAAATCAAACCTTGTTGGAAATTGAGAAAACAAGAAAACTAGAACAAGAAACTCTACCAAATTTAACAAAATCCACCAAATCTGATGGGGAAAGGATCTAATGCTCTGATACCAAAATTGTCATGTGCCAACTTAGCATTCAAACATCTAATCTATTCATTAAACATCAAATTACAATGGAAATGCAAGAAATCAAGAAACTAGTCAAAAATCAAAGAAGATAGCTAAAAGTAGCAAAACTTCACCAAAATAGGCAAAGTAAAGTATCTTTATTCATGATTATTGATCATTCACAAGATAGGGCCTAATTCTAGAGCATGATCATAGCTCTCATGTGACTTTAGACACATGAACCATTTTCTTCATCAAGAAAGCTCTCAAGAGAAGCTTCAAGATATCTTAAAACTCAAAATTACAAAATGAACAATAGCCTCCAAATTTAGCACGACCTCAGCCATTTAGAGTGGTCATTTGTGCCTCTACTATAAGTTTGGAATCTTATTTATCTAAATTGGGCCTTACAACCATTATTACAATTCCGCTATTCTCAATTACAGCGAGATTGTTCAAACCACTTTATTAACTGTCCTATTGACTAGTTCTAATCAAATTTAGTTCCATGGCTATATTTGGCAATTCATTAGTAAGCTCATGGGCTAATTACATGCAGCACATAAGATTCAAAAGTCTGCGGATGGGACAATTGAACAAAGCTGGTAAGGTTAGCAGTTTGCTTCGTCCAAGCCATTGAGGCCGAATATCTATATCACGCGAGGACAGAGGTACAGCAGTAGAGAAAGATTATCTCACGATGGCGATACTGGAAACTCTGAGGATGATATCGCTATGATGCGAGAGAGTAGCAGAGTCAGGCGGGGAGAGGAAGGCGCTCTCATGATGACGATACTGGGTACTTTTAGGCTGATATCGCTACGACGCGAGACGGTATCAGGGACATGCCTGGGGATGAAGTCGCTCGCGTGATGGTGATATCAGGTATGCAAGTCGTATGGAAGCAATCGAAGGTGAAAGCAAATTACGCAAAAACCTATACAATCCTCGAGAATGGACTTATATAGGCGAAAAATGTTTCCACGTGTGAATACTTGTGACACTTGGCCCAATCAGTAACTAATGTGTGGAACTACACGTCTATATACGCACGTGTGAGACTGCACGTCTAGAGCAACACGTGTGAGATTTCACATGTGGACACGTGGCCGAATGGTACAACGACATGTATTCTCACACGCATAAGCTCGCACGTGTGGGGACGTGGCCCAATCAGTACCTAACGTGTGGAACTACACGTATGTATCTGCAAGTGTGAAAATGCATGTATGGAGCAACACGTGTGGGGATTGCACATGTGGCCACGTGGTCGAATGGTGCGGTGACGTGTATTCTCGCACATGGACGAATGGCGGATTGACGTGTACTATAGCACGTGTGGACGGTTACATTACGCGTCATAGATCTGATCCATTGTTGGATCGACGCTTGTATGGCTTGGATTTTATTGGTTTTGGCTATCTGGTAGGTTAATCTGGTTTTATCTGAATGAGATTTCTATTCAGATATAGCTATGTTGTTTTTCAAGATGTGTCAAATTTAAAAAAGTGTGGGAACCATCAAAATTGGAGGGAAACCCGACATTTAGGCCCTGCCACATTAAAAGTCTCGCAAAAAGGCCTAAAGTCCTTTTATTAACTTTTAACTGATCAATCAAATTACTATGTGATCATTGGGTTGGACTTACACACGCAGGGTGCCAAATCTCTCTCACTTATTAACTAGGGTTAGGGTTGTCTTGGGATCCGCAAACCCTCCAACAAACTGCACACACAAACTCAATTGTTGATTTCTCAATTAGTAGGACATCAGTATCAAACAGTTTATCTTTTCTGAGCAATTTTTGTCAAGCTTTGTCCAGACTTGAACTTTTTTAATCCTCGTTGTTCCCTTTCTTCAAAATGCTTTGTGGCATTGAGTACATCTATCCAAATTGAACACTGGATTTTCGTCGGTTTTCCGGAATGATTTGATAAGAAACGACGAGCTTTGGATCCTCCTATGCTTGGTTTGCATGGGATGTTTTCCGTTTTCCCTGAAAGCTTCGACGTCCTTTGCATTTTAACGTGTCCTTTATGAAGGCCCGCTTTTGATAAAACTTCCTCCAATCGAGCTATTGCTTTTTTGGCCAATGACTCTGGCTTAGTATTCCAAGCAAACCACATAGGAAGGTACTGGTTTCCAAGTCAGATCTTCTATATCCCTTCAAACTCTCGTGCTCTTCGACATGTCTTGTGTAGTTTTCATTCAATAGAGGCATGGATGTTTTGAATTTGCTCCATGTGAGACATTGAACATGCACTTCAACGACTTCAGGTCTCCAGCCAAATGCCATTCCACCTTAAAATCACATATTCCAGGAACATTGAGTGGTGTGTCACTCATATGATTCTTAATTATCTCTGAATATTTTGTTTTACTAAAATTCCAAAATGAAATGTCATATTCTTCTTTTAAAACCTATTTGAAATGCAAAATCATGAACTATTCTAAGAGAATTGAACTTAGACCTATAATAACAAAACAATATTAGCTTAAAACACAAAACCATAAATTCTCGAAATGAATTAGTTGCTAGTACTCAATAGAATAGATTGGAAAGCTGCTAACCACCAAATATTATTTTCGGACTACACACTAAAATTAAGACACTCCAAGTTTATCGTATTGCTTAATGCTCCATTCATAAGCATAACACTAACCCTTTCTAGCTTTTGTCCCTTTATTACTTCTGATTCATCTAACTTGAGAACTAATATCAATTTTTCAACACTTTCATTTGTGATTCCAAAAAACTTTACAATAAATATCAATAAATGATTCAGATCAACAAACATATTGTTGGTGGAATCATATGACAAAGTGCCATGTTTTGAGTTATAAATTTCATTGATATGGTAAGGATTACCATGATGTTTTGCAAACCTCTGTTTAACACATCTCTCTCTAATTTAATTTGAAAGGGCCGTGGAATAGGAATTTTTTTTATATGTAGTCCAAATGCCTCTTTGATAATTTTAAACATTGTGCCATATGCATCCTTGCTAATACCAAAATAATCACATGCTCCTTGTATCAATTCTCGGTCAATAATCATGCCGACTTCGCCCATAAGGGCCTCTGCAATCTTGGGCTTAATTCGAGAATATCGTTGATTTCTCAGTAGACTTGTCGTTGACTTGGCTGTAAGTACTGCACTCAAAGACTTTCCAATCATGTCCTTGTCTTTCAGATTTTGATTGGTGACTAAAGCTGATATGCAAAATAAAAATAAGATTTAGAAAAAAAAACAATTCACAATCATTGATGTCTTGGATGGAACAAAACACATCAATAGTTTAAAACAAAATCTTATTTGAAAGCATATATTCGTCAATACCTTTTAAAATAACTCTTTTTTCGCTTATTGTTCAGTATTTTCTTCCGTAATGTGTTTACTTCTGCACTTATTTGACAATATGAGGTACGCAATGTTTGTACAATTAGTTTCATATTGTCATTTTCTTGGTTAAGGTTCAATATAATATTTTGCAAACGAGAATTATCTATCTTCAAGATTTCATTCTATTCTTTTGTTTGCAACAAAAGAGTTTCTTTTTCTCTGTAGTCAGTAAGCAAACCATTCAACATATTTTCCAAATAACGATTTTTTTTCATTGAATTACTAATGCCATAACTTTTCAATCTTTCACAATAACCCAATAAACCATTGTGTCCTTCACACAAAAACAGTATGAGTTGTGTGACTGATCTAAAATTTGGATATTGCATCGAGCTTGGATCTATTGGATATAAACTTTCATCAACCCATAGATCACAATGTTTCCTGTTCTCCATCCTATGATCCACGATATGGTGAGTTAGTAAGGTGGATTCTTTCAGATTTTTTTTTGACAGTGGAGTGTATTTTGTAGGAAGATCAATATGGAAATGATACTTAGACATCTTAATAATCGATAGATTAATCTAGTAGAAAGCCAAATTGTTATATATCTTGCAAGCAATTAAAACTGGTTTTAATCGAAAAAAAATTTCAACCGCAAAAGTTTGAAATGACCTTGGCCCTCTTTTTTATCCAACACACTCCATGTTTTTTGCTTTATATGCAAAATCGAAGCTTCGCAGTTATGAGCAAAATACTTTTTCAATACATGTGTGTTGAAATTGCAAAAGTTTGAAATAATCTTGCAGCTCCTTTTGATCTAACACACTCCATATTTTCTGAATTGCAAAAATTTAGATTCACGTTGGCGCTCATTGTGATCCAAAATAGGCAAAGTTTCTTGCCATGATATTCAGATTGATAAGACTATTTTCCTTTGATGTGAACACTATCAGTAGATGGAAAGAAACTGTGATGTGCAACACGCTTTGCATTTACACGAGAAGTCATGTTAGTTAATGGTAAAAAATAAAACCTTGAAGTATGGACCTCACGCGTTGCGGCTACCCAACTTCCAGTCAACTACACGTGTTACTAGTGAGGTCAAGTCATCGGAGTTGTGCGGGTAGACCAAAAACTCGGTCAGGGTTTTAAAATTTGACGATTTTCTCTCTCTTATGTGGCATTTCTTAGACAGCCCTTTTGGCCCTTGGAACTCCTCTAATGGTACTTGAAGATGTTTGTCATTTTGGTATGTGTTCAGTCTTTAATTACCAGTGGTTTATAGACCTTGAATCTTGCACTTCAATTAAAGAATTTTGTTTGAAAAATATTCCTAAATCCAATATTTTCTTAGTGGAAAGATTTTGGAATGATTCTTACTTTTTATGAGTTATGTGGGACATATACTCCAGTATCCAGTAAATGATTAACTATGATTTGAATTCCGGAAAATTATGATTGACGAATCATACGAATCTAAATATTTATGATTGACGGATCATAAATAGATACTTAATTATTGCTAGAGGATTATAAAAAATTGTAATGATTCTTAAGTGTGATGATCAATTCTTGATCTATTATTTGAGTAAGAATTCAAATCAGTGTTTTGAGTATCTTTACTCCAGTATTTTAATTGAGAACCTATGGATCTCACAGACATTATCTTATTTATCTAGTGGATGCTATTCTGCTGCAGTTTATGGTCTGCAGATGCTTGAGTATAGTTCTTCATTTGATTGAATCTCCAGTTATCATAGGAGATAGACAAATCTATTAAGATGAATGAATGTTATTTTCTGGCATTTGGTGCTAGAAATAAGAGCATTTAACTCAAAAGAGTATATGGGATACTCGGAGTTAAGTTTTAATCATTCTATATCTTAATGATTCTCCTAGAGATTTTACTTGAATGAATTATCATATCTTAGAATTGGATTCTAAGAATAGTTGTACTTGGAATCTTTTTATAAATTATCTGTCAGAGTTTGTGGATAATTTCAGACTATAATTATTATCTTTTCTTTAACTATAATCTCCCAAGTTAGGGAAATAATTTTGCAATCTTAAAAAATTAACTTAGCTTGAAACTTTGTAACTTTAACTTCTAAACTTTGTGTAGTTTGTATTCAAAAGATTAAGAATGTATTTTAGAAATTTTAAGTATAAAATACAAAGTTATTAAACTTTTCAATAACTTTGAAAATAGTTTGTTTAACAAAGTTTATGCTTACAAAGTGTTGCCATAGCTTGTTACGTGCAAAACAGATCCAGCACCAAAGCCGTCAACAACAAAACTCCTCATGAAGTTTGGCATGGGCACAAGCCTAGTGTCAGCCATTTAAAAATCTTTGATTGTATATGTTTTGTTCACATTCCTAAACAGCTTAGGAAGAAGCTGGATCATAGGACAACTAAATGTATTTTCATTGGCTATCCTGATGAACATAAAGCTTATAATGTTTATGATCCATTCACCAATGTGGTATTTGTCTCTAGGGATGTAAAATTTCAAGAACATACATACTATGATTTCAAACAACCATCGATAAACGATGCTATGTCATTTCATCCTATTTTACGTAGCATGGAATCTTCCAACGATAATGTTTCTTCTACAGAACCTGCAGCTACAGCTACAGAAGCCGAGCAGCCGACAGTACCTGTCATCAGACCAGACCAAGCCAACTCGAACAGATCTGGAGAAATTCAAGAAGAAGCATCATCGCATCCTGGTCAACCAAACGTCCGCAGATCCTCACGGACTCGGACAATTCCTGAGAGGTATACACCTCAATCATTCTGGACTTCATTAGAAGAACCAGAGAGCCTAGCCGAAGCAATTAATTCCAAGAATGCTATGAAGTGGCAAGAAGCTATGAAAAGCGAGTACAACTTACTTTTGACGAGCCAGACCTGGACACTGGTCGACTTCCCCACTCACAAGAGAGTTATCAACAACAAGTGGATCTTCAAGAAGAAGATCAACTCTGATGGTTTCATTGCTAAATGAAAAGCATGAGTGGTGGCTAAAGGATTCACTCAAGTCCAAGGAGTGGATTATCAAGAAATTTTCAGTCCTGTCGTCAAGATGCAGTCAATAAGGACTCTGATTGCGTTAGCAGCCGCAGAAGACCTCGAAATGCACCAAATGGATGTCAAGACAACATTTCTGAATGGAAACGTCGAAGAGGAGCTGTGTACCTTCCAATCGGAAGGATTCGAAGTCAAAGGCCAAGAGCACAAAGTGTGCAAGCTGCACAAAGCAATCCACGGTCTGAAACAGGCCGCAAGAGCATGGTTCGATAGAATCAACTCTTATCTCATTCAATTGGGATTTGCAAACAATTCAACTGACTGTAATATCTATTCGAAGCATATAGGCACCAATTTGGCTCAAGCTCTGTACGTAGATGATGCATTTATTTTGTTTAACGACACTTCTCTTCTGCACACTACTAAGAGTGATATGTCAAAGGAATTTGACATGACTGACTTAGGAGCTGTCCATTCTTTTCTAGAAATTCACATTACTAGAAATAGACTTCAGAAGATGATCTATCTTAGCCAGGATGCATATCTAAAAGGCATTATAGAAAAATTTCATATGTCTGTTTGCAAACCAATTGATACTCCAATGGATCCAAGTATAATATGGGCTAAACCTACCTGTGCTGGTTCTGATAGTGAAGTACTCGACATAGCGAAGTACCCTTATCATTCACTATACTAGACCAGATTTAGCATACACTGTTAGCACGTGAAGTCAATTCATGTCTAATCCTAGGATTTCTCATTAGAAAACATTAAAAAGAGTGATGAGATATATTCAAAAAAGTTTAGATCACATTTTATGTTATGATGGAAATGCTATCGACCCACTCGTCCTACGAGGCTACTCCGACTCAGATTGGGGAGGAACGGTCTCTACTAGAAAATCTACCTCTGGGTTCTGTTTCTATATGGCAGGGGGACCGATTTCGTGGAACTCAAGGAAGCAGAAATCAGTTGCGCTTTCTTCGATAGAGGCAGAGTACATCGCAGCATGCCAAGCTTCAAAAGAAGTTGTATGGATCAGGTTGTTACTTCAAGACTTACATGACACTCAGTTCAATGCTACCACCATTCTGTGTGACAACTTGAACTATATTTCACTGTCATTGAATCCCATATTTCATGGCAAATCCAAGCACATAGAAATCCAGTATCATTTCATTCAGAAGAAAGTTTTCTCAGGGCAAGTGATCCTTCAATACTGCTCCACAACAGAAATGATCGCAGACATCTTCACCAAAGTGCTTTCCAAGATCAAGCATCAGAAGTTCTTCAACATGTTGAACCTGACGAAGTCACCAAGGCACCAACCGTGACCTTAAGGGGGACTGTTGGAAATTAAGCCCACAATTGTCTCCTTGGTGAATGACTAATTTCTATTTCATGATTCTTCCTGCACATTTATTGATCATTGATCTAGGGTAAGGTGAAATCAACTTTGGTTCTACGTCTGCTCATCTGATACCTCTAGGAATCACAAACTTAGATAGCCAATTTATTTGAAGAACATCTACAATGGGCTTCCGGCTGATCTCCAGCAAAGGGTAACCAATCCTATCATAATTTCAAGTTTAAATGTTAAGTTCAATAATTTGAAGTCATTGAAGCTTCAAGGACTTCCACAAAATTAGCAGTTTGGACAAGTCTGCAGATATACATTACTTTCACGACAGTCTGCAAAAATACTCTAAGTGTCACGACAGTCTGCAGAAATGAACTATGTTCACCACAATGTCACCTTTCTTGCATGTCTCCGAAATGCGAAACTAGCATAATTCAACAGTTTAAACTATTACTTGTTACAATCACTAGATGCAAAAACAGTCTAGTAGAAAGCTTATGCTAAATATAATCACAACTTTAAGTGTCCAAATTTCCCAACATGATCTTAAAAATTAATTCATACTCATAAAAACAAGAGTACAGTCCACCGAAGAGATTAGAAATGGTTTGTGTGTGGTATTACTAAAAAATGGATTCAATGTGAAGTTTGGTTCTGAAATAGATGGAAAGAACAGTATGATATCTCGAGTTCCTCAGGCATCAAAGACAACCATCGTTTAATTAGAAACTGAGGAGTCATAATCGTCCATGTTTTGATTAGAGTGAGTAAACAAGCGCGATCAAACAACGATAAAGTGCATTCAATCACAACAAGCATTCATCTACATTATACACAGATAGAAAAGCTTGCTGCTGCTATATTACATTGAAGCACAATAAAATAACAATTACAACCAAAATGACGGCGTAACTGGGAGGCTCAAATAATATGTCTCATGGACGGAGCTTCTCAAGTAATCTATGCTGGGATGATCTATTTATAGATTGCATCCATGTATTAACTACATTAAATATTTGTCACCTAATTAGGTAAGCCATTGTACTTGGAAGTATATGGCTTTTGTGACAAATGTACATAGTGTATACTGTCAACGAATTAGGAATGTTGACGCGGACGAGAACGCAAAAAATTTTCTCACTTCGTATGTTACGTGAAGTGGTTTTCTCTCACTTTGCAAATTTCGGGAAGTGGCTGGAAACGTGTTTAGTTCAAAATAGATGACCTTCGTTTTTTCTCTTTGGATTTTTCGCGAAAAAGTCGAAGGTGCCCTAAAGCAGTTCAAGTCTTGAAGTAGACGACCTTCAGAAATTTTCTCTCTTCACGAACATTTCGCGAAAAAGCCTGAGGCGCCCTAAAATGGTTGAATTTTGAACTGTGCCTAAGTGTCGCATTTCAAGAAATGGCGAAAAAGACGAAATTGTTAGAAAGAGCTGTTTCGCAATATTCCTACTCTCTTCTCCGTTCGTGTTCTTCTATCTCCCTTGTCCCATCAGTGTAAATCTCTTTACTCTAGTGTTTTATTGAGTCCTACGGATCTCCCAGGCATTTCTCATTAAGTAAATTGTTTTTACTTTTGTGGTTTTGCTTATTTTAGTGGATGGTATATAGCTACAATTTATGGTCTATAGATGCTCGAGTACAGTTTTTTCTTTTGATCAAATCTCCAGTTATCCAAGGGGACAAACAAATCTATTGAGATGAATGGATGCTATTTTCTTGTATTTGATGCTAGAAACATGAGCCTTTAACTCAAAAGAGTATCTGAGATACTCAGAGTTTAGTTTTAATCATTCTATATCTTAATGATTCTCCTAGAGGTTCTAGTTGAATGAATTATCATATCTTAGAATTGGATTCCAAGAAATTTATTTGTTCTTGGAAGTTTTTTGAATTATCTGTCCGAGTTTGTGGATAATTTTAGACTGTAATTATTATTATTATTTGTTCTTTAACTTTATTCTCTTAAGGTAGGTAATACTTTACCCAGTGATTCATGTAAGTGTTTTACATGAAGGTGATGTTACTAACTTGTAGAAAGTATAACCCAGATTGAAAATCTATCACTTAGTGTACTTTCCAAACCTGAGTTTGTACTCCATTACAGAGATTATCGCTTGAAAAATAGGTTTATCTTTGAGTACTTGTTTAATATGGAAGTCATACTAAGGATAATGATTTTTTCGGTTAATATTGAAAGTTAAAGAAACTGTTCTTGTAATTCTTTCTTGTTTTGAAGAGCTTCTAAGGATAGACGCAGTTTAAGGAGGGAAGAATGTCATGGCCATATTCGGTTAAGGACCTGGAATAGTCCTAATATGGTAGACCGGCCCTTCGGTATTCGAGATTGTTGGTCATGTTGTGATTTGATTTCATGTCAAGGCCAATTTGTGACTAATAACCTTGAGAGGACCTAGACATTCTAATTCAGACATATGGAGTATTGCATGTATGTGTGACGGATATAGGCAGGAGGACTGCATGAAGAGATGTGATCTATTTATAGTTGACATGCATGGGGGTTGCATGGTTTCATACACATGACTCTACTCTCTATATAATGAGGTAGGAATTTTCCCTTTGACATATTGGGTTTAGGTTACCAGTTTCTCTCTTCTCCGCTTTCACATGGCATAGCTTGGGGGCTAGATCCAAGTTTGATCTAGATTTTGGTTGAGTCATTTGGATCCATAGTCTCTCTTAGTGTGTTCTCCTATTCTCATCTTAGGGGTTATCCTTTACGGATTTTACAAGCGTCTTTGAGGGTATTCCAAGAAATGAGAACATGAGGTTCCAAGTTGAGATACCACTCTTTGGCGGTTCCATAGAGGACCATAGAAAACAATCTACGCTTTTCGATTTCAGAATTGTCTCCATAGAAGCGACATACATTATCCAAGTCTTGGAGAAATCTAACTGCGTCAAATTCTCCATCGTACTTCAATTCGAAAAATTCTTCTTTCCAGGCATATAAGATTAGGATTGGAAGATTCAGCAAAGTCTCTTGACATGATGCAGAATGAGAAACAAAGTAACAATACTATACTATTTTTTTTGTCAAAAAGAAGAATCTTTTTCGCAAAATTTGGACTTTTCGGAAGCAACAAAACTCGCAAACAGGAGTATGACTTGCAAACCGGCTGATTTCAGACTATGGGCGATTTCATGGGATGGGTCGGCGAATTCCAAAACTATGGTTTTTCTGGCATGCGAATTCAATAGTGAAAACAAAGTAGTTTTTGCAAAAATCAGACTAAATCTCTAAGATAGAATTCACAGAGTTTTCAGAGGACCGATCTTTCACAGATCTAGTCTCAGTAGAACTGGCGAATTCTAATACGAAGATTTAGCTGGAAAACAAAGGGGTTTGTCAGTAACACATGTTGATTTTTGGAAATCTGAACAGGTTCTAAATTCGAAGAGATGATAGGTTGAAAGGTGATGTTCTGTTATGGCTACAGACAGCCCGGTGAATTCTGATATACTTGTTTGATGGTAAAAATGTCACTTGGATTACTTCAATAGAATAAATGCCCAAGTTGACACTTTTGTTTCTCCCTCTCGGCTTGATAGGATATTGAGCAGCTCTTGTAGGACCTGGAGAGAAGACAAGTTTTGTAGTGTGAAAAGATTAACATGCAAACACGCACATGAGCGTAGCAATGGCAAAAAGAAAAAAAAACATAAGCTATGTAAGAAAACTTAAAAAGCGGCAACGGTGCCAATGTTGGAAGTAAATCTAATCATGCGGTGGCTAGATCTATCTATGGTTCAGGTTGTGGTGTAGTGGTAGACGGGTCGTTCACTTTCTAAGATCTACATAAAACTTACAACAAAAATGAAAGAAAGAGCACAAACAATAAGGAAGAGCACCAAGGCTTCCCAACTGTTGCTCGGAACTATGAACAATCTAATTAAGCTTGTTAAGGCTTCCCAACTAACAAGCTATCTAACTAAATTAGAGCTTGCTAAGGCTTACCCAACTAGCAAACCCGTTAATCTAAATCTAACTAACACCCAAAGGAAAATGATAATAACATTAATTGTGACTAATTAAGCATAAATCAATAAAAATATGCCACAAATAAATTCCTATGAAAAAGAGGCAAGAGGAGGTCCGAGCACCTTCCCTCAAGCTATGCACCTTCCGAAGGGAACAGAATGAAATAGAGAGATCAATCCAAGATTGCAAATTAGCTTAATCTCAAAGTGTTATTTTAAAAGGAAAATGCCTCTCATTTTATAACAAGAGGGCCTTCCATAAGTTTCCACTAACTTATGGGATTATCCTTCTAATCTTGCTATCTTGAGTCTCACAACTTCTAACTTAGAAACTTGAGTCCCTAAACCTAGAACTCAAGTTAAACTTAGAACCTTTTATTTGTAAGCTTAAGTTTTCTTTTTAAGTTTAGAAGTTTAGAACTTATTAAGCAAAGGAAAGCTTCTACTCATGGTCTTATAACACACATGCCATGGTAGAAGTTTATTAACAATTACTCACACGTGGACTTACAATACACATGCCACGATGTTTTATTTCTTTTTTATATTTTCTTGCTAGCACGCTTTACAGCAGATTTTTGCATGAGTCGACAAATTGGTGATAGTAATTTAATTTAAACAAATTTACAACTAAAATTTGAATTACAACAATATCAAATTCAACATATGGGTGGGGAGACTTACGAAATGGGCATGAAAAGAACCTTGGCCGCCACTGCCAAGGTGAGAAGGCCTTGCAGTCTCAGTCGCTTCTTAGCTACCTCTCGTTGTTGCTTGAAACGATCTGATTTTCTTGAAATTCTTTCTTTGCAAACTTTCAATCGTCCTTGTATATTGGTATGGCCTAGATTTGCCAGCTCTCACCACATCTCGGATCTCCGATTTGCGGTGGCTCATCACGTCTCTCATGAGGCCCACCATTCATTTTCGAGCAGACTGCATATTGCCAAAGAGGACTGGAAACTCTCTATACAACTAGTCAACGACATTATTCTTGTCGTCATCACTTTGTTTGTGCAAGTCCTTGAAAATGTCCTTCTTGAATACGACACGCATGAGTTGCTTCATGCGAGTGATCACATGACCAACTCGCTCATCCTGCACTATGTGCTTCACATGACCACCACGCTCTCCGCACATAGTGGAGGATGAGCGCAGTGGTCATGTGATCACTCACATGAGGCAACCTACTGAATGAGAGGATATGGACCTACTGGAACTCTGTGCCTCCCAATGAGCCCGTAGTCTCTCTATAATCCTACTTGCATGAGAGGGAGACATCCCATCCATATAACTGAGGACCTCATCATCACTCATGGATGAAAAATGGGACGACCCATGATTGCGGCTAGATCCGTGACTTGGAGATGTGTCACCAGACATTGAGGATACGTATGTGATAATTGCTGCAAACAATAAAAGATAGTTTTAGAAAATACAACCCTATAGAGTTAATGAGATCAAGAAATAAATTCAAATAAATGAGTTTAGGGTTTAGTTAAAAAACGAGCCACCTTTGTTAGCTATGGTGGAAGTTTGTCGGCTTTTGGACTTTATTTTTTAAAAATCTTCAAAAATCGATTTTGTCTTTTGGCCTTGGTTTTGAGAGTTGGAAGTTGAAATTTTATTTTATTTTTTTTGCAATTCTAAAAGGAAATTTGCAAAAAAAAAAAAAAAAAAAAAATTGTCGAGCACCTGCGTGCCCGTGCGCGGTTTTGTCCGTACGGCACCATGGTTTAGGCGGGGACAGCAGCCGCAACCGCAAGCTGCAAGCGCAGGTTTCTAGAGGCAGTGTTTTCCTTCTTGTTCTGGGGTGATGAGTTAATCACATCTCTTGTACTTTTGTAAAGTACTTGTGATGTGATAGGATGGTTGACTTACACTTTAAGTTTCAAAAGAAACTAAACTTTGTACTTCTGCCCAAAACTTCACAGGTAGGTGTGCTTGATGTAGCATGGATTTTGGATGAGTTGAGAAGAGTTTGATTCTTCCTTTCTGCGATCCTGTTTTGTTGAGCTGAATAGGAGGTGGTGAACTGTCTTCTAATGCCATGTTCAGTCACGTAGTCAGACATCTCATTAGAGAGGTATTCGCCACCACCATCAATTCGGAGTGCCTTCACTTTTGTAGACGTTTGTGTCTCAGCCATGGCCTTCAATCTCTTGAAGCATTCAAAGGCTTCATATTTGTGGCTATTGAACATGACTGTAGACCATCTAGAATAATCATCTATGAAAGTGATAAAATAGATTGCATCTCCTAAGGACGAAGTTGGCATTAGACCACAAAGTTCACTATGTACAAGATCCAATACATGCTTTGTTTTGATGGCATGTGATTTGGAAAACTTGCTTCTAGAGTGTTTGCCATAGACGCATGATTCAAAAAAGAAAGATTTCCTATCTAATGAAAAAGAGAAATACAATCCATCAACTAAGTTATTACAAAGCATATAGGAAAGTGATCTTGTATTCACGTGTCCAAATTGACTATGCCACAGAATAGCATTATCGTTTACATTTTCATGAGAGATGCTAGCTAATGCAACTGAATTAGAGAGTACATAAAGATTTATGACTCTAGTGCATGTAGTCAGAGTAGTATCTTTCTCAAATATTGTACACTGCTCAGATGAGAAAGTAACAGTGTAGCCCTCATCAGTTATCTTAGAGACTGATAACATATTCTTTGATAGCTGAGAAACGTGAAGGACGATGGGAACACAAATAGATAGATTGTTGTTGAATGTGATCTTGACTGTCTCTTTGCCTTCAATGTGTATGGTGCCTGAATCTTCGAGGTAGATGAATTGATCTATGTTGTAAGCTGCATACTCAGTAAACCATTCTTTGCGAGAGGTCATGTGTTGGGTAGCACCGTTGTCCAGATACCAGCTATCACAATCTTCGTTGCTGCTGTTGTAAGCCATTAACAAATGTGTATCTTATTCTTTGAATTCCGCCGTGTTGGAGGAGTCTGGCTGCTGCTGTTGTTGCTTATTCGCCTCATTGTAGATTCAGATATGACACTCCTTGATGTCATGAAACTTCTTTCGTGATCCACTATTCTCACCTTGAGTATGAGGCTTCTGCGGTTGCTGCTGCACTTGATTCTTGCCCTTGGAGTAGTCTTTCTTCTTGGTGTATAGAGCGATGGATTTGTCTTTGATAGATAGGCTGCTAGTCTTTCTCTGTATCATCACCACAAAGTGTTCATATGACTTTGGAAGAGAAGAAAACAAGGTCATGATGGCATCATCATCTTGAATAAAACATCCTACAGTTGATAACTGATCCAATAAAGACTTGAAGTTGTTGATGTGAGAAGTGATGGCAGTAGAATCAGACATGCTAAGAGTAAAGAACTTCCTTCTCAAATGTAATCTAGTGGTTACATCATGAGTCTCATTGAGATTTGATAACAAATCTAATGCATCCTTAGAGGTTTTGAATGTGGGGACATGGGATATTTGGGAGTCGGCCAGTTTGAGTGTGATGCATGCTAAGGCTTTTTGATTTTTGACCTTCCATGCACTTCGCTTGGTCATCATCTTCTTGTTTCAAGTCAGCACCTTCTACTACATCCCAAAGATCTCTATCTATCAACATCATCCGGAGTTTTAACTTCCAGATGTAGAAGTTAGAACCATTGAACTTGTCAATGATTCTAGCTTCGCTGGATGATGAAGATGAAGAGCTACCTATATGAGACATACTAACAATAATACAAATAGAACACACTTAATCTCTCGATTTATATGAGCTACGTTCTGATACCAATCTAATGGGGCAAGAGAGATAGAAGAACACAAATGGAGAAGAGAGCAGGAATATTGCGGAACAACTCTCCCATTACAATCAACTGCTAGATGCAAAAACAGTCTAGTAGAAAGCTTATGCTAAATATAATCATAGCTTTAAGTGTTCTAATTGCCCAACATGAATTACTCATAAAAACAAGCGTACAGTCCACCGAAGAGATTAGAAATATTTGTGTGTGGTATTATTGAAAAATGGATTCAATGTGAAGTTTGGTTCTGAAATAGATAAAAAGAGCAATATGATATCACGAGTTCCTTAGGTGTCATAGACAGCCATCGTCTGATCAAAAAATGAGGAGTCGTAGACGTCTGTGTTCTGATCAGAGTGAGTAAACAAGCGCGATCAAACATTGATAAAGTGCATTCAATGACAACAAGCATTTATCTACGTTATACATAGATAGAAAAGCGTGCTGCTGCTATATTATACTGAAGCACAATAAAATAACAATTACAACCAAAATGGCGGCGTAACTGGGAGGCTCAAATAATATGTCTCATAGACGGAGCTTCTCAAGTAATATGTGCTGGGATGATCTATTTCTAGATTACATCCATGCATTAACTACATTAAATGTTTGTCACCTAATTAGGTAAGCCGTTGTACTTGGAAGTATACGACTTTTGTGACAACTATACATAGTGTACACTGTCAACGAATTAGGAATGTTGACACAGATGAGGATGTCAAAAATTCTCTCACCTCGCTTCGCAAATTTCAGGAAGTGGCTGGGAATGTCCTTCGTTCAAAATAGACAACCTTCGCTTTTTCTCTCTCTTTGCGTTTTTCGCGAAAAGTCGAAGGTGCCCTTAAGCAGTTCAAGTCTTGAAATAGATGATCTTCAGGAATTTTTTTCTCTTCGCGAACATTTCACGAAAAAGCCAAAGGTGCCCTAAAATGGTTGAACTTTGAACTGTGCCTAAGTGTCGCATTTCAGGGAAATGCAAAAAAGACAAAATTGTCGCGAAATAGTTTAAACTATTGAACTATACTAGTTTCGCATTTCGGGGAAATGTGAAAAAGACGACACTATGGCGAACATAGTTCATTTCTGCAGACTGTCGCGACACTTAGAGTATTTTTGTAGACTATCGCGAAAGTAATGTATTTCTGCAGACTTGTCCAAAATGCTAATTTCATGGAAGTCCTTGAAGATGGCCAAGTCTTCAATGACTTCAAATTATTGAACCTAACATCTAAACTTGAAATTATGATAGGATTGGTTACCCTTTGCTGGAGATCAGCCGGAAGCCTGTTGTAGACGTTCTTCAAAAAATTGGTTATCTAAGTTTGTGATTCCTGCAGGTATCAGATGAGCAGACGTAGAACCAAAGTTGCTTTCACCTGATCCTGGATCAATGATCAATAAATGCGCAAGAATAATCATGAAATAGAAATTAGTCATTCACCAAGGAGACAACTGTGGGCTTAATTTTCAACATACACTTCCAAAGAGTGAATCTGAAATCTCAACTCAATTAGTAAACTAGGAATTACTCAACATACATAAGAATCAACACATTTCCTGATTATACTCTGATTAAGTATCCATTTATGATCCGTCAATCACAAATAATTAGATTCTTATGATTTGTCAATCATAATTCACTGGAATCTCAAAACATACTTAATTCCTAAAGGATACTGGAGTTTATGTTTAATACACAACTTAGGAAACATATAAAAATCATTCCAAAATCTTTTCCACTAGAAAAAGTACTGGATTTAGATCTTAATTATACATATATAACTCCACATTTAGATCCTTATCCAAATCACGTTTTAGTTAATCAATAAGTCTTTCACAAAAGATCCGTTAACTCTACAAGTATCTGTTTCAACAATACTTGATCATATGTCTATGTTTGCCAACTAGGTTAAGTGCAACAAATAACCCTAACAACTAGGAATACATAGTAGATCCATACAAGATTAAATGTGCACATATGAGAATAATCTCGCTATGACCCAGCACATAACACATATGTTCTATTTGGTAGATTCCCTCATAACCCGCATATGTTCCTCTCATATCTCACTGAGAATCTTGTAACTCAGCTACAAAAGAATTCTATTTCTCGTGAGTAAATAACATATCTGGGAAATCTCTGAGACTAGGCATACATCACGAGTTTTCCAACCCACTTACAATTTCGTACCAAATTTCCCTCATCAACGTCTCCCTTATCCTAGTATTCCAACTAAGACTGGGTTGATTTTACATAGACATCCCAATGATCAAATTCACTGCTATCCCACACAACCTAGGATTAGTGACTTCTGATCTTATTCAGTACTATTTATAATAAATTCCAATTTCAATCCATCTCTAGTTCTAGATTGTTCCACACAATGCCTAGAGAATTTCTCTCAACTCTGTGCAACTGATAGGTTCTTTAATAGAATCTTACTCATTACTTCACCCCTCCTTTTAAAAGAAATTTCCAATTTCTTATAAAATTTGACTAGAGAGATGACAAATGAAAACATCAGAATCGTGAAAAGTAAATAATAAGTGCCTTCCAAATAGGATTCACTCTATTATACATAGGGGTTCTATTTCTCAATATGAGTGACACTAATTATCATCTATTTGAGATCTATCTATCATAAGAGACAATCTGGGATCAAGAAATTGAAAATGCCAACAAGCCGGAACATTCCAAATTCTAAGCCTTATCCAAGTAGTAATTCACATGATTATAAATAGTCCTTAAAAAAAAAAATTTCATGCCGAAAGGATCATATGAATTTTATCTAATGTCCAAAAATGAGAAATTTAAAGTTCTAAGTAAGGGTTCTTTTAAAAAGTGAGAAATAGTTTTAAGGGCTCTTTAATTTTGTAAATTATGAGATACCAATAATGGGTCTAGACTAAATCTCAAAATTTTTCAAATACTAGATTTCCTCCAATATTGAGACTTATTTGCTTCCTCAAAACTAGTTGGTCCTTCAAGCATAGTAGTCAAGAAGGTATAAGAGTTGAGTAGTTGAGAATCTTCCCTTTGTTCCCCTTTGTCACTATAAGTGAGCCTTGATGGCTCAATCCTTGTCCTTGTTGATCTTCTTGGCACCCTTGGACTTGGAGTAGGTTCCACTTGGTCTTCATCTTCATGAAGCTCCTCCTCGGCCATAGCATGATCTTTGACAAGTTGAGTGTTGCTACAAGTCACCTTTCCTTTGGCTTGGAGAGATTCATCAAAAAGTACATCTCTACTAGCAACAACTTTTTTTGTAATCGGATCATATATCCTATAGGCTTTCTTACTTTCACTATAACCAACAAAGTTGCCTTTGAAAGAAGTGGCATCTTCCTTTTTCCTTGTTTCTAAAGGAATATGTACTTAACAAGTACATCCAAAAACTTTCAAATCACTAAGATTTGGCTTTTTGCCAAACAATACTTGCCTTTAATGGCACTATTAGTCATTCTATTACAAAGGTAGTTTGCACATAAAATAGCTTCTCCCCAAAATGAAATAGAAAGAGATGCATCTAATCTCATAGCTTTAGCACACTCACATAGTGTCCTATTCTTTCTCTCAGCTACTCCATTTTGTTGTGGAGTATATGTACAAGTAAACTCTCTCTATATGCCATTAGTTTCACAAAACTCTTTCATCCTATTGGAGATGTACTCTCCTCCATTATCACTTCTTAATACTTTCAAGCTAGTACTAAGTTGCTTTTCCACGAGTTTTGAACTTTACAAAGGACTCAAAAACTTCACTTTTCTTAGACAAGAGATAAACCCAAGAGTATCTTGATTTATCATCAATGAAAGTGACATACATTAGAGCTCCACCATTTGATTCATGTGAAAATGAATGAATATCCGAGTGTATAAGGTTAAGAGGAGAGTTAGATCTTATCAAAGATCTCTTGAAAGGAAGCTTATGAGATTTGGAGAGTCCATAAGCTTCACAAAGCTTGCCACACTTGGATATGGTTTTGGGAAGTCCTCTTGCTAGCTCCTTTGTCACCATGGTCTCCATAGCTTTGTAGTTAGGATGGCCTAACCTTTTGTGCCATAATTCCACTTGAGTGAGCTCCTCCCTTGCCATGTTCACACTTCCAACCATCACATTAGCATCCAATTTGAATAACCTCCCTTGCTTGAAACCACTAGCAATACATTTTTCATCTTTCAAGATAGAACATGCTCCATGATTGACAAGTACATCTAATCCACGATCCATAAGTTGTCCTACACTCAACAAGTTCTTTGTAATTGAAGGTACATAAAGAACATTGTCTAGATCTACTTTTTTAGATGATCCTAGACATAAATGAATGGATCCAACACTTCTAAAACACTGTTATGTCATACAAATTACTACTTGTGTGAATAGACTTGGAATTCAGATAAATTCTAAGGTTAAATTGTTTCAATTTTTTAAACCTAGAATATCTCTGATGCATAAATGGATTTTGATGGAATAGTGACTTCTATCATTTAGAGTGAAAAAATTTGAAGGAGAAGTCCTGTGTGTAATAAGGTGAATCCTTTAGTGGAAGCACTTATTACTGACTTTTCTTGGATTCAGATATTTTCATATATCATCTTTCCAGTTAACTTTTATGGAAATTTATAATTTCTTTAAAAGGATAATAATTTGCATGACCCATAAAAACATAAACTCCGCGAATTGTTCCTCGTGGTGGTAATTCCACAATGACTTTGATTTTGGAATAATCCGTAGCAATGCAATGTCCACATGAACAATTCCGTGAGAAACCCATATCTGACACTTTTATGGATTTAAGGAGATTTGGTACTTGCGACAACGTTCAAATATTTTTTTCAACTGATCCAGGTGGTTTGTATTTGCACTATGGACTCCGAGATCATCCAAGTAGATTTTAAGAAATTTTTATAGATAGTCTTTAAAAGTGAACTTCATCACTCTTTGGAATGAAATAGGCACATTACAGAGTCCAAAAGGCATTACTTTATTAGCATAAGTGTCTCATTTTGTTGCAAAAGCTGTTTTATGACAATATGCAGGTGAAATCTGGACCTAGTTATATCCACTAAATCCATCCAAAAAATTGTAAGCTTCTGCTCCAGCAAGGCGGTCCAAAATACTTTCAGTAAAAGGTAACGAAAAGTGATCCTTTCGTGTCACTTTGTTCAAAGCTTTGAGATTCACACAAATTCTCAATTTTTCACTCTTCTTAGGAACAATGACAATTGGCGAAACTCATTTCGTGTGGTCGATCTCATAAATGAAATTGGCTTCAAGCAATCTCTGTAACTCTTTCTTTATCAAAATCCGTAACATTAGGATTATAGCGATAGAACCTTGTGACCTTTGGAACTGCATCAGACATTAAGGCTATGGTATGCTCAATACCTGACATCGGAATCCCTTTGAGATCTAATTTATATATCCAAGCAAAGCAATCTTGATATGTAATAAGCAATGTCCGTAGTGCTTGAAACTGTTCAGGAGTCTTGGTTCAGCAAGATTCATGGGTTGCGTCCTAGCTGGGCCATCATAAACATCTTTCGATTCTGGCACTTGTTCTTCAGGTTCACGATGTGCTTTTGGTAATATGCTAATCACATCATCCAAAGGTAGCGTTTGAAATGCTCTGGCATATCATGTTGAACTTCGTCTAATTTCTCTGTTTCAAAATGATTAACCTTGGATCTTCGTTTAGCCTTCTTGGTAGGAATGGATTGTGGATGTGATGTCTTATGAAAAGATGGATTCTTCTTCGAAGGTGATGACTGTCTGGACGGTGATGTTTTGCGAGAACTCTGACTTGAAGAATCATCCTTGACTTTCCCTTTGCCTTTATCCAATGAAGGTGGCACATTCTGAGAATCAACCTTCTGAGGTAGATTTTCTCCTTTCGGGACCGTATTATAATGTTGCTTAGCTTGTTTCTTCGACATTGGTCATGGTTATCTTGTCTTTCTTCAATATATTCCTCAATATAACTGCTTTTGGTGGTTTTATTGTTGGTTCATCAGGAATATCATGTATTCCAAATCTGGTAGGATCCACATGATTTAGAATCTACTCATCAGTAAATTCTGCATTGTCATCATAAGTCAAGGCATGAATGGCATGAATGAGTTCATCCTCAATCGGATCTGGTATGGATTCCGTTGATATCCAAGCTACGTTCATCATGTTCAATGGAAAAGTGATCGGTGTATCCATTGTTGCAAGATCTTGATTCCAGTTGACAATATCAGTTTGAGAGTCATAATAAACTCTCCATTTTTTTGCTGGTCGGTCACAGGTATGATCTGTTGTTGAGGAATCATCATCCTCTTTTTGGACTACTGGTCTGATAGTCCAAGTAATTGGATCAACTTTGACTGCACGTTCACGATTCTCAAAAGTGATTTTTCCAGTATCCCAATTATGAATTACTTGCGCAACTCGTAACCATGGACATCCTAATAAGACACGGTAGACATTTGGTGCGTCAAGCAAGTCCATTACTACAAAAGTAATGACAAACTGAACTCCAGCACTTTTGACAAGGATGTCTTCAACCATTCCTCATGGACGAACTGTCGTTTGGTCAACTAGCTTAATGGCAAAAGTTGCAGGCTTTATCTTTGTAAGGCCCCACTTTGCATGTAGCTTTGTTGAAATCAGGTTAACTCCTGAATCTCCATCTATCACGGCAATTTTTTTAGAAGATTGTCTATGTTGTATCGGTAGAGTAATATTTTTTTGTTCACTTTCTCAAGCTGCTCTGACATGGAGTACTTCATTAGATTCTTCAAATCTAGCACAAAAAGTGGCTCTTGATGGACTTCTGGTTCGATCTGAATTAATTTCTATGCTAATACCTCTTTTGCTTTCTGCACCATCTTTAGAAATTCTCCCAATGTAATATTTATCTTACTAGATAGAATATTCATGAGTAACTCTGTTTGTGACGCTTCCAATTCAGTCATCTTGAAGTCTTCATGATGATGCATTTGAGTATTAATATCTGTTCATGGATTATGGTGGCTGCACAGGTGAAGAATGGACTTCAACTGCTACCTCAGCGGCTTCAAGCTCCTCTTCTTCTTGCAAATATTTATGTAGGTTTATTTTGAGACAAAGGAGATGGCGGATCCACAAACATTTCAGAAGGTAACAGGTAGGTCAGAGGCCATTAGAATAGGCGGTTCTGTAGGATTTGCTATTCCGATGGGTATTCCGATGTCTACTTTTCTATTCATCAGATGCTTTAGGGTGTTGTAGATCCAGGTGAGGGTGCTGTAGATCCAGATGTTGCTACTATAGATCCAAAGTTTTTTGTTGCAGGTCCATATTTGCAGATGGTCGAAATGCCCATTGGAATAGGCTGATATGTGGGGTTTGTTAAAGCAGCGCCTATTTTGATGGGTATTTCGATGTCAGATCTTCTATTCATTTGTTGTATATCTAGTTTTTTGGTGCAAATACAAATTCGCATATGGATTTTTTGTTGTCTTTGTGTAAATTTAACTTTTGCTTTGTGTGGATTGGTTTTTTCAGATTTGTTTTGTAAAATTTAGACTGTTGCAAGAATATTTTTTTTGGTAATATACTTAACAAACTTCAATATTGGTTTTTGTTTTGCAAACTTCATTGTTGATTTTTGGGTCGATCACCATCAGAGCAGTTGAGACGCACAATTGATAGTAGATCCCACGTATTGACAGGGTCAGAATGGAGGTCGGAATACATATAGTTTGGCCAATAAATAGTGAGTGATAGGATGAGTGCCACAAAGTTCTTCACCACAAAAAATGATTCACTCTTGTCCAATGTCAAGAATCTTGAGATTCTTTACCTTGTCAAAATCACAAAAAAATGGACACACAAATAATGAGTTAATATTTAACCACCCCTAAAATAGCGAAATCCATTGGAGTAACTTGCATTCAAATTTGAAGTCTTGATTTCCATATGCAATCACCCCTAATAGACTCACTTGGGTCCAAGACTCTTTCTGTAAGAGTTGGAATGGGTCTTATTTGATTTAAAAGCAAACTATTTCAAATCATGAGAATTTGAGTAAAGGTAATGAATGATCTACTAGCAAGGGTCAGAACAGACCTCAGAATAGGTGGATCTATTTCATACAGTATAGCACGACCTATTTCGAGGTCTGTACCGATGATGAATATTAGCATTTTTGAGTTTTTTTGTTTTTAATTGCAGTTTTCAGGTGATTTGCTACTTAATTAAATTGCTACCTAATCATTCTACTCTTTTACTTAGCAAAATGTGCCACACCATTGCAACATTTTTTTTTAATCTCATATGACATTAAAGTCTCACTTACTTTGATTGTACCAAACCGAGAGCTCCTATTTGCGATTGTTGTCCATAGATTATTAGTTTCAAGTTTCGTAACTAGGCATGTTGTTGATTATGTTTGTCCTTCAAGTATAGCTTGACCAATAATCGACCACCATTATTTGATTTTAGAGCCTTGATAGTTTTGTTGAGTCGGTTTCTCAGCATATATTTGAAGTGAGTTGGTTTCAAAACATATGTTTGAATCGAGTTATACAAAAATCTTTTGAAATATGGTTACCACCATTATTTGATCTTAGTGGCTTGATAGTAGTATACTTGGCTTTTTAGAAGATACATACAAGTTGAGTCCAACAAATCCATCAATAAAGGTTAGTCTCACTCCGGCAAGACTTAGGAAGTGACCTTTCTAATAAAATTACTTTAGCACATTACATAAAATCCACCACCAAATAGATCCAAAAAAATAATCAAATGCAAAGAGTTAAGAGCCTCGAGTTTTGCCATTTAAGTGTCACGAGAGAGAGAGAGAGAGAGAGAGAGAGAGAGAGAGAGAGAGAGAGAGAGAGAGAGAGAGAGAGAGAGAGAGAGAGAGAGAGAGAGAGAGAGAGAGAGAGAGAGAGAGAGAGAGATAACATCCATCCACTTGCATAGCTCCATGTACACAAGAAGATCCACCAAAAGATGTGAGAAAAGCAAAATGAGTCACTTCCACTTGCTTACCCTTCTCATCATATGTGAGCCTTGAAGGTACTTGTCTTTCCCTTGATTTTCTCCTTGGCTTTTGACTTGATGAAGGTCCATCATCATCACCATCCAAAGTAGGATCCTTTACATCAACATCAAGAATGTTAGATCCATCCACACCTTTATCAATCATGCTTGAAGACACTTTTGGAATGTTTCGCTCATCAAAGATGACATCTCTACCAACAATCACTTTGTTAGTAGAAGGAATGTAAACCTTGTAGGCCTTACTCACCTCACTATATCCAAAAAAAATACCTCTTCATGAAGATGGATCCTCCTTGGTCCTATCATCAAGAGTAATGTTGACATAGCATGTGCATCCAAAGGTTCTTAGAAAGTTGACACTCGGCCTCCTCTTGAATAGCATCTCAAAAGGTGTCCTTCCATTCAAAATAGCACTCGGCCACTTATTGCACAAGAAATTGGCACACAACAAAGCTTGATCCCAAAATGGTTTGTCAAGATTAGCACTTAATCTCATAGCTTTAGCACTTTTACATAAACTCCTATTCTTCCTTTCAGCCACTCCATTTTGTTGTGCGATCCTTGATGTTGTATACTCCCTCTTGATCCTATGCTCATCACAAAAGGCCTTGAACTTGGTAGATATGTACTCGCCACCATTGTCACTACTTAAGCACTTAATCTTTGTGGAAAAGACATCATACACTTCATCCTTGCTCTTTAGTAGATAGATCCAACAAAATCTACTAAATCATCAATGAATGCTACGTACATCTTAGCTACACTATTGCTAATTGTATATATCCATGAATATCCAAATATACAAGTTGAAAAGGCTTTGTAGATCTAGATATAGATCTAGTATAAGGTAGTCTATGTGACTTTGACAAAGCACAAGTCTCAAAAACATGATTAATGCCACTTAAGGAACTTGGAAGACCTATTACAACCTTCTATCTAGCCATTACCTCCGATGACTTGATGAGTTTTTACAAAGAGTACTTCACTTCTTTGTTGGCATATGGAGATGACAAGAGGGTGATCTACACGGCCAATGATGGTGAGTGTGCAATCAAAGGGATTGGCACAATTCCTATTTCTCTCTCTACAAATAGGAATGTTTATTTGAAGGATGTCTTGTTTATTCCATCTAGTACTAATAATTTGCTTAGTGTGAGTCAAATGCTAAGTAAAGGCCTCAAGGTTGAGTTTGATGGAGATGATTGTATGATCAAAAGGAAGGATGTCTCGATTGGAAAAGGTAAAAGACAAGGAAAGTTTCAAACTAGATGCTTGTGTTATTGCTAAACAAGTTGGATGTGTTGCAAGAGAGCAAATACCTATTCAAGAGGTTTGGCATAAAAGGATGGGATGTCATCTTCATCGGAGATCAGTTTATCGACCTCAAAGGTAAGGGCAAAGCTCATATAGTCGAACTATTGGACTCTTGACATATCGAACTTGACAAAATTTCCAGCAAGTTCACACGCGTGGGAATGATCCACAAAGGTGATTGTTCTTATTAAGCTTTATGATTAGCACAAAAAATCGATTCTGGATTGAATATCAAGGTCTAGTACAGAATTTAATGGCTTGATCACAATCTAGCATGCTAAGAATCAAAGAATGATAGCTTTGATTACAAGAGAGCAAAAGTACAAGAATTTAGGGTATGAGCATAAGCCTCCACACGAGTTAGAGAGAGAAAGAGAGAGAGAGAGAGATATTCAAGCAAATAATGGTGTAGATCCAAAATGGCATGGAATAGCTTCAAAGCTTGGTTCTTCATCAAAGATTGTGAGAATAGCTACACATATTTATGGAGTTTGAGGTAGCTCAAGGTAGAACCACATCCATCCACCTTTCATCCACATCTAAAGTGAAAACTAGAGTCCAAGTGACATTTGTCACATCTCATGCATGCATTTACCAAGTGTCATTTTTCTAACTAAAATTGTACAAATCATCATGCATGTGTCCATTTCACTTTGTGCATGCCTAACCATTCCTAATAAGCCATCAATTGGAGGTGCTAAAACAAGAAGATTCTTATCCACTGACACATGCAAAGGCTTTGGGCACGCTGAACCAATACCGCATGTCAGTAGAGATTGAAAGAAGCTTTAAGCAAAAAAATCTAAGCACCATGCATCTGAAAATATAGTGCCAACTCTAAAATGATTGCAATTGTGGGGGTTTAGAATATCGAGGCACGAATTACGGAGATCTACAGTCCAATAGCGAATCAACGCACGCCGTTCAAGTGGAAAATTTTCTTTCTTTTAATGGGCGCGCTGATCCAATATCCGAGTCACCATACCGGAATATCGCATCAACACGCGCCTATTTGATGTGTCCCCCAGTGAAGTGGTTCTCCTTGCACACGAAATTGATATCGGCTTTCCTTTAAATGCTCGACTTTTTGAATATGTTCTGAATGAACCATTGTCGTAAAAATAAATTTGTTATCTTTAAGGTGTTTAAATAGGGCGAGAGACTTAGAATTTGCTTTGCATAGGAACACAGATCATGCTACACAGTAACACAAGACAGAAAACACTTTCCATGCAAGCTCACATAGCAACTGTATTTCTCAAAATGAAATTACATTGTACATATAGTTGTTCACTCAGGCAACCCATGCATGACCCAGGTTGCCGTTGGCAGGACGTGTGTCCCATCGACTTGCCTCGTGGCGAGGCCAACTGATCCGTATCCACTAATAGGACCCACAATACAGTAACACAATGATTCTACTTTAATTCTAACTCTCTCCCTTAAAGTAGAGTTTACTTTTTATACAGTCATATACATAGCTTTAAAGTCAACAAACTTTAAGTACAGAAAGCTTTGATCTAAACTTATCAAACTTTTCTCCAGTAAGTGACTTAGTGAAAATATCAGCTAGTTGTTCTTCTGTGCTACAATGAACAACATAAATTCCACGACTCAGCAGCCTCTCACGTATAAAGTGATACTAAATCTCAATGTGTTTAGTTCTCGCATGGAACACTAGATTCTTTGCTAATTGAATGCCACTTTGACTGTTGCTATGTAAAGTCATGGGATTTTTCTGCTTCATGCCAACTTCTTCCAAGATTTGTCTCAACCATATAGCTTCATGTGCTACACTACACATTGCCTTATACTCTGCTTCTATTGTGGAAAGAGCAATTGTACTTTGCTTCTTACTAGACCAAGAAAAGAAACTACCACAAAACTGGAATACATACCCTATGGTGGATCTATGATCATCATAGTCACCTCTCCAATCCGCATCCACATAGCCACACAATTCAGGTAAACCATGATGCTTCCTGTAAATCAAGCCATACTCTGAAGTGCCTTTCACATAACGCAAAATGTGTCTAGCTACCTTCCAATGCGTTTTCGTAGGTGCTGCCATAAACTGACTTACAATGCCAACAACATAGCATATATCTGGTCTAGTCGTGGTAAGGTAAATCAAGCTCCCTACTAACTGTCTATATAGCGTAGCATCAAATGATTGTGACTCATCAAGTTTGGAAAGCTTTTTACCTAGTTCAATAGGAGTGTTTACTGGTTTGCAATCCTACAACCTAAACCTGTGCAATAACTCTTTGACATATTTCACTTGTGTTAAACCCACTTCTGTCCTTTTTGCCACGTAATAATCAAGTCATCAACATAAAGAGCAATCAAAGCAACCATACCATCAAAGCATACGACATATAGATTTGGATCAGAATGTGTTCTCACCATCCCCATTGAACGAAAGTAGGCATCAATCCTGATATACCATGCATGTGGTGCTTGTTTAAGACCATAAAGCGCTTTCTTCAAGTGACATACTTTATTTTCCTGTCCCTTCACTACAAAGCCTTCAGTTTGATCCATGAACACTTCTTCTTCTAACTCACCATTTAGAAAAGCAGATTTCACTCATAGTCAATGCCTTTACTTTGTGCATACCCTTTGATCACCAATCTTGCCTTGTGCTTTGCTATACTTCCATCTGCATGATACTTAGTCCTGCATACCCATTTGCAACCAATGGGTTTCTTGCCAACTGGTGGTTCTACTAAGTCCCATGTGCTATGCTTAGCAATTGATTCCATCTCCTCTCCCATGGCCTTGACCCAAATGCCATCATCCTTCGCTTCACCATAGGTTGAAGGTTCTTTGCTTTGAATAATGCTAGATAAGAGAGCATAATTTGCTTCATACCTTTCAGGTTGTGTCTTGTCTCTTGTTGATCTTTGTAGCTCTCCCTGGCTAGATGATCCTGGAATGTCATCCATGTCGCAGATCTCCAACAATCTCTCAAACCACTTAGGGAGCTTCCTGTCAGGTGATCGGCTTCCTGGTGAAAATGTATCCCATGGTACATCCTTCTCCTTGCGTTTGTCACCTGCAACTTCAATCCTTCTTGCACCAAAAGGTTTGTCCCTACCTCTCCAACCTGTCTCTTGAGGTTGAGTAGTAGTATCTTGAGATGTATCCTCATGTTCATCACTCGGAAGGTCAATGAATGGATCATCATCAGGTGGTATCCTCACTATACCATCTTTCCCACTGGATGTGTCTATCTTCTCAGCATCCTCGTCTTCATATATCTTGGATTCATCAAAGATAACATCACGGCTTATATGGATTTTGTTTTCCACTGGATAAAAACATCTATAGCCCTTCACACGATCATCATATCCTAGGAATATGCACTTGATAGCTTTTACATCAAGTTTACGTCTCTCTTCCTTAGGAACATGTACAAAGGCCTTACATCCAAATATTCGCAAGTGGTTCACCTTTGGCTTCTTTTTCGTGAGTGCTTCCTCAGGTGTTATCTTTGGTATGGCAATGGTAGGACTTCTATTCTGAAGATAGACTACCGTGCTACATGCTTCTGACCAAAAATCTTTTGGTAGCTTCATCTCAGCTAGCATAGATCTGGCACTTTCCACAATTGTATGATTCTTGTGCTCAGCTACACCATTGAGAGCAGGAGTATGAGCTTGCGTAAATTGTCTTTTAATTCCACATTCATCACAAAGATCATTGAAGTCATTAGACTTGTACTCACCTCCACTATCCAATCTTAGGACTTTGATCTTCCTACCTGTCTGATTTTCAACCAATGCTTTGAAGCTCTTGAAGTTATCAAATGCATCTGATTTCTTCTTCAAGAAGTAGATCCACATCTTACATGACATATCATCAATAAAGGTCATGAAATAGAAGGCTTTACCTAAGGACATGATCCTCATAGGCCTGCATAAATCTGTGTGGATTAAATCCAGGATGTTCTTTGCTCTTGCAACACCCACTTTATTGAACTTCTCTCGATGCTGTTTCCCATATACACAAGATTTGCACATCAATTTCAAGTGATCTTCTATGGTAGGCAATCTTGTTACCATCTCCAATTTTCTCATCAAACTGAGGCTTCCCAATTTTAAGTGACCAAGCCTCTTATGCCACAACTCAGTTTGCGATGGAATGGATGATACAAGTCCATGTTGCCCCTTAATTGTAGCATGTATTGGGCTCTCTTACTCCATCCGCAATAACTTTGAACTTTTGGTTCACATCCTTCACAAAGCAACGATCATGGGAAAATTTTACTTTCAACTTTTGATCAGTAATGACTCCAACAGAAAGTAGATTTTTCTTCAAATCTGGTACGTAAAGTACCTCCCTGATCATCCTGCTTTGGCCATTAGGTAGTTGGATTGAAACGGTGCCTATCCCCTTGATCTTGCACACCTCACCATTTGCTTGTGATACAGATGTTCCATTATCCAACACTTTCAAGCTACTGAACCAATTCTTGTTACCTAGCATGTGTCTTGTAGCTCCTGAGTCAATATACCATGCTTGATCATCTTGATTAGATGACAAAACAGATATTGCTAGAGTCTTCAATCTCACCCTCATCGACAAGGTTACCTGCTTGTTTTGGTTTTCCCTTGTCTTGTTCCGCCAAGAATTTGCGACATTCACTCTTCCAATAGCCCTTTTTACCACAATGGAAGCATTGCCTTTCTTCTAAGTTTTACTGAAAGATCTCTCATCCTCTTGAGACTTGGCAAATTGCTACTTAGACTTCTTCTTGCCCTTGCCCTTTCCTTGTTTTTGGCGTGTCACAAGTACCTGATCGTCAGTATTTTGACGTCTAGCTTTCATCATTTCTCGTCGTTGCTCTTCCTGCAGCAAGATTTCCGTGAGCTCGTCAAAGGTTGGCAATCTTTCTCTTGAAGATATTCCACTCACAAACATCTGATAGGGTTCTACATGCCGCAAATGCATTGTGCACCAGCTTCACATCACGTATGCGCTCACCATTAGAATGCAGTTCATCTCTCATTGTCTTGATTCTGGTCATGTATGTCTGAATGTGCTCTCCTTGCTCCATGCGGGCAATATTCAACTTTGACTTCAGAAACATGATTCTTGACGGATTTGACGTCTCGAACTACTCCTTTAGCACATCCCATGCCTGTCTGGGTATAACAACATCACAAATGTGGGTAATGATGTGATCCTTCACTGACAAGTTAATGAAGGTCAAAGCTTTCCTCATCTTTTTGTCGAACACTTTGATATCCGCTTCATTTGGCGGCCTTCTCCCATCACCTGTGATGACTTCCCACACGTCTTTCTCCATCAGTATGTTTTTCATTTTGAATTTCCACACTGCATAGTTGGAAATCCCATCCAATTTGCTACTTTCACTCAAAATGGACTCTCCCATATTTGCCATCGCAAAACTGCTTGAAACTTCTGCCGTAGGCTAAAAACAGTATGTCGAGGCCAACAGTGATGTCAGAAGTTGAAAATAATGACTTGCACTTTTTCCCTTACTAGGCCGCTTGCGTTTTTCAACCAATTTAAAAGCCTAATCGGCGTCGCCTTCCGAAATGCACTCAATCGTCAACTCCCAACAACGTGCCCAGTGGAATGGTGAAATTACTTCTAGCGCACTCTGAACACTTTCTCCTCTACAATCACTCTGTTTTGTTGTACCGTACTTGCAGGTATAGTCCGGGTGCCCTTCGTTTGGAAGTTATAGCCTTTCGTTTGGGTCAAAACGGGCAAAGGACCCAAAAATAGGGGCTTTTCTAGTTTTTGAACTGTTTCTTCACCTTGAAGGAACTTCACTCTTCACTTCTGAAGGGACCCAACTCCAATTTTAATATGAAAATTTTAATGAAGTTGAAGGCCAAAATGCACTTCACTTCTTCAGGGCCCTCTTCAACAACCCTTCAGACTCCATCCAATGGTTGATTCTGATCCAACCATGGATATCCCTTCTGGATAGCACAAATTGAGCCGTTGATCTTGTAGCTTCTCTATCCAATGGATCTAAGCACTCTTGTGCACTAATGGAGAGTCTTGTAAGCGCTACCCACTCCGAAAAGCTATGGTTTCACCCTGGTTCCACACACGAACAGTCCGCGACCTCCCTGTCTATGGCCGCGCCTCCCCACACTCGTTTTTGCTTAATCTAACTCGCCTATGGATCAATTCAAGCACGATCTGAGGCCTGGAGCAGGGTCACCCTACTGATATCAAGTCTGTAGAGTGTTCACTCAAGAAATTCCGTGGAGAAACGGTGATTTTAGCTCAACTTGACAAAGTGGCTTTTTTTTACCTTTTACTGCAAATCTGCTAGGTTAATTGTTTGGAGACAAATCTCTAACATAAATCTTAGAATCTCTCCGTGGCTGGTTGACAATGTGATTAGCTTCCTTCCTGTCCTTACAACATCCAAAACGATGCACAAACGACGAATAAATCACCAGTTATGTATAAAAAACCGTAACCCCAAACCCGATTTTAATTTTCAGTTGGCTTCAAAATTGTCAATTTTTCACCAAATTTTTTTCCTGTCTGATGCTATGCACAGGCTAATAATCCCTCTGCTGAGCTTGGCAAGCCTCTATAAACTAGAAACCGTGCACCAGTGCTTCTCTTTCCGTCTTCAACCCGCCATAAACCCCGAACTCTCAGAAGACAGTTCTCTTGAAGCTCTCTTCGATGACGATGATGTACTGTGTACACTCCCTATATGGCTCTAATACCAACTTAGAATCTGCTTTGCACAGGAACACAGATCATGCTACACAGTAACATAGACAGAAAACACTCTCCACAGAAAGCTCACATAGCAACTGTATTTCTCAAAATAAAATTACACTATACATATAGTTGTTCACTCAGGCAACCCATGCATGACCCAGGTTGCCGTTGGCGGGACGCATGTCCCGTCGACTTGCCTCATGGTGAGGCCAACTAATCCTTATCCACTGATAGGACCCACAATACAATAACACAATGATTCTACTTTAATTCTAATTGAGAGTATGTAATTATTGCCCTCGTGAACGTTTTTCATGCCGTTGCATGAATGATGATGTTTTGGAAGGTTACTTTGATAAATACGCTGATAGCTAGTCATAGACTATTTAATGTTTTGCGGCGCAGGTACAAATTTGATAAGTGGGTTTAGGGTCCAGACTAATGATGATTAGGAAAGGTAGGATACATATTATCCCATCTCTTCCAGATTCTCTAGTCAACTTCTTTTCCCTTATCTGTGGGCAATCTACACAGATATGGAAGCTAACTACTCTCGTTATATATACAATATGAAGCCTTTTCTAATCATTTGAATATATAAGAGGTGTGTGAAAGATAGGTCAAATAAGATTCGAATAAAAACAATTCGAATGACAAGAAAGAAAACTTATTGTGCGCAGTGGCCCTAAACTATCTTTCTCTTTCTCTATGCATGATTACACCTATCAATATTGAACAAAACAATAGTAATAGAATCACGTTCGATCTTATAGTAACTAACTTTGAAATCATCAGTACTATAGTGATTACGTAGCCAAACATTAAAGCATTGAATTATCAAACAAAAATAAGAGATTATCAGTTACAAAAGCATTATAGAGAAGCATTTATACTGACATGATACTTAACGCAATAAAAGATAGATTGATTCAGTAAAAGAAACAAATCAGAATGGAAATGAGCACAAAGGAATTGCAGATCAAAGTCGCATGTTCTGAGCTATCTCTGAGTGATTGTAACTCTGTCTGAATTAAGCACTTCCGCTGATAAGCAGTAAGCGCAATAGCAAACTCTAAATCAACTCTAAAGATCTGAGCTAGCTCGCAGGCTTGAGAGAGATGCTAACTATGCTTCAAAAACATTGCATGTTTTAAATGTAGAAATATGAGCAACTATTTATACTAAGCAATTAGATCATCAAATGCGTCATCCAGTTGGCTGTGATGTGCTGGCATCCATCCAGTTAGGAATTCTTAGAAAATTACTTGTTGATGGATTAATACAAGTCGGTGGCTTTGGTCGTAAACAGTCTACTTGCAAATTTGAATGTAAACTGTCATTCTACAGAAATGAGCATAAACTATCACAGGCGAAAAAATGCAAGGAATGCAAAAAACACGAAAGTCTTTGCCAAAGTCATTTCCTTAATATTTGAGGCATCTGACATTTTGCGAAAAAGTTGAAGTGAGAGAAAATCCCGAAAGGTGAAAAATGTGAAGGTCTTCGCCAAAGTCATTTCCTCACCATTTGAGGCATCTGCCATTTTGCGAAAAAATCAAAGTGAGAGAAAATCTCAAAAGACGACAATCCCATAAATGCCGACACTGTGAGCCATTTCCGAATAGTTATGCAGACTGTGTAAAAACACGAAGAAATTTGTAGGTCTGTATAAAAGTTGGACGAAGATTAAAATGTCGATTAGTCGATTAGTAGGAGAATAATCTAAAAGATTTCATACATCTTGGAAGAAGGAACAAATAGTGAGAGAGATGCATATGTATATTCTGGGAATTTTTCTTAAATGTACAATTGTTGGATGGCTAAGAGTGCATAAGAAATGAGAGAACCGATATTTACATGGTTATAAGTGTAGTATGGTCTAGTGGATCGAAGCAAATTATTTACTTTCACTTCTTCCAAATAACGAGTAGTTAGCTTCCCAATTTGTGTAGATTGCCCACAGATCAGGATAAAGAAGTTGACTAAAGAATCTGGAAGAGATGGGATTAGGGCTAGGAATTATTTTTTTAACATCAAAAATGTTGATTGATTCTAGCTTATTTACATACTCATCCGGAGTAGGAAAAAGATTGTTTTTAAATGCTTTTAGGTATTCTAGGACATATATGTACACACATCCTATAACAACATGAACGTAGTTAGTTTTTACATTGAACTTATTCTGAACAATGGCTAGGGCTAGGACACCTTTTTGGTGCATGGTTCGCTTGGCCCAAAAAGTGTTCAAGTTAGCAAAAGTCCAAGGACTTTCCCATTTGTCTTTGGTGTAACCAAAAAGTTTAGATAGAAGGAGGTAATCCATTCTCCACTGGAGTTCTAGAATATAGAAAGGAGGTAGAAAAGTGGTTAGTTCTTCTTGAAATGCTTGAAATTCTGTCTTCAGCAATGAGTACACTACCTTGTTCTTTCACTTGACACTCCCCCTTGGTGTGATCTCACTTTGCTACGGAATGACTGCAAGTGCTAATGATGCAGGTGGTGCTATAGCTGGTACATCTTTGGCAATTGATGGCTTTGTCTTCTCAGCTTCAGTCTTCTCAGCTTCAGTCTGTACTGAATGGTCTTTCTACACCTACTTGAAGATTGCATCTATCTGGGTGGCCTTCTGATATGGCTGCAGATGGTGCATTGGTCTGCATGGCCTGGTCTTGCTGCTAGACTGGTTCTTCTTCAGAAACCTGGATCTAGCTTGCATTGAATGTCGTCTTTTCCAGTTCATCCTTCAGTTTTTCGTATTCTGCCATCTGGGGCTAAAGGTATTGTAGCTGGAAGGATTGGATTATTCTTTCTTGGATTCTCTTCCATGCTACAGGGTTGACTCTGTATCGCCCATGGGATACACAAGCTCCCAGGGTCACCTCAGCACTAATTCATCAGAGAATGGCTTCCTCAGTCTACTTCTTGTAGATCTGGTTCTCTTGTTTTAGCATTTCTGTCAAACTCTACAGTTGGAGAACAGAGTCCTTCAACTGCTTCTGGTTTTTCTCGGCATCCTTTTATCTTGAAGCTCCTGAGAAGGAACTAGATGAATGCTAGCGAACACTAGCCAACTGGCAATCGTATTTGACGACAATTGATTGCTAATAAGTGGTGAAAATTGGCCATAAACAGTATGTCTGCATAAATGAACTAAAAATGTTACTCTACAGAAATGAACTAAAACTACCATAGGCAACAGTATTGATTCAAAAAAAATGACAATTTCTAGATGTTGCCATGCAATCCGCAAGATTTAGACGTGCAAGCGCATGAGAGCCACCACTTTTCTCGCATGCACCCATGGACTTGCACGAAGATATATCCCAAGGAGACACAGTACACAAGGATGTGTCATTCACAGCGCATGATTAGGAGGGGGATATGGATGACATGATGGATGCACTCTTCACAAATCCACTCAATATTCATGTATGTCCCAATGATTACATCTTATATTGAGCTGAGTTTGAGGAGGCAAGCACGTGTCAATATGCTACAATGCATGTCCCATTTGTGGCGAGTATTTGCAAGCACATCACTCACAACATCTACGAAAGATGGTTTATGAGGGCTACACTCGATACCTTCCACCCGATCACCCTATGCGTGATGGGCTTGTTGATCAATGTCCCCATTCCATGAAGGTACAATACATATTTGGGCCAATTAATGTACATGTCATTTATTTATTTTAAAATTACTCTCTTTATATTTCTTCTAATGATAATCTGCATTAAATGTGTGTGCTTGTTTGTTAATATTATAGGCAAGTGATTGGTTTCAAATTTGGACATCCAATCAAGATCTAGGGCGATTCTCTCCTGGCATGAAGAGGTTATCAATATTTCATGAACTCCCATATTGGGGGGATTGTTGATAAACCATTTTTGGACCCGATGCACATATCCAAGAATGTCAGGAGCACGATTTGGGAGCACTTGACTGGGTCGAAAGATAAAAGAGACGCACAAGATGACTTAAAAGAAGTGGAAAAGATGGCCGATTTATGGCCACAAACGGTGGGGATGTCAATTGTCTTCCCAAAGACCCCATGGATCTTCTCGAGGAGAGAAGAGACGATTGCAAAGAAGGCAATAGCCTCATTTCGAACTTCGACAAGACACATGTGATGTCTAAAGGGTGCCTTCACAAGGGAGAATAAGGTAAGTGGACTAAAGTCTCATGACTGGCATAAATTTTTACAGGTTGGCATGGCATGTTTTTTGATGTTGCTTCCACCTCAACATTGTAAATTTTATAGCTGCTTGTAATTTCATGATAATCTCATTGTACATATATGTATCTCAATGACCAAATTGTTTTTGTGCATGCAGTTTGTGCTTCCCTTGGTGTTGAGAGGGTTCTTGACAGAGGAGTTAAGGAGTGCAATCTACAAAATCAGTGGTTTGGTGAGGTACAGTGAATGCGACTCACATCATTTTATCTTGGGATGATTCAAGATGATGATCTTACTAACGCGTATGTCATTGTTGTTTACTTTTCTTATGAAGATACATTTCATCTAAGGAGATACCACTGGCATCCATTGAGACGACAAGACAAAGCTCCATCAAGGCAGCATGTTTGATCGAGAAGCACTTTCCCACATCCACTCTCACCATTCAAATGCATCTCATTGTGCATTTGGTAGATGAGGTGGCCATTGTAGGTACATCATCTACTTGTTTCAATGCCTATTCTTAGACTATTGCTATTGTGGTAATTTCCATGCCACTCTCACTAACATTGATCCATATTTTTAATTCAAGCACTATCCATAGCCGTTGGATGTTTTTCTTGGAACGATTCATGAAAACATTGAAAGGTTTCATAAGACAAAGAGCAAGGCCTGAGGGTAGCATGGCAGAAAGATGGCCAGTGCAAGAGTTCATGTGATTTACATCGCGGAGTTCCTTGCTCATAGCGATCCTTCTATTCCTCGTCTTTGGGATAAGAAGGATGATGAGCGTGTTGTTGGGGAGGTTCCTCAAGGAAAAGGAGCGATCATGAGAATGAGTGAGTCCTTCAGGGAGAAGGTAAATAAGTTTTGCATTCTTAATAGTGAAGAAATGCAAAAGTGGATTTTGCTATACGAAGAGGCCAAAGCTCGTAGACAAATTGCTCAAGTGATGCCCTTAGAGAAGCCTCGGCAAACAACTAGGAAGTAACAGAGAGAGGGCGATATGCAAGGGGGTGCAATTTACATGTAAGCTATGATGATCATCATTCACATGTTAATTAAAACATTACATGTTTGTTATATCCCTAACACATGTAGTTCTATTTCATTCAGTACAAAAAATACAATGCATTGTGGACACATGGATGACACTTTCATATGGAGTGCATTGACAAAAATAGATACATGCACGATTGTAGAGTCATGGCAAATTTTACCCAAGAGAGTCGAGCAAGCACGGCGGGCGGACACCAATTTACTCTCTTCTCAACTTGATTATTGTGGGACAATCAATGACATCCTCGAAGTTGAATTTAGGCAATTCAGCTTTACATATTTGATGTCAAATGGTTCAAAGTTATTTGCAATGGTCCCAATGCAACTGTCAGGAAAGATGAGAGTGGTTATTTTGCCATTGACTCTACCAAAAAGCTTTGGATGGATCAAAGCGATACATTTTTTTTTCTCAACAATGTGAGCAGGTACATTTCTTCTATGTCTTCAAGATGTCTATGCTCTTTTGTTGTCAATCAATCGATTTTTAGTATACTGCAAAAAATTCATATTGTATTATGTATACCCAAGCAATTGTAACATAGCTATGGATACTAGCTACGAGTCAACATTTATGGTAACAAAAATTATAGGTGGTCTCTCACCCCGATCATTTAGATCCCAGATGGTGGTACATGGCTCCTCAAAGAAAAATAATTTTTGAAGATAGAGATGTCGTGGAGGACATGGTGCTTCCAACTGATGCACTTCATGAACAAGATCGTGATGATGGATTCGATGACACATTTTCGGAAGATGATCATGTGCAAGCTTCACAAGCTAATGATGATGTTGAGCGTGATGCATCATCATCAGATGGATTGACGACACATGACACACCTTCTCGATATCACTCGTTGTCATCATCGTCATTAGCTTTTAAAGATTAGCTTATTAATGATGAAGCTATAGGAGATATTTGGGTAGAATTAGAGATAGACTCATTTGGTTTGGCAGATTTGTCCCATGATGATGCAACAAAGGATAACGATGAACCACCAAATGAATAAGTGAGATAGTACGATGTATTTCACCTCATTATAATATTAATCATATTGCTCACAAATGCGATTACACTTTGTTAGTTGACTAGTTGACATCAAACAAAAAGTCGACACATGTGAGCACACAATTTGTGGTCATCATTTTTTTGTGATACATAAATTTCTTTATTCACTTGTGCATATGGCAACCAATGTTGACAATGCATTGATATGTAAGAAATTCCAAAAGTGAGATCCATTTACACTTTGTAACATACCATGGGTTATACCGCAGGGCCTTTTTTTATCATTCTTGGTATTATCCTCGGTTAGCGGAGTGTTCTAGAATGCATCTTGCCACCTTGACCCTCTTTATAACCCTCTCTAAATGCCTCTCTATAACCCTCTCTATAAATGTTTCAAAAACAAGTTCAAATTTGGTAGCCTTATACCGAGGCCAAACACTGGGACCTGAAGCTTGAGCATTCCGCTCCCCCTATCTATGCTCAAAAAAAGCCTTGGAAATCATCCGTCCTCTTGTAGTGGCAGCTATGACAAACAGAGAGGTTGACTTTATCGGCTAGATAGTTGAGATCAAGTGCTAGGGATTGTTTAGACATGTATGTAGCAAGCCTAAAGTCAAGATAGATTATTTTTCAATTTCAACACTCCTTCTAAAAACAATCTATGTTGACTTGAACATGCATGGATCTTGGTACTACTCCAAGATTGGCTCTATGCTTGATGAAGGAACTCTTGCTCAAAGGCTTGGTGAGCAAATCTACAATACAAGATCATGTGTCGATGTGCTCCAAGTAGATTTCCCCTCCAATGAGCTTCTCTCTCATGAAGTGATGTGCAAATTCGATATGTTTGCTCCTTGCATGGAATATCTGATTGTTGGCAAGGGCTTGTGTCGAAATGTTGTCACACATGATCATAGGTAGATCATCTTCCATGATTATCTTTAGCTCTACTAGCAACCTCTTGATCCAAAGCACTTCCTTTGTTGTAGTAGTGAGTGCCTTATACTTAGCTTCACAAGATGAGTGATACGATATCTTGGTTTTTGGAAAGCCAAGATATCAAGTTTCCTCCAAGATATATGACATAAGCACTTGTAGATTTTTGATCTGTTCTATCACTTGCAAAATCCGAGTCAGAATAGCCAACTATAAAAAGATCTTCACTTTTATACAAAAAACCATAATCAAAAGTTGAAGATATGTATCTAAGCACTCTCTTGGCCATTTTCCAATGATGAATAGTAGGATTTTGCATAGCTTGGCTCAATCTATGAACACTAAAACTTATGTCAGGTCTAGTTATTGTGAGCCAAATTAAGGAGCCTATAAGACTCCTAAAAAGAGTGATGTCCATGAAGGATCTTTCATCACCTTTGTTAGGGCCTTTTACAATTTGCTCCATAGGAGTTTCTATACTCTTACAATCTAACATATTGAATATTTTTAACATTGAAAGAGCATACTTGGATTGACATACAAAAGCTTTATCTTTAAGAAAGTCAATCTCTAATCCTAATATGTAGTGAATTTTTCCAAGATCTTGCATCTTGAACTCTTTTCCAAGTGCAATCTTGGTTTCCTCAACTAACTTGATACAACTTCCTGTTAGAATGATATCATCAACATAAATAAGAAGGATGACAATATCTCTATCATAAAACTTGACATACAAGGAAGGATCATAGTTACTAAGATTAAATCCTAGTGACTCTAGAAAGGTGTTAAGTCGAGAATACCATGACCTTGGAGCTTGCTTTAGTCCATATAGACTTTTGAAGAGCAAGAAAACTTTGTCTTTGCCATGGATGAACCCAATAGGCTGATCCATATAGATTTCTTCTTCTAGATATCCATTTAAAAATGCATTAGAGACATCTAGTTGAAAAACTTGCCAATTGACAAAACAAGCAATAGAAATTATGATTCTAATTGATACCATCTTTGCAACTGGAGCAAAAGTCTCCTCATAATCAAATCCATAAACTTGAACAAAACCCTTTGCATAAAGCCTTGCCTTGATTGTGCCATCTTGATTATACTTGACTCGAAAAACCCACTTGCAACCAATGGTGTGCTTGTTGGATGGAAGATCCACAAGCTCCCATTCTTGTTGGCCATCAAAGCATCATATTCCTCCTTCAATGGCAAGAAATCATTCCTTTACATTGAGTGCATCATATACATCCTTTGGCTCCTCATGTAAAATAAAATAAGCACAATTAGTGGAGTTGAGTTCCACTTGCTTGCCTTTATCTTCATATGTAAGCCTCCTAGGCTCGGATCTTTCTCTTTGAGACCTCCTTGGTGAAAAGATTCGAGGTGACTCCTCCTCAATTCTCGGCCCCATCTCTCCATGATAGTCTTCAAGGGTGATGATTGGAGTATCTTTTTGAGAATCTTTGAGCTCGGCCTCCTCAAGAATGTATTTTTGATCCTCATGGAATGTAACATCCCTACTCTCAATTGTAGTTGAGGTAGAGGAAACATAGATTCTGTAAGCCTTCTTGTTGGATGAATATCCAACCATGATCTCTTTGATAGAATTAGGATCATCTCTTTTCCTTGTTTCCAAGGGTATATGAACAAAGCAAGCACATCCAAAAACTCTAAGGTGATCTACCTTAGGTTTCTTCTTAAACAAGACTTCATATGGTGATTCCAGCAAGTGCATTGTGAGGTAATCTATTGCAAAAATAGTTTGCACAATTCATTGCTTCACCCCAATATTCAATAGGCAAAGAAGCTTCAACTCGGATTGCTTTAGCACATCCACATAAAAATTCGATTTTTCCTCTCAGCAACTCCATTTTGAGATGGAGAATAAGCACAAGAAAACTCTCTCTTTATTCCTTCACCTTCACAATATTCATAAAACTTGTTGGAGATGTATTCACTTCCTCCATCACATCTTAAAGCTTTAACTTTGAAAGAAAACTATTTCTCAACATAAGCTTTGAAGATTAGGAAGTGATCAAATACCATAGCTTTTGAAAAAACTAGATACAACCAAGTATATCTTGTAAAGTCATCAACAAAGGTGACAAAACATGTTGCACCACCAATACTTTTAGAAGAAGAAAAATGAACACCCGAGTGTATAAGCTCCAAAGGATGAGTAGTCTTGATAAAAGACTTTTGATATGGCTTTCTATGTGATTTTGCAATAGCACAAGCCTCACAAGGCTTGAAATATTTGGAAAAAGATTTTGGAAGGCCAACATCCTTATCTTTCTTAACCATAGAAGACATAGACTTATAGTTAGGATGCCCCAACCTTCTATGCCACAACTCCTCCTTAGATAAAAGAGCAACTTCACAAAAGTTTGCATTCTCATAAGAATTCAACTTGAAAATTCCACCATATCTAGATCCATTAGCTAGGACCTCATCATTTTTCTTGATAAAGCAAGTATTGGAATTGAACTTTACATCACAACCACTATCAAGCAATTTCCAACATTAATCAAGTTCTTTGTAAGTTGAGGAATAAAAAGAACATTGGAAAGTGCAAGAACTTTAAAAGAAGCAAGTTTCAATGGAATGTTGCCAATTCCTTCAATAGAGCACTCATGATCATTTGCAGTATAAATAGATCTCTTAAGTCCTTTGTAAGGTACAATTGAGTCAAAAGACTCATTTGAATAGCACATATGTGAAGAAGCTCCACTATCTATGTACCAAGCTTCATCTTTCTTGAAAGGTGATGAAGAAAAACTAGACACCATGAGTGATCCTTCTCCATCACTTGCAACAAAATCTTCTTCAATCTCTTTGGAGAGATTTTCTTGCCTGAGTTGGTTTTTCTTCTTGAAGCAATTAGAGGCATAATGCCCCTTCTTGCCATAAAAGAAACACTTGACTTTCTTCTTCTTGGTCTTTGAAGTAGAAGAGTGAGATGAATCATCCTCTTCAACATCTTTGTCTCGATCCTTGGCTTTGTCTTTGTTAGATGCTTGAGAAAACTGGTTCTTGCTCCTTCCTTTATGCTTGTCCTTGACAAAGAGGGCTTTGTCACTTCCAACATGCTCGAGTTTGTTCATCCTAGAAAGTTTATAACTTTTCCTAGCTTTCAGAGATGAGAATTCCTTGGAGAGTTTTTAAATTAGGAAACTCCTCAGTGCATCCCAAGCATCTTTAGCTGTGGTGCAAGATCCTACCTCTCTCAAAATTTCATTAGATACATTCATCTTAATGAAATGTAGAGCCATTCTAGCTCTCTTCTTGTACTTTGGTATTTCAAGCTGTACTTGAGGCTCCTCCTCAATATCAAGCACAATGTCCATAACATCCTGGAGTATCAAAATAGCCGCCATTCTAAACTTCCAAATTGAGTAATTAGAAGTACTTAGTCTTTCATTTGCTTCTAGGAGATATCCTCCCAGAGGTGCCATTATTTGAAAACTTCTTAGTTATTAGACAACAATATGTTTGAGCTTGTTCCAATTAGACTTAATGTTGCTGCTCTCTTTTACTATAAGTATTTTCAAGGACGTACTACCTTCCTATGTGAAAAACTTGCAACTATATTTGAGATGGATCTCAAATATTCCACAAAACAAGATTTTCTAGATCAAACACTCAAAATGGATTGAGGCACTTAGACAAGTTTGAATCCTACTTTTGGCACGTGTGAAATTCTTCAAAAGAAAATACTAATGATACTCAGAAGGCTCAAAAGGTGTTCAATTACTTCAGACTTAGTCTTGATCTTCAGTTTCTTGTGTAGGATGCTTAAAACAATGAACTCAGAACAAAGCAAGGTTGAATCAAATAAAAAAGTGGTCACTTGGACCTCTCCCTACCCTCTTCAAGAGCTTATAACTCTTGATAGACACATTATTCATAAGCTTTCCATCAAGCTATAACATCACTATCTTTGGATCAACTAGCAAGGGACTGAAAATCTTTGATTTTCACACGTGTGGAATTCTAGAATTCTGTACTACAACTTTTCAGACCTGAAAATTTAGTTTCAATCCAATTTGATCCAAACACTCTTCAAAGAAAGGTAAAGAAAAGTGTATAACTGCTTTTTTGCTTGAATTAGCTCTCAAATTCTTGTACAATCAGAGATGTTAGCATGCAAAGCTCAATTTGGCTCTGATACCATGACAAAAATTTTCAGAATTCACATGTGTGGGGATGATCCACAAGTATGATTGATCTTATGAAGCTTTATGATTAGCACAATAATCTGATTCTAGATTGAATAGCAAGATCTAGTACATAACTTATGGCTTAACCACAATCTAGCATGCTAAGCATCAAAAAAATGATAGCAATGAATTACAAATGAACAAAAGTACAAGAAATTAGTGTATGAGCATTAGCCTCAACACGAGTTAGAGAGCGAAAGAGAGAGAGAGATATTCAAGCAAAAATGGTGTAGATCCAAAATGGCATGGAATAGCTACAAAGCTTTGGTTCTTCATCAAAGATTATGAGAATAGCTACACATATTTATGGAGTTTGAGGTAGCTCGAGGTAGAACCACATCCATCCACCTTTCAATCACATCTAAAGTGGAAACTAGAGTCTAAGTGACATTTGTCACATCTCATGCATGTATCTCTGCCTACTTTTGCCAACTGTCCTACTTCTAACTAGAATTGTACAAATCATCATGCATGTGTCCATTTCACTTTGTGCATGCCTTGCATGTCACTATGGATCACTTACAATAAATTCATGTGATATGCCACGAGTTTCTACAAGCATATTATTGCTATTTCCAAGTCTACAATCTATATGCAAGTTGTATTCAACCAACTAGATATGACAAATCCATATAGCTTGAGTTCTATCTAGGCCAATTTTGGCATTTACATTTATGAAACAACGTACTTGCATAGTACAAAGTTTGTAGCAAGCCTAAAGTCAAGATAGATTTTTTTCAATTTCAACATTTTTGAGTTGCATTCAACAAACTAAGCATGAGGTACTTTTCATTCTTAAATTACTTTTCATTTTATATTTTATTGCATTACTTCATGTCCATTATGAATGATAATACTTTATTGCATTGCTTTATGCACATCATAAATTTCATTTAGATTTTTATATATGATATTGATTGTTGTTTTGAAATCCGACATTGCACATGGTTTTAAATTCTTAGTTGGTTATTATGTCAATACACATCTCGAAATTCGACATTGCAATTTGGAAAAAGAACATTGCACATATAAAAGCAATGGCAATATAGCACGATCATTTGCAATAATAATATTTTCATAATATCAATCAATGTATTACAAAATTAGTGCTTTAATGTCGCATGAGTCTTTCTAGATCTAACAACAACTAAAATTTATAAACCTAATCTACTCATCATCGTCATGATGTCCAGTCTGCATGAACACAAGCAAACAAACTACATTAATATTTCATGCTTGACTGTATTAAATTGAATAAAATTGACATTGGAATACAAACCACATTAGTATAAATACAAAAACTAGTACTTACATTTGGATGATGACCCTCGCTCTTTAGTTTGTTGACTAATGCATCGTATGATTCTCTGAAGGCAAATTCATATTCCTCAGTTGGCAGACATCCATAGTCTGCCAACTATCCATGCATTCAATTTAAGTTGAAATTAATTTAGGGCTACGTTGGAGTAGCTAGTCATAATGCATATTAAAAAATAAAAGCATATGAAATAAAAGATAAACTATAAGGGTAGTGTAAGTTCACTTACCATGCTTGCTTGCAATCCCGCCTTTCCGCTCGAGCCCAACCTAGGATTGCCTATCCCATGCATCCTAGCGGCCGCAGCATCTTTCTGAATCTTGTATTTATCTGCTGTTTGTTCATCCGCTTTTACACAGTTCTCGACGATGCCTAATTTATAAGCTCATATGCTTATGAATTTCCTTCTCCTCGAATTTCTACATTCTTATGTGGAGGAGTTATATCTTGGCTTTCCAAAAAGCAAGATATCATCTCTCTTTCATCAACAGAATTCGAATATAAAGCTATGACAACAACCACAAAGGAGGTTCTTTGGCTTAAAAGGCTTCTGGAGGAGCTACATGTGATCAAGGATGAAGACATTCCATTCATATATTGTGATAATCAAGCAGCTCAACAACTTGCAAACAATCCAGTCTTCCATGCTCGAACAAAGCACATCGAGATTGCACATCATTTCATGAGGGAGAAAGTGCAAGAAAAGGATATCAAGCTTATTCATGTTTTATCATCAGTTGCATTGCTGATATACTCACAAAGGCATTGCCTAAAGATCCATTTATAAAATTAAGATTGTCTCTTGGAGTTATAGATAGATCTATGCTAGATTTACCAAGCTAGATTTTTGAGGAGGAGTGTGAAAAATGCAAAAAATAGCTTGGTAGAGGCCAAAAATCTTGTATATAGGATGATTAAACATGTGTGGAGCCTGTTCCCACGTGTGAAAATAGTGTACTTGTCATGTACCATAATCAGATAGGTTGTACATATGATTTAATTCAAGTTCTAGTGGCTAAAAAGGCCAAAAACTATTTTCTAGACATATGACATATGGCATCAATCTATTGATTGCATGAGCCACATCCTTTGGTTAGGTGTCACATCCCGTGTGAGGGGACAGCTCACATGTGTGGAATAAGCTGAAGTAGATGAATTTTGACTATAGAAGATTTTCAAGTAGATCTCCATATAGAAGGAAAATGGACCAAAAGTGCCCAAAATAGAAGGTTTTGTCCAAGTGTCAGTTTTGCATGATGAATCATCATATGACAAAGCACCTTCACACATGTGGGATCAAAGGGATGATCAGTACCAAGAGCTCCCACTTATTGTATATATAGAGCCACATTTGGGCATAATCATTGTGAGACACCAATCTTGGTTTTGGAAGCAATTTTGAGTGATTCTCTCCATTTGTCTACATTTGTTTTGATTGTTTTTTGCTTCTATCAATGTGTACTTGATTTTCAGGTTGGAGTCCGTACTCAGACAATGTTTCACACGTGTGAAACCATAAAGTACACCTACCTTCAATTAATGATTTGTTCTTGTTAGGATTTTGTGTCTAAAATTGATCTAGATTGATCTTAATCTTAAGTAGATTGATAGATCAAGTAATTTGACAACCAATCCCTCTTGAGGATCAGATTAGGATCCACTCTTGGTCCTTTTTGTACTTTTTGCACATCGGGGTCAGGCAGTGGTAAAAGCTCGGGAGAGTATGTTAAAAATTTATATGAATCATTAACTCTTGAGCAAAAAGCCGAACTGCAAAGTATGCTTAGTCGAGATGAGGGTGGTCCCTCACAAGCGGCCGCGACTCCTGCCCCCACCAAAGAGTCATCCACAAATCCTTATTATGATGTGGATCCTCAAGGTAATATAATTGCCAATAGAAAAGAGAGGGTGGTTTTGTACCGGCTCTATTCTTTATGCCAATGCCATTTTGACGACATATTGTTTAGTAAATGGTCTGAACAACCTGCTGCCGATAAACGATAGGTTATTGGTACCCTTTGTGACGAATGCACTTATGGATCTTCTATCCATCTTGTCACCTGCAAAACTTAAGTCTTGGAATTATGTGATAGATTTGGATTGTAGCTGAAATTGTTGTGAGATTTGTTGAGAAAGTGTAGGCTAGTAATATGCATGATTTGATGAGTCAGGATCATCAGACAAACGTTTCTTCAATCATTCGTTTGAAATAGCACCAAATTAAATGTTACAGGATTAGCTTTTTTGTATTGGACTATTATTGGTGCCTTTGTTGATGAAAGATTATTTTAGTCGTCCATATTTTAGTTTTTCTGTTTGCTCAAATTTTTGATGGAATAGCTCTCTTTTACCCTCAAGGTTGTTACTTAACATTGCATACTATTGTGCGCTTATGAATAGCTCCAAAATGTCTTGACTTGGTAGTTCTCTTGAATGTAGGCTTTAATTTCTTGTTTTTTGCTTGAAAATTCTATGATCATTGACTTTATTTTTAGACTCTATGGCAATGGTGTTGTCCATGAAAGATTATTGTAATCGTTCATATCACTCACTAGGTGGAGATAGTAATAGACCATGTCTATTATTTAGATGAAGTAAATTTACAGAATTTCAATCCGAGTCCCCACCAGGAAGTTGAATGAGGGCCATCTTTACACAAGTCTTCATGCATGTATATGTTATTCTAATCCTAAGACACATATTTAGTTTCACATAATGGGGAAGAAATTGTCTTGAAAAAAGCTTAAATAATAAAAAACTATTCAAACTCTCAACGTTATAAATTTTTTTGGCCTTGCCTTGCAAAAGCAATACTACAGATCATGAATATTGATCGTGAATATTGATTTTGAATATTCTTAAATACTAAAATACTCTACAACGTAATCATGATTATTATGGACTTTTCTAAATACAAATTATGAATGTTAAAATGTGATTGCGTTGCTAATCTTCGTTACTTGTGATAAAATCATTCTATAGATTTAAATGAAAACAATGATTTGGCAAGTGATGACAGGAAAAATTTGAGTAGCACAAACAATAAGAACTTAAAAAGATGTTCTTCCTTGAAAAATTCAAAGCCAAAGAATAAGTTTTTCAGAAGGTCCAATGAAAGTAACAAATTGACTTTGGTACATTCTAAAGTCTCACATCAAACGATTGATAATAGTCCAACGCATTCATTTGGAGATCAAGCAATTCAAGTATTTGATGTGCATCCCAACACAAGGGGTGGTTTATTTGTGGGCCAAATTTGGGCAAAGTATGGCAATTGGAACAGTACAACCACGCACAAAAAATATTTGAAATTTGATTTGACCGACGAAAATGGTGACAACACAATCACACTCTCTATTGATGAAAACTATCTTTATAAATGTACATATTGCAAATTTTTGATTGTGTTGCAATTAGAGATTTTGCGGTCGTCGAAAAAAATTCAAGGGGCAAAGCAGGAAGCTCAAATTATAGTCTCACTTTGCAACCATCTACAATGATTACAAAACTACCACAATTCAACACTTGCTTGGAGTTTTTTCTCGAGATCAGTCTTCTAAACTTTTATGAATGTTGCGAAAAAATCATACAACAAAATCTTGGAAGAAACAAGCCCGCATTGGTAGCAGCGACGGCAGTTACAATGATTGAAGTTGGACCACATTATTCAAATAGATACGTATTCATTGTTGCCGATGGATTTAATGAGAATGAAAAAATTGGTGTAAGCATTTCTTGATATTTACTGGAGTGTTATTGCATGTTTTTCACATATACTTCATAACAAACAACCACGTGGTTTTATTTTTTTTTTCAGATATCCTTTTGGTCATCTCATAGAGCTGATTACAAAAGATTGTTGATGCATTTCGCGAGAAAGGAAAAACTATTTATTGCTTGAGAAATTAGGGCATTTGAAAAAAGCTAAATCCACCCCAATTGTGTTTGTTAGACCAAACAATCATTTGCGATGTTTCAAAAGAACCGATCACTGAAAACTAGAAAAAATGTTGAAAAATGAAAAATCATCTATCTTGACTTTAGGCTTTGGCAAAGTTTTTTCTATGTGTATGTAATGTTTCATATTGAAAATGCCAAATTTGGCCTAGAAGAAACTCGAGCTACATGGTTTCTTGAGTCTAGTTGGTCATATACAACATGCATATAGAATGTAGACAAAGAAATGCCAATTATGGGCTTGTAGAAACTCGTGGCATATCACATGCAATAATTGTAAGTGATCCAAAGTGACATGCAACGCATGCACAAAGTGAATTGGACACATGCATAGTGATTTGGACAATTCTAGTTTAAAATTTGACACTTGGTAAAAGTAGGTAGAAATGCATGCATGTAAAGTGACAAATGTCACTAGTTTGCTAGTTATCACTTTTAGATGTGAATGAAAGTAGAAGAGAGATGGTTCTACCTTGAGCTACTCCAATCTCCATAAATATGTGTAGGCTCTCTCATAATTTTTGATAAAGAACCAAGCTTTGAAGCTATTCCATGTTATTTGGATCTATTTTATTGTATGCTTGAATTTTGCTCTCTCTTTCTCTCTCTAACTCGAGTAAGAGACTATGCTAATGCAATAAATTCTTGTACTTCTTCTCTTTTGATATTGAAAGTTTGAATATTAGCATGCTAGATTGTGCTTTGGTCATAAATTCTAGAACTAGATCTTGATACACAATCTAGAATCAAATTATGTGCTAAACAGAAAGCTTAACAAAATCATTCACACTTTAGGATTGTTTCCCACACGTGTGAAACTTGCTGGATTTTCATCATGGTATCAAAGCCAAATTAAGCTTTGCATGCTATTATCACTGATTGTGCAAGAATTTGTGAGCTCAATTCAAACAAAAAAGCCGTTTATCACTTTTCTTTACCTTTTCTTGAAAAGTGTTTGGATCAAAGAGGATAGAATCAAGATTTTTAGATCAGAATTGACATTGTACAAAATTCTGGAATTTTGCACGTGTGAAAACCAGGGATTTTCAGACCTCTTTATTTCCTTCATCTTAGATCCAAAGATTTTGATCTTAAAGCTTGATGGAAAGCTTATAAGGAGTGCTTTCCATTACAATTGATCTCAAATCAATCTGATGTGTCTATCAAGAGTAATAAGCTCTTAAAGAGGGTAGAAAGAGCTCCAAAATCTGAGTGACCATTTTTTGATTTGATTCAATTTTGCTTGAAAATGGACTCTCCCATGTTTGCCATCGCAAAACTACTTGAAACTTCTGCCGTAGGCTGAAAGCAGTATGTCGAGGCCAACTGTGATGTCAGAAGTTGAAAATAATGACTTGCACCTTTTCCCTTATCAGGCCACTCGTCGCTTTTCCCCCAATTTGAAAGCCAAATCGGCGTCGCCTTCCGAAATGCACTCAGTCGTCAACTCCCAACTACGTGCCCAATGGAATGGTGAAATCACTTTTGGCGGTCAAAACGGATAAAAGAGGTGGATTTAAGGGGTTTTTTGCGTTTTGAACTATTTCTTCAGTTTGAAAAGACTTCAAACTTCAGTGAATTTGGACCCAACTCAACTTTTAATATAAATTTTTTTATTGAAGACCTTCAGGCCCCTTCAAGGCTCTTTTAAAAACAATCCACTGGTTCTCTTGGATCCGATGGTCCAAATTCAATGCTGGAGGTTCGATCTCTATCGTTGATCATGATAAACACTGAACCGACGATCCGCACAGTCGTCACTCCTTGCAGCTGCTGGCCCACCTTAGAACACTAAGAGGGGACTCCTCTTCCACGCGCGAACAGACCTGCGAGATCTCGTCTTCTTTCCATATCCTTGCAAGCTATGGTTGCAGGCTATAAACTGGTCCAATTCCTTAGCCAATTCACGACGCTCCACGAACTCTGAGGATTTGCTACTTTGCACTAGGCGCCCTTCTACAGGCTTTTAAAGCTTCAAAACGGATCAGTATAGAGAGAAAACTTCGCTTTTATGCTTCCAAACCCTAGGCCAGGGTTTTTCTCACAACTTTGATCTTGGCTTATTTTTCACAGCTCTCTAGCTAGCCAAATCAACTGATCTGAGGTCGCTCTACTACTAGAAAGCTGATGCTTCAATCCATTTGTAAAACAGTGTCTATTCGAATGCACACCGACTGCAAACACCGAGCAACTCCTCTATGGAATTTTTCAGAATTTTGCTTCGTAGATTCTACTGACCAATCCTGTCACTAAATCCTCACATAGTCTCAAGCTTACCAAGCTTCTGTGTGCTAGAATCTATGCACCAGTGCTTTACTTTCTGTCTACAACCCATCGTAAGTCCCAAACTCTCAGAAGACAGTTCTCTTGAAGCTCTCTTCAACGACACTGTTGTATTGTGTACACTTCCTGTACGGCTCTGATACCAACTTAGAATTTGCTTCGAACGGGAACACAGATCATGCTACACAGTAACACATACAAAAAACACTCTCCACAACAAGCTCACATAGCAACTGTATTTCTCAAAATGAAATTACATTGTACATATAGTTGTTCACTCAGACAACCCATGCATGACCCAGGTTGCCATTGACGGGACACGTGTCTCGTCAACTTGCCTCATGGCGAGGCCAACTGATCCTTATCAACTGATATGACCCACGGTAACACAGTGATTCTACTTTAATTCTAACTATAAGGGTAAAGACAAGTTTTGGTTCTACTTTTGGCACGTGTGTACTACTTCAAAAGACAACACTCTTGATTCAAAGAAAGCTCAATGTGTTCAATAACTCAAAACTATGTCTTGATCTTAAGTTTCTTGTATTGATTACTCAAAACAATGGATTGTGAAAGTGAAAGTAGCAAATTGGACGGGATTTCCAACTATGCAGTGTGGAAATTTAAAATGAAAAACATACTGATGGAGAAAGATGTGTGGGAAGTCGTCACAGGTGATGAGAGAAGACCGCCAAATGAAGCGGATATCAAAGTGTTCGACAAAAAGATGAGAAAATCTTTGACCTTCATTAACTTGTCAGTGAAGGATCACATCATTACCCACATTTGTGATGTTGTTACACCCAGACAGGCATGGGATGTGCTAAGGAGCAGTTCGAGATGTCAAATCCGTCAAGAATCATGTTTATAAAGTCAAAGCTGAATAGTGCCTGAATGGAACAAGGAGAGCACATTCAGACGTATATGACCAGAATCAAAACAATGAGGGATGAACTGCATTCTATTGGTGAGCACATACATGATGTGGAGTTGGTTCACAATGCATTGTGCGACATTGCAGAACCCTATCAGATGTTTGTGAGAGGAATAGCATCAAGAGAAAGATTGCCAACCTTTGACGAGCTCACAGGAATCTTGATGCAGGAAGAGCAACGGCAAGAAATGGTGAAAGCTAGATGTTAGAATACTGATGATCAGGCACTTGCGACACGCCAGAAACAAGGCAAGGGCAAGGGCAAGAAGAAGTTTAAACAACAATTTGCCAAGTCTCAGTAGGATGAGGGATCTTCCAGTAAGACCAAGAAGAAAGCCAAATGCTTTCATTGTGGTAAAAAGGGCCATTGGAAGAGTGAGTGTCGCAAATTCCTGACAGAACAAGGCAAGGGGAAACCAAAACAAGCAGGTAACCTTGTCAATGAGGGCGAGATTGGAGACTCTAGCATCTTCATATCTGCATTGTCATCTAATCAAGATGATCAAGCGTGGTATATTGACTCGGGAGCCACAAGACACATGACGGGTAACAAGAATTGGTTCGGTAGCTTGAAAGTGTTGGATAATGGAACATCCATTTCACAAGCAAATGGCGATGTGTGCAAGATCAAGGGGATAGGCACCATTTCAATCCAACTACCTAATGGCAAAAGCAGGATGATCATAGAGGTATTTTACGTACCAGGTTTGAATAAAAATCTACTTTCTGTTGGAGTCATTACTGATCAAAAATTGAAAGTAGAATTCGTCCATGATCGTTGCTTTGTGAAGGATGTGAACCAAAAGTTCAAAGTTATTGCGGATGGAGTAAGGGAGCCCAATACAAAATTGTACAGGTTGAATGCTACAATCAAGGGGCAACATGGACTCGTATCGTCCATTCCATCGCAAAATGAGTTGTGGCATAAGAGGCTTGGTCACTTGAACTTGGGAAGCCTCAGTTTGATGAGAAAATTGGAGATGGTAACAAAATTACCTACCATAGAAGACCACTTGAAATTGATGTGCAAATTATGTGTATATGGGAAGCAGCATCGAGAGAAGTTCAATAAAGGTGGTGTTGCAAGAGCAAAGAACATCCTGGATTTAATCCACACAGATTTATGCGGGCCTAAATCTGTGTGGATTGGCTTTTCAAAGTTCATTAGTCTAAATTTCATCTGAATAAACACTTTTTGAAAGTGTGGGAAAGTTAGAATGAGAGTTTGAGTAGATTCAATTTGAATAGTTGGGTACATTGAATCTAGACCCAAAATTAGTAGGGTTAGCATTTTGGTGGAAAAGCCAAGTGGCCAAATAGGGTTTGGACCTGCTATAAAAGGATGTAACTCATGGAGAGAGTGATATTCTCTCTTCTCTATCTCATTTCATGCTTATACATGGTTCTCTTGGGTTCTACTATCCATTGGTGCACTATCTTGGTGATTGCTTGCAATTCTATGTGTAGAATGATCTATATTTGTTATTTTTAGATCCAAACTAAATTTATATATATGCCAAAGCATTGGGAAAAGACTTTTTCATGAAGCATAGGATTTCACTTGGAGTATTATCAAAGTCTATGCTAAAACTAGTTGAAGAGGGAGTGTGAAAGATTCAACTAGTTTCATCACATTTTGCAATATTTTCATATTTGGCATATTGAGGCCAAAACTTGTTTAAGACTTAGAGGTTGACTTTTCAAAGTCCATTAGTCTAAATCTCATTTGAATAAACGCTTTTTGAAAGTGTGGAAAAGTTAGAATGCGAGTTTGAGTAGAGTCAATTTGAATAGTTGGGTACATTGAATCTAGACCCAAAATTAGTAGGGTTAGCATTTTGGTGGGAAAGCCAAGTGGCCAAATAGGGTTTGGACCTGCTATAAAAGGATGTAACTCATGGAAAGAGTGATCTTCTCTCTTCTCTATCTCATTTCATGCTTTTACATGGTTCTCTTGGGTTCTACTATCCATTGGTGCACTATCTTGGTGATTGCTTGCAAATCTATGTGTAGCATGATCTATATTTGTTATTTTTGGATCCACACATGTGAAATATAGTAGCTTGCTGGTTTTGTATGAATAGCAATAGTACATAATCATTTCATTCAAGTTTGATCAAGTTCTATTAGTGTTTGCATCTCAAATTGTGTGTAGATGCTGATTTTTCCACATTGGTGAGATTGGTAGTGTATTTCTCTTTCTAACCAAAGATCATTCAAGTAGATTGGATCTTAAGGATCTGAAATCTTTCACACCATGTCCTTAGATAAATCCTTCTATTTCATGACCTTTATTGATGATATGTCATGTAAGACGTGGATCTACTTCTTGAAGAAGAAATCAGATGCATTTGACAATTTCAAGAGCTTCAAAGCATTGGTAAAAAATCAGACAGGTAGGAAGATCAAAGTCCTAAGATCAAATAGTGGAGGTGAGTACAAGTCTAATGACTTCAATGATCTTTGTGATCAATGTGGGATTAAAAGACAATTTACGCAAGCTCATACTCCTGCTCTCAATGGTGTAGTTGAGTGCAAGAATCGTACGATTGTGGAAAGTGCTAGATCTATGCTAGCTGAGATGAAACTACCAAAAGATTTTTGGTCAGAAGCATGTAGTACGGCAGTCTATCTTCAAAATAGAAGTCCTACCATTGCCATACCAAAGATAACACCTGAGGAAGCATTCACAAAGAATAAGCCCAAGGTGAACCACTTGCAAATCTTTGGATGTGAGGCCTTTGTACACATTCCTAAGGAAGAGAGACGTAAACTTGATGTGAAAGTTATCAAGTGTATATTTCTAGGATATGATGAACGTGTGAAGGGCTATAGATGTTTTGATCCAGTGGAAAATAAAGTCCATTTAAGTCGTGATGTTATCTTTGATGAATCCAAGGTGTATGAAGACGAGGATGCTGAGAAGATAGACACATCCAGTGGGAAAGATGGTATAGTGAGGATATCACCTGATGATGATCCATTCATTGACCTTCCGAGTGATGAACATGAGGATACATCTCAAGATACTACTACTCAACTTCAAGAGACAAGTTGGAGAGGTAGGGACAAACCTTTTGACGCAAGAAGGATTGAAGTTGCAGGTGACAAACGCAAGGAGAAGGATGTACCGTGGGATACATTTCCACCAGGAAGCCGATCACCTGATAGGAAGCTCCCCAAGTGGTTTGAGAGATTATTGAAGAGTTGCGACATGGATGACTTTCCAGGATCATCTAGCCAGGGAGAGCTACAAAGATCAACAAGAGAGAAGACAGAACCTGAAAGGTATGAAACAAATTATGCTCTCTTATCTAGCATTATTCAAAGCAAAGAACCTTCGACTTATGGTGAAGCGAAGGATGATGGCATTTGGGTCAAGGCCATGGGAGAGGAGATGGAGTCAATTGCTAAGCATAGCACATGGGACTTAGTAGAACCACCAGTTGGCAAGAAACCCATTGGTTGCAAATGGGTATACAGGACTAAGTATCATGCAGATGGAAGTATAGCAAAGCATAAGGCAAGATTGGTGATCAAAGGGTATGTACAAAGTAAAGGCATTGACTATGAGGAGACCTTTGTGCCAGTATGTAAGTGGAATACTCTACGCCTACTTGTTGCCTTAGCTTCACATTTTGGTTGGCCTTTGCATCAAGTGGATGTGAAATCTGCTTTTCTAAATGGTGAGTTAGAAGAAGAGGTGTTTATGGATCAACCTGAAGGCTTTGTAGCGAAGGGATAGGAAAATAAAGTATGTCGCTTGAAGAAGGCGCTTTATGGTCTTAAACAGGCACCACGTGCGTCGTATAGCAGGATTGATGCCTACTTTCATTCGAAGGGAATGGTGAGAACACATTCTGATCCAAATCTATATGTCTTATGCTTTGATGGTATGGTTGCTCTGATTGCTCTTTATGTTGATGACTTGATTATTACAGAAAATAATCAAGAGCTGATAGACATTATCAAGAAAGACCTCATGGAACAATTTGAGATGACAGATCTCAGCTTGATGCATTATTGCCTTGGAGTAGAGGTGTGGCAAAAAGGACACGAAGTGGGTTTAACACAAGTGAAGTATGTCAAAGAGTTGTTGCACAAGTTTAGGTTGCAGGATTGCAAACCAGTGAATACTCCTATTGAACCAAGTAAAAAGCTTTCTAAGCTTGATGAGTCACAGTCATTTGATGCTATGCTGTATAGGCAGTTAGTAGGGAGCCTGATTTACCTTACCACGACTAGACCAGATATATGCTATGTTGGCATTGTAAGACAGTTTATGGCAACACCCACAGAAACACATTGGAAGGCAACTAAACGCATTTTGTGTTATGTGAAAGGCACTTCAAATTATGGCTTGATTTACAAGAAGCATGAGGGTTTACTTGAATTGTGTTGCTATGTGGATGCGGATTGGGTAGGCGACTATGATGATCGTAGATCCACCACAGGGTATGTATTCCAGTTTTGTGGTAGTTGCTTTTCCTGGTCTAGTAAGAAGCAAAGTACAATTGCTCTATCCACCACAAAAGCAGAGTATAAGGCAATGTGTAGTGCAGCATCGGAAGCTATATGGTTGAGACAAATCTTGGAAGAAGTTGTAATGAGGAAAAAAATCCCACAACTTTATATAGTGACAGTTAGAGTGGCATTCAGCTAGCAAAGAATCCAGTGTTCCATGCGAGAACCAAACACATTGAGATTCAGTATCACTTTATATGTGAGAGGCTGCTGAGTCATGAAATTCATGTTGTTCATTGTAGTATGGAAGAACAACTAGCTGATATTTTCACTAAGCCACTTGTTGGAGAAAAGTTTGATAAGTTTAGATCAAAGCTTTCTGTACTTGAAGTTTGTTGACTTTAAAGCTATGTATATGACTGTATAAAAAGTAGACTCTACTTTAAGGGAGATAGTTAGAATCAAAGTAGAATCTGTGGGTCCTATTAGTTGATAAGGATCAGTTGGCCTCGCCACGAGGCAAGTCGACGGGACACGCGTCTCGTCAACGGCAACCTGGGTCATGCATGGGTTGTCTAAGTGAGCAACTATATGTACAGTGTAATTTCATTTTGAGAAATACAGTTGCTATGTGAGCTTGCTGTGGAGAGTGTTTTCTGTCTGTGTTACTGTGTAGCATGATCTGTGTTGCTGTTCAAAGCAAATTCTAAGTCTTATTTCATTTTGAGAGGTTGATCTAGTTTATCTTGTATTGGTGGAATATTTGAGATCTATCTCAAATTTAGTTGCAAGATTTCACATAGGATTTGGTAGTTCACCCTTGAAAATTCCTATAGTAAAAGAGAGCAGTAAAATAGATGATATCAATTAGTCCTAGTAGATCAAAACCAATACTGAATTAGACCAAGTTATCATTATAGTCAATTCAATTGTTAAGTTTTTCTTATTTTCTTCTTAGCTTGAGAAGCATAGTATTTTATCTTTTACAAGCACAATTACTAGCAATATCTGTACGAATGGCTATTGACCAAGAGACTATATAGATCTTGAGTTTTTTTTCTATTTATCACATCAACCATAACATTTTCAACATCTTTTCATTTTTGTTAAATCGTCACGTTACCGCAAGCAAGCTTTGAGCAAATGTTGTGTAATGCCTTTTGGTATGTGTAAAAGAAATTGACTGTGATGCTACAACTTTGAAAGAACACTACAAAAATGATCCATTTTTTAAAATCCAATATGAGCAAATCATTTCATTTGATACATACATAAAACTTCTTACCAACAACGACAATCAATCGCCAATACAATGTGACAACTTATGTTTGTTTTGGTTTTCCAAATGCATGAATTACAAGCTAGTAGTATATCATTGTCACACCGATTCAACAACAACAATTTGAGAAATTATGACATGCATCAATCTAATTGGAACAATGAAAATCATCATTATACAAACAAATACTGACAAAAAAGTAGGATGAACCTCTTCGAGCACAAAAGTTGGCTAGATACAAGAAGAACACAAAACTAGCACTTCATTGCATCAAGATAAATGTTAGTGATGACCTCTTGAAGGAATATGAATCCAACAAAACTTCAAGAGTGCTTATGATAAGAAACAAAATCTTACAAAGCATGAGAAGAAGTGAGGAAAATACACAAGACTATGTGCTAAGGATCAAGTCTCTCAATAGAGAGTTAGCTTCTATAGGAGAAAAGATTCTTGATAATGAACTTGTACAAGTGATCCTCAATAACTTAGGAGATGACGTCTCCAATTTGGCTCAAAGTTTTGTCATCCAAGACACTTTGCCATCAATTGATAGGCTCCATAGTGTGCTAGTGGCTGAAGAGTGTGGGATGCTCCATGCAAAATCTAGGATGAGTTCATTATCATTGAAAGATGGAGATGAGAAAGAAAATCTCTCATTCAAGGGCAACAAGAAGACCAAGGGATCCAAGAAGAATCAAGCAAAGGAGTCCAAGGAGGAGGATCAAGCACCAAATTCAAAGGCAAAGGACTAGTCAAGGCAAAAATACTTCTTTTGTGAAAAGAAGGGGCATTTTGCATCCGAATGCTACAAGAGGCAAAGAGCACAAGAGGAGGAGAACAAACAAGGAAACCTTTCATATGAAGAGGAGGAGGATGAAAGATACCTATTCTTGATGGCATCTACATCTTCACCAACATGCAATGGCAACTCAAGAGACATTTGGTGGATTGATAGTGGCGCAAGTTTCCACATGACTTATGAAATGGACTTTTTCTCAACTTTACACTCTTTCAATGATGCTAAAAAGTTTGTCTTTACTACAAGTGATGAAGAGTGTAGGATAGATGGTGCTGGAACCATCTCTTTGTGTCTAGAATCCTCAAAACGTATGGATCTAGAAAATGCTCCTTATGTACCATCAATTATCAAGAATATGCTAAGTGTTTGTCAACTTGTAAAAAGTGGTTTGGATGTCCACTTCAAGCATGGTGTTTGTTCCATTTTGAAGAATGATGTCATAGCAAAGGTAATTAAGATTGTTTAAGTTGGAAGCTATTGTTGCTTTTGAGAGTGTGGACTTGGCAAAGGAGGAGATCACTCAAGTGTAGATCTTGTCAAAGAGTGATCTTGCTAGCATTGAGGAGGAGCATCGAAGAGAGAAAGGTCTTGAGAATTAGCCTCAAAACATGAGGGTTTCAAGGAGGCCCTCAATGACAAAGGCCGAGTCATCAAATTGCATGCACATTTTCCATTCAAGTGTGCATCTGTTGGAGGGTTTGCGGATCCCAAGGCAACCCTAATCCTAATTAATAAGTGAGAGGGATTTGGCACCCTACGTGTGTAAGTCCAACCCGATGATCACATAGTTATTTGGTAATTAGAAAGTCAATAAAAGGACTTTAGACCTTTTTGTGAGACTTTTAATGTTGCAAGCCTAAATGTCAAGTTAGTGAATAAAGTTGGGACTCCCACCAAAATTGGTTCAAATTCAAATTCAAATTGGTCTCTCTACTATAAATAGTGCCAAACTCGAGTTTGGAAATCATGTTCATATCCTCATTGCAATACAAGCAGATTGGTTCTCTTATGGAATGGATTTGTGAATGTCCTTGCTTTCTATTACTTCTCCTCCATCTCTCATGCTTTTTTTGAATTGCTGATTACTGGATTTGAATGTTATGGAAATTGCTATTTCTTATACTTTTTGTGAGAGAAGAGAGAAAGAGTAAGCTATCTTCATTGTGAATTGTAGTGTTAATGCTTAGGGTTAATGGATGTTAGACTAAGATGTGGATCTTCCATTCATGTTGTAATCTGAGATATGCTATCGCTCTCATGGGATCGAACCTACACATGACAACTCATTTCATCACCTTGATGCTAGATTGCTTGGATCTTGGGTTGAGGATAGGCTAGGAAAGAAACCCACTACAATTTTGGCGTGGTTGCTGGGGAGCTATGCCAATTTTTCAGTTTGCAGCATGTTTGTTGGATGGTTAGCTTGCATTAGGCATCTTGTCTTGGCATGAATAGTGTTAAAACTGCATTAAGGGTTAGTTTGGAAGTGATTTTGCCTGATTTGAGTGGATTTTCTTGTTTGAAATCTAATCTGATTATTGAACAGAGGAAGCTATTCAGATGACCATTCTTAAGATCCATCTGGATCTGAGAAATCAGAAAAAACAACAAAAATCGATCAAATATGCCAGATCTTGGTCAAAAGGAGACAAAAATTGTCATCAAAGCTGATAACTTTTTATCCTCGCTCAGAAACGTTCGCCGAGTTGCAGGCACCTTTGGTTTTGATCACAAAACCTTCAGTTTGAAGGACGAACGATTTTTTCTAGCAGATTTTCAGAGACAGCAGAAAAATCGTCAGAAAACACCAAAAAATATTTAAAACCCTAAAAATATATATAAAAAAAGAACGTTATTCCGATTCATTGTGCATAGGTATGATTCAGATCTATCTACCCAGGTCAGTGAACATTAATTTTAAAATAGAATATCAAAGTGATTATTCATCTAGCAATGGGTAAAGTTTTGTGAGATTTTAACACCTTTTCACAAAATTTTTAGTTTTCAGAAAGAACCTTTGTCAAAGACAATGTCAGCTTGATTTACTATTTTGGTTCATCACTGAGTTCGATGAATGATAAACAGAGGCCATGTGTCATATTGTTCAATTTTTGTCAAAAAAAAGTCTATTTTTTATAGAAATAACATGATTACATTTGCAACCTTTGTTGAAACTTGTGAAATTTTTATTTATAGTAAGTTATCATTTTTGAGTTTGACGAATATTAATTTTGTCAAAACCTACAGAAATCTCTTTTTTTACCCTCGTCAAAAATCACATTTTTTGTGCATGAACCTTTGCCAGCTCTACCCTAGCTTTATCTGAATTAAATTCCTTATTTGAGAGTTCAACGAAGTTTACTTTTACCAAATTTGTTAGAAAAAATCTGATCAAAGATTTTTTAACCCAAAATAGCACTGATGGACCTTCGTCGAGTCAAGCTTTACCTAGGAAACATTCGCCAATTCTATTTTTAGGTTCTGATTTTTCAGATCAAGCCTCTGTCAAATTTTTGGACAATTCTATTACAAATCGATTCATCATTCTTAGAAGTGTTGATTGCTTGATTATAGATCTTTTTTCAAAAAACAGAAATCTAATTATTGTCAAGTGAAAGAAATTTTACAGATATAAACTGAGATAGATTCTGATTGAAAAATCTAGATCCAATCTCATTGTCTGATTGATTTAATTTGCAAAAATGTCTGTTCTTGGAGCTGCTCCCTAGGAAGTCAATCCAATCATTGTTAGAAGATCACCACGGTTGGATCTTCCCAAGTACAATGGATTATCTGATCCAGTCAGATTTATCCAAATCTATGCAGAATCTTGTGAAGTCTATGGTGAAGTTTTTCCTCAAGATAAACTAAAACTATTTCCAATGGCCTTAACGGGTGCAACACAAGATTGGTTTATAATCAAGATGAAACTGAGCGTACAGATTGAAAAATTGTCAAACGAGCCCTTATCACATGGTTCAAACCTCGAAAGTTCATGGAAGACCCTTTCCTACTTCTAAGTAAAATTAAAATGGGAAAGCAAAAAATGGTACGAGATTATATTGAATGGGTTAAACGCCTCAGATCTAAGTGCGTACCTGAGTTGATTAATGAAGATGCCATGATTATGTAGTTTTGAAAGTCTATCTAAAAGGATCAGACGTGAGTGAAACACCATAATGAGTACGCAAATTTGCAAAATGTTGGATGATGTGATACGAGAGGAGGACGAAGATTCAGATGATGAGCCGAATATTGGTTTGTTGCCTTATACAGCAGGGCAGACTAGTACGACATCCACCACTATCGCACCAACAAATATCAACGCTATTGTAGAGATGATGCTCAACAAGTTCGAAAAACTTGGAAAGAACCAGCAAATATAGATGAAAAAATTGTAGTCGCAATTTGATAAAAAAATAAAAGCCTTGGAAGATTTCCATGGAAAAGCGAACAAGGAACTTGAGAAGTTTGCTAAGACTTTTCTTTCCATGGGAAATGTCTGGTGTTCCATTTGTACGGGCAATCACACAGCGAACGAATGTCCACAATTGAAAAAATTAATAGAAACCAGTATTTGGCATATGTGCAATTCACCTGTTCATGAGACTGCTTATTGCAACTTTAATCCTCGGATTATTCAGCAACGATATGCCCAGATGGGATATCGGAAACCCCTTATCGGAAAGGATCCTACAGCCAAACCTTGTCAATCTGCTCTTGGGTATCCGAGAGACTAGCTTTACCAGCCCCACCAACACAACCTGCTTTTCCTACTAATATGATGGAATCTTAACCTTACATAGGTAACGAAAAATGGAATTACAATAATGATCATGAAAGTGGACCTTCAGAATAGTATGCTATTTATGTTGTCGCACAACAACAGGCATCTAGAAATTGGACCAAAGCGCCGCTTGGATGCTTTGCATGTGGAGAAAATCACAGAGTTGCAGAATGTCCAATCAAAGACAAATTTGTACCATTATGTCGTGAATGATAGAGAGAGAGAGAGAGATCACCTTACATCCAATAATCAAAAAACCTGCTAAATTATATTCATCTGGTTAAAGGATTTTATAAGTATCCAAACATCGACGTAATTGGCATCTAACTACTATTCTTGGGCATCCAACTACTCAAAATTCTGAAATTTGTACAAAATTGGATTCAGAAGTAGAATATTATGCAAATCTCAGGTTTCATTAGTTTAGGAGAACTGAAGAGCGAGGCTAGCCATGTAATGATGCACATAGGCATGGATTAGATATCAATCTATCCAATCCATGTCTATGTGCATCATCACATGGCTAGCCTCGCTCTTCACAAGATTGTAGTTGGCCTTGTCACAAACAATGAGCATGGATCACAAGATTGTAGTTGGCCTTGTCACAAACAATGAGTAGGGATTTAACTAGACCTATCTTGAATTTATACATCAAGATGCTTGGAGCCGCCGGCGCCATAGATCACCATCATATTTATGACAGAGTTCTAACAATCCAAGTAAGTGCCATACAACTAAGCTAGTTTGGACAATATTGTTTGTCAAAAAAATTTGTTTAATTTATCTTGTAAAAGAAGATTCAAGAGACTATTTGCACTAGATTCACAATTAGTAATTATAAACATGTCTTGTATTCATCTCAATGTATTCAATTAGTTTGTTTTCTGTATTGCTGACCATCTCTAATTTTGTGTTCCATCCATTGTCAATCGTCAACGTGCACCGATGCAAATGGCGAGTTCACGTCTTCTTCTTCAGATGATGAGGCAAGACCATCACATATTGGATCAGAGGCCTGTCTATACCAGAGAATACCATGCCCATATACACGATGTAAAGTATGCAGAATGATAAGAGTGACATATTATTATATCACGCGTGCGCATGTATGGACAATGAGAGTCATTATTTGCAAGGCCAGAAGTCGGTTCATTGGTAAGTTTTGATTTGCAAAGCACTTTGTATTGCTAAAAAACATGATTGCATGCACCCTTATCATGTATGTATTTGGAGGTTTTCACGATTGGAGAAAATATTCTGTTGTTTTTTTATTGTTGTTGCACTTGTATTGTATAGGATGATGACTCACACTCACATGACTATCAGAGAATTCAACTAGATGTTGCCATGCAATCCGCAAGATTCAAACGTGCAAGCGCATGAGAGCCACCACTTTTCTCGCATGCACCCGTGGACTTGCACGAAGATATATCCCAAGGAGACACAATACACGAGGATGTGCCATTCACAACGCATGATTAGGAGGGGGATATGGATGACATGATGGATGCACTCTTCACGAATCCACTCGAGGCCACATTGACAAGGGAAGAAGAGATGATGCGTGGCTTGGCATCCACTCCTTTGTACGTGGGTGGAAAAATGTCAAAGTTGCAAGCTTGTTTGTTACTTTTAAACTTGCAAACTAAGTACAGGTGGTCAGATGCAAGCGTCACGAAGTTGTTTGGGTAAGCTTGCTAGCTTCTTGTGTGTTATAGACAAACTCTCATCTCATTTTATTTTTTCATGCGTCGTGATAAACTATATATAACTAATTACTTAAAAATATATATTTTGTCGTAGTTTTTTCCAAAAAATATTGCCTCCAAATAACACCATGGCAGCGTCTCAACAAGAAGCCAAAAAAATGCTATCTACGATCAGCATGGATTATAAGAATATTCATGCATGTCCCAATGATTGCATCTTATATTGAGATGAGTTTGAGGAGGCAAGCACGTGTCAACACTGTGGAGAACATCGCTACAAGCAAGATTTACAAGGAGCGACCATACCCGCCAAGGTGGTAAGACATTTTTCCATCATACCCAGGATACGCCACATGTTTAAGTGTAATTCCATCGCGGAGCTAATGACATGGCATTTGGATCGGACGATGCTATGAAGATCCTTGAGCATGGAAGCACGTGGATGTTACTTGGCATGAGTTTAGCAATGAGCCTCGCCATTTGCATTTGGGGTTGGCGATGGATGGTGTGAATCCATTCGGTTTGCGCTCCACATCATGGTCTACTTGGCCGGTTGTCCTTGTAAATCTCAAAATCCCCTCTTGGCTAAGTATCAAGAAGTGGCACATAATGCTTGTCCATCTTATCCCGGAAAAATACAAGACAAAAAATATGGACGTGTATATGGCTCCCTTGATAGATGAGTTAAAGATTCTATAGCAAGGAGTTCCAGTGAGCGATATATCAAGACCACTGAGACAAAGAGATTTTGTGATAAAGGAGATCTTGATGTGGATGATGCACGAATTTCCTGGATATGTGACATTAGAGGAGTTCTCAATATCAAAAAGACCCTTTAAGGAATGCGATGTAGGATATAGAAAAATATCAAAATAAAAAAAAAACAATACTGTTTATTTGCTTGCCCCCACCACTCCCAAGGCCTCCCCAACTCCCAATGATCTAACCATAGTGTCTTGTAAACAGTTCGCAGTATAACTTGACTAAATTCAAAAATATTTCCTCCATTGGTTACGAAAAAGGCAATATTTTCACTGGATCTAGAATATGACCGCCATCCCCAAATTCGAATAAGGAAAAATAGCAAAATGTTTACATATGCATTCCTTCCACGAGAATGGAAATATGGGTGCCATCTCCAATTATGAATGCGATCATCAAATTGGAATGGAAATATGAGCGCCAACTACCTATTGGAATGAAAAAATGAGCTGCATTTCCAAATTTGAATCAAGCATACAAGCATGGAGATTGGATTGATCGTATATACTATATAATATAATCAAAGATGAGTATTTTGTTTTGCTTCATAGAATCTGGTCATAGTACTTTGATGCAACTGATTACTCTATTGTTTTTTTTTATGATGACATTGTATCATCTACATGTGGATATCCCTATTGATTTGGCACCTTTGCAGAGAAGAGGAGGCAAAGGAATTCAAATATCTGCTGAGGATTGTTCTCATTACAGGGCAGAAGGAAAAAAAAAACTTGGATTTGTGGATAGATGGAACATTATATCCACAAGATCCAAGCACTTTGACACATCCCATATTCTCCTCAATAACTCATTTAGTTACATGGATATGCAATGGGCATAGTGGATTACTAGGATATTGTGAAAGATTGCATAATCATGGAAAACAACTTTATATGAATAAAGTTCACTTTTTAGAAGGTGAGTTAATTCAGATATCCTCTTATTGTTAGAATAAAGATTGTAATCTCCAAAAGATGTTAGAAGAAAATGAACAACTTAAAAAAAATAATGAATCATTACAGAAGATAACAATTAATATCAAATCAGAACTAGAGCAAATGCAATCAATCTTACAATGTATTCATATTGAAAACTTACAATTATTGAAGGATGTGGAATTGGCAAAGAAGAAGGCTGAAAGTAAGAAGCGAAAGCGACAAAGTTGCAAGGATATTCAAACGCTTTCAAAAGGAGGTTATCGAATTAGAAGGATCCGTGCATTCAAGTAAGCATATTCTGATTTTTGTAGGTTTTTCAATGACATTTGGATTTAATTTCAGCTATGGCAATATTCTCTTAACTATTTGTTTTTTTTGCAGATCTGCATTAGTAGCTCCTCGGAATATTAAAGACAATGCTTCACTAGGAATGTCATTGGACACAATATTGACAGGCAAATCCACTGAGCGTATCATGATGAACAATAGGAGTTCAAATGTAAAGTGTAAAATAACAGAGTCTTTGATGGTGGACATTCAAAAAAAATTAGATAAGACTATAGTTCAGGGTGCTTGTGATTTTGCAGGTATTAGCAGGGAAGCATATGCAACAATATTTAAACTAATTAGAGAAGCTTTTAAGCAAGTTCAAATTATAAAAGTCCCAATCCCTAGGACATATTACTTGAAGAAAGAGAGGGATACATTAAACATAGGTATGCATAAGATCACTAGAACTCCATTTCATATTGAGGAGGTGTGTGAAACTGATGGAAGATTGATATTCTATAGTTCATCAAACAACTTATTTGTTGATCTAAATTACTTGCTGAGATACATCGTCATATTTTATGATATAACCTATGAAAAAGTGAATGGAAAAATAATCATAGTACTTAAGTTAGATGAGTTAGAAATTGTGAAAGGGCAGAAGATGGAGAGGGTTAGTATAACTCTCATGAATCGTGCTCTATCACAAAGAGAGGACCAAGAAGATTTCAGATTCAGTGTCCAGTCAGAAAATGATATATGGTGGTTGGCAGCGTTTCAGGTAATTAGTCTCATTATTACATTACATTCATTGAATAGTATTAGTTCATTGTTAACTAGGTCTGATTAATTCTTTGGACAGGTGCTGAAGGAGGATCATGATATATTATCATGGATATTCTCAAAGACATCTTATCCTAGGATCATCAAGGACCATATGGATGGAGGACTTCTCAATGTTCCAGGAGTTGGAGACTTCAATGTTGAACGGCACTTATCAGGTGATTTGAAAACATTGAAATGTATGTATAATGTCTCTCATAGTGCTACATCAAAACACCCTTGTTTGTATTGCATGAAAATGGCAAAAGATGTTACTAGGAGTACAGAAATTACTAGAGAATATGCAGATCCAAACTGGAAGCCTGTGCTACCTATCCTCTTGAAAAATGTGCATGTTTACACTCTTCATGCAGAAGTTAGATTAATAGAAAAGATCATTTATCTTCATATAGTTTTTGCTTGGAATATTAAGCCAGCATCAGCAGCAAAGGGAGCTATCTCTCGATTAGAAGATGTTTTATCAAAAGCAGGACTTCATAAGGGACATGTCAAAATTCAAAAAGATGAAAAGTTTTCAGGAAAGAATGGGAACATGCCAACTAAGCCAAGCATAGGAGGAGCAAAAGCACGTCGTTTTCTATCAAATCATACTGATAAGGCTTCTAATATTCAACACTTAGTCTGGACAGATATTATTAATGTCACTCGGGACTTCAAGAAAGACGGCAAAACCAGAATACTAAAAGTTGATGTATGGAAGAAGCTTGATAGTATGATTGCTATTTTAAGAAAAGATAAATACTCTGATATTGATAAGAAAGATGTTCAAAGGACTTGTGTCAAGTTTGTTAATGCAGTATCAAAAGCATGGGGAGAAGATCACATCACTCATTACATGGTTAGTATAAATTCTTCAAGATGCTTTCAATTTTTCATATATATTTAGATCCAAACATAAGACTGACATTATGATTTTGACATATGCAGCACATACTAAGAGATCATACAACATTTTTTGCAAACACATATGGAAGCTTGAGTGTATGGTCATCACAAGGGATGGAGAAGTCACATTGGCAAGCACGAGCAGCATTTCATCGAAATACACAACATGGAGGAACCAATGAAAAACAAGACCACATTTGTCAATTGTTTCAGTGGTTCTACATATAACAAAGTCCACAGATTCAGATTCGACATATAACAAAGTCCACACAATACAACAAGTTTAGAAAAGCATGCAAGTTCATACAGGAAGAGAAAATTAGATGATTGTTGAGTAGAAGATCATCATTGTCATCAAATCATGAAATGTTCAAAATTGCTTGCAAATTCATTGAACAAGAGAGGAGAAATACTCAATGTAAATGTATTGATTGTATTATAACAAAATACAAAGTGTCCACTATTCATCATCAACTTGTGTGTCAGATTCTATGGCAGTATTGTCATAAAGAAATTATCTGCTAGAGTATGCATCTAATAGATGTGCATTATCCTTATTTTCACTAAGTTCAATATAAGTAGAATACAATGAATAATGGGAGCTCCTTAAAGGAACATTCCCATCAGTAAAACCTAGAATGTTCAAAACATAAGATCTTTTGACAAAAATGATCTTATTTGTCTTAACAAATTTATGTCCTCCTAGATGAAATGATAAAGCTTTAACTGTCATTATAAGACTCTCCCCAACTGGGCTCAGCTTGAAATGAGCAATACAGATCTCATTCTTCAGGAAATGCCTAAGATAGTGGCCAAGTCCACTATCTCTCTAGAACGAGGATGCATGTTGTCTGAAACCACCTCGTCTCGCAGCAGAATCATCAATTATGTGAGCATCCTGCAATAAGAAATATGTTAGAAAAAACACGTTCAGTGGTTAAGAACATTCTAATGCAAAAAAGTTTAAACACTTACACATTCTTCATCATCATCAGCAACCAGATCAGGATGATCAATATAATGACCACCTACTGAAGTGAAATCATCAGTGAAATGCATTAATGATGGACAAGGGAAGCCCATCTGGGATCGAAATGTCGTGAATTCTTCATCGAATGGTCTGCCTTGCCCATTCTCAGCAATATTTGATAAAGTCTTAGTCAGGCATTCTTCACCGGTCATAAGTCCCTCCTCATCATCAAAATCAATTCCAGCAACAAGGTTATTTGTTTCAAAATCTACAAAGTCAAAGAATTCGGAAATTGTGTCGGATAATAAACATAGGACCTCATCTTCACGATAGTCAAAAAACTGACATAAATCAACTGTAGTAAAATATACATCGTCATTTATATAATATACAAGCAAATTGAAAAGACATTTAGACTCCTCTATAGGAATCGATTCATCAGCAGATGTATTTTGGCCAATAAAAGAATCTCGAAGCACTTCAGTATTTACATCAATAAAGTCACTTTCCTTATCAGGGGTGTCGATTAGGAAGTGACTAATATCCTTAATAGATGACTGAACAGAGGATGATGCCATAGGAGGGTCAGCAACAGAAACTTCCTCATCATCTAGGATCTGAACTAACAGGAAAAGTATGAAACCACTTTGATATTCAACCAATCTCTTGTTGCAATAAGGACACAAAGAACTGCTTTTGAAAAGATCAAACAATTTGGTGAACATTCTATCTAGTCTATGTCTGAAAGCTAGGAAGAAATGAACATCAGTATAATGCATGTACTAGAGTGGACCTATGGAGATAACAGGCTTACTAAGTATATCCCTGAATCTAACATAATGTTCATAAAATACGTCAGAATTTGGTTGTGCAGTCTTGAAAACATGTAAATATGGCCTGAATAGGCTGTGGAAGTAGTCTAGATTTTCAATAATCCCAAATTCAGTAAAAAAAACTCAAGCCTGAATCTCGTGTAAATCCTGAGGAAGATGCCATGGAACTACGGTAGATCGCACTTGTGCGCGAAGGAGAGCAAACAAAACAAAACTAGCTCTAAATATCGCGCACAAGAGGGATATGTACGACAGGTAGCTATATTCAACCAATCGACATTTCTTGTTGCAATAAGGACACATTGAACTGCTTTTGAAAAGATCAAACAATTTGGTGAACATTCTATCTAGTCTATGTCTGAAAGCTAGGAAGAAATGAACATCAGTATAATGCATGTACTAGAGTGGACCTATGGAGATAACAGGCTTACTAAGTATATCCCTGAATCTAACATAGTGTTCATAAAATACGTCAGAATTTGGTTGTGCAGTCTTGAAAACATGTAAATATGGTCTGAATAGGCTGTGGAAGTAGTCTAGATTTTCAATAATCCCAAATTTAGTAAAAAATGAACTCAGGCCTGAATCTCGTGTAGATCCTGAGGAAGACGCCATGGAACTACGGTAGATCGCACTTGTGCGCGAAGGAGAGCAAACAAAACAAAACTAGCTCTAAATATCGCGCACAAGAGGGATATGTACGACAGGTAGCTACTGAATATCGCACTTGTGCGCAAGTAGGTATCGTTGCAAAAAATGGACAACAATGTGCGCACACAAGAGCGATATGCTATGAATTTCTGAAATTGTTGATTACACATATAGTGACCTTGAAAGTGAGATAGATTATGATAAAGATGGAAATTGGAAATATGGCAATGAGGCATTGGAGGCCATAACTGAAAAATCAAAAGCCTATGAAAAAACTTTGCCTACAGTGGAGAAATTTTTGGAATTCCAAAAAAAATATCCCCCAATGATTCGGTATATCCCCTCAGACAATGTATAGGCCATTGGAGGACATGACATTGTGCAAAAAATACAAAAAGGACCAAGAGTGGATCCTAATCTGATCCTCAAGAGGGATTGGTTGTCAGATTACTTGATCTATCAATCTACTTGAGATTAAGATCAATCTAGATCAATTCTAGACACAAAATCCTAACAAGAACAATCATTAAAGTAGATATTATATTGGTATTGATATTATTCAATTTTCTTGATTCAAACACTGTGTTGAAGTTTGAGTTTGCATTGTTATGTATCATTCTAAATTTATTTTCTTGACTCATTTACAAGATGCTATTGAAATAAATGTCTTTTGTATGAGACATGGAGGCATCCAAGGTGTATCAGCCAGGAGAAAGGATGTGTCTCTATCTCATTATTTGAAAAACTTTCAAAATAATAAGATTTGTATAAATCATTCATCTTCTAATACATATGTTACCACCGTCATTATGGCCATCAAGTCATTATCTGTTTGTTTAGGAGGCCATACGTACGCCAGAGGAACATATAAAATAATTTTTGCATTAGACAGGTAACAAGAAGTCTATTTGAAGATGTGAGATGGACTGTAACGGCAATTGAAACTCTGCAAACTGCATATGAGGATTTTCAAGTGACATTTTTTCAGATAGTGTTGTTGCAGCTGTCCATGCCAAGAGGGTGACCATCATGCCGAAGGATTTCACCCTTGTGTTCAAGCTACGGGACACATATATGACAAATTTGCTGAGTACTTCAGACCAGCTCCGTCCTCTCCTCCAAAACAAGATGTAGAGAAAACAAAACAAAGAAATCTCAACCATCCCGATTGCATGACATTCTAACTGCTAGACAATCTCCCCCGAAGTCTCCTTCTTCTTCTCCTAAATCTCAATCCTCTTTTTCTCCTAATAAATCTCAATCTCCTTCATCTCCTCCTAAATCTCCATCTTCTCCTCCTAAAGATTCGTCTAATAAATCTCAATATCTTTCTTCTCCTCCTAAATTTCAACCTCCTCCTTCTCCTCCTAAAAATTCCTCGCCTAATAAATCTCCTGGTGCTCTTGTCCTGATGCAGCGAGTTGAGCAAAGATCGTTCTGATCTTCTCAACGTGTTGGTATAATTGATTGCCATCTCATCGTATGGATTGTAGCTGATTGTGAAGATGCATCATTGAAGCTGCAGTCCTCACTTCGTACTACTGTTTTAATCTTTTCCATGCTGCATAGCTACTTTCGTAGTCTTCAATCTGCATGAGTAGATCTGTGTTGATGGATGAAACGATGATCGCCATTGCACGCTCATCCTTTCTGATCCATTCAGCTCTCCTCGGATCTCCCTCTAGAGGCTTCACCTCTGAGACTTCGATCACCGACCAGATGCCTTCGCCCTTCAGAAGTGTTTTGATTTTGAATTTTCATATCTTGTAGTTTGCGCCATCAAGATTGATTGCTACTCTTGTCTGGATTGTTATATTGTGTTGCCTAGAGAATCACTATTCAGATATCAGTTCTGACAACCTATCAGTTCTGATACCATGTCGCAAACGGGTTTGGTTGTGTCACAAATGATTTTGTTTCTTTTGAATTTTTGCAGCCAGAAGCTTGCAAGATCCTAGACACGTGACTACAAATCACAGAATAGATATCATTCTAGCAATCAAGACGGCGGAAGAGAAAGAGATGCACAAGATAGAGCAACTGTATTATTTGTTTGATTTTTAGAGCGAGATGATCAGTGTCTCGTTCGTTGGCAGTCTGACGCTCTGCTCTTTCATTGTGTTCTGTTTGTTGGCAGACTTTCACGCACAGCTATATCGTTTCTATTCTCTTTCTTTTCTGCTCTACTAACGCACACTCTCTGTATATAATTTTTGATCTAGGAAAAGGTTTATATCTCCATTGTGTGGAGTTTACAAGATAGCTAAACAGAGAATTACAAGATTAGTTAACGCTAATCAACTAATTAGTTACTCTCCGTTATTGCTAACTATTTCAGTTGAGCGTGAAGTTTAAGACTCCACGTCCGCAGCGCGAAAGATTTTCTTTCGTTTCTTTTCGTTTCGTGTCGTGTCGTGTCTTTTTGGTCCTGGAAGCATGTTTGACTTTCGCGAATCATTCGACCTTCGAGTTTCGCTTCGCTTCGTGTCTTAGGGTTTTCGAGGTACGTTGACTTTCGCGAATTGTTTGCCATTCGACCTTCGCTTCGTGTCGCTTCGCTTCGCGTCGCGACAAAGTTGCAGGAGTTCACCATTTCTGACATGATCAAATATGAATCAAATGATAAAGTACTATTGTTGTTCGTACAAAACCAGCAAGCTACTGTATTTCACACGTGTGGATCCAAAAATAACAATTATAGATCATTCTACACATAGAATCGCAAGCAATCACAAGTATAGTGCACCAATGGATAGTAGAACCCAATAGAACCATGTATAAGCATGAAATGAGATAGAGAAGAGAGAAGATGTGTCTCTCCAAAAGTTTCCTCCTTTTATAGTAGGTCTTAACCCTAATTGGCCACTTGGTTTCCCCTCCAAAATACTAACCCTACTATTTTTGGGTCTAGATTCAAAGTACCTAACATTCAAATTTGAATCTACTCAAACTCGCATTCTAACTTTCCCCCACTTTCAAAAAGTGTTTATTCAAATGAAATTTAGAGTAATGAACTTTGAAAAGTCAATCTCTAAGTCTAAAAACAAAGGTGGCCTCAATATGCCAAATATGAAAATATAGCAAATATGATCAAACTAGTTGAATCTTTCACAAGGTGCACCAAAATGGTCCAATCATTGTAAGAGGTGTCATGCAGGAGGTCCAATCATTGTAAGAGGTGGTGATCTTCAGGGTCCAATCAAATTGCTTCATTTTCACACTCTTGGATCTCGAGCTACTATGAGTGGAAGTGAGAGAAAGTTGATACTTAGTTTTTTTGTAGCAAGATCTTGATGTAGCAAGCTCCAACACTTGATTTTTTGATGACATTCTCTCTCTACCCGAGAGATCTTTGTTGTATTCTCTCTCTACTCGAGAGCAAGCCAAATCTATACTTAGTTTTTTCATGGAAAGTGTGCTTTCATTATGTGAGATGAATGGTTGATGGTTGATGCATGTAGAAGTCCTCACACATGTGAAAAGTACACATGACTGATATATGCATGAGGACTCCATGGGAGATGTGACCTATTTATAGTTGGATTGCATGGGGGGTTCCATGGGTTCATGCACAAGATTCTACTCTCTATATAGTGAAGTAGAGATTAACTCGTCGACAACTTTTGGTTTAGATAACCAGTTGCTCTCTTCTCCTCAAGCATTCACATAGAATGGCTCGGGGGCTAGATCCAGGATGATCTAGGGTTGGTTGGGAAGTTTTGCTCCTACATGTCTCCTGTTGTGTTCTCCTATCCTCATCTTAGGGATTTTCCCTAGTCGTCTTTACATTGGTATCAGAACTCGGCTAAAATGCGGTCTTGGATAGGAGTGGGCACAAGCTCTACACTAGATTGGAAAGTGAAAGCACTTGGATTTGCATCCCGAATTGGAGTGCTGATTTCTCAAGGGAAGTTTGGTCTTTGGATTCACTAATTCTTGAGTGAAGCATGGTTGACAATCGTGGAGGTAGAGTGCTTTCCCATTAGTTTGATCTTTTGTTAATATTGCTTCTAATTAGTGTTTGATTCATTTCCAATTTTTCGGTTCTTTGAGAATTCCTATCGGATGTGGAATGATTTGCATCAGTAAATCAAAGGGCTTGTTGATTGATTTTGCATACTAATGGAGTTTTCGAGGGCATCCAAAAGTCCATAAATGTTCATGGTGTTGGATTCAAGTAGTTTTAGCTATATTTATTATTAGATTTTTTCTGGAGATTAATCTTGTTACATAAACAGTTTATAGCTAAGAAAACTTTGAATCTAACAAACTTCATGTTGAGAATTAGTGGATTATTTTACACTAATGCCTGTGAAACATGCAGTTCGTGAAGATGGAATGGAATTGCAATTGAAATTCTCTATTATTAAGCAGAATTAATGGCTGACTTTGGTCAAAACTCCCCTGGCCTGGAGATATTGTTCATTGCAAAACAGTTTTCTATATTGTTTCGTAGAACCTTTGATGCTTTGTGGAATGCAAGGAGTGTTCTTGGTTAAAAAACCCAGTTGAAGAACAATCTGGGGCGGGGAACTATTGGCCTAAGCATGCATGAAACTCAGTTGGGTTGTCTTCCCATAATCTCTGAAGCTCTTGTTCCTGTATGTGGGAACATAATAATTTTATGAGATTCTGCAGCGCTCTCCAAATTCTTGCCTTCACTTTGCAAGGCCTGTTAACAGAATTTGAGACCTGATTCTTACTTGCTCCTCTGTCTTCTGGCAACAGAAAATTCTTGTTTGTGGATGAATAATGATTTTTGAATTTCAGAAATCCAAATTTTTGGCCGTTGAACAGCTGGTTAGCACTTAGGAGCTGAAACCGTTGGTCTGTTGAATGAATCTTCTGTGTTTGACCTGACTGAAGCTGACATTGTTTGGAGACAATTGTAGCAGATTTTGGTAGGCCGTTGGAGAGTTGAGAATGCAGATGGGTGGCCGCTAATCTGATTCCGATTGGATTGATCTGTCTCTTTGCTATTTTGGCTGTCAGCAAGGAGGCTCATCGGCTGGATCAGGGAGCCGGCTGGATCAGGGAGCCGCCTGGATCCAACGTTGTTGATGGATGTGCATAGCGGGCAGCCATGGCAATATTAGCATGATCTGTGGCTAGTTCTTGGCAGCGTTGGAGTGCCCTAGATGTAGCGAGACAGTGGAGAGAGAGGGCAGCTCGGGAATTAGAGATCTTGCCTCATTTTTTCCTTTGTGTTATAGGAAACCCCTTTTTAGGGTTTGCATGAGGGGTTTCTTAAAAGGCCTCATTCCCTTTTGTAGTATAGAACCTATTTTAGAACTTTTGGCATGCATGTGTTGGCTGTGTTTTTTTGGGAGTTTTTATACAACTTTCAGGTATAATACCAATATGCTTACACTAAAGCCCAGAAATATGGGAACCTTGATACTTTTGTAATTCGGAGTCAAGCTGTAATAGTAGATTTGGGAAGGTTGTTTTTTGTCGGGAAAAAAATTTAAGTCGACCTTGTCGATAGAATACCGATTTCTCTAGTTCTTAAACGAGGAAATAGGTGGAGTAATTTATTTCCCAATTTGTGATCCTAATTGAGATTTTATGAACAAGGTTCATAAATTTAAGATTAGCGACAAATAAACAACTCTTCAAGGTACGATTCCTAGTCAAGTACCCAGGTTGGGGAAATTTGTTTTCCTAGTACTGTGCTAATTAGCGATTTAACTTTGGAGTAAGAGTACTCCTCGGGAAAAGAGTTAAATTGTGTTTGAGGATTTTTTTTTTCCTTTTCAGTCGAGAAAACGTCGATGGTCTTGTTTTTGCATTCTCAATGATTTGGTCATTAAGATTGGCAATCAAAAGCTTTCAGTAAGATACTTGTTAAAAGTTGAAATTTCAGTTGAACTAATGAAGCAAGTATTGGTAATAAATGGAAGTAAGTTTTTATTTGACACATGAAAATTTTGTCGAATACAGTAAAGGAAGTACCGGAATCCAAATTTTGTCCATTTATCTACTTTCATTAGTTGCATTATAATTAATCGACTTTAACGGAGTAATGCTAAAGCTAGGTAAATGAAGAGGAAAAGTCACAATATTGGTGCTATCCCTAGCCTCTTCACAACCATGTTAAAATTTTCCAGGAACAACCTAAAATGCATCTTGTTATCTTTTTTTTTTTCCTTTTGCAATGAGTTTGCAGGTATACGGTGAGTAATCGATAACTTTGTAGATTGTGCCACATTTGGAAAGTTTCTCAACGCTAGGATGCTTGTAGTATTCTACACCATAAAAAAAATTGCAGCTTTGATGATTTTCTTTCGTCAGTTTCCATAGAATGCATGTAGAGATAGAAGGTGAATAAGAGTATGTTTGATTACCTTAAAACCAACAACTTGCCCCATAATGAATAATAGCAAGCTAAAAGTATTGGAATCTAGCTAGGGAAATAAGGAAAAAAGATTTTAACTAGAAGAAGAATATAATTAGAATTTGAAGTAGAAAATTTATCTCTAAATTTGAGAGCATGAATGATAAAATTACTAAAAGTGAAAGGAGCAGCAACTAGAATATTGTTAACATCAGGGAGAAGGTCCAACTCCAACATGTGCCATCAGTAGATTTCTTAGCTCACTAAATCCTTGCCTAAGGATTCATTCATAAAGCTAAAATCAGCCCTTGGGGTTTTGGATAAGTGTAACATAATTTCATTAAGCTAGATTTGAGGAGTGTGAAAATTGACAAATTCTAGCTTGACTTGTATATAGTTCCTTGTATGTTTTGTAACTCACACATGTGAGAGCATGTTCCTACATATGTAGACTAGCCTAGGTAGGTTAGATCCCAATCATAGGGGTTAGTTAGTCAATTTGGTCATGATTCCTAAAATCAAGGGCCAAACTCCATAAATCAAGGAAGTTGGTGATTGACCTAACTACCAAAGTTGGTAAACTTAATGGTTAGGTCAAATTGACATGAGTAGATAGACCTAAGGCTGATTTGACACCTGAACACATGATGGACTTGTTTAGCCATCCAAGGACATGATTCTCTTTCAAAGGCTGCATATTTCAAAAACTCACGATATGGCGAGGGAAAAGGACTTAGCAATGCATTGGTTGAGATTTTTCAATGGTTCTATCGAGGAATTTTGAACAAACAGAGAATTAAAAACACCAAAAATGAAGGGTTGAGTTCGATAGTCTCATTCTCCAACTCAACTAGAAGGTTAGCTTGGACTTCATCCAATGCAAACATAAGACATAGAGAATGGCGAATGTTTGTACTTCGCATTGGAAAACGATGAGTACCTCATCCAGTGAATTCCAATGAAGTGGAAAACAACAATGCCCAACCAACAAACTCTGCTGATATTAAAATGGACCCCAACAATCCACAAATGGCAAACATTGATGACATTGCGTAGTACGTATTTTGAACTGACATTGACTTTTATGAATATTATATAATTCTAATTATTGTGAGTTAAATAGATGTTGATTTGACATGATTTTTTATTCAAATCCAATTATGGTAAGGTGACCCTCATATAAGACCTTGAGTTCTCGTTTTCATGTGCATACTTTCCTTGCTCTCTTGTAACATCTCTAGGTCTTCCAACTATCTATTAATTTGTATTAGTGCTAAGCTTAGAAAGATTATAAGTTATCTTAAGTTCCAAAGTTAGAAATTTCTAGAGTTCTAAGTCCTAAGTTAGAAGTTTTAGAAGCCTTAGAACGGCTTAGAACTAATTCCATAAGCTAGTGGATGCTTATGGAAGACCTACCCAAAGCTATTCGATCCTAACCAAGGATGGAGAAAGAAAGAGAGAGCGAGCTTGAATGAAATGGTAGAGCTTTATTAGAAATAGAATTGAGATACAATACAAAGGAAATGGCTCCCTTTTATAGATTCCCAAGGTGCGCATCCTTCACTCTGATTGGCCACTTCATTGGGCAAAGATTCTAATCCAAGCCTTTCAAAGAAACACAACTTAAATCTAATGGTTCTAAGAAAGCACAAGACAAGTCACATGAATCATGTGAGTCTTACTTTGTGCAACTTATATTCCTTATTTTTCAACTTGACTTTGTGAACTTGGGCCTCAAACTTATTTATTTACACCTATGGCCCAGGTCTCTATGGAACAACTTAGAACATCTAGCAATGTGCTCATTGGGTTGGGCTTCCAGTGCCCTCGCACTATGTATTGTGGCGGGGCCCATTAGGTAAGGCTTGGCCAACAATATTTTAAGTGGTACACCCACTTGTTTATTTATGTATAGGAAATACCCACAACAGAGAATGTTGGACTGCTGGATGTGGCTGGGTGCAATGGTAGGAGCTTGATGTTGGATTTGTGCACGAGTCAATACCCAGGCTGGCTGAGTTTCGACTGGCAAGGTTTCTACTTGCACGAAGCATATAGGAGCAGCTGGTTTTGATCTTGAAGGACAATCCTTCACATGGTACTCAATGTCACAATTTTCACAAGATGGTGGAAAGCGAAGTTTGTCTAGGCAACGAATACTAGGATGTTAATTTGCATAGATAAAACATTTGCGTATTGTTGGAAGTTGATGCGTTGCAAACACAACTTTGTTAGGATCATAGGTTTGGGCATTGGGATCAGCCACTTGAGCATTAGGATCATACGCATAATATACAACTATCTCACTATGGTTGAGTAGTGTCTTCCACATAATAAGTGGTGACTGATTCCCTACTCTAGAGAATCAGTGTGTGGGTTCTTTATTTTTGTCTTCTTGTTTACAGATGTTTTCTGCCGGTTACCAGGCTTCTTGGACTTTTTCTTGAATGTTAACATTTTGTTCAATGCCCATCTCATGCAGAAGGGAAGTAACAACATTTCTAAGTTTTCTGCCTGTCAGAGGACACTCAGATAGGTCGCTCTTGCACTGAAAGCACATGCATAAACAGCCATAAACAGCCAATCATGCATTCCATTGTGTTCAACCAAGAAATCGACATATAAATCAGTTGAACGAACATGAAGATCCTACTCTAATGCTACAAATAAGAATGAATAGATTGTGAAATCTGGCATTAAGCTACATATCTATTCTAGATTCAAGAACAAAACAAGAAACTAAAACTAAACAACATGTAATAATCTACAAACAAGAAAACAAGAATCATACTAGCAGCAGTTTTGAAATTCCAAAGATCAAGAAACACCATTTCTTGATTCTTGGATTTCAAGAACGTCAAGAAATGGAATGCAAAGGGATTTGCAAGATTTACACCGCAAACCAGCTCATGACGGATTACCACAATGTTGAATCCTAAACTAATCCACAGACATAAATGAAGAAAACAAGAAAACTACCTCCCTAGATCCAGAACCACACACAAAGGAGATGGAGGGGCAAGATCATTAAAGCGTCACTCAAAAAACAAGAATGATCAAGGAGCTCAAGAATGCATCAGAACTCGTGGAAGATCTTCTCATTTCAGCATGGAGTAGATACATTTACAAAAAGCTTCCCTTCTACAAAGGGGAAGTCTCTTAAATAAGCAAGAGAGCTCCTTACGTGGCATCCTAGTGGCATTTCCACATTACACAAATTACAAGTGGAATTATGCTCTCCACTAGATGTCACCATCAAAATGTAGCTCACTCTACTTTTCTAAGAGGGGCCTACTTGCATTTATTACTTTTGCCTAGAAATACTAGTTCTTGCATGGTCATTCCATCTTTCGGGATTCACCATGAGGCTTACACAGCTTCTACTTGACAATACTATTGCTTAAGTTTTGTCCTTTCCTCCTCAGCTTCTTGGCTCTTTCTCTTTTGCTGCTTCACCTACTTTTCTTAGATCTTCTTTTCTGGCTGACCAACCAGTGTAGGTGGTAGTTGGTCTCTGCAAGACACTTGCAATGATCTCTTAGCCGCTTCAGTGAAACTATCATTCTTTGAAAATTGGAGATTTCTCAGATGAATAGTGGAATGATGGTAAACAAACAAATGGAAGGTAGGGTGGTGGTGGTGACATCGGTCGATGTCGTCAGCAAATTCAAAATGCAGACCAACATTCTACCACTTCCCATCACGCACCTCACATGTCTTTTGAGACTAAAATCCTTGAAGGCACTAAAGTCTGGGGAGATCTGTTACAAGCTAACGTGACTCTCCCTTTCCACGTTCTATGGAAACATGCCAGTAAGTGGAAACAACAACTCCAATCCACCGAACCACCACCCCTGATGAGCTATCTGAAATGCCATTACATCTAAGAAATCCGCTCATTGAAAGGGGCAACATCAAAATTCTATCTACTCATCGCCAATCCCGAGAAGTCTTAGCTATATTAGATGGTGGCTTAGGTGTCACCATCATCTCCATGTCTCTCATGTTAGAATGGAACTTGAGAGACAAACTCACCAAACCCACTTGTTAGCTCATGTTAGAAAATTTATCCAATGTCAACGCTTTGACATCTCCTTGAACCCTGAAAAATGCCAGATCTGGGTAACACATGGCATCATCCTAGGACATATCATTTCAAAAAACGGCATCGCAATTGACCCTGACAAGGTCTTGATCATACAAAATCTGCCAGAATCACGTACTATTTGCGAAGTCTATTCATTCCTAGGCCACGCTAATTATTATCATTGCTTCATTCTCGATTTTGCAAATAAAGCATGATTAATTTATAAGGTGGTCGTCGTTCTCAAATGGACTGACGAACAACGAGTCGCATTCATTCAGTTGAAAGAAGCCCTCAACAATGCACCTATTCTCCGGGCTCCTGATTATTCTAAAGAATTTCATGTGCATATCGATGCATCCAAGTATGTCGTTGGAACAGTGCTCACCCAACTGGGAGAATTCAAAAAGGATTATCCAATCCGATTCCTCAGTAGACAATTAATCTCCGCTGAAGTCAATTACACCACTACCAAGTATGAAGCTTTGGCGATGGTGTATGCGATTCAGAAGTTTTGCCATTATCTCTTGGGAAAAGCTTTTGCGTTCTTTACTGATCATCAAGCACTTCTCTACCTCATCAATAAAACTTGCACAACTGGTCACATTACTCGATGGATCTTGTTGTTACGCGAGTTTGAGTTTTGAATTGTTGTTAGAAAGGGAGTTCAATGTTTTTTAGCAGATCATCTATCCCGAATCCCCTTATCTACCAACTCCAGACCAAGCCATCAACAATAATTTACCTGATGCCATTCTTTTCCGAGTTGACTATACCCTAGTTTGGGCCAAGAACATTACTGAATATTTAACTTCAGAGCAGATGGATCCGTCCTTATCTAAATCCGAACAACATGCGTTGGTTCTCAAAACCAAACCTTATACGTTACTTGCAGGCCAACTTAACAAGCAAGGTTTAGATGGAATTATCTGATGTTGTATTACTGAAGGTGAAATAACCTCATTTATATCCTTAACCCATGAGGGTGTCGGAGCTTGTCATTTCTCTTCCGAAATGACCGCCAAAAAAATCCTCTTAGCAGGATTTTGGTGGCCAACTCTCTTCCAAGATACCCACACTTGTATCAAGGTCTGTGATGTCTATCAACAGACAAAACTTTTTTTAAAAAAAATTGACTATATGCCTTTACACCCTGTCATGACTGATCAAGCTTTCCAATCAGAGATTGATTATGTCGGACCAATTAGTCCTGCTACGAGACACACTCAATCTAGATATATCATAGTGGCCACGGACTAAGCAGATCTACTTTCAAATTCTTTGTGGTACATCGCAAAAGTTTCTCGTATTATCCACGATGCAATGGCCAAGCGGAATCCACCAATAAAATCTTATCAAGATCGTCGAATCCAGCCGATCCGATTGGAAACTGAAACTCCACGTTGCTCTATGGGCCTATTGTACTACCCTACCCCGAAAGAGCCATAGGTCTAACCCCTTTCCAAGTAGTATATGACCAGGAAGCCGTCATGTCTGTTGAATTCCATATTCCATCCCTACGAATAGCATATAATCTAGAGCTAGATAATCGCCAGATTTTAGCTAATAGATTATTCCACCTAGAACAACTGTGTGAAACACGACGGATCAGCATCCATGCTCAACAAGTCCACAAACATCGACAAAAGGCATGGCATGATCGACCTTTAAAACTCAAAAAATTCTAGGTTGGAGACAAGGTCCTCTTATACCAAGCCAAAACATTCAAGGGCAAACTAAAAATTTTCAACCAGGAATCTTATGTCATTCGTAAGATATTTGCCTCCGGTTATGTCCAACTCCAAACCCTACAAGGCGATATCTTAGATATTATGATCAATGGAAGGAGACTCAGAAAGTACAACCAACCTTGTTTTTATCTTGATATGTACTAAATTTTGTTATTTATTTCTGTTTATTGCCTGCTTGCTATTGTGATAAGTTTTCTGGTATGTTTCTTGTTTAAAACATCAAGATACCATCAGATCAGGAATTCAATTAGTCTTTTTCTATGCAACCACAAGATTCATCCTTTTTTTGAAGTTTTGATGCACAATCATACCAGATAAAATTCTTCCAGACCCAGTTTTATTGTCCACGATTCATTTATTACCTCCGCGAATTCTAGCTCAGTGTCAAACTTTTTAGAAATAAAAAAAATCCAATTTTTTGCATCAGATCCTTACTGATTGGATGTATTGATCTTCTTGAATGCGCCAAAAGTCTATTGTGTTTTACGCAGAGTGATAGTGAATGACTTTTGTCCTGGATTAGAATCCAAGCTAGTTATGTCTACAGCACTTGGACCCTACCAAGAAGATACTGATGCTGCATATTTAGTGCAAGAGATACTGAAACCAATCCTAGGATTGGAGTCTAGATCGAAAAATTTGTTGAAAGCTCTTTCATATCTGAAAGATAATGTTTGACAATCAATGTATATATTTTCTATTACATAAATGCAAAAGCTTTTTGGTATGTTTTATGCAAAAGCTTTTTGGCGTGTTTTATGTTTTGATGTATGCGAATTGTACGAATGCAATTTTTTTTTTACTAATAAAAAATTTGGTGGTTCCCAATCAAAACCAAGCACATGTGCAGAAAAAAAAATTTAAAGCCACACAAAGATGCTTAACAATTCACATAAATTATTGGAGTCACGCCACGGCGCGACATCTGGCCCTTTGACCCGATCAAAGGGCCAAAATTTGCGTCGTGGGTGATTTCAAAGTGCTCATTCTGTTTTCAATGAATTTGCAAACCATAGACCAATTTGACAAATTTTATAAAAAGTGCAATATCAAAAATAAAAAAACAATACAAGCTACATTATTTGATGTCACAAGAATATGCTAAGTGTTGGTCAACTTATGAAAACTGGTTTGGATGTCCACTTCAAGCATGGTATTTGTTCCATTTTGAAAAATGATAATTGCATAGCAAAAGGAATTAAACAAGGGAGTTTGTTTAAATTGGAAGATTATATTGCTATTGAGAGAGCAACTAACAATTTTGGTGACAAGAAGTTTGCAAGGATTGAGGAGGAGCATCAAAGAGAAGAAGATTTTGAGGATCAATCTCAAAACCAAAGAGCTCCAAGGAGGAGAGACAAAGGCCAAGTGAAGAGCATTGTAAATTTTCCATTCAGGTGTGCATCTTGCAAGGGTGAAGAGCATTGGAGAGTCTACTATATTTGAATCCTTCTTGGATAATATTAGTAAAACTGAAATGACTTGTTTTTTATCTCTAAGATTGATGGTGTTTAGAACTTTGTATGACAAGACAATGAAGTTGGATTTCCAATCTACATTTGTTGTTGATAAAGTGGATAACTATTTTTGTAATAGTTTGAATAGTATCATATAAAATAAAACATCATTTGTTTTGCAAATCTTTGTGTCCACATGCTTTGTGCATGATTATTTCAATGTAAGGACCAAAGATTATCCTACTTCAATGATAGAAATAATGGTAGTGTTGTGCTCTTCAAGTAGAGCTTGTAGATCTACATGTTTTCCACCAAGTTGTCAATGGTGGAAATGTGATCTTTCAAGAGTGGAAGATTTGTAAACTTGAAGAAGCACCTTTGTATAATAATGATTCAGAAATCTCAAATGTCCAGGTGCAAATCTTAGTTGTACCAGTACAACACCACATTTAGATCCTTATCCAAATCACTTTTTTAAGTTAACCAATAAATCTTTCAAAACAAGATATGCTAACTCTACAAGTAATTGTCCACAACATAATACTTGATCATATGTCTATGTTTACTAACTAGGTTAAGTGCACCAAATAACCCTAGTAACCAAGAATACATAATAGATTCATAGAAGATCAAATGTGTATATATGAGAACAATCTCACTATGACCCATTACAACACACATGTCCATTTCTGACAGATTCCTCCAAAATCCGCATATGTTACTTTCATATCTCACTGAGAATCTTGACACTTGTGAAGGATTTCAAATCATTTATAATCCAATCCACAAAAAGATCTTGGGTTACAAAAGAAGCTACTCTACCAATCTCACCAATGTAAAAAATCAGCATCTACACACAAAATGAGATGCAAACTCTAATAGAACTTGATCAAACATGAATCAAACGATAAAGTACTGATGTTGTCCGTGCTTCTACACATAGCACCAATGGATAATAGAACCCAAGAGAATTATGTATAAGCATAAAATGAGATAGAGAAGAGAGAAGATATGTCTCTCCACGAGTTACATCCTTTTATAGCAGGTCCAAACCCTATTTGGCCACTTGGCTTTCTCGCCAAAATGCTACTCCTATTTTTGGGTCTAGATTCAAAGTACCCAACATTCAAATTTGAATCTACACAACCTCAACTTCTAGCTTTTTCACACTTTAGTGCATTCTAATCTTAGTGTACTTCATTATCTGCTGGCAAGCCGTAAAAGACAGGTTTTCACACGTGTGAAACCATTAAGCCATAGTTTTGATCTTTGTTGATTGTTCTTGTTAGATTAATTGATGGTAAATTGATCTAATCTATACTAATCTTGTGTAGATTGGTAAATCAATTGAATCTAACACCCAATCTCTCTTGTGGATCTGATTTGGATCCATTCTTGGTCTTTAATTCTCTGGAATTTCACATGGTATTAGAGCCAAGTACAAGAGCATTGATGATATTGATTTAAATTACACCCAAATTAGCAAGTTTTTGGAAACTAGCTAATCTTGAGGTAGTGAGTGTATTTATTCAAATGAAATTTAGACTAATGAACTTTGAAAAGTCTAAAACAAAGTTGGTCTCAATTTGTCAAACATGAAAATATAGCAAATATGATCAAACTAATTGAATCTTTCACACTCCCTCTTCAACTAGTTTTAGCATAGACTTTAATAACACTTCAAGTGATGTCCTATGTTTCATGAACAAGTCCTTTCCCAATGTTTTGGTGAAGATATCAACTACACATTCCCTTGAGGACACATGTTGAAGCTCCACCTCCTTTGCAATGACTTGCTCCCTCATCAACACATAGAATCATGGAATCTTGATGAACCTATAATCTATCCTCAATCTAATGACTTTTGCCACTTCCCAAGATTGAAACACATCAAATGAAGTTCAGCAACCTCATTATCTAGATATCCAATCAAAATTAGGGTTTTGAAAAAATCACAAAAAATTAATTATTCCAAATCTACATGCAAATGCTGAAAATTTGATATGCAATCTATTAGCCACCACTTAGGCTGATCCAATGGTCCAAAAAAACAAAAAATTTGATTTTGGTATAGAATTCCCTCTAGCATGCTCTAACCTTGATATCTTCACCAAATCATTGATAGACATGATTTTTTCCTTCATAACCTGAAACACAAGCTCTGATACCATGTGAAGGATTTTAGATACATTGATGATCCAATCCACAAAAAGATCTTGGGTTACAAAAGAAGCTACTCTACCCATCTCACCAATGTAGAAAAATGAGCACCTACACACAAAATGAGATGCAAATTCTAATAGAATTTGATCAAACATGAATCAAAAGATGAAGTATTGTTGTTGTCCGTACAAAACCAACAAGCTATATTTCACACGTGTGGATTCAAAAACAGCAAATATAAGTCATTCAACACATAGAATTGCATGCAATCACAAATATAATGCACCAATGGATAGTAGAACCCAAGAAAACCATGTATAAGCATGAAATGAGATAGAGAAGAGAGAAGATATATCTCTCCACGAGTTACATCCTTTTATAGCAGGCCCAAATCCCTTTCTCACCAAAATGCTAACCCTAATATTTTTGGGTCTAGATTCAAAGTATCCAACATTCAAATTTGAATCTACTCAAACTCGACTTCTAACTTTCCCACACTTTCAAAAAGTGTTTATTCAAATGAAATTTAGACTAATGAACTTTGAAAAGTCAAACTCTAAGTCTAAAACAAAGTTGGCATCAATTTGCCAAACATGAAAATATAGTAAATATAATCAAACTAGTTGAATCTTTCACATAACTCAGCTAGAAAAGAATTATATTCCTCATGAGTAAATAACATACTTGGGATATCTCTGAGACTGGGAGCACATCCTCTCTCACAAGTTTTTCAATCCGCTTTCATCTTAGTACAAAAATTTCACCCACTCAATCCCTCCCTGATCCTAGTACTCCTCCTAAGATTAGGTTGATTCAATACAAACATTCCACGATCAAATTCATTTATATTCTCACAAAACTGGGATTAGTAATTTTTTATCTTACTCAGTACTACTTGTAATGATTTCAAATTCCCAACCACCTCCAGTCCCGAATTGTTCCACACAATCCCTAGAGAATTTCTCTTATTCAGAAACTTCTAGTTCTATATCTTACTCTAGATTTGTCTAAAAATACATTCAGATAATCATATTTCTATACTCCAACTGGTGTCTACCTGACAATAGTGCAACCAATAGGTTTTTTGATAAACTTTTACACATCACTTCACCCCTCATTTTTAAAGAAATTCACTAATTTCTTACAAAAATTAACTGGAGAAATGACACATGAAAATATCTGAAAAGTCAATAATAAGTGCCTTCCTAAAAAAGATTCACTTTACTATGCGCAGGGCCTTTCCTTTGAACAATTTCAACATGAGTAACAATAAACGTCATCCATCTAATATCTATATATGCATAAGAGATAATCTGGGTTTTAAGAAATTGAAACACAAATGACTCAAAAATCTATCCAAAAAATTCCAAGAATTATATCTACTAGTAATTCAAATTTATTGTGGAATTACTCCATAACTAGTATTATGCAGATCTTCAGAGATTCCAAAGAAATCCAGATTACATAACACAACTCATTTACTAACTCAAATGTCCATTTTCTCTTCCTCTCGGTCCCTTGAAAAACTTCATCAGCTCAAGTACTGGAATAGATTTTTCTTTCTCCCAACTCCTAAAAGTCTAGATAGGGTGGACAATTTTTTCGAAAAAAAAACATCTCTCCAATTTTTCCATATGAAAGGACAATCAATGACTACTGTTGGACCTCCCTCTGAACATAAAACTCAAAAGTTGCAAATAGTAAGAAGACTCAATTTCAAACAAGGGGGGGGGGGGGGGGGGGATCGGATTTCATAATCGTAGGCTTCTTCTATGATCATCTCTTGATCGACTTGTCATGTTGACAACTCCATTTGGCTTGGCCCTTGCACTCATCGTGCAAGCGACCACATTTTTTAGCAGATTTCTTATGATAATTACACAACAACAATTGACACAATGGTTTCAATAGGCTAATCCCAACAAAGACACTACTTAACTTTAAGTTCATGACACACTTTTGGCTTCATGAACCATTCCAATATACAAGATGACCACCTCAATTTTGAGAACACTTGGATGCATCATATACATGTCTTCCTCATGCAACTCATCAGCAGAAATTTCACCAAATATAACAAACTCCCTTGTGTCATCCTTAAAGAAATCATATCTCTACATTCACTTTAATCAACAGCTAGTTCGCAACCCAATTTGAAACACACTATCCTTCATGCAACCATCACTTCATCTTAAAGGAACACCTTGAAGAATTCTAAAAGAACCATGTCTTCAAGAACTCTTAACTTTCCTTTTTATCCACATATATAATACCTTTTCTGTTTCTATAGAAATGCTAATACTTCAGTTGTTGGCCACAAAGTAGCTTTTCTTCTAGATCAAATATAATCTTAATCATGGAAATTCCCAGATCATAATTTCTCATCCACGACATGTCTATAGTTCCTTTTGCTGTCATAACAGCATTCCATTCACCGACAAGCAGAAACTGAAAATGAAATGTGAACTTGAGTAGATATAACGCTTAAGGTTCCTACCCTAAACTTTTAGTTTCTCCCAACTATAATGCAATCACACCAAGGTATTCCAGCCATAGATATGGCTGAAGTAAATCGTTGATATGATATGAGAGTTTGCCTCTAGAACTTTTTCCACCAGGTACAACCTACAAAAGTGTGGTTTTGTAACCCGTAAGTTGTATGTGATAGCCTGCTCAGATCCCAATGCCCAATATATGGTTGCTAAAGCACTCCTTAGTGATGTTACAATTCATGTCTTGATACAATGCTCCTAACTTGTCCAACCAATTTGCTTAGGATATCGTAACCACAAGGGTTTCATGCCAACAGCAGTATTTGTAACTTCTTCCAATACCCTCTTGTAGTTGATACATCATTGCAACCTCTGTCCAAGTGTGTCCAGTGTCCAAAAGTGATTCTCCTATACAAATCTACCGCACTTGAAAGATTCCTGAATTCTCGAAAGTAGGGATTCCTAATGCTAAACCACAAAACTGATGATAGGAATAAAACACTCATCATTCAAAACCATATTAGTACTTACAAGCACAGAGTGAATCTCTCAACTCTCCCTCTGTAGGGTTGCCCAACAACATTACAAGCACTAAAGATCTGACATGCTCCAATACCAAAGACCGAAATTTGAGGCTTGCATGTTCTTACATGCAACACTCATAATGTTAGGAAACTCAAGATGGCAGCAAACACTCACAAATGTCTTGATACCATGTAGGAAAACTCATAAGCATACCAAGATTGACAATACACATCAGTAGCTATAATAATAGCAAACTTTAACAATCAACCAAACAAAGAGGACAAGAAAGTTACCACACAATAGTAGGTTGGACTGTCTCACAGCTCTACTAGGACGACTTGGGACCCGGCTGGACTCTCTTGGGAAGGTTGTCCCTTTCGAAAAGTCTCTCTCAAGAAGTAGCCTGCTTCCAGCTGCTTTGACTTGTATCACCTCCTCAGATCTCACCACCTCGATACTTGAAGGTATGCAAGATGACTTGTCTCACAATTGAAGTATGGGGGCAGTGACATATAAAGAACACTGGCTTATAATTTGGGTCACAGCCTGCTGACCCAATAGGCAACACAGTGATGCATATACTTTTAGGCATGCGGTAAATAGACAACACAATACATAAACTAGACATTATCTTCTAATACATGCTAACTTGTTAGGCTTCAAATCTATATGGAATCAGAAGCCGACAACAAGAAAGATTCACAAAACCTGACTAATAAGAATTTCGTCTGTTGATGCTACTGATCCAGTCTGCTGCCCAGAGAGTTCGTGGAACTTGGATATAAGTAAACGACACAGAACAAGAAGGTGCCTATCATACATCATGTACCATGGTCTTCGAGAACATTAAAGGCCCAAGTTTGGACATATGTTCATGTTAGCAACATGATGATAGTTTCTGATTTTTTCCAAATACAGATTTTGAAAATGTGTATTGTCTACTTGAGAAATTTCTGCACTGAGAATAGTTTCCAAGAGAATTCTATAAGATAATCGATTACCACAAAAGTACATGTTTTCAGGATATGAAACAGCAAAAATTACCCCAGAAAATAATGTCATATTTTATGTGAACCAGAGCTTGATGAAACAGCGAGGGTAAGGAGCCAGCAGAGATCAGAATTTAAATATATTTGAAAGTTTGTTGGACGATGATGTAACCTGAAATCGACGAACAAGTGATGCCAAAAACGTCATACCTCTCAACGAAGCTCAGGAATAAATTATGTACAAAAACTGAGTTCTATAGCACAGTTTGTCACTATAAAGTAGAGCTAAAGCCGTTGTACAATTTTGCTACTTGTACAAAGGAATGGGTTATGCAGTTTTTGCCAGTATAAACCCTAACGAGGTAAGGGCTTCCTTGAAGGCATGATCTACTCTATTAGATCTGCAATTATAGAACTTGGAGCTCGGCAACAAAAGCAGCACATAGATCCAGAAACAAAAATAATGGCCCTTCTAGCTTTTGCATATCCAGCAAATACTTCTCTTCCCGCATTTTATACAGCTGCAAAAATCAGAAGCCCGAGTCAAGGAGCTTGTTCAGTTTTTTTTTGTCAAAGAGACATTACACTACCTAATAATACAGTTTATGAATAGATAATCTTTTCACTTTTGTAGCAAAGCGTTTGAAACTCTCGCTCTCTCTTTCTCTCTCTAAACCATGTTTCCTAAACTATGTTGCCTCCTCATAGGATTTAAATAGTATTTCCCAGTTAACAGTGTTTACGGCAGTTTTACTTTAGTTTTCTGTTGACGGCATTGTTCCGTCCGAGTTCCATTTCCTATGTTGTACTCCTTTTCGTCTTATACGCCTTTTGGCATGGAAAAGACGTTAATAAAGCTTTCTTTCTTTCTTTCTCTCTCTCTCTCTCTCTCTCTCTCTCTCTCTCTCTCTCTCTCTCTCTCTCTCTCTCTCTCTCTTCACAGACCCGTCTTTAATAAAACAAACAGGATACTGATTTCTTATCATCTTTTTCAGCCAATGCTACTATAGCTTTTTCTCAGCCCTCACCACTTTCCCCCACCCCCACATTCCATCTACACAGTCGTTCTCCTTCCTCTAGCCTAGCACTGCAGCCTACCAGCCCCCATTGTCCTCCCTCCCATTTTAAAATTGCATCAACATTCTTCCTGATCTCGTTCATAAAGTCCTGCTGCTCTCTATATCCAACATAAAGCCTACCTTTTGTCCCCGAGGGGTACTCTTGCTTGTGGACACTACTGCAGGCTGTGAAGTGCTGCAGCACCTCTTGTGTCTTTTCATGGACATGATTAATCTTCTTGTTTGCAAGCGAAGAAGATAGGGAAGACAGGGTCACTATAATCAAACAGGACATTGCACAATCACTGTATGACAATCAATATGATGATAAAAGCACCATTGGTTCAATTAAAAGAAATCCATGAACAATACAAATAAGCTGGAGCAGCATATGGAAGAAATTAATGCATGGGCCAGACAAACTTTATGCCAACGGTCAGGCCTCTTTTCAGGCACAATACTCATACATTCTTTCTTAGGGCTAGCATGGAGAACGTTAAGCATAAAAAAATAGAGAGGTTATTGCTGGGTTATGGATTTTTTGGCTTGCAGGATTTGGTTATGAACATGTAATTATGGCACTTCTAGTTATGCATATAATGTGAGCAGTTATAATTACATTCTTACCTAGCATTCTTCATTCATTCAGGCTTTCAGCCCACAAACCCATAGTCAATTGCATATTAAGTCCAGATTTTGCAACAAAACCTCAGAATAATATCCTACTTTCTTTGGAGAACTTTAGCAGCATTTTGCCTTTTAACTATTGGGAAGGGAGTGACTATCACAACTTGTATGCACCTATAAAGTGCACAAAGGTACCTTCAGATGGATCACTAATGCACATGATTGCTACTTTTCTAAACTTCCCACCTTAACAAGAGCTTTTAAATATATTGTCTCCTCTCATGATGGAGGGCGCAAGCCTCAAGGCAAATACTTACACAAGAGTATCCCAAATGTGGAAGCTACACTATTTTGGCAGCACGATTTATCTCCAAATTTTTATCTTAATAGGCCAAGAAACAAAATTAGGAACTCTTACATGCTTTTAAGTACTCTTCTGGTATATAGACGATTTGTATTTCATCTATAATCCTGATGCTGATGAATTCTTGGATAGAATACCAGGAACGGTCTTAATGTCATTTGAACAATGGTTAGGTAACTCTCAGATTTTTGGACACTCAATCAGGTTAGGAATGATGGCTCCTGCAACATGTCATCCACTCATTATTCGTATAGTAAGGATCGCTGGTGTGTCGACATTAACACTCCCTTGCTACCGACAATTGACCAACCAACCATACTATTTATCATGATTCACATTCTCCACATCTATTACAATCATCTTCATTCATGTCTTTATTTTATTTTCTTGTTCCTATTTTTCTGTCCTGGCGCTTCAAACCTCCATGATGTTGGAAATGACATTCCTTTACAATTGCAAGGCTCATGATCAAGCAGAGGCTTATGTTTGTACAAACCGTACTTATAGGGAATTTGATGAGGGTCTTCTTGCTAGTGCTGCCCAAATCCAAGGTGATGAGAACTGGCAAGTGTAAGAAGCTATCCCCTAGGTATTGTGGACTGGCTGATTACCAAGGTCGGTGAGGTGGCTTATAAGCTACAACTACCCAAGGGATGCAAGTTGCATCCAGTAATCCATGTAAGCCGGTTGAAGAAATGCTTGCATGATGGTGATAACTTGGTAAGTGGCATGGTTGCACTCCAGGAAAGAAATTCTCCATGGGTCGTGGATCGTATACTAGAACGAAGGAAAAGACGATTGCAAAATCGTGTCCTCCAAGAATACCTTGTAGCATGAAAAGGACTATCGTTGTCGGAGGCAACCTGGGAGAGTCATCCACCACTACAACACACTTATCCTAAGTTTGAAATCAAGGATAAATGACTTTCTCAAGGTGGGATGGAATGTTAGGATCCCGTCATGGCGACCATGATCCCATCGAGACGGGTACAGCTCAAGGTCATGCGACCAGGGTTATGGCCTCGTGACCAGCCTCACTGAAGGGCACCACCAATCGTGCAAGGTGTGTCATAGTCGTGTCGCAGTGTAGTGGCGCACGTTGCAAGTATGTGTAGCAGTGCGTAACCGTCGAGAGTTGACATAGCTCCCCTGTGGTTATACGGGCCGGGGCTAGGGTAAGTCAACAGTTGATGGAGTGGGCAATTGTTCCGCTACCTCACACAACGGTGCACGGGGGTGGTAAACAGTAGGCCCCAGTGGGTTCTATTCAACAGTTCGGGCAATTACGGACACAGGGGGCCTAGCCAGCCCTGGAACTAAAATGGCAAGTAGGAGCTGTAAGGGTACCTAAGGATGGGAGGAGATTCATTCTACACTACAGCTTTCAGTATTTTGACGATCTTACGGTTAGGAAGCGTAACCACATCAAGGGGCCTTGTTACGTAGTCACCTCCTGGCAACGCACTGCCAACTTTGTCGACTAGTGGGAGAGCTATTTAGAGCTATGATGTACATCTTATACTGATATTGTAGCTTACTTGCATCGGAATGGCGTTCTGGAACGCAGCGTTCCGGAACACATAAACGTTGCGAGGAAAAAAACCTGAAATTTTTTTGTTAACAACCCGCGATGCCCCATTTCCAGCGCACTTCTTGAAGAGAAGATAAGCTTGTGGAGAGAGAAATAGGTGGCCAAATGGGTAGTGTGAGCACTCTATGCGGAGGCCATGATTATTGCAAGCTTAATGTAGCACTCAGAAGTGGGCAACAATGATTAGGTGGGGATAAGCAAAGCAACTTCTTGGAGCCTTTTTTCACCCTTTTTTCCTTGCTTTGTTTGGAGGCTATAGTGCATCATTTTGAGTGATTCTTGTTGCTAAGATTGCCCGTAGGGTTGCTAGGGAGAGAGTGATTGCATGTTTCCAAGCTTCTTTATGCATAGGTAGTCACTATGAGCATTTGGGCATGTGGGCATTTTGCATGTCTTTTTTCTAGGTTTTGGGGTTAGGGCTTAGGGATTTAGGGTAGATCTTTGGTATCTATTGACATTACGGTTTACGTCTTAGGTGGCTCTAGGCTTGCTTTAGCTCTCCTTTTCCACCTACCCACTTTCCATTCAGCTTTTTTATAGCGTGGCGGGACGAGGCGTGTGGTCAGAGGTGGGTCTCTTGGAGGGAGACACCTTGGTTTTTACAAGTTCAAGTGCACGCAAATGGCGTTTTTTGTTTTGCGGTGCCGCCTTTTGCAGCACGGCGACAAGGAACACTTGCTTGGTTTGACCAAGCCAGATGGGCAGATCTTAGGCATTGCCCCATGCGTGGCAGTTCTACGCCTGAGCGAGGAGCAGTAGCAGCGACTGGGCCCAAGGTACAAATTGGTGGGCAGTTAGGTTCTATTGGCACAGGATCAAGGGATGGCAGTAGCGAGGCAGGGCCATCACAACCTAGTTCATCAGCAGTAAGCGTATCACGGCCCCCATCAGCAACAGTAGGGCCATCACGCATCGGCAGAGGCAGGCCCATCACGGCCACCATTAGCCACAGCAGCAAGTCCATCATCTACAGTAGAGGCTTTTCCATCAGGGGAGTCAACTTGGGGAGGGCCTATTGAGGGTATGGGCCCAGGTTCAGCAGAGGGGATATTTCCCATGGCAGCTATGGGAGGTGCGGGGAGAGAGCACAGGATGGAGCACACACACGCCCTAGAGTCAGGCCACGACCACATGCAGCTACACAGAATAGGGCGGGTAGATATCAACAAACCACAGTGCGTGCAGGGTGGCAGCAGACACACCATGAGGCAGGCACTAGACTTACACGCCAGTTTTCTTATAGTGACTACCCTACATTTTCCTTGGCGAACACCACTATCTTCCGTGACATGATGAGGGAGATTGCAGCTTGTGATGCCACTTGGAGCCCCCCCACATGCAAGGCTCTTCGTACTCGCCATTTGAGAGAGGAGCATGCATGCATCACAAGAGAGCTCAGCCCCATACGACATGCCTGGGCCACATATGGTTGCTCTATTCTATTAGAACGATGGACTAATATTAGGCGCAGGCCTATTATTAACATCTTGGTTTCATGTCCACTAGGCACAATATTTCTCAAGGGTGTAGATGCCTCTCAAGACGCCTCTCGAGACGGAGCTGTTGAGTCGGGATAATTTATCTATGAGCATATACGTGCAGCAATCATTGAGGTGGGGGTGCAACATGTAGTGCAGGTGGTCACCGACAATGCCAACAACTGTGTGGCTATGGGTGAGCTTCTGGAGAGGGCTACTCTGCTATTGTATGGACCTCGTGTGCAGCACACTGCATCGATCTTTTGATACATGACATAGGAGGCCTCCCTTGGGTTTCCACCATCACATCCAGTGTCGTCTTCTTGGTCACATTTGTAACCAGGAAGAAGACGGCCCTCGCCATGTTCAAGACATATAGCCCGCTGGAGAAGCCAACACACACACAATTTGCCTACCACTTCATCGTGCTGGAGCGGTTGCTTCGAGTTCAACCTGCATTGCGCCAAATGGCAGCCAACCCTAAGTTCACACAGTGGCATCGTAGCTGCAAGCCGACTGGACTTAGGTTTCAGAGAATTGTTTTTTAAGATGATTGGTATCAGGCTGAGCAGTTGGTTGAGGTCCTACAGCTAGTGTACCATGTATCGAGGCTGGTGGATTGAGAGGGTTCTACACTCGGCCTCATTTACAAGTTTATGGACAGGATCGAGGAGACCCTTGAGCGACCGTTTTCTGATGAGCACAAGTACACGTTTTTTGTAATCTGTTTGGTGCATTTGTTTTGTAAAAGCTTTTAGCATTGTTAAATTGTTTTTTCCTACAATGCAGTGATTACTTCTCTAGTTTCTATAGGATGTCAGCTATCCGAGAGAAGTGGCTCCCCGAGCCCATACCCACAGTTGCTCATTTGCTTCACCCTATGTGGGCTACTAGAGCCATACGCACAGACACCGTACACACAGAATGTGTATCTAGGTCAAGTTGTTCCCCGAGCACTTGTTTGATTGTCAACAATTTGCGAATAGAAAATGTTCGAGGTGGCAGACTTTCGACGTGGCAGAATGGCTGAGTGGTCAAAGTCAAAGTCGTCGAAGTGTTCGATGTGGCGAATGCCGAATTGTTTCGAGGTGGCCGACCAGTTTCGAGTCGTCAGGACTCTGTCACGAATTTCTTTGTATTTCTGCAGACTGTTAGAAAACAAGTGTAATTCTCCAGAGTGTGCAATTGTACAGGTATTTACAGAATGGATCTAGATTAGAAGAAAGATGGGATGGAGAGGATAGGAATCCAACACCCCCCCTTGATCTGGATCTTTGAATGCCTTGATTTTCAAATTTAAGATAGCACAAAAATTCTTGTGTGCTTCCTGATTCAATCCTTTTGTAAATATGTTAGCTGCCATGTACTGTGTTCTGCAAAATTTCAGACTTACCTCATTGTTGAGTATCTTGCTCCTGATGTAGTGATATTTAATTTCGATGTGCTTGCTCCTAGAATGAAATCTAGGATTGATCGATAATGCAATAGCACTTTGATTATCACACTGTATCATTGTTGGAGCAGATTGTCTGAGACCAATATCAGACAATAAGTTTCTCAACCAAATTGCCTCTTTCGTGGCTTGAGAGGCAACATGTATTCAGATTCGGTGGATGACATTGCAATGGATGTCTGTTTTTTATTGTTCCAAGATATTGGACCATTATTGAACAGGAAGACAAATCCAGAAGTCGACTTTCCGGTGTCAACATCGGCTGCCCAATTCTCATCTGTATATCCATGAAGTGTATATATCGGATGAATTATCATCACCATAACAGATACATAGGTCAATAGTAGTTTGGACATATCTGATTCTCTGAAAAGAGCTCTCCAATGGATCATGCCAAGGTTGGTCATGTATTGACTCAAGGAACTGATGGCGTATGCAAGATCTGGCCTGGTCGAGATCAGTATCCTTTGTCAGTCCAATATTGTTGCTAAACAGCAACGTATCATCTACGTAGAGTGTGATGATGACAAAGAATTGATTGAAAGCTTTGAAATATACATTACAGTTTGCAGAGCTAGGTTCGAATCCATGATCGATTAAGAATGTATTGATTCGATGAAACCATGCTCTGGATGATTGCTTCAGACCGTACAAAGCTTTATGGAGTTTGCATACCTGATCTTCTCGACCATTGAGGATATAGCTTTCTGGCTGAATCATATAGATATCCTCCTCGGTAACTCTGTTGAGGAATGTTATTTGTACATCCATCTGGTGTACCTCAAGATTCGCTGCAGCAGCATATGAAAGTAGCAGTTGAATAGAGGTGTGCTTGACGACTGGGCTGAAAGTTTCGAGGTAGTCGATATTGGGAATCTGTGAGAATCCCCTTGCCATGAGTCGAGCTTTCCTTCTATTGATATTTCTGCATTATATTTGATTCGGCTGCTCCTGAGTTGCAGCTCCTGCTTCTTCTTCTTCTGGGTCTGACTATACAGGATAACTACTGGAAGGAATAGAAATTGTCTTCCAAAAAGAATCAGTTGTCGAGGCAAAAATTGTAGACTGTATTTGGTCCTTGCCCTTCAAATCAATAAACTGATCTTCTATAAAAGTCACATCCCTGCTAGTAAAAACTTAAGAACGTCTAGACATGTTACCTATCGATACATGATTAAGGTGACCAAGTCTATTATGCCAAGTCAATTCTTTATTGATAGATGCTGAACTGCTTAAAGCACGATCGGTTACAGAATTACAATGACTAAGCCTATAGAGATACCCCTGCCTCTTTCCGAGTGCAAGAACTCTCCTGCTCTTATCAAGAATTCGACAGAAATCTATCTAAAACTCTACCCTATGTCCTAGATCTGTGATTCGACTGACCGACAAAAGATTTGTCATCAAGTTCGGGACATACAATACATTCGATATCAGTTTCGACATTCCATTCTGAAAATTCAGTCTGACAGTACCTTCACCTTCAATTCTGTGTGAGTTGTTGTCTCCAAGGTGAACGAACTTCTTGGTGTTGTAGGCCGAATAATCGATGAACCATTCTTGATGGCTTGTCATGTGCTGCGTTGCTCCAGAATCGAGGAACCATTCCTCTGATTGTTCGACATGGTGATGGTTCACCGTGAAGGCTTCCTGCTCGTCTGTGACATGCTGTGCATGGGCTTGTTGATCTGGCTGTGTGTGGTAATCATCATCACCCAGTTTTTGTATGAGGGTGGCAAACTTAACAATAAGGTCATTAAAGCGTCAAAGTCTTCGACCACTGAACCTATCGCCGCCATCTGCAGATGGCTTCGAAGTGACATCTCTCACTTCGTGTAATGTACTTAGTATATCCCAAGCTTCTTTCGAGGATTGGGCTTGTCTGATGAGGCCTATCTATGTGTCGGAGATGTTAAGGGTGATCAAGGCGAAAGCCTTGCCATCCCTGAGCTTCCACTTGAAATGGCTTGCTCATCGACACTAGGAATTAGTTCGGTTCTAGCGACTATTTCCTAAAGTTCTTTGGCCATCAGTACTACTCTCATCTTGAATTTCCACAAGTGGTAATTCGAGCCATCGAGTTTGTCTACCATTAGAGCAGACTGTGGTTGCGAATCCATCTGGAATTTCAGGATGAGTGTATGCAAATAGTAGATTGTGTGACTGGAAACAATTATAGCAAAAGTTTACACTATATCAGAATTACTATTATGATGATGTATGTTCTAATGATAATATCTAAACGCTCATAAAGAATCAGAGAGTAGTAACTATCGCTCTGATACCATGTTGGTATCAGATTAGAATATCAAACAAAACTCTGATATCATGTTGTAGCTCTGATACCATGTTGGGATTCGAGAAAATGCGCGTCACGACAGTCAGAAGTAGGCGGAAACCTCGGTGCATGCAACTACATAAATTGTATTCAGATCGAACTCGAACGAATCAAATTCTATCCTACTTGACCACAGCTTCAAAGTCGCTAGATCGAAACAATCAATTCCATAGCCATGCATGAATTCAATGAGTTATAGATTTAGATTTTATGTGCAGAAGCGTAAAGCGTCTACGTGATTAGAACAACGAATTCGACTTATGCTATCAGTCACACGAATAGTTTATCTGCAAGCATGAATCTATCTGAACATGAATAAAATAAGCATTCATTCACTGCATACATGACTCGAATTATGGAACGAATATTATACAGTCGAGAATGATAACAGTCTGAATGCAGACAAAGTCGTGTTCTTTCTAAGACAATACTCTGGAACAATTGTGCTCTGGATGTTCAATGATTGATAGACCAACTTTCATTAACCTTACAACTGATAAGTTGATGGGTATCTGTACAGATGGCTAGCTAATTAAAAGAATGGTTAATCTGTACATTGCAAATTAGATTAAGGCACTACTTGCTGTTGTCAGTCGCTTTCAGACAGTATCTGAGTTCATTGGAGATCATGCCTGGTCGTAACGATGGTACGGCTGAGCCACCTTTTGATCGACTCGAATTGAGGTTGATAGATGACCAGCTTGTGAGCTCGAAAGTCGAATAGAAAATGTTCGAGGTGGCAGACTTTCGACGTGGCCAAATGGCTGTGGTCGAAAGTCAAAGTCGTCGAAGTGTTCGACGTGGCGAATGCCGAATAGTTTCGAGGTGGCCGAACAGTTTCAAGTCGTCAAGACTCTCACGAATTTCTTTGTATTTCTGCAGACTGTTAGAAAACAAGTGTAATTCTGCAGAGTGTGCAACTGTACAAGTATTTACAGCAGTTAGTGAATGGATCTAGATTAGAAGAAAAATAGGAATGGAGAGCATAGGAATCCAACATTTTTACACATGTATATGTTTTTTTCCACTCCCAACACATGGTTCCAATTTTTTTTTTTGCAGCCTTCCGATCTGGATCGCTGCTGAATTCCGAAACGAGACGCAACTTAGTATTGTAGATAGGTGGTGGATCAAGTTACTGCATACCCCAGATTCCCTAGTGACTTGGGCTGATTTCCAACGTGTATTTCATGCTCTGTTTATTCTTCCCCAAAAGCATGTGCGGGCAATGGATGCATCATGCATGGCACCTGTATCGTCAGAGATCACTTTTCATGCAAGCATATGAAGATGATTATTGAGAGATTCTTATAAATATTCCCGAGGACATCCAAAGTGGATATAGTTTCACAAGTTTGTTTTTGACCTGCGAGAAGACTTGTGTCCTTATGTGCTAAATGAGGCTTGCAAGACCCTTGAGGATGCCATTGCTTTATGAAGGGGTTTGCTCAAGTGGAGTCGGCAAACACGCTTGGTACCCAATGCCAGGGTTTTAGGAAGCCTAGCCTAGTGGTAAGGGAGAGAAACACGGGAAGTCATGTTGTGCCTTTAGTGGTTGTAGAATTTATTTCCCTTGGTGAAAGTTCCAAATTAGATGGTAAAAATTACATGGTTTGGAAATTTGAAGTCAAGAATATTTTGGTTATGTTAGATCTATGGAATTTGACAATAGGAGAAGAAGAATCTCCTCCTCCTGAAAATGATACATCTAATGAGGAGGATGCAACTTTCAAGAGGAAAAAGGTTTTTGATAAAAGAGCTAGCAGAGCATTAGCCATAATCAATATGTCTATTAAGGATAGCCTTATTCCACGTGTCACTGATGTCAAGTCACCTAGTGAGGCTTGGGAGAAATTCCAACAAATGTGTGAGACATCTTCCACCACTAGGATCCTCTCCCTCAAGCAAAAGTTTCATACCTTGAAGATGAATGAGGGAGAAGCTATGACACCATACTTGATAAGAATCAAAGATGTGGTAGATCAATTGAAGGATGTAGATGACCTAGACATCGTTAGTGTCACACTCAATGGGCTTCCTCCACAATTCCAGCATCTTGTCACCACATTAAATGTTAAAGAGAAACCGCGAAGCTACGATGATGTGGCTGGAATTCTTCTTCAAGAAGAATTAAGATCCCAAACTTATAAGTTATGGGACAGCAAAGGTTGAAGCACAAAGTTTATTGCAACCGAGTTTAATGATAATTGCCAAAAAAAGGCATTAAACACCAATTAACCACGTCCTACACACCGGAACAAAATGGTGTTGTTGAGCGTAAGACTCTTCAATGTTGTATCAAAACACGTTTTGAACAATCAAACGTATTCGAAACGCCACACGGGTCCGTTTCGAAACGTCAAATGCACGTTCAAAATGACTGGAAAAAAAAAACAAATTTGTTTTGCATTTCAACTTAGTCTTGTAATATGTATGGAGCATGGCAATATCTAGTATCTACAAGTGTATGATCACTTATTTATGAGGTCCCATAGGGCCCAAATTAGGTAGAGGCATATAAGATAAGGGCTAGGCATAGAAGTGTGATTGTTGACATGTTATCGAGTACCTACTACTATGTGCAAAGTTTTGAAACAATTTTAAAAAGTTCTTCAATCTTCTTAAACTATAAGTTCTGACCCTGAGCATTGAAGCCATTGATTTCAATCACAATTTTCTCAGAGCTCACCAAGTTTTAATCTTCTTAGTTTATGACTTAAAGTTATCACTAAAGCCACTAAGTTGGAGATAGAAATTGGATGTATGTACTTAGTACTAGAAACTGGAGAAAAGAAAATGAAGGCATCATGGAACTGCTCGTCTTCACACGTGTGGGACGAGTATTTGCAGGAGTGCTAAAAAATAGATGACTGAACTCAAATACTATCATCCACCTCACATAATCTTCTTCTAGGTAAAACAAGACAACGGGAAAGTGTTTTAGACTCAACCTAGTCCTCCTCAACCCAAGAAACTCCCTCGATGGTACTTGAAGACAATTGAAGGAGGACATATAATTGATAAAGCCGAATCTAGCCAACAAGGGGCTCAAAGAGACCTAAGAGAGAGACTAAAAAATTCAACTATGAATTTTGCCTTAATGACAAAAGTACTAAACATTGAAGAACTTCGATCCTACAAAAAAGCTCCACAACAAGAAGTATGGGTCGAAGCCATGAAGGAAGAATATTCCTCTATTACGAGGAACAAAACATGGGTGTTAGTTGAACCAAAGCCAAATCAAAAACCAATAGGTACAAAGTGGGTTTACAAAGTAAAGTATGATGCCGAAGGTGCAATGACAAGTACAAGGCGAGGCTAGTGGCAAAGGGATATGTGCAAAAGGAGGGCATAGATTTTAACGAAAGGTTTGCTCCCATTGCCAAAATGCCCACTATTAGGTTTCTTCTTGCTTTAGCAACTCACTATGGATGGGAGACACATCAAATGGATGTAAAATCCGCCTTTCTCTATGGCCTATGTTGATGAAGAGATATATCTTCCTAACCCAAAGGATTTGTGGGGAAAGGGAGAGAATATCATCTATGTCATCTCATTAACGCTTTGTATGGACTTAAGCAAACTCCAAGAGCATGGTACTCAAGAATGGATGAGTACCTACTTTCCCGTGGTTTCACAAAGAGTAAGGCTGATCCCAACCTTTATATCTTGAATAAAGAAGGTGAAATCCTCTTATTAACACTCTTTATTGATGATAAGATAATCACAAGAAGTAATCTTAAGCAAATTGTTGAAGTTAAGAAGACTTTATCTCAAGAATTTGAGATAGACTTGGGACAAGTCCATTACTATCTTGGTCTAGAGGTGTGGAGGCTCCCACACTCACTCTTCCTCACACAAAGCAAATACATATACAACATGTTTGAGAAATTAAATCTTATGGATTGCAAACCTCCTGCAACTCCAGTAGAGATTAGGCTATCCACATTAGAGGCAAATGAAGAAAAAGAAGTTGTATAGGCAGTTAGTTGCCTCATATATTCTACTATAACCAGGCCCGACATTGCATATAGTGTCAACTTTGTTAGCCAACATATGGAGAACCCAAAAAAGGTGAGAAGTTGTATAGGCAGTTAGTTGCCTCATATATTTTACTATAACCAGGCCCGACATTGCATATAGTGTCAACTTTGTTAGCCAACATATGGAGAACCCAAAAAAGGTGGCAGCCAAGAGGATTCTTCATTATCTAAAGCATACAATTAATTATGGACTCGAATATGCCAAGAATGACATGTTCAAATTGTTGAGTAATTGTGATGCCAATTGGGCAAGTGATCCGACAAATCAGAGGTCAATTTCCGGATATGTTTTCTCTCTTGGTTCAGCTAAGGTAACTTGGCTTTGTAAGAAGCAGCCTACAGTCGCATTATCCTCTACCAAAGCTGAGTATAGAGCTGCAGCAATAGCCGCTTGCAAATGCGTTTGGCTGCGCACCTTGATAGAAAATTGTGGCTTGCATCAATCAAATCCAACACAGATTCTTTGTGACAATCAAAGCTGCATCCAGCTTGCAAAAAATCCCGTTTTCCGTGCACGCACCGAACATATTGAAATACACTAGCATTTCATTCGCAAAAAGGTTCTGGCAAGAGAGTTGGAGCTTGTTCATTGTTCCACTGATGACCAAGTTGCAAACATATTTACAAAAAGCTCAACATTGGCTTGGGGTCAAAGAAAACAAACTTGTCATTAAGGGAGAGTGTCAAATAGAAACCCGCACCTTTATGTCAAGTTGTATGGCTAATGTCAAGTTTAATGTTAAACTCATTAGACTTTACCAATGTTGTATACCCATGGGAGGCTTTATTTTTTATGTAAATTCACATTATAAGGTTATAGGGCCCATTCTAAAAATGGCCTTTAGAGTCCATACGAGTTTGACACTTCATATTCACTCCTATGAGGAGTTACATTTGTTGGCTGCACGTGTATGCATGGCTAAAAAATGTGCATCATAGTTGCATTGAGATTCTAGATACGCGGTCAGAAACGTGTTCAAAAACACATTTCTGAACAGCATTTATGGTTTGGGCCAACGTTTCTCAGAAACATTTTTTTTTTGGGGGGTGATTTTTGTGGGCAATATGGGTATCCATTTAAAGCATTAATCAAGGGTAGTACATTTATGTAGGTTGCCGAATGTTTGCGGTTACAATGTGGTCCAGTTTAGGTGTATCAATCCCTGTTGGGTCATAGGGCTCAAATTTTTTATATCTGTTTTTTTCTTTTTTGGTCAGCGATTATGTTCCCAGAAACGCACAGAAACGCGTTTTTGGGAATGTTTTTGCCTAGAACCCGATTCTGAGCAACTATGATGTGCATTAACTAGTATGCCTTGTGAGGATTAGTGGATTTTAACATACAAGCATCTACGGTTGGTGGGTGATAAATGGGAAGCATCCTAGTTGTTTGTGCTTTTTGTATTGATTTTTCTATGAAAAATTTCATAGTATTTTGATTGATTTGCGACGGATTGTTACAACTACTCATAATTCTTAAAAAAAATTATTGTTAACACAAACAAAGTAAAACCCAAAACAATGTACCAATTGCATTTTAGATGGTTTCACTTTTTGTTGACATTTGATAGCAAAAACAAGGAACAAAGCCTTGACTACAAAATGATTGAAAGACAGAAGAGATCACTACAAAAGTGGAATGCAATATTAAGTATACTCACTTGGACTTCGAACTTGACCACAGATCCGGGCTCATCATGGTCAGTCCCATCACTTGGCACAGGATGATCATGTAGAATTTCAGGGATCACAGGTGAGCCAGATACCATGGGAGAACTAGGAACCAAGGGAGATCCTGGGATCATGGGAGAACCCAAAACGTTGTTGTCAACTGTTGAGCAGCTTCCATGCCTAGGTGAGGGTGATAGCCACCTACATTTGAAATTATAATGCCCTATCTTCTTCCATGCGACGTCGAGCTCATGTAAAGCCTTCAAAACTTCGGTCATGATCTCTCTTGGATGAGATCGTGACTGTGATCATCAAAATATTTGTTAGACAACCATATATTGTACTTATCAAAATAATGAACAAAATTTAGCACTCTAGATATGAGCTTTAGTCATTATCGAAACTAGAAATAACCCATAAATGTTTGTAAAATGCATTCTTGTTCACCATTCTTGAAAGACATGCTCCAAGTAAACGTTGGTACTTGGTGAGTAGAGTTTATTATTAAACACAAAAAGAACAAGCATAAATTTGCCAATATAACTGGAAAATAAGTTTGCAAACAACCCCTTATCTTGGTATCATGAAAAAGACAAAGAAGCTATGGACCCAAAGTACATATAGGCTTACTTTAAAGAAGAGTTCAATAATTAAGATTCAAAGCTCACCTCAACTACACAATTACTAGGTTTTATAGTAGGAGAGAGAAGTGGTGATGGTAGCCACATAAGCCAAGCACATGAGTCTATAAAAGAAAAAGACTACGCCTAGATCTACCTCTGAAACTGTTGAAAGTCCATATGCTATCACTTCAAAAGAGCCCCATGATTTTTACACTAAGTACATGAAAAATCATTTATATTGAAATAGTTGGGTCAACAATAGCATGATCTGCATCATGATTATATGAGGTTATGTCATGTGTTCTAAACATAAACGTGTGCCTCGATCGGTGATCGATGGTGATCGATGGTGATCAACAATGTCCTAGGCTAGAATGTTGTGATTTATGTGGTTTGGTCCTAGATGGAAAATCTTTGCATAATCTTGAAGGTGGATATGATGCATGAAGTAGTAGAATCTAGCTTTTGATCAATCTCCAAATCAAGTTTTAAGCTCTATGTAATCTCTATGCCTAGAGAAGAAATTTTCTTTTCACATACATGCCCCACCTTTATCCTTTAAGTAGTGTCAGTCAATAGACTAAAGCAAAGAGAATACAATGCTTCCACTCGTATGTGTTATGAACACATCCAAAAGATATCATACTGGATATGGTAGCAATTGTCAAGTGACTGATAATCCTACAAAAACGTATAGAACAGAGCACAATGCATGACCTTGCACACCCTCCTATAAAGAAACCATGCCATTTTTCTATCAAAATTAGGCATATGCTCTTTACAACCAAGTTAAATAATAGATGAAACATGTGTATATATGAGCTTGATTTATTTTTTACAACAGCTGATGGAGGCCACATTACAAAATGATGTCATGATTTTATTTCTTTGTGCTTGGAAGTTGTCAAGCCCTTTCGGCACCCACGGCAAGTGTGCCATACCAGGTGCCGTACCACGGCTTGTGATAATCATATGAACTTATAATAGCTAACTGTTAAAAAAATCATTTACCAAGTCCAAATAGCATCGAATTGACTGTTGCCAATCCATAAACGAAATAATTTCTTGACAAGAAGTTGTAAGCTTGGAGCTAATTTTAGCACAAATAACTTGTGCAAACTTGATTAGGTCATCAACGATTATCAGGTTTCATCTTGGTGATTTCTAATCCTCGAAAGTCCACCCAAAAAAAAAAAATACTTTACCACCTTTCTTGAGAATTTGTGATAGATGAGAAACTCTTTTTTTTTTTAATGAATATGGCATTTTTAGCACTTCAAAACATATTCCTCCGCATAATTTCATCCTTGGCCAGGAAAAATTAATGTTCAAAAGTTCATGTGCCTTTTGCATGCTTGGGTGTCAAATACTTGGACTGTCATAACACTCACTGAGGATTATGTCCTTATATGTTGTCTATTTGACACAAACTTCACATTCTGGAAAAGGAATATGCTTTGAAATGAATTTGTTATCTTACTCTCCTAACTTTTAACTTCATAATCCTACATACAAGAATTATGGGTGGAGCCCCTCGCCTTGTCCATATGCCAAACAAATCAAAGAGACCACCAGTCTAACATAGCCCTAATACAAAAATTGAAATTTGACTAAATTCTAATGATACTAAACCAATCGACTGCTTCAGACCTGATCAAAAAACTTGCAGCCTGGTTTGTAGCACCTTTTCTATATTTGATCTCAAGATCAAATTCTTGCATCAGCTAACTTCTTGCATTACAGCCTCCCAAGTGCATTGAATCTCAACAGTTCTTAAGGGACTAATGATCTAAGAACAAGGTGAATTGTGTTCATGCAACTATGTTTCCAAAATTTCAAAGCATGACCCAAAGTTTCTTCTAGAGTTAGGTCCATTCTCTTGCTTTCAAAGCAACATAGTTATCATGCTCCAGTAGATTGTCTCCAACCGCAAATCTCTTGCATCGATTTCAAGCCATGGGGTGTACGTGTGCGTGCGTGTGTGTGTGTGTGTGTGTGTGTGTGTGTGTGTGTGTGTGAACGTTAGCAGTGATGGACAAAAAGGGTTTTGCAAATTTTCATTGGTCCACGTTTGCCTTAAGTGAGGTTGAAAGGCAGGCACGTTCATTTGAGAATTTCTGGAAATAGAATTTGAGAGAGAGATAGAGAGAGAGTATTTGGATGATCTCTCATCTTTTCTTTGTTTTTCTGTCCTTTCTTTGTGAATCGATCGAGAGAGGAGCGATGGCTGCATGAAGCTTAGCCTGCATGCACAAGTGTGAAGCTTAGCGAGAAGCTTAGCATAGCAGCCCACAAGCACTTTGAAGCTCTACCTGCAAGAGCTGCAGCTCCAAATCAGAACATTCTTGAGAAAGAACCATAGCGAGAGTGATAGTGGAGATGAAGCAGGACGAGCAAAGGCTGTTGGCCACTGAGATCGTCCATAGGCCATGCCTGAAGCAGAGGATCGTGAGGAGACGATGAGGAGCAGAGGATCTTGATGAGAGGGAGAGCGTGAGAGGAGAGAGAGAGGAGGGAGATAAGGTGAGTAGAGAGAAAATTAGAATTAGAATTATAATATTAATGTCTGTCAAGTACCCGAGGGCACATAAGACAAGTAAAAAATACATCAAAAGAAAGAGAGAGAGAGAGAGAGAGAGAGAGAGAGAGAGAGAGAGAGCACGGATGGGTGAGCGAGGGGAGAGGGAGCGGAGAGAGGAGGGAGCGCGGAGAGAGAGAGTGCTGATTTTCAGGATTTTTTAGGGTTTTTATTTAGGGTTAGGGTTTTTTTGGGGGTTGTAAGATTAAAAATAGCAATAATGTGAGTTGAGAGAGAGAGAGAGAGACAGACAGACAGACAGACAGAGTGTGTCAAACAATTCCCGCAATAGCATAAATAGGAATCAAAGAAACAAGATCCTCTTGGGTGTGCACCTGTAGGCCTAAAGCCCATTTGCGATCAGCTGGAAACCGAGGAATGTCAATACATCCAGAGGGAACATTGCGAAAAGTGCCTCCCTGATGTCCTGAGTTTCCCACATGTGATGCTTTTCCCATTGACAAAACCTGCGAAACATTCTCCTGCAACAGTTTGGGATACACTTAGCAGCTGTGGGAGTAGCTTAGTTGTACCTCAAAGACTTACAGTCATAAGGTTGAAATGTGAGACTATCTTACTTACTTTAGCTTCTTGAAGTTCATCTCCAAGGTACCCGTTGGAAATGCGTCGACGATTATCCAGCATCAAATAGTAGGTGACAGTTGCCTGTGGAAGTTGCAGGCAGTTTAGTCTTATTTTGCTGTTTACCTTTGTGTTAGAGGCTGCTACTTGTAGTTCCAACTATGATCTCGAACTATGATCTGTGTTGGTGGACTTACTAATACTTTATTTTGTTGAATATAATCACTTGGATCTTGAAATGCTATTACAATCACTTGCTTTTTGGTATTATTATCATAGAATCAAACCTTGGGTGGGCGAGCCAAACTCAAGCACGATACACCAAATCACCACATGTGGGAAGATGCTGTTACAACCACTTGAAACTCATTAACATATAATATTTCAATCAGCAAAGGATTTACCGAATTTTGAACTCTTGATTGTAAAAACTCCAGCAGATGATTTTTATCGAATCCAAATCTCACGACCTCCCGGAGTATATTTTCATCAATCTGCAAAACCAAGACAATCGTACAGTGACAATGCAAAAACTCATCTGTTCTTAAAAGTCATTTTTCCCAAAGAATGATGCCACTTGCCTATGACAAATATACAGGATCTAACACCTTACTGATCTTAAGCATCAATTTGGTTTTATGCAAGGAAATCGCATATATGCATTATAAGATGACTTACACCACAAAATCACTTGACCAGGTAGCCAAATTGATCTTAATGAAACACAAATAAAGTTACACATTCACACAAGCAAGAAGAGAACGAAACATGCTAGCGTATGGATGAACTTTGAGTAAAAATGCAAGAGCGTAAGCTATATATAAGCCTACCCTCTTAGCTTGTTCTTTGGTATCAAGAGGAGGTACAGCCAGGTAACGTGGGAGATGAGCTTGGAACCATGGGTGTTGCCGAATCTCAGGGATGGTCATACGCTTCATTGGATCAACAAGTAGCATTCTTGGGATCAAATCTCTAGCTCCGGGTGTCAAGTGGCTTGGCAGAGTGTAAATGCCACCCTGCAACGACATAGCAGCATAAATACAACAAAGACTAATTGCTAATCACTAGTTGCTTGAATTCTCAGACATATGTTATTAGTTACATTAGCAACTGAAAGAAGTTATGAAGGTATAATCAAATGCCATAAGGTTTAAGGCCCAGAATAGAGAAAAGTTGGCTGTCGCAAAGATTTTCACATTCATGCTGATTGGCACAATTTGGCAAATTGGAACCAAATAATGCTCTCAGCAGGGATTTCTTCTCAAATCTCCTTGTAGACAAGCTGCTTAAGGTACATCTTCCAGATGTAATGTTAAGAGAACATCAACAAAAGCATCCATCACAAGAGGCAGAATTGTCGACCTCAAGGAGATTAATAATAAGCTTAAGAAAATTGCAGGTGCAAAATCAATGTGGAGACAGTTGCAGGAAACACAACACACAATACGGCAATGAATCCCTTCGCTCACTGAAACTTGCCTTCGACTTGCAAGTCATTAAGGAGTTTTCCTAAGCATGTAGGCAGTACAATATAACGAAAGAATGTCTAGCTGATGGAACTAAGAAACCTCCGACTCAGCAATAACATTTGGTTCAAATTTTGGCAATCTAAGCGATACACTTAAGGTGCTGCACAAACAAGTTTGCACTCATTATAACCAAGATCTGCTGGCATATCATTCTAACTTTCCAACCCATTGCCAAAGCAATAATTTTATATATGTTACTTACTTTACCTCCACTCGTTAATTCGTTCATCTAAATAATCAACTCGCAAATCAGAATGTGACTTGAACTAATTTCTCAAAAGATACTACTTTGTTGATTGCAAGGAATTACTAGAAGCCTAACCTGCAACATCTGACACATGTCATATGTTGTATGAGTCACTTGGTCCAATCCGACTCCAATATATTAGTTGCAGTGGTCCAACAGGCTTAACAGCTTCTGCATACTTGCCTACATGTATGTCAAGGTCCTATAAAGTGGCGAGTACAAGTACATGATTAACATGCACCATGTGTCAGCTTATAGCATCAATGTGTCAAGTTATAAGGGTGCTTGAGGGTTTGGGTATGTGAGCTTTGGGAGAGGCATTCCTCATTTATTGCTATGCAAGCTAGCAAAGGTTGGGAGGAGAATAGCAACAATGCTCTCTTCGAGTTTTACAATTGTACTATGTATAGATATCAATAAAGTGAAAATTGCCACTTTTATCTTGTGTAAAATAACTTCTGCATTGTGAAAGTTCGTATCAGAGCAGTGGAGTTCCAAGATTGTGTTAAGCCTACAATGTGCTTGAACCTTATGGTATTTAGAGCTCCAATGCCCAATTTTCAGCCAGAATTGAGAGCTAGTGCCTATTTTTAGAGTACTTTGCTAGCTGGATTGCCATAATCAAAGAGCTGATGCCTTTTGGTGGATCATTGACCTTTATAGCCTCCTAGAGTGATTGTGCCATCTTTTTAGCCTCTTTTCATTGTCTTGTAAAAAAACCAGCCCTATAGTAGCCCAAATTTTCGTCTGTTTTTTGCTAACTTCAAAAAATTTGTTGCTGCTTGGTGGTTAGTAGTCTTCTAGAGTATAAACCCCAATTGTTTATTTGAAGGGGGAAACTTGGCATCAATTGAAGTACGACAGCAGCAAATAGCATCCATAAAGCTTACTCCAACTAAGAAAACTTAATGAAAGACAATAGCTCAAGTAAATCTGCAATTAAGATCTTTGGAAAATAGAATTCCCCTTTGAAGAATTCAAGAGACCAAACTCAATAATCTGAGAAATGAGAGCATGTGGCTCCTATTTATTCCCTTTGGGGCATTTTGGGTCTCAGAAGTCCTTTGCTCGCCCGCCTTAAGGAGCATCATCTATGAAGTCTAATTTTGTCCTTTTTATCTGCAAGTGTATCTATGGTGCTTGCAACAAGTATTCTCACTAGAAACCTTTGGTCTTCTATGGCCCACTAGTCATTATTATGATCAAGCGTTTATGCCTTGCTGAGTACAATTATAGTAGCTCTATTAGTTTTAGCACATGTGTTTCTCAACTTTTCCTTGCTCATGGCTATTTGTTTGCCTTGCCAGGTATTCATGCACCACCTGATGACGCACCCATTACCATTGCTCCACATCTTCCTGGTGCCCGTGAGGTTATTGCATGTTCTACCTCCCATTCATAGCAAATACAGCAAAGGTATAAGTCTGTAGTTGATCACCATCACCGTCATGTGGAGCTTTCTGTAATAAGGCTTATTCTTTGAAGACAAACATAATTTGCTATTACTGTAAGAAGAAAGGACATATGATAGAAGATTGAAAAAAGTTAAAGGTAAAGAAGAAGAACCAACAAGTTAATACAATTAATGCTAATTCAGAGGAATCAGAGAACCTAGTGAATGCATTCATGGCCAAGCATGAAGATTCACAAGATCTAGGATTCTGGTATCTAGATTCAAGAGCAACACGGCATATGACCAATCATAAGGATTGGTTTGTTGAGTACAAAAAGAATAACTCAAACAAGTTTGTTCAGCTTGGAGATAGTAGTCCACATCAAATTAATGGTGAAGGAACTATACAATTACAACTCAAGGATGGTGTTACCAAGCTAACTCGTGGAGTGTTGCATGTCTCCAATTTGAGTAAGAACGTGTCATCTATATGTGAAAATTGCTAAGTTGGGTCAAGAAATTATTTTTGGTCACTTTGCAGCATAAGTATTTCCCGATGTCATCTTCTTTATCACGTTGTTCGAGATCTGAACACCACAGTAGGGCAAACACTAACTGATCCACCCAACCTTGCCTACTCCCTAATATGGAGTAAGCCCCTCCTAGCCCAGTGTGAGGACTGGTAGCATGAATACTGCCAAGTGTCGGCCACGTGGCACTAACGTGGCCGAGTGCACGTCGGGACCCAACGTGGGGCCCTATCCTGCTGATAGGGTCCCTATGCTGTGTTAGGCCCGCCATGGCTATGGACCATGCCGGCACACTACTCACACTGTCTTGCCCTGTTGGACGTGTACGCTAGACACGCCCCTAACTGTGGTATCTGACCCCCTGAGTTCCCTAGGGTTCAGCACTAGTTACAGGCTCGTAACACTCCCTCCCCGTTAAGAACCGTCTTGGTCCTCTAAGACAAAGTCTGGAAAAATCTTGCGAAGGATGCTACCTTTTTCCCAAGTGGCATTCTCAACAGGCTGATCGTTCCACTTTATTAGATATTCTTGGTATAGTGTATGACGAGTCGGCGCCTCTCTACTACCAAGGATCTCCTCTGGTTTATGTGGAGGTTGCTGAGAATCCAATGGGAGAACTAGAACACTGTCCCCTACCAGATTTTCAGATTTGGTTAAGGCTTTTCGTAACTGGCTTACATGAAAGACTGGAAAAATCTTATTGCTGCGTGGGAGTTCTAGTTCATAGGTGACGTCACCTAGTCTCCTACTAATGGTCTCACCAACGGAGAACTGCAAATCCCATCTGTGTGGATCTGCATAATGTCTGGCTCGATCTTGAGATTGCCTAATGCTACCTTTAGCATGTTCTATCATCTGCTTTAGGTCTTCTAAAAGTTTCTGGCTGTTTCAACTTTTTCTTGTTTAAACCCTACAGTTGTGGGTGAGCGTGGCTGAAAACCATACATCAACATAAATGCGCTGTATCCCGTAGCTGAATGTTTGGTACTGTTATAAGAAAACTCTAATATCGAGAGATATTCCTCCCAATTAGTCTGCTTTTTGCTGACGTATGCACGAAGCATATCCTCCAGCACCTGATTTACTCTTTCTGTTTGACCGTCCGTCTGTGGATGGTCGGTGGACTCATATTTAGTATGGAGATGATGGAATACTGCCCTCCAAAAATTCCATTAAACTTACTATCCCGGTCGCTGACTATGCTAGAAGGTAGACCGTACAATTTAAATAGCCCATCTATAAACAACCTCGCTAACTCTGGAGCTCCAACGGTTGTTTTAGTCGGAATAAAATGAGCCATTTTGGTCAGACGGTCAACTGTGACCCATATAGCGTCATTATCCTTTTGGGTCTTAGGCAGGTTTACTATAAAATCCATGGAGATACTCTCCCACTTACCAGTTGGTATATCTAAGGGCTGTAACAACCCTCCTGCCTTTAGACGCTTTGCTTTATTAACCTGACATTTCTGGCAACTGTTACATATTTTTGGACGTCCTTTTTCATACTAGGCTAGAAAAATTGCCTACGAAGAAGCTCATAGGTCTTTTGAATGCATGGGTGCCCCGCACTAGGACTATCATGACACTCATATAAGACCTGTTGCCTGTAATCCTCTGAATTGTGGACACATACTCTATCTCTATAGAGCAAGTACTCATCTTGAATGGAATACTGTTTCCATTTGAATCCTTGAGTCAACTGACCCTCAACCACTACGGTTTCCTTGGGTAAAACAGGCTTTGAGTCCTCAACGTCATCTGACGTATACTCGGACTCATCATCCTCGATGGAAGGTGCCGTATTCTTGGATGAACTGGCACCAGCCCCTGTAACTGTCTGCTCTGGACTGAGCTCCAGATAGTAGAGAAGTAAGCATCATGTTGGCACTTCCCTCTCAAGGACTCGAGTAACTCACTACAAATCTAACTAAAACTCAGCTTGTTTATCATAGGCATTCTACTAAGGGCATCTGCTACTGTGTTGAATTTCCCCCGTCTAAATCTAATAGACATAACAAACTCTTGCATTAACTCAGCCCAACGAGCTTTCCGACCTCTGAGCTCAGGCTGATTGCAAAGGTATCTGAGACTTTCATGGTCTGTCAGGACCTCAAAGTTGGCACCATACAAATAATGCCTCCAAGTCTTAAAGGCATGTACTATGGAGAAGAGTTCCTTTTCATAGGCACTATACCTAGTCTGTGCTGGTTTGAGTTTTTTACTCTCGAACGCAACTAGTCATCCATTCTGAGTTAGTACAGCACCAACCGCAAAGTCGTTGGCATCTATTTCGACCACAAATGGCTGATTGGGGTGGACGACTTTTAGAACTGGTGCAGTAGCTAAGGCTGTTTTGAGAGCATCAAAGCTCTCTTGCTGTGCGGACTCCCATTTGAACTCCTTTCCCTTCCCCTTAAGAAGATTTGTCATAGGAACTGCTATCTGAGCATATTCTTTGACAAATCATCCGTAATATCCTGCCAAACCTAGAAAGATCTGTAGCTCTAAAAGATTCTAAGGTCTCAGCCAACTGAGTATGGCTTTAACCTTACTGGGGTCCATCTTAATCCCATATGCCGAGATAATGTGACCCAAATAAGCTACTTCTTCAACGAAGAATTCACGCTTAGGTTTCTTAGCATAAAGCTTATGCTTCCTAAGCAGTCAAAACACCTTTCTGAGGTGTTTGAGATGCTCCTTCCTCATTTTACTGTAGATGAGGATGTCATCTAAAAATACGACTACAAACTTACCCAAGTATGATTCTGACTAGAACAAGAAGAAAGATTGATTGAAACTGGAAAAAACGAAAGGTAGAGTACTTAGCTCTGTCTCAGGTCTGTACTTCCAAAGAAAAAGCAAGAAAACTCCTCAGTCTTTCTGTGGCTGACAAAACTGGCTCCCCACACTACATGCAAGATCCACTGCAAGGAGGAACTGATTGAAGATAGTCTGCAAGATTTACCTTCAGATTGGCCGAAAAACCCTGGTTGTTAGGCTGTAAGCTGGTTATTACTGAAAAAAAACTCGACTTTTCACCAAAAAGGGTGAAAAAACAGCCTATAAACGGCGACAAATAGCCTGATGTCCGATTTTGAAGCGAGCAGGAGCTATAGCTGAAGTAGGTCGCACTAATCTGAGGATTCTTCGATCCAAATTTCAGGTCAAACGGACAAAATCTTAAAAAATTGTGTGTCTTCAACTGCAACAGCCCTGAAAAACGTCCCAAAACTGATTTTTCGCGACATCTCCGCAAACACAGCTCCAAATCAGGTGAAATCAAGTTGGCTGAGGGCACCCTAATGTTGTCCACCTACTGCCAAAATCTCAGAATGATCTGACACCTATAGGAGTTATGATCAACTGAAGTGCTGATTTTTCCCCTTTTCTAGGCAGCGATGGACCTATAGAACGTTTTTGAGAAGTGTGAGGCTGGAACAGCAACACTAGAGGTTCTATAACACCTTAAGAAGCTGTCTCCACCTTTTCCCCCACCAAAATCCTCAAGAAACAAGCAAAAATTGAAGATTTCTTTACTTTCTCTCTCTAGAACGAGCTATTCTCTCTCTAGAATGAGGCTCTGATACCAATGTTAGAGATCTGAACGCCACAGTAGGGCAAACACTAACTGATCCACCCAACCTTGCCTACTCCTTGATATGGAGTAAGCCCCTCCTAGCCCAGTGTGAGGACTAGTAGCATGCATACTGCTAAGTGTCGGCCACATGGCACTGACGTGGCCGACTGCACGTCGGGACCCAACGTGGGGCCCTATCCTGCTGACAAGGTCCCTATGCTGTGTTAGGCCCGCCATGGCTATGGACCGTGCCAGGGCACACTACTCACAGTGTCTTGCCCTGTTGGACGTGTACGCTGGACACGCCCCTAACTGTGGTATCTAACCCCCTGAGTTCCCTAGGGTTCGTCGGCACTGGTTACAGGCTCATAACACACGTCCACCTCACTCTTTCACACATCATGTTCTTTCTTCTACCTCTTTTGTTAGTCCTACCCTGTCAGTTCTTCTCCTTCCACTTTTTCTCCCGGACCACACCCTTTTGTTTCTCCTCGCCCTGTTTTTGCTCGTCACTACTCACCTACCGAGATGTCTGAGATCCGTGAGAAGCGTCTATGTTTCAAATATAAAAATCTTGATCATATGGGACATGATTGTCGCCAGCCTTCCTCCGCCACTGCAGTTTATTTTCATGAGGCCGACACACCTGATGATAGTCCCGATTTCGCCATGTGCCTTCACATTTTAGATGATGATCCCTCAGTTGTCATTCTCCTCGGCACACCTCCTAAGCTTCCATCCAGGCCTATTGATGTTGCTACCTGCCATGCTCAGCTTGCTTATGCTAATTGGGCCGGTAAGCCGCCCCCCCCCCCCCATATTCACCTTCGCCTCCATATCACTAACCGTGAGTCCGTCTGCGAGCTCATTGCCTTAGTTGACATAGGCAGTACTCACTCTTTCCTCAACAGTCATATCATTCCCCACATTCGTGCTACGCTAGTTGCTGCTCTTCATCCCCTCCATGTTCAAGTTGCCAACGTACATTCTTTTCCTCGCACACGAATGTTTCAGTAGCTGGTATACTACATTGAGATTTCCTTGGACAAGCAGATTTTAATATCATTCCACTTATACGTTATGATCTCATCCTTGGTGCTAATTGGTTTACCTCTCTGGGAGCAATTAATTTGAATCTACAACAGCAGAACTTAACATATGTGCTTTTTGGTATTGATTCTTGGCAAGATTATCACCTCATTTCTAGGAAGCAGTTTATGCGGAGCCTCTCGAAGGCCCATTGTGCAGCACTTCTTTCCATTCCGCTGGTCCAGCCTATTGTGGATGCGCCACCTCTGAGAAGAGGACTGCTTCGTGAATTTGAGCATGTTTTAGTGAGCCGACTCAATTACCAACTTTACGAGAGACGTTGTTCCTTCTGCATCACCTCCTTCTCGTCCTCCTAATGAGCATAAGACTGCCTTCCGTACCCATTTTGTGTTCGTATGTTGACCTTGCTATACACTTTCGTCGGCCCATTCCCCATTTTGCCACCATCGATTCTCCACTTCATGCCTTAATGAAGAAGGATACCCCTTTTATTTGGAGTCCTACGTATCAGTTAGCCTTCGCTACCTTCAAGATTGAACTTACCACTACACTCGTTTATGTCTTCTAGATTTTGACCAACGTTTTGCCATTGAGATTGATGCTAGTTCGAGCTTAGGTGATTTATTACGTCAACGTCAGTGTGTTATTGCATATGAGTCTAGACGTCTACATTCATATGAGTAATGTTATACCACTCATGATAAGGAGTTGCTTGCTATTATTTTTGCTTTGAAGAAATGGCATCATTAGCTTGACCATGTTCCTTTTGACGTCTGATCACCAATCTCTTCGTTATCTGGATACGCAAAAAGATCTTAGTGATCGTCAATTTTTATAGTCTTTCCATTTTGATATCCACTATAAACTTGGTAAAAGTAATGCTGCTGCTGATTTTTCGCACATCACGTGGTCATGATTCTTGTCTGTTGGTAGATTGATAGGTTTTCTAAGACAAGTTCATTTCATTCCAGTCAAAAGTACTATTAAGGCAGAGTAGTGTGGTCGTGTTTTTTATTTCTGAGATTTTTCGCTTACGTGGTCTTCTACGATCTATTCTCACTAATCAGATATCAAGTTTACATCAAGTTTTTGGACAGAGTTTTTTTCCGTTCCTGCCAGCTCCTATTCTACAATGCGCTTATTGCATAGTCGTTGCCATTTGCAGGTTCAGTTTTTTGTATAGTGGGATGACCATCCTATTGAGGACGCAACATGGGAGCTTATTGATGTTTTTTGCCATACTCCCATACTTGTTAATCAGGCTCGTTCCCTTGCAACTACCATTGCTTCTCAAGATGCTCCTACTCACCTTGACGTTCCGTCACCAGACAGAGTATCGGAGGCTGCTTTACCACACTGGTTCTTTTCTTACTTTGGCCACATTGGGGGCAATGTTCTTCATAGTTGGGGAGAGTTATGGACTACAGGATACTAGCTAACTGGGCTACTTTGCATATATTTCATAGGCCTTTTCACTTTCACTGGTGTTTATGCTTTTGTTTTTAGTTACACATTTTATATTATTCATGTACATGCCCTAGAGCCTTTTTTATGCTTATGACTAGCCTTGGGCCTTATTTCTGACATTGACTCGCCAAGTGCCTTAGTGAGTCATATGTGGAGCCTTTTTAGCTAATATTATAATTTAGAGGGGCTGTAATGTATTATAGGTCCAAATCGTGACATTCCTCACCTACCATTTTGATCATTCCTGGGTCGAGACTCTTTGAAACTTTCAAATACTGCTATTGTGTGCCTAGAAGAAACTAACTTCCTTACATTTCTTTCTGATTTTCAGTCAAAAAAAACTCCCAAGAGCTAACACATATTCCATTCTTGCTACCATCTTCATTTACTTGCGCACTCGAATCGTACTATTCGCATCCAGAATCTTCAATGAACATTATGTACACTATACTACACAGAAATAAGAAAAGATTTGCAATGTTTAACTACGTTCAATCCAACCAATTTTCTAAACCAGCAACTCCATCATGCAAAGCATGAATTGAAACAAAATTTTGCTCTTGCTATCAGCAAACAAGACTAGATTCACATCAAAGAACATCAACATTAGTTTCCAGAAGAATATGTAGTGACAAACTTCCCAAGCTATGACCATTTTTAGTGAAGGCTAGCAATAAAGGACAAAGCTCTTACATTTCTACAAATTGTTCAGACAGATGCCAGAAATGGATCAATGTTCAAACCTTGATCTTCTTAAAGAGATTAGGAATGTTCTCATCATCAAATGGCAGACTTCCACAAAGAAGTGCATACAAAATCACGCCACAACTCCATACATCCACCTCAGGACCAGCATAGAGCTTGCCAGAGATAACCTGTGGTAGAAGCACACATATGAAAAGATGGCATGTACACAAAACTTTAACTGATGACCACCAGAAAGAGAGAGGATACTGAAATGACACTGCTTACAGCTAGAAAGTGTCTTTCTAGATACTTCTGGATTGTGTCATACTAGCCAAAGAGTTGTTGGCAAGCCTACCCTGTCAAACACGGTCAGGAAGTCTTTGTAGCTTAGATGATAACCATATACATAATCAGGTCTTGGACCACATATTGTTACTTGTTTGGACGTTTAGACCATAATGGTTTGGACTCTTGAGAACCTCCATGTCGAATGATTGACTATGGATTTATTCAGTTATCACTGACTTGGTTATTATTGGGCCTTCTGCCCCAGCTTGCAGATCCTAAGGCTCCATACAGTATCAATAGGCCACATCACCTCATTCTGGCTTGGTCAATTGATTACATAGCAGCTCTTACCGTAGATCAGCTTAAATATAGCATCAGGTCAGTTAGTCAATCATTTTATTTCCTTCATAATCAAACTGGAAAACATTAGAGCTTGAACTAGTTCACCTCCGGTGCAGCATAATTTGGGCTGCCACAGCTTGTCTTGAGAAAGTGACCATCATGCATAATATTACTCAGGCCAAAATCTGCAATCTTGACATTACATTTGGAGTCCAACAACAGGTTTTCAGGTTTCAAATCCCTGTGGACAACCATATTTCTGTGACAGTACTCAACCCCTGAGATTATCTGGTTCAACAAACATGATATCCTCCATGAGTTAATTCTGCCCCATAAGCTCCTTAACAATATGGAAAGGAAAAATGCTGAATGTTGCTGGTATCAACTACATACTGACGAAGATCAAATTTGGTGGCTTTTCTTTAAGAACACTTTAAGTAAGTTGGCCAATAAGAAACCTAATTAGATGTCGATATGCTAACCTGCTGAAAAAAACGACGGGCTTCATCCTCATGAAGGCGGTTTTTCTCAACAATATAGTCAAAAAGCTCCCCCGATTTCACATATTCCATTACAACAAATATGTCGCTTGGAGTTTCTATTACCTCATACAATCTGATTATGTGCGGATGCATAAATAGACGCAAGATCTTGATCTCTCGTCTTACTGCACAAGTATCAGCAATCTTAATCAGCAAAAAACATGAACAAAAGCTCAAACTCTTCATTTGTAGTGTGCATGTGAAAAAGTTTATGATATGATCATTAACAGAAAAAAATGCATGCTCAGATCTTTCAAAAATGTCGATGGCAGAGGGCATCAGTTATGATTTTGCATCTCTATAGTCCTTGCATCTACTAGAGAAGGAAGATGTTTCAATAAAAGCAGATGGGTTTGAAACGGCAGGTCTCGTAAATTAAGGAGCAAGTTAACAGCTTGATGCCTCCAGTAGATTAAATTTTGTATTGATGGTAGGAAAGTAACATAAACAGTCACTTTGCAATATGTAGCTCAGAGACAACAACGCTGTTAAAACTGTATTTACATTGCTGACCGATCTGAAATAGTCCACGGATTTATTCAACCATACAGAAAGACTGTAACCTAACCAACAAAAAGCTTCTAAGGACTGTAAGTGGCAAAGCTGAAATGGAACCTACTTCACGCCAGTAATTAAATACACTTTCATGACATGTACATAAATATCATTGGTAGTCATTAAAGCAATTGACACGTGGAAGGATGCTTTCAGCAACTCCCATTAGGAACAACTCGATAGATTGTTGGGGTTCAGTCTAGAATGATTCCAACAACTGAACACAGAAAGAGGGATGATTATTATAGTTTGCAGATGCATGTAGTAATGAAAGATCTTTATGATATTGTGATACCAGCTTTACGCATGAGATGCCTCATGGATTCTCAAACCATGGCATAAACAAATCTGAGATTCTTTCCATGTTACTTCTGACCTTCAAAACTCTCATTTCCTAGCAAGAGTTACCATCTGCTACTATAAGTGATAAGCATTAAAAGGTGTTGATCTGAGAATTCTCTGAGTTCAAAGCCTTATATCCCTGCTCTGGAAGAAAGTGCATATGACAGCTACTCTTAGGGTTGCCAATGATCACAGCATATCTCCGATGAGCATCCTGGACAAGGATTTCCCCACAAGCGTTTTGCCCACATGCATTTAAAGTGCGGCCCACTTCCTAGATATGCAATATGTGCCACTGTTTTCTCCTTAAATAATAGTTCCAGGATGTGCACTTAAACACATCCTGGAAACCAGAGCTCAGTCCCTCCAGTTCCAGGGCGTCTTCTTAGACGAGCTCTCGTTAAAGGTGCATGTGGGCAGGCTCCAATTCTTCCCATTTTGCCCTTATGCACAAAAACAATTAGATAACAGGATGATATATAGCAACAAAACAAATCCAATACAGTGTATGCAACTAATCTTAACGTTTCATAGCCTAGATAAAAGCTTGTAAGGTACAAAATGCGATAAGCAAGAGTACATAGAAGTTAAAAAATCTCAAACTATTCAACTAGTCTTACATCAATCAAATCCAACAAAAGCGGTTCTAAACTTTTGCTTTCAGTTGAGAGAGGTTCAGGAGATTGATGCAAACTGACAAAGTATACCTTTTTCTTCCATTTCCATGGACTTGATTTTCCTTCGATTTAGTATCTTAATAGCAACCTTATGACCAGTCAGACTATGCTCCGCCACCTTTACTTTCCCAAATGATCCAATACCTAAAGTCTTTCCCAACTTGTAATTGGGAAGGTAAAACTCTGCGCTGCCAGTACCACTAGAGGAACTTCCTCTTACGTGTGTAGGCTCCATTTTAGTCCTTGGATCGTCAAGCGTCAACAAAAAAAGGTCTGATTCAAGCTCATCCACCAAAGACCTGAGTTGGATAGTCAGCTGCCTTTATACCAAAGCAAAGCGCTCTAAAGCCTTCGCTATGGAACCCAAAAACACATATTTATTTACATAAGTTCTGTATTGCCTGCATCGTCAACTACAAATCCATTGTAGCTCTTAAATACGCGTACATAGGCAGCCGCACACGCATAGTGACAAACCTGATCTAAATCCGACACAGCGTCTCAAGCTCTTGCTTCATTAACCCTTGCCATAGAATCAAGAAACAGGGGATTCTCCAAGTCATCCAAAAACGAGCTCAATGTCAGCAGTACTGTACTGAAACTAACGAGAAAGGAATCGAAAAATATCCACAAATGGAAAACCTCTGATTTTCAGCATTTGCAGATCTGGTGAGCTTCTAATTGACCACTTATCGATAAGAAGTAGCAGTCTCACAGATATTTCCATGACACAGCTCCGATTATCCTTTCACTGCGATTGCTTTCCCAGCCAAAAGTCCATCACATCTAACTGCTCGCACATTGTACTACCCAACACTAATGATCGTGTCACGCAGCCAGCATGAAAAAATGGCGCTGTACTACTCACTCACTACCCTGAGCTTCTGCAGCCTTTATGTGCACGGATTCTTGATTAAAAACCTCCCCGAATCCTTCCCCGCCCTCACCAATACCTCCACAACAGCATCGGCAATCAAATGCGCAGCGAAGATCATCGCAATCTGCTCTATTTCTCCTCTCCCCCTCCCTCCTCGTCGCCTCGCCTCTCCTCTCCTTTCTCTCCTCTCTCTTCTCTCTTCTCTCTTCCTCCTTCCTGTTATGTTACGTTACGTCATGTTATGTTAGGTTCTGTTAGCGGCTGTTAGAGGTAACGGGACAAAACCTGAAACAGAATTGGTCGCCTTTAATTTTTTATGTTAAAAAAGAGACAAAAGGCCCCAAAATATCAAAAAAATTCGTGCCTAGGCTGGGCCAATCAGGGGGTGGCACATGTTGCCAAGGGACCGGCCTTCAAAGAGTGAGGAGGACCTCCAAAAAGTAGCGGCCCCATGTGGGTTGATAGAGATAGGAGCTTTTGGGGAAAAGTTGAGAGGTTCTTCTTTTACCCTTGCTATCGCGCTTGCTTTGGAATATCAAAGTTGCTCTCGAGATGGAATATGAATGCCACTTATATGCGATGACAAAGCCTCAATTTGGCCCGAGGCTTGCCACCGATATAAAATATCATTTTCTTGTCCTTGGCCTCGTGTATCTGGTGGAGGCAATGGGCCACAACATGGTACCAACATAAACATGAAGTGCTGAATTCATAGTTACCAATGCCCAAGCATGATTGGTTCTAGCTCTCATTTCTTACGCATAAACATGAAGCGTTGATTTCATAGTTATACCAATGCTCAAGCATGATTAGTTTTAGCTCTCATTTCTTACCATTTTATAGGTATACCATTGCTCTAACCAATGCTCAAGCATGATTAGTTTTAGCTCTCATTTCTTACCATTTTATACGTATACCATTGCTCTAACGTGATCGCTTTAAGCTCTCATTTCTTACCAATGATGAAAGCATCAAGCAGCTCACTCATGTTGTTGTGAGATCCCTTGTCAAAGCAACCTTGTACAACTATATGTTAGATGTTCTCATTTTTTTTAAACTTGATATGGTGGATGGTGAGTGACGAAAGCATCAAAAAGCAATGTTGTTGTTGTGAGATACGTTGTCAAGTCTACCTTCCACAATTATATGTTGAATCTTTTCATTTGTGAGAACTTGTTATCGTGATGGTGATTAAGCTTGCTATTTTTTTTTAAAATACTCTAAGGGGCTAGTCGAGACCAAGTCAATCGTATGGCATGTAAGTGCATCTAGATTTTACAACCTTGGCACATAAGCTTTTACAAAGCAAAAATGACATGTACTTTTTGTGATTTGTTTCCAAATTATCAACAATATTTCAGTAATGTGGACAAAACAAGACCTTGTTATGGCCAGGATGCTCCTTATGATGCAAAGCTCATGGGTTGTTGTGCATAGTAGTCAAGTCAAATAAGAGCTATACATATGCCCATCGTAGTTGATTATGAGTGGAACGTTTGGAGTGTATTGCTCCTCCTTGAATGAACCTTGGTGGGTGATGTATATCGCACCCCTTGTACATAATGAAGCTAGTTGAAGTAGCTATTGTTGTCGAAGAAAAAGACGATGTTGAATAAAGCCTTCAAGAAATGAACTAGAAACGTTCCAAAAGTTCTTCACATATTGACCAATATTCGAGAGCAATGTTTCACCATATACAACAAGTCTTAAACAAGATGGTACTATTCCAAATGAAAGTGGAAGTTCTCCACAATAGTGGAGGTGTTTACGTATTGCAACAGGGACCTAGGATTAAATCTCAAAAGGGAAGTCCCTGCAGGAGCCCACATGCGCCAAATTGGCTTAGCCTAAGTTATGGATGCACATACTAATTATTTTACATAATGATGCTTTTGGAAAGTAATATAATTGCAGTATGATAAAACAAATTCCAGTGGGAAAAGGTTTTAGGCTTGAATTGTTTTGGGCCTACAAAATGAATGATTTTGAGATGCAAGCTATTTTCATGATTCATTTCCCACTGATTCTAAAATACCAACCACTTTAGCGTCTCCTTTTAAGTAGTTGGCATGTGAACATGTAGGCAAGGTTAAACTTGGAAACATGTTCTTAAGTTAATTCCTTTTTTTTTCATGTATTCGTGTAGAATCTTTTGATCTAGAAATAAACACCAAAAATTCATGCGCTCAAGTATTCCAAATTTGCATAAAGGTTTAGCTTGAACAAGCACTTCAATCCAAGCAAGTTAAGATATGTAAGACCACGTCAACTTCATGATGCATCAAAGTAAAAAGCACAAATCAACATTTTTTAATTATTATAAGAACATTAGCTTGGAAAGGTATTGTCAAGCTCAAAGCAATTGTACTATTTCGAACATATCAATATAAAAGCATTGATTCCTCTATAGTTGCCGAGTTAAATAAGAGCTAAAACTTTGCCCACGAAAGAGCGGGCTCGAATCTTGGATGCAGCATTGCAAGTGGAGGTTTAGAGCATTGTGCTTGGCCTTACTATGATGTGTAGTGTACATATTGCTCACTAACAAGGCTAGTACAATATGCTACCCCACAACCACACCTCGGGCGGGCCCCCACTCCCCCAATCTCCCCCAAAATATAAAACAATATAAAAGCATTGAGAGACTTGATTTATGCTTTGCTCTTCTAGGTTTGGCATACAAGTCTTATAAGCTCAATGATGGTCACACCCAGTTATGCAAACTCAAAAGATATGGAATACTTTGGTGCATGCAAATAAACAAGCATCATCAAATTTAAAGTTTAACATACTTGTAGTAGTGCCTATTGTTTGATTATATCATATGTTTCAAGGACCAAGTGGGATTTTGAAGGATACAGGACAAGATTTGACATGATGTCAAATTCTAATGCCAAAACAACATGATGCATATAACCCTTGCTAATATAGTACATATCAGTGTTGTTTTGAACTAACAGGGGTAAACAATTGTGCCAAACTTTTTCGATTTCTTAAGACATTCATTACTTGACCACTTTCGGATTCTATTCTTTTTTCAAACTAACCTATATTTATATGAAAATGGAATAAGGAAGACAAGATAAAGTTAGTAGCTTTGCATCTTTTTTGAGAAACATGCACATGGAAGCTAGTTCATGAAGAATAGGGAGGTGTTGGTTACATCAAGTAGTGGATGAAATTTTGGACCATAGAAAGTGGTGGTATTCGGATGTCAAACAAAGACAAAACTAACCAAAACTTAATGCATTTTAGCTTTATAAGGTCAAATCAAAATGTCATATTACGAAAATCATAAGTTTTATTTTGAGCACATTAATTACTCACATGTGCAATATGTTTTAGGGCTTCCTTCTTATTTCAAATAAAATTATAAATTTGCTATATCACATACTCAATTGAAACAATGTAAGTTGTCTTTTGTTTAAGTTGTGTGGAGGAAATATGTTGAATGATGACATTACTTGGTAAAGCACAATCAACATTTAGAAAAAATTTGTATTGATGCAAACTTATGTGGGCACAACACTACTTCCAAACAAACACTAAATGAAGTTTGTAGTGCATTCTCCATCAACAAATCACAAAGTGCAAATTTTCTTTTTTGAAGATTAACTAATAACCATATCAAAAATATGTGTCTTGATAGTGCATGCATATCTTGATTCCATTTACATAAACTTGAGAGTCGAGACACATATCAATACTCTATTCAAGTAAAGCTTTATTTTATGTTATTAACGATAATCTTCAAAGATACATTATTATTATTTTTGCAGAAGTAAACCTCAAGATTAAATCTCTTAACCCGCTAATTTTATTGAGGTGGACTAAATTCCTGCAAAATGCAACATTAGAGTATAGCAAAATAGAAACAGTATTGAATGCATTTGCATAAAACTTTTCTAATATTATTAAAGGTGCACATATCAGGATACAAAACATTTAGGATTTTTAAAATGAGCTATGACAATATTTGTAAATCCTCTTTAAAAAAAGCCATCATCTATGCCAAACTATAGTAAGTTGCATTCTATCCAAGAGTGAATAGAATTAGAGTAGTTGCTCTTTGTTATTGTAGGATGATAGAACTCTGTCCAATGAGGAGTATGATTGAGCTTATCTCAAAGAATATAATAATTGCCATTTTGACTATTTATTGCTTTTACTACTACATACAATAGACCTTTCTTCCTTACACAGCCTTAGAATTGCATCCAACTCCCTCTTTCCAATGCTTACTGCCATATGAATCTCCAAAGATAGCCATTACACCATTCTTCACTCCAACAATAAGAAAACAACATCAAACGACCAATCACAAGCATCAACGGAAAAGAAATCCACTAAAAGCTTCACCAACAAGGTGTGACACAAGATTTGCTCCTCTCCTTAAGCTTCAACTTGCATACATTGTGATTACAACATAGCACTAATTGCTAACCGTTCAATTTTTATGCTCAGGTCCAAAACCTATTTAGTAATGAGCATCCCAAAAACTCGTCGAAGTTTGATTCCATCGACTTTGAAGTCATCGAAGTCATCGACTTCGACTTCTCCCATGTATATACTCAACTGACTCCATCAACATCGAAGTCATCGACTACGACTTCTCTCATGTATACATATATATATATTCGACATCGACTTACTCGACATCTCAATCAGCTCCATTCCATCATGCACTTGACATCGACGTATCCGACTTCTCGACATTGACGTACTCAACATCTCACTCCTACAAACTCGACATCGACATATCCAAGTACTCGACATCAAAGGACCTGACTAACTCCATCAACAACCCGACTTCGTCGTCTTTTCATCAACGCTCAACTAACTCGACTCCCTCATCAAGGAAAAGTCGATCCAAGTATTGTCAGAAGACTTTAAGGTAGTTCACCTACTTGTACATAGTCTTTACTACAAGGCAGCTGTAATCAATTAAGTAGGTAGAAAGCACTAACCTGAAAGACTTGTAAATAATATCTTTTTAGTTAGTTATCCATAAAAGATAGTTGATTAAGGGATCAAAGACAAAAGCTCTAAAATATTTGCGCGTCACTGAATTGCGCTCAGCTTCACGCCCATGTACTCATTTTTCTAATTTTTATCAAGAGTACAGTTTTTCCACTACTGGTTTGTTCGATTAAGCACTACTACTATTTACTCATCTTGATTATTGTTGGTAACTGTTGCACTTCCGATCTACAATCGTCCATTGTGCTACTTCCACTGCTATCCTACCATCATCGATCTGATATCAGAGCATCCGTTTTAATCAGAGCTCCTCTGATCCAATATCATTTGATATTCCTGATAACCCACGTAGTTTTTCTACATGGTATCAGAGCAGGTGGTTCAGTAATCTGCATTTCTATTGCAAGTTATCAGTCTTGTTTCTACCAAGACATAGTTTTAGCAAGTGCACAGTCAACAGTATTCTGATATCATTGTTTCTACCAACGACCTCGCTCTCTACACCATAATGGATCCATCTTCTAGTTCATCTCTGATCGACAAACTCGATGGAGATAACTACCATCTCTGGAAGTTCAAGATGAAAGTACTTTTTCTTGCCAAAGAACTATGGGACATCGTTGATGGCACAAAGGTCAATCCAGAGGTTGATGCAGCCATCATCACCAAATGGAGATTGAGAGATGGCAAGGCATTTGCCATGATCACTCTCAATATCAAAGACTCTCAAATCAACCATATATGAGCTGCTCAGACTGCTAAGGATGCATGGGACATCCTAGCACCTCTCTATGAAATCAAGGACGTCACCTCCAAACTTCATTTGAGGAAGAAGTTCTTCACACTGAGAATGTCTGATGCATATAGTGTTTCGAGCCCTCAACACTTTCAAAAAGCTTATGGAGCGGATGACTGCAACTAGCTCAGTCATTGAAGATTCCGATGTAGTTATGACTCTATTATCGATTCTACTTGATGCCTATGAAAATTGGGTCATGGCAAGCCCACCTAAGACATTGACCAAAAAGAAAGTGAATTGGGACTTGGGCCCACAATGCTCACAAGGTACTTTGGGACATGCTTCACTGATAACTTTTCCTTTTGAGTTTATAAGAAAAGGACAGGGAGATCATAGCCAAAACAAGTAGCCTTTGCCACCTCTTAGGTTTTTCATGCCACTTCACACCTATTTGCCAAATCATCCCTATGCCTAAAGAATTTATGGAAGGAACGGGGTAGAGAGACCCAAATTGTGTGTCATGTTTGATCAAGAAGAGAAGTGATTTTGTAAGAGAGATTGCCACCAATTTGTTATAATACTGAAATTTTCTTGAGAGAATGAGAGGTTTTTGCCCTTTTGAGATGTTTTTGTGATGTCAAGTCTTCTTCATAGTTTATTCAATACAAGCTTAAAATGTATCAAAAAATCATACGTGTGCACAAACATGCTGAATCGAAGCATACAGTAGATCGTTGGGAAGCTAATTTTGCAAGGAAAATTCATGCAGAATTATAGAATTTTCCGGTTAACTGAAAAATAAAACCAAAAAAAGGAATGCAGGCCATGAGCAAGGGAGAGAGAGAGAGAGAGAGAGAGAGAGAGAGAGAGAGAGAGAGAGAGAGAGAGAGAGAGAGAGAGAGAGAGAGCAGGAGCGAGCAAGGAGCAGGGTGTGAAAAATGCAAAAATAAGCTTGGTAGAGGCCAAAAATCTTGTATATAGATAAACACACATGTGTGGAACCTGTTCCCACGTGTGAAACTATTGTACTTGTCATGTACCATAATCATATATGTTGTACATATGATTTAATTCAAGTTCTAGTGGCTAAAATGGCCAAAAACTAGTTTTCTAGACATATGACACATGGCATCAGTCTATTGATTGCATGAGCCACATCCTTTGGTTAGGTGTCATATCCCATGTGTAGAGGACAGATCACACGTGTGGAATAAGCCGAAGTAGGCGAATTTTGACTTCTAGAAGATTTCCAAGTAGATCTCCATATAGAAGGAAAATGGACCAAAAGTGCTCAAAATAGAAGGTTTTGTCCAAGTGTCAGTTTTGCATGATGAATCATCACATGACAAAGCACCTTCACACATGTGGGATTAGAGGGATGATCAGTACCACGAGCTCCCACTTATTGTATATATAGAGCCACATTTGGCCATAATCATAGTGAGACACCAATCTTGGTTTTGGAAGCAATTTTGAGTGATTCTCTCCATTTGTCTACATTTGTTTTGATTGTTTTGAGGTTCTATCAATGTGTACTTGATTTTCAGGTTGGAGTCCGTATTCAGACAGTGTTTCACACGTGTGAAACCAGAAAGTACACCTACCTTCAATTAATGATTTTGTGTCTAGAATTGATCTAGATTGATCTTAATCTCAAGTAGATTGATAGATCAAGTAATCTGACAACCAATCCCTCTCAAGGATTAGATTGGGATCACTTTTGGTGCTTTTTGTACTTTTTGCACATGGTATCAGAGCCTAGTACAAGAGGTTTTGTTGAAATTGATAGAATTAATCCAAATCAAAGCCAAAGTTAGCAGTTTTTTGGAAACTAGTCAAATTTTGTGTAGCGAGTTGGATTTGATAGCTATCCTCAAAAATTTTGGTCATTTGACATAGATTGGCTTAAATTGAGAGTTCTAGAAAAGAGATTGAGATCCAAGTCACATTGTTCAACCCTACTCAATTTGTTTGAGTGATTGTAACGTTTGAAAAGAGTCGTTAAGGTATCTATGGCAAATGTGTAGAGAAAGATCCAATCTTCTAAGAGTTCCTTCCTTTGTAGAGGGCAAGATCTAGAAGCTCATTTTGTGTTGTTATTGGTGGAGAATTTGTATTCTCCTAGGTGATCAAATCTTTCTAAGTGGCATTAGCTCTTTGAAGCACAATATCTTAGTGAGAAAAATCACAACTTTTGATTTTGAATTTCATTCCAAGTCTTAAAAAGTAGAGTAATTGGTGGAATCCAATAGGAGTGATTGAATTCAATTTGTTGAGCAAAAATTGACATAGTATGTATGAAACTCAAATTAGTTCTATTCAACTTTCTTTGTGAGAGTGTGAGGGTCAATTTGTGATCCCATTTGATGTCTAGAATGAGGAGGAGTCCATATTTGAGTATTCATGCATGGTTGAGATCTTCGTGAATCTCTAGTTGTCTAATTTTTAAGCTTTGTGAAAAATTGGTGGTATAGTTTGTTTTCAAATAAAATCAAATTCATTCTAAATATCAAGAGTGAGATTATTTGGGTCAAGAGTCCAAAAGAAGTGATTAAGTTTGATTTTCATGTGTTTGAAACAAAACCCATCTTTTGTTTGAGAATCTCAAGTGTTGAGAGAACTAGTCAAGTGAAAAGAAGAATCTAGATGTCAAATCTTTTCATATCCATTTCAACTTTCAAAAGAAAGAGTCATTGGTATTTGATGAGTCCAATAGGAGATTGGATCTGATTTCTTTTGTGATTTGATTCAAAGATTGTGTGCTTTTGTCTTAGTGATCAAAGCAAAGTTTCCAAGTGACTAGTCATTAGTGTGAAGATTGATTCTTAGGTTTGTGAGCTAGATCTTTTGTAGATCATTCTAGATTATTAAGATGTTCAAATCTAGTCTCTTGAAAGTCACAAATTACATTTGTAGAATCATATCACAGGTTTTTATTCACATGGCATCAATAGGTGGCATCCTATTGAAGGAAAGAAAGAATCCTAAGTGCAACCTTTGTGGCAAGGGAGAGTTCTCAAGATGCTACAAAAAGAAGACCAATCCATCAAAGAAGAACCAAATCAAGGGGGCTGAGGAGAAGGATGGAGCTTCAAGTTCGAAATGCAAATACAAGAAGGACAAGTCCAAGGAAAGGTGTTTCCTTTGTGGAAAGGTGAATGAGGCTTGGAGTCTCACAAGGACTTGCAAGATTTGTCTTCAAGAGTCCATCACAACACATGTCAAATCTTTTGAAATTTTTCATTTGGAAGTGCATTGTTTGGTTCAAGATGCAAAGATAGATGTCACTTTCATGGAAGTAACTTGGATTTATTTTATGTCCTTGGAAAGTATTTTGCTTGGAACTTTAGATCAGCTCAAACTTATTGTTATGATCCAAGAGAAATCAATCAAGAATAAGGAGCACCATGAAGAGGATCTTAAGGAGTCATCTCAAGGTTCAAATGTGCCAAGGATTGAGGAGGAGAGACCTTCTCGAAATGTGATTCCAAAAGAAACTCAAGAAATATGGTTGAGTCCATGTGGCTCACATTTCAAGGGAAAGAGGAGCATATCTCATGTGGTATATACATCACATACTTACTTCTCTTATGTCATTTGATAAATCAATTTGCTTTAGTGAGATCATTGCATCTCAAAATTGGAGTAAGACCATACTAGATGAGTATGAAGTCTCCCTTGAGAACATAGATGATGTTCTTAAAAGGTTAAAATTGATTTTAAATTAATTAGAAAGCAAATGGTTATTTCATCAAATGTATGCTCTTGAGTCATGCAAGAGCAAAAGTGATTTGTTCACTCATAGTTTGAAAATTTGTATTGAGACAAATTGTTAACTCTTTATGAGAGTAAGTGAATCATCTTCTAGAGACACTTATCTCCATAATAAAGTATTTAGCCTCATTGGATCAGATATTAGCATGGTAAACAAGCATGAAGATATGATGCAACTTTGTTATTATAGCATGCATAGTCTTGCCAATTTGGATGAGTCTAATTTTCTAGATCGTGGTTACATGATGTTAGATCTTTGTGATCCTAAAAAATCAAGAAGATATCATTATTCTCTTATGAAGGAGCATGCACATGAAGAAGGAGCAAGCCTCAAGGTCAAGCATCTACATGAAAATTGGAAGGAATCAATTTTGGAGGTGCTAGGATGGTGCAAAGCTCTCAAGCTCATCAAACATGTCAACATCAAAGAAGCACTATAATGGATATGGTGATTTCAGATCAACATCAAGCTCATTGGCTGATCTTCACACCTTTTGAACCAGCAAAGACCAATTCAGCACATGGAGTCAAGTTCAAGATCATCATGTTTTCCATCAAGCTAGATTTACAAAGCTAGATTTTTGAGGAGTGTGAAAAATGCAAAAATAAGCTTGGTAGAGGCCAAAAATCTTGTATATAGATAAACACACATGTGAGGAGCCTGTTCCCACGTGTGAAACTAGTGTACCTGTCATGTAACATAATCATATATGTTGTACATATGATTCAATTCAAGTTCTAGTGGCTAAAATGGCCAAAAACTAGTTTTCTAGACATATGACACATGGCATCAATCTATTGATTGCATGAGCCAAATCCTTTGGTTAGGTGTCATATCCCATGTGTAGAGGACATCTCAAACGTGTGGAATAAGCTGAAGTAGGCAAATTTTGACTTCTAGAAGATTTCCAAGTAGATCTCCATATAGCAGGAAAATGGACCAAAAGTGCTCAAAATAGAAGGTTTTGTCCAAGTGTTAGTTTTGCATGATGAATCATCATATGACAGAGAACCTTCACACATGTGGGATCAGAGGGATGATCAGTACCACGATCTCCCACTTATTGTATATATAGAGCCACATTTGGCCATAATCATAGTGAGACACCAATCTTGGTTTTGGAAGCAATTTTGAGTGATTCTTTTGTCTACATTTGTTTTGATTGTTTTGAGGTTCTATCAATGTGTACTTGATTTTCAGGTTGGCGTCCGTACTCAAACAGTTTTTCACATGTGTGAAACCATAAAGTACACCTACCTTCAATTAATGGTTGTTCTTGTTAGGATTTTGTGTCTTGAATTGATCTAGATTGATCTTAATCTCAAGTAGATTGATAGATCAAGTAATCTGACAACCAATCCTTCTTGAGGATCAGATTGGGATCCACTTTTGGTCCTTTTTTTACTTTTTGCACACAGGGGACGGAGGGAGATAGAGGAGCGAGGAGGAGTGAGCAGGGAGCAGGGGACGGAGGGAGTGGAGGAGTGAGGAGGAGGGAGCAGGGAGCAGGGGACGGAGGGAGACAGAGGAGCGAGGAGCCAAGGGAGGAGCGAGGGAGAGAGCGAGGGGAGGAGAGAGAGAGAGAGAGAGAGAGAGAGAGAGAGAGAGAGAGAGAGAGAGAGAGAGAGAGAGAGAGAGAGAGAGAGAGAGAGAGAGAGAGAGAGAGAGAGAGAGAGAGAGAGAGTATGGCCCAATTGACACATGTTGCAACGTGACAATGCATGGCCAGATGTGGGCCATACCCTCTACTAGACACGTGTCAGTATGGCTGAAAAAAAATTTGACATGTGTCACGCAGCATGTGCTGAAACATGCTGATGTGGCGAGACAAATGTCATGCACACACTAGCCGGTGGTGTGCTGACAAAAAATTTAGACATGTGTCACACAACATGTGTTAAAACATGCTGATGTGGCGAGACAGATGTCGTGCACACACTGGCCGGTGGTGTGTACATCATCTTCGTGTCAAGCGCAAATTGGTGGACTACAATTTTTTCAAAATTGTGAGAACATATTAGCTTATTAGAATTGTTGTTCTACATGATGTCAAATGTGGGGGAGGGCATTTGTGAGTTGGAGACAATGGGGAGGGAAATTTTCAATTTATAGTTAAATTATGATTGGTCAAAGCTTCATAACTCCAAAAAGCTCAAAAATGGCATTTTTCATAACTTCTCAAAGCTTAGCTGATTTTCACTCTATTTGGCCTACATAGCCTTTCTACAAGCCGTCGGAATGAAGAAAATGTTCTCCACTAGTGATTTTTGTGCTCTAAAACCTACAAAGAAGTTGAACATGTGGCTTTTCTACCACCCTTAACTTTTGCAATTTCCTATGCTAAAAGCTCTAATACCAATTTGTAGGAATGGAGACTATAGATACTAAATCTATTCATAATGACACGTAATCATCCAGCATCGTATCCTACTCCAATAGCAATCACATAATCAATCAAATAGAATTTTAAAATACTACATTTCTTTTTCAAAGTTATATCTTTTGCACTTAACTCGCCACGGAAGTGTATCTATAACATATTTGAGGTCATTTTCAAGAAGATTTAGATTTGTTGAACTACTACAAATAACTTGTTAAAAACTTGCAAACACTCTACAATCGAATTTTAACAATGCTTTTGATGCAAAATTGTTGACCAAATTATGATTGATGAATCATAAGAGTCGAAATATTTGTGATTGACAAATCATAAATATATACTTAATTATTGTCAGTGGATAATAAGGAAATGAGATAATTTTTAAGTATGTCGAGTAATGTTCGACCTACAGAGTGAGTTAAGGATTTATAACCGTTTTTTGAAAAATCTAAATTTCTTTACTTGTTTTTCTTTTTCGTTCTAAGGATAGAACCTTTTTAAGGGAAGAAGAATGTTATGGCCATATCCAACTCAAAGGATTTGGAATAGTCCCTTGATATGGTAGACCAACTCTCTAGTTTCAAGATCTTAGTTACGTCTCAATTTAATTCCATGTCAAGGCCAATTTTGTAACTAATAACTTTGAGAGAACCCAAACACTCCTGTTGAGACATGTGGAGCAGTGCATGGCATATGACAGAGTTATGCATGAAGAATGCATGGGATATGTGGCCTAAGTTTAGCTAGATTATTTGGGGGTTTTCATGAGCTCATGCACACACTTCTTACTAGTATATGTATTGGTAGGAACTTGCCCTCCTTTATTCTAAGGCTTCGCCTCTGGTTAACAGTTTTTTCCCTCTCATCAAGCATTCACATTCCATGGCTCGGATGAGGTGATCTCTATCTGGATGGGTGCTTTGGCTCCTACTAGTCTCTTGTGATGTTCTTTCATATCTTCATCTTGGTTCTCTCCTGGTGGTCTTTACATGTCCCATACCACCAACTTTCAGAAGGTTCCTTTTTTCTAGACCTGTTTACCCGAAAATCAGAAAGATCAACTCGCTATCCTATACTCAAATATAGGATTCGATGTACAACCAATTTTAGGAGATACTCCAATCAACTTTCTATAAGGATCTAGTGCAGTATGCAGATCACAAAAAAAGCACACACACACACACACACACACACACACACACACACACACACACACACAATCGCCAGAGCTACACACCTCTCAAGCTCTCGTAGATGAAGTTAATGTATTACAAATGAAAACTGTACATATAGGAAACTCACAAACTGCATATCTAACATATAACGTTTGTCATCGAGATACAGAAGCACATGTTCGTTAGTCATTTCGTCATCATTCATCGAAAGAATATCGTCTTCCGAAACATGGATGGCAGAGATACTAGGTTCTCTTGGGCACCAAGCTATAGGAATGGGATCTATTATCATTAGTGGAATGATGGGCGTTTCTATGTTCGTAGAAGAAGGTAGAATATTTGCGTCTTCTGTAGCGGTTTCTATGCAGCATCTATTGGAATCGACACAGTCCACAGTGGCCAGTGCTTGACCCAATTTATAATACCAGTTGATCTTGTATAGTGTCCTTTCGGCTAGATTGGAACACTATCTAGCTCATCATATGTTGTAGATGACCAGTCATCATAAACCTTGGCGGGCTTTACGTGGCCAGACGAATCAACAGTGACTCATTTTTCGCTGTTGCCAAAGGTTATTTTGCTACGCTTTCAATCTTGGACAACACTTGCCATCTGTACCCAAGGTGTGCCAAGAAGGAGCTTATATGTATTTGCATCATCTAGTAGATCGAGAATGATGCAATCGATGGTAAATTTGACACTTGCAATACGGATTGGAATATTCGATAAATGACCTGCAGGGTTGGTTATATGCTGATCGGCCATACGAAGTTTGTAACATGGCTGATCTAAGGTATTGAACCCCCATGACTTTGCTAGTGACAAAGCCATTATGTTTATGCCTGATCCACTATCAAGGATAGTGGATACTACTGGCATAGGTAAGGTGATGCTAGTCCCCTTAGCAGCACCTATATTCATCAGATTTATGGGAATCTGAGAAATTTTTGGAAGCTCGGCTGGTTTTTGTTGTTCATATGGAATAGTGGAAAACTGAAAACTTTGATGGATATAACTTTGGAGACCTGTGAAAGATTTTATTGCGCTATGGAAGGGCATTGTGATTTGAGCCTGCAAAAGTTCAAAGAATACTTTGAGTCCCTGTAGGGGTTGCTCTTTTTCGAGGACCGGAGCAGATAACGAATCGTCCGTGTTTTGTTCCTCCTACAAAAGCTCATCTCATTATTCATTGTATTGCCTTTGTTCCACGCGTGGGTTTGGGTAATCTCTTGGTAATGTAGAAGCTATTAAGGAGCTTCTCGTATCGTCAGCTGGTTTTTTGAGGTTTTGCTACTGTTGTTGGTTTTGGCGTTGAGCTCTAGTAAGGACTCTAACAGGTTCTGATGAGATATGTCATGCTGGTAGGATCCTATTAGGTTGCTTTGGGCAATCTTTGAAACTGTGTTTCCAAACACAGTCTAGACATTCAGCATGATATTGGTTTTTCACCTTACAGTCGACCATGAAATGTCTTGTTTCGTCACAGATGAAACATATGTTGCTCATGGGTCCTGTGGCAATTCATAGCCATCCTGGATGGCTAGCTGTCCTGGATTTTCTGGGTTTGTGGAATACTCATCTCATTTGCACGAGCATGGAGTATCTTCATGATAGTTTTGTGAACTACCAGAAGTGAGTGTTGTATCCTGATGGTATGTGTGATCGTAGAAGTGATCGACAAAATGTGTTGGTGCAGATTTTTTATGGTGTCGCTGTGTTTGTGCTCCTACGTCTGGATGTCCCCTAGGAGGTGGACCTAAGAGTGCCAGTTGTGGTTGAGGTTCATGCTTGGATTGTCTTGGCAACTCTTGGATATGAATTTTTTGATTGTTTCGTGGAAGATATTTTTGGGATTGGTTTCGTGAAACAAATTGTTGTCTAGGAGGTTGGTATTGTCTTCCGGATTGAGCATGATGAAGGTTCCTCATATTGAAATAGCAGTAGAATGAGGTATGGTCACATTTAATAAAGAAAGTATCTGGGACCGGTTCATATGATGGGCACTCATTGCCAGTGTGTGCACCCCTACAATGAGGGCACCAGGTATTATCCCGTCTATGATGGATCTTGCCAATGGTAACTACAGATCATCTAGAATCAAACAGTCAAATGGAAAAGACCAATCAGACTATGGAGGACATGTTGCGAGCATATGTGGGCCATTGGCAGTCTGATTGGGAAAATCACCTTTCACTGGTGAAATTTGCATATGATAGTGCAAAACACTCAACGACCGGATTCAGCCCTTTCATGCTTATGTATGGTTATTAACCTTGATCACCGATTAGTGACATTGGCATGAAGAATATGAAGAAACAAAACATTTCTATTACCAAAGCTTTGCTAGCTTTCAGCCCTCTGCCTAACAAAAATATTCGTGAATGCGAAAGTCAAAAGACACGAAGCAGAAATGTTCATAAACACCTTGACGGAAAGACAAGAATGAGAGTAATTCGTGAAAGAGAATTTTTCGCGGTACAGGGGAGAAAGTCAGACGACGCAAAAGTCAAAAGACACGAAGTGACATGAAAATCGTCGCGACACCCTTTTCTGGCCTCACGCTCCAAAAAAAAAGGACTAGCAAGATCATGCAAGTACCAAGAAGTACATATATATGATCTGATATCATGACATCAACAGATACACTCTAGGTCGTGGCTAATCTGCTACTCTTGTAATTTGTGATTAGTTGTAGATGTTTAATCACTCTAATCTAGAAGTTACACGACGCGACTATATACCTTCTGGTTGATGCATGATACAAGAAGAAGAAGAAGAAGTCTAATGCTAATAAGCAAGAAGACGAAAATACAGAACAGAAGTCCGCCTGCGTGCAAGACAAGTTTCTATAAGCAGGATCCACAGAGATCCAACAAGTCCGCTAGTAAGTGAGACACGAACTCATGAGAGAATTGTATTTCTCTCATGCCAACGCACTGCGTGGATTTGCATGTAGTGCTTGAAGAATCAGAAAAATCAATAGTTGATTTTGTAGCCATTGCGCACATATCACTCTTATCATGTCTGATCTAGAATGCAGATTAGTCTGCTACTATTCGTGTGTCTGATTCACCTGTTCATTTAATTTCGCACCTTGGTTTGTAGCTCAAAAATGACTTTTTAACCAAGGACATGCATACTACTTCAAACGTCCACCAAGATCAAACCTACAGTGGAGAATCCAAAAGAGACATAGTGTAGTAGACCAAGTTGTCCCAACCAAACCTAGACCAAAACTTACCCTGCCCCTGAGCAACAAGAAAATAGGTAAATCGATCGGTAGAAGCGCTTCCCAATCCGACAACGTAGGGGTCGACAAACTCTCAATGGTTCACACATACACAGGTGAGGGTATATATAGAGTGTAGAACCCTTGCTATCTGCCCATGCACGGCATCCGCATGAAGGTTGTCCATCAGATCGTGCCAACCTCCCAAGCATGTCTACTACATGTAGGAACCCCTATCCCATAATAGCCAAGACCCATGCAAAAGCATCACGCATTTACACTCACACCTAAGTATGAATGCAGCACACATGTTATTACTGCATGCAAGTGGTCAATCCCATGACACTATTCTATCATTATTCAAGTTAAGTCTCGGCCCCAATACCCAAGGCACCCCCTAATGGTCCAAATCTTGTTAGGGCCATGACACTACTAAACTTTTTGACATGCAAGCAGGACCTTATTTTGTAAATTTTGCAAGCTATTCAATTGTAGTTTGCAAGATGGCATTGATTTTTTTCTCAAAATTGACACAAGCTCTGTGCCAATGTATTTTTTTTACAACCCATATTGAGGGCAGCGTTTTGTTCTAGAATTTGACAGCCCTTGTTAGTAGTAAATCTAGAATTGGAGAGACACACTTTGTATTGTATGATTTGAACTCGAGTTCTTAGCAAGAGACTTCCTGTTTTTTCTTGTAGAGAGTCATTTATTGACATTCATTGATGCCCTTGAAAATGTTAGTTGGAAAATTGATCTTTGATAATCAACTATTACAAATAGTCTCTACCAAAATCTATGATATGTATTCATACGAACACAATTCCTTCATTCATGTAAGGTTTAACCTACAAGACGTTTCTTTAAAGGTTTCAAGTTTTGATTCCACTTAGCCACATAAAGGATTTAATAAATTTTTGTAAACTCTTGCACATGAACTTTTCAAGACATCAAATCTTTAGCTTTATAAGTTGCAAATTCATCATAAACTAGAAGTGCTATATTTTACTTCCAATGTTCCCATAAAAAAAAGGAACTTTCTGAACAAAATTTCAATTGGATAGTAAGAAAACTCCCATGCTATCTATCTATATCGTAATTGCATGATCTGATCTGAAACACAGTCCTCAAAACCCAATTGAGATTTCCCCAAACATGACAGTTTCTTTTATTCTGGTTTTTAATTTTGATAGGTTTTATTGGTTTTAGAGTTTAGGTTTTTATTTTTAATCTTTTCAATCGATTTTTATTTCTTTGTAAGTACTCAAAATAGCCAGATGCAGTGGAACACATTCCACTACATATACATTCTGAAAAGCTTTTCTTTTTTCAACTCAAAAAATGAAAAAATATATCTAGAAGTAGATTTTCAACATTTTTTTAGCCCTATGTTTTTTTAAAAACACTTAAGCTAGTTAAAACACTAAAAAATCAAAAAACTAATCAAAAAAATAAAGTACAGTACAGCCACATTTCAGGAAAACCCCAATTAAACTTCCCATAACGTGTTTCAGAACGCAGGCTGCATATATTTGTGTGGGCATGTGTGTGTGTGTGAATCAATTTCCTTGATAAATGTTCTGAACTTGAACACTTGAAAAAGAACTTGGAGAGTTGATAATATCGCGAATGTCCTGGACTTCGAGCAAGATTGATTCTAGATCAGTTTGTAAGAGAATGTATCTTTGATACAGAACCTTTGATCCTTGCAACACCAAATTTGAAGGGAAGATCGACTGAATCTTTCAAACACAATGATTTCCCATGACAAATTTCATACATCTCTGAAGAAACAAACAGCTTAGATGTTGTATGCAAGGATCTCAGTCGTTTTCAACAGCAAATTTTCCCACATGTGGTGAGTTGGTGTATTGTGCTTGAGTTGAGCTCCCCCACCTAGGTTCGGTTCTTTGCGATCCCATGGGGTTGATAATACCAAAAAGCATTTTCAATGGAACAGCAGCTGAGGTTTTTTGTTACTATCTGCGTGTTGCCATAGAATTCATGCAAAAGAGAAATAAAAGAACATTAAGTGATGATTAGAACTTGAATTGACTGATTCTTTTAGACGACAAACTCTTGCGACAAATTTCATGATATGCAAGGATCCAACTCATTTTCAACAGAATAGCAAAAAAAGCAACTGGGGTTTTTTGTGATTCTAACATGCAACAAGAGAAGAAAAAGACCATCTGGTGATTCAAAGTCGAAATTCACAGAACAAAATCTATGATTCCGGTAAAATTTCTTCATTTCCATCATTCTCTTCCTGAACAAATGAAAAAGCAGACTGCAACTGCTCCTAACATGCCTGTGTACGTGCAAAAACTGTCCCATATCTGACAAGGGTTACATGTGGTTCTATGGATTTCATCTGAAAAATAGATTTTGCAATATCATCCACGAAATGCAAGGAAGCAAACCAGTACCATCATCAACCAAATGGCAGCTCTCATCCAAAGAAAAGACTCCCTTGATATCTACCTCCTGCACAGGTCGTCCCTTTTCAGATGTAAAGAATGGGAGGTGAATAGATAAACACATACTAGATCAAATACCCATGAGCTAGTGCGCGAAAAACAAATAGGGTGCATTCCCTGCTCAGATGCGGCCATCATCTTACTTTCCAATTCCACAAGCTAGACTAGGCTCACCAAGAAACCTCCTTTAAAGGGCCACCCAGAACACAAATCTAAACCTATGAAACATATGGATGACAAAGATCCAAAGAGGCATGAAAGTTCCACTGAAAAGTGATTAGTTCCAGATTCTACTTCATCCACCCAGAGTCCTACAGACGTTTTGCTTAACCTTGATCTGATCTGGACTAGAATTAATCTGGTCAACTTGAGTCTTGGCCAACAACCAAAAATAAATTAATAGACACTTTGAGACTGCCCATCACGCAATGCATCATAGGGCACTCCAAATGTGGTACACAGCAAATTAGATTATGGGAAATGGTCACAGTCATCTGTCCCATTATCCTAGTACAACTTCTTTAACGATTGCACACGCTGTGCCTTATGCACATCCTGCTGCAACTTTTGTCGTCTCTTCTCTGAAGTTGAAAGAGCTTTCTCCATAGCCTTTTCTTTGCGAAGCTTCACCGCTCTTCGCTTTTGAGATATTTTGTTGATCTTTCTGACAAAATGAAAAAAGTAAGCCTCGCTTAAATTGTCATTCATTGTTATGAAGTGAACAAGATAATAATAAACACTTTAAGATTTTTCCATTAAGTATTTCCGTATTTAGTAAATGCATGTTAATGTTCTTACTTGCTTCCTGAACCTGAAACACCTAACGGACTTAGTTTCTCTGCGCCAAACATCGCCCCTGCCGTTGGACGCTCAGATGTATCCATAGCTGCAGCATTCAGAAAAGCATAATTCATTAAGTATCCATGGATGCCCACCATCAAGAAAATTAAAAATAACAAAGATTCAAAGCACCGTATACGATAAGAAGAAATGTGATGCCACACAATAATAATAACATCATAGAAATTAAAAATGCATGGTAAAGCTTCAAATCTGAAATACTAACTAGAATTGAAACAGGTTGCTGTATAACAATTGTGCCATAGGTTTTAAGATTAAAAGAGTGGAGTTCAATACTAACTTCTACAATGGAATATGAAGATGATTGAGGTGCTCTTCTTGAATTTAAAGCACCAATTAAACTGACTTTTTCAAAACTAGTTTGCTAGATATATATGTCTGAGGAATCTTCCAGATTAACCATGCAACTGTGTGTGCTCAGTCCTCATATCAGGTATTGATTTTAAAACACAAATCATTGTACATACAGACCACCACATTGCAAGAACCATCTGTCACTACCTTCTCAATCATTTATTGTAAAACCCAACTGTGCACCAAAAATTAAGACCAAGAAAATCACACCATTTAATATCACATTTTTGACACGGGTACATCTGATCTTGCCACTTTGTACAGTCAGTTAGCTGAACAGTAGCAGTAACAAGTAGCTAAATAGACTATTTATTTGAAGGGGATATTGGCAGTTCAAATATGTCACGTTAGTTGGGAACTGTTAGCTAAAGAGCTGGTGGTCATGTGAACAAGCAGGCCATGGGGCCAACAAGCTGATCTTGATCAACTTGAAAGATTGTTCTGTAACCGGGATTTATTACACTAATGCGAATGCACTTTTGTCTGTAGCAATCTTGCTGCCTAGTGTTGTATCGATGTTTATCTTTTTCCCTTTATGTACTCTTATGCTATGTCACTTAGCTGTTTGCTTTACCGAGGATCAGACTATTAAGATATAATAATCCCACACGGCTTATGGGCCCATGCATTGCACTCCCTGATCATTGATCCCACAATAGCATCCACAGCATGCAAGGAAATCAAGGGGGGCACAAATTGATGGATTGACAAACCCAACACGCGATCTTCCACAACCCATCATGGAGATGGCCTTCGAGATGATTAGCATCACTGACTCCTGGAGGCGAAAAGCTAGAAGAAACCAAGTACAGTATGGAATGTGTAAAGAGGATGAGGATTGTGGGGAGTAGTGGAGGGCAAGAAGAGGATCAATCTTGATCAAGAGGCCAAGAGACCGAGCTCAAGCAGAAGCACTCTATGCCAAGGAGAAGGCTTTCTATAGTGATCTGATTTCTTGCTGCGGGACCTTTCAATCTCACAGGTGCAGAAGGCAACCACGACAAGGCAGTCTTGGATCAGTTATGTATTCACGAGGCTGAAGGGACACCTAGCATATTATTGTTGCAGAGACAACCGCAAACACCAAGACACCTAAAAATGGAGGCAGCAGTACCCAACATGCTACAACAAAGCAGCACTGCAGAGCAAATGCACCTGACTATAGGTGATAGGGCACAATGTACGGGCAGGTTTCTTAGAGGATTTTCTGGGGCAAGCTTTCAAATCAGCAGTAGGTATTGTCAATTGTTGTCTTGCCAAAGCTCTTATGGGTAAGGCACAAGGAAAACACTGGACAGAATAAATTCTGACTCTGTCACTTTTTCACACTTTTGTGTGCAGGGCCTATGTCCACGACAGAAGACTAATAACAAATGAGACTCTAAAAGCACACAATATGAATTTCTGTAGTATTGTGATGATATTAAGGCAAACTGGTTGCATGATCCTGTAAAAAGTTTGTTTGTTATAAATTGGAATGGAAGATGGAGTTCGCAAATCCAAGAATACTTTTCAAATACACCAAGGGAGTTCATCACAAAGAACACTTTATAAATCCAGAGAAAGGAGCTTAGGGTCAGTCAAGACAAGTCACAGGAAGACAAGTCACAAGAAGAGAGTGAAAATTGAGAAAGGGAGGCTGAAGAGGTTCAGCTGCTCAAGGGCTCCAGAGGTGCTCTGCTAGGACAGTTGGATATTAATCTCACTTCATGTGAAGAGTAAACAAATTTCAAAGCTGCTTTTCTGCAGACAGACTGCATTTTTACACACAAAAAATGACAGTCTGCAGAAATGCACGAAAATTTGCAATGTCCGTAGAAATACACAGGATTCACAGCCATCTCGACAAATGTTCGAAGGTGTCCAAATAACATTCAAAGAATGTTCTAAGGACCCCAAAGAAAATGTTCAAAGAAAATTTACCGAATCTTTGAAGGATCCCAAATAATGTTTAAGGAGGACTGAAGGAGAACGTTCGAATTTGAAGAGGTTCGAACGAATTCAAATTTGAGCAATTGGAGCCCGAAGAAATTGTTAAAAGGAAAAGTGCTGTTAGCTAATAACAATTTCTTGTAATGTAAACTAGTTACCATTCTTATATATATATAGGTCATAGAATTAATGAACCGTGGGCGGTTCACCACGGTTCTGAGAACCGTACGGTTCTCAATTTTTTTTGCCAGAACCGTGATGAGCCGCGTGTAATTATTAATTAATTATTTTTTATATATTATTGTGTGGGAAGTCAGCGGGAAGTCATGCAGTGGAATCAGTGGAATTAATTCAGCGGAAAGTCAGTGGAATTAATTCACGGAAAGTCAGCGGGTGGAATCCTTCCTCTGGAGTCTGATGGAATGCATAAGGCGAAGACATGTGAAGTCATGCAGCGAAATCCTTCAGCGGAAAGTCAGCGGGCGGAATCCTTCCTCTGATGGAATGCCTAAGGCGAAGAAGTCATGTGAAATGGATTCTCGAATTTGCATGACATGATCGTAGCCAAAGCAGCAGGATCGTCCGTCTGTGAGTGTAGTGAATCAGCATCATGCCGCATCACTGGCAGGAACTCAGTTTTTCGCTCGTGAGGTTCTGCCTGAGCTTGATGAGAACACCATTGGGGGGGTTATCAAGTTCTTATCAACCGCTATGGCATCGAAGGCGCTGTGGCATCGAAGGCAGCAGACAAATAGGATTTTAAATATTAATAATTAATTAATCAATAACAAGAACCATACCACGGTTCATGAACCATGGTACGGTTCACCCAACGGTTCTTGGGACCCACGGCTCCAAGAACCGTTGGTTCTATGATATAGGTTGTCAATGCTTCCTATAAGGGGTGCAAACACTCTTCCAAGAGTGCACATACCTGCTGTATATTCATGCTCTCTATAGTGATTTCATAGTAGCTAATGGTTCTATTCATTAGTGATTCATTGCAATTTGTTGTGACGTAATTCTTTGTAGCAATAATTTGCATAAAGATATTTGCTATCACTCTTATTTGCAAATTATTATCTATGGTTTAAAGCTTCTAAGTAGTTCAGTTCTCGGTAGAATGAATGATCAGCATTAGGCTACATTAGACTACGTTGATTCAGATCATGGTGGTCTATGACACCTCAGACACTAGTTCTCTATGTTCTGATATATCTGTTTTGTTATTTCAGTTCCTTACATTCATGCAATTACTTCAGATTCTAAGTATCATGAATGTTTGTCACATGTGTTTCAGCAATAGCTCTATTTAGAGTGATCATGTCTTGATAATAAACCACAAGTAATTCAAACTTTGTGCAGAATGATTCTTGCATAAAATTATAATGATTCACAATAACTCTGAACTTTAGTTTAGAGTGATTTATGATGCATCCAAGCTTTTCTTGAAAGAGCAAATATCATCCAAACCATACTATGAGCCAAGTACAGTGCCTCAGCGCTTGAGAGCGCATTCTTGAGATTCAAGACTACTAACACTGCACTCGTTCATCTCTAGGCTATGAGTGCCTTCAGATAGATAGTCACATTCTATTCAACATGTTCTCTTCAAATCTACATTTTAGTCATATACGTCTCCTATATTCTACATAACCCTCAGTCATAAGTCTCATCACAACAATCTACTATACCTTGTGTAAATATGGTGTACTGCACATTCTCTGATTCTTTTCAAGTAGACTATATCTAAAACTCTACATAGTATGGCACATAGCAAATCAAAGCACTCTAGTGCGTAAACGATAATAAAATAGCTCTTGATTCCGATGCAGACAATTTGCATTTATGAACGATCCCAAACACAAAGTTTATCTGGGGAGAACTTTCATTACTCCAATGATATCAGAGTATCATTTGTATCTTACTATTCCAACAATGGTATTTGAGCCTGAGTCGACCTTCCACTTCCTACATCTACTTCTTCCCAACAGTGGCATTAGAGCCGGTTCTCCATGAAATTTCTCAATGCTCTTATCAAAGCATGTTCTACATGAACGGCTGTTCCAACAATAGTATTTGAGCTACTGGCTTTGTTCGGTGGTCTCAAGTTATTTCAAGAGTTTCAATAGATTGTTTCATTGTAGATTTATCAATTATTGGTTATATATACTATGTTCCACTTGAGTTTAGAGTCTGCTCGTTATTAGAGATTTGAGTTTCCACCAATTCAAAGCAGATTTCCATTTTTGTGGACTAAGATCATGATGAAAAAGCTACTTGTACAAAGGAGTAATACATGAATAATTTACTGCAGTTCTTTGATACGACTGCAGAATCGTTTTTTTACTGCATGCAGTTTGACAGGTTAATGTGCCTGCAACAATCTGTCAATTTTCATTTTTTTTGGTTAATGCAGATTTTCTTGTTGTTTTCTGCCCGCTAGCATCATCATCTTTGTGACCTGGCTCCGTTACTAGCTTCTAAGCTTCTGTAGTTTTGATCGCTCCACAGCACCCTGATGGATGAATCTCACATATACGGTAATAGCCACAAGCATCTGTATTTGTTGAATTTAAGCATTCCAGAGAGGCCATTTGCTAACCTCACGGCCTGACGTATCTGAAGATCCATAAACGAACCCTAAGCCCGAATAAGGCGAAGAAAAGATGAAAAAAGAGCATCTGAAGGGTTCTGAGGTCCTTCCATCTCATGTTCTTGTACAAACTCTATTACATGTCCGCAGCAGAGGCATGATGATGCACATAAGGTGTTCATTCTACTCAAATATCAAACCGGGGAATAGAGGAAACAAAACCTTGAGGACGAGGCGGAGCAACTGCGGTGGAGGCTTGTGATGGAGACGGCGAGGAAATATCCATAGCGGCGACTCCATTTCTGCCGCTGCTGCTCTTCTTATTCTTCTTCCTCTGCTTCGCCATCGCTGCAGAAGCGCTGCTCCCTTGCCGTTTCCGTTAAACCCTACTTCTCTCTATGCCTCCCTATGTCGTTTATTATGGACGAGGTATCCTTCATGAGGTATCGTTCATGAAGATGTGGGCTACTCAGAACCTAGCTGCAAGGTTGTAGCTTACCGTTGCATGAACGATACCTATACCTGACGTAGCAAAAGAGAGATAGTCGGTCAAGATTTAAATTTGTTTGCACGGCACATAATCTGCATGTTCTCAACGAATGATGTAACGTCACGTGTCCACTATCGTTTATGGATCTTCAGATACGTCCGCCACGTACGTACACACACATACACACACACACACACACACACACACATACTAGTTGCTTGTGCCCGTCGTTGATGGGCAATGGCAGACGTGCGTCGATGGCGGATGTGCGCACGTGCGTGCATTCGTGTGTGCGTGCCCTAATGACGTTGTGTGTGTGAGTGCGCACGCGCGACTGTGTGTATGTGCATGTGCTATATGTGTGTGTTGTGTGTGTGCCATGTGTGTATGGAGGGTGTGTGTGTGTGTGTGTATGTGTATGCGTGTTGTGTGTGTGTGTGTATGCGTGTTGTGTGCGTGTGTATGTGTGTGTGCCATCTACGGAGGGTGTGTGTGTGTGTGTGCGGCTTAGGCTTAGGCTTAGGGTGGGTGTGTGTGTGTGTGTGTGTGTGTGTGTGTGTGTGTGTGTGTGTGTGTGTTAGGGTTTAGGGTTTAGGTGAGAGCTCGAAAATGTGTGTGTTTGTTTACGGAGTGTGTGTGTGTGCTGTGTGTATGGGTATGTGTGTGTGGGTCTGCATGTGTTTGTGGTTGTGCGCACTGTGTTGTGCGTGTGTTTGTGTGTATGTGTATTCGTGTGCGTGCATGCGTCTGTGCGTGTGTGTACTTAGGGTAAGGGTTAGAGTGGGTCTTTATGGATGTGTGGTGCGTGTGTGTTTGGGCTGAGCTCAAAACTCAGAAAATCCGGCCTGTGCTCCTTGGGATCACTTTGTTTTTGGAGCATGACCAAAATGGGTCGGAACGTATTGTGCAATCTGGACAATACGTTGTGGAGCACAGTGGTCTAGAATGTGTCAATTTTTTTTCAAAATACCCTAAAAATCACTTACGAGGTAGTACGTCAAGATCGATGGAGAGAGAGAGAGAGAGAGAGAGAGAGAGAGAGAGAGAGAGAGAGAGAGAGAGAGAGAGGGAGAGAGAGAGAGAGAGAGACTGTCGCATTCACAGGATTGTGTGCATTCACAATGGCGGGTTCTTTAATAGGCTGGGAGTTATAAAGTTCAAGATTTAGTTAGTTATGTTCTACATTCATTTTGGTCTGTAAATGTATGTTTGCATTCTGTTGTGATGCTATAGAGAATGCAAAATATATGCTATAGAGAAGAAACACACCTCTGAAATGCGATGGCTTGTGACTTGGACTGTGATCTGTTTTGGACCGCGATCTGCCCTGAAAAGCACACCCAGGCTGCTGAGGCAAAACACAACTCGATTAAGGATAAATCGCCATGTAGTCAGAATAAACGCGCTCTTGGAAGAAATGCATGACCCTTGGAAAGCACACCTGCCAGAAAAAATGTTGGACCTTTGGAAAGCTAATCATTCCAACATTCATTCACACACACACACACACACACACACACACACACATCTAATTAAGAAATGCTCTCATGATTTACTTGCTTGTTTCGGTCACTATGATCACAATGAACGAACTACCTTGAGTTCTTTTGATCAGACTTCGTACAACACTGTAAATGTTAACAATGAAAAAATTCATGTGAGCAGTCTTCTAATTCCCTCAATATGGTTGTTGCTACTAAAGAGTATGAAGAGTTGAAGTGCCATGAAATGATCATGAATTTACTACTCATTGATGTTTAACTTTCATTAACGAGGTCTCCTTTGAAAACGGTACTGCTTTTTGTTTAAACCTTTGGCTACACTTCGACTATTTCTGATATAAATGGTATGATGGGTTTAGTTATATGACTTGGATTAGACTTGTCTGTTAAAGTATATTGCATTGATGCTCTGACAATTTGAAATTGAAAGTGCAACAAAGATTTTAACAGTCAATTTCAAATTGTCAAAGCATTACGGTAATGCTTTGACAATTTGAAATTGATAGTGCAATAAAGATTTTTCTAATAGAAAAAAAGGGATGGTGTTCCGATAAGCATTTTGAAAAGGGTAATGGCAGATAGTTTTGAACTCTACTATAAAACTAGTCTGGATGTAATTGTTGACTTTCAAGCACTGATTATACATTGTTAGCCTTATAATTTTGTAGCTTTGAGTAAAGCTGAAACAATGTCTAACTTTTTACTCATGATATGGACAAAATTAGAGTCACCTAACTTGGCAATGACTACTTGTTGCGCATGGATAACAACTGAGAGTATGTGTAGACACCTGTAGTTCCCATAATAATGTCCCTGTTCTAACACGGTTGTTGTTGTGGATGGATGCAGGTGAGCATATTCTCCTCAACTTGGAGCTTTTGCTAGTTGTTAGGTTTGGTCGATATGATATGTTTGACTGTGATGACTCTATACGAATTTGATTTACTTTACTATTCGTATGTTTGGTATTGTGGTGATAATGTGCAGTTTTGTTTAGATTTGTTAGGTTCAAAAACACACACACCACTCATGTGTTGGAGAGGATTTCCTCAAAAATCCAACCATACTTGGCTAGATTTGCCTTGTAACATTTCACCAACAATACTGGGTTTTCAGTGTTTCAAAGTTACTATTGACATTACTATCTTACATGGGTTTGTACTTTGTCTTTCATTATCGTGTCCCTTACTACACTATTGTGTGTATTGGACAAGGTAATTTCATTGAAAAGTTTCAAATATGTGATTTTTTAACCATACAGCCTTCTACATTATGGTTGTATGACTTGAGAAATGCTTCTCAGGTAGTTATGTCACTGCTAGACTGGGGTAAAGTTTGGCTAGTATTATGAACTAGTTCGAAATTTGGCTGGGAAAAACTATTATTATATCTTGAGTGTTTATCTCAGTTCTAGAATGCTATTGAAAAATCTTAAGGCATATTTGATGGCATCATCTTTGAGAACATATGGTGACTATGATGACATGACACTATACGAATTTGATCAACTTTAAGATTCATATGTGTTGTATTGTGGCGATTATGTTCAGTTTTGTTTAGATTTGTTAGGTACAAACACACACACACCACTCTTGTGTTGAAGAGAATTTCTCTTGAATATCCAACCATACTTGGCTAGATTTGCCTAGTAACATTTCGCCATCAATACTGGTTTTCATCGTGTCAAATTTACACATGACATTACTATCCTACACTGGTATGCACTTTATCTTTTATTGTCTTGTCCCTTACTGCATGAGGCATTATAACCGGTATTGGACAAATTAAGCTCATTGACAAGTTTCAATTACTTAGTTTTATAACCATACGGCTTGCTTACTTTATGATTATAAGACTTTTCCTTCTCATGCAGTTATGTTACTTCTAGACTGGTGTAAAATTTGTCATGTATTGTGGACTAGTTCAAAAGTAGGCTTGGATAAACTATTTTCATATGTTTATCTCAATTCTAGGATGCTGTTTAGAAATCTCAAGATATACTTGACATTATGGTCTTGAGAAAATGTAAGTATCTGTTGACAATCCTGAATGGGAATACTTGTCATCAAAAAAATCTTTCATAGGGATACTTATATTTGAAACTTATTCCCTGTGATGATTGTTTTCAATTGGTTCTTATTTCAGCATCATTGTGGTTTCAGGTGTGCAGCAGGTATAACCACACTAGGTATACCTGTTGCATCACCTAGTGTGGTTATCTTGTTATGTGGGACGGTTGGCGGGATAATGCACACACACACACACACACACACACACACACACACACACATTTTAAGAAATGCTCTCATGATTTACTTGCTTGTTTCGGTCACTATGATCACAATGAACGAACTGTCTTGAGTTCTTTTGATTAGACTTCGTTCAACACTGTAAATGTTAACAATGAAAAAATGCGTGTGAGCAGTCTTCTAATCCCCTCAATACGGTTGTTGCTACTAACGGGTATGAAGAGTTGAAGTGCCATGAAATGATCATGAATTTACTACTCGTTGATGCTTAACTTTCATTAACGAGGTCTCCTTTGAAGTGTACTGCTTTTTGTTTAAACCTTTGGTTATACTTCGACTATTTCTGATATAGATGGTATGATGGGTTTAGTTATATGACTTGGATTAACCTGTCTGTTAAAGTCTATATATACTTATTTGTGGACGGTAATGCTCTGACAATTTGAAATTGACAGTGCAATAAACATTTTTCTAATAGATAAAAAGAGATGGTGTTCCGATAAGCATTTTGAAAAGGGTAATGGCAGATAGTTTTGAACTCTTCTATAAAACTAGTCTGGATGTAATCGTCTACTTTAGTTGTACTTTTGTAATTGTTGACTTTCAAGCACTGATTATACATTGTTAACCTTATAATTTTGTAATTTTGAGTAAAGTTGAAACAATGTCCGATTTTTTACTCATAATATGGACAAAATTAGAGTCACCTAACTTGGCAATGACTACTAACAACTGAGAGTATGTGTAGACACCTGTAGTTCTCACAATAATGTCCCTGTTCTAACACGGTTGTTGTTGTGGATGGATGCAGGTGAGCATATTCTCCTCAACTCGGAGCTTTTGTGATGACTCTATACAAATTTGATTTACTTTAATATTCGTATGTTTGGTATTGTGGTGATAATGTGCAGTTTCGTTTAGATTTGTTAGGTTCAAAAACACACACATGACACTTTCTATTCTGTTTTATCATTGTGCATACATCGGATGCCTAGCAGACATCTATAACATCAGTATTTAGAAACTTTTTTGTCTAGAATCACGGTTTGCCATTTCCAATGAGAAAGAACATGTGATCAGCTTATGTTTCACATGATATGATGCTTTACTTTGTTACGTTGGATCGTCCGCTCTTACATTGTAGAAAATCTCAACGCAATTCTTGGAATTTCAAACACCTGTTCATGGGCTACTGCACTAAATCTCAACATTGATTCTCGCTACTGCTCATGGCTGAATCAACGGGCTGCAATAAAAGAATCATGAGAATTATACCAGCCCTTCACGGCTGTTGCGACGGACCTCAAGGTTGTTTCTATCATTTCAACGGCTGAAAGATGGGCTCCTTTCAACGATCCTTTGAATCGGCCCACACATTACACGTAACCATGAGCGCATGGCAGATTCGCTCATAGTTTTCAAGAGTTTGCTCCTTCCTTCAGTGGTGCAAAGGTAGCAGCAAAGCAGCCTTTAACAACGTGGGGTGGGTTGGTTTTCAATGTAGGCAAGGTGCTGAAACTACTTCATAGAGATGACCGTCTACCCTAATTGAAAGGGGGATGACCTTCTTACCCTCCCCCCCTCCCTTTGCTATTTGCTGGGTATGCACTATTTGTTGCTCAGGTCAAAACAAAATAAAACTTGCAGTCTCTTCGTTGTTTGAATCAAAAGAAAAAAACGCAAATGCTATGGCTACGAACTATTTGCTGCTCGGATCAATAGACAACAACTAAAAGCAAATGCAATGGCTACGTACTATTTGTTGCTTGAATCAAAAGAAAAAAAAAAACAAAACCATAAATGGCTATGTACTCTTTCTTGCTCGGATCAAAAGAAAATAACCAAAAGCAAATGCAATGGCTACATACTCTTTGCTGCTTGAATCAAAAGCAATGACCATCTCTTTGTTGCTTGGATCATGAGAAGAAAATGCCATCATTCATCATTCCTAACTCCTTCTATCTCATCTTCTCTGCTCTCTGCTCTTTATGTTGCTCCTCTTTACAAATACATTACATTGCAATCATACAATACAAAGATAATAGAACTCTAAATACACTTCCACAAATGTGCTTTCATTAATTTATCAGGTGAGAGTTTTGTAACTTAAATCTAGCTCTTGGAGAGAACAGGTTGGAATGCAACCTGTGTTTTCCAAAGTTATGCCTTCAATCAAATACCATTACAGAACGTGACCAATTCTTTTTCATAAGCACATTGTCATCACAAAGACATAAAATGATCTTACTTGCCAAAATAGCAAGTTCGTGTTGCCAATCTAAAATCTTCAACAATTTTTAAAATCTCCTCCATTTTGAGCACTCTTGGGACAAAATACTCTGTTGTTTTAGTACCTGAGGGTAGAACAACTTGACCTTCCATAATCTGTTGAAAATTATTCTAAGAGAAAATTGAAAACTATTGTAAATGGAAATCAATTGTTCAAAAACTTGCCATGCTTACATAATAGCCATGAGGTTTTTGATGCTTGATACATTGTCTTTGTAAAACCAAAGCCTCCCAAATGGAGCACATAACTAAATTACAAAACAAACTCTGGTTTGGATTACCATGCTTCAAAAAGGAAGCAAAATTTTTATGAACATAACTGAACTGCAGGACAATGTCGAGTTTAGATTGCCACTGTTTCATAAGAGAAGCAGAACTTTTATAAACATAACTGAAACACATAACAACTAATAGTATAACTTACCAGTATTTCAGAATGAGGTCAGAAATTCTTCGTTGTGTATGATGCTTATCTCCTTTTGGTCTGTGTGACCATTTAGTTCGAAGTCTTGATCTAGTGGTAGCCATGTGCCGTCAGTTTTCTTGTATCTCTGATAGCTAAATGTGAGACTGGGCATTTTTTTTTCAATATGATAATAGAATATCATTGATGATCTTTTTATCCTGCATTCTATGTCGTTATTTGTTTTACTATCCTAGCCTTGATCCATGAGATCTGACAAAGCCTCATCTGATAAATCCTTGCAAACAAATAAAGTTGGTGTCCTTCAAACACATGCACTTGAGAAAAAATCAACAGATATATGCAATGAGAGAAACCAACTTAGGTGTACAATTTTCGAGCCAGTACTTTTCTTCATGGCATTTCTAACATCCAAGAGTAGCTTGCATTTGAAGGATTCAGAAACAATACTGTCAGGAATAGGCCACTCATCATTTTGAAACTTGGCAATGGAATTATTTCAAGCTTGCCAAAACCTCCATCTGTTTGTGGTATATATGAAGCGTCATAAAAATATATAGCACTATCTGCAAGTTCCTTTGGACTTCTTCCTCTGTACTTTCCAACATCAGAGTGAATCACATCCAATATTCCTACAAGGGATTGTGATGGCTCCCATTCACTTATGTTTGATGGATATGAATCTAAAAGAAAAAAATGTTGAAATATATAAATCGTAATTTGAAGAGTATGAATCAAAAAACACATGATTATATTAGAGTGCATACGTTTTGATATACTTACAGTTACATTTTTTATGATCATGAGGATTGATATCTTGTACTTTTATTTTTGAATGCAAATAAACATGTTGTACTAAAACTTTTGATATAGAGTGACCTTCGGGAGTTGTCTTAAACTCCAAAATCTTTGCTTTCCAGTAAGATTTGTATGTCATCTTTGTTCTTTTCTTCTGTCAAAAATTGCCCTTTGATGATGGCTGAAGAAACAAAACGTTTCTAATTACAAAGCTTTGCTAGCTTTCAGCCCTCTGCCTGACAAAGACGTTCGTGAACACGAAAGTCAAGACACACGAAACACGAAGGTTTCGTGAACACAAAAGTCAAGAAGACACGAAACACGAAAGTTTCGTGGACGCCTGACTGGAAGACACGAACGTGAAAGATTCGCAAACGAGAATCTTTTGCGGTCGAGCACGAGAAAGTCAGACGACGTAAATGAAATCAATGACGCGACACGAAAAATGTCGTGAAAGACTTTCTGCCCTCACACTCCAAAGAGTACCAACCAAGATCCTGAAAGTACCCAGAAGTACAAATATCCGATCTGATGGCATGATGTCAGCAGATACAATCTAGGTCGTGGCTAATCCGCCACTCTTGTAATTTCCTGATTAGTTGTAGATGGTTAATCACTCTAATCTTAAAGTTACATAGAACGACTATATACTTACTGGATGATACTTGACACGAGAGGATGACAGAACACACTTCTAGCCTGTAAAGTTAAGACATCACTCATACTCAAGGGCAAAGGATTATTCCCCTAGGTGGATGGCACAAAAGAGATGCCTACGACATCAGGCAAGGAACTACGTGAATGGAGAGAGAAAAACGACAAGGCAGTAGCCTTGCTATCATCTTCCATCGAAGATAGTCTCAACTTGACCTGGCTACACTCTCCAAAACTAAGAAGATGTGGGATGCATTACTCACCAGATTTAAGACGAAATCAAGAAGTCAAATCATAATGCTGGAAGATCAGTTGACGAATTTGCAGTGGGATGGAAAAGACCTCACTTCTTTCGTAAGGAAGATGAAGGATTTGTTTCTATCACTACATAACTCTGGAGCAAAGAACGTTGTGTCAGCTGAGAAGCAGCTCACGTGCATGTTGAGAGCCTTACCCAGATCATTCCAGACAACGAGGACCCTGCTCGCGAAAGATCCCACCATGAACCTCGAAAAAGCGATTGTCGAGATTCGAGAGGAAGTCGAGGCCAAAGAACACCTTGATCACAAGGTGGTTCTGACCAGGCCCTCTACGGCAACAAAGAAAAATCCAAAAAACAATTTAAGCCTAAGAGGGAGTCAAATCAGAGGCAGGATCGTGATCAGCAAGCGGAAGGGACCAGCAAAAGCAACTGGAAGAGCAAAGGGAGGTTGAAACAACAAGGTGCAGACAAGAAGACTGGCATGAGATGCAGAACAGATGGGCATACAGTAGATACATATTGGCTCAATCCCAAGATTGAGTGTATTCATTGCCACAAGAAGGGTCATGCAGCCGTGGATTGCCGCCAAAACCCGAGAAACAAATCAGCACAGAACAAACAGGAGAACAGCAACAGTTCATCCTATGTCGAGGAGTCCGAGAGCTCGAAGATGGGTGAAGAAAGAACGAATAGAAACTGTTCGACCGCCTACATCTGTGAAGACGTGTGTGCAGCATCAACATCTGACACACATGAGGTGATCCTAGACTCAGGAGCCACCTCACACTTCGTGACATCAATACGAATAATGTCTGATTTCAGAAGTGCATATCCTTCAAGATTCATAGTTCTTGGAAATGGATCTAAGCATCAAGTGAACGGTATTGGTTCACTATGGCTCAACACCCGGCAAAGACAGACGAATCTAAGACGTTCTGTTCGTGCCTACTCTACAACAAGACTTGCTCTCTGTAGCAAGAATAGCAGATGCAGGGATGCATGTGACGTTTTCTGATGAAACATGCAACGTGATTGATGCCAGTACCAGTACATTGATCACTCAAGACAAAAGAAAAGAAAACCTATATCATCTGAAGGTACGCCTACCTGTAGATCAGGTGCATCAGGCTCATGATGACTCGCCAGACACTATGTGGCACAGAAGACTCTGTCACATGAACTCAATGGAACTTTATCAAGCAAGCCATCATGGAGCAATAACAGGGGTCAGCATCTCGAATGCAACCAGTTCGACCATCTCTGATGCATATTTGAAGGGCAAGATGTCACACACTCCATTCATCAAAGACTCCTACAGAACGACCAAGATTCTGGAGCTAGTGCATTCTGACATATGTGTACCATTCAATGTGATCTCAGTAGGAGGTTCAAAATATTATATAACCTTCATTGATGACTATAGCAAATTTGCCAGAGTGTATTTTATTCAGAATAAATCTGAAGCACTTGATAAGTTCACAGAATATGTGAATTGGGCTAAAAGATGTACATGCAGTAAAGTGAAATAGATCAGAACAGATCGAGTGGGCGAATACATCTCGAATCGCTTCACTGACTTCTGCAATGATCGTGGCATCATTCACAGAAGGACTGCAGCCTACACACCGCAGCACAATGGTGTTGCTGAATGAAAGAATAGGACCCTGATGGAAGCAGCCAGATGCATGATGGCCTACTCGAAGGCTCCAAGGGTACTGTGGGCTGAAGCAGTAGCTACGGCCACATACATCTAGAATAGGACAGGCAAGTCTGGTGTCCCACACATGACACCACATGAGCTATGGTGGGGTAGAAAGCCCAATCTGTCCCTCTTTGAGTAGAGGAGCTTTTTGCATTGTATCTACTCCATGCTTAACAAGAAGATTTTCCATGAGTTTGATGCTTCACTAAGCTCCTTGATCATGATGGTTTTCTTGAGTGATGCCCCTATGATCATGCCCTTCCATTCATATTGTGTGTGGTTGTGGATTTAGAGTGGATTAGTTTTCTTGCTTTCCTAGTTGTGGATTAGATTTCATGTTTTCTCGTGGATTAATGTAGGAGCCAGCATTCAAATAAACTAAATAGGCTAGAAATGTGGCATAAATCTTGCATATTCTCTAACATTCTAGTTCTTGATGTTCTTGGGATGTCCAAGAATCAAAAGACTGGTTGGTTTCTTGATTCTTGGACTTCTAACATGCTGTAGATTAGTTTTTGTTTCTTGTTTTGTCAATTTATGCAAATAAAGTAGTGTAGAATCTGATTTTAGTTCATTTTGAAGCAAAGTAGAAGTAGGAATCCATCCTTGTTCAACTGAGCAGTAACGTAGATCATTTGTTGAACATTGGCTTGCATTTTGGTTGATTATGCATGTGCATTCAGTTCAAGAGTGACCCATCCGGATGTCCTCTGATAGGCAGGACATAATACTACAACAAGAACCCATCCCTTCTGCCTGATTTTGGGCCAACAAGAAAGAATATTAAACGAGCCCATTGTCTCTGTTAATAGGCAAAAGAAGTAAGAAAAAGAACTTTTACAAAACTAACAGGTCCTCTGGAGCAGGGTATCTGTCAATATTTGGCGCCGTTTTCGGGGATCGAACCCGGTCACCTGCGTGACAGGCATGAATACTTAAAATATACTACAACAACAACCTATCCCTTCTACTTGGTTTGGCATTATAATATCAAGAACACATATAACATATGCCATGAAGCCTGGTAACAGGCAGAAACGGTTCTGATTAAGTAAAGAAACACCTTAATAAAAATCAACAGATCCTCTGGAGCAGGGGACCTGTCAACATTTGGCACCGTTGCTACTTGAACTCCACGACATTTTACATACAGAAGAACCGCAACCTTGTCCACACTCAGATCCCAACAAACAAACTCCAAATCATTAAACACATCTGAGTTTCTATAACTTGAACAGAGCCACATCATTGGCTACATCATTACCCAAATCCATGAGTTGTTAGACTCACCAATCACTTGTAAGCAAACACACTAACAGACCTAGATTTCCTTCTATCCAAGCTCCCGCTCCTACAATTTTCTCACGCTTCAAATCTCAACAGGAGCCCAGCCTAAATCTCAACCGAAGGACCATCTTACATCTCAACCGGAGTGCTCGTTCAAATCTCAACCGATGCACTGACTCCCATCTCAACCGGAGTAATCTATCAGATCTCAACCGATGTGCTACCTCACATCTCAACCGACGCCCCTCAGTTGAATCTCAACTGGAGTGAGCTTTTAAATCTCAACCGACACACACTGTCCAATCTCAACCGACAGCCAGTGTTAGATCTCAACCGAAGCCCCTGTGTTGAATGTCAACCAGAGCTCCTGTGTTGAATCTCAACCGGAGCCCCTGTGTTAAATCTCAACCGGAGCCCCTGTGTTGAATCTCAACTAGAGCCCCTGTGTTACATCTCAACCGAAGGCGTTTTTCTGGAATATCGACCGAAGCATTTTTCTGGAATCTCGACCAAAGCGTTTTTCTGGAATCTCGACCGAAGTGTTTTTCTAGAATCTTGATCGGAGCCGAAGTGATCTCAACCGGAGAGCTAGTGTCAAATCTCCGCCGACGCATTCTATTGAATCTCAACCGACACACACACTCTCAGATCTCAACCGACGCACTCTGCTAACTCTCAACCGAAGCCCATAGCTCAATTCTCAATCAGAGCACTCCATTAAATCGCAACACAAGGTGTTCCTCAACTTACGGACCACCTCCACCTCCATCTCTTTCCGTCGCAAACAACCGCATTCATCCACATACACTTCACCTTCAAACTGCCTCCACATACACTCGCAAACAAATCACCTTCCGAACTACATTGCAACAGCCACCCTCCCACCGTATAACTTATCTTACAACATCTGCTATCAATGATGGTAGATTTTAGTGTAACCAACCCTGCCTTGTTTTGACAAGGGCATGTCAGAGTAAGTCTCATTACTCTACAAAACAAAAGGAATATTGCAATTGTCAAGGTACATTATCAATGTTGATGAATGCAAGCTTTGTTTGACAAGTGCACTACAGTTCTCACTCTATGTACAGTTTGTTTATTCCCTTGTTGCTCTTCATTCCTAGTGTGTGATTGATTTTTGCATGAGAAATACCTACTGCACGAGAGTCTTCCGTAGAGCATCTCAAGAACACATTCATCTATCCATCTTTAGATTTTCTTGTACAATAGTTTAGGATTTTTGAGAATTATGAGAAATCCATGTCAAATTAGAGATGATTCCTGCATCTCATTTCCATATTATTTCTTGAGTCAACTACAGCAAGATCGAAAAAAATTTAGTTAAAATTTGTTCAATCTTTAGTCCAGTCGCATGTTCAACGAGTTCCAACTACGTGTTCACACGTCGACCCAATCTTGAGCATGAATAGTTACCAGCAACAACATCCCCACCAACAAAAAAAATTTTTTTGGGGGGGGAGAGAGAGTGGATTTGCTTGGATCCACTGGAGTAGTTACGCTGCCTGCAACAACATCAGCAAGGTCGACAACCAAGGTCACAAGTCAAATGTGAAAAGACAAGGCTAAAGACGACAGATGGGTAATTCGAAGAGACTCAATCAGAAGAAGTATTCCAGTCATGATGAAGATCCTTCAAAAAAGGGAAACACAAGCATTGGAAAATCAGTCTCCTTCTTCAACCAACCTCTTGCCATACTTTTGCGCCCATTCTCATGTCTATCGTCCACACCATCTACCGGTGTCACCACCACCCTTCCTTCCATCTGTTTGTTTATCATCAGTTTACTGTTCTTCTGAGAAATTCCCAGTTTTTTATAGTCTTACCGAAGCAACAACACTTTTTCACAAATCCTCAGATAGTTTTCTCTTTGATTTGAAATCTCTATCTCCTCTTTCTGAGAGAATCTATAAGGTTGTCTAGAGACAGGTTGACTTCCTAGTATTAACTCAATCATGTGGTCTACTGACCTAGACGGTGGTAAACCATGAGGTAATTCAGATGGAAAAACATCCCTAAATTCATTTATGATCTATTCTTTCACTACTTGTTCATGATCTAAATTTACTGAGTTAAGAATTGCTGAGAATTCACAACCATTTAGATTCATTTCAAGAACATCCACAATTGAAATAGCACAAATTGAAAAAACTTCATACTCAAAATCATCCAATGTTTCCAATTTATTAACTATAGAAATCTGATCCAACGGACGTACAAAATTACTGCCAAATAATGTAACTACCTTATCACCCTCCTTGAAAGTGAGAACATGCTTCTCAAAATCAATTAACAGAGAAGGCGATTTACTAAATAACCATTTATAACCTAAGGTTAAATCAGTACGAGCTAGGTCTAAAACATGAAAATTAACTAATTTTGTGTGTCCTTGCATCAAAACTGGGAGCTTCGGGACTTTCATGTTTCAAGTCTCCAACTCTGCTCCTGAAGCTAGATAAACTTTATATCTATGATTGCTGGCTTCAGTTTCCAAGCTGAGTTTCTGCACAAGACGAGAATTAATATAATTATGAGTTGAACCACTGTCCAATAAAATACTCACTTCTTGATCTTTAACTGTGCCAATTAAATGAAAAAGTTCATTAGGCAAGAAAGAAGTAGTACTAAAAGAACATTCACACTCACAATCAGTCAGGCTAATTTCCAAAGTCTTATCATTGCCTCCTGAGATTTCAATCATGTGAGCAGACACTTTCTTCCTTTCTGGACAAAATTTCATCATGTGTCCAGGCTTCTTACAGACAAAACATAAGTTCTCTCTTTTAGCCTTTCCCGGGACATAGATTTCTTGAATCTCTTTCTCTTCGGCTTCTTGGCTTCCGATGCTGCTTGATCTGATTCGTCAAAATATTTTGCTTGGTCTAGACCGCACTTCTTACCCTTCTTGGTTTTCAAAGTGGTTGGAATTTGCACAAACTGCTTCCTAGATGCCACTACTGTGGAATCATATGCTTTTGCAATCCGAAACGCATCCTCGAGGCTTTGAAGCACATTTCACCTGCATTCGGTCTGATGGTCGGCTGACAAACCTAGGACAAACTGCCAAAGTGCCAACTTCGCATCGAATGATGGAACCCTATTCCATAGGTCCATGAATTCCTAGATATAAGAGTCTAAACACTTTGTACCCATCTTGCAGTTCACGAACTTCAGGTAGTAGGCCACGTCATCAGCAACTACAAAATCTTTCTTGAAAACTTTCGCAAATGCCGCCCAAGTATTTGGCTTCACCAGTAAATCTCGCCACCACGATGACGCTTTGTCGCGTAAGAACAACATGACACTTTCAATTTTCTTCTCATCAGGAACACCGTGCAGATTGAAGTAACTACTCCACTTGGCCAGCCAGTCCTTGATGACCTCAGGTTTCTTCTCCTTCTTCTCATCCATATAAACCTTCGGTTGAAAACCGAAATTGGGTGAAGACATCAACATGACCTCCATTTGTTGATCTCTCGTCAGATTACGATTATTCATATCATTGAGTGTCGTACTCAACTGTAACAAATCACCATATAAGATGGTGCACCCGGATTTGCAGTTTCTTCGGCCATCTCAATATATCTATCCTGAAAATTACTAAATTAAGTTAATAACAGATTAACTCATAGTGAAGTACTATTGACCAAAAACTGACTGAAATTCACTCCAGCATGGTCAAATCACTATCTTTAGTCAATTTCATAGACATTCTAAGAAACTGGAAAAAACTAAAAATTTTGAGTTTTCGCACTTTTAATTTTTTTTTTTACGTTTTTTAAAAATTCATAAAAAATCACAATCAGTTATCAAGCAATCGAAATTGAAAATTTGATTCACTGTTCGATTCTTAATTTTACTCTGATAATGTCCCTCGGGCATGCAAGACATGCGACATTAAACTGATTTTTTACTGTATGGAATTTTACGTAAAAATTCAGTTCTACAGAAATTGTCAGCTATAAAATCCAGTTTTGTATCTAACCGTCAGAGTACATGCGTATGACCACTCAAAATAGATCTAAACTACTCATGCATGTCAGAATCACTCTGAGAAACCACATGCAGACATTCCATGCAAGCACAGTACCTCAAAATAGTCATGCATGCAATCAGAACAATTGGAAATTTTACCAATTTTGCTCACAAAATTGCAAAACTTTAGATGCTCATATCTTTGGCTACATGACACCAAATTGGGTGTTGTAAAGCTCAGTACAGAGGGAGACTTAGTGAACAAGACACTTGCCACATCAGCCTACCACCTAGGACTCACACGTGCGAGTTCAGAATAGCCAATTAAGATGTAGGAGGGCGTTCTTTTTCAAGACCAATATGTCCAAAAACATGCAAACACTCAACCAAGCCTAAAAGTGATATCCAAACAGTCTTAAATGGTCTCTAAGAGTTCCATGAAGCCTTCATATAGATCCTATGAAGCAGTATGGGCTGAGAATAGAAGTCAAAATGGCTACAAACTTGATGGAATTGAAACATAAGCCTCTACCCATCAATTTACAGTTCTGATAGCTTGCTGGGAAGGTATAAAGGAATACAAAACATGCGCTAGAAAAAATCCAGAATGATTCCCTTATGGATTTAGAGAAATCCATCCCCAAAATTCACCAAAATTGGTCAATTTTTGACACTTTTTGACTTCCTACAAACCCAATTGCTGGAATTCTTGGCTCTAACTTCTAGGATAGCTTCAAAAGACTATGATTCATGTTTCACAGCTTCAATTGATGTTCAACAACCTCCTACCATTAATTTCATGAAAAAACAAGCAAAAACAATGAATTTTAGCCCTTTCTAGGTTTTTTCACCATGCCCAATTGGAAATTAATAGCAAGAACGTTTTCCAAATCCACATGCAATCCAAAATATAGAGTTACAACCAATCAATTAACCTGATCTTGCTAGATTTTGAATTCTACCCTCCATTTTGTGCCAAAATCATGGAAAACAAGCCAAATTTGGCCACAAAAGAGCCTAGAATCCAAATACATGGGAAGATCCAACATGCAAACTGAATTTCAACTACTTCAAAGTGAATTAACTTGCTGGAAATTTCAGATCCTTCACTAGTTTTGAGCTACACATGCTAAAACTCCAAAAAAGACACCAAAATTGATTTCCTAGCACAATTCACCATAAACCACAATGAATTTGAGAGAGAGATATGGAACATGCAAATTGAATTTGGGAAGATCCACCAACTTGCAACCTTGCTCCTCTCCTTGGATGAGAATACTAGTTGAATACCACCAAGCTCCGATGAAAAGCACCACCTCTCCAAACTTGTAAGCCTTGCTCTGATACCACTGTAAGGGAAGCTCCTTAGATCCTGCTTACAAATCCGAAACACAAAAGGATAACACACTATGGAGAAACTACCCAACCAAGTAGAAGCATCCAATCAATCTCTATAAGCCTCACCCCCAAGCCAAGGAACAAGAAGAATGATGTAGAGTGAGAGCCTGGCAATGAATCAAGAACCATGATGATGAGTGGGGCGAGTTTGGACCCATGATATAGAGCCAAAAGCATTCTGAGCACACAGCCATGCATAGCCCTATGTTCCCTATACATAGATTCACCTAGAATAGAGTCCTATGATTGGACCAACTATTCATAGAATTGGATGACCAAGGATTGTTGACATGCCAACACGCAAGCAAGAGACAAGCTTCAACCAATCAACTGATAAGCAAGACTATGTTATCTACAAACTAGTTGTGAAGAGTGTTAAATTTACACAAGCAAGTTTGGTTCTACCACTTGTAAATTGTAAAAAGGCCATGATGTGGGATGTCACATGTGCCAACAAGCATAGGATACTTTTCATAAGTCTTATTCCTAACCCAGCTTTGTAATGACACCTTTGGAATGAGGCCAAAATGTGCATAGATAGGTTAGAGATTTTCTAGGAGCTAAAAATATCAAATTTTACCTTGTTTTGGGATCTCAAGATTTTGGCCCACAATTAAGGTGGATCCTATGACTTATTAGGTTAGACACTAGGGCTAGGTCAAAATTGGATCAAAGATAGCCCTAAATGCTCAGATTTGAGGCACTAATGTATACACAGTGATGGATTTGCCATCCAATTATGAGTAAATTTGAAATCTTCCTTCATGAGTAGTTTTGCTCTACAATTTGCTTGATGATTGCTATTGGCATTTGGTTTTTTGTAATCATTAGAAGAATCATAGGGTGTTGGTACTATACTTAGGTTTGAGTAGGCCGCACAGTCATACGTGTGAAGGAATTTGCATGACAATTTGTGTAGTTCAAGCCAAGATAGCTAGAATTTGATGCATTGTCTTTTAATCTAGCTTTATGATTGTGATTGGCTTAGGTGCTTTCTCCATCATTTCTAGGATCTATTGGACTTATTTTGCTACAATTTCAACATTTGCATTCAAGAAAATGCAATATAGTGCGATATATAGAGCACTTGCTAAAGTTTGCAAACAAATGAATACTTGAGGCCTTCACCTTTTTCTCTAAGATTTGTGCTTAATTGTGCTTTATTAAAGGTGGGGTGGGTCACATGTTTTGCAATTTTGTGAAAGTGCCAGACTCTAAAAACTCTCAATTGCCAAGACTTAGTTTTGATTTTGTGATGTACACAATATCTGTTATGTCCATGACCAGTACATAGGATACAATATACTCCTAGTCTTGGATACACGATACTCCAGTGAAACAAGTTGTTAGTTATGCCACGTCATACTGGACGTGACCTGAAAGTGACTTATATCCTTGTGAGGCCCAGAACACACTAAATGGAGTTTAGACAAGGTAGGTGCATGTCCTTGACTCTTTAAAGTAATATTCATTGATTCATAGAGCCTTTATAATGTGTTCCAAACCTCTTTTGCTATAGTGGCTTGCTCCAACTCCATAATGAATTCATTGGACACATTCATCAAGTACCACCAACAATGATTCCATCCTAATTTTTCAAATAGAATAACTACAAAATTTCAATCCATCACTTGTTCACAAGACTATGTTGCCAGGAGGTGCCATTTTGACTATAACATTAATATCTAGATCAAACTTGACAAAATGCAGATGATATGCATAAAACCTAACCTTGAGCTTACGAAATATCCTAAACACTTACAAGAGATCACATATCAAGAATAGATGAATTTGAAGCCCTTGTACTCAACTAGCGATTACTATGAAAATTGGCAATAAAAAATGTAGCGATTTGATTTAAATCACTGCTGACTAGAAAGCAAAAGTTAGATATGACTTCATACTTATAAAATCTAGCTCAAATGCATTTTTATGAAAACGGAAAAACTTGTCATTCTAGGTTTGATAGTCAATATGAGGTTTTGAACAACATACTTGAAGACTATTTACGTTTATTTGTGTTTCCTTTTTGACGTGATTGGGACAAATTTGTAAGTTTAACAAAGTATAGTTACAATAGTTTTGTTAGCAATAGCACAATTGTTCCTCCATTCATTTTGCCTTATGGCTACACTCCATGAACAGACATACTCATGCATCTTAACAATTTACCAATTATTTGGCTACATTTATTTTTGAAACATGAAAAACTATTTTGAGGGCAAAAAACAAACTACAATGTACCCAACAAAAGTACAAGCTATTCTTGAAACACTAACAATTTGTTGAAGCTGAGGAAGGCCAAAATGTTCATGTAAGGTTGCTAACACAAATTTGCCATTTTAGACAAAGAAGTTTGTACTACTATGGACCATTTTGACTTGTGGAAAAGCTTAGCCCAATTGCTTCTCTCTTTCAAATATCAATTAAAACTCATTTTTGTGGCATCTTTCATGTTAACCTTGTGAGAATTGTGGTTAGTAACCATGCAGATCTTGCTCCTAGCTATTCCCTTTCCTCCCCACTGCCATACTTAAGGTTTGTGTTAGTCAAAGTCAAAGGAGACACCAAATTTAATTCTAAGTACAATGGGGTGGTCATTCTATTAATGAGGCCAAATTGAAATCTATTGATATACTCACACACACCACTCTTACATGATCAAGCCAAGGCTCTTGTGGCCATCATGAACTCTTGGACATTATGCGACACTAAATGCTTCTATATCATGAATTCTAGCAATATTACTATATGCCAGTGTTCGGGAAAGCCGACATTCTTAAGGAATGGAACCGACATCTTTTCCCAAAAATCGACAACTACAAAATTTTGTAGGATTTTTTATGTGATAAATTTGAGATTTTATAAAGGAAAACCGGCAAGTAGAAACATATCCCCTGGTAGTAGCCGAAATACTCCTGAAGATATGGGATTTTTGAGGGAAACCTCAAAAAAGTTTCCCGAACACTATATGCTCTCTTTTTTAGTGTCCACATTGAGGGCAATGTTTGGAAGATGAGAGAGGTATACACAAGTCCCACGTGACCTTCGAACACATTACTTATTGAGCTGAAGAAATGTATGTACTCAAAAGGGCAATAATTAGGACTTCTAAAGGTAGATCGAAGCTACTTTTTTGTTTAGTCTAGTGTTTGCCCCTTGTTGGACATTCTCGAAAGGTTCCTTTAGTGTTCCCGTCTTAGTATTCATAGACTAGCCCTTGGTGAAACTCCACCTTAGATCTAATCTAGTTTTGAAGCCCATTGTAAGTGATTCAGTCGCAATTCATGCAAGGAACTATTACTTTATGACTCGGAATTGGTGCTCATTTAGTAATTTTAGTTGGAGCTTATTTTTTTTGTCTTTTATTATCTTTTGGGCTAATGCAATATTCGTGAAGCTTGTTCGCGCGCGTGTGTGTGTGTGTGTGTGTGTGTGTGTGTGTGTGTGTGAGAGAGAGAGAGAGAGAGAGAGAGAGAGAGAGAGAGAGAGAGAGTAGGATGTTGTAGAGAAAAGGCATTTCAGAGGTTGTCATTGGTCCACGTTTGCCCTAAAATGTCTTTGAAGGGCATTTGAAAATCTGTTGAAAAGCACTTGAAGTGAGAGAACACACTCTCTCTAAAAGTTCTAAAGAGAATTTTCTAGAAACAAAAGCAAGGTATAAAATCACCATGGCAAGAGAGGAACGTAGGAGATTGAAATTTTTTCATTTTTAAGAGTTTCTTCGAGTTTTGTAAGGGTTTGTTTGGTATGGGAAAGAAATAGCCATAAAGTGAGGTGTTGAGAGAGAGAGAGAGAGAGAGAGAGAGAGAGAGTGTATGCGTGCGTGCACCCTTGACCTTTGGGAACTTCAATTGGTGAAATGGAATATAGAAAAATCTTCTATCTTTTGAAAGTTTATTTGTGTGTTTACAAAAAAGAACTTTGGATGGAATATCGAAAAGTCTTCCGTCTTTTGAAAGTTTATTCCGTGTTTACAAAAACAAAACTCTTCATCTTCCTCCTATTCTTATGTGCTTGCAATGAGATATGGTGTTATTTATTTCTTTTGAGATAAGCATTTGACTCCTTAAAACTTTCCTTTTATTGCAAGTTAGCCAAACACCTCGCAAAAAGAGCTAAAGATCTTGTGAAAAAGAACACAAGCTTGCATAATGGAGTGCAAGAAATGAAACCACCACTGATAACCCATAAGTGGTCAGCAATATACATTTTGCTAGATCATGAAATCACCAGATCCAATTTGTGCTTCAAGCTAATTGTCTATGGATTCATTTTCCCTACCTGTCAAATTCCCAAATGTTGATTTTTGAAAGCATGGACAGCTAGGTAGCCATTTTTGGAGAAGATCCATTGTGATATAGATTTCTCGAGGTTTTCAGTTTTTTATTACATCCCGGAGCATGCAATAAGCAGCCAAAAAAAACACAATTTGAAAAGCACCACATACAATATAAGCTCCACTCAACATATTGGAGTTGATTTTGGAATCAAAAACTTTCACTGACATTAAGTTATTCACCACTCTTTCCAAAACATTCCTGTGGAAAAGAGGCATAATTAACCTTAGGTCAATAATGTGCCTTTCTTTCTTCTCAAATGTTGGGGTGAACTAATCAGAACTGGAAACAAACAATCCACCTGAATTGCCATGCAGAATAAAAAATTGCCTGATGGAAACTGGAAAATGGATATTCAGTAAAACCAGCTAATCTTGCACTGCTGGTGATGGATCTGTAAAAGAAAAAAGGTTCACTAGTATGCTTCTTTCGGGGTGTGGGCTATCAACACCCCCTGCATGAATAACAAATTCCCGCGCATTCATATACAAGCCATGACATTTACAGCAGATTTTCACCTCACCCTTGCTGTATGTGTATAGAACTCCAGTGATGGTGTTACCATTAACTGTGGTGGATACAAATGGAGCAACAGTTGAAGGGATCCCTTTGTGGGTTGACTCCTGGTTGCAATTTCTGCCAACTCCTCCTGTCTCTGTAGTTGTTTCCTGATCGGTCCTCTGATTAGCTTGATCATTCATTTCCCCAGCACTTTTGCTAGGACAACTCTCAACAGTCTCCCCATGAGCTGATTGATACACTCCACTTGAGGAACTGGACTTCCCAGAATGCGCAGGCTCAGAAGCCGCTGCTTCTTCTGGAACTCCTGAGGTGGTCCCAGACAAGGCATGTGAATCAGCCTGATCCAGCCAGCTCATTCCTCTGGATTCAGAGGAAATAGCTCCTGATTGTGGTGGTTTAGAAGGGAAACGTGTCTGTGTTTCCTTTGGTAAAAAGGCAGCCGCACCTGCACAGAAAAGAAGTTAATGTCAGCATGAGTATCATATGCAGGTCATGCTCTTCTAACCACACGGTACTATGGTTGCTGAAAAGTACGAGAGCGTTCGACTTGTTCTGTGATTGAGATGTACAGGAAAAAAATTCTATCTTAATGTGAACAAATTTCAACAAACAAAATGACGCAGAAAGAGAGTAAGAGATCACCTTGAGAACATCTTTCCTGCTGTCGGCTCCGACCAGGGCTATCACTTTGCTTTGTTCTGGAAACTACAGGACATCTCACAGGAGTTGGCTGTAGAACTGGAGTTTGACAGCTTGAAGTCGTTTGTGATGCAGCCATCTGAAATGGTGTGCCACCTGCTGGTAGGGTAGGCAACTGATATGAGGTGAAGGAACTTTCGCCATATGTGCGAGCTGCTAGATAGGGAATGAAATAGGGTACTGGATATGAGACACCGTTAACGCTGGAAAAATACATTGGCAAGCTAAAAGGGTTGTGAATGAAAGAAGCGGTAGTTGGCAAGGAAAAAGGTGCAGTGGCTGCTTCTACATGCAGGCCAGCTACAGGTGAGTCTTGGCTTTCATTTCTTGCACTGATCTCGTCTTTCAGGAGCTTCAAATCTTTACTGTTCAAACCATTGTTCCTAACATCTTTCTTATGATCGTCCACGGAAATTTCCAGCTTTTTGGGTGAAGCATGCACCTGTTCTCCATTTCTAAAGTGTTTTTCAGAAATGCTTGGACAAACATCCGATGTTACATCTGAGGCCGGAATTTTGTTCTGACTGGATGAATCAACAGGGTTCATCATTTTACGTAGCTCATGAAACTTTTGAATCCATTGAGCTGTTTCTAACTTATTCGGCTCTTCAGTCACCTGTGAAGATTTATGATCTGAGCTAGATTCCGTTGGCCTCTTAGCTTCATCATGCTCCTTTGGTTTGAATCCCTGCATACCTTCTTTGTCTGTCATAGCTCTGTATTGCTCCCTCTGCGAAGCACGTTGAAAATCCTTAAACTGAGTTCTTTCGTCCTGCATAATTGCCTGCTTTTCCTCCATTTTTTCCAAGTGCGATGCCAATGATGACTTGCTACTTTTTCTCTCAAGCAATCCTTCAGATGTTCCTTCATCCTGGTCCTCTATGTCATAATCCTTCTCAGATTTTTGAGTCTCCAGAGAACCGGGAAAAGGCTTGCTCGTGTCCAGCAGTTTGTGCTGCTTCTGTTCGCCCACGAGTAGCAACTTCCGTTTCTTCCTCTCAGCTTGCCGCTTCTGCACATGCAGCTCTCTTTTCCGTTGCTGATCAACCCCATACTGCAGATAAACAACACCCTTCCGCGGCTCTGCATCCACAGAGGCGCTAGCCAATCGTCCAGTTTCATCAGAAACTAACCGAGGCAATGCAGAAGAAGCGGGAGAGACATATCCTGCAACATGCAGCAGCTCCACCGAGGCTGCTGCTGTCTTTGCAGACATGTTCCTCACTCTCTGATGAAACTCGAGCAAATCATCGACCTCGCTGCAACAAGATTTCTGACGAAATTCTGCACTGTGCTCGTCACAATCAAATCTGATCTGCGGCGGCGGATCAACACCAATACCCCAAGCAATACTCATTTCCCTTCCATTTTCACACCGCTGTGATCTATCTGCAACCCTATCTCTGCCATGACCGCCATTGTCTAAGGATTTGTTCCCTCCTTTGGGCCTGATTCCCAGACACAGCTCCAGATCCAGCTCCAGATCACATGCATCTTCATCTGTCACCATGGCTGAATGCCAAATCACACAAAGAACACACAAAATATGGTGATGATTACAGGAAAAAAACCCACAATAGAAGAAACCCAAAATACTCAAGACATAGGGGAATGATTACGGAACAAAACCCACAAAAAATCCTCAAAAAGATATGGTAATGATCACACAACAAAAACCCACAAAAAAACTCAAGGAGATATGGTGATTATTACAGATGCAAACCCACAACACAAAAACTCAAAATACTATGATTACACAAGAAAAACCCACAAAAGAAAACTCAATGTACTCAGGAGATATGGTGATTATTACAGAAGAAAACCCACAACACAAAAACTCAAAATACTCAAAGACATATGGGATGATTACACAAGAAAACCCACAAAAAAAACTCAATGTACTCAGCAGATATGGTGATTATTGCAGAAGAAAACCCACAACACAAAAACTCAAAATACTCAAAGACACATGGTGATGATTACACAAGAAAACCCACAAAAAAAAAGCTGTCAAAATACTCAGGAGATAGGGTGCTGATAACACCAGAAAAGCTGATAATTCCAGGCCAAAAAACAGGTCATATTGAGCTCAAAAGATGAATGCAGTCACTGAGAAATGTACAGCTTCATCATCAGAGGCCATAGCCAAGATCTTTCACACAGGATTGAGTGAAATTTTGAATCAAATCCAAAGAAAAAAGAAGAAATTTTTCCAACAAATCTGTCCTTAATACTACTTCCACCATCGCCATAAATACACGCGGCCAATCCATGGCTCTCCTCGTACCCCATTCCCAGGCTGGCAATCTAATCCCCACAGCCGTCAGATGTCACAGTACAGTATCCGCTCTGCCACGTGTTACCTTATCAATCATTACATCATGTCCACGTGGCTAATTGAACACGTGGCTTGCATCCCGTGGTTACTTGAGGATAGTGACCTGTGTTCTGAGGATCCGTGAGCTTTAAGGCGGCCAATAGGCTTGGGATATGCACGTCCAGGGCCTGTATGCCCTTCAGAGACGGGCAAGAAATTCCACTTGACACGCAGACTTCGAGATTGCCCTTCTTTCTGAAAGGTCCATAAGCAAAAACTAACTTTCAACTTCAAAAGCTTCCTTAGAAGATACCACAAGACGGTGTTCGGAAAGGCTGAAACCTTGTCACAGTTTCAGATTGAAAAGCCCAGTCTCAAAACCATATGTCATTTGCAGGGTGGAGAATAACGTCACCCTTCAATTTGACAGGCCCAGGCGCACTGCAGACCCCAACCTGCAACGTGGCTGCCAGAGGCGAGTCGTAACTTTCGGTTGTCCAGATAACAGACAGAAGGCGTCGTGGACACGTGGCACAATCTGAACCGATTCAAAATAATCCAACGGCCAGAAATCATCGCCTTACCATGAGACGGCGCCCTGCCCCCCACGCCGGGCCCTGTTATCTTAATTATACGCGATGATTTCAAGCCGCGACAGCTGGAGTCCTCATAACCGTTCCGATTCTGCCACGTCTACATACAAGCCCGCTAGATGCCTTCCAGGTGTTTTAAAAACGCGTGGCACACATCGAACCGAGGGCAGGGACTATCTCGTGCATTGAGGGGTCCCTGCGGCTAGGTCACGGCCCTGCCATAAAAACCACGGAGGCCGGTGGGGCCACGTGACCTACGAAGCTGCTCCTGCCACGTCAATGTCCTATCGACACGTGGCACTACACCCGACGGGCTCATACAAACCGACAGCGACAGCCGAGCTGGCCTCGTGGGCGGACGGGAGATACTTTTTCCGCCCAATCACCGACCGACACGCGTCCTCTCGCTACGTCGCATCTGTCCACTACTTAAAGTATTCGTATATGTGTGGTCCCCACTCACTAAGGCCACCTCTCATCGTCTGCCACTTGGCATCTCCCTACGACATGCAAATCCTACCAATCGAAAAGCGCCACGCGTCTTCCCATGAATGGTCTCCTATTAAATTTCACCGCTATTATTATTATTATTATTATTCAGGAATTCTACTTTTTTTTTTTCTGAAACTATTATTTTTATTCAGATATTATCCCAGGCCAATGTATGGTGCACCTTTAAAGGACGCGGGATAGCTGACACGTGGTGCATCGAGGTTCCCATAATGCAACTCAGTGGTAGCCACGTTCATTGTTGGCCAAGCTACATTGTTTTTTTAACACCAACCACTATAAACAAATCACTTCCTATAGTTATCGACAAAATTTTATTGCTCGACAATTCTATCGATTAGGTACAAGAGCCTGGCCCCATGGCCTGGAAACACAGCCTCTATCCATCCATCAAGAAATTATGTCCTTGTGCAAATAACAACCTTGCTCCGATGAAGAATGGCTTGAGAGGGGGCCTTTTACCCACCCGCTCAATGCCCTCAGCTCCAGTTCGATGAACAAGTGGACTTGTTCCAATTTCGTGTCCCTAGGGACATGCTATAAGGTTGCTTATCAAGCCTGAGAGTTAACGAGTTGGTTATGCTTTTTCAAAAGATTGTTTGAGGCGGGAAATTTCTTAATGCCCATTGATTGTTTGACAATCAATTTATCGAGTATCACATTAGTTATTAAGCCTTCAGAGGTCATCGATTACCACTCAACTATGTTTTACGGAAAATTTATTTGAGGAGTATTAAAACCTTGAGATCCACCCTTGCTCACAAAACACCACTTAAATGCACCTAGCTCATTTTTTGTTAATTTGAACTTTTTTTGGGGGGAGAGGGAGCTTTTGTTTTCAAGCGATCATCTACAAAGGTTGATGTCACCTTGGTTTTTGATATCTTGAGGGGACAATATATTAGCCAACACTATTTATACTCATTTCTTAATAATGATCAATTTTTAGAAAATAAGGTATACCCACCAATTCAAGTATTGGCACCCAATTTTATAGCCTCCCTTTACAATTAGGCCAATATTATACCCACCGCATCTTTTACGTTTCACTCTAATATCATTTTTAAAGTTTTTCATAAAGCTTATGGTTTTCTTTGAAATGGTAATCTTATAATGCTCGTACTTCAAAAATTTTGCCACTTAACAGTAAATTCTACCATTGATTGTAAATAGCTAGCATGTTCATAAATCGATAAATGAATAATCTAGCATAATGAACTATCTATCCCCAGAACTAAAAAATTCACTTCTTACAAAAGCCTCTTTTTGTCAGTTATTGCCTCGTGCCTGGCCCACATGGAGACATTTCAACCTAAAGTGTCCTTTGAAGTGTACAAAATAATCTTGTACTCGTTGGATCATAGATGTTACTAGTGCAAGATTTGGGCACTTGGCAACATAGGATCTAGCAATGACAAAATTTTCTTTAGTTTCTTGAACAATCATAGTAAGCTTAAAAATATCTAAATGTAAGGTTCAAAATTCTCTCTATATATTTCTAAACATGAAAATCTTAGAGAAGAAAATATACCAAAATTTTGGAATGGATTTTAAAGAAAAAATGTCGGTTCCATTGTTACGTGGTGTCATTTTCCTAAACATTGCTACCAACCACTATGTTACTTTTCCAAAATTGCCATTAGATCCCTAGTAGTAGTCAAATTGAAAAGCAATTGGAAATGTGTCCAATTAAGCTCAAATCACGGCTATAGCATGTATAATTTGTGTTGTTTCTTAACTTGGCCTTACTTTGTGGTTGGAAGCGTACATAGTTTTTATAAAATTTTATAGTGTGCCACATGGAAGAAATACATTCGACTACAGTTGGTCTTACGATACCTGGACAAAGGCATATTCCAATTTTTAACTTAAAATATGCAAAGCTGCATTCACCAAGTAGCATAAAAGGGGTAAATGTGGTCCCATTATGTTAGCCACATTACATACAGATAATGAGGACAACGATGTATAACATGGCTCAACATTTGGTTTGCTAAGACCCGTTGGCTTCATCTTGGCGCAAAAACAAAACAACCTTATGGAAACCACATTTGAGAGAGAGAGAGAGAGAGAGAGAGAGAGAGAGAGAGAGAGAGAGAGAGAGAGAGATGTTGGATACAGATAGTTTAAAAGATTTGTTTTTGAAGATATATTACAGGAAAGTTTTGCTACAAAAAAAATCAACAACTATTTCTTTTTCTTTTTGTTGTTTTAAATTAGTAAAAATCTCAAGGCTTACCTTTTCTAGTATGGAAAGGATTTATTTGGGATATTATTATTCCATGTAGAAGAGCACCAAATAATGCAAAGTTTGGAATCATGTGGAAATAAAGGCTCCAAGCAACTAAGAGGCCAACATAATTTAAATCATGTCCAATTGTTTTTCTTTAAGAATTTATAGACCGTGCTTATTAAGAAGATAACAAGTTTGAAAGCTAGCTCAATGTCTTTTTTCTTGGCATGTTAAATTAAGAGTCCATGAAGAGCCTCATAAAAAGGCCATAGAAATTTTTTTTGAGCAAGACTACATGAAATACCAAGTGAGAAAGTGGGGCCCATAAAATTCTTAAATTGTAAACTAAGGTCGCTTCATCAAGTTGCCTTACCAACATGCAACCAACATCCAAACACCTTCACACCAAGTACCTTGGGTTTCACACATGTGAATGCCTCATATGGTGTTACTTTTGGAATTGCAATAATAAGACCTCAATTTTGAAGAAAAGTTGCAGTGTTGCATGCGTCCCCCCAATAATAACATGGCAGTTTTAGGAACTTCAACGCGCATCTAGCACTCTCCACAGTTGTTCTATTCTTCCTTTCTGCTACACCATTGTGTTGTGGTGTATAGGATTGAGTGAACATCTTTCGAGTCCATGTTCATCACAAAAATCATTGAACGCATTGGTGGAGAGTCTTCAAAAGAAGGATGAAAGTGCTCATGCTTTTGTTTTGAGATTTAAAGCTTTAAGTGATGAACTAGCATGTATTAGTGAAAGCATTAAGGATGTGGAGCTTGTTTAAGTTGTTCTTAATAGCTTGTTGGATGATCATGCTAATTTGGTGCAAAGTTTTGCTATTCAAAAGACATTGCCAAGTATGGACTTGTAAGAGGTCTTGGTGGCTGAAGAGTTTAGACTCCAAGCAAGAGGAGGATCATCTTCTACATCTCAAGTTGGAGAGGAGGAAGCTATGTTCTCAGAAGGCAAGTTCAAGGGCAAAGGCAAATGGTCAAAAGGGCAAGATCAAGGTGAGCCTTCTACTTTTGTTGGAAAGAAGAAAGATAGATCCAAGCTAAAATGTTTCTATTGTGGAGTCAAAGGACATTTTTCTAGTGATTGCTTCAAGAAGAGGAGAGATCAAGATGAGAAGCAAACCAATCTAACTCTTCATGAAGATGGTGTTGATGAACAAAATACAAATGATGCTTTTATTGCTTGTTGGCTAATCATGGAGATATTGATCCTTGGTGGATTGATAGTGGGGCTACATCACATATGACGTATCATGAGTATTATGATTTATCATTAATGGCATTTGAAGGTGACAAGAAGGTGATCTACATGGCCAATGATGGTGAGTGTTCAATCAAAGGGATTGGCACAATTCCTATTTTCCTATCTACTAATAGGAATGTAAATTTGAAGGATGTTTTGTTCATTCCATCTATCACTAAGAACCTTCTTAGTGTGAGTCAAATGCTTGACAAGGGATTCAAAGTGGAGTGTGTTGGTGATGCTTGTTTGATCAAGGAGGAGGATGAATTGATTGCAAAAGTGAAGAGGCAAGGTAAATTGTTCAAACTTGATGATTGTGTTGCTGCTAACCAAGTTGGATGTATGGCAAAGGAGCAATTGTCAATGCAAGAGGTATGGCACAAGAGATTGAGGCATCTCAACTGCAAGTCATTGGAGGTGATGGCAAAGAGGCAAGTTATTTCTGGTCTTCTCAATTGTCAATGCAAGAGGTATGGCACAAGAGATTGGGGCATCTCACTACAAGTCATTGGAGGTGATGGCAAAGAGGCAAGTTGTTTTTGGTCTTCCCAATTCTTTATCAAGCATTAATCATGTTTATGAGCAATGTGCTTTATCAAAGTCACATAGGTTACCTTATAAGAGATCTACATCAAGGTCAAGTAAGCCTTTTCAACTTGTGCATTCAGATATTCATGGTATTACTACAATTAGCAATGGAGGTGCTAAGATGTATGTGACTTTTATTGATGATTTTAGTAGATTAAGTATCTACTAAAGAGCAAGGAGGAGTTTTATGTCTTTGTCAAGTTCAAGATGGCAAGGGAGGTCCAATTTTGTTGGGCATATCTACTAAAGAGCAAGGAGGAGTTTTATGTCTTTGTCAAGTCCAAGATGGCAAGGGAGGTCCAATTTTCTACAAAGATCAAGTGCTTGAGGAGTGACAATGGTGGTGAGTACATTTCTACCAAGTTCAAAGCCTTTTGTGATGCAAATGGGATCAAGAGGGAGTACATTACAAGTCCAAGGACACCACAACAAAATGGAGTGGCTGAGAGGAAGAATAAAATCTAATGTGAAGGTGCCAAAGCCATGAGGTTAGGTGAAAATCTTCCTAAATCCTTTTGCGATCAAGCTTTGTTGTGTGCTAATTTTCTATGCAATAGATGGCCGATTGTGGTATTTGAAGTCTTGTCTCGGCCCACAATTAGGGTGGATTTTATGACTTATTAGATTAGACACTAGGGCTAGGTCATGGATTGGATCAAAGGCAGCCCTAAATGCTCAGATTCGAGGCACTTATGTATACATATGTGATGAATTTGCCATCCAATTATGAGTAAATTTGAGATCTTCCTTCATGAGTAGTTTTGCTCTACAATTTGCTTGATGATTGCTATTGGCATTTGGTTTTTTGTAATCATTAGAAGAATCAGAGGGTGTTGGTACTATACTCAGGTCTGAGTAGGCCGCACAGTCATACATGTGAAGGAATTTACATGATTTTGGAGCCATCTCTACTCGGCTTTCTCATCAAGCTTCTTTCGAAGCTTATCAAGAATATGTGCATAAGTTGTTGGATACATGGTACTCCAGTGAAACAAGCTGTTAGTTATGCCACGTCATACTAGACATGACCCGAAAGTAACCAATATCCTTGTGAGGGCCAAAACACACTAAATGGAGTTTAGACAAGGTATGAGACAGTGTATGCATGTGTAGAGTTATCAATAGCAATTCTATGAATAGTAGGTCCATGCATATAGGACTCTATTCTAGGTGAATCTATGTATAGGAAACATAGGACTATGCATGGCTATGTGCCCATAATGCTTTTGGCTCTATATAATGGGTCCTAACTCGCCCTACTCCTCATCATGGTTTTTGATTCATTGCCAGGCTCTCACTCTACATTCATGCTTCTTGTTCCTTGGCTTGGGGGCGAGGCTTCTAGAGATTGATTGGATGCTTCTACTTGGTTGGGTGGTTTCTCCACAGTGTGTTATCCTTTTGTGTTTAGGATTTGTAAGCAAGATCTAAGGAGCTTTTTCTTACAATATCTACATCCAAATGTAAGGTGATCCTATAGACTATAATAGGATATGAATATTTCTATAGGCTTGCAAACTATTATAGGAACAAGAATAATTCAATCAACAGTAAATGATTTTTGGATAAATACATGGAGTGGGATTAAATCCAATTACACATTTGTCTAAGACACATATGTTATTGTTTGCTACAAACATGGCATCTTTGATCCTAGCAAATGAAACATGTGAACTTGGATCTAAAAATTCAATACAATATATAAGGCTAGACATGTTACCTCCTTGTCTAAGCATGTCTCTATCAAAGAAAACCATCTTATGACCATACTCTTCGATTCCCATCACTTATATCTTTAATGCTATTTCTTTTATTATAACAAGCATTAATTGTATCTCTATACTTTATGAAACACCTGCTTGCATAATGAGCTTGTGATTCCTTGATAAACTTGGATTTTTCCTTGCTACCCCATTGAAATATTCTCCTTCTCTTCTCTTTGTGAAAAAGGCTTCGTCACTTTCCTTTTAAAATCTAGGATTTAAAAACAACTGAATGTACTATCTCACATGTGTGAAATAGGTCGAGTTAGTCCCACGCCTCAAGCTTGCTAGAATGAAACCCAACAATCGGGTCGCTCTGTAGGAACTGCTGAAGTCGAGTATTCTGGCTCAGGCGATGATTCCAATCTGAGCTCAAATGGAGCCGATCTATCGGATAAGGTTACTGCCTCAAACTGCGATAAATCATCCTCCGAACAGCAAACAACTACTGCTAATCTGACAATAAGTTTATGAACAACAAATAATGTCTAGTGACAAGGGAAGAATTGAACAAGCATCACAAGATTCAGAGATTGCATATTGAGTAGAAAAATTGTAATTCGTCTATATTATCAAAATCGAGTATACATCAAAGAATTTTTTTTTTGAGCACTATCTATTTCCAAGATCAGCGCGTCGGCATGAAAGAGGTGTTTTCTTCTCACGAATGGAACTAGCTACTGTAGAACTATCTCTCTTTCTTAGCGCCTCAGTGAGTGCTACGTTCAGGACTGTGTTCTGTGTTGGGGTGCTCTCGTATGGATTAGGTGCGAAAGAAGAAACACAGCTCCAACATAGAGAACTTTACAAGATCTTTACCAAAACTACAATATCAATATTGACTTAGATCGAATGGAGGAATGTCTTGGTAGGTGTCAGAGACAACCATGAAGGGAGCGAATAGTTAGGCACAAATAGTTAGGCCCTATGAGACAGGCATGCTTCCTTTGAGATTAAACATTCCAAATTGAGTGAGTGTCAATAGAGAAAGAAAAATATTAGAAAGCATTCATAGTGCAATACACATAAGAAAAATAGAGAATTTGAATTAAGCAACTGTGAATACAATGATCAGATCACAATCCTGTGCCCAAGAATGGTCACAGTAATGGTGCACTGTGTGCAGTGATCTTACTTAGCTAGTTACAAATTAAATAATTATCTATATCTTCTGAATGGCTTTCACTCTTTCTAAGATCTCTGAAGGCTATGGAATCAGATAATCAACACACAATGGAGTTCGCGTAGGAACTTTGTTTCACTCTTCTTCACTTGCATGTGTATTCATCACAAATCGTCTCATCATCATTTACGTGAGTTGCCATTATGTATATATACATGGAGCATCTAGAATGACTGTGTAGGAAACGAGTGCCCTCAGGTACTAAAACAATATAGTATTTTGTCCCAAGAGTGCTCAAAATGGAGGAGATTTTGAAAATTGTTGGAGATTTTAGATTGGCAGCATGAAATGCTATTTTGGCAAGTAAGATCATTTTATATTTCTGTGATGACAATGTGCTTATGAAAAAGAATTGGTCACATTCTGTAATGGTATTTCACTGAAGGCGTAACTTTGGAAAACATAGGTTGCATTCCAACCTGTGCTCTCCAAGAGCTAGATTTAAGTTACAAAACTCTCAATGAATTTAATGAAAGCACATTTGTGGAAGTGTATTTAGAGTTCTATTATCTTTGTATTGTAGGATTGCAATGTAATGTATTTGTAAAGAAGAGCAGCATAGAGAGCAGATAGAAGGAATTAGGAATGATGAATGATGAATGATGGCATTTTCTTCTCATGATCCAAGCAACAAAGAGGTGGTCATTGCTTTTGATTCAAACAACAAAGAGTATGTAGCCATTGCATTTGCTTTTGGTTATTTTCTTTTGATCTGAGCAAGAAAGAGTACATAGCCATTTCTGGTTTTGGTTTTTTTTCTTTTGATTCGAGCAACAAATAGTACATAGCCATTGCATTTGCTTTTAGTTGTTGTCTATTGATCCGAGCAACAAATAGTTTGTAGCCATAGTATTTGCATTTTTTTCTTTTAATTCAAGCAACAAAGAGTACATGGTTACTGTATTTGCTGCAAGTTTTATTTTGTTTTGACCTGAGCAACAAATAGTGCGTACCTAGCAAATAGCAAAGGGAAGGGGTGTTGGAGAGAGAGGGGGAGAATAAATGATGAACATGAACGGGGAACGAACTCAAACAAGAAACGAATGAGAAATGAACTCGAATAGAAAATGTTCGTGTGCAGCGGAATGAACTATACGACTCTCTCCGTAAGCATGACTACGCCTATCAGAATGACAGAACTTCTGTGTGCGCACTCGGCTTGATCTTCTGGAATGATTCGATTGATGAACCGCTCTTGGGACTTGTTGCTGTGTAGCAGCAACATCTTCGTTTGATTCGTTGTCTCGAAGTGGGTCGACAATAGACATACCTGAGCCAGAAGCTCGGACTGTCATGTCAACGGCAGGTGGCCATTGAGGTCGACGATCTGATCCTCGATAAAGACTGTATCCCGGCTATACAAGATTTGTTGGGTGTCAGGATCGTACAGCTTGTAAGTGTTATCAGATGAAGTATATCCGATCAAGATGGTCTTAAGACCTTGGAAGTCTAATTTCTTCCTTGTGTCTTTTGGGATCTGCGCGTAGGCAATGCACCCAAACACTCTCAGGTTCTTCAAAGAAGGCTTAGAGCCTATCCACACCTCGTGGGGTGTCTTATCTGAGAGGGCCTTGGTCGAACATATGTTCTGGACATAAGCTGTAGTGGAGACAGCTTCAGCCTAGAATCTCTTGGGCAATGATGCATGCGATGATAGCATACACTTAGCAGATTTGACCAGAGTACAGTTCTTCCTCTCAGCTAAGCCATTAGACTGAGGACTGTAAGGAGTGATGAATTGCTGCTTAATGCCTTGGCTTTGGCAGTACTCCTTAAACTCGATATAGATGTATTCTCCACCGTTGTCTGACCTTAGGGCCTTGATCGTCCTTCCAGTCTCCTTTTCTGCACACTCTTTGAAGATTCTAAAGCAATTGAAGGCTTCTCATTTCTTCTTCATGAAATACACCATCGTCATTTAGGAGAATTTGTCAATAAAGGTTATAAAATACTTGGCATCCTTCAAGGAAGGATTTTTCATCAGGTCACAAATATCCAAATGTACAACGTCTAGTAATTCTCTAGCAACAAGCTGATGGCTTGACTTAAATGGTTTCCTAGTCTGTTTACCAACTAGATAGTCTTGACAGACATGTAACTCGACTTTTTCGTGAGGATAGTCGAGATCAAGAACAATAGATTGTCTAGGCATTCGTTGTACATCAACATGATTTAAATGGCCATCTATAATGCCAAAGTAAACCTTTATTTGAATGAATTGAAGTACTAAGAACCTGAATAGAGGCAAAAAAATAATGACTTAATCTATACAAGTATCCATGTCTCTTTTCGAGTGTTAGGATCTTGCCTGTCCTATCAACTACTTTACACTAATCACATTCGCATTCTACTCTGTGTCCTAGATCTCTGATTTTGCTTACAAATAGCAGATTTGTAGATAACTTTGGTACATACAGGACTTTAGAGAGTAGCTTAGATTGATTATTCGCAAAGCATAATCTTACAGTGCCTTCACCTTTAATAACTGTGTGCTATTGTCGCCAAGGTGAACGAATTTCTGGGTACTGTAAGGTGTATAGGACTCGAAACGGCCAATTAGGCTAGTCATGTGCTGAGTGGCTCGGGAATCCAGGAACCAAGAATTGTCGCCAGATGCTCCTTGATGGTTTGTCATGAAGACATCATGATCCGTTTCTTGAATAGGCCGTGGAGCTTCTGCAGCTGCATTCGCCACTTGATTCGGCTACCCTTTGCTGTTGTTCTTCGCTTGAAGTATGCAGCAGTCTTGTATTTCGTGGTTGTTTCGTTTGCAGTATCTGTAGAACAATTTCTTCTTTGTTTGTACATTGAGTTGATGTACTTCGAGGTCGACAGCTGCAGCATAAGACAAGAGCATTCAGATCAACGAATATTTGACGACTGGACTAAAAGTATCACTATAATCGACATTCGGGATCTAGGTGAATTCTCGTGCTACCAGTCTAGCCTTCCTTCGATCAATCACTCCGTTGGCATTATATTTGATCTTAAAGATCCATTTGTAATAAATAATATTGCAGCCAATAGCAGCTTCGACTAATGACCATGTCTGATTCTTGATCAGAGAGGAATACTCTCTGTCCATAGCTTCTCTCCAGAGATCAAAGTCTGGTTGGCTAAAGACAGGCAGACTCAGGAGTATACCTTGTGGGCTGTGTGCGCACTCGGCTTGATCTTCTGGGAGGATTTGACTGATGAACCGCTCTTGGGATATGTTGCTGGGTAGCAGCAACATCTTCATCTGATTCGTTATCTCAAAGTGGGTCGACGATAGACATTCCTAAGCCAGAAGCTCGGATTGTCATGTCAATGGCAGGTGATGAAGGTTCTTCTTGAGAAGGCTTGGAGCCTGTCCACACCTCGTGGGGTGTCTTGTTTGAGAGGGCTTTGGTCGAACATATGTTCTGGATGTAAGCTGGACTGGAGACAGCTTCAGCCCAGAACCTCTTGGGCAACGATGCATGTGCTAGCATACACTTAGTAGATTCGACTAGAGTTCGGTTCTTCCTTTCAACTAAGCCATTAGACTGAGGACTGTAAGGAGTGATGAATTGTTGCTCAATGCCTTGGCTTTGGCAGTACTCCTTGAACTCGACAGAGATATTTTCTCCACCGTTATCTGATCTTAGGGCTTTGATCATCCTTCTAGTCTCCTTTTCTACATGCTCCTTGAAGATTCTGAAGCAGGTGAAGGCTTCTGATTTCTTCTTTATGAAGTACACCATTGTTCTTCTCGAGAATTCGTCAATAAAGGTTATAAAATACTTGGCTTCCTTCAGCGAAGGATTTTTCATCAGGCCACAAATATTTGAATGTACAACATCTAGCAATCCTCTAGCAACATGCTGATGGCTTGACTTAAATGGCTTCCTAGTCTGTTTTTCAACTAGACATTTTTGACAGACAGGTAGCTCGACTATTTCACGAGGATAGTTGAGATCAAGAACAATAGATTGTCTAGACATTCGTTGTACAACAACATAATGTAAATGACCAAGTCTATCATGCCAAAGTAAACCTTCATTCGATTGAATTGAAGTACTGAGAGCCTGACTAGAGGTAGAAAAGCAATGACTTAATTTATACAAGTATCCATGTCTCTTTTCGAGTTCTAGGATCTTGCCTGTCCTATCAAATACTTTACATTGATCACATTCAAATTCTACTCTGTGTCCTAGATCTGTGAATCTGCTTACAGAGAGAAAATTCGTGGATAACTTAGGTACATACAGAACTTTGGAGAGTAGCTTAGATTGATCATTTGCAAAGCATAATCTTATAGTTCCTTCACCTTTAATAGCTTGTGTGCTATTGTCACCAAGGTGAACGAATTTCTGGGTACTGTAAGGTGTATAGGACTCGAAACAGCCAATCAGGCTAGTCATGTGCTGAGTGGCTCCGGAATCCAGGAACCAAGAACTGTCGCCATGTGTTCCTTGATGGTTGGTCATGAAGGCATCATGATCCGCTTCTTGAATGGGCTGTGGAGCTTTTGCAGTTGCATTTGCCACTTGATTCGACTGCCCTTTGCTGTTGTTCTTCACTTGAAGTATTCGACAGTCTTGTATTTTGTGGTTGTTTCGTTTGCAGTATTTCTGGATAACTTCTTCTTTCTCTGTGGATTCGACTGTTCCTTGTGCTGAGTTGGTTTATGGTCTGGCTTTGATAGCTTTGGGCCTTTCTTCTTCTTCTACTTTGTCGTGCCCTTGTTGGTGTACAAGGTGTGAGAATCAGCTGAGAAACTTGAGGCTTCGTTCCTTCACGTGTCTTCCTGCAACAACATAGTGATGACTTTCGAAAGAGTCAACTCTAGATGAGTCGTGATGATCATCACCCAGCTGTCGTAAGAATTTGGCAAGCTTGTAAGCAGTTGCATCACTGCGTCTTGATCGTCTATGATAGATCCGACAGTGGCCATTTGCCTTAGCAGGTTCTTGAATTGATTAATGTGATTCTGCAGAGAATCACCATTCGTCATCTTGAGGGAGTAGAATGTCTTCCTGAGATGTAGCTTAGAAACTACATCTCGCACTTTGTATAGCATGCTCAAGATGTCCCAGACTTCTTTCGATGTCTGAGCCTTGGATAAATGGTCGATCTGTGTATCCGTGATGTTGAGGATGATCAGCGCGAAAGCTGTTCCATCCTTCAGCTTCCATCACGTGATTGTCGCATCGTCCGCTTCGGGTTTCCCTTCTGTACCTGTAACAACGTCGTACAATTCTTTTTCCATTAGTACAGTCTTCATCTTTAATTTTCACAGATGGTAATTGGCTCCATCAAGCTTGTCCATGAGAGGACTGGCTTTCCGTTGGGAATCCATGTAGAAGAATTAGTCCAAGTGATAGGAGAAACTATCAGTGACTTAAGAATGAAAATCTGATACTGAAAAATACAAAACAAGAAAACAATTACTCTATCGGCTAGTAGAGTCTTGTAATGTGGGAGCTAATCATGCTATAAAGATTGCTTTGATACCATGATGGGAGAGAGGGAGGAAGAATAAATGACGAACACGAACGAGAAATGAACTTGAACAAAAAATGTTCGTGCGCAGCGGAATGAGTTAAATGACTCTCTCCCTAAGCATGACTACGCCTATTAGAATGAACAGAACTTTAGTGATAGAAATCACAGTCATTTAGATTATGTAGCCAAACATTTAAATGGATGAAGTGCTAGATGAATAATTTGTCGCGAATTGCAAGACAAATCATCTATCGCGAATGATTCGCGGAGAGCTAGACTGTGCTCGTCTGATAATTAGTCGCGAATTATTCGCGAAAGACAAGACTAAAAGTTAATCGTCTATTACTAGAAAGAGCAACAAGAAAGATCAGACAGAATGAAGAATAAGCATAACAATATTGACAGATCTAAAACGCAGAACAAATGAACTGTGTCAGATTAAGTATATCAAGTATACAAGTCAATAATGCGGTAGAGCACAAGACTGTAGCGGACAAAACCGCGTGCCCTACAAAGCTTATTTCTGTCTGTAATGAGGAATTAAACCTCCTTCACTTGTTCTAGACTTATCTTGCTTCATTAGAATTCATCATCATAGAATACGCAGAGGGTATCCAATATATATGCCATATATTACAGGTGTGCAGATGCGAAAGCACAGAGTGGATGTGCTGTCTGTAGGAGATCGTGGGTGGCTGCAATCGTTGTCCAATTTGTTAGCGCAATTGCATGGGATGAGCGTGAAAAGGGTGCGACGGCAGCCAATACTGAAGTGAACGTTGGTGATGACGCAAAAGTGCGTCACTCTTACGAATGGCCTTAGGCTAAGATTTTCAAGTTGCCTTATCCGTTAGGGCACCTTTGGCATTCAGTAAGGTAGTGTCCCCTTTTCGCCTGTCACCATGACATGTGTAAGAACACAGTGTCGCGATTCATTTATCTTTTCTTCGTCTGTGCGAATTTGCGTGTAAAAAATGCAGACTGCGTGACAACGTTAGAAAAATATGCAGCATGAATGGAGGCAGATTAAAATTGGGATTTAGGGGAGTAGGAGGAGTAAATCCAACATCTTGAACTTTATAGCTCCCAGCCTATTAAAGAACCCGCCATCATGAATGCACACAATCCTGTGAATGTGACAGCCTCTCTCTCTCTCTCTCTCTCTCTCTCTCTCTCTCTCTCTCTCTCTCTCTCTCTCTCTCTCTCTATGTCCATCGATCTTGATGTACTACCTCGTATGTGATTTTTAGGGCATTTTGAAAAAAATTTGACACGTTCTAGACCACTATGCTCCAGAACGTATTGTCCAGAATGCACAATACATTCCGACCCATTTTGGTCATGCTCCAAAAACAAAGTGATCCCAAATCTATACTCAAGTGGGATGGAGCACAGGCCGGATTTTCTGAGTTTTGAGCTCAGCCCAAACACACACACACACACACACATCCATAAAGACCCACTCTAACCCTTACCCTAAGTACACACATGCACGAATGACGCACACACGCAAGCGCGGAGGCACTCTACTTGGCTCATAGTATGGTTTGGATGATATTTGCTCTTTCAAGAAAAGCTAGGATGAATCACTCTAAACTAAAGTTCAGAGTTATTGTGAATAATTATAATTTTATGCAAGAATCATTCTGCACAAAGTTTGAATTACTTGTGGTTTATTATTAAGACATGATCACTCTAAATAGAGCTATTGCTCAAACACATGTGACAAACATTCATGATACATAGAATCTAAAGTAATTGCATGAATGTAAGGAACTGAAATAACAAAGCAGATATATCAGAACATCGAGAACTAGTGTCATCACAACAAATTGCTGGAATGAATCACTAATGAATAGAACCATTAGCTACTATGAAATCACTATAGAAAGCATGAATATACAGCAGGTATGTGCTTGGAAGAGTGTTTGCACCCCTAATAGGAAGCATTGACAACCTCTATATATAAAAGAATGGTAACTGGTTTACATTACAAGAAATTGTTATTAGATAACAACAACTTTTCCTTTGAACAATTTCTTCGGGCTCCAATTGCTCAAATTTGAATTTGTTCGAACCTCTTCAAATTCAAACGTTCTCCTTCAGTCCTCCTCAAACACGAATGTTCTCTGAACACCTTCGAACATTTGTCGAGATGGCTGTGAATCCTGTGTATTTCTATGGACATTGCAAATTTTCGTGCATTTCTGCATACTGTCATTTTTTGCGTGTAAAAATGCAGTCTGTCTACAGAAAAGCAGCTTTGAAATTCGTTTACTCTTCACATGGAGTGAGATTAATATCCAACTGTCCTAGCAGAGCACCTCTGGAGCCCTTGAGCAGCTGAACCTCTTCAGCCTCCCTTTCTCAATTTTCACTCTCTTCATGTGACTTGTCTTCCTATGACTTATCTTGACTGACCCTAAGCTCCTTTCTCTGGATTTATAAAGTGTTCTTTGTGATGAACTCTCTTGGGGTGTATTTAGCTACTGCTGCTTTGAAAGCTTGCCCCAGAAAATCCTCTAAGAAACCTGCCCGTACATTGTGCCCTATCACCTATAGTCAGGTGCATTTGCTCTGCAGTGCTGCTTTGTTGTAGCATGTAGGGTACTGCTGCCTCCTTTTTTAGGTATCTTGGTGTTTGCGGTTGTCTCTGCAACAATAATATGCTAGGTGTCCCTTCAGCCTCGTGAATACATAACTTATCCGAGACTGCCTTGTCGTGGTTGCCTTCTGCACCTGTGAGATTGAAAGGTCCCGCAGCAAGAAATCAGATCACTATAGAAAGCCTTCTCCTTGGCATAGACTGCTTCTGCTTGAGCTCGGTCTCTTGGCTCACCTTTTTAATCAAGATTGATCCTCTTCTTGCCCTCCATTACTCGCCACAATCCTCATCCTCTTTACATATTCCATACTGTACTTGGTTTCTTCTAGCTTTTCGACCTCCAGGAGTCAGTGATGCTAATCATCTCCAAGGCCATCTCCATGATGGGTTGTGCAAGATCGCGTGTTGGGTTTGTCAATCCATCAATTTGTGCCCCCCTTGATCTCCTTACATGCTATGGATGCTATTGTGGGATCAATGATCAGGGAGTGCAATGCATGGGCCCATAAGCCGTGTGGGATTATTATATCTTAATAGTCTGATCCTCGGTACAGCAAACAGCTAAGTGATATAGCATAAGAGTACATAAAGGGAAAAAGATAAACATCGATACAACACTAGGCAGCAAGATTGCTACAGACAAAAGTGCATTCGCATTAGTGTAATAAATCCCGGTTACAGAACAATCTTTCAAGTTGATCAAGATCAGCTTGTTGGCCCCATGGCCTGCTTGTTCACATGACCACCAGCCCTTTAGCTAACAGTTCCCAACTAACGTGACATACTTGAACTGCCAATATTCCCTTCAAATAAATAGTCTATTTAGATACTTGTTACTGCTACTGCTTAGCTAACTGACTGTACAAAGTGGCAAGATCAGATGTTCCCCTGTGTCAAAAATGTGATATCAAATGGTGTGATTTTCTTGGTCTTAATTTTTGGTGCACAGTTGGGTTTTACATTTAATGATTGAGAAGGTAGTGACAGATGGTTCTTGCAATGTGGTGGTCTGTATGTACAATGACTTGTGTTTTAAAATCAGGACCTGATATGAGGACTGAGCACACACAGTTGCGTGGTTAATCTGGAAGATTCCTCAGACATATATATCTAGCAAACTAGTTTTGAAAAAGTCAGTTTAATTGGTGCTTTAAATTCAAGAAGAGCACCTCAATCATCTTCATATTCCATTGTAGAAGTTAGTATCGAACTCCACTCTTTTAATCTTAAAACCTATGGCACAATTGTTATACAGCAACCTGTTTCAATTCTAGTTAGTATTTCAGATTTGAAGCTTTACCATGCATTCTTAATATCTATGATGTTATTATTATTGTGTGGCATCATGTTTCTTCTTATCGTATACGGTGCTTTGAATCTTTGTTATTTTTAATTTTCATGATGGTGGGCATCCATGGATACTTAATGAATTATGCTTTTCTGAATGCTGCAGCTATGGATACATCTGAGCGTCCAACGGCAGGGGCGATGTTTGGCGCAGAGAAACTAAGTCCGTTAGGTGTTTCAGGTTCAGGAAGCAAGTAAGAACATTAACATGCATCTACTGAATACGGAAATACTTAATGGAAAAATCTTAAAGTGTTTATTATAATCTTGTTCACTTCATAACAATGAATGACAATTTAAGCGAGGCTTACTTTTTTCATTTTGTCAGAAAGATCAACAAAATATCTCAAAAGCGAAGCGCGGTGAAGCTTCGCAAAGAAAAGGCTATGGAGAAAGCTCTTTCAACTTCAGAGAAGAGACGACAAAAGTTGCAGCAGGATGAGCATAAGGCACAGCGTGTGCAATCGTTAAAGAAGTTGTACTAGGATAATGGGACAGATGACTGTGACCATTTCCCATAATCTAATTTGCTGTGTACCACATTTGGAGTGCCCTATGATGCATTGCGTGATGGGCAGTCTCAAAGTGTCTATTAATTTATTTTTGGTTGTTGGCCAAGACTCAAGTTGACCAGATTAATTCTAGTCCAGATCAGATCAAGGTTAAGCAGAACATCTGTAGGACTCTGCTTGGATGAAGTAGAATCTGGAACTAATCACTTTTTAGTGGAACTTTCATGCCTCTTTGGATGAATGTCATCCATATGTTTCATAGGTTTAGATTTGTGTTCAGGGTGGCCCTTTAAAGGAGGTTTCTTGGTGGGCCTATTCTAGCTTGTGGAATTGGAAGTGGATCAAGTAAGATGATGTCCGCATCTGAGCAGGGAATGTACCCTATTTGTTTTTTGCGCACTAGCTCATGGGTATTTGATCTAGTATGTGTTTATCTATTCACCTCCCATTCTTTACATCTGAAAAGGGACGACCTGTGCAGGAAGTAGATATCAAGGGAGTCGTTTCTTTGGATGAGAGCTGCCGTTTGGTTGATGATGGTACTGGTTTGCTTCCTTGCATTTCGTGGATGATATTGCAAATTCTATTTTTCAGATGAAATCCATGGAACCACATGTAACCCTTGTAAGATATGGGACAGTTTTTGCTCGTACACAGGCATGTTAGGAGCAGTTGCAGACGGCTTTTTCATTTGTTCAGGAAGATGGAAATGAAGAAATTTTACCCGAATCATAGATTTTGTTCTGTGAATTTTGACTTCGAATCACCAGATGGTCTTTTCCTTCTCTTGTTGCATGTTAGAATCACAAAAAACCCCAGTTGCTTTTTTTGCTATTCTGTTGAAAATGAGTTGGATCCTTGCATATCATGAAATTTGTCGCAATAGTTTGTCTTCTAAAAGAATCAGTCAATTCAAGTTCTAATCATCACTTAATGGTCTTTTATTTCTCTTTTGCATGAATTCTATGGCAACACACAGATAGTTACAAAAAACCTCAGCTGCTGTTCCATTGAAAATGCTTTCTGGTATCATCAACCCCATGGGATTGCAAAGATCCGAACTCAAGCACAATACACCAACTCACCACATGTGGGAAAATGTGCTGTTGAAAACGACTAAGATCCTTGCATACATCATCTAAGCTGTTTGTTTCTGCAGAGATGTATGAAATTTGTCATGGGAAATCATTGTGTTTGAAAGATTCAGTCGATCTTCCCTTAAAATTTGGTGTTGCAAGGATGAAAGGTTCTGTATCAAAGATAGATTCTCTTACAAACTGATCTAGAGTCAATCTTGCTTGAAGTCCAGGACATTCGCGATATTATCATATATGCATATCATAATTGCAGCCTGAGTTCGGAAACACGTTATGGGAAGTTTAAGTGGAGTTTCCTGAAATGTGGTTGTACTTTTACGTATTATGCAAGGAGCCGGGCAAAGGCCATTTTGCCTGGTTTGGCTTTCCGAACCAGGCAGAATGGCCTTTGCCCGGCTCCTTCCATTGCCCAATGGATACCTGAAATTTTTTCAGAAGCACATTACGAAGCATAATAGGCAGGTTTGACTTTGACTGACCAACACAAATGTGCCATGGGCAGTTGTACGGAATCCGTACGGATGGGCACAAACAGGCAGAAAAAAAAAAGCAGAATCTGCCTTTGTAAAAAATGCATGCATTTTCTACTTTTTAATTTATTTGAAAATGGGCATAATATGCCACATGTATCCATTACTTTCTTTTTTTGATTAGTTTTTTGATTTTTTAGTGTTTTAACTAGCTTAATTGTTTGTAAAAAAACATAGGGCTAAAAAAATGTTGAAAATCCACTTCCAGATGTATTTTTTCATTTTTTGAGTTGAAAAGAAGAAAAGTTTTTTAGAATGTAGATGTAGTGGAACGCGTTCCACTGCATCTGGCTATTTTGAGCACTTATCTTGAAAAAGAAATTAAACTTCAAAGAAATAAAAAACGATTGAAAAGATTAAAAATAACAACCTAAACTCTGAAACCAATAAAACCTATCAAAATAAAAAACCAGAATAAAAGAAACTGCAATGTTTGGGGAAATCTCAATTGGGTCTTGAGGAATGTGTTTTTGATCAGATCATGCAATTACGATATAGATAGCATGGGAGTTTTCTTACTATCCAATTGAAATTTTGTTCAGAAAGTGCCTTTTTTTTATGGGAACATTGGAAGTAAAATATAGCACTTCTAGTTTATGATGAATTTGCAACTTATAAAGCTAAAGATTTGATGTCTTGAAAAGTTCATGTGCAAGAGTTTACACAGATTTATTAAATCCTTAATGTGGCTAAGTGGAATCAAAACTTGAAACTTTTAGAGAAATGTCTTGTAGGATAAACCTTACATGAATGAAGGAATTATGTTCGGATGAATACATATCATAGATTTTGGTAGAGACTATTTGTAATAGTTGATTATCAAAGATCAATTTCCAACTAACATTTTGAAGGGCTTTAATGAATGTCAATAAATGACTCTCTACAAGAAAAAACAAGAAGTCTCTTGCTAAGAACTCGAGTTCAAATCATACGATACAAAGTGTGTGTGTCCCAACTTATTTTTACTACTAACAAGGGCTATCAAATTCTAGAACAAAACGTTGCCCTCAATATGGGTTGTAAAAAAGATACATTGGCACAGAGCTTGTGTCAATTTTGAGAAAAAAATCAATGCCATCTTGCAATCTACAATTGATAACTTGCAAAATTTACAAAATAAGGTCGGTTGCTAAAGCTTTTGTGTATGAACAAAAATGTCAATAGCCTAACAAGTAGCCTTGTAAGTAAATAGGTCTATAGAATTGTTGACTATGATGAACTTGCACCTAAATCAAAAAATAGGTCAAAATGGAAAGAGACCAAACTTTGTAGAGAACTTGGTAGCTTGAGGCTCATCTAGTCTAATAGGACCACACATAATCTAAACATAAAATCAATCGCATGCCTTTGGCACTGGAGGGAGTTGTAGTTTATAAGTGATTGAGCTGATATTCTCGAGGATTTGAAAAGGTCCATAATAGTTAGGAAAAAGATGTGGGTCATAAATGAGGTATCTATTAGGGCTTTAAAATGGAAGTATTCTTGGGCCATCATCATGCAATGGGATACCCATCTAAAGGGCATAGATAGGGTTGCCAAGAGGGTGAGAAAATAGCTACAAACGAGTGCCACAAGGTCCCCACAAATTGTAGATAGTCTCATACATATAGATATGCTATTTTTTAGCCATCACGATAGAAGAGTAGTAAGAGCACACACTTTTGTTGAAAATTACCTCTCAAATTGTTGATAGTTTCTTAGATCATATGAAAGAACTAGACTCGTGTCAATGAATGGCATACCCAAAAAAGAATTCTTCCCTAAAATACCTCAACATAATGGTGTAGTTGAGAAGAGTAAGACTATAATATAAGGTATGGCATATTTATCCATATTTTACTATTTCCCATATTGAAAAGATCTTAAAATTAGTCATTTTCTAGATCCCATGCATGTATTAATAAAGTTAGAGAGACCCTATGGAAACACTTCACTACAAAAAAGAATTAAAAAAAAGTTCAATATGAATTGAAAGATATGGGAATAATGTGACACTTGTGGATCCAAAATAGAAGGATTGGACAATAAATCATTCCACAACCTCCAAAGTGTTACGTCCATGTTCGATTCAGAGGATTTGGATTTATCCTTAACATGGATATTCAGTACTACTCTTGTGTAAGAGCTTATTAGCTACACCTTGTAGTTTCAACTAGGCCAAAAATGTAATTAATAACCTTGAGGCATTTAGGATATGTAGAGCTAGTGCATGGTGTCTGACAACTACATATGCATGTAAAGGAGATCAAAAGCAATTGGAAGATAATTGGGATCCTATAGAGAATATTCCTAGGGCCAAGGGGCTTATATATACAGGTAGAAACTCACCCTACAACACACCTATTTTCATGTTTCTAGTTGCTAGGATCCTCTCCTCTAGTGTATTTAGTCACCATGGCTCAAGGGAGAAGCTAATTGGGGTTTGACTCTCGGCTTCTAGCTGGATGAGTGGTTTGGATCCACAATAGTCCTTTTGGCACACACAACAAGATCTAGAGGATCTTCACTTGGCGATCCGTACAATGGTATCAATGCTAGCGCTTGGCTTTGCATCGACCAGAAGGTGGAGATGTCTTTTGTTTTTTTGCAGTTTTTTGATAGGATCTCTTTGTTTTTTTTTTTCTCAATGGTGGAATCGATCTCCAAGTAAGTGGCTTTTCTGATTCTTGATTGCTTTCAACCTAATGATCAGTGTTATGGACTTTCTCCATAGGCATAATTGCCAATCGTTCAATTTTTTACAATTTTTTGATGTTTTCTTTTACACTGTTTTAGCTTGAAATTTGTTGAATCTACTGTATGTAAATGATTTTAAGAATTGTGACAGGTTCTTGCTTTCTTTAGTCATTATGATATCTTCTAATGATTGCATGCCGGTTTTATAGTCAATATTGGATTAAGGCTATATTTTGGTCAAAATTCGATGATTTTGGCTAGAATCGATCACTAAGAATCGATATTGAGCATAATCAGAACCTTTGGCACTTGCATGTAGGTGAATTATTGTAGTTAGGGTCTGATTGCACTTGCATGCAGATTTGATCCATCAGAACACGCCAAAAAAGTCAAAATTTGGTCAAGAAACATGGTTTTTTTTTAATGGGTTTTTTGTTTTTTCAGGAGTTCGACTCAATATCTTTGCACAAAACTTTGCATGCACATTCTCAGAGGTGTGATGAAGTTGTCCAAAGGGTGTGAGAAAGTTAGGTAGGCAACGGTCACTGTTAAGGGTCTCAAAACTTCAAAAATTAGTGTATTCTGTATGGTTTTGGAGCACAAATAACTCTTTATACTGAAACTATTCAAAATTTGCAAGATTTTTAAAATTTTCTGCTTGCATGTCAGAAAGTTTAGTAGTGTCATGGCCCTAACGAGATTTGGACCATTAGGGGGTGCCTTGGGTATTGGGGCCGAAACTTAACTTGAATAATTGGCTATTCTGAACTCGCACGTGTGAATCCTAGGCGGCAGGCTGATGTGACAAGTGTCTTGTTCACTAGGTCTCCCTCTGTACTGAGCTTTACAGCACCCAATTTGGTGTCCTGTAGCCAAAGATATGATCATCTGAAGTTTTGCAACTTTGTGAGCAAAATTGGTAAAATTTCCAATTGTTCTGATTGCATGCATGATAATTTCCTATTTTGAGGTGCTGTGCTTGCATGGATTGTCTGCATCTGGATTCTCGGAGTGATTCTGACATGCATGAGCAGTTTAGATCTGTTTTGAGTGGTCATACGCATGTACTCTGACGGTTAGATACAAAACTGGATTTTATAGCTAGCAATTTACGTAGAACTGGATTTTTACTTGAAATTCCGTAAATGTAAAAAATCAGTTTAATGTCGCATGCCTGAGGGACATTAACAGAGTTAAATTAAGAATTGAACAGTGAATTGAATTTTCGATTTCGATTGCTTAATAATTAACAGTGATTTTTTTTATGAATTTTTTAGAAAACGTAAACTTTTTTTAAAGAATCAACTAAAATTGCGAAAACTCGAAATTTTTAGTTTTTTTTTTCAGTTTCTTGTAATATCTATAAAATTGACTAAAAATAGTGATTTGACCATACTGGAGTCAATTCCAGTCAGTTTTTTGGTCAACAATACTTCACTATGAGTTAATGTTATTAACTAAATTTAGTAATTTTCAGGATAGATATATCGAGATGGCCGAAGAAACTTCAAATCAGGCTACAAATCCAGGTGCGCCATCTTATATGGTGATTTGTCAACAGTTGAGTATGACACTCAATGATATGAATAATCGTACTCTGATGAGAGATCAACAAATGGAGATTCTGTTGAATCAAGTCAAATTGATGTCTTCACCCAATCTCGGTTTTCAACCGGAAGTTTATGCGGGCAAGAAGAAGGAGAAGAAACTTGAGGTCGTCGAAGACTGGCTGGCCAAGTGGAGTAGTTACTTCAATTTGCATGGTGTTCCTGATGAGAAGAAAATTGAAAGTGTCGTGTTGTTCTTACGCGACAAAGCGTCATTGTGGTGGCAAGGTTTACCGGTGAAGCCAACTACTTGAGAGGCGTTTGCGGAAGTTTTTAAAAAAGCTTTTGTAGTTGCTGATGACGTGGACTACTACCTAACGTTCGTGAACAACAAGATGGGTACAAAGCGTTTAGACTCTTATATCCAAGAATTCATGGACCTATGGAATAGAGTTCCATCATTCGATGCGAAGTTGGCACTTTGGCAGTTTGTCCTAGGTTTGCCAGCCGACTATCAGAATGTGTGCAGGCGAAATGTGCTTCAAAACCTCGAGGATGTGTTTCGAATTGCGAAAGCATATGATTCCAAAGTGGTGGCATCCAGGAAGTAGTTTGCGCAAATTCCAACCACTTTGAAAACCAAGAAGGGTAAGAAGCGCGGTCCAGACCAAGCAAAATGATTTGACGAAAGACTTTGGAAATTAACCTGACTCACAATGTGGAAGTTCCGTACTACTTCTTTCTTGCCTAATGAACTTTTTCGTTTAATTGGCACAGTTAAAGATCAAGAAGTGAGTATTTTATTGGATAGTGGTTCAACTCATAATTTTATTAATTCTTGTCTTGTGCAGAAACTCAGCTTTGAAACTGAAGCCAACAATCATAGATATAAAGTTTATCTAGCTTTAGGAGCAGAGTTGGAGACTTGGAACGTAAAAGTCCCGAAGCTCCCAATTTTGATGCAAGGACAACGAAATTAGTTAATTTTCATGTTTTAGACCTAGCTCATACTGATTCAATCTTAGGTTACGAATGGTTATTTAGTAAATCGCCTTCTCTGTTAATTGATTTTGAGAAGCATGTTCTCACTTTCAAGGAGGGTGATAAGGTAGTTACATTATTTGGCAGTAATTTTGTACATCCGTGTTGGATCAGATTTCTACAGTTAATGAATTGGAAACATTGAATTATTCTGAGTATGAAGTTTTTTCAATTTGTGCTATTCCAGTTGTGGATGTTCCTGAAATGAATCTAAATGGTTGTGAATTCTTAGCGATTCTTAACTAAGTAAATTTAGATCATGAACAAGCAGTGAAAGAACAGATCTTAAATGAATTTATCCTTTTATGCCAAACCTCTTGAATAGGTATTTGTTCTCTTGCAACACATCCAACTTGGTTAGAAATAACACAAGCATCTAGTTTGAACAACTTTCCTTTCCTTCTACCTTTTCCAATAAAGACTTCCTTCCTTTTGATCATACGAGCATCTCCATTAAATTCAACTTTGAGGCCTTTACTTAGCATTTGACTCACACTAAGCAAATTCTTGGTAATAGGTGGGATAAACAAGACATGCTCCAAATGAACATTCCTATTTGTAGAGAGAGAAATAAGGATTGTGCCAATCCCTTTGATTGCACACTCCACTTGAAGAAGCATCCAGTTGATCTTGCCCTTTACTACCACTTACTTTTCCTTTTACCCTGAATTTGCCCTTTGTGAATATAGCCTCCTCTTTGATGTAGATCCACCTCTTGCTTGAAGCCTATATTTTTCATTGATCAAGATCTCTTGAAGATCCATCAAACTTGGCAAAGCCTTTTGAATAGCTAAACTTTGAAACAATGTTAGCATGAGCATCCAACAATCCATTAAGAATAACTTGAACAAGCTCTCATTTCTTAACACTCTCATCAATGCAAGCCAACTCATCATTCAATGCTTTCATCCTCAAAATAAAAGTACTTGTACTTTCTTCATTCTTTTACAAACAAGAAAAAATTTGACTTCTTGGAGTCAACACTCTAGATAAAGACTTGGATTCATAAAGCTTCTTCAATGAATGCTAAGCATCACTTGATGAAGTACACTTACCAACTTCCTTGAGAAGCTCATTGGTAACATTCATGTTGATCATGTGTAGAGCCATTTTGGCCCTCTTGTCATACCTCAATTGTTCTTGTTGTGTTTCTGGCCTCTCCTCCAAACCTACAACAATATCCAAAACATCATTCGTCTCAAGAACTGATTCCATCCTCACTTTCTACAATGAATAGTTACTTGAGGTAAGCCTATCATTGGCTTCCAACATGACTCCACTTGATGTTGTCATGTATCAATGATCTGATCTTCTTTTTCAACCTGTTTCAATGCACAAAGCACTCCTTTGAACAACAACAACTTTTTTCAAAGAGAAATCACAAAGATTTGAAACTACTCAAAAATTCTTTTCTAGCACTTATACCAAGCAAATCAACACATAGAATCATGAAATCTTGATCAACCTATGATCTATCGTCAATCTAATGACTTTTGCCACTTCCTAAGATTGAAACACACTCAAATGAAGTACAAAAACCTCACTATCTAGAGATCCAATCAAAATTAGGGTTTTGACAAAATCACAAAAAAATGAATATTTCAAATCTACATGCAAATGTTGAAAATCTAATATGCAATCTACTAGCCACCACTTAGGCTATTCCAATGATCCAAAATTTGGCCAAATCCAGTATGTGAATTCAAAAATCGGAATTGATCAAGTTTATAAACCTATATAGGGTTTTGATCTACAAAAGATCCTATCTACAAATGCAAGAAAGTCGATTTTGGTGTAGAATCCTCTCTAGCATGATATCTTCACCAAATCATTGACAGATATGATTTCCTCCTTCATAACTTGAAACACAAGCTTTGATACCATGTGAAAGAATTCAGATAAAAAATGATCCAAATCCATAAAGGATCTTTGGTTACAAAAGAAGCTACTCCACCAATCTTGCCAATGTAGAAAAATCAGCATCTACACATAAAATGAGATGCAAACTCTGATAGAACTTGATCAAACATGAATCAAAACATAAATTATTGTTACTGCTTGTACAAAACTAGCAAGCTACTGTATTTCATGTGTGTGGATCCAAAAATAACAAATATAGATCATTCTATACATATAATTGCATGTAATCACAATTATAGTGCACCAATGGATAGTAGAACCCAAGAGAACCATGTATAAGCATGAAATGAGATAGAGAAGAGAGAAGATATGTCTCTCCACGAGTTACATCCTTTTATAGCAGGTCCAAATTCTATTTGGCCACTTGGCTTTTCCTCCAAGATGTAAACCCTACTATTTTTGTGTCTAGATTCAATGTACCCAACATTTAAATTTGAATCTACTCAAACTCGACTTCTAACTTTCCCACACTTTCAAAAAGTGTTTATTCAAATGAAATTTAGACTTATGAACTTTGAAAAGTCAAGCTCTAAGTCAAATATAAAGTTGGCCTCAATTTGCCATATAAACAAATGTAGCAAATATGATTAAACTAGTTGAACCTTTAACAGGGGTCATGTGTTGCTATAGTGTTTTCTTCTAGAAATGAAGATAGATCACAAAATCAATGGTATGACTCTTTGTAGTCCTTGGATCTATATGTATGTTCATTTGAATCTTTGACCTTTTTTTTTGTACAAATTTTGGTTGTTATGTGGAGTTGGCATGCATGTCATAGGTTGGCTAGTTCTAACACAATGGTCTCATATGGTGTACAAACCCAAAATTTATATATATTTTACTATATATGATAAAATTGAGCTTGTAAGGTGGATAATTTGACATGGATGGTATCATGTGCTGAATGTTATTTGTCATATTAAAAATTGTGAAGCAAAACTGATGTGTATTTTGTGATTTTAAATCTTGCCTTGAGTAGTAATGTTTATTTCGATCATGGATAACAACTAGTTATTGGCTATGACAATGCCTACCTTAATATGCTAACTTTCGTGGTTTGTTGGTATTTATTAGCCGGTAGCTTTGAAATTAGGTATACTTACTACCATTTTAAAAAAAATTGTAATACTCTAACAAGACTATTTATACTAGTGTCTATTGAGTTAGAAGATAGAAAAATATGGTCTTCAATAGACAAGAGGGACTTCTCTCTCTCTCTCTCTCTCTCTCTCTCTCTCTCTCTCTCTCTCTCTCTCTCTCTCTCTCTCTCTCTCTCTCTCTCTCTCTCTCTCTCTCTCTCTCTCTCTCTCTCAGAGTAATCTCAATCTTGAAGATTCTTTGATGTTGGATATTCTTTGCACTCTCTAAATGTAAGGCTTGTGGACCTCAAACATGATAATACTCAAAATGGAACGGATGAAATCCACCAGCCAAATTTGCAATGTAGTGGTTGTGTGAATTTCTATTTTTCTTTTCCTTATGGGTATAAGAAGGTTATGTTGTAACCTTTGTGTAACCTTCTTGGTAGAATCAACACTAGGAAGTTACACCAAGGTCTATAACCTCCTAGTAATGACATCAAAATTCACCAGTTTTTTGCATGTTACATGATTCCATTTACACCGTGAGAGTCCAAATCACTACCATGGGAAAGGGAGGGCCGAAGCAATGCTTGAGAAAACTAGAAAAAAGTGAGAATGGAACCATCAATTTTTCTCCAAAACCTATGTGATAAAATGGTTTTATAGTCTTGAACTCCAAACTATTCTTTTGTATAAAATTTTAAGCCTAGCATATTACAAGATTTGAAACCCTAAGCTTTAGCATACACAGGAGTTGTTAAGCTCAATATAATAACTTAAGAAACTTTTTGACATTGTGAATTCCTCCCTCATGAGTGCCCAAATTTGCACAATACTTGGTAAGAGTTACTTGTAGACCCTAAAGGACTGATTTATGGATTCATAATACACTTTATAAAGAAATATCTAGATGTAATGGGGCAAGTGATAAAATTTGACTTTCATGTCTTTGGGCAATCTTGACATGAAGACTTTGGTGAAGATAATGTGTTGCATGGCCTTAGCCAAATTTGACATAGAGACCTTAGTAAAGTTCATCATATGTGTTTTCTCTTGGAAGTTATCCTGTAAAGTTGTTATCTAAATCTCCAATATGAAGGTATTAAAGGGTGAAACTAATCTGCATATTCAAATTGAAGTTGGAGTTCTAATTGTAGTCTATAACAATCTTGTAATGTATTGTAATCTTGAAACTAGACTAGGTTCATAACAATCTTGTAATGTACTCTTAACCTTAAAAGTAGACATGGTGTACTTTTCAAGCTAACCTGAGAAATGAGCTTTTTTGCCAATATTTGGTTGATGTTGATATTCACAAAATTTTGAAGCCCTTCATATATGAGCAAAATGGGCACTAACATTTAGAATGGGAGTCAAAGCCCAATCAAATAGTCTATGCTAAGAGGCTCTAGAAAATCCAAAGGTTAATATTTAGGTGATAAAGGTGGTTTATTTGTTATTTTTTGAACATATTTGTAACATAATATCAGAATGAAATTGACATCCGGTCGATGTTATTGCATGCATCAAATCATTCTCAATAGGCAGGAATACGTATACGTATAGTAACGTCGAATCTGTATAAGAACTCATTTGTGTTTATGCTCTTAGTACAGAGATGATGCTGGGACTACATCAGCATTAGTAGACTGTGCTTGAAAAGAAAACATTGATTGACACCTACGATCAACAACCCAAAAACTAATGAAGCGAGCAATCGCAGATATGAGATCAAATACAAATATACGTGTATTATAAAGCGGATCAGACTTCAGTCTGCATCAGGAAAGCGTTGATTATCACTGTGCTCTTTGACTACACATGAAGTTAAGACATACGTGTAGTCAACTCGCACACTAGCAATAAACAGACGATGGAAAATTTGGAGCTAAATCTCATTTAAAACCAGCTCTAAGAGAGATCAAGATGACTACACAGAAAGATAATTTGTGTTAAGCTCTAAGTTTAGGAATTACTATCAACAAATACAACAACAGATGGATTGATGTGAAATAAGGATGTACGAAAGGGTATCGTTTTGTTTTAGAACAAGAGATAGAAGCATCGTACAATCTTGACCAGGAAAAAAAGTTGAAAAGCACGGAGGTGGGTGTCTATCACAGGTCAGGTTGCGGCGTCAATCTCATATAGCCCTTCCCAGACGGCACCTGCACTGACTCGAAACCCTCAGGGAACACTTGGCGAGCTTCCTCATCTGATACTGATGGCGAAACCATGCACTTATCACCCCATTTCCAGTGTACCGGTGTGGCAACGTTGTGTTTAGCCGTTAATTGCAGTGAGTCTATCACCCTCAGAACTTCTGTAAAATTTCTACCAGTGGTGGCGGGGTACAGGAATGACAGCTTTATCCGTTTGTCTGGACCGATGATAAAAACCACTCGAGCAGTTAAAGGTAATCCTTCAGAATCTCTCTCAGCAGGATCGAGCATTCCAAATTTTATAGCGAGCTCGCGATCAGGATCGGCCAATATGGGATAGGTGATGTTAGCTTTAGGGGAATAGCTCACAATATCTGCTATCCATCCCATGTGCGAATTCAAGTCGTTGCAACTGAGCGCCAGAACTTTTACTCCGCGCTTCTCAAACTCTGGAAGAAAAATCCCCACTGTCCCCAATTCCGACGTGCAGACAGGCGTAAAGTCACTGGGATGAGAAAAAAGGACGGTCCAGTGCCCCTCAATGTAGTCATAAAAATGGATCGGACCAAGCGTTGAATCTGCTGTGAAATCCGGCACGGTATCTCCAAGCTTAAAACTGATGCTCATGGCGCTACCTCTTCCTGAACAGCAACTCTTCACAATTTATTTTTACTTTTAATGCTGGATACTGTCAAATCTATCCAAGCACAAAATCAACTTTTTAGAATAAATCACATGGAACCATCCAATCCGAAAAACTGCGACCCAAAACCAGCTTTATCTGCCAAAACTCAAAAAATCTTTCAATTTACAAATCCAAAACATACTAAACTACTGTGTAGGAATTTAAAGAAAAATCCAAAAACCAAATTTATCTGCCAAATATTCAGCAATCCTTAACCGATCCAGAACCTACTAAAAACAGCATGCTAATTTTAAGCAGAATCAAAAACCCAAGTTTATCTACCAAATATCCAACAAGCTTTCAGTATACCAATCCAGAAACTATTGAACTGCTGCGTGCCAATTAAACCCAAAATCGAAACACAAATTATACACCTGCTGCCAAATATTCAACAATGTTTCAATTTACCAACGCAAAACCCAACTAACCACTGCGTGCTAATTCAATGGAAAGTCAAACTGCCTTCAGACATTTATGATGATCTCAGAAAATTAACCTAACCGGGACATGCCTGGTTAAAGGGCATCCAACAATCAATCCTCCAGGTTTTGCCAAAGCAAACACTGGCAGACAACTTGGAATTCCCCCTCCGCTCTATCCCTCCCTTATTTTTCAATCTCATCTCCCTCTTTCCTCCTCCTCCTCCTCCTCCTCCTCCTCCCGTCTCTCACTCCTGTTGCACGATCCACTTTTCCCTCTGCGTCTTCTGCTCGATCCTGTGTTTTGCTCCGAGAGAATCACTTCTATTTCCTTGGACGCACGGCCAGTGAGAGTGAGCACCCACCAACCAAGGAGAGTAGAGTGAGTAGAGTAGCCAGTCACATGAAGAACGACTTTTCAGCACACGTTTTGCCATTCACATGAGTTTGATTTTGACATAAAAGGTGATTCTTCTCACCTCCCTTTACTACACGATTCACCGTCGGTTCTTCTCACCTCTCGCTTCTTCTTGCCTCCCTTTACTAGATGATTCAATGTCGGTTCACTGTTTTAATTTGGTGCAATCGATTGGTGAAATTCCAACTCCACTTCTTCTCTCGCCTCCCTTTACTTAGGTGATTTGGCCATCTCTTCAGAACTTTTTTCATTTGGTGCAATCAATCGGTGAAGTTCCACTTCCAATTCTTCTCTCGCCTCCCTTTGCTTAGAAAATATTTATTGGCCCCAAATAACCAATTAGATGTGGTCCATGTGACACACTTTTTCTCCCATAATCCTCCCAGCATCGTCACACGATAGTATAGTCTTGCCAATGGTAACTCACCATTCGGGACTTTATTTGATGTTATCGGAAGATTTGGATCAAATGACAATGCAGGCAAACAGTCATCCGATCTCGTTGGAATGGATGCCAATGTATCCAAGTCCTTAGGATATAAAGCTGACTACCTAACCGTGGGATCTGGCGAGAAGAGATATTCTTGAAGCGCACGATGAAAATCCACAAATATATTCCAATTATAAAATTAATAGATTATCGACCAATTTGGAGTATGCTAATCAAAAAAATTGCAAGCTTTAACTTCGTAAGACTCCACTTGGCACCCAATTTCATTAAGATCAGATTGACTCCGAACCCTCCATCTATCACAGTTGCCTCTTGATCAAAATGTTTATGTTGAATTGGCAAGGTGATATTCCATTGTTCACTTTCCCAGGCGATCCCTACATTGAGTACTTCATTTGATTCTTCAAATCCAATATAGTGGTTCTCGCTGGCTTTTGGTTTCATTCTTTGTCAATCTATCAACTAATACTTCTTTAGCTTGAGGTACCAACCGTAAGAATTCTCCCAATGTAATATTCACAATCGGCTCTGTTTGGACACCTTTGGTTCTACCATCTTAAATGGATCTTTGCGGTGATGAAATTGGGTATTGACATCAGTCCTTTGACGAGATCTGGCTCATGTAATTTCATAGGTATTACAAGTACAGAAGGAACTTCCACTGCAACTCTTAGCAATTTCCAAGGCTTCTTCCTCTTGTAAGCCTTTGATCCACTTCCTCATATTGTGGTATTTCTTCTTCTCAAAATTGAGATTCGAATAGACCCCATATACAGTAGATAAATCAGTCATCAGTACAGATTCTGCAGGTGGTGGTTCCGTAATGATTTCTTTCTGTTTCTGAAATCTCGTGACAACATAATTGGTGCAGATGTTCAATGGATTTCCATGGAACAAGATGAACTGTTGGTCTTGGTTTGATAGTAATAATTTTCAATGGATTAGTTACAGGTGGTGGCTTCATTCTAGTTGGACAATCTTTATGCCCATAATCGCATTCATGACATAAAGGATTGAATGTGTCTTTTTTGGGCATTCTACAATTTGACGATTTTCTCCGTATCCAAAGCAACCGAGTGGCGATTTGGCCCATTGTTTAGAGTGTTGTTGTTGAGCATCAGCATAGACGGCATATTGCTTTGGAGGTCCAGTTTCTTATCCTGATGGCATAATTCCATTGATCCTAGCTAGTTGAAGCTTATGGCTCCATCATGTTTTACCATCTGGTGCTTTCCATCTAGGACCTTCCTGGAAACCATACTTGTGATATCTTTGTTGAATAATCCATGGATTAAATGAACAAAGTGCAATTTCATGTCCATTTGAATTACACAAATGACAATGAGTATCGGTCATCTGTCTCTTCATAGTCGGGCACTTGTTCATGGTATGATTGCCAACATAGATTGCACACCAAACGTTTTCTTTGCTAGAAAAAACTTTGAGTATCTTCTTAGCACCTTTGTCGATCTTAGCATGATGTTCTTCCAATTCTTTTAGCTTTAAATAAAACTGTGCTTGTATCTTATCCACTTGCAACTGTTGCCTTTGGCCAAGTGTTTCAAACTCGTCCACCATCAATTCGCTTGTCGCATTGATTTTAGTTAACACAATCATAGTGAAAGTTGTGGTCATTTCTCCTTGTAGTTATACGACAACATTCCAACATGTGGCTCATCATCCGAATCTTCATCTTCTTTGCAAATAGCTTCATCCATTGCCTACTACAATGTCATATACTGTTCACAATGTTTGAGCTCACGTCTAATATGTTTTGGCAATCCGACCAAAAACCACATAATCAGAGCCTCATCATTTAAAAGGTCAGATTTACATTCAAATCAGAGATGCTTGATACGTTCAATGTAATCATGCACCATCTCTTTCTTCCCCATTTTGATTCTACTTAATAACAGGAAAGGATCTTCTAGGAATTTCTTGGGTTTAAATCTTGTACTCAGTCTAGTTTTAATTACTTCCTAGTTAGAACGTTCTATCAAGTCTTGATTGTAAAACCAATCTTGCAAAAGCACCAATCAAGGACATAGGAAAAAGTTTAAGTTTGTTTGTTGGATTAACTTTGCTATAGACTTGACAAGATTCAGTAAAAAAATTAAGAAATTTGACTAAATCAGATAATCCATTATACTTAGGTAACTCTAAACGAGAAGTTTGTCTGATGATAAGATGGGGTTGAAGTTCTTGAATCTGATCCTGCCATCTTTTAAAAATTGATTTAAAAAAAATGGAAAATCTTTAAAATATATTGTGCAGATGAGATTGGATCTAGATTTTTCAATTAAATCTTTTTTTTCTGATCTGATCTGTAAAAACTTGATCACTTGAACGTGCTGATTTTGTGTTATGGTAATGCAAAAAATGCGAAGGGTGTGAAAAACACGAAAGTTCAAGGTCTACATTCTACATTGCAATAAAGAAAACATGAAATCTATTTAATCCACAACCACAACAAGGGAAACAAAGCATGTTCATAGGAATTTCACTCAAGACAATAGCCATGAACAAGGAGCTTCTCGATTGTCAATAACTCGTGGAGGATCTTCTTCATTCATACAAGAGAAATGACAATATAATAAAAGCTCCCTCACAAGAGAGGGGGGCCCTTGAATAAGCAAGAGGGCTGCCCATGTGGAGCCCAAGTGGCAATTCCACTAGTTTTGAAATTACAAGTGGAAATAGCTCTTCCACTAGAGGTCACCATCAAAAGGTGGCTCACTCTACTTTTATTTAAAAGGGGTCTACATTTATTTACATTGCCTAGGAATGTCACTAGCTCCTACATGGTCGTTCCTTCTCTGGGATTCACCATGTAGGCTCATATGGAAACAATATGTAATCCTAGACAGTAATCCTCGGCTCTCAGCTTCTCCTGCTCTCCTCCTTCTGAGACCTCCTCGGTCTTGGGTGAGAGATGCTCTGTGTTTTTAGCTTGGCTCGGCATCTGGGGATTCTCTGGAATCTGCTAACAAACTTGCCCTCCAAAACGTCCATCTTCAGCCATTGACAGCTCCAGAAACTATTTCCTGTAACCAGGGATCCACAATTTTTAATCTGAAAACTCTAGTAGCTTCCATAGTTGAGAAGAAGAATCAATTGCTCTCAGATTGCTTTGTGGCTGACCCTGCCCTTTAAGCAATTGCTCGGCCTCACCTAAACAATGCTGGGTAGCTTTTTACAATGCCCAATATTGTTGAATACAAAGAAAGATCCATGGTTTTACGTTTTTGCCCAACTAGACCACCTTTCGACAATTCCCTAGATTGCTCTTTTTCCCATTACTGTAAATGGATTTCAAAATCCTCTCATCTCTGAGTTGCCACTACTTTAGTAGCCCATTTTGATCCGGTCCGCTCTCCAATTGATGGAGTATGCCAGGTTAACTGTCTGGAGACAAATCTCTGACATAAACCTCAGAATCTCTCCATGGCTGGTTGACAATGTAATTAGCTTCCTTTCTGTCTTTACGACATCCAAAATGGTGCACAAACAACGAAGAAATCACCAGTTATGTGTAGAAAACGGTAATCCCAAACCCGGTTTCAATTTTCAATTGGCTTCCTTTATAAACTAGAAATCGTGCACCAATGCTTCTCTTTCCATCTTCAATCCGCCGTAAACCCCGAACTCTCAGTAGACAGTTCTCCCGAAGCTCTCTTCAACGACGATGTTGTACTGTGTACACTCCCTGTATGGCTTTGATACCAACTTAGAATTTGCTTCAAACAGGAACATAGATCATTCTACACATTAACATAGACAGAAAAACACTCTCCACAGCAAGCTCACATAGCAACTGTATTTCTCAAAATGCAATTACACTGTACATATAGTTGTTCACTCAGGCAACCCATGCATGACCCAGGTTGCCGTTGGCGGGACACGTGTCCCGTCGACTTGCCTCGTGGCGAGACCAACTGATCCTTATCAACTGATAGGACCCACAATACAGTAGCACAATGATTCTACTTTAATTCTAACTCCAACATGTGGAGGAGATATCCACATTTGGTAGTTGGTTTTCTGGCTTTCAGGGCTCTGCACAACTTCTCTGCTACATTCTTAGCCCATTTGTAATTTTGGGTGGGATCATCCATGGTGAGGGTCAAAGAGAAGAGGTCGCTCGGTGGTATGCGATCTATCTTGTCAGTATGCACTTCGACCATGGTGACGAGGATTTTTGAGGCAACCCGTAGAGGGGATCTGTGATGAGGCGTATGGCAATCCCGTCGTTGGTTTGGGCAATGGTCTTGCCTACTTGGATGCATCGGTATGCACATGGAATTCTTTAGAATAATCAGGAGCCCGGAGGATGGATGCACTGGTAAGGGCTTCTTTGAGTTGATTAAATGAGACACATTGTTTATCCGTCCATTTGGGAACTACAACTACTTTGTAGATCAAGCGTGCTTTGTTACCGAAATCGAGAATGAAGCACCGATAGTAGTTGGCATGGCCAAGGAAAGAGTAAACTTCACATATCGTACGCGGTTCCGATAGATTTTGAATGATAAGGATCTTTTCAGGGTCAGTGGCAATGCCATTTTGGAAAATAATATGTCCTAACACAATACCATGTGTTACCCAGATCTGGCATTTTTATAGATTAAGAGAGATGCCGAAGCATTGACATTAGATACAAAAAATTTTGAGCACAGACAGACGACGTGTTTTTTCTGAATGTGCTCCTAAATCGTCCAAGTAAATGTCTAAGGTATTGCCCATCTACTGAGAAAAGGCCGCTTGCATAACACGTTGGAAGGTGCTAGGAGCATTGCAGAGACCAAAGGGCATGACTTTCCAGCATAAGGTTCCCCATTCTATGGAAAAAGCGGTTTTATGTTGATCTTCTTCAGCGATTTGGATCATATTGTATTCTCTAAAGCCATCCAAGAAGGAGTAAGCCTCATCTCCTGCTAGATTTTCTAAGATGGATTCTCCGAAAGGTAATGGAAAATGATCACATTCGGTGACGACGTTAAGTTTCTTAAAGTTAACACAGATTTGAAGTTTTCCATTTTTCTTGAGAACGATGACAATTGGGGAGACCCACTCAGTGTGCTCGATTTCATAGATAAATCCCGCATTGAAGAGGCATTGTAATTCTTCTTTGATCTTGGCCTTATAGATGGGATTGCATCTGTATGGACGACTAGTAGTGGGCCTCGCACCCGGTTTAAGCGGGATACAATGCACAGCTACTTGGGGTGAGAAGCCTTTCATGTCTTTATAGGTCCATGCAAAGACATGTCTATATTTTTGCAGGAGCTTTTCAAGCCATCTGCGTTGTTCATGATTGAGATGAGCTCTGACATGGACAAAATATTTGTTGGTTTCATTTGGCTCACTCAGAGAAAGGGTTATAGTTTGTGCAGGGCCTTCGTAGGGTGAATTACTAGTTGGCTCATGTTGAGCTTGGGGTAATTGGATTGTGACATCCTCGATCGTATAGTCCTTAAAGTATGCAGGAACATCATGGGCTGGAGATTCGAGGGAGCCTTGCCTTTCTCCTGTCGGGATGGTGATTGGGAATGTTCGAGGGCTGGTGTAGGAAGAGAGGCAATCTCAGGAACTTCCCTAACAATTGTGAGGTCACCAGGCGGTTGAATATGAAGTGGTTTTTTCATTTTCTCTTTCATAGTATGACCACGTGGTTGAGGCTTTGGTGGTGGAGAGGTGTGTAGATGAGGGACAGTTGGTACGTCATGGAGGGTCTCGTCATCAATTTGAAAGATGGTCTCCTCCTCACATAGATCCCATGGATAGTGTGGGCGTTTGGGACGATAGAATTTTGTCTCAGGTTTCTCAATTGCAACCTTGGCAACTGGTTCCACCTTGGAAGCATGTTGCGGATAAACCCAAAGTGGAAGTGCCTCCATGTAATTGAGGATCTGAATATCAGAAATGTGCAAATCTTCTGGACAAATCTGAATTTGTAAAACATTCTCGTCATCGATGAATAAATCGTCTGATTCATTAGTAGGTAGCCATGCAACATTTAGTAACTCATCATGGTGTAAAAGGATATCAATAAAAATTGATATTGATGATAGGTGTATCCAGATCAGGTAATTGGTGGTGATCGATCGGGAGTGGAGAGGTATAATTATCCTGATGCTGAGCACAGTAATCGGCATTCATACAATCAATGGTAGCTAGACTGTGATCTAGTTTATGATATCAGTAGATTTAACATAATGACCTTTTTCGTGGTTGGATTGGTATACTGAGTTGGTGGTTGAGGACCCTTCGTCATGGATGCGTGCAGGTTTGAGTTTACCCGTTGAATCAATGGTGGCAGGACTGTCACAATTTTCAAAAGTGACTCGACCTTTGCTCCAGTCATGAACGACTCGTGCATTGGTGAGACACGGACGACCAAGTAGTAATTCATAAGAATAGACATTATTGGGAATATCAAGTACTACGAGATCAACAAAAAACTTGAGACCTCCTAGTTTGATCAGCACGTGTGGAAGGAAACCGGTAGGTCGAACCACATTTTGATCAACCATCTGAAGTTGACAAGTGGGTTTGGCTAGCTTGTCTCTCAGATTCCATTCTATCATGAGGGATGTGAAAATGATATTGACACCGGAGCCACCATCGAGTACTGCTAAAACTTCACGAGATTGATGATGGGTAGCTGGGATTTTGATGTTGCCTCGTTTGCTGAGTGGATTGGTTAGATGTAAGGGCATTTCAGACAACTCGTCAATAGTGGTGGTGTTATTGGATTGGATCTGTTGTTTCCACTAGCCAGCATGCTTCCAGAGTACATGGAAAGAAAGAGTGACATTGGCAAAGTAAATCTCCCCAAACTTCGGTACCTTCAAGGGTTTTGCTTTCAAAGGGCTTGTGAGGTGCTTTATGGGAAATGGAAGATTGTTGGTTGGCATTGCAGATTTGCTGGTGATACTGATGATGCAGCCGAATTTTTTCAGATGGGTGAGGGTAAACTATCGGGGTTGAATCTTTACTTGGAGGAACAGCCTGTGGCTGAGTTTTGCTAGGTGCAATTGTAGAAGCTTGGCATTCAAGTTTGTGCCCGAGTCAAGACCCAAGTAGGATGAGTTTCAATGGGTAAGGTTTCTACTTGCACTGAACAGACATGAGCAACAGGCTTAGATCGGGATGAGTAGTCCTTTACATGATGTTCAATACCACAGTTTTCACAAGCTGGAGAAAAACGGAGTTTATCTGGGCAGCAAATACTAGGATGTTTATCTGCACAGATAAAACATCCTCGTATTGCGGGCAGTTGATGTGCGGCAAAGACAACTTGGTTTGGATTGTAAGCTTGGGCATTGGGATCCATTGTTTGAGCATTAGAATCATAGGTATAATAAACAACCGTTTCAGTAGAGTATTGCGGTTGAGTATTGTCTTCCACATAGTAGGTTGTCGGATCGATGGTATTCGGATCAAGATAATGGACAACATTTTGTGGGGCAGGTTGGTTAACGACAAACTGTTGACGTGGTGATGGGTATTGATTTGGTGTAATTGGTCGTGGTTGGTAGACCCTTGGTCGTGGCACAGGCTGTTGTGGAGGGTAAGGGCAATAAGCTCGATAGAAGGTGGGTCTGGTGGCTATTGGAAAATGGTTTCGCAGTTGAGGGCATTCATTAGCAGTGTGATGCTGTGAGCAAATTGGACACCAGACATTTTCCCTTGCTAGAAAGGATTTCTCAGCAATCTGTTTCATGGCAGTTTGGAAATCGGTAGTGAGTTTATCCATATGAGATTGTTGAGTGTTTTGCCAGGTTTCCATTTAATGGAGAAGTTCAGAAGACTGAGCCATATTGTCAGACTTCGGGTGATTAGGATGGTCTGGATTCTTAGATTTCTTTTCACGATGGTCAAAGTCATCGTCGAAACCTTCGTCTTCCTCACGGATAGCATCGGTCATCACATCTTTAAGTTGATCATAAAGGTCAACCGGTTTGAGTTCATGGCAGATGTTTTTTGGCAATCCAACTAAGAACAATTTTGTGGCCATACGTTCAGTGATGTTTTCATCAACACATTCTACTTTGAGACGTTTAAAACGCGCAATGTAGTTTCAAACAGACTCTTTGCGACGCATCTTGATATGGGTAATTTGAATGAACGGGCTCTGAGTCAGTTTGGATGGTTTGAAACGCTTGATGAGAGCGTCCTTGAGGGTGGTCCAAGAAGCAAGATCAAGAGCTTTGAGATTCAAATAACACTCCTTGGTGGTTCCATAGAGTACCATGGAAAATAGTCGAAGCTTTTCAGTTTCAGAGGTATCTCCATAAAAATGGCATGCATTATCAAAGTCTTGGAGAAATCAGACTGGGTCAGATTCTCCATCGTACTTTGGTGCATCGATACGTGAAATTCTACGTTCTAGTTGTGGAGGAGCCAGATTAGAAGATTCAGCACAGTCATGAGACATGATGCAGAATACAGATGAACAGATCAGTACTGTACTTGGCAAAAAGGCAGTTTGCTTGCAAAATGGATAGTGTAGGACAAAAAACTGGCCTTTCTGGTCGCGATAGAATTCGCGGACAGGCTGAAAATTTGTGGAGAGACAGATAAATTGAACTGTAACACTCACGAATTCTGACAAGGAGTTTTGAATGTCAGAATAGTGATTTTTAGATTTTTTGAAAAAAAATTGTACTTTCAGAATTCGCGGGTAGAATAGAAAAATCGTACTCACTGAGAACAATTTCCTAGGCTGGATAACAAATTCCAACATAGAGGTTTTATTGGCAGATATGGAATATGGGAAAAAATGTGACTTTCTGACAGAAAACAATCAAAATCTCGAAGATAGAATTCGCGGAGCTGCTGGAGGACTGATCTTGATGAGATCTAGCCTCAGTGAAGCCGACGAATTCTAGGACAAAGATTTGGGTGAGAAATAAGGGATTTTGACAGTATATTAGGCTGTTTTCTCAGAATCTAACCGTGGTCAAAATTCATGGAGGTGATAAAATGAAATATCAGGGTCTGTTAGGGCTGCAGACAAACTGGTGAATTCTGATATACCTGGTTGGTTAAAAAAAAAGTCACTTGGGTCATTTCTTTTCAAAGAAAATGCCCAAGTTGACTCTTTTGTTGCTTCTCCCCGGCTTGATAAGTTGCTCCGCAGCTCATGTAGAACCTGGAGAGAAGCCTCGTGCTGTTGTTGGTAGATAGAAGACAGGCAAACAAGCAAACATACAACACGGAAGCGACAAAACAAAAAGGAGAAGAAGCTAGGTAAAAAAATACTTAAAAAGCGGCAACGACACCAATGTTGGAAGTATTTCTAGTTCGTACGATGGCTAGATCTACTTACAAATGTAGTATAGGGATGTAAAGGATCGTCCACTTTCTAAGTTTCTACAACAAGCTTTAATGGAAATACGAAAATAATCAACAAAGATGAGAGCACTAAGGCTTACCCAACTAGTGCCCGAACGGAAATAAAGCTAATTAGAAATAACAAGAAAAATCCTTGCTAAGGCAAACCCAACTAGCAAGGTTGCTAAAATAAGACCTAAATTAACACCTGAAAGATAAATTGCGGCTAACTAATAAATAACAATTAAAGCATGCCACAATAATCCAATGAAAGGAGGCAAGAGGAGGCCCGAGCACCTTCCCTCAAGCTATGCACCTTCCAATGGGAACACAAAGAAATAGAATGATAATCTCAAGAGAGAGCAATTTAGCATAATCTCAGAGTGTTGTTTACAAGGCATTTATACCTCTCCTTTTATGGCAAGGAGGGTCTTCCATAAGTATCTACTAACTTATGGGACTAATCTATTTCTAGCTTTTCTAGAACTTCTAACTTAGGATTTAGAACTTCAAAGTTTTTTAACTTAGGAAAACTTAAAAATATTTCTAATCTTAAGTTTCCTAAGTCTAAGTTCTAAATCTAAGTTTAAGCTATTTTATTATTATTTAAGCTTTTACTCATGGGCTTACAAAACACATGCCATGGTTGAAGTTTATTGACAGATACTCATACGTGGACTTACAAAACATATGCCACGGAGTTTTATTTATTTCTTTTTATTTTCTTTGTGTTAGCACAGTTGCTAATAAGTCCAAGCCTGGTTCTTGATAAAAGATGAATATTCTTATCCATAGCTTCTTTCCAAAGATCGGAATTGGGCTGACTGAGTGCCTCTTCGACAATAGTCGGCTCTTGAACAAGATAAGCTGCAGACTCATCGATATATCTTATAGGTGGTCCTTGTTCTCTTGTCGATCTTTTGAAAAAATGAACGAAGTTGATTATTTTCATCATGTTGTAGTTGTTGAGCTACAACATCATCTTCTTAGGTTCGCTATTGATAAGTGTTCTTCTGAAGTAGACGAGCTAGGACCTTCAATAGGAATAGTCGACTTGGGAACATAAGTATTCGATACTTTGGGAGAGTCTGGTAGTTTGACCATATGAGCTTTGCCCTTGCCTTTGAGGTCAATAAACTGATCTTCGATGAAAATGATATCCCGACTGGTGAATATCTTCGACTCAACAAGATCATATAGCTTATAAGCTTTATCTAAAGTAGTGTAGCTAATGAAATTAGATTTGATACTCTACAAGTTGAGCTTCTTCCTGAGGTCTTGCGGTATTTGCACATAAACGATACATCCAAAAACTTGTAGGTTTGATAATGATGGTTGCCAAAATTCATAAGTGTTTTGTTTGAGAGACCTTTAGTCATTTATCTGTTATGAATATAAGCTACAATGGAAATAGCTTCATCCCGTCGCATGAGCAATCATACACTTAGCCGATTCGACTAAGGTTTTGTTCTTTCTCTCAGCAAGCCAATTTGACTGAGGCGAATAGGAGGTAATGAATTGTTGCTCAATGCCATTGTTAAGGCAATACTCCTTGAATTTGATAGAGATGTACTCTCCCCGGTTGTCGGACCTCAGTGCTTTAATTATTTTACCAGTTTCCATTTCTGCATGCTCTTTGAATTGTCGAGATATTTTGAAAGGCTCCGATTTCTGGTTAATAAAATAAATAGCTATTCTTCCCAAATATTTGTCAATGAAGGTAATGAAATACTTTGCATCAAGAAACGACATAATTTGCATTGGACCACATATATCTGAATGAACAACATCTAGAACTTCTTTTGTTGCATGCATATGACTCGATCTAAAAGGAATCATAGTCTATTTTCCAAGGATGCAGCTATGATAGATAGGGAGATTGACTTTGTTAGCCGGATAGTTGAGATCAAGTGCTAAGGATTTTCTGGACATGTTCGACACAGATGTATGATTCAAGTGTCCTAATCTATAATGCCAAAGTAATGCTTTATTGTCAGAATAACAATGCGACAGTCTATATAAGTGTCCATGCCTCTTGTCGAGTGCAAGGATTTTATTTGTCCTATCGATAATTCAGCATTGATCAGACTCAAACTCTACCCTATGACCTAAATCGATAATTCTACTTACTGATAACATATTCATAGAGAGTTAGGTACATACAAAACATTTGATAGTAGCTTGAATTGATCATGTTGGAACTTCAATCTTGCAGTGCCTTCACCTTCGATAGTGTGTGTATTATCATCCCCAAGATGAATGAATTTCTTTGTACTGTAAGGTATATAGGAGTGAAAATGTTCACGATGACTGATCATATGTTGAGTAGCTCCAGAATCAAGAAACCAAGAATTATCAAATCGTGCCTTTTGGTCTTTGACCATAAACGCTCTTTCATCCATGTCGAGTTCAAGAGATAGAGATGATACTGCACAATCTTGGATCTCATGATTAGTGCGTTTGCAATACTTACAAAACATCTTCTTCTTCGACTGTGGATTTGATAATTGCTCTTGACTTTTTGTAGGCTTCTGATTTGATGCGGACTCCTTAGAGCTTTTCTTCTTCTATCATTTTGAGTCTTTGTTGACATATAGAGCATGAGATGATGAAGTTGAAGAGGTGTCTTGACTTGTTCGATTGTCTTCTTGCAGCAACATAGTGATAACTCTATTGAGAGTTAAATCTGAGTGTGTCGATATAATCATCACCCAATTTTCATATGTAGAAGACAAGCTTGAAAGCAATGTCATGATTGCATCTTGATCGTCGATGATCGGTCAACAGTTGCTGCAAGAGATTCTTAAACTAGTTAACGTGATTCTGAAGTGAATCACCATTCGACATCTTGAGTGTGAAGAATTTTCTCCTGAGATGCAACTTGGAAGTCACATCCCTCACATCATATAGTGAGCTCAAGATGTTCCATACTTCTTTCAAAGTTTGAGCTTCAGATATGTGGCCAATCTGAGTGTCTAATATATTGAGAATAATAATCATAAAAGCATTACCATCCTTCGATTTCCATTTTGATTCGGCTGTGTACTTGTCTTCAAGCTTCACTTTGATACCTATGACAACATCTCACAACTCATTGGCTATTAGAAAGGTCTTCATTTTAAAATTTCAAAAATAGTAATTAGCTACATTTAGCTTGTCTGCAATGAGACTAACTTGACTCTGAGAATCCATTTGGAACTTGGTCTGTCAATATATCGATGACTTTAAGAATATATCGTGCGATGCTACAATTGGAAATCAATTATATGATACTAAAATTTGATATTACAAACTGAAGACTAAGATCAAGTGTGCTCTGATAAGAACTTGATACTATAAAAAGTATCTAATGACTCTGCTTTGAGAATAGGTATTGCTTTGATACCATGTTGAAAGAAGAAATGACGATTCAATAATCTGAAGCCTATGGATGAACTATCGAGCGCAACGGAATGAGCCTTCTTTCCTAGAGCATGACTACACCTATCAATAATGAAACAAAGCTAAAATGGCAATCGTCATGTTTGACCTTTTAGTAACTAACTTTGAAATCATTAGTACTAAAAGGGTTTTTGTAGCCAAACACTTTAGAGTGCGAAGTGATGTATAAAATATTGTAGCGTTGAAGTATTCAACAGATCAAACAAAACAATAAGAGACTTATCAGTTTTAAATGACTATAGAGAAGCATACATTCTGACATGATATTGAATGCAATAAGAAGATATATTGATTCAGTAAGTAGCATGTACAAAATAAATGATGAGAGCACAAAACAATAGCAGATGAAACCACGTACTCTAAGCTATCTCTGAGTAATTGAAAACTCTATCTTCCGCTAGTAAGCAGTACGCACTAATAGCAATACTCTAGTAGATCTATGAAAAACTTTCTAGAGACTTATAGAACTCTTTAACGATTAGTTATTTATACTAAAGTAGTTAAAGCTCATCCGGTAGGACAACTAATTAGGTCGTAGATTGCAATTGGCAATTAGCCATAATGTGATGCCATCCATTCTGTTAGAACTTTTCAAAATTTTACTTGCAAAGCAATTAGGACAAATCTTTAGCTTCATATAGGCGGAACAATAGTTGTCATCCTTCGACATGTTCGACTCGTTCACGACTTTCGTCGAAGTCATCTGATATGTTGGAGGTTGCTCGATATGTCAGAACCACATGTTGAGTGATTCCCAAGTATTTCTACAGACTATGTAGAAACACGAATAAAACTCCAGAACTGGATAATGAATAGATGTAGATTAGAAATCGATTATTAGGATAAATCACTCCCGATAGTAGAATAATCCAGCAAAAACATCCATCTTGTGTGCAGAATTCCTACAATGGATGCTTTTTCAATTAAATGCACGAAAAGATGAACTTGTATATCCAAAAAGAAGTTGGAAAATCTCTTTCCAGTAAACATACCATTTCAACCAAGTATGATCGATGTGAAATGCTATGGATTTATGGTTGTTTTCAAATATCCAAGAATGCAAAATGTAGATTTTGCTACTAAAATGGAGAATTATCTAGCCAAAGAAACTACCATTAGTAGCCTTCAAATGCAAGTTTTTCATCAAACGATATTCTTGGGAATAAATTCTCTTATATTTTCTTGGCATGCCTTTCTAGTCATGGATTCACCTAACTATAGGAAAGTACTGTAGACACAATATGGTCCCATCCTTTCTCACACAAAAACTGAACTATTAGTTATGTCCTTTTCATCACTTATTAGAGAACTTTCCTCCCATGAGAGAAATAATGACCTCAATCGAATTGTAGGGGAGCATTTTGTATAGTCTAAGCCTAGAAAGAGAGGACCTATCATGGGCCAACCAACTTAACAAAAATTACGAGCCACAAAATCCTTGGTCTAGACCTATATAGAAGCTCTCATTGTCTTTTCACATAAAAATTATTAATCCTATACTAATAGTTAAGTGAAAATTTATGATTTGTCAATAAACACACAAAATTAAGAGATGAATTTGATCAACTTATAAACTGATAAGGTCAACTTGTACAAATCTTGACAAAAACATTGTTTAATTAGTAGGATTATTCCTCCATACAAATGAACAAATCTAAAGCTAAATTAGTGATATATTGTACCAAAATTCAAATTTGCTTTGTCAAGTCAAACTTATCATGTTTTATAAGTGAAATACGAATTGGCAAAGCTCAAGACTAGTCATACTTTTGGTTTACGGTTGATTTCAACCAACATGCAAATAAATCAAGACCTAACTATGTAATCATTTTCCTAGACTCAAGCTAGTAAAATTGCTTATAGATTTGATTCTATATGCTTCATATTTTATTAGCAAAAAGTTGACAAAGCCACATGCTTATGATCAATATTCACAAAAACAAATATTGCATAATCATGGAATCTAGATTTCTAATATTGAAAAATATATATTTTAAAGTTGATCATATGCAATTTACATACATAAGGTGAAGTACTATGATTGAAGAAAGGCATATGTAACAATCTAAATATACACAAGCAGTTTTATACATATGGAAAATAGAAAGAATATTTAATCTTCTTGACTAGTCTTCAGTTTAATCTTCTTATTTTGTTTGACTTTTAACATCGATAATATTAGCATTTGCCAACATCTAAAAATCCAATCCAAACTTGGGCAAACCACACTAAATATGAGATCGTAGAGTGTAGTGAAAGACCTTGGTGCACCTATTGGACCTTAAGCCACTAACAAAAAAGAGAAGTTCATATAGTCTTTTTTAAGGATACAATGAAATTAGCATATTTGAATGACCATGAAATTTCAATTCAGCACAAGCTAAGGTAATCAAGCATGTCAACCACCCATGTCAACCTAATTTACATTTGATAAGGTAGTGCTTTTGCTATAAATAACTTTAAACTATGTCCTCCAATTTTCTTTCATCAAAAGACAAAAGTTTGGTTGCTAAAAAAATGCATACTAGGCCAACTAAATATATAGTTCATATATCTTTCATTACATAGATATATGAGCTATATAGTTGTTAATAAGCAGTAGGGTCCGCCAGTTTTTTGATTTGGAGAAAGATGGAAATGTGCACTTCTAGATTTAGTCTTGTTGGATTATGTGATCGAGACAACATCCTTGTCCTTATTAAGTCCAATCATCAAGAAATCTTCAAAGAATAAACTTGCCTTTTAAGTACATTGTTGCATACTTGGAACATATTCAAAGATAAAACTGCTTTTAGTTTGGATCCACTTCAAGAGGATTATTGTATTAAGGAAAAATATATTTGGTTTTTTTCCTATACTGAGCAGTAATGGGATCCCTTGGGTAGTTGAAAAATTAATAGTGACCAAAAAGACTTTTTCAAAGTTGTAATCTTACATGATGAGACTAGCCTAGCAAATAGATAATATGTCAAGGATTTGTTTAAGAATGTAGCATTCTTTGGATCACATCAAAACATATTGTTTAAAAACATAGCATTCTTTGAATCACGTTAAAACATACTTCAATAATGCAGATGGGTAGGCAATTATTGAAGTGCACATGGTACCCTTTGGATGAAAAGTTGTTAAAATTATGCACATGCCAACTTAGGCCAATCTGGTATCGTCAAATTATGCAAATGCCAACCTAGGCCAATGTTGTTAGCCAACTCAAGAAGAAATTACTTGTGATATCTTGGACCTCACACCTATGAAATCTAGCCTATAGTATTCAAAAGTTTGAGCCTCAACTCGTTATACTAGCTACATAAGTTATTTCATTATTCTATTGGCTACATTTACCAATATCTCATCTCAACCATTGGTGGCAATCTAAGGCTAGGATTGGATGTGATTCTTACATTTTGTTAGAGTATGGAGAGGAGATCCACCCTCCATATTTCAAGTAAATTGTGCTCATCCTCTTGTTATTGAAAATAGAAAGCTTTTCATTTCATTGTTCTTTCCATATGTTGTATTATAGCTTACCATCTTATTGAGGAGGATCTTGGTAGCAATAATGGAAACTAGGGCATGACAACATTGGCATCCCATTAATGACACATTGGTTCATGAATCTAGGAGCAACAAGAAATTTAACGAGCAACAAATCTTGGTTCAAAGCCCTGGAGTAACCAATGACGGAGATAGAGTTGCTTAATTGAATGGTGAACAATGTCAAATCCAAGGGATTGGCATTGGACCTATTTTTTGATGGACAAGTAAAGACCCCTGGACGCGTCAATTCCAAGCATGGGTCAAGCAAGGATGGCTGACAGGAGTCCACAAGTCCTTCCACATGCCCAAGGACTCGAAGAAATTGGACCGTCTCAACTTCATGGAAGATGTTACGGGCTACCTGATCCACCAGAGGCGGACAAAGCAGACGCTTTACTAAACCGGAAGAGTGCCGAGGGACCGGCACTACTTCAGGCCGTGGGTCCTGTTGGGGATATTCCCAACAAAAGTGTAAATAAATAAATTCGTCTACTAAAATGTGTTGTGAGGGCATGGCATCCTGCGTGTATAAGCCCATGGCCCAATGAGCACGCAAGCCAAAGTGTAAATAAAATAAAATAGACTCGGGCCTTTGTAGTTAAAATAAAACTTGAGGCCCAAAGTCAATTTTAAACTTAGAGTTTACTTTTTAGAGTCTTCCTTCCACGTACTGAAGGCAAGAGTGATGAAATCCATATTGATGTGACCCGAAAAGGCTCTCTCATGAATACCCATTGTAATAAGCAGCGGCTCCACAAGGGTCGTCCATTGAGTGACCATGCTTGTGCTAGGAAGAATCATGATGTCCGTTGCAGATGGGACATCACGATGGATAGTATAGCACGGAGACTGGGAAGTATCGATGGAAGACATGATGATTAGAAAGGAAATATAAAATGCGTAAAAGTGTATCAGAAAGCAATAAATGAATTTTGGAAGGCTTTGGTCGCAAGAAAAATTTGCAAGAGCTTCGCTAGCACAAGTGAGGAATGAATCGAATTCAGTCAACTTATAGGTGAATTTGGTGGGTCCATTACATTGAATGCTAATTTGGCTGATCAATTCTGAACAAAAATTTATAGGCATGTACAGTATTGTGAAAATAGGCTATAAAAATCTCGGCGAAGGTTTATGGGGATCTGAGCCTATCAAGCAAATGTTTTCCAGGTCCGGCGAAGGTTGAACCTTCGCCCAAGTACTGTCGTAAATGCAATTTTTCACAATCTGAACCTATGGTCAACCTAATTTTAATAGTTTAAGATCATCTAGCAGGTCGGCGAAGGTTCATAATGAGGTTAAGATGCTCGGCGAAGGTTCCCAAAATGGCATATTAGTGATACTTCGCCTAACTCAAAAACTGGGTTTTCTCTTGACTAAAACCTTCGCCCACCTTAAATTAGATAAATCTAGAGTGGATGTACAGTCTGAGAGCTCAACAAAGGTTTCTGGTACTGTATAGGCTAAATCTAACCAAAACAATGATTTTCTAAGTCGTTTTCCATCAAAAAATTACTGTGCTTTCTTTTGCCTATGCTGATGACTTTCTGACTTTTGCTCATCAGTCTTTTCTATTTCTTGCTTTACTTTTTTTTTTTTTTTTTTTTTTTTGTCTTTTGACCGTCTTTTTCCAAAAATCTCAGCAAATTAAGTACTGAAAACAAAAAAAATTGAAAAACAATTTTATTTTTTAAAAAAGTATTGAGATCAGGCTTGCTGAACTGGCAGAGCAGGCTGCCAAAACTTGTGTAATCGACTGCCATTCACTGGAGTATCAAATCATTTTCCATCCAAGTGCTCAAGAATTACTGCGCCATAGTTCAAGATTTCCTTCACTTTATACGGACCTTCATCGGTAAACTTCAACTTTCCCTTGATCAGCTTGGTTTTGTACATCAATGCCAGATCTCTTGCTTTCAGATTTTTTTTGTGTAATTGACGATCGTGCCATGCCTTGCGGCGTGCTTTCTCTACTGCTAAGGCATGAACTGTCATCAATCGGGTTTCACATAATTTGTGCAACGCTTCATGACGGAGTTGTAATGACTTATCATCATTTAATCGTTCCGTTGCTGCTATGTGTAGGGATGGGATTAAAAATTCAATCGGCATGACAACATCTTGACCATAAACCAGTTGAAAAGGTGTTTGATTTGTAATATTTTTGTAAGTGGTTCTGAATGCCCATAATGCTGCATACAGTTTATGTTCCCAATCAGATCGACTCGCTTCAACAATCTTTGTCATAATGGTGCAGAGAATCTTATTGGAAGATTCAGCTTGGCCATTCCCTTTGGGATAGTAGGGAGTACTAAATCTGTGTATAACAAAAAAAATCTTCCAGTAAACACTTTATTGTTTGGTTGACAAAGTGTGTACCCCGGTCACTGACAATCTCAATCGGACATCCAAATCTGATTATAATATATTCATATAGAAACTTGGCCATAGATTTCGCATCAGCAACTTTGACAGCTTTGGCTTCTACCCACGCTAAGACTTCTTTTGCTTTTGGCACCAACTTCAGGAACTCTCCCAATGAAATATTGATCTTGCTAGACAAAATGTTCATGAGTAGTTCTGTATGCGGTGCTTCTGGTTCAGTCATCTTGAAGGGTTCTTCAAGATGATGTAACTGATCATTCATATCCGTACGTAAATTTTTGGCGGCTGCAATAGTGAAGAATGAAGTTCAGCAATTGATTTAGCAGCTTCAAGCTCCTCTTCTTCTTGCAGATGTTTGATCCACTGTCTCATATCCTGATATCTTCGTTTTTCTATATTAAGATTGGATAGACTCCCGATGTTGTTGGTAAATCATTCAATGGTATAGAATCAGCACGTACTGGATCCATTACTGGCTCTTTCTGCTTCTGTGCTCTATTGACCACCATCAAGGTTGCGCTTGGTTTATTCTGAGCTACTGGTCTTTGCTTAGTTGTTATTAAATTTACAGGTGCTGTATCTGGTGGTGGCTTCGGTCTTGCTGGATAGTCTTTATAGCAATGCCCGTAACCACAGTCATGATAGAATGGTACAAATTTTCCTTTATTTGGGCATTCTGCAACTCTGTGATTTTCTCCACATGCAAAGCATCCGAGTGGTGCTCTGGTCCAATTTTTGGAGGCTTGTTGTTGAGCAGCAGCATAAATGGCATATTGTTTTGAAGATCCACTTGCTTAATCATTTTTATAGTTCCATTGCTCAGCATTTCCGTCAGGTTCTGGTTCCATCAAATTGGTTGAAGGAGCGGAGTGCTTTGGTGGGGCAGGTAAAGCTAAACGTTCCGGGTATCCAAGAGCAGATTGCGCGGTCTTACTGCTGGATTACCTCCATATTGTGATTCTCGATATCCCATCTGGGCATACCATTGTTGAATTATCCGAGGGTTGAAATTGCAAAAAGCAGTCTCATGATCCAGTGAATTACACAAATGGCAAACACTGATTTTCATTCGTTTTTTCAATTGAGGACACTTGTTCACTGTGTGATTTCTTGTACAAATAGAACACCAAACATTTTATCTGGTAGGAAAAGTCTTTGCAAGCTTTTCAGGTTCCTTGTTTGCTTCCCCGTGTAAATTTTCCAATGCTTTGATCTTCTCATCAAATTGCAACTGCAACTTTTCCATCTGTTTCTGTTGGTTCTTCCCAAGTTTCTCGAACTCATTGAGCATCATTTTTGCAGTAGCATTGGCATTCATTGATGCAATAGTGGTGGATGTCGTAGTAGTCTGCCCTGTTGTATAAGGCAGCATACTGATATTTGGCTCCTCATCTGAATCTTCATCCTCCTCCTGAATTGCATCGTCCATAGCATTTTGCAAGAGTGCATACTCATTATGGCGTTTCAACTCATGTTTGATTCGTTTAGGTAGACCTAACAAAAATCACATAATCATGGCATTTTCGTTAATCAGCTCAGGTTCGCATTCAGATCTAAGACGTTTCACCCATTCAATGTAATCTCGAACCATTTCCTGCTTTCCCATTTTAATTTTACTTAAACGTAGGAAAGGGTCTTCCATAAACTTTCGTGGTTTGAACCATGTGATCGGGGCTCGCTTAACAACCTCCCAATCTGTACACTCAGTTTCATCTTGATTATAGTACCAATCTTGTGTTGCGCCTGTTAAGGCCATAGGAAACAGCTTAAGTTTATCTTGAGGATAAATCTCACCATAGACTTCACAAGATTCAGCATAGATATGAAGAAATCTAACTGGATCTGTTAATCCATTATATTTTGGTAGATCCAATCAGGGTGCTCTTCTAACAATAATTGGATTGACTTCCTGTGGAGCATCTCCAGGAGCAGCTCCAGGGGCAGCCCAAATAGATAATGAGATTGGATCTAGATTTTTCAAAAAACTTTTTCAGATTAGATCTACTAGATCTATTCCACTTTTCAAGAATCTGAGTTTATATAATGAAAAACTTTTCAAAATTCGATCAATCGATACTTCTCAAAAATGATAAATCTCTCAGAATCCAAATCAGAACATATAAGATTTGATCCAAATTTTGACAGAGACTTGATCTGAAAAATCAGAAACTAAAAATAGGACTGGCGAAGGTTCACTAGGCAAAGGTTGTCTCGACGAAGGTTCATCAGTGTTATTTTGGAAAAAAAAACTCTCTGAACACTTTTTTGGCAATTTCTAGGGAAATAACCTTTGCCAACGGAAATCTGCTGGGAATTAATCTTTGCCCTTCAAACTGAAGGTTTTGTAAACAAAACCAAAGGTGTCTGCAAATCGGCAAACGTTTCCTAAAAGAGGGTAAAAAGTATAAGCTATGATGACGCTTTTTGCCTCTTTTTTGACCAATCTGACAGATTTGACCAATTTTTGTTATTTTCTCTGATATCTCAGATTCAAATGGATCTTAACATTGGTGATCTGAAAAGCTTTCTCTGTTATTAATCAAATTAGATTTCAAACAAGCCAATCCACTCAAATCAAGCAAAATCAATCCCGAACTAACCCTAAAATGCAGATCTAACACTATTCATGCCACGACAAGATGCCTAATGCAAGCTAACCATCCAACAATCATGCTGCAAACTAAAAAATTGGTATAGCTCCCCAGCAACGGCGCCAAAATTGTAGTGGGTTTCTTTCCTTGCCTAACCTGAATCCAAGATCTAGTCAATCTAGCATCAAAGAGATAGACCTTCTACAAGATTAGAGCCTGAATCTAGCCCTAATGGGTTCCATGCTCAAGGCTCAAGAACCAAAAACTTTTGATGAAACAAAGGAGCACAAGGGAGTGGCGTGCAACTACGGAAACAGAAATGGAGGCCATATCAAAAAATAGGACATGGAACTTGGTTTAGCTACCTGATGGTAAGACACCTATCACTTGCAAATGGATTTATAAGATCAAGTAAGTATGGAGCAGATGGGAACCTCAAGAAGTACAAAGCACGGTTAGTTGTGAGAGGATATGAGCAGCAGGAAGGTATTGATTTTGAAGAAACCTTCGCACCCATATCTAAGATGGTAACAATACGTTCTATTATTGCTATTTTTATTTATATGGTTGGAAGATCCAGCAAATGGACATTACATCTGCTTTTCTTAATGGAGTGCTGGATGAAGAGGTGTATTTAGTACAACCTCAAGGATTTGTTGAGTCAGGGAGAGAACATCTTGTTTGTAAGCTCAACAAAGATATTTATGAATTGAAGCAAGCACCATGGGTGTGGTGCTCTTGCATTGATGAACACTTTAAGCGAAGAGGAATGATAAAGAGTTATGTTGATCCTAATCTTTACATTCTAAGGTGAGATTCAGATATAGTGTTTATTGTTTTGTAAGTTGATGATTTGGTTATTATAAGAAGTAATGAGAGCTTAATAGATGAAATCAAATCAGATCTTTCCAATGCTTTTGACATGAGCAATCTAGAATTGATGCACTATTGTCTTGGCATTGAAGTATGGCAAAATGAAGACATTGTCTTTCTTACACAAAGCAAATATGCACGAGATTTGTTTTATAGGTTCAATATGCATGATTTTAAGCCTTTAGGCACACTGATAGATGTCAACACAAAGCTTACTGCATATGATGAATTTTAAAAAGTGGATGCTTATCTGTACATGCAGCTGGTGGGTAGTTTGATTTACTTGACACACATGTGACCTGATATTTCTTATGTTGTTGGTGTTTTAAGTCAATTTATGCAAGATCCTAGTCAAGCACATTGGAACTCTGCTACACGTATTCTCAGGTACATTAGAGGGACATTAAATTTTGGTTTGAAGTATGATCAACCTGAAGTGCTAATGTTGGTAGGTTATACAGATTGGGCAGGTAATATTGATGACAGGAAATCTACCAGCGGTCATACATTCAGTTATGGTAGAGCTACAGTTTCATGGAGCACAAAGCAACCTACAATAGTCTTATCTTTGAAGGAAGTTGAATATCATACAACAATGCCACACAGGAAGCAGTATGGCTGCAAAGATTGATTGTTGATTTAGGTCAACCACAGGTGGATGCGGCTACTATCTCTTGCGACAACCAAAGCTGCATTCACCTTGCCAAAAATCTAGTTTTATATGCTCGAACCAAGCACATCGAAATACATTATCACTTTGTTCGAGAGGAATCAAGTGACAGATATTTTGACTGTCATTAAATAGATGTAAATTTAAAAAAAAATTCCACTCTATTAGGAATACAAGAGTGCAAATTTATCATTGAGGGAGAGTGTTAGAAATCAATGATAAACTTCACATGTTATTGTTTACGATGTACTTTTACTATTTCCAACTGTAATTAGCTATAGGCTAGTCTATTAGTCAACTCCTAGATTTTTTCTCTCTATCAGGGTTTATTGTACACATTACATTCAATTATCAATAGTGATGGTGTGTGTTGCTCTTCCTCCTTTGGTGATTGCTTATGATGAATGCATGCTATTGTTGATCTGATTATTGACAGATAAATCAAGTAGAATTTTGCCTCTATATAACCTTTTGTTCCATAAACTTTTCTGCTAATCTTATTGCTCAGTGTAGTGTAGAAAAGTGAAATTCCACGATCTTAGAATGTTAGAGTTTAAATTGATTATATTGATAAGCTTAGAATGAATCAGTTCGAATTGATTATACTGATAAGCTTTTTTACTTTGCTATAGATTTATTCAAAAATAATAAATTTTATTTTTTATATTTCAAGTTTTGAACAAAGTCCTTTTCTATTTCCTTTTAGATATCAACTAAATGGTGTTCCGAGTTCTAAAAATGAATCACTCCACGTATCCTTTGGAATCACTTTGATTGAAAGACCTTTCCTTGTGAATTTTCAACTTCTATAACAATTTTTTTCTTTTTAACATACTAGGCAACAATATGTTCAGTTTTTGTTTATGAAGTTCAAAATTTTGAATAACAAGCACCACTAACATTCCTTCAACATTAGAGGAATTTTGAATCCAAAAAAGACCCTATAAGAAATGCCATGTAAATTGACAAAGTTTATTAATGTAAATTACCAAAATAAATTCATTTTCTACCCAAATGCTTTCTCATTTCCGCTCGCACTATTTTCGATGCTCAACCATTCTATGTACATTATCGTTTGTAGTTCATTAATAATAGTATAACTTTTTAACCTTAACTTTGCTTGAGATAAAAATTATACCATTGGAAAGTGCTCGAGAGCTTTCCAGCAGTATCCTAAATGACCTACTTCCGAGCAACCGTCCAAAAGTAATACCTCTTTTGTTCATGGATAAAAGACCCTTTTTAAAAAAATATAATTGACGTGCGTGGATAGAGCACCCTCTCAAAGGGAGAGTACTCTATGGTTGCACATAAGTGGTATTTGACTCTCTCTCTTTTTAAGAAAAATTGATTGGTTATAACTTTTGAACGGTAGCTCGGAAGTAGGTCATATAGGGTACCGTTGAAAAGCTCTCGTCGAGCGCTTTTCAATGGTATAGTTTTTGTCTCAATTGAAGGTATAGTTAAAAAGTTATACTATTCTTAATGATAAATTACATATTATACTATGAATAACATGTCATGTTTGCAGGCTGGCCCCGACGATGAATAATAGAATTAAAAAAAAAAACATTTTTTGCAGTTTTAATGAGCTACGTTACATAGATTTCAAATTTGAGTGTATTGATTGTCCATGTGTAAGCAAAATTTGAGAAAAAAAATATAAAGAAAATCTTTGCAATAACCGGATCCTCTCGATTTTTTCGACTTCTTCTTATCAAATTTTTTTGAATAAAGAGCTTCTGATTGCCCAATGGGAGAATGTAAATCCATTTCTTTGGATCTCTTTTTGCAGTAGCATAAATGAAAATTGTGCTAATGTGAAACCTTATTGAGTAGATAATTATTCAATCACGTGTGTTAGCGATCATGGTCATAGGAAACAGTTGAACCATAGCGTCGGGAGATGTTTCGCCATAAACGTCGCACGCATTCTCAAAGATTTGCAAGAATCTTTGAGGGTCCGAACTACCGTCAAAATTGGGTAGATCTAATTTTGGGATTCTCTTTTCTATATGAGCTCCGTAAGTAGTAAAAGCTCCATTCAGGTGTGTTCTGGCATGTGAGGATTCAACACCATGAAAATGGGCTCGGGCTCTTGAAAACTCGGCTCTATCAGGTTCTCGTCTTTCGAATGGATTTGTGGATGGCTCGTGGATTTGTGATTGCATTCGGTAGAACCTATGACGTCTGATTTGTTCAGTTGTAGTACACAACATGTCAAGTGGATAGTCGTTTATGACATCGGGAGCATAATGGTGTTCCATTGGGTAATATCTTGTTTTGTGTTTTTTGTTTGGCTTTTTTTGTGGTTTTTTGTGTTTTGGGATTTTTCGGTTAGTTGGTATGGTTTGGATCTGTGTAATATGTCAATTAGTTGTTGTGTATTGGGTGTGTTAGTGGTTTGGGTAATGGGTGTGCTAGGTAGTTGGGTAATGGGTGTGCTAGGTGGTTGGGTAATGGGGAAGCTAGGCGGTTGCATAATGGGTGTGCTAGGGGGTTGGGTAATGGGTAAGCTAGTTCCTTTTTTTTTTCTTTTCTTTTTTGAATATCCAGTTAGCTGTTAAGGGTGGTGTGTGTGGGTAAGTTATTTTTTTTTTTTTGAATATATGCACCAGTTAGTTGTTAAGAGTGGTGTGTGGTGAATGGTGAATGGGTTGGGAATGGGTAAGTTGTTAAGGGTGGTGAATGGGTAAGTTAGTTTTTTTTTTTCTTTTGTTAGTATTGGTTATGTGGTAAGGTTAGGGCCTTGTTAATATGTAAGGTATTCGGCTCGGTCGAGGTTAGTTGGGCAGGTTGAGATGTGCAGGTCGGTCGAGATTGGATGTAGGAGTCGTCGGTCGAGACTTGAGTCCGTTGAGAGTTGGTGGTCGAGAGTGGGTCGGTTGAGTTTGGACGAAGAAGGCGTGGGTCAGGTTCCGGTGAAGTGTGAAGCTTGAGGGCGTTCGGTTGAGATTGAACTTGAGGCCTGAACTTGAGGCCCTTCGGTCGAGAATGGATGTGGGGGTATCCGGTCGAGATTTTGGATGGAGATCGTTCGGTCGATATTGGACGTAGTAGTCGTCGGTCGAGACTGGATGTAAGAGAGGTCGGTCGAAATCTGAGGCGGGGGCTCGGTGGAGATGGGTTTGCAAGGCGGCCTTGTTTTTTTGTTTTTTCTGCTTTTGTAGTCATAGGGGGTCAAGGGATGTTGAGAGTGTAGGGTTTTTTAAAAAATTAGTGTTAGGGCTGGGTTTGAAGATTGAACTCGTGGAAAAGAGCCCTAGAGTTGCTTCAACTCTTCTTTGTGATGGCTCGTGGTTGGCTTTGCGGCATGTAGGGTTCTGTTAGAAATCGTGAATGGAGATTTCTGGTGTTTCTGGATTTTTTTGGGTTTTTGATGTTTTTTTATTTTTTTTAGGATTTTTTGTGTTTTTGGATTTTTCTAGGTTTTTTCAGGAAGTCAAGGAGAAACTCAGTATGAAAAGAGCTTTCTATTGGTATGGGTGTTGTTTTTTGAAATTTTTTTTGGTGTTCATAGTTAGAATTAAAATAGAATCATTGTGTTACTGTACTGTGGGTCCTATCAGTGGATAAGGATCAGTTGGCCTCGCCACGAGGCAAGTCGATGGGACACGCGTCCCGCCAACGGCAACCTGGATCATGCATGGTTTGCCTGAGTGAACAACTATATGTACAGTGTAATTTCATTTTGAGAAATATAGTTGTTATGTGAGCTTGCTGTGGAGAGTGTTTTCTATCTGTGTTACTATGTATCATGATCTGTGTTCCTGTGCAAAGCAAATTTTAAGTTGGTATTAGAGCTGTATAGGGAGCTTCAGAAGAAGTATCTTTTGAGAGTTCGGGGTTTACGGCGGGTTGAAGATGGAAGGAGAAACACTGATGCAAAGAGTTTACCACACACAAGCTTGGTGAGCTTGAGACTGTGTGAGGATTCAGAAACAAGGGTTGTCGGCTAAATCAGAACCTCAGCAAACAAAATTTTGAAATTATGAAACAAGCTATTTGGTGTTTGCAGTGAGTGTTCATTCAATCGGATATCGTTTGATAAACAGATTAAAGCATCAGCTTTCCAGCAGTAGGGCGACCTCAGAGGAAGAGTCTAAGTCTGTCAGAAGACTATGAAAAGGAAGCCAAGTGTAGTTTTTTGAGAAAAACCCTGGCCTAGGGTTTCAAAGCTCAAGAAAGCGATTTTCTCTCCATTTTGAACCCTGTAAAACTCAAGAGGAGGGCGCCCTAGCAGTGTGAAACAACAGCCAGAAGGCCATGTGTAGCCGCGAGCCAGTAAGCGAGCCAGATCAGATCCAGGGCTTGACAGCCATAGTTGGTAAGAAGAAAGGAGGAAGTCGTGAGAGAGAGCGGACAGCTCGCGCGCGCCCAACGCGACAGATACTGTAGTGTCTGGAAGGCCATAGCGACGGTATGAGTGCAGTTCAATGCCCAGATGTAGTTTGAACCTTTGGATGAGGTGTCAGATGCATCGACGGTCCAAAACTCGTGATGGGAGAGAAACGTGGACCACAAGATTTGGTTCAGCCATTGGATGGGCTTTGAAGAGGGCCCTGAAGAAGTGAAGTGCATTTTGGCCTTCAACTTCATTAAAAATTTTCATACTGAAATTGGAGGTGAAGAGTGAAGTTTCTTCAAGGTGAAGAAACAGTTCAAAAACTAGAAAAGTCCCTATTTTTGGGTCATTTGCCCGTTTTGACCCAAACGAAAGGCTATAACCTCCAAACGAAGGGCACCCAGACTGTAACTGCAAGTACGGTACAACAAAACAGAGTGATTGCAGTGGAGAAAGTGTTCGGAGTGTGCCAGAAGTGATTTCACCATTCCACTGGGCACGTTGTTGGGAGTTGACAACTGAGTGCATTTCGGAAGGCGACGCCGATTTGGCTTTCAAATTGGTGGAAAAGCGGCAAGTGGCTTGGTAAGGAAAAAAGTGCAGGTCATTATTTTCAGCTTCTAACATCACTGTTGGCCTCGGCATACTATTTTTAGCCTACTACAGAAGTTTCAAGCAGTTGTGTGATGGCAAACATGGGAGAGTCCATTTTGAGTGAAAGTAGCAAATTGGATGGGAATTCCAACTATGCAGTGTGAAAATTCAAAATGAAAAACATACTGATGGAGAAAGACGTGTGGGAAGTCGTCACAGGTGATGAGAGAAGGCCGCCAAATGAAGTGAATATCAAAGTGTTCGACAAAAAGTTGAGGAAAGCTTTGACCTTCATTAACTTGTCAGTGAAGGATCACATCATTACCCACATTTGTGACGTTGTTACACCCAGACAGGCATGGGATGTGCTAAAGGAGCAGTTTGAGACATCAAATCTGTCAAGAATCATGTTTTTGAAGTCAAAGCTGAATAGTGCCCGAATGGAACAAGGAGAGCACATTCAGATGTACATGACCAGAATCAAGACAATGAGGGATGAACTACATTCTATTGGTGAGCGCATACGTGGTGTGGAGCTGGTGCACAATGCATTGTGCAGCATTGCAGAACCCTATCCGATGTTTGTGAGCAGAATAGCATCAAGAGAAAGATTGCCAACCTTTGACGAGCTCACATGAATCTTGATGTAGGAAGAGCAACGTCGAGAAATGGTGAAAGCTAGACGTCAAAATATTGACGATCAGGCACTTGCGACACGCCAAAAACAAGGCAAGGGCAAGGTCAAGAAGAAGTCTAAACAACAATTTGCCAAGTCTCAGGAGGACAAGGGATCTTCCAGTAAGACTAAGAAGAAAGGCAAGTGCTTCCATTGTGGTAAAAAGGGCCATTGGAAGAGTGAATGTCGCAAATTCTTGGTGGAACAAGGAAGGGGAAACCAAAACAAGCAGGTAACCTTGTCGATGAGGGTGATATTGAAGACTCTAGTATCTTCATATCTGCATTGTCATCTAATCAAGATGATCAAACATGGTCTACTAACTCGGGAGCCACAAGACACATAACAGGTAACAAGAATTGGTGAAAGTGTTGGATAATGGAACATCCGTTTCACAAGCAAATGGTGAGGTGTGCAAGATCAAGGGGATAGGCACCGTTTCAATCCAACTACCTGATGGCAAAAGCAGGATGATCAGGGAGGTACTTTACGTACCAGGTTTGAAGAAAAATCTACTTTATGTTGGAGTCATTACTGATTAAAAGTTGAAAGTAGAATTCACCCATGATCGTTTCTTTGTGAAGGATGTGAACCAAAAGTTCAAAGTTATTGCGGATGGAGTAAGAGAGCCAATACAAAATTGTACAGGTTGAATGCTACAATTAAGGGACAACATGGACTTGTATCGTCCATTCCATCGCAAACTGAGTTGTGGCATAAGAGGCTTGGTCACTTGAACTTAGGAAGCCTCAGTTTGATGAGAAAATTGGAGATGGTAACAGGATTGCCTACCATAGAAGATCACTTAAAATTGATGCGCGAATCTTGTGTATATGGGAAGCAGCATCGAGAGAAGTTCAAGAAAGGGGGTGTTGCAAGAGCAAAGAACATCTTGGATTTAATCCACACAGATTTATGCGGGCCTATGAGGACCATGTCCTTAGGTAAAGCCTTGTATTTCATGACCTTTATTGATGGTATGTCACGTAAGACGTGGATCTACTTCTTGAAGAAGAAATCAGATGCATTTGACAACCTCAAAAGCTTCAAAGCATTGGTCGAAAATTAGATAGGTAGGAAGATCAAAGTCCTAAGATCAGATAGTGGAGGTGAGTACAAGTCTGATGACTCCAATGATCTTTGTGAGCAATGTGGGATTAAAAGACAATTTACGCAAGCTCATACTCCTGCTCTCAATGGTGTAGCTGAGCGCAAGAATCGTACGATTGTGGAAAGTGCCAGATCTATGCTAGCTGAGATGAAACTACCAAAAGAATTTTGGTCAGAAGCATGCAGTACGACAGTTTCAAAATAGAAGTCCTACCATTTCCATACCAAAGATAACACCTAAGAAAGCATTCACGAAGAAAAAGCCAAAGGTGAACCACTTGCGAATCTTTGGATGTAAGGCCTTTGTACACATTTCTAAGGAAGAGAGACATAAACTTGATGTGAAAGCTATCAAGTGTATATTCCTAGGATATGATGATCGTGTGAAGGGTTATAGATGTTTTGATCCAATCGAAAACAAAGTCCATATAAGCTGTGATGTTATCTTTGATGAATCCAAGATGTATGAAGACGAGAATGCTGAGAAGATAGACACATCCAGTGGGAAAGATGGTATAGTGAGGATACCACCTGATGATGATCCATTCATTGACCTTCTGAGTGATGAACATGAGGATACATCTCAAGATACTACTACTCAACCTCTAGAGACAGGTTGGAGAGGTAGGGACAAACCTTTTGGTGCAAGAAGGATTGAAGTTGCAGGTGACAAACGCAAGGAGAAGGATGTACCATGGGATACATTTTCACCAGGAAACCGATGACCTGATAGGAAGCTCCCTAAGTGGTTTGAGAGATTGTTGGAGAGCCGCGACATGGATGACTTTTCAGGATTATCTAGCCAGGGAGAGCTACGAAGATCAATAAGAGAGAAGACTCAACCTGAAAGGTATGAAGCAAATTATGTTCTCTAATCTAGCATTATTCAAAGCAAAGAACCTTTGACTTATGGTGAAGCGAAGGATGATGACATTTGAGTCAAGGCCATGGGAGAGGAGATGGATTCAATTGCTAAGCATAGCACATGGGACTTAGTAGAACCACCACTTGGCAAGAAACCCATTGGCCGCAAATGGGTATAGAGGACTAAGTACCATGTAGATGGAAGTATAGCAAAGCACAAGGCAAGATTGGGGATCAAAGGGTATGCACAAAGTAAAGGCATCAACTATGAGGAGACCTTTGCGCAGGTTTGTAAGTGGAATATTGTACGTCTACTTGTTGCTTTAGCTTCACATTTTGGTTGGCCTTTGCATCAGATGGATGTGAAATCTGCTTTTCTAAATGGCGAGTTAGAAGAAGAATTGTTCATGGATCAACTTGAAGGCTTTGTAGCGAAGGGACAAGAAAATAAAGTATGTCGCTTGAAGAAAGCGCTTTATGGTCTTAAACAAGAACCACGTGTGTGGTATAGCAGGATTGATGCCTACTTTCGTTCAAAGGGGATGGTGAGAACACATTCTGATCCAAATCTATATGTCTTATGCTTTGATGGTATGGTTGCTTTGATTTCTCTTTATGTTGATGACTTGATTATTACGGGAAATAATCAAGAGATGATAGACATGATCAAGAAAGACCTCATGGAACAATTCGAGATGACTGATCTCAGCCTGATGCATTACTGCCTTGGAGTAGAGGTGTGGCAAAAAGGACACGAAGTGGGTTTAACACAGGTGAAGTATGTCAAAGAGTTGCTGCACAGGTTTAAGTTGCAGGATTGCAAACCAGTAAATACTCCTATTGAACCAGGTAAAAAGCTTTCTAAGCTTGATCAGTCACAGTCATTTGATGCCACGCTGTATAGATAGTTAGTAGGGAGCTTGATATACCTTATCACAACTAGACCAGATATATGCTATGTTGTTGGCATTGTAAGTCAGTTTATGGCAGCACCTACGGAAACGCATTGGAAGGCGGACTATGATGATCGTAGATGTATCACAGGGTATGTATTCCAGTTTTGTGGTAGTTGCTTTTCCTGGTCTAGTAAGAAGCAAAGTACAATTGCTCTTTCCACCACAGAAACAGAGTATAAGGCAATGTGTAGTGCAGCACAGGAAGCTATATGGTTGAGACAAATCTTGGAGGAAGTTGGCATGAAGTAGAAAAATCCCACGACATTACATAGCGACAATCAGAGTGGCATTCAGCTAGCAAAGAATCTAGTGTTTCATGCGGGAACTGAACACACGAGATTCAGTATCACTTTATACATGAGAGATTGCTGAGTCGTGAAATTCATGTTGTTTATTGTAGCATAGAAGAACAACTAGCTGATATTTAAAGCTTGATAAGTTTAGATCAAAGCTTTCTGTACTTAAAGTTTGTTGACTTTAAAGCTATGTATATGACTGTATAAAAAGTAGACTCTACTTTAAGGGAGAGAGTTAGAATTAAAGTAGAATCACTGTGCTACTGTATTGTGGGTCCTATCAGTGGATAAGGATCAGTTGGCCTCGCCATAAGGCAAGTCGAGGGACACGCATCCCGCCAACGGCAACTTGGGTCATGCATGGGTTGCTTGAGTGAACAACTATATGTATAGTGTAATTTCATTCTGAGAAATACAGTTGTTATGTGAGCTTTTCTGTCTGTGTTACTATGTAGCATGATCTGTGTTTCTATGCAAAGCACATTCTAAGTTTCATGCCCTTTTTTTTTTTTTCAGCCTCTAAAGTTTTGGGGAGATGGTGGTTCAGTCGAAATGCCAATCAGAGGTGTCGTTTGAAAGCTCTATTGTTTGGCATGGAGTTGGTAGGTTGAGATGGTGAGGAACCTCGTTAGTCGTGATTGGATCCAGAACTGTCGGTCGAGATTTGATCACTGCCGTCGGTCGAGATTTCAGCAAAAATTCATCGGTCAAGATCTGACGCAAACCTGTCATTTGAGATCTGACGCGAACTCGTCGATCGAGATCTGACGCAAACCCGTCGGTCGAGATCTGACGCAAACCCGTCGGTTGAGATCTGACGTGAACTCATTGGTCGAGATCTGATCGAAAACCCGTCGGTCGAGATTTCACTGAGCGTGTCGGTTGAGATTTGAAGGGAATAGAGCGTGAAGGGGCGGCTGAAGCCTTGTGGTTCTATAGGGAGGGAGCATGTAGGTCTGTCTGGGAGGAATATAGGAGATGGGTGTGGGCTCTGGTTTTGCAGGAAAGGATGTGTGGATGCTGATGGTTTTGCAATTTGATACTAAAACAGGTCTGATCGCAAATGGATTGGCCAGCAGTGCATTTGCGTTTGCATTTGTTGTGGTTTGCTGGTTGGTTTGCAGGTTTAGGTGCAAGCAAGTTGGTTTTCAGATGGATTCACAAGCAAGTCGTTTGGCCTACAGTTGTTGTTTCTTGCAGGTCGTTTTGCAGGTAGGGTAGTTCGTTTGCAAGGTAGATTGCAGATGAGAACTATTATGGATCTGTTCAAGAACACTGTTGCAGCAAGTATGGGTTTATGAGGTGCAGAGTTCAAGCAGCAACGGTGCCAAATGTTGACAAATTCTGAGCCTATAGAATCTGTTAACTAGTTCTTCGTTTATTTACTTCTTGTTTTACAACTTTAACAACTTGGTATTCTGCCTGTCAGCAGAGACTGTGGGCACTTCTTGAGATTATCTTTCTTGTTTGAAGGCCCAGATTAGGTAGAAGGGGCAGATTATCTTTGTAGTATTGTCCTGCATGTTAGAGAACATCCGGATGGGTCTCTCTTGAACTGAATGCACATGCATAATCAACCAAAATGCAAGCCAATGCGTTCAACAAATGATCTACATTACTTCTCAGTTGAACAGCGATGGATTCCTACATCTACTTTGCTGCAAAATGAATTGAAATCAAAGCACTACTATACTTGCATAAATTGACAAAACAAGAAACAAGAACTAATCTACAACATGTTAGAAGTCCAAGAATCAAGAAACCAACCAGTCTTTTGATTCTTGGACATCCCAAAAACATCAAGAACTAGAATTTTAGAGGATATGCAAGATTTATGCCACATTTCTAGCCTATTTAGTTTACTTGAATGCTGATTCTTACATTAATTCACAACAAGAAATGAAAACTAATCCACAACTAGGAAAACAAGAAAACTAATCCACTCTAAATCCACAACCACACACAATATGAATGGAAGGGCATGATCATAGGGGCATCACTCAAGAAAACCATCATGATCAAGGAGCTCAATGGATGCATCTAACTCATGGAGGCTTTTCTCATTTCAGCATGGAGTTGATACAATACACAAAAGCTCCTCTTCACAAAGAGGGAGTCTCTTAAATAAGCGAGAGAGCTCCTTAGGTGGCATCCTAGTGAAATTTCCACATTTCACAAATTACAAGTGGAATAATGCTCTCCACTAGAGGTCACCATCAAAAGGTAGCTCACTCTACTTTCTTTAAGAGGGGTCTACTTGCATTTATTACATTTGCCTAGAAATACTAGTTCCTACATGGTCATTCCATCTTCCGGGATTCACCATGAGGCTTACACAGTTCTTGCTTGTCATTCCTAACTAGCATTTCTCGGCTCTCAGTCTTCGTTCGTCTCGTCTTCTCAGAGACCTCCTCGGTCTAAGGTGAGAGGTGCTCTTGAGTTGCTCTATCCGAGTATCTTGGGAATTCATCAAAATCAGCCAACATTTGGACCCGACACCTTCGTATTTTTCGGGATTAAGCCGACCGAAGACTTTCATCAAGATCTCGACCAAAGCCACTCGTCCAGATCTCGACTGAAGATTTTTTTTTATAAAAGGTACTTTAAAGAGCCATCACGTCAAATCTCGATCGAAGCAAGATGACGACGACCATAAATACTATGACAACGAAAGTTTTTGTACCTCAACGAAGTGCAAATACTGGAGTTTCTTGCGACTATCTGTTGGAGATCTTGCTACTTCCATGCTCGATTTTGGCGCTCTTCTATTACATCCATCCGTCCTTGGCTACACACTCCATCCACCGAGTTTCTGCCATCCTGGTCTAATAATCGTACAGAGCACCATCACCAACCATTCCAAACCTAACATCGTCGGCAGTCAAACCATCTTCTTAACACTTTTTGCACACTTGAGGGGTAGTGTCATGCGAGCACGCATTACAATCCCGTTACACTATTGAGAACATCATCATCAACATTTTCACAACCACTTGTTTTTTTCACTTCCCTCACCACCTACACCATTTCGTTCTCACAGTTCACCATCTTTCCATCTTTCCAACATTCACATACTCAACCGGCATCAAAACATCTTGTTCTTTCAGCCATTTTACTTCACCTTTCTGCTCTACCATTCCAACCTCACTCCCTCGATTCCTTTTCTTACAGATACACCATATTTCCACACCTTTTTTTTGCACACATTTTCCCTTCCCTACTCGACCGACGACTTCACTTGCCATCCCAACCGACGCCATCAGCTTCCATCTCGATCGACGCCATCAACTTCCATCTCGACTGACGCCTTCCCGTCTAATCTCGACCGACACCTTCCCATCCCATTCGACCGATGCCATCCATCACACTCTCGACCGAGCCGAAGCCCCTGTTAACACTGTCTCCAATCTCAACTGAAGCACTTTTTCCAGACCACTATTTCTTCTAGTTTTCCAACATGTTCGCCAATCAGAGTTTCAGTTCCGACAAACCTGATGCAGATAAAATTGACATCCAGATGTGCAAGCTGGATATTCAAGAGATGCAAACCTGGTACCAGCAGGCACAACCCTTTCTTCAAGGCGATTGAGTTCCGAATTCCTATCTTGGCTAGGTATCAGAGTCCTTATTTGATACACATGGCATACGCCAATTACAATGTCACTGCAAGGTCTTGTCAATTTATAGTTCCCCCTGTCAGGGAACTATGTCTACAATATATATTTTGCGACTGCAGACTTGCAAACATTCAGGTTCCCTCGTGGTCCAAATGCTGTTACCAGGATGCTCCACAACATTGAGCAAATGGCCTATTTTAAATATATTGATCCATCAGTGGAAAAGTGGAAGAATAAAGACGGGTACCACCTCGAGGCCATTAATGATCCACAACTAGCAGCTGCATGTGCGTACTTGACCAGGTACACACAACGACCGAGAACAAAGGTGCAGCGGGTCCTATGTCTTTATTCTACATGATGGCAGATTCACGACTGCATGCCCAAAACCTTTATGATTGGGCATAGTTTGCTTCGAACTGCCTTCATGATTGTATCAAGAACAAACAGTAGATTATAGTTCTGGGGTACCTAATGACGGATCTCACACTCAATCAAGTGAATAATGGTCCCCAACTTCGAGGACAACTACAAGTAGTAGACAAGGCTTGGGATATCTCCATTGAGTCGAAAAAGTCCAAGCGTTCATGCTCACGGGCCACATCACCATCAGGACTTCCACCCAAAAGGCCAAATACTAGTATCATCACACTAGTACAGAAGCAACCCATCCCTCAACCAGATCCATCAGCAGAAGGATCATCGGCAGTTCAATAGGCCGACACCTCTAATGCCCACTTGCCTGACACATGGCAACAACGAATCCGAAAGAAGCTCCAAGCATAGAGAAAATCACCAGATGGCACTGAATTTGAGAAGTTAGACTCTGATGATGGGAGCTCCTCCTCACACGCAACCTCTTAGCAACACTCATCACCCTCACACATCCTTGATGGGGGTGATGGAGCAACTACATCCACAGCAGCATACACGGGCACAACAATGCAAGTCATGTCACCAGACCAAGCCACCACCCCACCCCTATTGATTACCACACCAACGCTGCCAAGCTCATCAAAGGCACATTCTTTGAGGGGGGAGGAGTGGGGAGTACTATTCCCCAAGACACGGGAGCGGCTCAACAACCACAGGCCCAGCCAGTCTATACTCTCACGGACACTTCACAATATTTTGATGTTGCAGACCTGATGGAGATCAGTGATGATGATGCAAAAAATGCGGATCAATCAGAAGGAAGTCTGACCCCTCTACTAACCACCACCACCACCATCACTGTTTCTACTAACATTGTTTCTCCACTCCCTCCACTTCCACCCTCTTTTCCTCCACAATGTATATTCTTTGGATTAGCTTCACCAACCCACACCCCTAATCAGTACCCAACCATCACCAACCCTGAGAAGCTCTTTGAAGTAGCTAAGTGCTCAATGATCGGCCTATCTGAAGCGAGCTACCATATGCATTGGTTGGTAAGCCAACACCAGGTGCTCAAGAATAAGGTCCAGTACCAGAGCCAAAAGATCGCACAATAGTAGAAACTGGCCAAAGAAAAAGAAAAAGAGACAGATGAAATAAGATTCGTGATGACCAGGCAGAAGATCAAATTGGAAGAGGTCCAGCAACAACTGCCAGCATTAACTGAAGCACCAGATGGCCCAGATCAGCCAAGCACAAGATGGATCATCAAGTGCAATGACAGTTGATGCTCCTCTAGTTAAGCCTGAGGATATGCAGTTCTAGGCCCCACAGGCCACAGCCATTCGGATGGAAAAATACATGCAGCTGATTCAGGAACGAGAAGCCGAGAAGAAAATCTTTGAGAATGTCGTGGCCAAGCAGAAAAAGATTATCTTTGAGTCCCAAAAGCAGCTTGAAATAATGACAAAGGCCCAGCAACAAGTCTTGGACAAGGTGAACCAACTATGGGACACGACGTGCAAGGCCCAGCGGGTGCTTTTACAAAGAAACAATGGGACGATGATGGAGATGATAGAGCTAACAATAAGGATCGGCAAACCCGAGCATCAGATGGTAGCTCGGGATCGGGTGGCCAGAGAACCAGAGCTGCATCTGAAGCTTTTCCCCTTCCCCCTCCTACTTTTAGCCCCTCTTCTTATTCTGCATTTAATTTTTTTGAAACATTTATTCCCACTTACCTTGTCTTTTCACTTTCCTCCTCTCCACCACCTCCTAGCAGATTATTGGGCCCATCTAAAGGTCCAGCTGACACGTACAAAGCCCGACGGGACGAGTTTCTACAATAGCTCCATTTCCTCGGTGCGACGTACAATTTGTTAAACCCACCTCCTCCTAAACCTATCATCCCTATGACTCTCTCTCCTGATCACCCCATCCCTGACCCTCCAGAAACTAATGCTGACATTGGTGGTGATGATGACTTCCTGGCAAATCCGCCAGAAACTAGAAGATTCTCATCCAGGCAAGATACGGGCGCAGCTGAGCCATCTACAAGCGAAAGGGCTAAAGAAAGTGATACAAGAACTAAGGCTCTGGACGACTACTTGGCAAGGCCACCACAATGACGTAGGCAGCCTCACCTACCAGGCCAAGGAATAATATGGCAGATACCAAGGAATCAAAGAAGTTTGAAAGGAAATATCCTCCCAACAAGAGGGGAGACAGAGAAGAGATCGATCAAAGCCAATATTCCATAGAGGCCGAGATCATAGTTGCACTGCAACCGCAACCTGAATTGCAGAGCAAAGTTCTAAGGGATAGCAAGCAGCTGCAAGAATACTTGAGGGCACCGGCATGGAAAAGAATTGATCCCTTTTACATTCTGCTCAAACGAAAAAATCCCTAGCCTGCAGAGCGACCACAGGTTGAAGTGGTGGACTAGCAAGTAATTCCAGGAATCTCAAACAATATCTCCTTGGATAACTTGAGGCTACAGTTGTTGGATTTCGGACGCAAGTACAAGATCAACGTCAATCTGTGTGTGCGAGAAAGTGCCGAGTATTGCTGTTCGATGGCCTTTTTGATGCAGCAAGAGTGTTTTTGGGATTGCGGCTTGGATCCAGTAAGGATCAATCCCAACGTGCCTCTCCAACTGGAGGAAGACCATGAGATGATGGCCCGACTTTACTACAGAGCAACCTTCATGTCATCGCGATATGTCACTATGATAGAAGACTTGCAAGAAATGGGCTTCATCGAGAAAATACGTGATTACTTGGGGCCATTATCCTATGGGAGCAAATTACACTTCCAAGTCTTCGAGGCCCTGGGAAGAAAAATGAGCAAGTGGAAATAGTTGGCAAGGTGATGAGGCAAGCAGGACTCGCAAGAGGTTCTCAAGAGGGCTGGAATGTAGCGGCCATCGAGAAATCTCCAATTTTGCGGAACAGTTTTGCAAATAATAAGCACTTGGTTTTATGGAAACGAACAAAGATCCACGCTTTTCCAAGCGCCAAGCAGAACGACATCATCTGACATGTGTTGTAGTGGAACCTACAACATATTAGGGCTGGATAATGTTAGCAGATTCCAGAGAATCCCCAAATGCCGAGCCAAGCTGAAAACACAGAGCATCTCTCACCCAAGACCGAGGAAGTCTCAGAAGGAGGAGAGTAGGAGAAGCTAAGAGTCCAGCATGAGAGCCGAGGATTACTAGCTAGGATTACAGATTGTTTCCATGTGAGCCTACATGGTGAATCCCAGAGAAGGAATGACCACGTAGGAGCTAGCGACATTCCTAGGCAATGTAAATAAATGTAGACCCCTCTTAAATAAAAGTAGAGTGAGCCACCTTTTGATGGTGACCTCTAGTGGAAGAGCTATTTCCACTTGTAATTTCAAAACTAGTCGAATTGCCACTTAGGCTCCACATGGGCAACCCTCTTGCTTATTTAAGGGCCCTCTCTCTTGTGAGGGAGCTTTTATAATATTGTCATTTCTCTTGTATGAATGAAAAAGATCCTCCACGAGTTATTGGTAATTGAGAAGCTCCTTGTTTATGGTTATTGTCTTGAGTGAAATTCCTTTAAACATGCTTTGATTTCCTTGTTGTGGTTGTGCATTAAATAGCTTTCATGTTGTCTTTATTGTAATGTGGAATGTAGATGTGGATAAGCTTTCTTGTTTCTTGATTTTATAATTTTTAGCATTAGGTAAACTAAATAGACTTAGCCTTGTGGATCAAATCTTGCATATATACTAACAATCTTGTCCTTGATTGTTCTTTGGGCATTCCAAGCATCAAGAGGTGTATTTCTTGATTCTTGTGATGCTAGAATGTTGTTAGGCAGTTAGCTTTCTTGATTTTTGTTTTTGTTGTGTAGATTAATCTTGATGTTGTATTGCTCCCTGATTTCTTAGAGTAGTTTAGTAGACAGATTTGTAGATTGCTCTCTAATTCAGAACGCTAATCTGTTGCGCAAGGATTGGTTACATGGCTTGTAAATGCTTGTAGCTGGAGTGAACGAAACTATTTCATCCCACTGATAGGTTGGGAATACAAATGTTGAACTGACAACGGTCTACCTGGAAACAGTTCTAAACTAGAGGAGCTAACTGAAAAGAACTGAGTTCTAGAAATGGGTAGAAACACCCAGTTTTCAAAGCGGAAACCACCCAAGAAGAAAACATCACGAAGTAAGAAGAAAAGAGAAACCATGTTAACAAGTTCTGGCTGGAATCTGTGAATAAAGTTAGCTTGCAAAAGGCCATGGTTGGCCATGAAGCATAGAGGGCATAATACATCTCTAAAGTTGTGGTGAAATTTGCAGCTAGGATTTTCTGAAAGAAAATTAGAGATTTATATTTATAGGAGACAAAATTTGGATCTATGAAGTTGATCCTGGGTGCCCTAGAGTATGCAAGAAATTGTGAAAGGGTCATGGGCGGCCGCGGAGAGACAAGGATGTTGGATTAGATTTCTCGTGACTGCCACCATAACTAGAAGCAAAGAGAAGAAAGGAGGTGAAGAATGGCCATGGAGGAGGCTGGGAGACCTCGCCCGCATGGAGGGAATTCACGGCTACCAGAACCATCTTTGGTGCACATGTGCAGTGAGGGCCATTGGATTAGGTACTAACAAGATCGACGGTCACGATTTGGCTTTAAGTGAGAAATGTGGGCCATGGATCATGTTGGACCATTGGATGTAGGTTGAAGGGGTCCAAAGGGCCATTGGGCCTTCAACTTCAATAAGAATTTCCAGCTTGAAATGCTGAAAGGGACCTGAAGGGCATATTTTATTTCTTCATTAATAATCTTCTTTTTGAAGTTCATTTTGCAAGATAATTCTTTGGAAGGGCCTAAATGCATCTATGTTGGCCATCCTTGGGCCAAGATGACCCCTGAAACTAGCTGCTCAGAGCCAACAGACATAGCAACGTCACCGAGCATGGAAAAACATTTTTTGGGGAGGTTTTTATCACCATTCCATCGAGCGAAGTGCAGGTGACCTAGAGAGACCTATAGATGGGCTATATTCGTCATTTGGGTACCGTAGGGCCAAATTTAGGGCAATTTTTGGCTGGTGAAACCTGCTACAGGGTGGTATAGTGAGGCATTATCGCTTCGTAATCATTATTGCTTACTTTTGAAAGGGTAACAAGGTGTTTGGAACTGGTAAATGCGGTATGGGGGCGAATGATAGTGGATATTATGTGGAGAAAGCTAGTATTGTCGACGGAAGTGCAGTTTGTCATCGTGACATCATTGGCGACAATTTTGAGAGGGCAAGCAATCAAAGGTGAGAGGTAGGCATGGTATCCGGCTACAGGAAGAAACATCTTGTGATCATGTTCAACTTTTGGAGTTAGAACTGACCAGTGTCAAATGGCATTTTGGGAAACACTCTCACAAGCATGATCGGTAGTGGCATTGTCGACTCGGGGTGATAGCTGCATTGACACACAGATCTGCGACTTAAAAATTTCTTGTTCGGAGAGAAATGTGGGCTAGCTGGAGGTACACACATTTTGGCGGTCATCAATGATAGAAGTGTGAGGTGGTGCCAGTTGAAAGCCATTGAGCAAGATAGCGGACTTGCATTGGACAGAACTATGTGTGGGAAACAAGGGAGATGAAGAACGGCTCAGTATTCATAGGGACAAGCTTGTGTTGGCATGGTGTCGGGAGGCACGTAGCCAGGGAGAGAAGCAAATGCTAGGAGACAGGAGGAGCAAGTGATGCTTCGACAATCGGCTTGGATAACAAGATGGTGGCCAATATTGGAGACATTAAGTGAGCATAGTATGTGGATGATGAGTCCATTGGGGTGGCACTCAGGGTGATGCTATAGTAGCTCAGGTATGATACGTTATTGTTGTATGCATAGTGGATGTTCTTCAGCTGGTGCATCATGTATGGTGACCTAGGGATGGGTCTATCATGCCCACTACTGGTCTTGGGTAGCGTGTCCACGCTAGGGATCAGTAGACCACAACAACCCGTAAGTTAATTGTGACTATAAGGGAATTGGGGCCCTTATGTGTATAAGGTCATAATTAATGGTTGTAGGTCTAAACTCATGATGGTGGATTGGTATGGATCTTTCAGTGAGTCATTGAAGAACTGGATGACATGGCATAGATAGGCTACAGAGGTGTCCAGTGAGGTGTCACAGAGCACTACTAGTGGTGCATGAGCCTTGGAGGGTGTAAGTATACATATTGGGATCTCACTAGTGTATCCTTGATTGTGAGACTGGTAGTCGTATGCTGCTGGTGTGATGCCTCATTCCTCTTTGTGTTTGATCCATAGCTTGGGGCCTAGATCTGTTCGATCTAGGATTGGTTGGGTTGGTTTGTCCACCATCTGTTTCCCTTGTGTTGCTTGTTATTGGCATGCTTAGAATAGGATTATTGGTTTAGGACTTTATATTGGTATCAGAGCCATTTCTAAGCAAGTTTTGTCATTGATTTGTGCTCAAGAAGAAAGTTCAAATTGTGTGGGGATTTTTCCATGGTGTGATACAGAATCTCAACATTTTTTGAGAAGATGGGTGGAGTAAGCAAAAAGTGGTGAAAATTTGAATACCTCTTTCCGAGAATCATTTTTTTGAGGTACAATCGGTTGTGTGGTATGTGCACTACCAGGTATACAATCGATTCAGGTTTTTAGCACTTCAAATCTATGTTTAGGAAGTAAAGTTTGATTTTCTTGATCCACATATGTTGCTGATTATTTATTAGGAGCACTTTTCCGTTAGCAACGAGTCCAATTAATGGAAATGCTGGTTTTTCTTATGGCTTCTTGTTCTTCACATAACCATGGTTGCTTCTGTGATGAAGCCAGTTTTGGGCTTAAATCCAAGAAAGGCAAGAAAAGAGGCACAATAAGATTAACTTTATGTGTAAAGTGTTGGTGGCTTCTTACAAGATTTGCAAGGTGGGTTTTTTTTTTTTTGTGATTTACAGGTTCATGCTATATTTTCCAGGACATTAACAATGTTTTGCAAGCTTATGTGAACCAGTAAAGCCATTCTTTGGAGGGTATGGGTTACAAGAAAGCCTACCTTGTGTTTCATGATGAGGCAACCTGCAATTAATCATGATTTTTGGGAAAAGTTTGACAGCATGTACCCTGTTTTTCAAGTTTAGTGAAACCTACTTAATGTAGATCTGTAAGAATAGATTGCTTATGCATTTGTGAAATCAAAGTAAGGCTAAGCAACAGTAAAAGCACCCTACAAGCAGTCTCTAATTTGCAAAAACAATAGAAGAAAGGCATCTAATGCTTCAAGCAAGAGCATAAGCTTGATTATCTTCTATTTCAAATGTAAAAAATGGGAAAAATGGTTGTAGGCAACCTCCAGAACTGTGCCCCTCCTCGTTGCTATCTAACTGAGAAATCAAAAGGGGATTTGGTGAAGAGAAGGCGTGCCCCCATCATCATCCTTCTGGGGCGCTCTCTCTCTCTCTCTCTCTCTCTCTCTCTCTCTCTCTCTCTCTCTCTCTCTCTCTCTCTCTCTCTCTCTCTCTCTCTCTCTCTCTCTCTCTCTCTCTCTCTCTCTCTCTCTCTCTCTCTCTCTCTCTCTCTCTCTCTCTCTCTCTCTCTCTCTCTCTCTCTCTCTCTCTCTCTCGCGCGCGCGCGCGCGCGCGCGGGCACACGCATAGGTTCGGGCACCTGCTCTCTGATCGCGAGTAGATCAAGACCTGAGCAGCCCATCATTGCTATAATTTTAATAAGCACATTATGCTTTGTAAAGACTACGTTTTTTTTCGACATTGCTTTATTAGAGAAGTTATACCCGTAATGATACTTAACTGAATGTATTTTTTCGGTTAAGCAGAGCAAATGGATAGGAATGAAGTTCCTATGGGGTGGGACAATTTTGCCGTCTCCTTGGAAATTCTCCCAGCATTACCTAACAGAGATGGTCCTTCTAAATTCATAACAAGCCAATGTTGGGCAAGACTGTTATGGAACTACATGAAAGTAATAAGTACCAAGATAACCAAATGCAAAATTGTTTTAGTTAATTATAAGCCATTAGTTCAAAACAGCTTGGGCTTTACCGGAAATTTTTTTCGGAGATAAAAACGTCCTGAAGTTGTCGATGTCTGGGTAAACCATTAATGAAGCACAACATCCCAAAAGAAAAGCAAATATTGTCAATTTTGTGGTTTCTTGACGGCAAGGCCTCCTCGTGGTGGTGGGTCCTACCTGTGAAACTGGTGACTTAAGTTGGATTCCTAGTGGAATTCTGTAAGGCTTTAGTCACAATTCACAATTCTAATTGGAAATTTGCTTTATTAACTGCAAAATGGGCAACCAAGAATAGGACAGTAATGTCTAGGAGTTCTTTAATTTTTTGGCCAAAATGCCACTTTGTGAAGGGAAGTTGGCACAGTGGCAGTTCATTCTTGGACTGCAAGCCAATTTTCAAAGCAAGTGCAAACAGAATACCCTCCTATGATAGTATCATGATTGCCTCACAAAAAAGCATGCACGGCCAAATGGCCCTGTAGCCTAAGATGGAAAAGACTAAAAATAATAACAAAATAATTTTTTGATATGCTTGAAGCTGAAGCGTACCAAGACGCTATGAAAGTAAAAACAAATAAAGCCAATAAACATCAAAATTTTATTCCTACTCATTCCTCAGTGAGTTGGAATTGGTACTCTAAAGCTGGAATGTGAAATTCCCGAGAACTTCAATGGTCCCGATGGTTTTTGTCTCAGTCCATCTATGTATTTTTCATATAAGTCTGGATTTTAAGCACTTTGATCAAGAAGTGGAGGGCCTTCATGGAGGACGAACCTATGGTATGGGACGTAGACAATTCCAAAAGAAAGATCTAAAACTAACAGGATCAGTTATACATACTAAGGCCGTAAATCTACTTGATGCTTAATACTATGGGTCATAAAGTGGGTTTTTTGTCGAAAATTTGAGATATTGGTCATGACCCCTTATGGATATCTCAAATTTATAAAACCAAAAACCCAACAAGCTATTTCTTTATAAAAGATATATTGGTGAATTTCTTAAACATTAATTAACCCGTTTTCTTGTTATTCCTTGGAAGTTTTAATTACCTGTTGACCTTGGACGATGTCACAAAAATGGTTAATGGTAGTGTTTTCTAAATTGTTTTCCTTACTTAAATCTTCAAAAAGTCCTTTTTCTGATTTACAGGTTACTTTAAGTTTTTTCTCAGATCTCTTCTTAGAGACTTCTTTTCAGACAAATCTTGATTGATATGCATCCCTTGGAAACTCGTGACGTTTCCTGTCAAAAGGGGGAGAAGTAAAGAGTTATCAAGGAGAAACATCTATCATAGATTCCAGGAGGAATCTGTTATATGAAAGATGATGGACCTGTTTTCAAGAATCAGAAACGATAGGATATTTAGATATTACAGAAATCCTTTCAGGATTATAGTGGATATCTGGTTTGAAGATGTAAGAGAAGAAAATTAGAAGACACTCTTGTAGTAGAAGAGTTGCTGATTACAAGTCTGATTGATTTGTGTTAGAACTACGGAATTCTATTGCAAGATGGTGGATTGTTGAAACTTGTTCCTTGTTGGTGGTAATTAACTTGATCTTAGTGAGGATTGAGATCCGTGGGTGGAAGCAAGGAAGGAAATTCACGCTAACAATGTATTCTTTTGATTATCTTCGATTGAGATTTTGGTTGTGAAATGGCTCTCTTTGAGAAATATTCTCTCTTAGAGGATAGTCAAGTTACATGATTCTTGGTTAAGAAAGTACATGTACAGATCAGGAGATATTTGTAGAGATATGCTATGCAGAGAATCTTTGTGGGATCATAAAACCTTTTGTAAAAACTTTTAATCCCGTGGATCTACAAAGTATTCTTTGAACTATGTTATTTGCATGCATAAACTAGTTGTTGGTACATAGGCATATTGATGAGAATTGTGTAAAATTTCTCATTGAGAATTGCTTATTGACCTAGAATTGATTTAGAATAAGATTAAATGTGGTGGTTTGGTACCACACCTAGACATTTAAATATTTTCTAAATCCGATACTACTAACTGAGTCATAAGCGCTGCTTCTGAGTTAGTTGTTGGAAATCAACAGTATGATCTTACTTATGGATATTATTGTTGAGATGTATTGCTTATAAGTCGCAATCTTTATAGGTCAAGTTTGGTTTTTTTTTACATAGGTCTATGTGCATAGAATACATGTGACCTTTTGGCCTTTTCTTTTTTCGATTGGAAAGAATAGAATGCTATCCTGGAAGACTCAGGAGAGTTGGATAGTTGTTGGTTGCCAAAAGTTAGAACTTCACGTAATGAGGTTTCGGTAAATCTTAAGTTATTCTAGATTAGAACTTAAGGACTACAATCCTTATAGAGGCACTAGTATGTGAGTCAGAAAAGTTTGAAACTTTCTAGATAGAAAGGACTTTTTGGAACAACTCGTGTCTTTTAAGAATTGTGATGCACTCTTATGATATGGTATAGTCTTGGGAATTTGGAGAGTGGGATTGGTGAATCATAACTCAGACTCTAGGATAATACTTGACCCATAAGAGAGGATTGTGTTCATGGTAAGATTGCCTCGGATGAATAAACATGATAGTGGAATTTTGGTACGACTGATCATCTTACCAAATCGGCTATGTTTATTTGGGCAAAGACCAAGTAGTTATAGAGTGGCTATTTAGGCTTTACGGATTACCAACTAACATTATGAACAATTTCGATTCAAAGTTCACTGATCGCTTTTGATCGGCGGTATTCGCTAAACTAGAGATGACTCTAAACTTAAAGTTCTTTTAATCATTGGTAGTTGCCTATGTTAGGTTGTCGCGTTCTTTTATTGAGTATAGGACAAGAATCCGAAGAATTATGATTGACGAAACATAGTTCAGATTCTAGTCATACTTGATCATTTAAAAGAAGGATCACCTGCGAGATCAGAAGATTTGAGAAGATATGTATTTATATTTTGATAGCAATCTCCTCGAAGAGGAAGTTATCCTTGATGGAGATTGAGTTATAGTAAGCATTTGGCTATCGGTTATAGCCCGTGCGTGCTTATGTACAGTTTTGAACCTATATCACTCGTTTTAGTAGAGACTCGTATGATCAGGTTTTAGAAGGTAGCGGATTTCCTACATGATATGCAAGAAATACTACAAATAGCACATAAGAATGTCCAGTGTGTACCCATGATAGGCACCGACATTATGTTAATCTGAAATGATCGACTCGAGACTTTTAAATGGGGATTTGGGTGTATTTAAAAATCCCAAAGGATTTTAGCATTACAAATTATCCCCTAAGCCGACTCAAGAAGAGTCTACGTGAAGGAGGGCATCTTGGTTCTGGAGACCAATTGGACCTGTTGGATAAATCATCGGGTGATCCCATCTTTCTTTCACATACCAAAATTCAAGTGAGCCTTATAAGGACTTAGTTGCAACCACCTTAATCTTCTAGTTAGCATCACAAGATTTTTAAAACATACGAAACTTCAACAAGAACCAGCTTTTCCTACTATCTAACGGAATGCCAAAGTAAGTAAAGGAGACATATAGGAGACATATCTCAGCAAGAGTGCAGAACAACCAGAAGTACCTGTTAGTAGCTACCTTATTAGTGTGGTTGCTTGTCTATACATTAGGTGCATGTGTGCTGATTGCTCAATATGCTATCGATGCTGATGGTAAGGGCCTGCAGGCGCTAATTGTGCCTCTTGGAGGTGAGATGGTGAGGCTCTAGTGCCATTGAAACTTGTGGTGACAGGTTTGGATGGTAGCTCCCTAAGGCTTGTTTTAGAGACAGGGTGTATGAGGCTTCATAATAGTCAATATGCAACCGTGGAAAGCTGCAACTACTAGTTACAGGTGACTATTTCATCTCCCAAAATATTAAAGGCATTTTCACCAAGCGGTCTTTACTCAAAAACACTCTTTACACAAAAGCACTCTCATTCCACAGTACTATCTTTCTCTATCAATGCAATGTATTAGATGAAATCCTTTTCCCTCATTCAAAGACAATAACTTTCTCAATGACAACAATAATCTCCAAGACAATGTTCATCACAAGGATCATAATGCTTTTACAATCAACACATTGTTCTCAAAGAAGTCTTCACACCATACTCTCACACAAACTAGAAGCATATTAGTAAGAGATTAAGAGGATTGAGAGAGGTTATAGAGAGGAGGAAGAAACACCCATCACACAAGGAGGATCAACAAAAGCCATCAAGGATCAAGAAGAGTTTGGAAGAGGATAAAAGAGGATGATGTGGTTGATCTCCACCCATTTTCAAAAGGCTCCCTTTCATTTTGACACTTTGCCACCCTTCAAACTTATTTTTCCATTTCATGTACCTTATGTCCCCTCATTGCCATGTGGCCTAGATTTTCTGGGTGCCTTTTACTTTTTGTACTTCCCATCTTTCTTTCCCTCATGATAACTTCCTTTATCACTTTTTTCTTTTTATAATGGTTACCGTACTCCCCACTGAACCCATGACATGTTACAAAGAGGAGCGATTTGTCACTTATTGCCAATGATTGCTAGTGATTGTCAACCTTTCAATGTTTGCCACCTTGCTTAGATTTAGCACATGTCTATAAGTGAAGGCCCTTGAAGGGCTAGCAAGCCATCATAATTTACTCATTATAGTACCCATCCAATAGGTTTTTGCCACTTGTTGTAATTCTACAATTGCTCTTTGAAAACCCTATTAATGCTAAGGTCGAGGAGTCCTCTTGACCTTTCGGGACAATTTCCATTTGTTGGTCTATTATATAGCTGACAATAGTTGCAACAGAGTTGCATGTCATGAATTTCCACTTTATAGTGAAGAAAGAATCGGAAAATAGCCAAAAATCATCATTATTGCTTGTTTTTTCATAAAGTTGGATAGTAGGTGGCTATAAAACACCATGTAGAGCTTGTAAAGAGGTGAACCAAAGTCTTTTGAAGCTTTCCCTGAAGTTCAAGCCAAGATTTTCATGAATTGGACTTGTAGAAAGTAAAAAAAGACCAAAAAATAGCTTATTTTTGTGGTTTTTAGAGGATGGATTGCTCCCAGTCCATAAGGAGATCATGATAAAAACTTTTATAGCATGATTAACATTCTTTTCTTACCTTCTCAACAATCTATCAGACCTGTAAATTGATGGCCGGAGGCTTATGCTTCATCTCCATCAAGTTTGAAGCTATTTTGACTTCTACAATCCAAGAAATCTTCGTTCTCAACCTATACTGCTTCATAGGACCTGTATGAATGTTTCACAGAAGTCTAATAGACCATCTAAGACTATTGGTAGCATTACTTTTGAGCTTGGGGAGGTGTTTGATTGATTTTACAACATATTGCCATGTGGAAGTGTGCCCTACTATAGAATTTCAGTTACTTTGTTCTCACATGTGTGAAGCCTAGGTGGTAGGCTGATGTGGCAAGTGTCTTGGTCACTAGGTCTCCCTCTGTTCTGAACTTGACAACACCCAATTGGGTGTCCTGTAACCAAAGTTATGGCCGTTTGAAGTTTTTCAATTTTGCGAGTAAAATTGGCAAACTTTTGAATTGTTCTAATTGCATGCCAGTCATTTCCCTAGTTTGTAGTATTGTGCTTGCATGGATTGATTGCATGTTGATTCTCAGTGTGATTTTGATATGCACAAGGGATTTACAGTTGAATTGAGTGGTCATACACATGTGCTCTAACGGTTGGGTCACAAATCAGTGTTATTGGCTGACAAATTTCGTAAAATTGATATTTACGTAAAAAATTCTGTAATGACATTTTGTGACTGATGTAGTGTGCTTTGCATGCCAGTTGGACATTGGTTTAATGACATTAAGAATTGAACAATATTTCAATTTTTTGATTCGATTGCCTTTTGTACTAACAATATTTTTGTCAGAATTTTTTGAATTACGTAAATTAAACCAAAAATCGAGTTTTTGTTTTCTTTCGAAAAATTGAAATTTCAATCATTTTTTCGCTATCTATGGAATCCTACACAAAATTTCACACAATTTTGCTTTCTACACCACCTTAATCCAAGTTGTAATAAGAAAGTTAAGGGTAACCAAAGTTTGGGATAGTGAAAATTCTAGCTCTACGTCCCAGCAAAGGGGTAGCACGCCGGTGTGCCATGTTTTTGCTGGGAGGTAGAGCTAAAATTTTAACTATCCCAAACTTTGGTTGCCCTTAACTTTCTTATTACAACTCGGATTAAGGTGGTGTAAAAAGCAAAATTGTGTGAAATTTTGTGTAGAATATGGTGGAATAATCAAATCAATCTTTTGGATGCACTCATTGATTTTTTTCACGTGTATTTCTACAAAAATATAGCACGCCACATGCTATTACTTTTGTGTCCGAGCCTAATAGGAGAAAAACTCGCAGAACTTGCAAAATGCCAAACTCCATTTTTGCAGAGTATTGCTGCATGGTAACCACTCATCCTTGTCGTGTGTACTGAAAGTAAAAATTTACTAATCACATCAAAAACATATCATTGGGTTATAAACAAGGCTTGCATTATTCTGACATGAATTTGGCGAGAATCTCTTTGAAACTCTTATTTTGTAGCTTTACAATTCTACTAAAAAAAATAAAAACCAGATTGTGTTGGCATATTTGTCAATGCTGGTAGACCAATAAAACTCAAAACAATAAAAGTAAGATTCTTATTTTGTGGGCCACATCCACAAACAAATTGATTAGATATTTACCTCTTCTTTTAAGAGGCTTAGACACAAAAATACATTTTCCTTAGCAGTACTTCAAAGTTTTGTTGATGTGTCATATGCACCAAAGCCAAGTGTTTCATTAATCTGGCATACAATTTTTTAGACTATATTAAGTTGTCTAATGAGACAAAGCGATGCATAGCTAATATCAATGAGACTAGCTTTTAGCATCGATTTAGAATTTAATGTAATGAAATTCTAAGTACATTATTGTGGGGAAAACAATATTCAAATTTAGTATCATTGTTACTTCTTAAAAGAGTTGAATTTTTGCTTAATTTGTTTTATGCTCAAGTCAAGATTGTGGGATTGTCTCTTTTGAAGTCTATGTTAAAAGAACGGAAGGCTCAAAAAGATCATCATAAGGTTGATCCATTTGACTAATTAAACTTTTTGGAATCGGAATTAAACATCTTTTCAAATTTTTAACATTTCAAAAAGAAAAAGTTAGTTTGTCTAACCTTGGAGTTGCATCGTCAACTGAAAAATTTAAATGGCATTTTAAATTAACAATTGCCCAACCTTTCAATTGTGCAAGGCGAAGAACGTGAATTTGATTTTGGCTCGAGACAAAATAGACAAATTGTAAAAGCAACCAAAAAAATTGTGCCGTGATCTTAATAAAATTTAATTCAAATTATTATTGCACTGTTGGTCTTTGAAAATAGTGAAAGACATCTATTTGATTGCAAAAGTGCTTGGATTCATTTAATATAACCCAACAAAAGTATTGGGGGGGGGGGGGGGGAGGGGAGGTCGCCCTCCGAGGCCCTTCCGCCCCTTATGTGAAATCTGTTTTCACATTTTTTTTTTTGTTTTTGTTTAGGTAAAAAATTTTGCACCTTCCAAAGTTTAGAAGGTGCGTGTAAAAAAAATTTGCCCTACAAATTACGTTTTGTGATGCGCTTAGTTTTCTTTGTAAAAATTTGAAAACTGATTTTACGAATTCAATATTGGCTATGACCAATGTATAGAATGGCATGATTTGTCCCTGTGAATTTGATGTGAACACAATTAGCTGTCATTCAGTGTGCAAATATGCATGTACAGTAGTTTCGAGTCTGAAATAGATGGCTTATATGCATGATCTTACTATTAGTAATGGCTTATAAGCATAACATTCAGTATGCAGTGTGACTTCAAACTTCAGATTATCCTGTAGTTTATCAAAACACTAAACTAGGCAAGCGATATTGTCCTAAGATCATGGCATAACATAACGATCAATATGAGGCATTTAAGCTGATGGCCATCATGATTTCAGTTCAAGCCAACAAGTATATTCCGTGGCTTGCAAATGACCACTAACAAACTTTTGAGAGATAGTTATTGTAAGCTACAATCCAATCAGTGGATATGGCATTTGTAGCTTCATCTACAGTTATAGCTTTGCAGCACACCAGCTCGTGTAGCTTATTCTCTAGACTGTCCTTGGTGTGTGCATTCCACTGTCCAGTATACATTTGAGGCCATAAGTTTGATATATAATTGGAACCACCAAGCTCCAGTGGAATAAGATGGTCCACCTCGCAACCACTTGAGCAATAGCCCGTATAATCTCCGCCAGGAAGTCCGTAATTAGAATATACCTGTAGCTTTTCAGCGTCTGATACATTGCGATGTGCGGATGGCCACCCTAACTGGCAGAACACATTGGATTGAAGCTCTTGGACGCTTCCTGGTGTCATTTTTGGATCTGGATATACGCCAGCTTGAACTGGGTGCTGCTGCGCATCTGCGAGCGTGCATATCACCAACAACGCCACCACTGTTGAAACCAGGCCCCCTGACATGCTATTGTTGCTGTGGAGCTCAAAATGTCATACATCCAGATTAGTGAGAATTACACACTACCACTGAAAAAGAGCCCAAATATCATTTTAGTTATTCGTAAATAAGATTTCACAGCTTTTTAATCTGCGCAAGTCCAACAACCAGGATATTGTGAACATGAATGTCATGTTAGAAGACATGAACCACGAGTATCGACTTTGACTCCAGACTCTGGAACATGAGAACAAAACGTGAGATTAGAAGCTTGTAGTACAAAAACAATGAGACGTACCTGGAAAAATGAAGGTATGAAACTGATCAGTGCTGACAAAAGCCACAAAACTAGCAAATGATGGTGGGTATCAATAAAGCAGGTGCAAATATATATGGCCTAGGGAAGAAAGTGAGATGCTTGCAGCTAGAGAAAGATCCAAGGCACAGGGCACGGTATAGTCACTGGTAGTGTGAATGTGTGATGATTAGTTATTAGGCTCTAGCTTCAGGAAAGAGGTGAGGTAATTGCCCAGAGAAAAATCCAAGGTAGAGGATCACGGTGTCCTGTGAAATGTGTGATGATTACTAGTTAGTTGCTATGAGGGGAATTTCGTGAAGCTGTCTTGTGGCTGATTTTTAGCTCGTTGGAGTGTATTGATTGATAGAGGTGTAAAGTGAGGGAGAAATTTCTGTAACTGCTATGGCCCAGCCTCATCCCAGGGTGGTGCATGTCCGCCCGGGTCATTCGGAGGGCGTGATAGGTCCAAGGACTAACACTAACATAATGAATGCTAAGGCTCCACCACTTCCATGTCAAAATATTCATATAAAGGATTTTCAATGGAGAATGATTTATAAGATTATCTTGAAATAGATCCAATGGTGGTAGATTTCAAGTTAGAGGTATCTTTACCAGCTTAGATTGTTCTTGCAAGCATGATTATCTACCATATTTGATTGTTCTTTGCAAGCATGATTGCTCTCTACCAATTAGATTGTTTTTTGCAAGCATGATACCTCTCTACCACCAATGAGGCCCCACCTGCCTAGGATGAGGACATGACCAGAGTCCCACCCATGAGGCCTCCACTGGCCTAGGATGAGAATGTGACCCAAACTATCATCTTAATGAGGGTCTAGAATGTTCTTAAACATTCACATAAACACAAAAAGAAAAATACATCAACATACTTCATGATCAGGAGCTATTTCAACTGAATGGCATCAATTCTTCAATTTTTGTACGGTATACAGACCTTAGTTGCCCATTCCGGAATGGGCCCAAAAGATTTAAAAAAAAAACGTACCTTTTTACAAAGGACAAATAGGCACGATACTTGTTCCTGCCGTTTCTCTACCTCGCTCAGCTTTGATGCAAAGCAGAGTGATGGGGCAAAAAGCTAGCTGCCCAAAGGGATTCTAGGATGATCTGGTGCTGGAGATCGCTGGAGTCATGTACACTGGATAGACGTAGATAGATTTGCGAGCTTGAAACAGTCATCCATTAGATACAGATCGAGACAACATGCTGGGGCAGACGGCAGATTCGTATGCAGTTGCCGGAGCAGGTTCGTATGCAGGGGCTGGAGCAGCTACTCTAGGAGAGCTCTCTGTGGAGGTCCGGGGGAGTATTTTCCTTGAGATCTGCAAACACTTGCCACACACATGTGAAGGTGAGTATTTACAATTCTTCATATAAACATTCGACTACTTCTCAACAAGTTCTTAACAGAGTTACTCATCTCCTGAAAACTTGGCTAACTAAGGTCTACAGCCACATGGACTAGCTTTTGTACTAACCCTTTTTGTGCAAGTACCGCTCAAGGTCAACAATTGCATTTTATTTTTCTCCAGATCTACCCAGCTACTTGGTTAACTAAAAATCCACTCTATAAATGATAAGTAACCATTTCTTACTCAGTGATTTAAGAAAAGCTTAGATTTTCAAGGACCCATACATTTTTTTGAGTTATAGACTAGTTCCACTTCAAAACCTCATGCCACACATGTGAGTGGATAAAAATGTTTGCCAACTTTGATTTGAGCTTTCTATAGAGGGTTCAACGAATGTTTTTGTCCAGATCTGCAAACACTCACCCCACACATGTGAAGGTGAGTATTCACATTCCTCGGTAGAAACATTCGCTTGCTCTTCTATTAGCTATAGATAGTTCAACTTACTTAGTGAGAATTTGACGAGTATTTCTAGTGAGGTTTTCCACCTCTAAAACTAGCATTCCAAGATTCTTCTTGAGTAGGAGACACTTGTTAGTTCCATTCTGAACTAGAAAACATCAATCGGGAAGTGAAGAGATCTTTTTTAGGTAGATCTATAATTTTTGTTTTTCTTTTTAATTGTTTTGTCAAATGATCAAAACTTAGGTTTGTCGTAAAATCGTGTGTGGGCGTGAGCGACAACGAAAGCTCGAGGATTGAGCGTGGCGTGTAGGAACGGAAACGCAACAATTAGCAGCAGAATTATTCAAGTAGAAGAATTCATACAAAATGCACAAATGAACGATGCAGTAGTGAGACAAAAATTGCACTTTGATTAATATCAACAGTGAGTACAATAGCTTGAAGTAATACCTTCAGCTTGTTGAGCGTGATAACGCTAGCTACAGAAAAATCTAATTGAAAGAGAAATTCAATTAACTCAATAACCTCTTTCATAGCTTGAATCAGCTAATATATAGATTTACAAGTGTCGAGGAACAAAATATCTTACAAGCCTTTAATGCTATTTACGCCAGTCTTTGCACATGTACAAAGTTGGCAACCGCTAACCGCCTTTGGGATATTTGGTTCTCCAGCTGTTTTGAGGTTGCTGATAAGTTGGCGACGTCGGTCAGCCAATGTAGCAAAAACGAAAAAGCTGAAAAACCCGAAGGTGCCCTTACACTGAAGGTATGTAAATCCCTAAGGCGCTCTTAGAATCAACTTAGCGAAGAAGCCAAAAAAGCCGAAAAGTGCCTTACACTGAAGGCAGAGAAGAAGGCAAAGGTGCCTTAAACTAAAGGCAATGAGAAAGGCAAAAAGTGCCTTAGTTTAGAGGTGACGAAGAAAACCAAAAAAGACAAAGGTGCCCTAAAAATGGTTTTAAGGTTTTCTGGGTACTTTGTCGCATTTTTCGGAAAGAGCAAAAAGGCGAAAAAGGTGAAGGTGGTCCAGAAACGGTTTAAGTAATTCTGGCCAATGTGTCGCATTTTTCATGAGCGAAAAAGGTGAAGAAGGCAGAAAAAGCAAAGGTGCCTTAAGAATGGTCTCTAAGGCATTCTGGCCACTTGGCCAGTGTGTCGCAATTTTTGCTAAGGAGCGAAAAAGGGCGAAGGTGCCTGAAAAAATTATTTAAGGTAAAAGAAAGGAAAAATGTGAAGGTCCGAAAATTTGAAGTCGGCCTTCGGTTTTTCAAGATGCTCATTACTTGAACGATTTGTTTAAGACTGAGCATAAAAAAAATCTAACACTCTCCCTTAATGTGGATCCTGAAAAACTTTGAACTTCAGATTTAACATATCGTTAAATCTGAGATGTTGCTCCTTTGATAGAGCCTTTGTGAAGTAATTTGCTGCCATGCAATTTGTTCTACAGAAAATCAAGTCTACTTCTTTATTGTGCACTTTCTCTATAAGGTAATGATACCTAATTTCTATATGTTTGCTTCGAGAGTGAAATCTCGGATTGAGAGAAAGCGCTATTGTGCTTTGATTGTCACAATAGATTGTTGTAGGAAGTGTTTGTGTAAGATTGAGGTCTACAAGTAGTTTCCTGAGCCAGATCGCCTCTTTGGTTGCATTGGTGGCAGCTATGTATTCGGATTCCGTTGATGATAATGCAACTGAGGTCTGCTTCCGACTGTTCCATGAGATTGGGCCTTGGTTGTATAAGAATACAAATCCAGAAGTTGATTTTCTAGTGTCGACATCTCCTGTCCAATTCGCATCTGTGTAGGCTTCAAGAATGTTGGCAGTTTGGCTGCCTTCGTAGCAGATGCTAAGAGTTGTCGTTGCTTGGATGTACTTCATGACTTTTGTTAGCACTTTCCAATGAGTTACGCCTGGATTTGACAAGAACTGGCTGAGTGTGCTGACCGAATATGCAAGGTCTGGTCGCGTGTAACAATGAGCCGATGATGGATTGAAATGGGTAGCGCTTCATCTCCTCCTTTTCTGCCTCAATTTGAGGAGACTATTCCTTTGATAGCTTTAGTCCAGAGTCGAATGGGGTTTGCAATTAGCCATTCCATACTTTTTCAGCATGTTGTTGAGATATCGTTGCTGATTGATAAAGGTCAGTCTATTGGGTCGATCTCGTTGAATTTCCAAGCTCGTGGATCATGGTTGGATGCTTAGGAGGCCTATAAAGCCTTTATACTCTCTATTTTAAAAGTGATTGAGAGTAAAGATGACATATTTTATGAGAATTGACATTCAACCTTGGAAGGGGCCGAGATCAAGGCAACTCAAGATGCATCTCAAATCATATCTATTGAAGACTATCAAGATGTGATGGGTCAAGGTTTGAGGAGGAGTATCCTCAACACATGGATTCAAGGGAATCTTCAAGATGGATGGCCAAGTCTTTATGGCTCATCTTTTATGGTAAGAGAGACAAGTTTTAGGTGGTATTCACTTCAACATATTCTCTCATGCTTTTCTTTCATTACTTGATGTACCATCTTGCTTTTATGAGGTTTCTACATCTCATAGTTGGAGTGAGATAATGTGTTTCCAAATTACTTAGAAAGCAAGTGATTGAGTCATCAAATGTATGCTCTTGGATCTAGTAAGAGCAAGAATGAGTTTGATACTCATAGTTTGAATTTCATTGTGGTGCAGCCATCTTCATGAAAATGGTACTTTCAAATCAAAGTTCATCATCAAGCATGGAGGAAGCACATTGGTATAGTGGCAATTTGGTGGAATGCTCTTCAAAGGTGTTGGCAAATGATTTATACCAAAGAAATATTATCATGGATCTGGTGAGGTGCTGCTATGATGGATCTTTTGCTAGTTTTTTACTTCATATGCATACCAAAGGATCCACTCAAAAAGTTTCACAAACTCCTTAATCTTACCAGGCTAGTTTCTAAGGAGGAGTGTGAAAAATTGTCAAAATCTATCTTGGATATTTTTTGTGTTTCTAGTTTGTGAGAAAATATCACATGTGTGGAGCATGTTCCCACATATAGAAAATGTAAAAATAATTTAGTCATGTTGACTTTAGGGGTATCATAAAGATTTTGTATCAAGCATCTTGGTGTAGAACTTTGATAGGGCCAATTTTGGCTTTAGAGGTCAAATGGTCAAGTACACATGTTTTGTCGTGATTAGGCCAAAATTCAATTGTGATGTAACTCAAGCTAGTTAGGTTGCTTACACATGTCAAGTATAGGTTTGATGAGTGATGCACCCTATGTGGGGGCAAAAGTCAAAGGGTCCAATCATAATAGAGAGATGTGTTTGAAGGGTCCAATCAAAAGTGAGGAATGTTGTATCACACATCCGATAGGATTAGAGAGGCTATATTTAAGGGGTCCAATAGGAATTAAGATTGGATCTCCACGAGTTTATATATGTACTTTCATTCCTTTCATTAATGTATGAGAGATCTATGAGTTTTTGAGTCAATTTGGAGATTTGCCAATTTTGCTTGTATTGTCTTCTCTCTCTAGATGAGCCCAAAAGTGGTATTTTCTCTCTCTACCCAAGGAGAGGAACTTGTTGGGACTTAGTTTATTTTATGAAGTCTTCCACACATGTCAAACAATTTTGGTAATGAATGAATATATGTAGAATGGTCTTTTTGCCTTAGATCTTGTCATTGATCTTGGATTTCAATAATAGGTGATCTATAGTGCATGAGCCAAGCTTAGGAGATCAATTTCACACAATAGGACATTCCCACATGTGTGAATTTTCACAAAAGGGTCAAGAAGTTAAAGGGACAATGTACCCCTGCTAGTGTGCCCGACACTAGTGTGGCAAGCATCCAATGTCACATGAAATGCAGAAGCGAGTACGAAAATTTAAGAGAAGCATGTGTCAGCACCATACGACAGGCGACAAATGGGTTGGATAGCTCAACCGACCGATCTAAAGGGCACCGTCAGGAAAAGAAAAAAGAAAAAATGGAATAGTTTGGCTCCATGTCTTCTACCATACCTTCAACTATCACTAAAGCCTTGGAGAATTTGCAAATCCAACAAGACGATCAATTGCGGAAGTTCACTATTGAGCTCCTTGGAATTGTGGACCAAATGCTTAAGGGTGTGCAACACAGGTATCCAGGGTGCCCCAACTGCCTACTTATCCATGAAGAGAGGCCAGTTGGTGTCCAATTTGTACAGGCAACCATACTGCCAATGAATGCCCATAACTATGCCAATGCTTATAGAAACAAGAAAATATTGTCATCTGTGTAGCATGAATGGTCATGATACCTCCGAGTGTAGATACAACCCTCGAGTACAAGTAGATGCCGAGTAGCACTAATACGCAATACCCATATGCACCGAACCAGAATCGACCACCACTTGCACTACTAGCACCATCGGCTAATGAACAACGAGGAATCCTATCCTACTGAGGAAATACTTGTGTATTACATAGATGGGTATGAGGGCAAATTGGTGCTGGTTTATGCCAACCAAGTTCGACAGGTAGATCCCTTGTCAAATGCTATGGGTGTTGAGGCAATCATCGTATTGTTGAGTGCCCTACCAAGAGATAGGGACAAGACTATGTGCCACTCTACAAGGATTCTAGATATGGACATCCGTATTTGGATTGCACTGTCAAGAATGAGAGAGATGCCAAAGCTGGGCCATTTGCGCCAGTAAACATGCTAAGTAGATCTCCCTTCTGGGAAACTTGAATCAAAACTTCCGCATTCTTATAAAGTCCTCCTTAGGACATAGTAGATGCTTTCATGCATCGATTCTTTCTTCAGACTGATTGTCAATAATAGGCTCATATACAAAGCGGAGCTAGCTTCTTGAGCACATGGTTTTGTCCACTATTATCTTGTGCTCATAGCATCAAACGGACTTGTATTTCTATAATCTGAATCAATAATTGTCTTTTATTGCGTTCATAGTTCTTGTCAGAATTGTATGTTTAAGCTACTTCGTCTTCTTGTCTGACTTTCTTATTGATTTTGTCTATCTTCAAAATCGATCCATTACAAAGGCCCTGAATGGCAAGACACCTTATGAGGTGTGGACATGATCGAAACCATCACTCAAAAATATTCGAGTGTTTGGATGCATAACTTACATTCAAATTTTTGAAGATCTAAGAAAGAAGCTGGATGACAAAAGTAAAAATGATTTTCATCGACTATTCCCCATATCGCAAGGCATACAAGCTCTTCAATCTGGACACTCAGAAGCATTCACGAGTAGAAATGTCATTTTTGTGGAGACCAGTTTTTTGACCACAAGAGAAAAGCTACAGCAAATTCTGACCCAAGGGTCAAACAACATAATTTCAATTCAAGGATTGAACAGCTAAAGAACAATACTAACTCTAAAAAGGAGCCAGAACCTCAAAGGGGTTATCGTGCCCTTCACATAATGAAGAATTCTCTTCGCTGCTTTCCAATAAATCTCTCTAGGAGTAGCCATGAATTGACTTACAATGCTTACATCATAACTTATGTCAGGACGAGTAGTTGTGAGATAAATGAAATAAAGTGGCATCAACTAGTGCACTCTCATCCTGGTTAGATAGTTTCTTACCAACCTCCACAGGTGTGGATACTGGCTTGTTGTCGCACATTTTGAAATGCTTCAAAATCTCATTCACGTACTCTGTTTGTGTTAGTGTGATGCTATTGCAACCTTGCCATACTTCCACTCCCAAACAGTAGTGCATCAAGCCAAGATCAGTCATATCAAAACTAGAAGATAAGTCTTTCTTGATTGCACCAATCAAATCATCATCATTTCCTGTGATTATGAGGTCAGTGTGATACTAGAATCTGGAGCAAAGTAGTAAAGATTGAAAAATGAAGGAGTGCGTATCAAACTTCTAGAAAGTTCCATCGGCATTGTATTTTGTCCTGTATACCCATTTGTTGCCAATGGGTCTTTTGCCCTTTGGAAGATCCACTATGTCCCATGTGTCATGGTGTTTGATTGCTTTTTGCCATATCTCCTGATTTTTGGCCTCCTCAAAGCAAGAGGGTTCATTAGATGAAATAATGTCACTCATAAGTGCAAGATTTACCTATAACTTGTCAGGTTCCTTCCTCTCTTGTGTGGAATGCCACAACTCTCCCTCCTTGCTAGCTTCGGCAACTTCCCCTTCCTTGTCACTCATGAGCTTAGTACACCATTTGGGTAACTTACGTTGAGGTGATCTGCTACGAGGTGAATAGGAATCCCATGGTGCATCTTGCTCCTTCCTTTTATCACCTGCTACCTCAGTCTTTTTCGATCCAATAGATTTGTTTCTCACTCTCCATCTCGTCTCTATGGTGGGAGAAGTACCACATCCCTCATCATCATCATCATGATCTTCCTGTGGTGGTAGAACTACTTCATCCTCTTTGAGAAGCTTGCATAGCTCATCATTATTCTTTTCTTCATCCCCAAATCTATGGATTTCATCAAATAAGACATCACGGCTTATGTGCACACGTAGCCCCTCTAGATCATAACATCTATATCCCTTGGTTTGTTGATCATATCTTGTAAAAATGCACTTCAAGGCCTTTACCTGCATTTTGGATCTCTCGCTCTTAGGTATGTGAACTGCTGAATTCACACATGTGGGATGCCCTACACATGTATTTTTGATCTCCTAAGCACAATAACACCATAAAGATCAGACTAGCATTGGTTGTCAATAGGAAAGCTGATCATACAAGTAATATTATTGTGTTACAAGCAAGATCTGTCAACAAAACATAAGACAAAGAATCATAAGTGCCTCTACTCGGGTAGAGAGAGAAAATAGAAAGTACAAAACTCGTGGAGAGAGAGAGGGCACAAAGAGCTTGTCTCCAAATTTGCATTACACACAAATTTCATCATTTTCTCAATGAGAGTACATCACATATATATAGATCCATGGACTCTTCTCCTACTTTGAGTTGAATTGGAGTTGTGGATCCACCTCTCAAGCTATCTAGACTTATCCAAGCCACCTCACTATGTCTAATTGTGCCACATAGTCTTTTCATGCATTAAATGTGGCATGTAAAGTACAAATGACAATTCCTATGGTAGCTCGAGTTTCTACTTCTACCTACCTTGAATATTTTATTCTAGGATGGGTCTTTACTAAGCCAAAAGAGCTCAATTCATCGTTGGCATTTTTAGGACCCATACTCATAACATTAGATAGATTTTTCAATATTTTGACACTCCTCCTAAAAATGTATCTAATGTGGATCAAGCATCGATCTTGAGATAAGACCAAGATTAGACCTATGCTTTGAGAAGGCACTTTTGCAAAGTGGCTTTGTGAGAAGATCAGCAATACACGAAGATGTGTCGACATGTTCTAAGTTGATTTCACCTCCAATGAGCTTTTCCCTTACAAAATGGTGAGCCACTTCTATATGCTTGCTTCTTGTATGAAAAATAGGATTGTTTGCAAGACCTTGTGCCGATATGTTGTCACATTTGATCAAGGGAAGATCACCCTCTTTGATGCACTTTAGCTCCATGATTAACCTCTTGATCCAAAGCACTTCTTTAGTTGTTGTAGTGAGTACTTTGTACTCGGCCTCACAAGATGATAGAGATATGGTATCCTGCTTCTTTGAAAGCCAAGACACAAGATTGCCTCCAAGAAAGATAGTATATGCATTAATGGACTTTCGATCCATTTTATCACTTGCAAAATCGGAATCTGAATAGCCAACAATGGTTAGATCTTCATTCTTGTACAATAAACCATAATCTTGAGTAGAAGATACATATCTTAGAACTCTCTTGGCCATCTTCCAATGTTGGATCTTGGGATCTTGCATAAATTGACTCAATTTGTGCACACAATAGCTCAAATCGGGTCTAGTGATAGTAAGCCAAATTAAAGAGCCTATAAGACTCCTATAAAGTGTGATGTCCTCGAAGGATCTTTCATCACCTTTAATAGGATCTTTTACATGTTGCTCCATTGGAGTATCTATGCCTTTACAACTTTGCATATTGAATTTTCTCAAAATAGAAAAGACATATCTAGATTGACAAATAAAAGCATACTCTTCATGAAAATCAATCTCAAGGCCCAAAATGTAATGGATCTCTCTTAGATCTTGCATTTTAAATTCTTTTCCTAATGCATCTTTGGTTTCTTGAACTAGCATCAAACACCTTCCACTAAGAATAATGTCGTCTACATAGATTAGGAGAATGACAATATTACTACCATCAAATTTTAAGTACATAGAAGAATCATAGTCACTAAGCACAAATCCTAATGAAAGTAGAAAGTTGTTGAGTCTTGAATACCATGATCTAGGTGCTTGCTTGGCTCCTCATGAGAAACAAAATAAGCATAAGTGGAATCAAGATCCACTTGTTTTCCTTTGTCATCATAAGTGAGCTTGTTGGGCTCGGATCTCTCCCTCATGGATCTTCTAGGAGTGAAAATCCGAGGACTTCCATCTTCAAATCTTGACTCCTCCATATGTTGATTGTCTTCAATAACAATAGGTGATAGATTTTGAGGTTGCTTGATCTCGGCCCCTCCAAGGTTGGACTTTTCTTCTTCATGAAAAACTACATCTCTACTATCAATTACTTTAGAGGTAGAGAGCATGTAGATTCAATAGGCTTTCTTGTTGGATGAATATCCAACCATTACTCCTTTGCTTGCACAAGGATCATCCTTCTTTCTCGTTTCCAAGGGAATATGGACAAAGCATATGCATCCAAATACTCTAAGGTGTTCAACCTTAGGTTTCTTCAAATAGAGTGCTTCATATGGTGACTTTCCTCCAAGTGCAACATGAGGGAGTCTATTGCAAATATAGTTTGAACAATTTATAGCCTCACCCCAAAAGTCTTTTGGCAAAGATGCCTCAATTCTGATGGTTTTGGCACATTCACACAGTGTTCTATGCTTTCTTTCAGCCACCCCATTTTGAGATGGTGTATATGCACAAGAAAACTCCCTTTTAATGCCTTCAAGCTCACAATAATCATGAAATTTATTGGAAGTGTACTCACCACCTCCATCACTTCTAAGAATCTTGATTTTGTAAGAAAATTGCTTTTCAACTAGAGCTTTGAACTTTAGGAAATAGTCAAACACCATAGATTTTGAAGCTAGAAGATATACCCAAGTAAATCTAGTGAAATCATCAATGAAAGTTACAAAGCAAGTAGCACCACCCTTGCTCGTTGAAGATGAGATGTGCACATCCGAGTGTATGAGCTCCAATGGATGTGTAGTCTTGATAAATGACTTTGAAAAAGGCTTCTTATGAGACTTAGATATTGCACAAGCCTCACATGGCTTGAAATTCTTGGATATAAGATTAGGCAAGCCAATAGCTTTGGCTTTCTTGACCATGGACACCATAGAATTATAGTTAGGATGTCCCAACCTTCTATGCCATAGTTCCTCCAAAGACATATGAATAGCAAAAGCACTATCACAAGAGTTAGCATACTCTTTGGGATCAAGCTTGTAGATTCCACCATATCTAGACCCAAATACAAGGATTTCATCATGCTTCTTGATTGTACATGTATCAACATTGAAATTCACATCTAGTCCACTATCAAACAATTGCCCAACACTAATAAGATTTTTTATTAGCTTGGGAACAAAAAGTACATTAGATAGAGAAAGAACTTTTGATGAAGAAAGCTTTAAGGGAATGGTCCCTATGCCTTCAATAGCACACTCATGATCATTTGTTGTGTAGATGGACTTCTTGGCTCCTTCATAAGGTGACATGGATGAAAAAGAATACTTGGAGCTACACATATGTGAGGAAGCTCCACTGTCAATATACCACGAACCATCCTTGTTGAAAGGTGATGAAGAAAAACTCGAGACCATAAGAGATCCCTCTTCATCACTTGCATGAGAATCTTCCTTCTCTTCATTAGAAATGTTGGCTTGCTTGAATTGACTCTTCTTTTTGAAGCAATTGGTGGCATAATGCCCCTTCTTGCCACAAAAGAAACACTTGATGTTTTTCTTCTTCTTCTTGGATGTGGAAGCTTGAGGGGACTCATCCTCATCTCCTTTCTCCTTGGAAATAAGATTGTTCTTGCTTGAAGAGAATTGGTGTTGATTCTTACTTCTTGTCTTGTGCTTGTCTTTGGTAAAGAGAGCTTTACCATCAATGTTGAGAGACAGTCTCTCCATTTTCAAGAGTTTATACTCTTGTCTTGATTCTTCAGAAATGAGCACACTTTGGAGTGCTTCCAAACTTGGTAGCTCCTCCTTAATGGCATAACTCTGAACAAGGTTGTCATATTCTTCCTTTAACCCATTAAATATGACTTGAACAAGTTCATTTTGGTTGATGGAGTCTCCTATGCATGACAATTCTCTATGGAGGTCTTTAACTCTCATCACATAAGCTGAAGCACATTCATCACTTCTCTGTACACTTTGAAAAATTTGGTTTCTTAGTGTTAGAAGTCGAAGTAATTTTTTGCCTCATAGATAGATTTGAGAGTATCCCAAGCATCTTTGGCATTAGCACAAGCACCAATTTCTCTTAAGATGTCATTTGAGACATTCATCTTAATATAATGTAGAGCCATCTTGGCTCTCTTTTTGTACTTTGGAATTTCTTGAGGAATTTGTGGTTCTTCTTCAGTGCCAAGTACAATGTCCATCACATCTTGTAGTATTAAGACAGATTCCATTCTAACCTTCCAAATTGAGTAATTGGAGGTTGACAATCTTTCACTTGCTTCTAATAGAAAGACACCCATTGAAGTCATAAAGAATGATGGAAATAAAAAAAGATGGATGAAAGAATTGCCTTTCTTCTCACTATAGGAACCAATCAAGGGTACGAAATCAAATCCTATGTAAGACTTAGCAAAAAACTATGAGATAGATCTCACTTGCTTGACAATCTCTGTAAAACAAGATTTGAATCATAAAAAAAGATGAAGTATGGCAAAAGTTATGGTTCTCTGAATTTCACACGTGTGAAATATTCCAAAAATGTCAAATTGACTCAAATACAATCTATTTTTATGAAACAATTTGCCTAGAACCTATAAGTTTTGTCTAAATCACATATAGATGAGATTGTGTAGCTTCTGGATGATTTTTGTGATCATTCAAGCAATAAATGACGTACACACGATTTGCCATAGGTCTAGGCACCCTACCTATGACTCTTCAAAAGCTTATAGCTTTGATTGGCTTATCCAACTGTCATGATTCAAATTGCATCAGATTTTACCATTTCTAGCTTTCTAGTGGGCTAATTTGCTTGAAATTTGGATCTGAGGTGAGAGAGAACCTCCAATTTGAAAATGGGTGGATTTCACACGTGCCAGCACCTGAAATTCCATACAGCACCTGATCTGGCCCATTCAATGTGGTTTGTAGCTCAGACTAGCTAGAAGGTAGAATCTAGACAATTCCTAGCTTGAAATCTGATCAGATCTGCAAACTTTTTTATTAGACTTGCTTGTAAAACTTAGGTAGGCTCTGATACCATGCTGAATTCACACATATGGGATGCCCTACACATGTATTTTTGATCTCCTAAGCACAATAACACCATAAAGATCAGACTAGCATTGGTTGTCAATAGGAAAGCTGATCATACAAGTAATATTATTGTGTTACAAGCAAGATCTGTCAACAAAACATAAGACAAAGAATCATAAGTGCCTCTACTCGGGTAGAGAGAGAAAATAGAAAGTACAAAACTCGTGGAGAGAGAGAGGGCACAAAGAGCTTGTCTCCAAATTTGCATTACACACAAATTTCATCATTTTCTCAATGAGAGTACATCACATATATATAGATCCATGGACTCTTCTCCTACTTTGAGTTGAATTGGAGTTGTGGATCCACCTCTCAAGCTATCTAGACTTATCCAAGCCACCTCACTATGTCTAATTGTGCCACATAGTCTTTTCATGCATTAAATGTGGCATGTAAAGTACAAATGGCAATTCCTATGGTAGCTCGAGTTTCTACTTCTACCTACCTTGAATATTTTATTCTAAGATGGGTCTTTACTAAGCCAAAAGAGCTCAATTCATCGTTGGCATTTTTAGAACCCATACTCACAACATTAGATAGATTTTTCAATATTTTGACATGAACATACACTCGGCATCCAAATACTCGCAACCCATCCATCTTAGGCTTATTACCAGTGAATGCCTCCTCAGGTGTGCGATTATGTACAACAACTGTAGGGCTTCTATTTTGTAAGAACACAGCAGTTTTGACAGCTTCTTCCCATAAAGAATCAGCAACTCCCTTATGTGTCATCATTGCCCTAGCTGCTTCGACAATGGTACGATTCTTTCTTTCAGCTATCCCATTTTGTTGAGGTGTATCAACTTGCACAAACTCCTGTCTAATGCCATGCTCCTTGCAAAAATCAATCGAATCTGTGGAACGATACTCACCACCACAATCTGCCCTGAGTACCTTGATCTTAGCACCTGACTGATTTTCAATCGATGCTTTGAAGCTTTTGAAGCATCCAAATGTGTCAGACTTTTGTTTAACGGTATCATCAATGAAGGTAGCAAATAAAATGCTTTACCAATAGACATTACCTTCATTGGCCCACATAGGTCAAAGTGTATCAACTCAAGCACACGTTTTGTCCTTGTTGCTCCTTCTTTGTTGAACTTCTTCCTGTGTAACTTGCCTTGCATGCACTCCTTGCAAGTGGACTCTTCCTTATCATCCAAACTAGGTAGACTTGTTACCATCTTGAGCTTACGAAGTAGCCTCAAGCTTTTGAAGTTCAAATGGCCCATACGTCTATGCCATAAATCACTTTGTGATATAGATGTAGATGCTAACACATTGCACTTCGTAACAACAACATTTAACTTGTACAAACCACAAGTTTTATCCCTAAAGCCATTAGTAATCACCTTGAAACCCCGTTTCACATCCTTGATTTGGCATTTTTTGTCGTTGAACTCCACCTTTAACTTATGATCTATCATTAAACCAACAGATAAAAGACTCTTCTAAAGGCCAGGAACATACAACACATTTTCAATTACCTTCACATGTCCATTAGGTGATTGAATAGGCACTGCACCAGCTCCATGAATTTGGCACTCGTAGTCGTTCGCCTGCAGAACTCTATCTCCATCATCAGTAAGCTCCAGGTTTTTGAACCATGATTTGTTGCCAGTCATGTGTCTCGTTGCTCTTGAGTTCACGTACCAATGTGTATGATCAATGGAATGTTGCGATGCTAATGCTGTTGCAAATGCTGTGCCTTGATCTTCGTTATCGCTATCATTCTCTTCTTTGACAAAATTGGTCAACTGCTTCACTTTGCCCCTCTTAATATCCGCCTTCTTCTTGCGACAATCTCATGCCCAATGTCCAGGCTTTTGGCAATAGAAATAGTTGCCTTTCTTCTTCTTGCCTGATGTGGATTCTTGATTGTCATCCTCCACATTCAACTTCTTGGATTGCTTCTTGTATTTATGCTTTCCTTTGGCTAGCATTGCTTGACCTTCCGATATGGAAAGTCGAGTTTTTACACTTCATGCCTTTGTTCCTCCTGTAGGATGATGCCATGAAGATTTTCAAATGTTGGTAGTCTCTCCCTCGAAGCAATGCCACTTGCAAACATTTGGAAATTTTCGGGTAGGCCATTTATAGCTGTGTGAACCAGCTCACCATCTCTTATTGGCTCTCCAATAGCTTTCAACTGGTCTCGTAACTCATTTATTCGTGTGAAATAGGACCCTATGCCCTCATTCTCTTCCATGTGAACACTTATGAGTTTGGTCCTCAAAAAAATCATTCGAGAGGGGTTCGCCATTTGAAACTGCGTTTTGAGTGCATCCCAAGCACCTCTTGCTGATAGCTTCACTAATGTGGGCAATGACATGATCCTTCACTGACAAGTTTATCAAGGATAAGGCCTTCTGCGCACTTTTGTCAAATGCACGAATATCAGCTGGAGTTGTAGCTGGTCGTTGTTCCACCCCAATGACAATGTCCCACAGCTCCTTTTCTATAAAAATACTTTTCATTTTGAATTTCCAAATGTTGTAATTAAATACCCCGTCCAATCTACTAGCTTCTCCAAGCATGGATTCTCCCAATCCTGCCATTTCGCCAAAAATTGCTCCTATAGCGCCTTAATGAGGCCCAATGACAAGCTTATAGAGCAATTTAGACTTCTAAAAGTCAACTTTAAGGTCTGACCAAAAGAGTTTCAGGACCTCCCACTGCTTTTTTGCCAAATCGAAAGCCAAATTGGTGTCGTCCTCCGAAATGCCCTTCGTCACCAACTCCCAACTACTTGCCCACTGAAATGGTGAAAAGACTTTTGGCGCGCCCTGAACACTTTCTCCGTGGCAATCCCTCTATTTTTAGGTACCGTACTTGCAGGGTACAATCCTTTTCTGCCCTTAATTTGGATTATTTTGGCTTTTGGACAGTCCTAAACGGAGAAAAGACCCAAAAGATATGTGCCCTTATAGAAAATGTACTGTTTCTTCACAATGAAATAACTTCAAACTTTGTGAATTTGGGGACCCAACTCCAATTTCACGTTGATATTTTTTAATGAAATTGAAGGTGTGCATGGCCCTTCAGTGCCCTTCGAGTCCACATCAAGTCCATCCAACGGTTGATCTCCAATCCACGGTCCACACCTTCTCATGGAGACTCAATCTCCATCACCTATTAGTCAGATTCTCTATCTGACGGCTCTTGGCGAACTCGGACAATAACTCTTACTCCCCCGTGTGCTAAACACTTCCAGACGCTCAGGTCTGCCTCGCGTTGCCGCACGACTACCTTCTCTCTTCGTTAACCTGGCTATGGTTGCCTCCAAGGATTCCCTCCACGCCTTCCTACCAGCTGATTCAACGCTCAGAATACTGTACAGCTGCCCACGGCCATTTGTAGGCACATTCTACTTGCTAGGGCGCCCCTCTCCATGCATTCACAACACTGAAACATAGTCTGTGTGGAGAAAGATGTACATGCAAACCCTAGCTGTATAAAGGATGGAGCTTTCTTAAGATTTACTCAATCCTTTTCTGAGATTTTTCTAGCAGTCTCCTACACCACTGAGGTCGCCCTACTGCAAGAACTCTCTTGAAATTTTTGGCTTCACAATTGATGCACAGCTGAATGCAAACAAGCTGTTCTTCTCAGCAATCCTATGTTTGCTCCAATCAACTTGAAAATTTAGCAATTTTCAGTTTTGCTCCTGGATCAAGCCAATAGCTTATTCTGAAGCCTTGAATTAACTGCACCTACAAACGATTGCTTGCTTGACTAACCGTAAATGGTTCTTCGAATTTTTCCAAAATTCGGCTTCCAGCTAACATCAAACTGCACCACTCCCAGGCTCTAATACCATGTCAAGGATCTTACTGGCAGTATAGTTAGCTAATTTGCAAGCAATCTAACATCAATCAGATAAACAGTAAAGAGAGATCACACACCAAACTAAGAAAACACTTCTGAACTATATTTACAAAAGAGACTGAGAGAAATATATACACAGTCTAATTTTTGTAGGGTACCACTGCATGGCAGTTTGGTCCCCTTTACGGGACTCGTGTCCCAACTTACAGTACGTGTACCGTCAAACTGGCACACATGCATACTATCACAAAGACAGTAAAAAACTTGAAATCACTGCTGAACACGGAAAGTCATGAACTGTGAGAAAAACTTGGGCTTACTTATTCTAACATGACCAGCATCAGAGAGAGCAAACAACCAAGTGACAAAAGGGATGCAAAACATCAAAAGTGTGTTCTCGCATAAGGAGTCGGAAGGCCAAATGGTGAAGAGGTCGTACCGTCAGGGCCGGGCTAACAAGCATCCTGAAAAATCCTCTTAAATACTCGACTCCATCGACAATTGAAGTCATCGAAGTTATCGAAGTCATCGACTTCATCAAACTTCGACTTCTCATGTATATACATATGTTCAAGACTCGACTTGCTCGACATCGAAGTATTCAACTTACTCGACATCGACATTTCAAATACTAACTCCATCAGCCGACTTCGTCGACTCAACCAACTTTTTCATCAACCGAATTCAGCATCGACCGACTTTTTTCCATTATGGAAAAATCGATACAAATAAACTGTCAGAAGTCTTTATGACAGTTCACCAACTGTTGTACATACATTTATTGTTATAAGATGGTTGTAATAAATAGCAAATAGCATTTAATACTAATAGATATTTTAACAGACAGATATTTAGCAAGTAGATATTTTGTCAGGTAGATTTTTGTAATATAGAATCAACTGAGAACGCACTTAGTTGTATGTTGATCACTAATCAATCTTCTCACTAGAAGAAATTTTCTATTGCCAGTGTTATTACACTCAACGAATACGCTGAAGTTATCACTTCAAGAAATTGTACTCATTGTTACTATTTATTAGAGTGAAATTTCTATCTCACTACTATATCGTTTTATTGAGCATTTTTGTAAATCATTCATCTTGATTACTTGCCGCTAACTTTGGCGCTTCCGATCTTAAATCATCCTCGCTCAAATCTTTCGCTGCCAATCATCACAATCTAATATCAGAATTCTGTTTCTATCAGTTCTCTACTAATCCGATATCAACTCATACTCTTTATTTATGACATGGTATCAGAGCTCATCTTTGACAACCTACTATTTTACGACAGATTCTTGGTATTTGGACTTGGAGCAACACAACACATGACTCACCACCGTGACTGGTTCCAAGACTACAAGTCATTCACCCATTCTAGAATTGTACAATTAGGAGACAATTCATCTCATACTATCGAGGGTGAAAGAACTAAACTGTCAGGATCGAATTTCAGAAAGGTGATGTAAAATTTTTGTCCAATGTGCACCGAATTCAAGGATTTTTGATTTTTACGCGAATGGAATACACCAACAATTTACAACTAGCTATTCACCTCAGTCCAATGGTATAACTGAAAGGAAGAATCAAACACTAATCGAAAGAGCCAAGAGCATGCTGGCCCATGCCTCTCTTCCAAAAAAATTCTAGACATAAGCTATCATGACTACTGCCTATCTATATAACCGATCCATTACAAAAGCTCTAAATGGGAAAACACCTTATGAGGTATGGACATGATCGAAACCCTAAATCAAGCACATTCGAGTTTTTGGATGCATTGCTTATTCTTAGATCCCTGCTGATTTAAGGAAGAAGCTAGATGATACTAGCAGAAAATTGATTTTCACAAGGCTTCTAGACTCTACAATCCGTACACACAAAACTCGTTCAAAAGTAGAGACGTCATTTTTGTGGAAGATCAGTTCTTTGACCACAAGAGCTAGGCTCTAGAAAATTCCGATCCCAAAGTTGAAACCAGCTCCAAACTCATGATCAAACATCAGAAAATCGTTACAGACTCGGAAAGTGAGTCAGATCTTCAACGAGTCGAATCGCATTAGAGGATCGAAGTTCAATTCAAAAGATCGGATCGATCCAGATAGCCTCCATCCCGATTTATGGATGATCCAGCCTGCTACTTTGTACAAGAAGCATGCACTAGATTAAAGGCAATGTCAACTCAAGATGCTGATCAATAGAAAGTTGCGATGGACATAGAATTTGATTTTTAAATTGAGAATCAAACATGGATTGTAACAAAGCTGCCAAAGGATTGAAATCCGATTTTATACAAATGGATATTCAAAGTGAAGTATGATGCTGAAGGAAAACTAAATCGGTACAAGGCTAGACTAATCGCCAAAGATTTTTCACAGATTACAGATCTAGATTATTCAGAGACTTTCAGCCTATTGTTAAACATACTTCAATTCGTCTATTACTCTCCTATGCAGCTGCAACTGATCTCGAAGTCCACCAAATGGACATCGAAACAGCTTTTCTGAATGAGACTATCGAAAAGGAGATCTACATATTGCAACCAGAGGAATACGAGCTCAAGGGTAAGGAGCATCTTGTTTGCGAAATTCGCAAGGATCTGTATGGTCTGAAACAATCACCAAGAGCCTGGTTTTAAGAAATAAATGCATTTCTAATTGAGAATGGTTTCATTCCAAACCTGGCAGACTTGAATGTCTATTTCAAGTCTGTTTCGACTTCCTTCATGATCATCACTTTATATGTAGATGATACGTTACTGTTTAGTAACAATCTAAATTTCTTGAAGGATACAAAATGGATGCTAGCCCAGGAATACAAGATGCTGATATGGGTCTAGCCCATTACTGTCTCGAAATTTAGATTCATTGAAATCGATCCAGCAGACAGATCTACATCAGTCAACAATGATATCTCACTAATGTGTTGGAAAAATATGGTATGAGCAACTACAAATCGAGCTTCTTTCCACTCGAACCCAGTCTAAAACTATCAAAGGAACTCCAATTGAGATAGAAAAGGAAGAGATGAAATAGTATTCATTTCACTCCATTATCAGCTCACTGATGTATGCAATGCTTTTTGCACCTGACTCAATCTTGCATACCTTATCAATTCACTTAGCAAGTTCATATCGAATCTAGGGCCAATCCATTTGAAATGCTAGAAATAGCATAATGACAGAAAGGCAAAGCTAGTCTGATCCACCCAACCAAGGCACTCTCTTAAAGAATGCCCCTCCTAGCCTAGTAAGAGTTATGAGAACGATAGGTGGGAGTTGCTGCCAACACCCACTATTCACATTGCATGCACTACATAACTGTTGCATGTGAGTCCCAATCCATCAATGATGGATTGTATGACCCCATACTGTCATGCATGTGTCCGCATGTGACTACATGTGTCCACATAGACATTACTGGCCCATGCGTCCACATGGGCCTTACTGGCCCTCATAGCAACTGCATGGTATGCATGCATGTCTGACTCACACTGTCCTCTATCCTTTGGTGGTTAGTTGTTCCCAGATATTGGGTCGGTACTGTAATGGTCTCATAACACTCCCTTCCCCTTAAAAACTGTCTTGGTCCTCTAAAACAAAATCTGGATATAATTGTCGAAGTATACTCCCTCTTTCTCAAGTGGCATTCTCAACTGGATGATTCTTCCACTTGATTAAATATTCTTGATATAGGGTATGACAAGTCTGCGTCTCCCTAATATCGAAAACACTTTCTGGCTCATGTGGAAGCTGTTGAGAATCCTGAAGGGGAACTAGAACATTGTCCCTGACTAGATTATCTGATCTAGTTAAAGCCCTTCGTAACCGACTGACCTGAAAAACTGGATGGACTTTAATACTGAGTTCTAGCTCATAGGAAACTTCACCTATTCTCCTAATAATGGTAAACAGACCATAATACCTAGGAAACAACTTAGCACACACCCCTGTTTTGAGAGTTTTAGAGTCATACGAGACTCGAAGAAAGACTTTCTCACCAGGGGAGAACTGTACATCCGTCTGCGTGGATCTGCGTAATGCTTAGCTCGATCCTGGGCTTGCCTATTGCTATGCTTAGCATGCACACCAAACGACTATTGAGAACTCCATGCTCCCCATGTAGATGAACCTCTCAACCATTTAGCTGAAAACTAAGGGTATTATCTTGATAATTCCATTGCAGAGTGGGGCCCAAACTGTCGAGCCAATCCCTCCCTAGTACTAGGTCGGTACGGTCCTAATGCATAATCTAAAAGTTCATGTTTTCTTGATAACCTTGAATTTCAGAAATAAATTATTGACCATGGTTTTCCTCACTTTCTTATCTTGACCCTTTGCCAAAGAAACTATATACCTATGCTGACTAGGTGTTTCTGGAAGTTGTAGTTTCTTGACTAGGGTGTAATTGATGAAATTATGGGTTGCCCCATCATCCACCATTACTCTGACTGACTAATTACCAATTTTTCCATGCATGCATATATCAGGTCATGAGACCCAAAATTGGAGGGTCTCCCTAGCATAGCAGTGGTCAATTGGCAATAGTGTTCCTGATCTTCATGGAACACCTCAATTTTGGTAGCTGCCAAATCATTGGAGAAACTTACGGTTTGGACTAGGTGCACTTGCTTGTTATCTTTTTTTTTATATTAAAAAGTCATTTAGGGCATTGTCTAACTGTATGTCCTTTACTCATACAAACAAAACACAACCTTTCTTGTTTTGATTTTTCTTAATCTTCATTCTTCAATAGTTGTATGATTGCAAGGCGTTTCTGAGGACCATCATTAGATTTATCAAAAAAAATTTAAAGGAGGAATTTGACTGAGAAGGCTGTTTAGTACTAGACTGTTTGGCCTTTCGCCTGCCCACTGAATCATCATAGATTTGAGCAAATTAATAGCTTGGTTTGGAGTAGTAGGCGAGTTACGCTGAAGTTCCACCTTATACTCATCTCGGAGCCCACGGACAAAGCCCCTTACTTTCTAATAGTCATCTACACTTTTAAGTTTGGCCAACAAAAACTCTCGTAAGGATTCTTCAAAAGCCTTCCATGACTAGGGGGTCTGCCTGGTCTCCTGGAGGTATAGCCTCCACTTGTAGGCCATGGGACCTAAGGACAGGCTAGATTCTAAAGCTTGTAAATGACCTTGGCCAATTGTGAGATTAGAGATGATGTTTGCTTGATATCACAAATCTTACAACATTATTATTAGTATTTTGTTTATTTTATGGCAATAAGAGTAATAAGTTGCATTAGATGCTTATTTATTGATATTTCACATATGACACTTGATGTGTTTCACATCCATTCACATGGAGCAATTCTTTTAAAAAGAGAAAATTTAAAACCACTATAGAGGTATGTATTAATCATTCGAACGATTTCTATCATTTAAAATACTAACTATAACACACACACACACACACACACACAACATGTACTTGGACCAAGATGTTAATATATCTTTCAAGCCTTAAATACGTGGGAGCCCACCTTGAGTCATTGTGCAACAACCATTTAATGGTGATAACTCGGGATACCACCATCCCTCCAAAATAATCAAATACCTTCCAACCCTTAAATAGGTGGACTCTGGGAGCCCGCCATGACAATTGGGTGGTAAAAGTGATTATCCATACCCTCTCTCACAACATTGGAATGAGCATTGTGCACATAACATGTACACTTCATAAGCCTACTACACCCATATGATGTATCTCTTGCATGTATATCTCCTTATTTTATATATATATATATGTGCAGAAATATACGTGTCATCTATATATCTATATCGAGAGAGAGAGAGAGAGAGAGAGAGAGAGAGAGAGAGAGAGATGGCAGGTGCTTCCGTGGCATCGGGAGCTACTGTTGCTGTTGCGCGAATGCGTCCTCCGTTGCAGAGATCTTTGCGCACTGTAGCCTGCGCAGAGAATCAGAGCTCCAGCACCTCTGTAATGGACTCGGGGGATCCTTCTTCTTCTTCTTCATCATCATCCAAGCTTAAGATTACAGTGCCCATTGATGACACCAGCAAGGGGGAGTCGTCATCCTTCTCTGCTAGAGGCAGTAGCGTTGCCAGGAGGTTCTACATCCGAGGTGATAAGTTGTGGGATATTGCTGGCAGCTCGCTTGCACTTGCATTTCGCCTTGGTACCGGCCTGGCTGTTCAAGGGTGAGTCTATCAGATTATGAGTCTCTTACTCGGATGAAGCTTGATTTTTATTCTTTCAAGGCAACACTGATTTTCCTGCTGTGAGATAGTGCTAGTTAATTGTTGTAAGGCCTGTCAGTATTTGAGCAATTCTGTCAGTAAAGGCAATGTTGGGGGAATTTTCCTGCCAATTGATCAATTTTTGATGAAATTTGTAAACCGAACATGAATTGTATAGGATTTGTCATTGACCAGGCAAAATTAACTGTTTTCTGGGGATTCGTGCGCTGGGTTCCTCGTAGGCTGCACCAGGTTGCTGCATCGCACTGGTGATTGGGCAATCCAAATTTTTTAGTTTCTAAGCATTTTGGTTTGGGATTTTATCAAAAGTTGGGAAAAATAATCAAATTTTCATTGGGCACTTCAAATCTCAACTAACTATTGCCGAACCGGCCCTACGCGCAGGGTATCTTAGTCTTTTTAGAAACTCAGGGGAGGAGGAGCAAGTTAATCACATAAATACCATTTTTTTTTGGTAATTAATGTGAAGCTATCCAGTTTATAACGTTTCTTCTGAAGCTGGACTTCATCAAAGCAGTCAAAACTAGACCAGGGCAAGATGGCTGGACAACTAATTTCTTTTGTCTATATCCATAGACGTGGATTTTTTCTAGTTTTTGCAAGGTTAACATCTCCAACCACTGAAAAATCTCCATTTAGCAATTTTCAACACGTGGTTAGCATCCAAATGTTGGATGTAAGATATAAAGTCCCTTTTAGCTCTATCCAGAATGGCACAAGAACCCGCCGTTAGTCACTTAAACATTGTGTATTTATTTATATGTGCTTTACATTTGGTTATCCTTCACCCAATAACTTGTGATGGTCGACATTAGCCGTTGCAAACAACACGAGGTTGTTCGAAGGCAATGATAGGCTTATCTCAAGCAACTATTCATTGTGGAAAGTGAGGATGGAATCACTTCTTGAGATGAATGATGTTTTGGATATTGTTATAGGTTTGGAGGAGAGGCCAACTACAAGAACAATTGAGGTATGACAAGAGAGCTAAAAGAGCTCTACACATGATAAAGATGAATGTTACCAATGAATTTCTCAAGGAAGTTGGTAAGTGTACTTCAGCAAGTGAGGCTTGGGAAGCTTTGAAGAGAGAAGATGTAAGCAATGGCGATGCTGATGTGCATTGCCTTCAAGTCAACTCTTTCAAGGTCAATTCTTTCAAAAATTTGTTCAAAATCCAGCTTCACGCATCAATTCTAGATTGATTTAACGCATCAATCCTAGTCTCTTTTTGAAAATTGATCAAAGGTTATTTTTCAGAAATGTTCATTTCCGGTCATTTTTTTTTACAGGTTCTTGATAAGAAGGAAAACAGTACCATTTCAATGAAATTCATATATCAACATAAATCGACCTAACTTTTGCACAAAGAATGAAAATGATAGACAGATTTAATTCGATATAAGTTTGCACAAAAGTATACGTTAAGCTTCTAGTTCACTCAACTTGACTCAAGTAACAATGTACATATTGAAGATGCCTGGCACCTCCATAACTGAAATAATATGCCAATCCATGATTCCATGCTATACTAATCAATATGGAAGCAGACTGACAAAGATTCTAGAGAACATCCTTGAGTGATTTTAAGTGCACAAGTTCATATTTGACTTGTATTAGAACTTGAGACCATATGTGCCTAGCCTATTACCTAATGAGAATTGCAAGAATATTGCAATTGCACTAATATATGAAGGTTAGGTAGGGTTGTATTGGAGCTAAGTGGCACAGATTGTGCCAACTGTCCAAGCGACCAAGCTAGCTATAAGGGGTTAATAGAAGCATAGCTCAAATCAACTACAAGGCCTCAAGCACAAGAGACCTTCCATGGCTTGTCCAGCTTACCACAAGTTAGATCTAACTTCAGAGTGGAAAGAGAAGGCAAGGTATTCCTTTTATCTTGCTTAGCAAGTCTTGAAAGATTGTCAAAGGCTTACCAATAGGAAGGCATATGATAACTTCGAGAGTAGAAACAACGCCTTAGACAAAGAGACTTGTTAGGCAGGAAAGACCAGTTTGAACATAGGCATGCCATGAAAAGTTTGGTTCAAAAGTTCATTAAAGAGGGACTAACGCATTTCATTTTTTTGAAGGCCCAACAAGATTAGAAGTTTCTTGACGTCAAGCTTATCATGAGGCACATAGACCTTGTAGGTCGGCACATTATTTTGCTCTTTACTCCTCAACTAGGATTACTAAATTTTAGAGTTATAAATGCATTAAGTATTCTCCTGTACCTTTTGATTGCCAAAATATTGAAGAGATGGCATGTGGTAGGGGTGTGTTAGCTTGGGACCTCAATATTTCTCACTTACCTCTTACTTCTAAAAATTCATGTAGCACGTTTCTATGTAGTCTGTTGTGATTGTTGGCATGGAGCCAAATAACCAGCAGTATGCTCTCATTTCCATGTAAACCCTTAAGGCATGATGACATGTTGCATTTTTAGAGGGGAAAGAGGAAGTTGCGGCATGACCTTCATCTTTGGTGTACAATTATTAGTAATCGACTTTTAGGCATTTTGTTTGGCCTTTGTGATGAATCCAAATGATGATAGTCACGAGTCATGAAGTCACTAGTGTTATTAAGCATACTGTATGTTTTTCTTTTGTCTCCACTATTAGTGACATCTCGTAAAGGCCTAAACACAATTATATAGTTGGAGGAACCCACTAGAATTGAGTTGTGAAGAATTTTGACTTATAACATGATAGTTTAACCTCCTGGAAGAAATGTGGGGCATGAGATGGAGCTTACTTCAACGACGACTTTGCCGGTATGTAGGCCTCATTAGAAGGGTGTAAATGGAGGAGGGATAGGTGGAGGAGATTTTGGAAATTATATACACAACACAACACAACACAACACAACATTGGCTAATAAGTGATAACAAACAACATCGGATCAACACAAGATCTTTAGACTCTCCACGAAATCATTTTACGTGGTACAATAGGTTGTCCCATTTTTATATATTTCTAGGGCTATACACAACGCAAATGAGCTTATTGGATTTATTTTGCATGAGATGAGGATCACACTTAACAATTAGGGCTTTTAGGGATCAACACAAAGACCATGGAATTTTTAGCACTTTTTTAAATTTTCAAGGTAAGAGCTTACGTTCTCTTCAAATGACTCATTTGAAAAATGCCCATTAAGGGAAATATGCATACTGAGTGTTATTGACATACTATATTTTAGGGTTTTTGGACCCATAATCCATTTTAGTTCATTAGGAGTACTTTTGTACAAATGGTTTGTTTTTATTCGTTGGGCATATTTGTGCCGTTTTTTGTTGGGGGGGCACAGTTTTGAAGGAAAATTCATTTTTGCCTCTTTTTTGATGGTAGGGGTTTAGCCATAAGTCACCAGAGTATAAATAGGAAGCAAAAACATTCTTTGAGTTGGTTATGCTTTATGCTTGAGTTCTTTGTAGGAGATTCATTACTCTTCCTTGTAGGGGATTGACTTTTGACTATGTTTGATGTTAGACAAGCTAGTTGCTTTGTCTTTTATAGCCTACTTTTGCTTAATGTGATACTAAATTTGAGATTGGCAATAAGCTAACAATAGGCATGACAAGTAGAAGTTACAAAAATGCTCAGCCACCATGTCCCTCATGTGGTTCAAACTTCACACAACATAGAACATATGGCTTGGTGACTAGTCAACTTCTTTAAGGAGATCTATTCAATAGACAAATTGATACCCATTACATGCATTGTAATTAAGGCTTTTAGGCATGTACATGAATTAAAGGGATCGTTGCCAACAAATGAATATAGGCCCTATAATCCATGTTGTCTATGGACCCAATGGTCCATTACTCTCCCCCACTGAAAAATTAAATGCATTAAGAAAGGCTTTTAGGCATTTACATGAATAAAAGGGCAACAAGCTGAACAACAACGCAAAACCAGTATAAGAAACCAAGCCGGCCACATGGAAAAGTATGATAGAAGCTGTCATGCCCATGACTGGTCTCGGGTAGCATGTCTACGCTAGGGACCGGTAGACCAACAACACAAGGGAACGGGTGGTGGATAAACCAGCCCAACCAAACCTAGATCGTACGAATCTAGCCCCCAAGCTATGGATCCATCACAGTCATGGAAGGAGGAATTACACTAGCAGCATGTAGCTACCAATCACAAAATCAAGCATACACTAGTGAGAGCCCAATAGGTATACTTATATCCTCCAAGGCCCATGCACCACTAGCACTCTGACACCTCTGCACTTGAAGACAAAGAATGCTGGAAGCCTTTGACAGGTGAGGAGCCTGTTCCAACATCTGAACTTGAACTCAAGGACTATATCAAGAGAGGGGAAAAGGCACACCGGATCATCAACATGTCAGTGAGGGATAATGTGATTCCTCTAATCAGGTCAGCCAAAGGGCCTGTGGATGCATGGCACATTCTTCGTGCATTGTATGAGACAACAAGTACAACTAGGTTTTTCTACTTGAAGAACAATTTGTATACTCTCAGAATGGAGACAAGGGAGACAGTTACTGATCATCTTACTAAGATTTAGGATCTTAGATATCAGCTTTCTGTACTTGGAGAGTCTATTGCTGACAAAGACTTGGTGCCAATAGTTTTGATTAGCTTGTCATATGCTTATCAGAACTTTGTGATCATGATATCTATGAGAGAGAAGATCCCTACCTATGAAGAAGTCTATGGTCTCTTGTTATAGGAGGAGATGAGGAGAGTTAATCTCTCCAAGTGGGAAGTTTTCCAGGAGCATGCCTTTGCTTCTAAGAAGAAGCAAAATCCAGCCAAGGATAAGAAGAAAGGTAAAGGCAAGAAAAAAGGAGCAGCACAAACACTTGAGCAAGGAATGGAGAACTTGCAGATGTTAGAAGCACAATCCTCCTCGAATACTTCTTCCACACCTCGAAGGAAGGGGAATTGCAATTACTGTGGTAAATATGGACACTTTGCTTTTGAGTGCAGGAAGAAGCTTGCAGAGCAAAAGAAGGGCACAAAGAAGCAGGGAGGAAATGTTGTTGAGAGTGTTGCAAGAGAGGAGCAGAGTGACATAAGACAAGCTGAGTTATTCTCTGTTGCATTGGCCTCACAAGCTACAACAGGTGTTGGTACATTGACTCAGGTGCTTCAAAGCACATGACCCCTCATAGGGATTGGTTTGATACCTTTGTGGGGATTTGTGATGGACAAGAGGTGTGCCTAGGTGAAAACTCAACACACAAGGTCAAGGGAAAGGGCACAATACCTGTAAAGCTTCCATCAGGAGAAGTCAAAGTCATTAAGAATGTCTTATATGTAGCATGACTTGCTAAAAATCTTCTTTCAGTAGGAGCTATCACTCAAAATATGAAAGTAGAATCTGATGCTACTTCTTGTCTTGTGTTGGACTTGAGTGACAATATGAAGGTTGTGGCCAAAGGATTGCAGGAGGATAATCTATACAGGTTGTACACTTCTATCCCTAGTCAGCATGCTTATACAGCAAAAGGAAGTGATGTGGATATACCCGTGATGACCAAGTCATCCACGTAGAGAACTATCAAAACAATGTTCCCATCTTCCTTTTCCATGGACAGGTTGCAATCCGACTGACTCTTTATGAATTGCTCCTTGGCAAAATAGTCGTCAATACGACTATACCAGGCCCTGGGTGCCTGCTTCAAACCATATAAGGCCTTCTTAAGCCTGCATACCATACTTTCCTTGCCCTTAGCCTCAAAACCTTGTGGCTGTTCCATGTAGACTTCTTCAGCCAACTGTCCATTGAGAAAAGCACTCTTCACGTCCATTTGATGGACCTCCCAACCAAAAAATGCAGCCAATGCTAAAACCAACCTAATAGACGTCATCTTAGCTACCGGTGCAAACGTCTCATCACAGTCCAAGCCCTCCTTCTGTGCATAGCCTTTAGCAACCAGCCTTGCCTTATGCTTTTCGATGCTCCCATCCGATTTGTATTTGGTCCTGTAGACCCACTTACAGCCAATAGGACGCTTCCCTTTTGGTAACTTCACCAAATCCCATGTATCATTCTTGAGAATGGAGTCGTACTCCTCTTGCACAGCATGTTGCCATACCTTCTCATCTGCTGCCTCAACGAATGTATGCGGATCTTGTGAATCCAAAATAGTAGTCATAACTGCATAGTTTGTCTCCTAGTGTTCATGCTACTAGGCTTGCCTTTGAGACCTCCTAGCCCCTGGATTGCTGCTCTCTCCCTCATCCAATATCAAACCATCCTGCACAGTTTGCCAATACCACTTGGGAAACTTCTTCCTTGCAGTTGGTGATGAAGACGGTGAATAGGACTCAATAGATTTGCCCCTTTCCTTCCGCTTCCTAGCCTCCTCGAATTCATCCTCTTGATCACTCATATGATCATCCTGAGGCTCTCCCATATATGGATGGGGATCATCAAGTATTGGCACAAATTCACTTGTACCATCCTCCATCTCAAGTTACTCTATAGGAGGCATTTGATCTTCTTCAAAGACCACATCTCACCTTATGATCCTCTTCTTGCTAGTAAGATCGTAAAGTCGGTAAGCTTTGCTTTCTTCACTGTATCCCAAGAAAATACACTTTGCTGATTTTGCATCCAGCTTCTTCCTGTTATCCTTGGGAATATGGGCATAGGCCGTACAACCAAACACTCGCAAAGCGCCCACCTTGGGCTTGATGCCGCTAAATGCCTCTTCTAGAGTCTTGCCTTCCACAGCTTGTGTTGGACTTCTATTCAACAAAAACACTGTTGTGTGCATTGCCTCGCCCCAAAAAGAGTTGGGCAACCCCTTTGCCTTGAGCATGCACCTTGCACACTCCACAATAGTTCGGTTCTCTGCTATGCCGTTTTGCTGAGGGGTATGAGGAGCTGTAAGCTGCCTTTTGATCCCATTGGCCTTGCAAAATTCCACAAATTTTGTCTTAATGAACTCTCCACCACCGTCTGACCTGAGCATCTTTATCTTCTTTCCTGAATGTTCTTCTACCAAAGCTTTGAAATGCAGGAAGTACTTGAATGCTTCAGATTTTAACTTCAAGAAATAAATCCAAATCTTGCGTGAGAAGTCATCAATAAAGGTCATAAAGTAATATGCCCCCCCTGCAAATTTGGTTTGGGTTGGCCCCCACAAATCTGAATGTACCAAGTCAAGTATGCCTGCTGCCCTGGTGGTGCTCTCCTTGGGAAACTTATGTCTTTGTTGTTTTCCCATAGCGCAAGCCTCGCAAACTGAAGAGCTTGGCTTAACAACTGAAAGCCCCTCCACCATATGATGCTGGTTCAACACCTGCATGCTTCGGTAGCCAAGATGTCCATACCTCTCATGCCACAATCTAAAATGGGCAGCTTATTGAAAAGGTGAAGGCTCATTTATCAAATGAGTTCGAGATGAAGGATTTGGGTTTAATCCACTATTGTCTTGGAGGTTTGGAAAAAGGAAAGCTGTGTCTTTATTTCCCAAGCTAACTATGCATGTGAAGTCTTGAACAGGTTCAACATGCAGGATTGCAAACCCGTTTCCACGCCCATTGATACCAGCAGTAAGCCATCTAGAGATGATGGCACTCCTTTTGTGGACGAGACTCTTTATAGGCAGCTTGTGGGTAGCCTGATTTATCTCACCACTACGAGACCAGACATTTCCTATGCGGTTGGTGTAGCAAGCCAGTTCATGAGTTCTCCAACTGAAGCACATTGGAAAGCAGCCAAGAGGGTTTTGAGGTGTGTCAAAGGGACAACCTGCTATGGGATTGAGTACACAGATGACGGAAAGCTTCAGCTTGGAGGCTTTACCAATTTGGATTGGGCAGGTGATAGGGATTATCGAAAGTCAACCACAGGTTACACTTTGAACCTTGGTTCAGGGGCCATTTCTTGGTGCAACAAGAAACAACCCACAGTTATCTTATCATCGACAGAGGCTGAGTATAGGGCAGCGACAAAAGCTACCTGCGAGGCAATATGGCTTAGGAGACTTCTTGGGGAGGTGCAGATTCCACAGGATGGTCCTACTATTCTTCAGTGTGACAGCCAAAGTTGCATCCAACTTGCCAAAAATCCTGTGTACCATGCTCGTACGAAACATATTGAGGTGGATCAGCACTTCTTACGAGAGAAGATACAAAGCAGAGAAATTCAGCTCGAATATTGTGATACCAACGATCAAGCAACAAATATCTTTACTAAGGCACTTAGTACAGAAAAATTTGAAAAGTTTCGTAGCATGCTAGGTGTTGGTATGAACAAAATAGCCATTGAGGGGGGGGGGGGGGTGTTGAAATAAATGCCTATTTTGCCCCTTAAGGCTTGTATACTTGTAACTTGTAAGTTGTGCATAAGACATGGGGGTAAAACATTTATGTACATAGTACACCCCACTTGTGCTAGTTAGGCAAGTAAGAACAAGTAGGTTGAGGACCCATGTGGTTCTAGAGCTAGAATTAGCAAGACACCACCTCTATACATTACATGCTAAATGTAGCCCAAAGTTTGGAGGGGTTTCCACACCCTACTACTCTTTGAATAATCATTCAAGTTGTGAGCTTTGAAGTCCTCTCTCTCTTGCTTTTATGTTGTACTCCATAACTCAACTTTCATGATAGCAGAAACTGAAAGTAAATTCTTCTTTAAACCTGGAGCGTAGAGAAAATTCTTAATTTCTCCTATATCCCCTGAAGGTAAATGTACTCTCAGTGTACCTTGACCTTTGATGTTGTAAGAAGAATTGTCTCCAAGCTTGACATGTGAATTTACACCATTGTCCTCAAACTGTGTAAACCACTCACAATGTGGTGTCATATGTTGCGTCGCTCCAGAATCAATGTACCAACAGTCTTCAGAGATTTCTAATGTTGAAGCTGAGAATAACTCATGGCATCCCACAGCTTCACTTTTGTCTTCGTCTTCAATGAAGTTGCCTGACTGCTTCTTCTTGTCCTGGATTGCCTTCTTTTTCCTGCACTCAAACGCAAAATGACCATATTTGCCACAAAAGTTACAATTACCATTTTTCTTTGGATTGGGCTTTGAACTGTCTCCTTTTTCTGAATTGTCTTCGCCTTCTTGCTTCTGATCCTTTTTGCCTCTTGTCTTCTTGCCTTGATTTGTGGTAAAGAAACCGAGCTCCCTGAAATCTTCCCTAGACATCAAGTTTTGTCTTCTTAACTCTTTTTGAAGTAGCAAACCATTCAGCTTGTTGAATGTCGGCGATCTCTCCCTCAAACTCAGTGTCATAACAAAGTTCTGATATTGAAATGGTAAGCTATTCAAAACAATTTGTACAAGAGTATTGTCAAGTACAGTTTCCCCTATAGAAGACAACTGATCTTTTAGATCCTTCACCCTGGTAATAAAATCCGTAATGGATTCTTCTGATTCCATTTTCAAGGTATGAAGTTTATTATTCAAACAAAGCTCGAGACTTACTCACCGTTTCGTATGTATTCCTAAGAATATCCCATGCACCCTTAGGCCCGACTGCATTCCTGATGAGAGGAATAACCTTATCCTTCATGGATAAGTTGATGATATGATGCGCACGTTGCACCCGTTTCTCAAATGCCCTTCTATCTTGATCATTGAGATCGTGAGCCATCACCTCTTGTCCTACTAGAAATCCCAATAGTCTTTGTCCTGACGTATATTCTGAAGTTTGAACTTCCACAAGCTGTAGTTAGATCCATCTAACTTGCTTGACTCCAGTAAAACAGATTCATGAGACTCCCCATCTTTGTCGTACAAAAAATGATAGGATTTCTACTAGGAATCTGATCGCATGCAACAATCTATTAACTGTCGCCTTCCATGGATAGCACTTGTCCAGATACTACTTGCCTCAAATTTGCCTGTCTGCTGTCCCAGATAGAACCTGTATGGTTCTGACTTGTCCAGGTTCTGCCGCCCTCAGATACCACCTATCTGATCGCTGCCTGTCTGGTTGATGCCGTCCTCAGCTGTTGCCTCCCTCAGATAATACCTGTCTCAGATGTTGCCACTATCTAGACCTGTCCAGGTGCTGCTGTCCTCAGGTAGAACCTGTCCTGGCTGCTACCTTCACTAGCTGTTGCCGCCTTCAGATGAACCTGCACCACATAAAACCTGCACAAGATAAAACCTGCCCTCAGATTAAATCTGCACCAGTTCTGACCTACTGTTCAGGTGTGCCTGCACCAGATCTGTCTGCACTAGAAAACGCCGATCCCTCAGATCTGCCTGCTTCTGCTGATTTCTTTCCAGGTACTACCTGCGCTAGATGTGATCTCCACCATAAAAATCTACACAGGATGGCGCCCACCAAATGCGACCTTCACCAAATAGCACCTCCACTAGATGCGATCTCCACCAGTAAAACCTGCAGCGCTGATCTTCTCCTTCCTTCCGTAGATCCCAATCTTAACGAGATGGCTCTCATATAGATGATAGAATTCAGAAATCGGAGTAAACTAATCTTATTAGTACTCACACAAAACATCAATCACAAGATGAAGAAGATGGACTGCAAGAAGCTATGCTTCATAAAGTGGAAACTGAGATGACAATGGAGGTGGGCACCCATCTACTCTTATAGAGACTGCCCAAAAACAAAAGCAAAAGCTATCCTTCTACAATAGCAATTGGAATGCTAATTATGAAGTCTCAACAATAGAAATCTATGCTATCTTAGTTAAAATAGATTTCTATACTATTCTAGCAAAATTGGTACTAATTTAGGTACCTATACTAAAAATAGATAGTACCTATACTAAAAATAGAATAGGCCTTCTAGCACGCAGGCTGGCCTCTACGAATAATTAATTAACCATTAATTCCTAACAATAGATGCTCCAAGCAATCCACAAAGACCAAGAACGTCTCAACTTCATAGAACATATTGCATATTCATCCCAAATGAATCGGATAGACTAGGAGTGCCAAGCAGTAGCAACATAAACACTAGGAGTGCCAAATGAGTCGGACTGACTAGGAGTGCCAAGCAGTAGCAACATAAACATGTGGATATGCGTATGTATAGAGGTCCCAATCAGTACATATGGAGAAAGAGCATGCACTAGGTTCAACATCAAATCATCAATGAGTTGTTACCACTGCTGGTCAAGATGCTATCATTGCTAGTTAGATGATTAAGGGTGGCCAATGTTTACTGCTCAAAATTGCTAGAAAATCTAGACATGATGACTCTTCAAGCATGAATATTGAGAACTATCTACTGCTAGAAAAATAGTTGAGGGTGTGGACTCTTGTTGTCACCCCAACTGTGGTAAATCCACACACAAACACATTATAAGAGGCGACGTACGCAAGGTGTAAGAAAAAGTTGACGAAAAAATCCACTAGAAATGGGTTTTAGCATGCATAGAAATATGTCCACTAGCTATAAAATGTTATGACAGGTAGATGCAAGCAAAAGAAACCACAAACAAGTGAAAATTAAGGATGAAACTATAGAAAGATTAAAGACGTCAAAATATGGCCCATAAAAGTTTCAAAAGTGATAGAAAAAGTGTTAAGATGACAAGACTAACAAAAGCAAATGGAGAAAGTTGAAAAATATCTTTATGCCGAAAACAAAATATTACTTTGTTGTGACTAAACTTTGACTTGTGACATCTTTTGATAGAGAACCAAAATTCAAATTCATGCACTATAAAGTGCAATGAGTTTGGAAAGCGAAAAAGAATGTAAAGATATATAAACAAAATTTGAAATAACATCTTTTAGAATAGAATTTTTTTATAAACAAAACTTATAGAAGGTCAAAATGGATAGAAAACGGATGTTTAGAATTAAGGAGCAGTATGAATTAACAAGATCCAAGCATATATGTAAAAGAACATAAAAAAGTGAAAACTAAAAAACATTACCTCTTTTGATCAAACGTGTAAATTTGCAAGTTCTTGTGATGTAGAGCTCTGTTTCACTTAAAACTTGGATCAATAGTCTTGCCTCAACATAGTGCCCTTATACCTTAGAAACCCATTCCGACCCTTTTGGGTCGGAACATACTGTACGTACCATACCGTTCGTTCTGGAACATACTGGGTCGGAGTGTTTTTTTTTTTGGACTCTAATATTTCTTTTGAACTTTTGTTGTGAAAGAGAATGAAAAGATGGGTTCTCTTTGAAGTTAAAATTATAGTTTTTGGAATTAGACTTTCAGAAAAACCTGACATTGAAAATAACTATGCGATGGGTGCCTTGTAGCTAGGAGGCCAATGAAATCGAGGGATCTTGATTTTGACCAACAACAAAAAAGTTATGGCAAAAAATAGTTGCTTAGGTCTAGAGAGAGAATCCAGCAAGAGAGAAAGCAGGTAGCAGAGAAAACCACTTTGTGAGGAGGGCCCAGCTGCTAGGAAACCAATGCAATCAACAAAATTAAATTTCAATCACAAACCAAAATTTTATGGTGAGAAAGGTGGATGTAGGTGTATAGACAGAAAAATGGCCAAAGAGAAAAAAAAATCAAAAGAAATTAGCGGATTTCTAGTTGCTCAGGAAAGTACTTTGATACCAAGTCATGAACCCAATCACCAATTTTAGTATCAAAGATATATAAATACATAAAGCAATCTAACAATCTCCCATGAAGAATGGTAAATAGCATCACTTAATATCAATGGCTGAAGCTCTACAAGCAACAACAAAGGCAAGAGTTTTCCCATAAAGAGCCCAAGCAATACCACATCATAAGCTCCAAAAATGAATGTACATACAGCCTATTTATAGTCCTTTGAGGATTCCTGAAGGCAAGATTCACAAAATCAAGAAAGGCAGACCTTTTGGAAGGAAAATAGTGCACCCTCCTAAAGGATTCCCACCTTAGGTAATCAATCAATAAAAGTTGGGTAGTCCTTTATATAAATCATACATGCATCATGTTTAGGAACACGATCTGGATCACGTTCCCAAAATTAGGGGTAGGGTTTTTTCCCAGAATGCAAATTTTTTTATTTTTTATTTTTTTGCTTGGTTTTATTTGCCTTGATTTTTTTTTGCTTCTCGAATTTTTTTAGGAAAATTGTATAGAAGGGTGGAGCTATGTCGACTATTGCCATTTTACTGGCTATGTGCAACTAATTCTTGCTTTGTTCTTTGCCTACTCTATTTTAGTAAACTATTGTTGACTAGTTTGAGCCTTGTTACTATATAATAGATTGATTTATTATGGTTTTTGTGATTTGAGTAACAATGTGCTCCTACAATATCCATTCCGAAAAAATTGTAAAAGAATGCTAATTCTAGGAAACACATGATCCTATATCGCCTATCGTAAGTGAGGGATTGTAGGACACCTTGTACCATTCATGAGACTGAGGGATTAATTCTTTTTCATGATGAACTAGCGAGACATGATTTCCAGTCCCCACCTGAGTTTAACCCGAGATTGTAGTATTTAGAACCTAAACATGATCAAATAATGTCTAACGTCACCTGCAACTATAACATCAATGCAATAAAACATTATGGAAAGAAAACACAAAGTCAACGCTAGTGTCAACAACCATGACAAGTTTTGGTCCTTTTGAAACTAGGTATATAATATTCAGAATATACAAAATGAGGATTGCAATAGAACGTCATTTGACTTTAGCTAAACTATCCAATTTTATTTTTGGCCATAGGACTTTTTTCCAATTTTTTTGTGGGCGATCCGGAATGAGCCATCCGGAATGTTGGGTTAGCGGAACGCATTCTGCCAGCATCTATGATATAAATGCATAAAATAAAGCTTCTTGTACATGTGGCCAACAAATGAATATAGATCTTATAATCCACGTGGTCTATGGAGCCAATAGTTCATAACTATAATGGTACAACTTTTGCCAAAATTTTGTATGATCTACCAAGTCCTTAAATAAAAACTACAATAATTATCCATTTTTCCTTGGAGAGAGAATGAATGTGTATCAGCTTTTGTGTGGAGCTTCCAATCTATTATGCAATCAATGAGTTGAGATAGTATTTTTTTTGATGAATTTGCACATTTCTCCTTCTACATGTGACACGCCAAGCCTATCTTTCCTATTTCTTTTCGAAGTTGATTTATGTTATGAACTTGAAAGTCTCCCTACTTGGTTTTGAAATTGTCAATAAAAAAGTTAGGCATCAAACTTGATGCAAGACTTAGTTTTGGATTTGCAGATACAAGGTGTCGCTAATTCCAGAAGCAGAAATTCCGAACAATCGATACTCTTTTATCCAAGTTGCAGGTGCCAATTGTGCTCCCTTTCTATTATGTAGTGTGGCGTGCATTGATATCATGCATTGATGCATATATGTACAAATTGCATACTCGTTTTTGTTTCTTTAAACATTACAGACAGATATTGCATATTGGCATGTATGTCATACATATTGTTAGAACATGTTTCTTTATTTTTTGATCCCCCTCCCCCTCTATATTTATCTATCTATCTATATATACATATTGTTAGAACATGTTTTATTTTTTAGAAAAACGACTATTTTTTATTAACGTTTGTTGACACTAATGGTCTATGGCACCAATTAATAAGCAACAATGGCTTTCAATTTCAATGTATTGACTTAAACAAGATGATTCATCTAAACAAGATCAATGATGATATCCATGCATTTTTTGCAACTAGAAGACTCAAGGAGAATTCCACATCATGCAAGCTTTGATATGTGTGTGTGTGTGTGTGTGAGAGAGAGAGAGAGAGAGAGAGAGAGAGAGAGAGAGAGAGAGAGAGAGAGAGAGAGAATGTAAGCTGTTGTGGAGAAAAGGTGTTTCACAGCCTCACATTGGTCCATGTTTGCCCTAAAACGTCTTTGAAGGGCATTTGAAAAGCCATTGAAGTGAGAGAACACGTGCTTTAGAAACTTCTAGTAAGAGAAGTTTCTAGAGAGAGAGAAAAGGGTATGAAGAGGGTATAAAATCATTGTAGGAGAGAAAAAGAGGAGCGCGCGACAAGATAGTGCGAATTTTTTGTTTTCTAGGGTTTTTTTTAAAGGTTTTGGGTAAAATAGTGATATACTGAGGTGTTGGAGAGAGAGAGAGAGAGAGAGAGAGAGAGAGAGAGAGAGAGAGAGAGAGAGAGAGAGAGAGATTCAAAGCTAAATTGGGCCTTACAACCATCAATTACAACCCCGCTATTTACAAATATAGCGCGGTTGTTTAAGCCACTTTACGGACTGTCCTAATGACTAATTTTAATTAATTTAGCTCCATGGCTATATTTGGCATTGCAATGTAAGCTCATGGGCTAATTACTTGCAACACATGACACTCCCCTACTTAAGCATTTTTGCCCTAAAAAGGGAAGACCATGTAGTTTCTTTGTTGAGTGCCAGGCTCCGCGAATCCTCTGACAGGAGTTAAAAAATCTCTGGCCATCTCAAAGTAGGAATGTTCTTTCCATGTATTATTCTTGTCAGTAGCCATCTCTTGTTGATTAGATAGCCTCAAGTTTTGCTTCCAACTTATTATTGTAGACCAAAGTTGCAACAAATCTTTTGTAGAAAAATCTTTGATCTAGAAATTTGACCCATGTATTTAATGAGATCATTGATAAACAATTTAATTTTGGTCCAGTTTCTGATGATCCACAGTAGTGATGCTCCAAATCAAATAATGCATCATCCATATTTGGCCACATCCAAGTGATATCCATTTTATCATTATGTTCAAAAAGGGCATTGTTATATTGGAATCTATATAGATCATCTTCATTTTGTTGAAAGCAAGGATTATAATCAGTTTGATCCTCAAAGATGATATTGTTATATACACATTGATAGTTAGTAGTAGCATTGACGCTAGAAGCTTTCGGATGAGTAATATCGAAGGATATATCATAAGCTACTTCTTGTTGATTTTGAAACTCTTTTGGACAATTAAGAGACGTCTGCTACAATTCCTTGATTCCTTTTGATCCACTATCAATTGAAGAAGTTTCCTCTGAAATAATTTTTGTTCATACCATCATTTTGGTGAGCTGGGAGTTTGCACGTTGACTGTTTTGAGAGATTTTGCTGATGAAGAGTTGAACACATTGGCATAAAAGTTTGTCCTTGCTGAGAGATCTTGAAGACCATATAGATAGTGCTGGATGGATAATTCTTCATTAAGCCACTTCAACTTAGACGATACCAAACATCATCTCTTATTATATGCCTTCATAGAACCGGTTTTTTCCAACATGTACCAAGTACTCAATTCTCCATCAAAGGTTGGTATGTTTTTTTTTACACATCTGGGGTCCTCATAGGATAGCAAGGTAGAAAGTGTCACTGGGTGCTCGCTGAATAAGCAGTAGTACCTCCCCCGAATCTCATAGTAGGCTGGACATCTGAAGAGAAAATGTGATTCGTCCTCAATCTCATGCATAGAACACATGTTACAAAGCCGGTCCTCTCGTGGGGTGCCACTGTATCTGCCAGTCTCAATGGCCAGCTGATGTGAAGAAACCCGAAACTGATCCATCTCTATCCGTAATCTGTATGATATACTCTTCAGCAGGTAACCAGATAGTATGGGGTAGCCAGCTGGATCAAGAGATAGAAAATGTGTACGATAAAAAATCATTCTTGGTCCCCAATGGATTAAACAAGAGAGAGAGAGAGAGAGAGAGAGAGAGAGAGAGAGAGAGAGAGAGAGAGAGAGAGAGAGAGAGAGAGAGAGAGAGAGAGGTGGATAAAAATGAGAGCAATTTTTTTGGTGGAAAAGAAAGAAGGGTAGAAAGTGGGTATATGATGGCGGAATAAGGATGAGGATGAGAGAGAGAGAGAGAGAGAGAGAGAGAGAGAGAGAGAAAGAAAGAAAGAAAATGTATTAATGTCTGTTGAGTGCCCAAGGGCACATAAAGACAGAATGAATAAGTACATGTCTCGTAGGATTACTGTCCATGTCGGACAATATAATAAAAAACGCTAGTGTAAATGGAAAAGACAATATAGAACTCTCTCGAGCTAGGAAGAGACATAGCCAATATAGAATCATAAAATGCATAAAAGAGCAGATACACAAGAGCTTAACCTCCAGCTTTGAAGAGGGTATAGGTGCAAGAGCTTAACCACCTGCTCTGCTGAGGAAAGTAAAAGGCTAAATATCAATCTCGAAAAAAGCGTCTGATACCCATAGCATCTGTGGGCTGTGATCGAGGAGCTCTGGTAGCTCTAGAGGTGCGCGTAGATCTGGCAAGAGGTGGTGGCTGAGCATGCTCGGCCTTCGCCCTCACCGGTATGACTGCCTCATCGTCTGATAGGTCATCGCGCTCTCGAATCTGAAAGAAGCTAGTAAGGAGATGCTGGCTAGAATCAGTAATACTCTCCGATGGTAGCAAAGAGGCGCATCTCTCGTAGTAAAAGGCCGACACATCTGGGATCCGGATACTCCAAGAATGTACTGAGGGTAATAGGGGTGTCACGATATAAACAGTGATATCGGCCACGTATCTCATAGTATGTAGGGCATATGAAGATAAAATGAAACTCATCCTCCACTACACTCAATGTGCATACCTGGCATATTCGATGCTCTCCTAAAATGCCTAATTATCTGCCTGTCTCAATAGCAAGCTAATGCGAAGAGACTCGTAACTGTTCCAATCTGTATCGGAGCCCAAAAGAAAGAGGAAGAGGGAGATATAAAGGTCTAACAGGGAGTCCCAAACTGTCTCTGCGTAAGATATGTGTGCCATAGAAGGTAAGCTTGACTCTCTCATGGTTAGGACGATCCTATACTATGTGACAATATCTCCGATACAGCTGTTGTCTGATAAATGTATGAGTTCCCTGTGGGAGATTGTAATAGTTCCTAACACCACAGTAGGGCAAACACTAACTGATCCACCCAACCTTGCCTACTCCCTGATATAGAGTAAGCCCTTCCTAGCCCAGTGTGAGGACTGGTAGCATGCAACTGCCAAGTGTCGGCCACGTGTCACTGATGTGGCACAACACATCGGGACCCAACTGGGGGCCCTGTCCTGCTGACAGGGTCCCTAGACTGTGGTAGGCCCGCCATGGCTATGGACCGTGCTGGGGCACACTACTCACACTGTCTTGCCCTGCTGGTCATGTACGCTGGACACGACCCTGATTGTGGTATCTGACCTATCTGTGTTCTCTAGGGTTCGGCGTTGGTCACGAGCTCGTAACACTCCCTCCCCGTTAAGAACCGTCTTGGATCTTCGTAATGCTTGGCTCGATCATGGGACTGCCTAATGCTACGCTTAGCATGTTCTATCATCTGGTTTAGGTCTTCTAAAAAGTTTCTGGCTGCTTCAACTTTTTTTGGTTTAAACCCTACAGTTGTGGGTGAGCGTGCCTGAAAACCGTACATCAGCATAAATGGGCTGTATCCCGTAGCTGAATGTTTGGTACTGTTATAAGCAAAGTCTAATATCGAGAGATACTCCTCCCAATTAGTCTGCTTCTTGCTGACGTATGCACAAAGCATATCCTCCAGCACCTGATTTACTCTCTCTGTTTGACCGTCCGTCTGTGGATGGTCAGTGGTACTCATATTAAGTTTAGTATGGAGATGATGGAATACTGCCCTCCAAAAATTACCCTCCTGCCTTTAAAAGATTTGCTTTGTTTACTTGACATTTCTGGCAACTGGTTACATACTGTTGGACGTCCTTTTTCATACTGGGCCAGAAAAATTGCCTACGAAGAAGCTCATAGGTCTTCTGTATGCTTGGGTGTCCCGCACTAGGATTGTCATGACATTCATATAGGACTTGCTGCCTATAATCCTCTAAATTGGGGACACATACTCTATCTCTATAGAGCAAGTACTCATCCTGAATGGAATACTGTTTCCATTTGAATCCTTGAGTCAACTGACCCTCAACCACTGGGGTTTGCTTGGGTAATACAGGCTCAGAATCCTCAACGTTTTCCCTTCCCCTTAAGAAGATTTGTCATGGGAACTGCTATCTGAGCATATTCCTTGACAAATCGTCTGTCATATCCCACCAAACCAAGAAAGATCTGAAGTTCTAAAATATTTTGAGGTCTCAGCCAACTAAGTATGGCTTTAACCTTATTGGGGTCCATCTTAATCCCATCTGCCGAGATAATGTGACCCAAATAAGCTACTTCTTCAACAAAGAATTCACACTTGGATTCTTTAGCATAAAGCTAATGCTTTCTAAGCAGTCAAAACACCTTTCTGAGGTGTTTTAGATGCTCCTTCCTCGTTTTGCTGTAGACGAGGATGTCATCTAAAAATACGACTACAAATTTACCCAAGTATGTGTAGGAAAGCAAGAGACAAGTCACCAAGATCTAGTTATCAATCAATCCCCACAAGAAACAAGAGAGAAGAGGCTGGGCGCCCAACTCTAAGAGAGAGAGAGAGAAAACAACAACAAGAGCAATGGAGAGCCAAACTGTATAAAATGGAATACACAATGAGCATCTAAGTACTCTACCTGGATGTGACCAAATGCCAGCAAACCCTAAGGTTAACCACTTACTAAATGTAGGGCACCCCCAAAAGTCAAGATAGGGCCCCTAAACAAAATTAGACATCTCAAAACACCAAAAGTAAGAAGGGAGAATAAATTGTGAGAGAGAGGAGTGTGGGTCTTCCAAGTCCGTTGTGATGCAAGCATCTTATGTACATGCATGGAATGTAATATGTGGCAACCATATGAATGTGTTACTTGTATTTAATAAATAACATACCCCATGAGTAGTGTACAACTTTTAATAACATTAGTGCTTAGTCAAAGGGGTAAATAGGCATTACTCTTCAACACCCTCCCTTTTAACAATGTTTCCTTGAAACACGTTTGAAACGGGTCGTACGAAACGACCCCGTTTCGAAACGCCGTTTCAGTGTTTGAAACGACTATAAAAAAAAAAAAAAAAACCAAATTTTTCTCCGAAACTGTGCCATAAGCTTTGTAGTATGTACTGGCAATGGGCATGAACAGATTCTCGCAACCTAATAACCTATCCATGATAGTATCAATAATTGACTGAGGAAAGTGACCATAGTCACCATACACAGCTTCTCCTCTTGAAATTACATTCTCTAGAAAATTCTCATGAAATTGGATGTATCTACTTGTTACTAGACTTTCTATGACATCTGTAAACCCCAAAAACCCTCAAAAACACATTTTCAAAAAACAAGAAAAAAAAAACCTAAAGAAAATTTCTCATTTCAAACCTGAACCAGACGTTTCAAACGCGTTTCGAAACGACGTACGAAACGAGCCCATGAAATATTGCTCCTCTAGCGGCAATTTTATTCAAGCTAACACCTAACAATGTTTTGAACTTCTCAAACTTATCTTTACTAAGTGGTTTAGTAAAGATATCAGCAATCTGATTGTTGGTTTTGCAATATGTTAGCTCAATCTCACCACTGTGCACGTTCTCTCGTATAAAGTGTTGGTCCACCTCTATATGTTTTGTCCGTGCATGGTAGACTGGATTTCTTGCAAGCCGAATGCAACTTTGGTTATCACAATGTAACAATGTAGGTCCTACTTGAGCAATTTGCATATCATCAAGTAGGCATCGTAATGAAATAGCTTTACAGGTGGTCCTTGTGGTCACCCTCTACTAAACTTTGATAGATGATAAAGCAATAGTGGGCTGCTTCTTGTTGCATCAAAAAATGGCCCCTGAACCTAGGCTATAGCAATAGCCTGTCGTTGATCTCCGATCGAGATCGACTTTGCCCTTATGTCCACAATTCACCCCCATAACATTATATGCAGTAGAGACATGGTGTACTGGTCTTTCCTCCTCACATTAGACCAACATCTCGAGATTTCAGGCTACCATGTTAGCTTGTATGGTTTGGGCGAAGCCCTCTTTTCCACACAAGATCCTCCTTGCTGAGTTTGTTGTTCGACCTATACAAATAGATGTAGCTTTCCAGCTTATCACATTTATATTTAGAGAGTTCAGTCACTTCCCAACGCAGAAAGGAGATACACATAGATAGCACTTGCGTCCTCACAATATCTTCATGATCAGGGTTACAAACTGTCATGGTTTTGTTAGGCATCACACCTCTTCCTTGAGTCATTTGGTATCTCTATTATAGATCTTCCCTTAGGTACTCATCAGTATATCAGACGCTTTTTATGTAGGGCATATCTTGATCATACATGGCGACGCCAGCTGGGGGTTAAGTCGAGTATTATTGGACTCATTTCATTGAGATAGACATAGTGGGATTCCTTAGTTTTGCCACAATATTTGGACTCAAGATTATCACACAACCTTGGATTCATATTGGGCCAGCTTCGTGTTTCATCACATCAGTTGGTGAGTGAGACGACGAGGTTTCACGATATTTTGAGGGAGAAACGGATATGCCAATTGTGCTCTTTGAGGGACGTTGAGTCTGAGAAACATTTTATCTTCAGATTCCAGATATATTAAGAGATTAGAGGGAGATACCATTGCTTGTTTCGCGACATGCCTACCACACTTCGCTCGCTCATGGCATATGAGGATTCTCATTGTGTTGCACTTATGATACGAGAGATGTTCCTACTATGACAAAACATATGCAGGACAACTTAGCAGACTCATTCCAACTCTCAATCTTATATTACCGCTTTCTTCTCTAGGAGAAGACCACACTGGGACACAAAGTATGATGATGAGATGGATGATGATACACATCCACTGAGATTAGAGACAACATACCATTCATAGTCATGCAACAGCTCGAGCTATTTGTCCTACCATGAGGAGACATGCTTCTCATCCTCCTAGACGACATCAACGACCACCTGAGTTTACCTCATTTCACAACTCACATCACATCCTTCTTCTTTAGCAATTGCAGATCATATGATATTGACATTGATGTGTTATACCTCACTTTGAATACCTAGCAACATTATACTCATACATATCTCTATCTCATTCTCATTCATTTCAGTTCATAGTAATTAGTTATGTTTTTTACTTTCGTTAACATTTTGGAGACGTTTTCACACGCTCCCACCGATACCACACAATTGACATGAATGTTACTAGTCTTATATGCCTTTTGGCTTGGAAAAGACAATAATAAACTCTCTCTCTCTCTCTCTCTCTCTCTAGGCAAACATTTTATCTTTAGGTGCCTTGTATACTATGAGATTAGAGGGAGATACTATTGTCTGTTTCGCGACATGCTCATCACACTACGGTTACTCGTAGCATATGAGGACTCCCGCCGTGTTGCACTTATGATACGCAAGATGTTCCTACTGCGATGAGACCTATGTCAGACAACTCAGCAGAGTCATCTTATTTCTCAGCCTTTGATTACCTAAGATCCCACCGGGACCCAAGGTCTGGTGATGATGATGATGATGGTGACATGCCCGTTCATAGAGATCAGAGATAGTGCACCACTCTTAGTCATGTTGCAGCTCGAGCTATCCGACCTATCATGAGGAGACACATCTCATCCTCTTAGACGAGTTCCAAAGTTCCCCCATGCTGCAGCTCGTATCACATCCTTCTAGAGCATCAGCAGGACATGATGATAGTGCTATACCTCATTTTTGACATTTAGTTGTATCTATGCTCCTACATATCTCATCGCATTTATTTCAGTTTTTGTTACTGTTTCAAAGACGTTTCATACGCTCCCATTGTTATCACATACTTGACATGTACATTTACTAGTCATATATGCCTTTTGGCATGGAAAAGACATTAATAGAGCTCTCTCTCTCTCTCTCTCTCTCTCTCTCTCTCTCTCTCTCTCTCTCTCTCTCACCTTTTACTCAAATCTATGGCTCTCTTAAATAGCTTGTAACAGATGTGCCATCATCCGCATTAGCAATTTTAAAAACAGGTAAAATCTGTACAGTTTTCTGTAGGATCTGGAAGTTTGTGGATGTGGCTAGTTTCTGTAGGATCTTCTTGATAACGCAATTGTCATGCTTGTACTATTGTATATTGGTTGCAAGACATATTTGTACTCCTAAAGTACATTCTTGGCATTTCTTTAGCCCTCTGAAGTCAACAGTAATTTGTAATCTCTCTCAAATTGCAGGTCGTAAATTGATTGAATCTTCAAACCTTGGACCTCGTCCTGAGAGGCCTATTGAGATTTACGAGTTTGAAGGGTCAGTTACATCTTTATTGCGTCATCGGTCCATCATATTAGAATAAATGAGTTTGTTAGAAAGATGTTCATGAGCTTTCCTGTATGTTGTGTGCTTTAGTACATGAAGTTTGTACCTCTATAGTCTTTCTTGCTCATGTTCTGAAGGTTTTTGACGGAATCTTTTGTCGCCATATCTAGACCTAATCTTCTTACTTCTATGGAGCTCTTCTTAAGGTCAAATTCTATGGAGTACTAAAGTTCCTTGCGATCCCTTATTTTGTCTTATAAAGATTACAATGGTTGTTTTAAAACTTATCTTCTTAGCATTCCTTGGCTTTGTTATTAACACATGTGACTTAGTTGTGGGTATTCATTCATGGCATGGGTGAAACCTTCTTGGCTACCTCTTCATCTTTGCTGAACAGATGTCCTTTCTGCCGCAAGGTCAGTTTATTTTTTCCCACTTGCTCTCCCTTTGTCAATTCTTCCAGTAGATTTTTTTTTTCTAGTTGCTGAAATTGGATAGTAGCCGTTTCCATGATTTTTTCTAACAATAACTTGTAAAATGGTACTTTAATGGATCAAAGACTGAGATCCATCAAATCTAACTGAGTATTCTCGTTGATTTTTTATTTTCTTACATTGACAACACCATTAGGTGTCTAAAATGAAATGCAAATTGTAATCTGAACCTCAGGTGATGCTAGAGCAGCTACTTTTGACCCAATGGCTTGCTATGAACTACCTATATGAGAAATCTATCTAAGAAACAGATTTTTTTCTTTGGCTTTGCCCAATAGAATTTGGTCCATCATAAGGTAATTACATCTTCATATGCACATACTAGACTGGACTGTCAGTTCTGGCACGCTAAAGATGTCCATCTGATAATGCTTGTAACACATGGTGAGATTGAGTCATAGTAAATTGATGGCTCCCTCCTGTATTGCTGTTTCCATCAATTAATCTGATATGGAGTTTGTGTGTATATTTTTGTTGTGTATGAGATCAAGTGAATCGTGAATGTCCGTCATATATTGAGCCATTGAAAAGGTAGGGGTGTGTTCATGATCAGAAGGGAAAGCTAATATGACCTACTAAACATACTGAGGTCGAGGCATAAGGCACTTTAGAGGAATGGCAGTTCTGGACCACTAAAAATGTTTTATCTGATATTGCTTATAACAAGTTGTGAGATTGAGTCATAATGAATTGATGGCTGCCTCCTGTAGCGCTGTTTCAATCAATCAATCAATCTAATATGAAATTTGTGTGTAAATTTTAAGTGGATGTCCTTGATTATAATATTTTGAGCAATTAGGAAGGTAGAGTATTTTCACAATCAGAAGGGAAAACTGATATGGCCTACTTCTTGACATACTGAGGCTGAGGAATGAGGCACTTACAGAGGTTTTCTGCATGCTCCTATGTAAATGTGTAGTAAATTCATTACTGTATTTCGGGTTGAATTGTACTGTTTTTCACAAATCTTTCTAATAGGAATGTTACCTAGGTACGGGAGATAGTGTCAGTTCTGGATCTGGATGTGCTATATTATCCTTGTCCAAAAGGTGGCCCAAACTTTCGACCCAAGGCAATTCAATTAGGTGGTAAAAAGCAGTTTCCTTACATGGTTAGTTGTTCTCAACCAGCATATGCTACTTAATTTTTCTGATCAAGCATTGTAGAGCAGGCATTGTTATGCTTTCATAGACAAGTACAATATTCCAAAAGCATATCTTTTGAGTATTCCTCTCTATGCATAGCCTTTGAAATGGAGAAATTATCTTTACCTATTGCATGTCAAAAGTCACTTCACACGGCCATGATAAGATTACAAATTTTTACTTTGCTTAAACAATCTCCATCACTAAATGTTAAATTGGATACATTTTTCAAATTCATGGCAATGTGTACTTGGTGTGGAACTCTCAGAATCACATTCGTTGTGCATGTGGCTAAGACTTAAGTGTAGGAAATGCTAGAATGGCATGGGAACGAAGGCATCTGCGTTATTAAATCCAGTAAACAAAATGCATCTACTTCAGTAAATCTTTCAAACAAAATGTTCCTCTTGAAGAACCACATGGTTTAACTTAGAATCTCCTTGTATGCACAATTGCAAATGTATGCACAATTGCAAATGTATGGCATCTGCTTCTCATCTTCTATTTGCATTTGTAGTTCCATGCTTTGTTGCATAGTTACATTGTGTATAATGCAGGTATGTACAGAACGTCGTTTGGAACTTTCAAGAAAAAAAAAGAGTTAGGTACATAATTTTTGATGCATTCTTTGCGTTGTAACTTCGTTAGGTAGCAAATTACATGTAGTAACTAAGATACTTGATAATGCTGGAACTCCCCCTTGAGTAAATTTGGTAGTTTGTATAGTGTATCTGTCACAAGCCAGTCTCTCCTAGCTCGTGAATCCTAGAAGCCGGTGTGTAGAATGCACCTCCCAACCATAGGCACCCCCTCCTTGAGTCCTTCTACCTGCTATTCCCGTCAACTGGCACATGGCATCCACCTGTGGGTGATCATTCCACTTGGCATGCCTGGCCCCTGTAACCTGTGAATACTGAGTGACTCATAGGGCACCGCCAAAGACCTGTGACCCTCTTGGTCACCTTGACTACTTGCCGGCTAGCATCTCATCACTGACGGCTAGGGTCCCGACGGTCAAGACACATCGCATCTCTGACAGCTTGTCAGGCGGCCACACCGGGTCACTGCTCTTGACGCACCGGTCCCAACTTGGGACAGATGTCCTCATCGGTCACCGACCCTTGCCAACACTAGGCCTCAGGCCCTTTGGTAACCGGCCATGCCGAGGTCATGATAGAGTCGTAACTGGACTCTAACAATCCTTCCCTCCTCTGGCAAGTCATCGGTCCTCAATGACAAACTCTGGGTAAGACGTCTGCAACGCCTGTCGCGTCTCCCAGGTAGCATCTGACAACGGATGCCCTTTCCAAGTTACTAGATACTCTTGAAGGAGACGATTCCGCAATCGTTGCTCACTTCGATCTAGGATTCTGTCTGGCCCATAACCTGTGGTTTCTTTCTTCTCAAGAGACACTAGACCTGAAGATTTACAAGACCTAGCTATGGAGTATCTTAACTCAAATGCTAGATCAACTATGAAAGCTTGAGAAAACTTGGCTATGGAAAATATCACACACAAGGAGAATTGCATGAGCATCTCACAAACTCAAAAGTCTCAAGAAGAAATGAATTGCTAGAGAGAGAGAGGAGGGCGTGGGTCCTCCAAATCCCTTGTGAGGCAAGCACCTCCTTTACATGCATGGAAAGTCTAGGTGTCAACCATAGGAGTGAGCTACTTGGCCAAGTGGGCCACTTGCACTAATTTACATAACTTAACAAAAGGGGGGGTCTCATGCATTTAATTAAAAACATGCCCCATGAGTTATGTACAACTTAACTAATGCTTATCCAAAGGGGTAAAATAGGCATTACTCTTCAACACCCCCCCTTAATGGCAATTTTATTCAAACTGACACCCAACAAGGTTCTGAACTTTTCAAACTTATCTTTACTAAGTGGGTTAGTAAAAATATCAGCTGTCTGGTCGTTGGTGTCACAATAAACTAGCTCGATCTCCCCACTGTGCACTTTCTCTTGTATAAAATGCTGGTCCACCTCTATGTGTTTTGTCCGTGCATGATAGACTGGATTCCTTGCAAGCTGAATGCAGCTTTGGTTATCACAATGTAACAGTGTAGGTCTTACTTGAGCAATCTGCATGTCCTCAAGTAGACGGCGTAACCAAATGGCTTCACAGGCGGACCTCGTAGTCGCCCTATACTCAGCTTCGGTAGACGATAGAGCAATAGTAGGCTGCTTCTTACTGCACCACGATATAGCCCCCGAACCTAGGCTGAAACAATAGCCTGTCGTCGATCTCCGATCGTCTCTATCACCTGCCCAATCAGAATCTGAATAGCCTTCCAGCTGAAGGTTCCCGTCATCCGTGTATCCAATCCCATAAGTCACTGTCCCTCTCACATATCGTAGGATCCGCTTGGCTGCCTTCCAAACTTCAACTCCTAGGCAATAGTGTAGCAAACCCAAATCTTTCATTTCAAACTCATTAGAAAGATTCTTCTTAACACAAGCAATAAGCTTCTTATTGCTTCCCGTGATGAGTAGATCATCCACATAGAGCACAACAACCACAAAGTCTTCTCTTTCCCTGAAGACATAAAGATTGCAATCAGACTTACTCTTCTCAAACCCTTGCCTTGCAAAGTACTCATCAATTCGGCTATACCAAGCCCTTGGCGCCTGTTTGAGCCCATACAAGGCTTTCCTAAGCCTGCAAACCAGATTCTCCTTGTCTGTTATTTCAAATCCCTGCGGTTGTTCCATGTAAACCTCCTCCTGTAGGTGCCCATTAAGAAAGGCACTCTTGACATCCATTTGATGGACATCCCAATCAAAATATGAGGCTATAGCCAAAACGGTCCTGATAGATGTCATTTTAGCAACAGGTGCGAATGTCTCATCATAGTCTAGCCCCTCTTGCTGAGCATAGCCTTTCGCCACCAACCTTGCCTTGTACTTGTCCACTGTTCCATTTGGCATGAAACTTGGTCTTATAGACCCACTTGCAACCTATTGGTTGCTTCCCTTCTGGCAATGTAGTAAGCTCCCATGTGTCATTCTTGACAATGGAGTCGTACTCCTCCTGCATGGCATGTTGCCATACCTTTTCTCTCACGGCTTCGTGAAAGAACTGTGGCTCATCTGCATTCAGAATAGTGGACATAAGAGCAAAGTTAGTCTCTTGTCTCTCATGAGACCTAAGAGATCTTCTGACACCCTGTTCACTGCTCTCTCCTTCTTCAATCATTTGACCTTCTTTGATTGTTTCCCAATACCACCTAGGTAGCTTCTTCCTAGCAGTAGGTGATGTGGATGGTGACCACGTATCCCATGGTACTGTTTTAGTCTTCCGTTTGTCCCCAACTTCTGCTTCTGGTACTTGGCCAAAAAGAGGTCTCGAACTAGTAGGTTCGGTTTCCTGTTGTTGCTCCTGCACTTGAGGCTTACAGGACTCTTGACTAGGATCCTCATCCGTGGAATCAATCAAGGGTATGAACTTAGTAATTCCTTCCTTCTCCTGCTCCTGTATCTTGGGTGCATGCTCTTCATCAAAGATGACATCTCGACTTAGGATCTTCCTCCTGTTTTCGAGATCATATAGCACATAAGCTTTCTCACCTTCACTATACCCAAGAAAGACACACTTTACGGAATTTGCATCAAGTTTCTTCCGCAAGTCCTTTGGTATATGTGCATATGCTGTACATCCAAATACTCGAAGGCTGCCCACCTTGGGCTTGTTGCCACTATATGCCTCTTCTGGTGTGATTCCTTCAACTGCTTTGGTTGGACTTCTATTCAATAGAAAAACAGCAGTTGCTACCGCTTCTGCCCAAAAGGAATTTGGCAACCCCTTTGCCTTGAGCATGCTCCTCGCACACTCAACTATAGACCTGTTTTTCCGCTCAGCCACGCCGTTTTGCTACGGTGTATGTGGAGCAGTAAACTGTCTCTTTATCCCACATGCTTTGCAAAGATCTTTGAACTCATCAGAAATATACTCACCACCCTTATCTGACCTGAGAGTCTTTAACCTCTTTCCTGTGTGGTTTTCCACCATAGCTTTCCACTGTTTGAAGTATTTGAACGCTTCAGATTTCAGTTTCAGAAAATAGACCCATACCTTCCGAGAGAAATCATCTACGAAGGTCATGAGATAGTATTCCCCCCCTGCTGATTTGACCTGCATGGGACTGCATAAATCTGAATGCACAAGTTCAAGAATGCCCTTGGCCCTGGTAGCTTTTTCCTTTGGAAACTTTTTCCTCTGTTGCTTCCCTAATGCACAAGCCTCACATGTATCTGAAGAAGACTTAATGCTAGGAAGATCTACTACCATTTTGTGCTTGTTCAAAACTTGCAAACTTTTGTAACTCAAATGACCATATCTCTCATGCCAAAGCTTGTCCCGATTAGTATCTCTTGCAGACAAGGCCTCTTGGCTAGGAATGGTTGTGAAAAGCTTGTAAAGATCTTGCATTCCCTTGGCTACCACTTTGAAGTTCTTATCTTTGTCTTTTACCAAACATTTAGAATCATTAAACTCTACCACCATGTTCTGTTTGGTAATGGCACCAACAGATAACAAGTTCTTAGCCAACCCTGGTACATGCAACACACTTTTAATTTCCTTCACCTCACCTGATGATAGCTGTATTGCAACTGTACCTTTGCCCCTCACCATACGTGTAGAATTATCTCCAAGGCAAACATGCTGGCCATCTTCTGTCTCCTCATAGGTGCTGAACCAATCTCTATGAGGTGTCATGTGCTTTGAGGCTCCAGAATCAATGTACCATCCACCAAATGTGGATTCAGATGATAGGGCTGCGGTGAATAGCTCAAGCACACCAGATTGCTCCTCCTCTGCAACTTTGTCAACAAAGTGACTCTGCTGGTTCTTTCCCTTCTTCTGATCACTTTGCTTCTTCCTGCATTCAAAAGCAAAATGCCCATACTTACCACAATAGTTGCAGTTGCCCTTCCTCTTGGGTGTAGATGAGGAATTGGTGCTTGACTCCTCTCCAACCTGTAACTTGGACACCTGCTGCTCCAAGCTTTGCTTTGAGTTCTTCTTTTTGCCTTTGCCTTTCTTCTGAAAGTTTTGCTTCTTCTTAGAAGCAAATGCAAGCTCTGGATTATCTTCCCTTTCAGAAAGATTCTTCCTTCTCATCTCCTCCTGTAAAAGAAGACCACATAACTCCCCAAAGGTTGGGAGTTTCTCCCTAGCAGAAAGGGACATCACATAGTCTTGATAGTTGAATGACAAGCTGTTCAAGACTATGGGAACAATACTCCTGTCACTTACTTTCTCTCCAACTGAAGCAAGCTGATCCAATAGGTCCTTGACCTTTGTAATATGATCACCAATTGTTGCACCTGCTTCCATCTTGAGAGTATGTAACCTGTTTTGCAAATACACCAGCTTGGCTGAATCCACTGTTTCAAACATAGACTTCAGAATTGTCCAAGCATCAGCTGCATCCCTTGCATTGCAAATGTGAGGAATAATATTGTCCTTGACAGAAAGATTGATTATCCTATGAGCTTTATGTCTCCTGTTCATGTAGTCCTTCAATTCAGGATCAGATGTTGGTACAGGTTCTGTACCTGTCATGACCTCCCAGCAATTCTTATCCATCAAGATATTGGCTATCTTGAACTTCCACACTCTGTAGTTTGTGCCATCTAGTTTGCTAGATTCACCCAGCAACCCCAAGACTTGCCATGCTAAAATCTGTGCTTAAAACAGAAGCTCAACTTGAAAGAGATCAGAAAAGAACAGCTTCTAGCAACAAGGGTTTAACCCCAAACTAGGGTATGTAGCCACTTCAAGGCAACCCTTCAGCTCCTGCTTTTGTCTTTGCCACTTGGTGTGGCCTCACTAGCACAAGCACTAGGCTCCACTGGAACAGAAACCAGAAGCCCCTACAGAAAGTGCGCCCTACTTTTGTGTAAGCTCCTCCAGAAAGACTCTCCAAAACTTAGCCAGATGTAGAAAGTTTTTGGATCATCCCACTCCCCTTGCCAATAGCTCTCCAACAGTGCAAGACTCCACCTGATCTGACACCTGTAGATCAAATGCTCCCTCTTTCAAGATTGAGGTGCTTGTAGAAGATAAGAATCTTCTCAAGAATCTAAGCACTGAAGTTTCTCTCACTCTCAGACTCACAGGCTAGACAACCTGCTCTGATACCATGAAGATTTACAAGACCTAGCTATGGAGTATCTTAACTCAAATGCTAGATCAACTATGAAAGCTTGAGAAAACTTGGCTATGGAAAATATCACACACAAGGAGAATTGCATGAGCATCTCACAAACTCAAAAGTCTCAAGAAGAAATGAATTGCTAGAGAGAGAGAGGAGGGCGTGGGTCCTCCAAATCCCTTGTGAGGCAAGCACCTCCTTTACATGCATGGAAAGTCTAGGTGTCAACCATAGGAGTGAGCTACTTGGCCAAGTGGGCCACTTGCACTAATTTACATAACTTAACAAAAGGGGGGGTCTCATGCATTTAATTAAAAACATGCCCCATGAGTTATGTACAACTTAACTAATGCTTAGCCAAAAGGGGTAAAATAGGCATTACTCTTCAACAAGACCTTCCACCAGGCTATCGCCATCGTGCAAACATTTCTTCAGTTTGCTAACATGGAATACTGGATGCACCTTGCATCTCGCAGGTAGCTTATAAGCTACTTGGCTCACCTTCTTAATGATCAACCATGGTCCACATTACCTAGGAGATAACTTGGCGCACTTTCCTGTGCGTAGCACCTTCGACTTCGAAGGGACTAGTAAATACACCTCAATCTCCATTCTCAAATTCCCGATAGGTACGGTTCTCACAAGCATAACTCTCTGCCCTAGCTACAGCTTTGGACAAGTTATCTCGTGCCAACTCTAGCTTCTGCTGCATCTGAGCCAAAAACTCTATAGCACTAGGTACCCTATGCGGAATCCCTATGATTGCAAGACTCAATGGCCTGAAACTATAATTGAGCTCAAATGGACTCAATCCAGTGGACGCATGTCTCTTATCATTGTACGCGAACTCCAATAGCGGTAAATGCTTTACCCAGTCTGTTTGCGTACTACTAACATATGCCCTAAGCATATCTTCCAAGATCTGATTCACTCACTCTGTCTGACCATCCGTCTGAGGATGCTCCGAGTTACTCATCCGCAACTGTGTTCCCAGCTTGGCGAACACCTCAATCCAGAAATTTCCCGTAAACTTGGGATCCCTGTCAGAAACAATGGACTTGGGAAGACCATGTAACCTGACAATATTCTAAATAAACAACTCAGCCACTTGCAAAGTTGTGACCTTCTTGGTCGTTGCAATGAAATGAGCCATCTTGGAAAAACCTGTCTACCACTACCATAACGGAATTGAATCCATTCTGGGTCTTGGGTAGCCCAACAATAAAATCCATAGAAATGCTTTCCCACCTTCCTGTAGGTATCTCAAGTGGATGTAGCAAGCCCGGAAGACTTACTCTCTCGGCCTTTGTTCACTTGACAAGCCTAACAAACCGCCGGTAGAACTTACAAAAGCCTAAGAAAGATTGTAATTGGCATATATCGGCAGGCCTTGGCCACTTCTTAATCACAGCCACCTTGGCTGGGTCAACCGAAATACCCTTAGCAGTCACTACGTGACCCAAATACTCGACACGAGTTTTACACAACTCTGTCTTCTGAGCATTGGCATACAAGACAGAAGCTTGTAACTTGCCAAATACGGTCTTGAGATGAACCTCATGCTCTTCGACCGCTTTACTAAAAACCAATATATCGTCAATAAAATTGACGACAAACTTGCCCATATAGTCTCGCAAGACATCGTTCATGAGCATCATGAATGTGGCTGGGGCATTAAAATTCATAATGACCGAAACGGGTTCGGAAGGCCGTCTTCTAGACGTCTTCATCTCGAATCCGTATTTGATGGTATCCACTTTTGAGATCTATCTTACTGAAAATGAAGGCCTCAACTTTTCACGAAGGCTAAAAATGAACTTGTGGACTACTAGCCACTCGGGAATCTCTTCCGGAATCTTGATAAGCGTCTCACGATACCTATCAGCATATTCCTACACCATGTACTGCCTCTGACGATGCAAAAGCCAAGCATCCGTCGCACGCACATGCTCATGTGGAGGAATAAGCTGAGCTCTGAAAGCTCGCTTAAACTCAAGCCAAGTGGATGGAGCCTGATTAGACTTCAACAACTTGCGCCACCACCTGTCAGCAAAATCAGTGAAATGGTAAGTAGCTTTGCGGACCCGCCAACCCTCATCAGTTGGGGACCGCTTCAAATCAAAATACTCCTCCCACTTATGCAACCACTGATCTACGATATCAGTATTGCGTTGGGGAGTGTTTCCAGTGAAATGGGTAGGTTTAATATCTTTGTCTTCTGGATGGGGTGGAGGTAACACAAGACAAACAACAGAAGACGGATAAGGCGGAGCATACTGCGAAGAAGACGCATAACCACCAGCTACCGTCATCGCTCGCATCTCTGCGACGGTCTTTTCCACACTATCCATGCGAGCTTGCACAGAAGGGGAAGTACCAGCAGGTGAACGAGCAGCCACTGTAGGCGGAATATGGGTAGGACTAAGCACAGGGCTGGGTGGTGGTGATGGAAGAGCAACGGGAGGGCTAAGCGGAATATCAACTCTATCATCTTCCATCATGAACAAGAAACAAAGTTAGCACAAAATCAAGCTAGAAAATTGCACTTATAGTAAAACACTGAGAAAAGGCAAATCTGACCCAAAGCTCTTCAGAAAACAAAACAACAATAAATGAAGGGAAAAGAAGGAATGAGTGCTCCCTGGAATCCAAGCCACGGAATTTCCCTCAATTTGCTGGATCAGAACTACCAAACGGTATGCACCGACCTGGGCTTGTCGTAAATTGCATATACAGATCGCTGGTTTGTTAGCAAACAATTGGAGGTATACTGAAAAACGTTTCCAATATATCTTGGAATCTAGAAGCTCCCAATCCTCCTCTGACAGCACTAGGTTATACTTAATAGAATGTCCTTTGATGTAGCAAAACTACAATCCAACACTCCAGGGAAAAACTAAAACCAAGCACTGGAAATTCAGATTACAAGGGCGCTGGTTTGTTCTGACAGAGAGATCATCAAAACTCTTTTGAAACAAGTCGATGTGGAAAGCATTAAATGCTTGAAAAACAGATGATCTATTGACTTCTGAGCTCGCTGATTCTACTGTCACCAAACCGTGGATTATGGAAATAAATAAAAAAAACGCTGGTCAGTCCCCCCCCCAAACACCTCTTCTTCCAAGTCGCTGTTCTGAGCCAGAAAAAATGCGCAATTCCCTGCTGGAAACCACTGGAACAGGTCTGAAAGGATGCGCTGGAGCTGTAGGAACGAACCACCCCAAATCTACTCAAAGTATGTTCAATTATTCCTCACTTTCCAGCGATGAAGATAAGCTGTAGGAGGCCGCTAGAACAGCGCTCCAATTTTTCACGTTTTTGGATATTTTTTATGTCCTTAGATCAGCGCTGGAACAGCTGTAAATGGGCGCTAGATCAGCGCTCCAATTTCCCACGTTTTGGATACTTTTTACCTCCTCCTCCAACGCTGAAGAAGGCCTCAGAAGGGCAATGAACCACACTAAAAAATTCTCGACTAATTCGGAATCTTTTAGGCTCCGAATAGGCTGGAGCAGCAGCGCTGGAGATCCACCAACACCTCCGAAATCTCTCCCCCGTTTTCTCTCCTCCAGATCCTTCAAAAGCATGCAAAATCTGACAATTTCTACACTTTCTCTCTCTAGAACGATGTTTTTCTCTTTTTAGAACGAGGCTCTGATACCAATTGTCACAAGCCAGTCTCTCCTAGCTCGTGAATCCTAGAAGCCGGTGTGTAGAATGCACCTCTCAACCATAGGCACCCCCTCCTTGAGTCCTTCTACCTGCTATTCCCGTCAACTGGCACATGGCATCCACCTATGGGTGATCAGTCCACTTGGCATGCCTGGCCCCTGTGACCTGTGAATACTGAGTGACTCATAGGGTACCACCCCCGTGCCCCGCCAAAGACCTGTGACCCTCTTGGTCACCCCGACTACATGCCGGCTAGCATCTCGTCACTGACGGCTAGGGTCCCGACGGTCAAGACACACCGCATATCTGATAGCTTGTCAGGCGGCCACACCGGGTCACTGCTCGTGACGCACCGGTCCCAACTTGGGACAAATGTCCTCGTTGGTCACCGACCCTTGCCAACACTAGGCCTTAGGCCCTTTGGTAACCAGCCGTGCCGAGGCCATGATAGAGTCGTAACTGGATTCTAACAGTATCCATGTGATGTTTACACATCCTTAGTGTATTTTTCATTATAAAACAACAATAAATTACAAAATTCTTTGTGACAATGTTTTAAAGATGGTTTGTCAGGTGTCCCTACTAGGTACGCTGAAGATAAGCACGATAAATAGATCGTTTGATATACTCATGAGTGCCAGTTGGTAGGTTGAAGATGAGGATTCCAAATGAACCCAAAAGGCAGGTTGCCCATGAGTACCACGAGGAATGGAAACCCTAACTATGGAGCTGCATCGGGTTGGACTTACACACATAGGGTGCCAGAGCCCTCACACTTTTTCTCTTAACTCTTCCACACTATTTACAAGGTGGACCCCACCAGCGCCCAACAATGCCTTGGACCTTAACTGATGACGGTTCCACAACACCTGAAAATAAATCTGCTTCACGGTCCTGGTGAACTCTTTTTTTTCTCACCTGCGATTGATGAGATATGATGTGACTCATTCCATATAGGTAATCATGGAATATTCTAGTCACGAGGATGCCACAAGAATGCTGAGTGGTTGCCTTGTAACTAGCGCACGTTGTTTTTTCAACCCATTTCGTTCGTCGTTTCGAAACGCCTTTGAAATGAGAGGTTCGAGACATAAAACTTTTTTAGGTTTTTTATTTTTTTTGAAAATGTGTTCTTATGGGATTTTGGGGTTTAGACTAGAAAGACTAGTGCTAAGTAGATACATCCAATTGCTACTTCCAACTTAGTGGCTTTAGTGCTTATTGTGATAAGTCATAAATTAAGAATAAAGCTTGGGGAGCTTTGAGAAATTGTTTTGAAACAAAATAGCAGGTACATGATTAATGAAAGCAAGACACCTAGTATTCGAACCTTAGAATCAAGATTGAAATCAATCCTTCAATGCTCAGGGGCAGAACTTATAGTTTAAGAAGATTGAAGAACTTTTTAAAATTATTTCAAAACTTTGGACATGGTAGTAGGTACTTGATAACATGTCAACAATCACACTTCTATGCCTAGCCCTAATTTGGGCCCTATGGGACCCCATAAATAAGTGATTATACACTTGTAGATACTGCCATATTCCATACATATTACAAGACTAAGTTGAAAGTTCACAGTGTTGAGTGCTTCAAAGTTCGCAAATATTGACGTGACCAATTACGACTTACCAGTGACCAGAAAATTGAAATACAGATTACAATTTACAATTTACATGGATTATGATTCACATAACTTATAAGCTATAGTACATAAAAGATAGTCCATATTACATACTTGAATACTTGAAAGTTGAGTCATGACTCATGACACATGCACAATGCGCGCAACACATCACAGTCTTAGACATAAAAAAACTTCCAAATATTATAAATAGTAGAGTTATAAACTGTACAGTGTAGTGACCACTGACAAAAAACAAATTACAATTCGAGTCAAAAGTTTGAACTTTAAAGTAAAAGCATAAATAATAAGAGTTTCAAGTGTAGCCTTGAAGCTCAAGCTTTAGGCCTCATAACTATGCTAAATGCTGAGTGCTCTAGCTTTTGACTGCCCGCCGCCTCAGAAGCTGTCGTCGTGGAGGCATTGGCATGGCCTCAAGGTCATCCTCCCCATCATGAGGCTTACTCTCATCGTCATCCTCATCCTCACCCTTGGCAGTAAATTTCTCATCTAAATTAGAGGGACTCTTAGAAGTATCTGAGTCGCCAACGACATGGCTTTGGACCCTCTCCTGTCCTCTTGTTCCTACATGATGTAGCAGCTCGAGTAGTAGGCCTTGTGCAATGCACACAAGGAATCAGGATTTATGATGATTGGACAAGGATTAGAAGCTTTTAACTTTCAAATTACAACTTACAATCCACAAAATATCAATATAAAGCAGTGAATTGGGAATCAAGAATCAAGGTTCAAACTACTAAGTTACAAGTCACAACTTCAACTTACTACTTACCAACTCATTAACCTACTTAAAAGTTCATAGTAAATACTAAATACTAAATACTTATTAGTAACTCAGACTTCAATACATAGATGAATCATGATAGTACTAAGTAGTGACTACTAAGTACTAGCTTGTAATTACTAGGTACATGCTTGAATACATTCAGGTCATCCATGAGTGCATCTTGATCCCTAGGATCAGGATAGACAGAGGAGACGTAGGAATGCCATCCCTGCCTGAGCTCTCGATCATGGAATTGATCCTCCCTCCTCCATAGTGGATGAAGTAGGGTAGCCACGGCCTGTAGAGGCTGATGGAAACAGGTCCCTCATTTCCTCCAGCCCGTAAACACCGAACATTTAAGAACCCAAATTCCAATTTCCGATCATCAAAATCGAAATTTGACAAATTACAATGAATTGAATGAAGAATCAACTTTTAACGTAGTAATATACCTGTCAGCATCTATACCAGTGCAACTCTGAAGCTGCTCTCCCAGCCTATCCATGAACTCATAGAGAAGGCCTAAAGTGCTACTGTCTCTATTAGTAAGGCGCAACACACTATAGATAGGCTGCATTGATGTGACAATGGCTTGTGCATCATCCTAAAACGCAGATGAAAGCACAACCGTCTCAAATCTCCTGGACTTGGCCTCTCGTGATGGGCCCACTCTGCCCAATGGTCTGAAAAAACCATTTGCCTCAGGCTTGCGTGCACTTTTATGAGCCGCTCCAAAACAAGGAACATAAAGGCAAACCTGGAATGAAATAAGAATGGTAATTGGTCATTGGCAATAGGCCATAGCACAATTCAATTTGTACCAGACATGAAGCTTCAACAAAATTGCAAATTAAAATATCATATAGCGGCCACCGGCTAGCCACACAATATTATAAAGTTAGAACTTAAAAGAATGTAAAAGCATTTCAAGAATTGAAAATTGGCTGGTAGTTAATAGATACCTAGTGGGGCAGGCCTCAAGAGCTCCAAGCTGGAATGGGACTTGAACATGCTTAGGACCCTCTTGTCTCTTGGTGACAAATCTCACCAAGAATCGTGCCATGCTTTCAACTACTGACCTAGGGCATGTCTACAACCGCACGAGCTTCCCCATTGCAACACAATTGGATGCGTTGTCCCTGACAACCTATACATCAGAATTCCGACAAAGGCTGAATCATAACTCATTAACATTGAGCATTCTGCAAAGTTCAAGTCACAACGAACTTCGAAATTCATAAAAAATGTACATGGCAAATGCAAATTGCAATGTTCAGTGTAACTTCAATGTTGAATGTGCCTTATAGACTAAAGTGCATACCTGGACAACATTTTCTTTTCCAACTTCATCAATGGTCTGTGAGGGGTACTCAAACAATCTATGCCAAGCCTGCCTCCGACGTATCAATGGACTTCAGAAACATGGTGCCCATGCAAGAAGACACCAATATATTCACAATATGGTGCCCCATTCGGCAACAGGCACCTTGGAACTTGGGCACTCCATCTAACACCTCTGACTCTATATGACATGTTATAGGCCTAGAAATACTATTTTACATGGTCTTCTATTTTGGCCCTAATTTTTGAATTTCACCTTCCCTCCAAATCAATATCAAAGGAGGTAGGATTTGTCCACTCTAAATAGCGACTAAGGATAGTCACTTCGTAGTTTTGATTTTTGAGTGTTGAGCTTCTTGTAGGGGAGTTGTACTATTTTGGAGATTTTAGTTGGAGTGCCTGAGCTATCGGTAGCCATTGATATTCATACAAATTCCTTAGTTGGAGAATGCTATGTGAATGACTTTTGTTGTTTCATACCATCAGCACCTGTGAATGTGTTCATAGCTGCCCTGATATTCCCCATACAATTCAGATTTCTGCAGCTAGTGGATGTGGAAGCTAGCAAGTTTAGTATAATGAAAGCATGCTCCTCCAATCAAATTCATGATGCTTTTGAGGCCTTGCTAGGAGGTAGTGCAGAGCAGAATAAGATGGCCAGAATTTGGTGCTTCCCTGCAGAAGCTTCTATTCACACTTCGACCTTTAGCTCTTTATTTTCTCTAACACGTCATTCTTGCTTTTTTTCGAATGAATAATGCCCAGATCTATTCACGCATCTTCTACAAGATTGGACTCCCTTTGAAGTGAACCTTGTGTCTTTTATATTGAACAGCCCGATTGTATATGATACCCTATGTAAAGTTCTTTTGTATCACATGGTTTGACATAAAAATTTGAATCCTATGATCACTTTCCATAACAAAGTTGAAGTCTCACTTTTGAGCTAAGATAGAGATTTAGTACTACAAGCGACAAAGAAACTCATGCAAAAGCATTTACTACATATGAATTTAGGTCATAGTTTTTCCATTGACTTGAAATCTTTGTTTACATGAAGGTAGCACAGTATATAAGTGATGTTATTCTTTCAAATTTATTGGAAGGACTAACTGTATTTCCCAATATTTTTCTTCTTATTAGTTTGTGCTGTTGTTTGTAATATATCTACCTAATCTCTTGGTGTAAGTCTCAATTGAACATAGTTTTGGTCTCTTGCAGGTTGATCCCAACACGGGAGTATCAATGTATGAATCTGACGATATTATCAAGTACCTAGTTGACAAATACGGTGTGCTTCTCTCAAAACCTTTTGAAGTTAATTACCCATTGTAAGTTTTTTTGAGACACATCCTAAATAAGAATGTGAACCCTTCAGCACCCTTGCTTGTCAACATCATTTTCTTAATCTAAAAATTGACTCTTTAGAGGCGGATCTGGTTTAGTCAAAATGAATGGTGGAATTACCTTTTAGAACACTGACATATAAATGGGAAATGAGGCAGCATAAACTGATACCTACAAGAATAGCTAAGAGACATCACATCAGATCATAGCCATAGCTCTACAAGCAATGGACGACAGAAACCTAATTAGGACATAAGATAATGATCGATATCAGAAGGTCGCAAAATGAATGACAATGTCTCCTACAGATACTCATAGAGAAGTCCTAAAAGGAAGCTTCTAGAGGATAAGATAATAGTAGCTAAGCTAATCAAGTAAGATAAGGAGGGAAAATAGTGCCCACTTCATAATCATATAGGCAAGTAGCAAATAAGTTAATAAATCGGGCATAGGCCAGTACATGAATAAAAAGGGCCCAAGTCCTACTTATGTAATGTGCATAAAGTAAACTAATAAAGGTAGGACATGACGAATGTAATAAACCAAGTCCATAACTCTCCCCTACTAAAAACATGGCCCCCAAAAGGAAAGTGCAATTCCACTACGGAAGAGGACTTTACATGGTGCAAGATAATCATGTAGCAGATGGTCTAGGTGGATTAGTAATTGAAGCAGATGTAGAGGGTTGAACAAGAGCACGAGCTTGATTTGCAAGCAATAGAGTATAATAAAAGACATGAATTGGTTTTGAAGTGGCCTCCTCAATAGACATGGCCCTGAACAAACTGATCTTGTGCAAAGTGAAGCTGAAGGTAAACCATATCACCAATCTGAAACTGAACATGGCAACAATGGTGGTCTACGACTATTTGATAACACTACTGAACGTGCTGTAAGTGTGCACTTTCCCAAGCATTATGAAGCAATCATAATAGTTGCATCATCAGGTGAAAGTGGAACACCTGATAAAGCAGGAGAGTAACCATGAGCAAGCAAGAAAGGAGAGACATTAGTGCTGGAACTAACAGAGCTCTTTTAACTATACTTTGCCAAAAATAAATGCTGATCCCAATCCTTTCCAAAAGGCGAGAGAAAGTGTCGACGATTATTTTCAAGGACTTGGTTAAGGACCTGGGGTTGGCCATCAATTGTAGAATGGTAAGCAGTGCCATGACTAACCAAACCTCCAAAATGCGTATAAGTTGTAGAATATAGAGTGGGGAAAACATGTAGCCAAAAACTCTAACAAGTATAATTGGCACATTGCTTTGCTTTATTAGTGCTGTAAATTTGCTTTGAGAACCGGTCAACCACCACCATAGATGAGATTGCAGTAGTATTCTCACGTATTTTCAAAGCCTACATCTCTACCACCATCATGTGATGTCAACCACCATATTGATTTGCTTCCTAGTGCCACTCCTCGCTCTCCTTAAAGGATGTCTAGAGTCGAGTATTAGACCAAATGCACAAGCTGACCATTCAGAACCAGTACCCGATTCCTCCCATGGACAACGTCTTTGATCAGCTTGGTCCCACCAAAATCTTTTTCAAAGTTGACCTTTATTTCTAGTATCACAATATTAGGATGCACCCCTCTGATGAGTATAAGATTGTCTTTTGTACTCACCTTGGTCTTTATAACTTTCGTGTCCTTCCCTTTGGTGTTACTAATAACTGCTCAAAAGGGAGTGAGTGCTGCCAGTGTCTACCAAGGCAATAAACTCATGCCCAATAATGCATCAAATCTTCTATTTTCAAATCAGGACTAGAAAATGCAGAAGTTTGTAAATTCTAAGTGCAAAATAGTTGCAAAATTCTTGATCAAATTACGAAATGATCTTCAGTACCTTGCCAATGCTAAGATATATCACAACAATCTTGTTAGTAGCGCATTGTACTGGAAGTACTATCATTTGTTTGATAGTGAATGTAAAACATATATAAGAACACTCATTAATAAAGAGTTCATGATATCTACTTGGATTGGTAAATAATGACCAAGCATGGGTTCTAGCCTAAGGTTAGGAAAGGGATTGGTAGATAGCTATTGATAGGACTATGATATGTCTTTCTGTGCCCAGCTATTATGTGTTTTGTGTATTTGGGTGACATGCACATAGGAGAGTGTTTTCCAATAACCTATATATTACGATAAGAAATTGGCACTCCAATCAATTTTCTAGATTGTGTTGGATAGTGTACACATGCTATGCCAAGAGAACTTTCTGCCATGTGCTTGCTAGGACTAGTGATAGAGTTGTGCATCTTAGGATTGGTGTTGATACTAGTCCTATGGATGCCAATATCTCAAAAGCCTTGATCATAGCTCAAGGATGGATAGTATTGATAGCTCCATGGTTTGGGTTCAATATAAACAGATTCGATGATTGGGTGGTGTTACGTACCCATAAGGGCACGCAACAGGAAACTTGAGGTGATGGTCTCATTTATGGGCATTGGGACGGAACGTTGATCTGGAGCTTTAGGTCTTTTGGGTGTCACGTGTCAATACATTATTGGCACGAGGTGACTCTTTGTTATGGACCCGCGTCAGTGCACAACTGTCGCACGTTGATGGTCATGTGTGACTCCTATGGTCGGAGATGACCCCACCTGGACTATGTATATAGAGGTGGATCTCCATGAGCTTCGCATTCATTCTCTCCTAGAGAATGAAGAGCTCTTCCATTGGTGGTCAGGTCAGGACGATTATCTAGGCCTCAGGATGTAGGTAGGCGAGGGTCGAGGGTAAGGTATGGTGGTATGGGACACCATGGCTTATCGGAGATCCAAGCTTGCTTGATGGTGGTCTATAGCTCTAGTGCATGGGGGAGAGGTGGCAGTTCCTCTATGGATGGTGGGCGGTAACGTAGCGTTCGTCACCTGTTTGTGCTTTAGCAATGAGCGGATCGACGATGGGGATTCTAACATTTGGTATCAAAGCCACCGATCATTGTGTATAAGGTGCATTCATTCTTACTTAAGTTTTTGGTTGGTTTAAGCTTTTGGTTGATGTTCTAGGAAGGCTTAGTTGTCTTCATTGAATCGAAATGAACAACTTTCCTTTTTGGTTCGTCTCAATCCAAGGTCGTTTGGACAGAAAACGAGCTATCTTTGCTATTTATGGTGGAAGTTTGTCGGTTTTCTGATTTTTTTATCGGTTGTAAAAATTTTCAGAAACTAATATTGTTTTTGGACCTTGGTTTGAGAGACAGAATCGTAAAGAAATCATGTAAAATTTTATCTTTTTTTTTTTCTGACATTAAAATTTTTCTTGGTTTTCCTTGATTTTGTGAAAGCCAGACTAACTGTCCGTACAGTCGTACGGATCTGTACGGACAACCGTAAAGTAAAAAAATAAAAAAATAAAAATCTCGCCTGCGGCCAAGCGCCCCCGTGCGCGGGCGCGTGTCTGGCCGATTGGTGGGGTTGTACTGTACACGGGCTTGCTGCAGGCACAACAACGCCGCCCAGGAGGAGGGAAGGGATGGAATTAATTCCCTCCCTTTTGAATCAACATTGCTTTTTGATAGTACTTCTAAAAGTACTATATGGTTGTGGTGTTATCAGATGCCTTGCATGAAAACAAGAGCGACTTCAAGCTCTTTAAACTTCGTGAAATTTTCTTTGAACATAAGTTCAAAGTTAAGAAACTTCTATTGTACTTCTAAAAGTACATACTAAACTTTGTTAACATAAAATACAAAGTTTTTTTTAAACAAGACTTTTCTTAAAGCAAACTTAACTTGCAAAGTTGCAAAGTTTGTTTTACAAAGTTTGTTAACTTCTAAGCTTAAAAAGCTATCTTAAAAGAATAGCTTTGCTTGTAATTTTACAAAGACATAGCCTGTACTTGTAGGCTGTACCTGCTGCAAGTACAGACTTGTGTGGCCTTGTTCTCCTCTTCCTTAGCCTCTTCTTTGGCCTCTTTCATCCTCCTTGCAAATTTCCACCTGCTCATACAAAAACATTTGCAATCTAATCATCCTCACCACCTTTTGGATTGTTGATGAAGAGATCTTGCTTTATGATCTTGCTTGTTAGATCAAGTTTTTTGACATTTCCTCAATGATCGGTGGAATAGCCATTTTTCCATGCACGACCTGCCCGATAGTACAAAGATCGCTTTTACCCTCGTGTTTTGACGCGGTCAGGTGTTTACTCGGTGGCAAGATCTGAAGGAAAGGGCTGGTGCCCCTTCCACATGGGATGCCTTCCAGGTTGCCTTTAGAACGACTTTCCTACCGGTCTTGGATGATTTTGAGCATTGGCGGCGTTTTGCCAACGTGCAGATGGGTAGTAAGCCATTAGATGCCTACATCTAGGAGTTCCAGGAGATTTTGCCCCGATTCACCTAGCGAATCGATTCTATTTTATTAAAATTACATTTCATTTTGGGGCTTTCAAAAGAATTTCAACTAGAAGGGCGGCGTAACCAACCGCAGACTATCGAGGATGCAGTTGGCTTTGCGAAAATCTTCGATGACACAATTCGTGATGTGAAATCCTTTTTGGGCTTCACATGATTTTTACACAGGCTCATTTTAGACTATGCTTTAATAGCATTGCCCTTAACAAACGTTCTTAAGGGGGTGAAGAAAAAATGTAGCCGCAAAAGAAGTCCTTTTGATAACATGGACTAATGAAATGAATGAGAGTTTTGAGACTCTCAAGCATTGGGTTTCCACGGCTCCAATTTTACACATTGTCAATCCTAACCGACCCTTCGTGGTTGATACCGATGTTAGCGACGTTGTAGGAGCGGTCCTTTATCAAGATTGTAGACCAGTTGCTTTTGAAAGCAAGAAGCTGGACTTTTTGTAGTCATTCATGCGTGAAAAATCAGGAGGCATTATCTCTATGGTGCCAGATTTACGGTGATGATTGATCACCAGTCCCTTAAGTACATTTGTGATGCCAAGGACCTTCGTGGTCGTAAGGCTAGATGGTCGGAACGCATTCAGGAGTTTGTGTTCAACATTAGGGTAAAGGTACATTGTAGGGCAGTGGAGGGCAGCATAGCCAGGCTGGAAAACAGGCAACAGACGGGTAGCACTTGCAGGCTGGAAAACAGCTCAGGCAGCGCGGGCAGGAGCCTAGCAGCTGTCAAACGGGGGGGGAGAGAGAGAGAGAGAGAGAGAGAGAGAGAGAGAGAGAGAGAGAGAGAGAGAGGTGTTGCGTTGCGTTTCTTCAGATCCTGCAAAAGAATTCAGATTTGGACAGAAAAGAGCTCTGATACCATGTTATGAACAGATTCACAGATTTTGATATCAATGACGCATAAAAGATAGCAAACGCTGCCGGCACCTGTTCTATTAAGCACCATAATTCCAAAGGGAAGGCACAATGAATAGTCAATTTCTATAATGATACGGTTATGAATCGTGTTATTCTGCATGGTTGGTTAATTTTGTCTCCACAAAAAGGCTATTTTCAAAATACTCATCTCTCTAACGTGTCATGATCACTTAGGTTAAGTGTCACAACAATTCCGAAGGTATTCAATCTTTATGAAAATGTCCATTGGGGAGGAAGCAACATATAGGATTGCTATTTTGATAATGAAAATCATGAATCAACTCTTCTAGGAGTTTACCTTTTATGGATGTTTCTCTTGCAGGAGATGGAAAAGTACCTTTGATGCTCTCACTTGGTTTCTTTACTGTAAGACCTTTAAAATGCTTTTTTGCTTTGACACTAGCATGTTCTTATAAGTTTGGTGAAGGAACTCATCAGATGTCAATTTTTGGTTCTCGATTTATTAGCACCACAACCTTTAATAAGTTTTGACTAGAATGTTGAACGATCATAGGGTTATTTTTGGAGATAAGAACATCTCTTACTTTCATTCACATTTGGGATGCAGACATTAACAGCCGGCCTTGCCATGATTGGCCGTGCAGGAAAGGCAAGCATCCTAACTTTATTTCCATCTCTCATTTTTTACACGTTTGGACTTATGTGACCGAATCATCTATTTACTCATATTCTTGAGCACCCTAGGAAGTTTTGCTAAGTGTTGGTGGATGGTAGTCATCATAAGTTTCAATATTGCTTTAGTTAAGGACTCAAATCACAGATCGAATGAAAAGCAGTCACAATAGACACAATGAAGTAGCTCATGCAGTTTCTGTTCCTGAGAACCAGTAGAATTCAAAGCCAGAGCCCTAACAAAGCAATAGCATCTTTTCACGACTAAGAAACATTCCCAATATTGCTTTAGTTAAGGACTCAAATCACAGATCGAATGAAAAGCATTCACAATAGACACAATAAAGTAGCTCATGCAGTTTATGTTCCTGAGAACCAGTAGAATCCAAAGCCAGAGCCCTAACAAAGCAATAGCATCTTTTCACGACTTTGAAACATTCCCAAGACTTCTGATAAGTTATAACTCACATAAAGCGGCAATGTGCTCATCAATATGCAAGTTTTAAAGGAACGTACATGTGGTTCTAGTACTTTTTCCCATTACTAAATTTTTTCCCGCTTACAAATAGTGACTACGTGAAAAATCTTAAGTTTTTACGTAGAGTTATTACATGGGTACTAGAGAGATGGAAATTTTATGCTATGTGACTATGTAATTTTTGATGCAAGCATTCTTCAAATCCAAGAGAGGCAATACATTGAACTTGGTTACATTGAGAAGATCTTTCTTAAATGCTAGGGCGTTGAAAGATATCCAAGAATGTATTTTGGAAATTTGAATTCTTAAATGTTTGTCTATGGTCTCTTTTTTGCAGGGTTCTACATACAAAAAATCACGACTCCCAGAAAAGCCCCTTGAGCTATGGGCATATGAGGTTGTTGTTCATGTTTAAACTTTAAAGATGCAAGCTTGTGTTTGATTAATGAATGATACTTACTACATGATTTTATTAGAATACTAATTGGTGCTAACTAAATATTCACTGTAAAAATCAATATTAACTTCTTGAAATTCTCATCGTCTATTATAGCCCCTAATCAATCATGCCAATATCTTTTGACTAAAATAGGTAACAATACTAAGTTACATGAAAATTTGAGACTCATGAAGAATCAAGTGAAAAGTTGGCTCTCTACAAAGGAGCTCAATCACACAAACATCCATTTGATACACCTTCGTCCATGAATAGATGATGAATATAAAGTGTAATTGTGAAGAATCACCTCAAGGACCAAAATTTAAGTCAACTTATGGACCATAGATGACTCTAAATCTACGGGACTTGAATCCCTCATTCTAAAATAGTGGAGGCCTCTTGACCACTAGTTCTTAGCAGTTGGGGTCAGTTCATGGGAAAATGTGGCAATTACATCTGGATTCTAATTTTACAATAATGTACCATTAGAAGGAGCATGAGCATCCCACACTAATAAATAAGGGAATTTTGATAGGCCACATAGTTTAATGCAAGCCCAAAGAGATTATGTTGAATTCGATACAAGAAGATGCCTTGTATTTATCTCTCACGTGAGAAAAGATCTATCACATCACCTAAAGTGGAGTATACGCTTGACATTATTTTGTGCATTTTCTATAGTAGTAATACGTTGTTGATACTTAGAATACGCGGGATTGTCAGCTACACAAGGTTCTTGTATCTCATTCTAATTTCCTTTTAGGATAATTTGTTCGTTAATTGGCTTTTCACTATATGGTTTTTGTTAGTTGGGAAAGAGTTGAAATTTTGACATTATACTTTGGCATGGAAAGCTAAGTTGCAAGTGGATCAACTTGTGGAATCAACAATCATCAGCACATTCAAATAATAGCATCACTAGCATATGGGATATAGCTTTTGTTCATGAAATGATTTTTTGCAAAAAAGATTTTTTTGTCCAATAGGTTTTGTTAGAATGGCCTCCTATAAAGAAACCTTGTTACTAAGTCCCCAACGAAGATAAAGACTCCATAAGCATATTTGATAAATGAGGCCTGAAGGAAATAAACGCTCTTGCTCTCCCTTGTTCAATCAGAAGGTTGCCTATGTGTTCTCTCTATCTCATTGACTAACTGGAAAATCTTGGCTTATAGATCTATGAGATTTTCAGTAGGCTCAAGTGACATTTAGTTTCTATGAAATTATGTTCTATTTCAAATTGAAAGGAGAATGTAAAACGTAGGCTTGATTTCAAGAAAAATCTTCTTTATATAATCTTTGCTTGAGAAACAAGAATGAATTTTCTCCTATAGGACATACCAATTAGGCAATGTCTTGCTAAAATGCTTTGTTCTTACTAGATAATCCTTGGAATTATTAGTATGCAAAGTGTAGGGGAAAGAGGACAATGGAAATAAGTGGGAAAATGCTATAGTTTTCCTTTGATGTGAAAATTGAAATGTTTTTTTGCTAATGAATTATTAGTTAGAATGTTCACTATAAAGCATGTTTGACACTTATGAGGCAAAATGGAGTTGTGTTTACCAATAGACTATTTCATAAGCCAAACTGATGTAATAAAGTCGACAAATTGCATATGAGGATCTTGAAGGATTTTATATGCAATCGTATTGATATAGCAATGAGTGCTACAAGAATGAAGAATAATATCTTGAGGATGATATTGATGCAGATAGGAGTTAGGGCATGCAGAATAAGGTGAGGGATATCGTTGTACCAGAAATCATATGACAATAGCAAATTATTTGGTTGTGTGGATCAAGAGATGCATGGATAGAATTGTTCATAGAGTTGGAGAGTTTGCTGCTAGTTTCCATCTAGCGTATTGTGCATAGGAACAAATGAAGGCACACCCCCGTGAGGTTCCCACAATCATTCCTTGAGGCCCCTGACTCTTGACAATCAGATTGTAAGCTACTAAGTGAATGTCTTTGCTTCCTATTTATACTCTACTAGAACTAGGGCCAAATCCCTTGTGGACAATGAAGGACAAATTGACATAAGCAGTTTTTTTGCCAAAAATAGTATGCCCCTCCATCAAAGGCTGAATAAATTTGGTCCTGCCAAGTGCAATGGTACATCCATACATGTCAAATGAGTATTTATTTCGATAACATATTGACATAAGCAGTTTTTTTGCCAAAAATAGTATGCCCCTCCATCAAAGGCTGAATAAATTTGGTCCTGCCAAGTGCAATGGTACATCCATACATGTCAAATGAGTGCTTATATCGATAACATAAGCTCTATAAGTATTAGTAAGTCTAGTGCTAGATTGTGTCTACTTGGACTTTGGTAAGCCATGCAAATGAAAAATTTCAGAAAGAGACAAATTTGCACATTACTCAGCTGATGACTGTTTAACTGTGGTGATAAAATGAGCACACTTAGCTAAAAAATTTGACCAAAGAATAAGAAAAACAAAGATGATGAAAATGTCTTATCGTTGTCTATTAAGGAAAACTACGCTGGAATGTCTCCTGAATTCGATAAAGACCTTCAACAAAGATGACTAAGACTCAGCAATGATGGAAGCACAATTTGATGAATTGGAGAGTATGCATAAGCAAGAATAATGATAAAGAAGATTATCTTGAAGATAATGTGTTAATTGCCATGTCATAGAAATTGGTATGTGCTGGAAAGATCTAGACAATCTTGAATAGTCATGAGAAGTCACCAACAAGGTAATAGTCAAATAATGTAGGGAGTTACGGACTAGAGTATCTGCAGCCTAGATGAATTTCCTTGGACTACTAAATGCCAAAAGTGTAAGAATGACTAATAGGAACCCGACGTTGTTGAGGAAGGGATGTAGTATGGGAAAGAACATATTGTAAAAATTGATGCTTTGCAAGTAGGTCAGATGTTGTGCCAAACGAGGAAGAGATGTAGTATGGGAAAGAGCATGTAAAAATTGAATGTTTGCAATTAGGTCAGATGTTATGCCAAAGAAATAACAACCTCATAATTAACTCATGGCCATCCCTATGGATCAAGCATTTACATGGACCTGACCCATTGAGATCAAGTGCATGTACTCATATTGGATCCTCCACACGGTCGTGTAGCTCAATCATCTTGTTGCCATTCCCTCTTATTAAGAAAGAAGAAAATGTCATCAGATAATCTGCATAAGAAGAACATATATCCACATCCAGTATCTTGTAGACGCTGGGGCCGAGGGCTTTTCAAAAAGCCAAAGACAAACGACGGATGGTTGATATTTTGGGATGGTCAAGTACAATTTATTGGGAGAACTCCATCTCAAAAAATGGCAGCATGATAGGGAGTGGGGATCATTGGGGTACATTGGGACACTTTGAGGCCCTAGCTATACTCTTTACAGGTGAGCTTTATAAACTATAATGGTACCATTCATCTTTTCCAATAGGTGGCCTACATGAATTCGTTGGGAGAGGAAAATCATTCTCAGGGACTTGTAACATTGGAGAGCAAGAATTGCCAATGGCTTCAGGCTTTAGATGGAAATCAATATATCTATAGGAGACTACATCAGTGGGAGATCATTGGTGAGGTGGGTTGTTTATACAAAGATTTCTTGGCCCTTACACAGGATAGTACAATGTGATGACCATTTGAGGTACATATGGGTGGATCTTACGAGGAGTTACGTTATTATGGATATGTGTTAATTGCAACTTGCTACATTTTCCCAAAGAAATCCTTTTTGTTGAGGATAAAGACACTTCCTTGGGTGCAGATTGATTGGAGAACATTTCTTAGAGAGAGAGAGAGAGAGAGAGAGAGAGAGAGAGAGAGAGACCTTTATTAATGTCTTTTCCATGCCATAAGGCATATAAGTACTTATCAAGTGTGGGGTTCAAGTAGGAGCGTATGAAACCATCTCCAAAACTATAAAAGAAAATGCATGTAATGTAAAAATAAGTTCAGGTACAGGTGATAAAGGAACAACATAGGTATGAATCTATGTATGATCGTAAAATTATGTCCATAAATAGTGGTGATTCTACTGCTGCTGCTATTGAAGAAGGAAGTAATACAAGTTGTAGTGGAGGTAAAGCTAGGATATGTTGTCGACGTCGAATTCGAGAGAGATCTGTCCTCAAGGTAGGACGAGAAGGTTTGGCTATAAGGTATCATTGGGAGGCGCACTGCCTCTGAGCTCTGCGGGGGGTCATGTCATCATCACCCTCAACATCCTCTGAATTTGGATCTAGCCATTGTCGCCATCTGGAAAAAAAGGAGGTGATATGGATCTAGAGTACTCTGATGCCAAGGATGAAGATCTTGTCGTAGTAACATCTTCCATACCATAAGTGCAACACAACATGAATCCTCATAAGTAACAAGTGAGCGTAGAGTGAATGGTGTGTAGGAAATAGAAGCCTAAGGATCCAGAATCTTAACTATTCAATCACACAAAGCATTCTCAAAAGAAAGAGAGAGATGGCTAGAAACCCTCTTGTAGAAACTCGTGGACAGCCAAGGAGAATAGTCAGTATTGCTTACAAAAGTGTCACATACAAATGGGACGCACACATATGTATAGTCCAAGATGACTATCTAACTTCATGACTATTGGCTATCCAACTACTTGACTATTGGCTGTCCAACTACTTGACTATTGACTATCCAACTTTCTATAAGTTACATAGAAAGAATAAGGTACCTCCAATATGTCAAGTTGGGGTACTTAATGTCACAATTAGGCCTAGTGGACCCATGAGTCCCTACCAAGTTAATTTCATACTAACTTAGCTAACTCTTAAGTTTAGTAGGCCTAATATAATAAATGACCATGGTTACACAACTCTCGACCTTTTGGGTCAAAGTAACCTATGGTAATGTAAGCAATTCCATTTATATTCCAAAATGGTGTATCTCTGAACAAACAATGATATCTCCCATGAATCTCATAACGGGATGGACAAATGAAGGTAAAGTGTTTGTCAGTCTCCACCTCACCTAGGGAACATAACTAGCAGATCCTATCCTCTCGTGGGGTACCCTGAATCCATCCAATCTCAACCTTACGCTGGTGTGAAGAGACACGGAACTGACCCAATATGAAATTGAGATCAAGTGATAACCCAAAACACAGGTAGTGTGGTAGAAGTGGAAATCCAGATACGGTTTTCCATAAAAAGGGAAGTCGATAGAAGTGGGATTTGACCCCCAACTGACCATGCCAAGCTCGGTCAAGGTAAGCTCTTTCATGGGTCCCCGAGGGAAGGACAATGATAGAGATGCCAAGTGTGCCAAAGAGACGGGAGGCCTTACAAAACCAAGCCAACTCATAGCCTAACTAGTAAGCGCTGAGATGAGATGAGGGTAGCCTATGCATATTTTTGCTCTGAAGCCTGGAACTCACTAACTCAGTAGATATATGTGATGAGCTGGAGTATGGCATCAAGGTACATGGGCAGGAGCGCAAACTTTGCAAGGATGATCTGATGTGGGATCGAGGGCTTAGCCTCGTATCATACATGAAAGGAAAATAATCTATAGTTGCAAGATATTGGCCCAATCAGATGAGGTAAGACAAGTGCACCATGCTGCTGCGCCATATAAGGCTATAAGGAAAACATTGATGTCAAATAGCCAACAGTTACTCGAGGCATCTCAAAAAGACTTACAGAAACTAAATCTCTCCAACTAGGCAAGGAAGCATGACCCTTCCCAAGCTTGGTAGAAGCTACATGTCTCATAATAAATATAGCACCAATAAAGAGTATGCCTAAGTAAGTGTAAGATGAAACAATCTCCAATGGCTGACTATCAAAACAAAGTTCTTGTCTTAGCATAAAGCTCCTGGAAGCGTTGAAGACCATTACTTTGGTCTTCATAATGTTAACCCCTAGGCCCCATCTAGAACAGAAGTCATGAAGACAATCAAATTGCCATTGTAGGCCATCCCTGTAAGGTGAAACTAGGAGCACATCATCGGCATAACAAAGGCTGGCGTTCAAGATGTCTCCAAGTCTGCATCCAGAGCCACACTGCTTAATAACCCTCTCTAGCTCGTCAACATATAATCCAAAAGGTGTGGGTGATAAGGAACACCCCAGCCTCATGATTTGCTTAGAAATACCTGTCACTCCAAAAACATACCAGTACTCTCTCATAGAGTGTCATCACAGCTAGAACTATGTCATAAAAAAACCAAGATCTCATATATGCTGGATAAGTAGGGAGCATGGGACAGAGTCGAAGGCTTTCTTGAAGTTAATGAAGCAACAATAAACTCGCTCTCTCTGGTGTTGAGTTTCCTCAATGATGGCTTTGAGCAATGTTTCATTGAAAGACACGTTTCATTCAATAAAACTCTGGTTTGAAAAGTCCGTTTCAAATGGACCGTTCGTAACGAATTTTAAAATTAAAGCAAAAAAAAAAAAAAAATCCTAACGTGTGTGTGAAAGTTTGGCACATAAAACTTTAATTAGAACTCAATAGGGAATAGTAGAATTATGAATACCTTGTGCATGTGCATTGTGTGATGTACCTCAATGTCTCATTGAGTCCTTAGTCATTCAGGTGTGTTGATTACTAATTGTTTATATTATCATTGTATAGAGCAAAAATCATTGTCTAGACACTTAAACAACACTTGGTTTTCCTTTAACAAAAGTCTAGGAATAAAAACAAGCAAAAACAAAATCCTAAACATGTTTCGCCGATTCTTTCCGGACAAAGTAAGAGCGCAAACGACGAGACTCATAAACAATGACACACTCAGACTGACGAAGAGGAGCGCCTAGACCAACAGAACTAGCATTAGTCTCAATAATAAACCTTTGATCAAACTGTGGCAAACACATAACAGCGGCCAAAACGATGGCATGACGTAAAGCATCAAAGCAGTCTGACACTCATTAGTCCAAACAAACTTATGAGACTTTTTTAACAAAGAATGAAGTGGGGCAGCCATAGTGGCGAAGTACTTAACAGGATGACGAAGATGGGTAGCCATACCTAAAAACATATGAACAGAATGAACATCAGTTGGAACACGCCAATCCTCAATAGCATGGACCTTCCGAGGATCAAGATGAATATGACATCACAAACAAGGAGTGAGTACGAAACACAATCTTATGCTCATCAGAAGGATGCATTTTAATCTGATGGTATCCAGAACGAAGGTCAATCTTGGAAAAGATAGAAGAAGTGCCAAGCTGATCAAAAAGGTCATCCACATGAGGAATAGGATACTAATTAATAGTAAGCGTGTTCAAGGCACGATAGTCAATGCAAAGGCATTTGGTCCCATCTTTTTTAGCAACAAGAAGAACAGGGGCACCAAAGGGACTATGACTAGGTACAATGAGGTCCTGACGTAAAAGAGAGGCAATATGGAGCTGAACCTCATCATGTAACTTTAGACATACGACATGGTGCACGAGAAGGTGGGGTGGCACCAGGAATAAGATCTATATGGTGGTTGACATCACGTAATGGTGGCAGAGACGTAGGTTCTGAAAAGACAATAGAATACCTATGCATAAGTCAAAAATCACCTAGGGAAGAGGACCCACAGATGGTGAAAGAGAAGCAGCAACTTATGTACTCTGAATGGAAAGAAGAGCTGCACCCTGAGCCTTTGGCAGGCTACGCATAAACTGCTTCCCGGTAACCAACTGATAGTCACCCTGGGAATCAATAACAGCAAGTGAATGATGTTGACCAGCATGAGTAAAGGAAAGTATCTGTTGAGATAGATCCACAGCAACAGTACCAAGTGAGGAGAACCGGTCTGCACCAAACATAATGTCCTAGCTCTCCAGAGGAATGATGTAGAATGATCATCCACAGATGGACGACCAGACAGAACGAATAAATCAGCTACTCAAATATATGCTTCGTGCATATGTCATTAAAAAAGCAAACAAGTTCAGAAGAGTATCTTCCAATATTAGATTTTGCTTCTAATAGTGCCAAACATTCAGCTACAGGATACAGCCCATTAGTAAAGCATCCAATATAGGCACTATTCACTATATCATTTATGAAATTGTCCATTTTTTATTTATATATGCTTAGAGGAAAGAAAAATTCCTCAAAATGAGTTAATTCTTAAGACAAGAAAAATTTATGACGTGAAAATAGCATGTATAGTTGAAGAGAGAGTGTGCAAAATTGTCAACTTCTACTTGACTAGTTTTGGCTATGTTAGACATTTTAGAGGCCAAACTCATAAATAAGCTTCATATGGTTTTTTCACACTTGTGAAATCAAAGTACATGACTATTTTTAGTTGGTTCCAAGTTCATTTGGTCACTTGACTTTGAAAGTCCTGCAATAACACTCATGCTAGATGCAATATGGGACTCCATTGCCTTTGTGGGGTTCTTGAGAATAAGGATATGTAGTAGGAGTTAGATTACTAATAGGCAAAGAAGAGGCGGAAAAAGAGGAAGAAGAGGAAGATAAAGGAGGCTAAGCAGAAGAAATAGAAGAAGAAGAGGGTGAAGGAGGAGGAGAGGAAGTGGGTGAAGGATGCTACTGCACAGCAGCACCAATAGTAGTAGTAGTAGCAAGATTTATTGGAGAGGGGGGGTCTTTTTGCGAGGATGTGCCATGGAGGAGGGTGCACAAAGGGGGAGAGAGAGAGAGAGAGAGAGAGAGAGAGAGAGAGAGAGAGAGAGAGAGATTCATTAATGTCTATTCATGCCAAGAGGCATATAAGACGAAAGATGTACACCAAGTGTGATAGAAACTAGATGGGTCAATGCCGTCAAAACAAGCTTACTATATTATCCAAATTATGAAACACAAAAATAAACACAAAAAGAGGGAGAGTTATAGGCCAGGATTATATGGTATTGACACCATTTGCATATTCAATTGGAACACTCTTCATTTCTCTTACTCCGTTCTAACTCAATTGAATCTACACTCTTAATATTAGCTTTTGGCTTGGTCTCAACAAAATGAATGTTATTATCTCTGTAGACGCATGATATACAACCGGACCGCCGCAAACGGATAACAATAATTATAAGAGAGGCATAATTAGCTTTTGGGTTGGTCTCAACAAAATGAATGTTATTATCTCTCTAGATCATGCATCTACATGTCTCCTTTGCTTCCATGTGCAGTCAATTTTCCTTGAAGATCGAGTTCATACGCCAAAGAACCAATTCTACAATCCTGAAAGGTCCACAATAACGTGTAGATAGCTTATAATGCTTCCCTGTACGTAACATCTTAGAATCCTTTGGAATCCTAAGATATACCCAATCATCAACTTTAAAATCTCTTGGAGATCTCTTAAGATCGGTATAGTGTGTAGCTCTATCCTGAGCACATCTCACCTAGACTCCAGTGAACTGAAGCATAAGACGAGAGTTTAATGTCCTTTTTGGTGCGTCAAGCTGTGTCCAACCCTTTGTTATGGTGCTAGGGGTTTTGTCCAAAAACTTTTTGGCTTCTCCAAGAGCATCTTGGGAGTCAAGAATGCCTCTTACACGAACATTGAGGGCCTTTTTCTCTCGCAACCGGCTCTCGATGAATATAGCAGAGATGAAAGATACTGGAGCACTGACATGGGTTTCTAATGACGTCTACCCATGAAACATCCTTATGTTGCTGTTCTTCACTTTCCTGGACTGTTTGTGGGGGAATCCTGTCTTAAGCCTTGGTGACCTCTTTCTTATAATCTACTATGGAGGATTCAGGTCATTGAATACGTGAAAGCAGCTGCTGGGTAGTCGCTTCCTGAGAATCAATCACCATCTTATGATATTGCATTATTGTGTATATCTTATTTGTGTGTTCACACAATAGAGCGATCAGATGAGTCAGATCTTTCGTTGGAGTAGATAGAAACATCGATTCTTGATAGGGGGTTAAGGGAAGAGCAATACTGGGCTCACTATTAGACATAGCAGGAGATATAGGGATGGCATGAGGCAGATCAAATCGAGCAGGCGTAGCTAGAGGTGTAGAAGGCGTTGAGGCTGAAGTGCTGGAATCTGAAGATGGTGTGGTTGGAGGTACTGCCTGTGATTCTGCAAGTGAGCAAGGAGTGAACCCCCCCCCTGCTGCATTTTTTTTATTCTTGTCCATTTCTACGATCTGCAAAGAAGCAGGGAGCAATACCTGGCCACAATCAGATTCTACAGACAGTCAGCAATGAATGAAAGCAACCACTGCTAACTAAGTCAGCAGGAAGCCCCTAGCATCTCTCCAAAAAGCGTTTGATCGTGGCAGGAAGCCATCATTGGCATAGTAGCAGGGTGTGGGCAGCAATGGAGGGCACCATCAGACAGGGAGTCAGCAGCGCCATCAGCGGACCAGCGCCATGAGAAAGAAAGAAAGAAAGCTTTATTAACGTCTTTTCCATGCCGAAAGGCGTATAAGACGAGCAAGTACATCAGATAAGATGGAAACAAGATGGATCAGTGCCGTCAAAAACAAACAAACTAAAACCAAACTAACTAAGAAGAGAGTGATATAACCAGGATTATATGGTACGTGTACCATTTACATGCTCAACTGGACATCTCTTCATTTCTCTAATTCAAATTCTATCTCAGAATTAAGACTCTCATTAACTATAGGCTTACAATCCACAAATCTGATAATGCCGTCACGATAGATAAGCCGTTTGCCAGTTGATAGAGCTTCTTGTCTTGCTTTCTTACGTTCTTGGACTTGGATGAAAGTAAGATCTTCATCCAAATAGATTTTGGTATCACGCAATTTAGATCGTTTCCCTAAAACTTCGCGCCGGTGAGACACTGACGTGAAGCAGATGACAAGAGTATCTGGGTCCTTCTTAGGTCACCAAGCAGTTTCCATACCTTTGCTATGGTGCTGAAGATTTTCTTCCAAAAACTTTTCAGCTTCTTCAACAGCATTTTGGGAGTTCGGGATACCTCTAACACGGACATTGAGAGCTTTGTGTTCTCGCAGACGGCCCTCGTTGAACGTGGCTGAGATAAACGAAGGTGATGGCGAAAGTGGAGAGAGAGCTGTAGATGAACCTTTAAGTACATCTGCCCATGATTGGACAGCCGTATGGTGCTGTTCCACCTGATTTTCGAGCTGCTGAATCTTTTCTGAAGTAGCGATTTGGGAAGAATTTTCACTTTGATATTTGCAACTTCCTTCTTGAGTGCTTCAATGGAAGTGTCTAGCTTCTGAAGGTGCGATTGCACAGCGAGAAGTAGAGAATCATGGGAAGCAAGTTTCTCTCTATGATTGTTAAGGTATTCAAATAGACGGAGTTGATCTTCACAAAGAAGATGGACTAAGGTATATGTGGGGAGAGAAGCAGGTGCTTCTGGAGTGTCTGGAGTGTTTGGAGTCAAGGGAATAGCTACATTAGTTTCATTGTTGGTAATAGGATTTGATGGAGAGATAGGAATTGCAACGGGCATAGAAGTAGAAGGGGAAGTTGGATCTGTTTGTGAGGCCGAGGCAACGATGAAAACAGAAGATGGATCAGGAATAACCCCTTTTCGACGAGGCATTTTGCAGATCTGAAGGATAGGCAAGCAAGGATGGTTAGCTAGGCACCATCAGCGATGAACAAGCTCAAAGAGGAAGGGCGATGGAGGGCGCTAGCAGCCGCGATGGAGGGGAAGGAGCAGGTGCCAGCAGCAACATGGATCAGGCAGCGCGATGGAGCTGCGCCAGCAGCCGCGATGGAGAGGGCGCCAGCCGCGATGGAGAGAGAGAGAGAGAGAGAGAGAGAGAGAGAGAGAGAGAGAGAGATGGAGAGAGATGATAAAATATCTGATGAATTGTGACCAATATACCAGACTACTATATATTGTTCTATACGTGCTGACAAGCTGAAAAATCTACTTCTGAGCATCCCATTAAGTACATGTTAAATGTGAATTTTCTACATTAGGCATAAAGAGGTTTGCTGATCTAGGTTAAGGCTTCTGCTTTTAAAGTTCGCTTTGCTTTTTGAAGAGGTGTTAAGGATCTATCTGGACTGGAGAGGGCTATTTTCCAGAACTTGCTGGCAGCACTCGCTTTCATTTCTTGTTTCAGTCTGAGGAAGAATTTTCTTCTCATTGTCAACTTGAACACAAGCAATTTGCTGGTTTTCTTTGAGAACATTTGAGTCTGTAAAACCATCTTCGGTTGACACAAACCACTTTGCAGCCATCACCATACTGTAAGATTGTTCGGGAGGTCTTGGTGGAGCTTGAATTGCCTCATCTGTACCACAGGTCAGTACCTGCTGTTTTCATGCTGTCAAAATCAACATAAGACATGTGGGGAACATTTTTTACTTTTTTCATCAAGCTCTAGTATACTATCATCCAGTATTTTTTAATAAGATTAAGTTCATGAAAGGAGCAGCATAAAATTACAGCATGAATGAAGATGCTTTTGTGAGAAACCTAGCTCAAAGTGCTTAGCAGCTGAACAAAAAGCTGAGATAATGTTTTTTCAGAGTACTATCTTTTATGTTTTTTTGTTCAATTTGGTAGAGCAACTTTTAAGCCAGCTACATTAATATTTAGGAATCAGGATGCAATATATTTGGTGTACAGGATAAATTAGTAAAATTTGGAAACTTTTGTATGTCTACATGTTGCACCCCTGCCATTTGCATTGTTCCTCAGGAAAATTATTAGTATTTATTGCTAGCTGTCTAAATAACGTTCTTAGGCTGAAAGGGAGTACTTTGTTATCCCAATAAAGGTTGTAAACTTTCACTTTTAGGACTTATTGTTAGACTTCTCTCAAAACTATAGTTTCAGAATAAACTTCTCCTTGTATGTCTGCTGTTTGGGCTGAAACTTCTGATATGTTTATGTATAGTTTTGATTTTAGACTTCCAATGAAGAAGGTCTTGATATGGTGTCTTCTGAGTGGAAAACTGGTAGAGAACATCAATTGAGCAAAGTTTGATTTATGAATTTGTAAGTTATAGAGAAAAAGTAAGGCTAGAGTTTGCATCATGGATGATTAGTTGATCGATAGAGACTCTTGATATCAAACCTGTTTGCCAATCTTGAAATTCAAGCTGTTTTCATTCAAACTTCATCTTTTCTCTCATAAATTGGGCACTATCAACATCGTCTGATGTTGAAACCTTTTCGTACAACTTAGAAATGTACAAAAGAAAGCTCTAAGGATGTTCATGTCCTACTTACATGAAAGTTTTTTCTCTTTTTTCATTGATGATATGCGTAATTATTGCTGATCGTGGATTATGTAGTACTGCTCGTGGAAGTCCTAAACGAGACCAGTTAGTTCAACGCACTGGCATCTTTCAGGTTTTTTCCACCTGTTTCAAAATGTGGTATTTCTGTTGGTAAACAAATTCTAACTAAAAATCTCATAGCTTCTAGTAGCTCTTCTGCTTGCTCTAGTGCAGCAGACCTTGACATTATTACTGCTTGATTTTTAATTTCTGCCATCTTTAATTGAAAACTTTTAGTATAGATGCTGCTTTGATTGCTTGGCAAGAAATTATGATCTGTTATAAGTAAAAATTGCAAATTGTATTTTTCCATTATGACACTTGAGTAAAGGTTTGGTTTTTTCACCTGCAAGTGAAAAAACCAAACCTTTCTTAAACAGTTAACCACACCTGCGCATGTATCTGGGAGTGAAAGTCAGCATCAGTCCAATTTTGGGGGGTTTGGCATTTAGTCCAAGGCTAATGTTGGCTTCTTATGCAGGCACCTTACTTGGAAGATCCAAACACAGGGATCAAAATGTTTGAAAGTGCAGAGATCATAGACTATCTCAGAAACACATATGCTCTTGCCTAATTTCTGCTTTTTTGGTGGTTGATAAATTACTCTTAGTCTGTTGGAGATAAGTGTGTGAAAGCGATTGTAAGAGATTTATAGGTAAGATGTATTGGGTTCTTATACAGTTCTCAGCTGAATCCAACTGGGAAAGCCAATGGAGTACATGGAGGCAATAAGCTGAGCAAGCTTCAAGTGTCTTTGCCAGTCCAGCTGAGTTCCACTCGAAGTTGAGTTGTTGGGATGCATGATCTCAAAATTACCAACACTTAAACATTCATTTTGGAGAATGTAGCCTTTATGTGAATTGAATGTGACAATTTCAATATTTGATGTTTAGTACATCACATGTTTAGTAGATGAATGAACTAGATTTTGCATTTTGATTGTGATTTCATGGTTTCAAAACTAAAAAGCGATGTTTTGTGATTTTGATGCACTTGCGACCAGATATTTGTGTCAGAAAAGCATAGTTCAATACCAATAATTGATGTGATAACGAACTCAACTACAACACCAAACTCACGGTTAATTTTTACTGCCAAAAATCCTCTTATACTAATGTTACTAGGTTGCCTTTAGCATCTCTTAGGATTCCCTCTAGATTTTTACTTGCACATATTTTGCCATTGTAGATGTAATGTGGATAAATTGTGTCATTCATTATGCAACATGTCCTCAGAATACAAAGTATTTTTTAATCCGCTCAAGTGGGGGAACATGATGGGTTGAAAATTTCAGATAGATAGAAATCCAATTCCTAGTGGACTTCATCACCTGCTTATGGAATGTTTCTGTTATGGCTGCAACCTTATGGATTCCTTTAAATATCTTATATTCATGCAAATTGTAACCAGTTGGACTGCTTAACACAACATCCGCATGTGGAACATTTAATTTTTTTTGCAAAGAGGTAAAAATTGGGATAGGGGAGAATGGAGAAAAGGAGGGTGAGAGAAGGAGCTCATTGAGGTGTGTGTGTGTGTGTGTGTGTGTGTGTGTGTGTGTGTGCGAGAGAGAGAGAGAGAGAGAGAGAGAGAGAGAGAGAGAGAGAGAGAGAGAGATGATCATGAAAAGGGTAGGGAGGCATTGCAAAAATTCAAAGGATTTCATTGATGGTACTTGTTATCGGTTTGGAAATCGACAGTAAGTTTATCCATATGAGATTGTTGAGCTTTTTGCCAGGTTTCCATTTGATGTAGAAGTTCAGAAGACTGAGCAATATTATCAGACTTCGGGTGATTAGGACGGTCTGGATTCTTAGATTTTTTTTCACAATGGTCAAAGTCATCGTCGGAACCTTCGTCTTCTTCACAGATAGCATCGGTCAACGACAACGGCGCCAATGTTGGAAGTATTTCTAGTTCGTGCGGTGGCTAGATCTACTTACGGGTGTAGTATAGGGATGTAGAGATTTGTCCACTTTTTAAGTTTCTACAACAAGCTTCAACGGAAATATGAAAATAAAACAATGATGACGCACTAAGACTTACCCAACTAGTGCCCGAAACAGAAATGAAATTAACTGAGATGACAAAATACAAAACCTTACTAAGGCTTACCCAACTAGCAAGGTGATTAGACTAAATCCTAGATTAACACCCAAAGGGTAATAAAATGAGATTGTGGCAAATACTAAGCAAATAAGCAATAATGAACATGCCACAATAAAACCAATGAAAAGGAGGCAAGAGGAGGCTCGAGCACCTTTCCTCAAGCTATGCACCTTTCCAAAGGAAACACAAATGAAATAGAATGATAATTTTTTAAAATAGAGAGCAAGATAGCTTAATCTCAAAAGTGTTGTTTACAATGCAAATACCTCTCCTTTTATGGCAAGGAGGGTCTTCCATAAGTATCTACTAACTTATGGGACTAATCTATTTCTAGCCTTTCTAAAACTTTTAACTTAGGATTTAGAACTTCAAATTTCTTAACTTAGAAAAACTTAAGATAAAATATTTCTAATCTTAAGTTTCCTAAGTCTAAGTTCTAAATCTAAGTTTAAGCTTTTTTATTATTATTTAAGCTTCTACTCATGGACTTACAAAACACATGCCATGGTTGAAGTTTATTGACAGATACTCATACATGGTCTTACAAAACACATGCCACGGAGTTTTATTTTTTTCATTTTGTATTTTCTCTGTGTTAGCACAGTTGCTAACATCATCAGTTACTCATAGACACTTTAGAGTACATTGCATCCGCTATTGTTTTGTACTTGAATCATTTGATTTGTTCATGCTACTTACCAAATCAATTATAGCTTTTTATTGCGTTCAATATTATGTCAGAATGTATTCATGCTTCTTTATAGTTATTTGTATATGATAAATATCTTGTTGTTTAGTCTGAATTGTCAAATGTGTTGAACAGTGGAATTAAACTATCGAGTCGAGTCGAGTCGAACTGTTGAATGCTTCGATCAATATTCTATACATCACTTACACTCTGTAATTGTTTGTTAGATGTAGTCATACATTAGAAGAAGGATATTTTTGCAGAGCTTGATAGTGTATCTATTGAATGTGACTTATCTACTATTTTTAATATGTGGTATTAAATTTCAGTATCAGATAATTGATTTTCAATTATAGCGTTGCATGGTATCAGTTCATTCTTAAGTCATCGATTCATTGACAAACTAACTTTCAGATGGATTTTCAGAAAAAACCAGTCTCATTGCAGATAAACTGAATGGATCCAATTACTATTTGTGAAAATTTAAGATAAAAATCTTGCTAAAGGCCAACGAGTTATGGGATGTTGTCACATGTATCAAATTGAAGCTTGAAGATGACACAATCAACTCCAAATGAAAATCAAAGGATGGAAAACCTTTTGCACTTATCATTCTCAATATATCATACACTCAGACTGGTCATGTATCTAAAGCTCAAACTTCGAAAAAAAATATGGGACATCCTAAGCACACTATATAATGTGAGAGACGTGACCTCCAAATTGCATCTCAAAAGGAAATTCTTGTCACTCGAGATGTCGAATGGTGATTCACTTCATAATTAATTAGTTTAAAAATCTCTTGTAGCAGATGGTAGCTATTGGATCAATCATCCATATTCAAGACACAATCATGACATGCTATCGAGCTTGCCTTCTACATACGAAAATTGGGCGATGATCATGACAACACACTCATATCTAACTCTCACTAGAGTTATCACTATGTTGATGTAGAAAGACAATTGAAGAAGTCAAAACACCTCTTTGAGTTCAGCATCGCATGCTCTATATGTCAACAAAGGCTTGAAATGACAAAAGAAGAAAAACTTTAAGCAGCCCGCATCAAATCAAAAGCCGACATAGAGTCAAGAGCAATTATTGAATCTGTTGGAAATTAAGTTCACAATTTTTTCCTTGGTGATACTATCTCTATTTCAAAATTCTTCCTACACATTTCTGATGACTGATCTAGGGTCAAATACAACCTACTTTGGTTCTATGTCTGCTCGTCTGATACTTGTAGGAATCACAGAACTCGGACAGCCGAACTATTCGAAGAATGACTATATCGGGCTTCCGGCTGATCTTCATCCATGGATCAAGACTAAAGGGTAACCAATCCTATTCTTTTCACATTCGAATGTCAAGTTCAGGTGGATATATCAATCAATGAGCTGGTAAGTGGAATAGTCCAGCAAACACTTTAGCCTTCACATTATTTAGTTACATGTAGTTGTATCCGCATCTGCAACAAGGCAAAGAAGCAACAACACTAGCAGCCAAACTCTATCAATGCGGCGGAATTCAAGGAGCAAGATTCTGATGGAGACAAACCATCACATCTGTACTATTTTGAAGTCATTCGATGTGTCCGAAGTATCCGACGTCTTCGACGATCGACTTATTTAGCTACTTCGACGATCAACTAATCCATCCACTTCGACGTTCAAACTTCGACAATCGAGTCAACCGACTCATTCAACTTCCTCAATGACTTCAAGTCATCTGTCTCGTTTGACTGATAAACACATTGTACAGCTATTTAAATATTTATTGAGTACAACGAAGTACATAGTTGTAGTTCAAATATTTATTGTATTTAATTACAAGGATGCAGTGTATAAATAAATCTTCATCACGCATTCTCTGTGATGCTTCGCCAACAAAGCAAATGGAACCGAGTGTCCAAGTTATGCCTCCATTTCTACATTGTAACGCATTCAGTGTTGTTCAAGCTTTCAATATAGAAGCAACACATTCTATCATCTATGTTTTAACATAGATGTATGATGTAACTGTGATTTGGTTACACTCTTACTGCTTATTCACGCTTGTTCACTCACTCTGATCAGATCACGGACGTCAATGACTCCTTAGTATCTGATCAGACGATGGCTGTCTTTGACGCCTGAGGAACTTGCATTATCATATTGCACTATCACTCTAAGTTTCTGAACTGAACTTCTTAGTAAAACCCATTTTCAGTAATACCACACACCATATCTAATCTCTTCGGTGAACTGTACTCATTCATCCATTTGAGTATGAATTAATTTTGAAATCATGTTGGTAAGAACGCTTGAGCTGTGATTATATCTTTGCAATTACATTCCTTTAGACTGTTTTGCTTCTAGCAGCTCATAATAATGGGAGAGTTGTTCCGCAACTATTTCCTTCTCTCTTCTCCATTTGTGTTACCCATTCTAACAAATTCCACAATCGAAGAAGAGGAAGTTCTGTAAATATTGCAAACGCACTAATCATGAGATCTAGGATTGCAAGATATTGAAAGCAAAAAATATCAATAAGCAATCAGATCAACATGAAAATGTAGTTGCAGTATTATCTCAATCTCATGTATCCGACATGGATGATGAAGTGTTTATGTTTAAATATCAAAAACCGCAAGTCGATAATTCTTGGTTTTTGAATTTTGGAGCTACTCAACATATGACCAGTCATTGTGAGCATTTTGACTCCTATACACCTTATAGTACAAAGAAATTCGTTCATCTTGGTGATGAGAGTACATGTAGTATCAAAGGTGAAGGCACTATAAGATTGAAATTCCAACATGATCAATTCATACTACTATTGAATGTTTTGTGTGTGCCTAAACTCTCTACAAATTTGTTGTTAGTGAGTAGAATTATTGATTTAGATCATATGATAGAGTTTGAGTCTGATCAATGTCAAACTATCAATAGAACAAATAAGATCCTTGCACTCGGCAGGAGGCATAAATAGTTATATAGACTAATTCATTGTTAATCTGACACACATTAAGTCGTGAATACCTATGTTCTAGTTGATAAAGCATTAGCACTATAGGTTAGGACAACAGCACTTGATCTCAACTATCCAACCAATAAAGTCGATCTCCTTGTCTGTCATAGCTGCATTGTCAAAAAATAGACTAGGAGTCCATTTGAATCGAGTCATAGGCATACAACAAAAGGTGTTCTAGATGTTTTTCATTCACACATATGTGGTCCAATGCAAACTCAGTCATTGCTCGATGCAAAGAATTTCATTACCTTTATTGACGAATATTTTAGAAGAACAGTTGTTCATTTTATCAAGCAAAAATCGCAAGCTTTCAAAAAATTTCTACAATTCAAGGAGCGTGCAAAATTGGAAACTGGCAAAAGAATCAAAGCATTAAGGTCCGACAATGGAGGAGAATACATCATCTCAACCGAATTCAAGAAGTATTGCCTTAACAAAGACATTGAGCACCAGTTTATCACCTCCTAGTTGCCTCAATTAAATGGACTTGCTGAAAAGAAGAATCGAACCTTAGTCGAATTGGCTAAGTGTATGCTTACTCATGTGACACTTCCAAAATTCTTCTGGACTAAGCCTATTTCCACTGCAGCTTATATTTAGAACAAATGCTCAAACCTCGTGAAGTTTGGACAAGCACCAAATCATCACTATCAAACATTCGCATGTTTGGATGTATCACTTATGCACAAATACCACAAGAGATCAGGAAGAAGCTAGACTTCCACAATATTCAATCCATCTTCATTAGTTATACTACTTCAAATAAAGTTGTATGATCATGTTGAATCGACGTATTCACCAGCCGCGATGTTGTCTTTATCGAAGATCAGTTTATCGACCTCAAAGGCAAGGGCAAAGCTCAGACAGTCGAATTTTGAGAGTAGACTATTGTTGAAGAAACTCTTAGTCAATCCGACTTCAATCTATGGAGGGAATCTATGGACAGAGAGTATTCATCTCTCATCAATAACCAGACTTGGACTATTGTCGAATTTCCTACCAACGGAAATGTAGTTGATTATTGATCGACCCCAAGTTTCATTCCAGGAGTAGGCACATTGAAATCAAGTATCACTATGTCAAAAGCAAAGTTTTCAACAAAGAGGTGAACTTGTAGTACTGTCGAACACAAGACATGACAGTTGATATTTTACACAATTGTGTAGATCTAAGTTTGAAGGTCAAGGCATTCATGGATTCAGATTAAGAGAGAGTGTTGGATTATTCTCCTATAATCGTATAATTAATCTACATCCATTCATTCATCACAGTCTTTAGAAATACACGGGAATTAAACAACATGTGGCTTCAACACTGGAGTATCGAAGGATTATTGAAAGCTAAGTGAATCGAGTTTTAGTTTGTTATGAAGATAATTAATTTTCCTAACTGGATAAGTGACAACGCACTGTGGCTAAGTGCCAATTGTGACCCTACGACCTACTTAGTTGTCCAAATTGGATAAGCCTAAATGACATTTCTCATTAGTATAAATAGCTGATTATTTAGTAGCAATTAAGAAATTTTTTTCAAGTTGATGTTGTTATTGCTAGCAGCACTTACTACTTATTAGCGAAAGTGCATCAGACAGAGTCATTAGTTACTCAAAAATAGTTTAGAGTACGCGGCATCATCCATTAATGTTTTATACTGGAATCATATGATTTGTACATGCTACTTACTGAATCAATCATATCCTTTTATTGCATTCAGTATTATGTCAAAATGTATTCATGCTTCTCTATAATTATTTGTATTTGATAAATCTCTTACTGTTTAGTCTGAATTGTCAAATGCCTCAAACAATCGAATCAAACTATCGAGTCAAGTTATGTCAAATGCTTCGATAATGCAATATTCTATACATCACTTACACTCTGTAATTGTTTGTCTACAAAAGTCACTTTCTAGTTCTAATTATTACAAAGTTAATCACTAGAAGATTCTAACATGATGATTATCACAACATCTTTGTTCAAACTGTGATAAGCGTAATCATACATTAGAAGAAGGATCTTTTTGTAGAGCTTGATAGTGCATCTATCAAATGCGACCTATTTACTATGGATTTCTCTTTCCTGCTTCCAACACTTTTTCCCCTCCTACTATAGCTTCTTTTCCTCCTTTGCCTCTAGGCATTGCTGGAGAATTCTGCTCATGCCTTCCCCTCCTCCATCCCCTCCCCTCTCTCCTATCTTTCATAATCTGAAGATGGTGGGATGGGGCTCAACGCCTCAACGCTACTAGAAGCGTCTTCTCCCTCATCACCAAGGTCAGAAAATGTAAGGAAAAGTGGAATAGCTCACTCTCGTAAGCCAGTGCCTTTTGTTCCTCATCATCAACAACATCATCTTCTTTGGAAGCGCAAACACCTTCGGTAGGTGGGTGTTGTAAAGTTGACTTGGGTGCTCCTAGTGTGCCCCGTAAGACTCTAAAAGGTGACACTCCTTAAAGATCTAGAGCAAGTTAGGAAGTTAAGGATTGAACCTCCAACATGTGGTGAGCCAGACAAGTAGTCAGAAGTCATGAGCTAGCTCTAGAGCTCAAGTCATGGCCTAGTCAGCTCTTGAAATCCTATGCATATATTTGATGTACATCTTTTGTTGTCACATGTGCAACATCAATTGCATTCCAACATATGCATTGCAATACATCTGTTGCATCAAGTTGATTAAGCATGTGCATTAGTGTCTTTTTCAGACATAAGGTAATTTGAAAATTGATCGTTAATGTTAAGGTAGAACCATGGAAAGTGAAGGGGACCAAATATAGGATTACTCTTAAAGAAGGAAAGCTAGATTGGTATCATGTGGCTTTGAGCAACATAAAGGAATGGACTTTGAAGAGACTTTTGTGCCAAAGACAAAAATGTTTACTTTTTGATCATTGGTAACAATTGCAACATATCATGGTTGAAAAAAACAATATTTTCTCCCCTTAAAGACAAGGTGTTATTTTTTCCTTGATAGAAAAAACTTGCATGTCTTAGGGAGAGAATATGATGTGACATTATGAAATAGGCCATGTTGTCAGTCACAAGGTTTAAGTATCTTATTTCAACATTCAACTCTAAAATCAGTTTGCACAAGAGCGATAAGAGAGATTGAACACCATGATATACTTTCATGCATTATATTTACAATTGAATAAAAATGCTCTTGAATTTCAAAACATTTATAACTCATTCTCTTCATTACTTGGATCATCAAATAATGATTGGTACTTGTCATCACATAACTCTCTAGGCTTATCTAAGTCTAGTTTTAAATACATTGATTGTAGATTTTTTCTTGCATTTCTTTGAAAGTATAAACTAGGCTCATATTCCTTTGCAATCGTTTTCTCTATCTCATCAAAACATTGACTTCCAAAGTTAGGAATATCATCATTTGCACTTGTAATTTTTTCTTCTATTATTTTCATATCATTTGGAGCTTGAATGAAGAGTTCAAACTCTGCTAGACTCACAAAAGATGTGGATCTATTGTGTGTATCCAATGTCACAATATCTTTTTTTTCAAACACATGTTGTTTTCTTACATTGAGTTGGACTCACATACCATGTCTTCAGTCTATTCAATCTGGATGAAATATGATCATAACAAGGCTACAAGTGTAAGTTTGTCATATATAGGACTTTACATGTGTCATATAAGTGACATATTTAGGGTAGAAAACAATTTGTCCTATGTATGGAAGTAAATTTGCTTTTTTCCTAAACCCATTAAATGAAAATGTGGAGCTTCACTTGTGCACAATTCCATGACAATACTAGGTTATGTGAGTCCTTTTGTTGAGTTGATTAAGAAGAATCCAAAGAGATTGTAATCATGGTGTTGCTTTGATAATAGATGAACTTAAAGCACTTTATATCGAAGATAGATTACTTGTCATTAGTTGCATAGCCAACTTTTTAAATATGTAAAAGTGTGCCAACATAGTCACTTGAAATGAAATTTATGTCCCTTGCAATAGAGTGACTCTCTTATTAGATTTGCCACTAGTATACCACAATCAACTATATGTCAGTCGTTGTCTACTTTCTTGAGACGACAATGACGCTCATTAGAGTAGTGTATGATTTATGAATTATTGGTAATAGTATGTCCTTAGATAAAGCAATTAGGCCTTTCATGGTCTATTAATAATAAGGGCTTTATTAGTCCATATAGAGACTAAAGGTGCTTAGTTAACATGTGAGGACTTGCCCTCCATTGAGACACATGTTGAGTAATACACGGTGTTTGGGGGTCTCATGGAAATGGAAATTATGTTTGCATCCCGTAAAAAATAAAGCTTTATTAATACAATATTGGTTTTTGATGTGATGAATCATACTAACCCTATGATTATATTGCCACTCTAATTTGGTCAATTTTGGTTTTTGGTTCAAGAAACTGGTTATGTCCAATATTATAATCATGAATTTTTTCAGTTGACTCTAAAGGTCAAATTGGATGAGAATGCACATTTATATCATTATATTCATGGATTACAACCATAGATTGGAGCTGATGTCTAAGCAACTAAGTGTACGACCTTAAAATCATCTATGCAATTATCAAATGTCATACATATAATATGTCCACTAACTTGCATAAATTTAAGCTTCATCCTCTTTCTTCTTCCTTCACTAGTGCTCCTTACATTGCATGCATCTCAAATTCCACACCTCCAATGTTGTGGTCATATATATTGATTAATGTCTTACACACACACACACACACACACAACATTTCCATCTAAATTAGATGTTTAACTCCATGCATGAGACTTCAATATATAAAATATATCCATGCACATGTGTGATGCATCTATCTATAACCATGTCTTATACATAACCATGTCTTATACCATACCAATGGGCCACATATCATGCTTTGCAAGATGGGCCAAAGACAATAAAGTCTAAACAATAAAACTTCAAGGCATGTTCTTTTTATTCAAATTAGCCTCATAAACTTGTGTTGGCCATGTGAACACATAGTGTTGCCTTTGTGAGGCAAGGCAACATATGGTAAATATTGAGCAAGCAATATCTAGGAGCAAGGGTAGTTTTCAATGACCAAACAATGATATTGAAAAGGAGGCCATTCTTATGAAATCTCTAGAATCTATTGTGTTGTAGGTGTGGTGTTTGGTACCCACTAAATACAAAAGTCAAGTAACCTCCACCTACTCAACCAAAAGTAGATGCCTCTCAACATGAATATATTGCCATATTGTGAGAGAGCATATTCTCTACCCTCACTAAGATGATAGTTTGTTTCAGGTGCTCATCCTAGGCCCTAGGCCCTAAGCCCTAGGCCCTGGAGGGCTCATGGCTCGTACTTGGGTCATGTCTTCAACCTTTTAAAACTAAATGCCTCTCAACATCATTATTTTGCCAATTTGTGAGAGAGCATATTCTCAACCCTCACTAAGATGATAGTTTGGGTCACGTTCTCATCCTCATCCTAGGCCCGTGGAGGGTTCTCATCCTAGGCCCGTGGAGGCGTCATGGGAAGGTGGAGGCCCTATCATGCTTGCAAAAAACAATCTAATTGGTAGAGAGCTATCATGCTTGCAAAGAACAATCAAACATGGTAGAGAATCATGCTTTCAAAAACAATGTAATTTGATAAAGATACCTCTAACTTGAAATCTGCCACCATTGGATCTATTTGTAATCTTATACATCATTCTCCATTGAAAATCCTTGATATGAATATTTTCACATGGAAGTGGTGGAGCCTTAGCATTCATTATGTTAGTGCTAGTCCTTGGAGCTATCATGCCCTCGCAAGACATGCACCACCCTGGGATGAGGCTGGGCCATGGTAGTTACAAAAAATTTCTCCCTCACTTTACACCTCTATCAATCAATACACTCCAACCAGCTCAGAAAAATCAGCCACAAGACAGCTTCACGAAATTCCCCTCATAGCAACTAACTAGTAATCATCACACATTTCACACGGCACCGTGTCCTGTGCCTTGGCTTTTTCTCTGGGCTTACCTCACCTCCTTCCAGAATCTCGAGCCTAATAACTAATCATCACACATTCACACTACCAGTGACTATACCATGTCCTGTGCCTTGGATCTTTCTCTAGCTGCAACCATCTCACTTTCTTCTCAGGGCCATATATATTTGCACTTGCTTTATTGATACCCACCATCATTTGCTAGTTTTGTGGATTGTGTCAACACTACAGTTTGATACCTTCATTTTTCCAGGTACGTCTCATTGTTTTTTTTATTACAAGCTTCTAATCTCATATTTTGTACCCACATTCCAGAGTCTGGAGTCCAAGTCGATAGTCGTGGTTTATGTCTTCTACCTTAAAAATTCATGTTTACAATTGCAATGTCCTGGTTGTTGGACTTGTACGGATTAAGAAGCTGTGAAATCTTATTTATCAATAACTAAAATGATATTTGAGCTCTTTTTCAGTGGGAGTGTGAAATTCTCACTAATCTGGACGTATGACATTTTGAGCTCCACAGCAACAACAGCATGTCAGGGGGCCTGGTTTCAGCAGTGGTGGCGTTGTTGGTGATATGCACGCTTGCAGATGCGCAGCAGCACCCAGTTCAAGCTGGCGTATATCCAGATCCAAAAAAGACACCAGGAAGCCTCCAAGAGCTTAAATTCGGTGTGTTCTGCCAGTCAGGCTGGCCATCCGCACATCGCAATGTATCAGACGCTGAAAAGCTACAGGTATATACTGATTACGGACTTCCTGGCGGAGATTATACGGGCTATTGCTCAAGCGGTTGCGAGGTGGACCATCTTATTCCATTAGAGCTTGGTGGTTCCAATAATATATCAAACTTATGGCCTCAAAATTATACTGGACAGTGGAATGCACACACCAAGGACACTCTGGAGAACAAGCTACACGAGCTGGTGTGCTGCAAAGCTATAACTGCGGATGAAGCTACAAATGCTATAGCCACTGATTGGATTGCAGCTTACAAAACCTATCTCTCAAAAGTTTGTTAGCGGTCATTTGCAAGCCACAGAATATGCTTGTTGGCTTGAACTGAAATCATGATGGCCATCAGCTTAAATGCATCATATTGATCGTTATGTTATGCCATGATCTTAGGACAATATCGCTTGCCCAGTTTAGTGTCTTGATAAACTACAGGATAATCTAGAGGCTGAAGTCACACTACATACTGAATGTTATGCTTATAAGCCATTACTAATAGTAAGATCATGCATATAAGCCATCTATTTCAGACTTGAAACTAATGTACATGCATATTTGTGCAATGAATGGCACCTAAATTCAAGGGGACAAATCATGTGTTCACATCAAATTGAAGGGGACAAATCATGCCATTCTATACATTGGTAGTAGCCAATGTTTAAATTTAACATCCGTCATGCTCTTCAAAGGTCAATTTGAACGTATTTGATAGGCCTTTGAAATTTTGGGTTGTCAACACTGCTTTGACAAGTTAAAAAATTTATTCAAAACGTCAATACACAAATGATAAATTATAAATATATCATATCTATATATATAAAGATATTTGTGTGTCACATTTGTGCCTATGCATGGGGTAGGCTGAGGCATTGGGTGGGGCACCCATGCATCCTCCTACCCCATGTACTTTTTCAAAAAAACTAACTAAAATTCTTACATGCATCCATGGGGAGGAGTATGCATCTTGCCCAATGCATGCACATTAGTCCCATCGTAATTCAAAATTCAAACAGGATCTTCCAGTTAGAAATCCGTTTTGATTTGATTCATTAGTATAAGCATTAAATGTGATGATGTAATTAGTGTATAGTTTATTTGGTTTATTGTATATGGTTGTGATCGAGACGTGACCCGTTAGGATATATTGATCGGGCACTGGTCCCGTAGACGGCTACTTGGGTTAGCCAGGTAGCCACACGTAAGAAGACATTAGCCTGTACAGTGATTTTGAGTTCATTATGCTATACTCAGGGGCATGTCATGGGTTTGTCAGTATATGTGGCCATATTGGGCCTAACTCTAGTGTGGCAGGTGGTAGGCTAGTTTAGTGACACCTGTTGAGCCCATGCAGTTTGGGGTTTTGCTATATGTATAATGTTTCTTCATAATAGACTTAACTTTTGTTGTCCCATCTTTGAGAGCTTGTGAGGAGTGGCTATGGTGATTGTGTGATGTGATCTGCATACTGCACTAGATCCTAACAGAATTTCAATTTGGTATCAGAGCGTCAAGGTGATGCAAGTATGCACGATCCGGTGGAGCTATGGGATAGCATCTTTCACCAGAAGAAATAGCAATCAGAGCGTATCAGGAGAGAGGACTCCATACAGGGTATCGACAGTCCGGATGGCTAGTTCGATCGGAGCTTCGGGGAAGATCAGAACGATCGTCGTAGGTGGATTCCAGGGAGAATTCACGGAAAATCTTGCAGTTTCGGTGGTTTCGGGAAATCATCGATGTTGGCTACGTTATTCACTGTGGGACAGTTGTTTGGCGCAACGGGGCTTGCAAGGGATTTGCAAAAAGCAGTGACAGAGAGCCATAGCAATTTACAGGGTCAGATTTGAATGAAAACGGAAGAAATTTGGGAAATTTCCAGTTTTGTGGGGTGTTGACAGATTTATGAGAAAATCAGCCTGTTTGCCGTCGATACCGCACCAATTGTCAAACCGTAAATTGCATCAGAACACTGGAGCTAGGGTGACTTCAGTGATGGTAGTAGCTGCAAGTGTGAGCTCAAAAAAAGACTGAGCAGTGCCCAAGTTATCCTCTTTCTTCTCACAACTAGGTTTTTCAGAGCAAAAACTTTAGTTCTCTCTCAATTGGAAACTGATTATGGAGCTGTCAGAGGCTATAGAAGGGCGTTTTGGCAGTGTCAATCCAATTCTAGAAGGCTGTGGATGGCCGCGGGCCATAGGAGAAGGGGTTTCTAATTTTTAGGATTAGTCATAGCTTGGCAAGAAGGGTTTCAAGATTGAAAATGATTAATCCCTCATTGTAGACAGCCAATTTTTTATCTATAAACACAAGATCATGGGCGCCCTGGTATAATGGAGCAGCTGGTAGATGGCCATAGCTGGCCGTGGAGGAAAAAAAACAGTTAGATCCATTTATGGTGGCAGCCATAGTTATGGAGAGAGATGAAAGCTTGAATGGAGAGATGGAGGAGGGCCGTGGAGGCCACGGGCCAGTTGCGCGTGCCCAGTCGTGTTGTAGCGCCCGTGCATGGAGGTGTTTAGCGGACCTAGGAAGTTGTTTTGGCACGCAAGAGCAGGCAGGGCCATATGATCTTGCATCAACTAGATCGACGACAGAGATCAAGCCTCTAAGATGAGGAGAAGGCCGTAGGATCACGTTGAACCAATGGATGCAAGATGAAAGAGCCAAATGAGGGCTTCATTTCATTAAAAATTTTCACATTGAAATGTGAATTTGGACCCGACATGCCAGAAGGTCATTTCTTCATTAAGAAACTTCATTACGAAGTTACAGTTCATTTTTGCAAGGAAAATGGTTTTGGGGCTAACTATAGCTAGAAGGCACCTTTTTTGGCCATCCTTGGCCAAAATGACCCTTGAAATTGGCTGCTCGGAGCCAGCGGACAGAGCGACGTCACAGAGCAGGGAAAAAGACGTTTTGGGGAGTTTTTGTCGCCATTCTATTGAGCGGAGTGCGGATGACCTAGTGATGGGCTACATTCGCCATTTGGGTACCGTAGGGCCAAATTTGGAGAAATTTTTGGCTTGTGAAACCTGCTACAGGGCGGTACATTGAGGCATAATCACTTCGGAATCATTATTACTTACTCATGACAGGATAACAGGGTGTTTAGAAGTGGTAAATGCAGTATGGGAGCGAATGGTAGCGGAATCGTGTGGAGAAAGCTAGTTTTGGCGACAGAAGTGCAGTTTGGCGTCGTGACTACTCATCATTGGCAACAATTTTGAGAGGGCAAGCAATCACAGGTGAGAGGTAGGCATGGTATGCTGGTTACAAGTGAAAAATTCTTGTGATCAGGTTCAACTCTTGGAGTTCAAACCAACCAACATCAAGTGGCATTTTGGGGGAACGCTCTCACAGGTATGATCGGCAGTGGAATTGTCGAGTCAGGTGATAGCTGCATTGACACACGCATCTGTAGCTTGAAAATTTCTCGTTCGGAGGGAAATATGGGCTAGCTTGGAGGTACACACATATTGGTGGTCACAGGTGATGGAAGTGCAAAGTGGTGCCAGTTGGAAGCCATTGGGCAAGATAGCAGACTTGCATTGGACGAGCTGTGTGTGGGACACGCAGAGGATGAAGAATGGGTCAATAATCACACTTTGGATGCCCTTGGCGAGTGGTGAGTGTGATGATTTTGCGGTTTTGTAGTTAGTAAGTCAATTTTGATCAAGCCATTGTAGCTGTGGAGCAGAGTATCAGGTTTGCCATCGAAGAGATACAATTCAACTGCCAGTTTGGATAAGTCAAGTCAATTTGCCATATCAGGATTGCATTAGGGATGCAAATTCCAGTGATGACAAGGTGTAGATCGTTTGGTTTGGGCCATGGAAGATCTCACAGGTTCACTTGGAGGGATATTGGCATGCACAGTCATGTGAAGGACTTGATGGTGGCTTTGGAGTTCACATCTCAATGTATTCTCAGGAAGTGGTTTGGAACCATTCACAGGAGCAGCTTGGAGCTAGCTTGGGGGAATACAAGTGGGCACTATAGGGTAGATGCTCAGATCTTTGTGATCAGGGATGGCATTGGAATACCAAGTAGGGATAGAACTGCAGGATGACAAGGGAGTTAGAATTAAAGTTGAATCATTGTGCTACTGTATTGTGGGTCCTATCAACTGATAAGGATCAGTTGGCCTCGCCACGAGGCAAGTCGACGGGACACGTGTCCCGCCAACGACAATCTGGGTCATGCATGGGTTGTCTAAGTGAGCAACTATATGTATAGTGTAATTTCATTTTGAGAAATACAGTTGCTATGTGAGCTTGCTGTGGAGAGTGTTTTTCTGTCTGTGTTACTGTGTAGCATGATCTGTGTTCCTATGCAAAGAAAATCCTAAGTTGGTATCAAAGCCATACAGGGAGTGTACACTATACAGCAACATACCCGTTGAAGAGAGCTTGGGAGAACTGTCTTCTGAGAGTTCGGGATTTACGGCGGGTTGAAGATGGAAAGAGAAGCACTGGTGCATGGTTTCTAGTTTATAGAGGCTTGCCAAGCTCAGCAGAGGAAAGAGAAGCACTGGTGCACGGTTTCTAGTTTATAGAGGCTTGCCAAGCTCAGCAGAGGGATTACTAGCCTGTGCATAGCATCAGACAGGGAAAAATTTGGTGAAAAATTGACAATTTTGAAACCAGTTGAAAATTGAAACCGGGTTTGGGGTTACGGTTTTTTATACATAACTGGTAATTTCTTCACTGTTTGTGCACCGTTTTGGATGTCGTAAGGACAAGAAGGAAGCTAATTACACTGTCAACCAACCATGGAGAGATTCTGAGGTTTATGTCAGAGATTTGTCTCCAGACAGTTAACCTAGCAGATTTGCGGTAAAAGGTGAAAAAAGTCACTTTGTCAAGTTGAGCTAAAATCACCATTTCTCCACGGAATTTCATGATTGAACACTCTATAGACTTGGTATCAGTAGGGCGACCCTGCTCCAGGCCTCAAATTGTGCTCAAATAGATCCAAAAACGAAATAGATCAAGCAAAAACCAGCTTGGGGAGGCGCGGCCGTAGACAGGGAGGTCACGGACTGTTCGCGCGTGGAACCAAGGTGAAACCATAGTGTTTCGGAGTGGACAGCGTCTACAAGACTCTCCATTGGTGCACAGAAGTGCTAAGATCCGTTGGATAGAGAAGTTACAAGATCGACGGCTTAGATTGTGCTACCCAAAAGGGATATCCACAGTTGGATCATAATCAACCATTGGATGGAGTCTGAAGGGTTGTTGAAGAGGGCCCTGAAGAAGTGAAGTGCATTTTGGACTTCAACATCATTAAAAAATTTCATACTGAAATTGGAGTTGGGTCCCTTCACAAGTGAAGAGTGAAGTTTCTTCAAGGTGAAGAAACAATTCAAAAACTAGAAAAGTCCCTATTTTTGGGTCCTTTGCCCATTTTGATTGACCCAAACGAAAGGCTATAACCTCCAAAAAAAACAGAGTGATTGCAGCAGAGAAAGTGTTCGGAGTGCGTCAGAAGTGATTTCACCATTCCATTGGGGTTGACGACTGAGTGCATTTCGGAAGGCGACGCCGATTTGGCTTTCAAATTGGTGGAAAAGCGGCGAGTGCCCTGGTAAGGAAAAAAGTGCAGGTCATTATTTTCGACTTCTGACATCACTATTGGCCTCGGCATATTGCTTTTAGCCTACGGTGAAAGTTTCAAGCAGTTTTGCGATGGCAAACATGGGAGAGTCCATTTTGAGTGAAAGTAACAAATTGGACGGGATTTCCAACTATGCAGTGTGGAAATTCAAAATGAAAAACATATTGATGGAGAAAGATGTGTGGGAAGTCGTCACAGGTGATGAGAGAAGGCCGCCAAATGAAACGGATATCAAAGTGTTCGATAAAAAGATGAGGAAAGCTTTGACCTTCATTAACTTTTCAGTGAAGGACCACATCATTACTCACATTTGTGATGTTGTTACACCCATACAGACATGGGATGTGCTAAAGGAGCAGTTCAAGACATCAAATCTATCAAAAATCATGTTTCTGAAGTCAAAGCTGAATAGTGCCCACATGGGGCAAGGAGAGCACATTCAGACGTACATGACTAGAATCAAGACAATGAGAGATGAACTGCATTCTATTGGAGAGCGCATACGTGATGTGGAGCTGGTGCATAATGCATTATGCGGCATTGCAGGACCCTATCAGATGTTTGTGAGCGGAATAGCATCAAGAGAAAGATTGCCCACCTTTGACGAGCTCACAAGAATCTTGATGCAGGAAGAGCAACGGCGAGAAATGGTGAAAGCTAGATGTCAAAATACTGACGATCAAGCACTTGCGACACGCCAAAAACAAGGCAAGGGCAAGGGCAAGAAGAAGTCTAAGCAGCAATTTGCCAAGTCTCAGGAGGATGAGGGATCTTCCAGTAAGACCAAAAAGAAAGGCAAGTCAAGAGACAGCTTGGTTGATCCAAAATCACAGTTGTATGCTTACCAATCTCATCTATATGTGATCTAGGCACTGTTTTGAGATCTTAGCCATTTTGTTTCATGCAATATCATTGTATTTGAGTCAAATTTGGTTTCTTAGTGTACTTCACACGTGCTAAGAGTGTTTGATCCTAACTTTGCCTATGCTCCATCATTTGATGTGAAATAGGTCTTGTTTTAGAGAGATTTGTGTAGCCAGTGAGAATCAATTCACAAATAGTTGCAAGATCTTTCATAGGAGGAGATAGTACTCTATTATTGGATCCTATTGAGAGTGTGTAGCAACATTTATTGTTCATCATTTGGGTTTTCTTCACTTCAAATGTCTTCAATGGATTCATCCTGGTTGGAACCAAGTGAAAGATTGTCCACTTCAAACTATTCAATTTGGAAAATGAGGATGGAGTCCATCTTGATCCTTCAAGACATGATGGACATAGTTCTTGGCCTTGAAGAAGAACCACAAGTTCTTCAAGAGGTTCAAAAATACAAAAAGAGAGCTAGGATGGCTCTCCACTACGTTAAGATGAATGTCTCTAATGAGATATTGAGGGAGATAGGTACTTGTACAACAGCCAAAGAAGCTTGGGATTGTCTCAAGACTATCTATGAGGCTAAGAATACCTCTAGACTTCTCACTCTTAGGAATCGAATCTTTCAAAGTAGCCAAAAGAGCGATGAGAGTGTATCTAGTTATGTTTTGAGAATAAAAGATATTCATAGAGAACTTGCTTGTATTGGTGATTCCTTCAATCAAAATGAGCTAGTTCAAGTCATTCTCAATAGCTTGAGAAGTGAATTTGATAACCTTGTCCAATCCTATGCCATTAAGGAGGAGCTACGAAGTTTGGAGGCTCTCCAAAGTGTGCTAATTTCAAAAGAATCAAGACAAGAGTACAAGCTCTTGAGGATGGACAAGCTCTCTCTCATTCATAATGATGGCAAAGCTCTCTTTGCCAAGGATAAGCACAAAGGGAGGAGCAAGAACCAACATCAACAATCCTCAAGCAAGGACAAAGCCAAATCCAAAGACAAAGATGAGGAGGAAGATGATTCCTCTAATGTTTTATCATCCAAGCTCAAGAAGAAGAAGATCAAGTGCTTTTATTGTGGCAAGAAAGGCCATTATGCCAGCAATTGCTTCAAGAAGAAGAATCAACTCAAGCAAGCCAACATTACCAATGAGAAGCAAGACACTATTGCAAGTGATGGAGAGGGATCTCTTATGGTATCTAGTTTCTCATCTACTCCTTTCAAGAAGGACGGCTTATGATATATTGATAGTGGAGCCTCTTCACATATGTGTAGCTCCAAGGACTCTTTCTCTTCTATTGCACCTTATGATGGAGTCAAGAAATCAATATACACAGCAAATGATTTTGAATGTCCTATTGAAGGCATAGGGAACATTCTCTTGAAGCTTGCATCCTCTAAAGTTCTTTCTCTCTCTAAAGTTCTTTATGTACCTAAGCTTACTAAGAATCTTATTAGTGTTGGCCAATTTCTTGATAATGGCCTTGATGTAAAATTCAATGTTGATACTTGCACTATCAAGAAGAATGATGAGATACTTGCATTAGGATCTAGATTTGGAGGCATCTATAAACTAGATCCAAATGAATATGTGAATGCTTGTAATGTTGTTCTTGTGAACAAGCTCTCTATGGAGGAATTATGGCATAGGAGGTTGGGACATCCCAACTACAAATCCATGCTCTCTATGATCAAAGAAGCCAAAGCTATTGGCTTGCCAAAGTTATTCTCCAAGAAGATCAAGCCTTGTGAGGCTTGTGCTATTGATAAATCTCACAAAAAGCCATTTACAAGATCTTCTATCAAAAGCAAGCATCCTTTGGAGCTAATCCACTCGGATGTGCATTTCTCATCAACTACAAGCAAGGGAGGAGCCACTTGTTTTGTTACTTTCATCGATGATTTCACAATATTCACTTGGATATATCTTCTTGCTTCTAAATCTATGGTGTTTGATCATTTCCTTATTTTCAAAGCTTATGTAGAGAAGCAATTTTCATTCAAGATTAAAGCTCTTAGAAGTGATGGAGGTGGTGAATATATCTCCAATAAATTTCAAGATTTTTGTGAGCTTGAAGGCATCAAAAGAGAGTTCTCTTGTGCCTACTCTCCATCTCAAAATGGAGTGGCCGAGAGAAAGAATAGATCTCTATGTGAATGTGCAAAATCTATGAGAATTGAGGCATCTTTGCCCAAAGATTTTTGGGGAGAATCCATTAATTGTGCAAATTATCTTTGCAATAGGCTCCCACATATAGCTCTTGGAGGAAAGTCACCATATGAAATCTTATATTTGAATAAGCCTAAGGTTGATCACCTTAGAGTTTTTGGATGCATATGCTTTGTCCATATTCCCTTGGAAACAAGGAAGAAGGAAGAACCTAGTGCATGCAAAGGGATCATGGTTGGATACTCATCCACCAAGAAGGCCTATAGAGTCTTTATACTCTCTACTTCTCAAGTTATTGAAAGTAGAGATGTTGTCTTTCATGAAGATCAACACTCATCTTTTGAAGAGGCCGAGATCAAGAAGTCTATGGATGCATCACCAATTATTGATTTTGAAGACAATCATGATGTGATAGGGTCGAGATTTGAAGAAGACTCTCCTTGGATTTTCTCACCAAAAAGATCCATGAGAGATAGATCCCAGCCTAAGAGGCTCTCATATGTTGACAAAGGCAAACAAGTGGATCTTGATTCCACTAATTATGTTTTTTATGTCTCTCATGAAGAGCCAAAGAATGTACAAGAGGCACTCAATACCAAGGAGTGGTATGATGCCATGAAGCAAGAGTATGATGCATTGATCACCAACAATACTTGGGAGCTTGTGGATCCTCCATCCAACAAGCATGTGATTGGTTGCAAGTGGGTATTTCGGATCAAGTTCAATCATGATGGCACCATCAACAAGTATAAAGCAAGATTATGTGCCAAAGGATTTGCTCAAATCCATGGCCTTGATTATGAGGAGACCTTTGCACCCATTGCAAAGATGGTGACAATAAGAATTCTTATTTCTCTTGCTTGTTTTTTTAAGTGGAAGGTGTTCCAATTAGATGTATCCAATGCTTTTCTAAATGGTTATCTTGAGGAGGAGATCTATATGGAACAATCTCAAGGATTTATCAAGGATGAGTCCAAAGTGTGCTTGCTCTTCAAAAGTCTTCATGGACTCAAGCAAGCACCAAGATCATGGTATTCAAGACTTAATTCTTTTCTTATCTCACTAGGATTTACTCTTAGTGACTATGATCTTTCCATGTATCTAAAGTTTGTTGATAGCAATATTGTCATTCTTCTAATTTATATTGATGACATTATTCTTTGTGGAAGTTGTATCAAGCTAGTTGATGAAACTAAGCTAGCACTTGGATGTGAGTTTAAAATGCAAGATCTAGGAGAGATACATTACATCCTAGGCCTAGAAATTGATTTTTATGAAAATCATGTCTTTATATGCCAATCTAGATATGCTCACTCTATGTTGAAAAAATTCCATATGGAAAATTCTAAGAGCATAGATACTCCAATGGAGCAAATTGTAAAAGATCCTAATAAAGGTGATGAAAGATCCTTTGAGGACATCACACTTTCTAGGAGTCTTGTAGGCTCCTTGATTTGACTTACCATTACTAGGCCCGATCTAAGTTTTTGTGTGCACAAATTGAGTCAATTTATGCAAGATCCTAAGATCCATCATTGGAAGATGGCCAAGAGCATTCTAAGATATGTATCTTCATCTTGTGATTATGGTCTACTTTATAAAAGTGAAGATCTATCCATTGTTGGCTACTCGGATTCGGACTTTGCAAGTGACAAGATGGATCGAAAGTCTATTAGTGCATACACTATCTTTCTTAGAGGCAATCTAATATCTTGGCTTTCCAAAAAGCAAGATACTATATATCTCTCTCTTCATGTGAGGCCGAGTACAAAGCACTCACTACAACTACCAAAGAGGTGCTTTGGATCAAAAGGTTATTAATGGAGCTAAAGTGCATCAAGGAAGATGATCTACCAATGATCAAGTGTGATAACATCTCGGCCCAAGCTCTTGCCAATAGTCTCATATTTCATGCAAGAAGCAAGCACATAGAGGTGGCACACCATTTTGTGAGAGAAAAGCTTATTGGAGGAGAAATCTATTTGGATCATGTCAACTCATCCTCTTGTATTGCCGATCTACTCACCAAGCCTTTGAGCAAAAGTGCTTTCATCAAGCATAGATCTAATCTTGAAGTTATATCAAGATCAATGCCTAAATCTTCATAGATAATTTTTTAGGAGGAGTGTGAAGAATTGAAAAAGATTATCTATGTTAGATATAGGGGTCTTATGTTTTTTACATCAAGCATCTAGGTGTAGGATGTTGATAGGAACAAATATGGCATAGATGACAAATTATGCATTTTCACTTGTAATGCCACTATTGAGCCAAAATAGAGAAAGAGTCTAAACTCGTGCCAATTAGAGTGTAGACAAGTGTAATATCTTTGTTTGATGAATTCTAAGAGGTCCAATAGGATTTAGAGGTGGAACCATGTGAGGTCCAATAGGAATTTGAGGTGTGCTTGAATATAGTCCAATAGAATTAAGAGGTGCATGGATCGATGGTCCAATAGGATTAAGAGGTGACAAAGTGTGGTCCAATCATAGTGAAGCATAGTGGTAGCTCGTGGATCTACTAGTATCATTGTACTCCTCATTTTGGATCTAATTGATTTGGTGATTGTGTGGATTTTGAGTGTTATTGGATTTCTAGCTTTCTCTCTCTATCCGAGAGCTCATGATGGTTTTTCTCTCTCTATCCAAGGAGAGCAGCTTATTTTTACTTAGAATAATTTCTGAATACTTCCCACACGTGTGAGTGAGAGTTGGAAGTGATTGAATGCATGTAGTAGTGTGTTTTTGTCATAGGATCCAAGATTGATCTTGAATCTCAATCTAGTCTTGATCTTGGTGCATCTACACACCTTAGGAGATCACAAGTACATGTTGTGGACAATCCACACGTGTGAAATCAATAGTAAAAGCTATCAAGTGCATATTCCTAGGATATGATGATCATGTGAAGGGCTATAGATGTTTTGATCCAGTGGAAAATAAAATCCATGTAAGTTTTATGCCCTAAAAGGATGTCTTCCCTCATCCCAAAGTAACACTTAGCTGGATGCAGTTTAAGAGATGTCTCTTGACATTTTCTCAATGTTTTCTCTAATGCATCTAAATGGTTTTTAGCTGATGAATAGACACAAAAGTCATCCATGAAAATTTCTAAAAACTTTCTTAAAAAATTTTGAAAAATATTTGTCATCATACGTTGGAATGTGGCAGGTGCATTACAAAGACCAAAGGGCATTCACGAATATGCGTACGTCCCCCAATCAATAGTGAAAGTAGTTTTGGATCTATCTTCCTCTTTTATAAAAACTTGGTTATAACCTGAGAATCCATCTAAAAAGCTATAACGTTCATGACCAGCTACCTGGTCAAGAATGGTATCTGTATACGGCAGAGGATGATAATCCTTTGTTGTAGCAGCATTTAGTTTTTTAAAATCTTGACAAACTCTAATCTTGCCCGTCTTCTTCTTGGGTACTATAACTATTGGTGACACCCACTCGCTGCTTAGAACAGGATATATAATATCCGCTCTAAGACATCTATCTAAGGATTACTTTGGATTCAATCTATATTGACGTTGTCTAACAGGTATTGTTCCCTGAATAAGATCTATTCTATGTTCGTCCCATTTAACTGGTATTCCTATTAAATCATCCATCGACCAAGCAAACACGTTTTGGTATTTTTGAAGAAGCAATATATACTCTTCACGTTCCTGGTTCGATTCAGTGTTTATATAGATTCAAAGTCTTATCTTATGGTTACAAGCTTTGCAATAGGAGCAAGGGTTTTGTCATAATCTATGTCTTTGACTTGCAAAAATTCTTTGTGTTCCACCTAGAACTTCTCTTGACTCGGATGTTGTCGGTATTTCTTCTTCCTCATCAATCTCATAGCATTCTATGAAATTGATCCATGATTTAACAGGTCTAGCTAACTCCTCACCCCATCTCAAAAGGTGACCCCCTATTGGACTGGCTGTGAGAATACTGGAAAAAATATTTGTATGGTAGACCAATTTATAATAGCATCTGCTTGATATAACCATGGTCTTCCAAATAATATTGAATAAGGTGGTGTATCTACTAGATTTATGACAAGGAAATTCATAACAAATGTCTCTGTCTCTATAGCTACGTTAATATCTTTTAGCTCACCTACTGGTATACATTTAGTCGCATCTGCTAAATGGATTTTGTGATAAGTGATAGGCTGTATCTGGTTTTCTAATCCTAATTCTTTAACCATTGTTTTCGTTACTAAGTTGATACTGGATCTTGAGTCTATTAGTATTCTATCTATGGTCTGATCTCCTGTGATCGCACTAATCTCTGGAACTCCACAATCTCCGCTATCTACATATTCTACTCTATTACTGTATGGAGGTATATTTAGTGTAACTAGCATCTCCCCTTTCTCAGTCCCTATTGGCTGAGCCCTTCTTCCTCCGAAGTATAGCTCGAGGAAGATGTAGGTGTCTCACCTTCGTACTTATCTTTTTCCCATGATATGGAAATTCTTTTATGACTTTTTCCTATCGGTGTCTCTATCTGGTTTCTGAAGGTAATCTCCTTCTTCTTCCAGTGGATTATAGCTTAGAATTTGCTTTGCACAAGAACACAGATCATGCTACACAGTAACACAGACAGAAAACACTCTTCATGCCAATTTCTTCCAAGATTTGTCTCAACCATATAGCTTCTTATGCAGCACTACACATTGCCTTATACTCTGCTTCTGTGGTGGAAAGAGCAATTGTACTTTGCTTCTTACTAGACCAGGAAAAGCAATCACCACAAAACTGGAATATATATCCTGTGGTGGATCTACGATCATCATAGTCACCTCCCCAGTCCGCATCCACATAGCCACACAACTCAGGTAAACCATCATGCTTCCTATAAATCAAGCCATACTCTGAAGTGCCTTTCACATAACGTAAAATGCATTGCGTTTCCGTAGGTGCTGCCATAAACTGACTTACAATACCAACAGCATAGCATCTATCTGGTCTAGTCGTGGTAAGGTAAATCAAGCTCCCTACTAACTGTCTATATAGCATAGCATCAAATGACTGTGACTCATCAAGCTTAGAAAGCTTTTTACCTGGTTCAATAGGAGTGTTTACTGGTTTGCAATCCTGCAACCTAAACCTGTGTAGCAACTCTTTGACATACTTCACCTGTGTTAAACCCACTTCATGTCCTTTTTGCCACACTTCTACTCCAAGGCAGTAATGCATCAGGTTGAGATCCGTCATCTCAAATTGCTCCATGAGGTCTTTCTTGATCATGTCTATCATCTCTTGATTATTTCCCGTAATAATCAAGTCATCAACATAAAGAGCAATCAAAGCAACCATACCATCAAAGCATAAGACATATAGATTTGGATCAGAATGTGTTCTCACCATCCCCTTTGAATGAAAGTAGGCATCAATCCTGCTATACCATGCACGTGGTGCTTGTTTAAGACCATAAAGCGCTTTCTTCAAGCGACATATTTTATTTTCCTGTTCTTTCGTTACAAAGCCTTCAGGTTGATCCATGAACACTTCTTCTTCTAACTCACCATTTAGAAAAGCAGATTTCACATCCATCTGATGCAAAGGCCAACCAAATGTGAAGTTAAAGCAATAAGTAGACGTAGAGTATTCCACTTACAAACCGGCACAAAGGTCTCCTCATAGTCAATGCCTTTATTTTGTGCGTACCCTTTGATCACCAATCTTGCTTTGTGCTTTGCTATACTTTCATCTGTATGGTACTTAGTCCTGTATACCCATTTGCAACCAATGGGTTTCTTGCCAACTGGTGGTTCTACTAAAGTCCCATGTGCTATGCTTAGCAATTGACTCCATCTCTTCTCCCATGGCCTTGATCCAAATGTCATCATCCTTTGCTTCACCATAAGTCGAAGGTTCTTTGCTTTGAATAATGCTAGATAAGAGAGCATAATTTGTTTCATACCTTTCAGGTAGTATTTCTCTCTTGTTGATCTTCGTAGCTCTCCCTGGTTAGATGATCCTGGAAAGTCATCTATGTCGCGGCTCTCCATCAATCTCTCAAACCACTTAGGGAGCTTTCTGTCAGGTGATCGGCTTCCTGGTGAAAATGTATCCCACTATACATCCTTCTCCTTGCGTTTGTCACCTGTAACTTCAATCCTTCTTGCACCAAAAGGTTTGTCCCTACCTCTCCAACCTGTTTCTTGAGACTGACTAGTAGTATCTTCAGATGTATCCTCATGTTCATTACTCGGAAGGTCAATGAATGGATCATCATCAGGTGGTATTCTCACTATACCATCTTTTCCACTGGATGTGTCTATCTTCTCAGCATCCTCGTCTTCATACATCTTGGATTCATCAAAAATAACATCTCGGCTTATATGGATTTTGTTTTCGACTAGATTAAAACATCTATAGCCCTTCACATGATCATCATATCCTAGGAATATGCACTTGATATCTTTTACATCAAGTTTACGTCTCTCTTCCTTAGGAATCTGTACAAAGGCCTTACATCCAAAGATTCGCAAGTGGTTCACCTTTGGCTTCTTCTTTGTGAATGCTTCCTCAGGTGTTATCTTTGGTATGGCAATGGTAGGACTTCTATTTTGAAGATAGACTGCCGTGCTACATGCTTCTGACCAAAAAACTTTTGGTAGTTTCATCTCAGCTAGCATAGATCTGGCACTTTCCACAATCGTACAATTTTTGCGCTCAGCTACACCATTGACAGCAAGAGTATGAGCTTGCGTAAATTGTCTTTTAATCCCACATTGATCACAAAGATCATTGAAGTCATTAGACTTATACTCACCTCCACTATCTGATCTTAAGACTTTGATCTTCCTTCATGTCTGATTTTCGACCAAGCTTTTGAAGTTCTTGAAGTTATCAAATGCATCTGATTTCTTCTTCAAGAAGTAGATCCACGTCTTTCGCGACATGTCATCAATAAAGGTCATGAAATAGAAGGCTTTTCCTAAGGACATGGTCCTCATAGGCCCGCATAAATCTGTGTGGATTAAATCCAGGATGTTCTTTGCTCTTGCAACACCCCCTTTATTGAGCTTCTCTCGATGCTGCTTCCCATATACACAAGATTCGCACATCGATTTCAAGTGATCTTCTATGGTAGGCAATCCTGTTACCATCTCCAATTTTCTCATCAAACTGAAGCTTCCCAAGTTCAAGTGACCAAGACTCTTGTGCCACAACTCAATTTGCGAAGGAACGGACGATACAAGTCCATGTTGCCCCTTGATTGTAGCATTCAACCTGTACAATTTTGTATTGGGCCCTCTTATTCCATTCGCAATAACTTTGAACTTTTGGTTCGCATCCTTCACAAAGCAACGATCATGGGCGAATTCTACTTTCAACTTTTGATCAGTAATGACTCCAACATAAAGTAGATTTTTCTTCAAACCTGGTACGTAAAGTACCTCCCTGATCATCCTACTTTTGCCATCAGACAGTTGGATTGAAACTGTGCCTATCCCCTTGATCATGCACACCTCACCATTTGCTTGTGAAACAGATGATCCATTATCCAACACCTTCAAACTACTGAACCAATTCTTGTTACCTGTCATGTGTCTTGTGGCTCCTGAGTCAATATACCATGCTTGATCATCTTGATTAGATGACAATGCAGATATGAAAATGCTAGAGTCTTCAATCTCACCCTCATCGACAAGGTTACCTGCTTGTTTTGGTTTCCCCTTGTCTTGTTTTGCTAGGAATTGTGACATTCACTCTTCCAATGGCCCTTTTTACCACAATGGAGGCACTTGCCTTTCTTCTTAGTTTTACTGAAAAATCTCTCATCCTCCTGAGACTTGGCAAATTGCTACTTAGACTTCTTCTTGCCCTTGCCCTTGCCTTGTTTTTGGCGTGTCGCATGTGCCTGATCGTCAGTATTTTGACGTCTAGCTTTCACCATTTCTCATCGTTGCTCTTCCTGCATCAAGATTTCTGTGAGCTCATCAAAGGTGGGCAATCTTTCTCTTGATGCTATTCCGCTCACAAACATCTGATAGGGTTCTGCAATGCCGCATAATGCATTATGCACCAGCTCCACATCACGTATGCGCTCTCCAATAGAATGCAGTTCATCTCTCATTGTCTTGATTCTGGTCATGTACGTCTGAATGTGCTCTCCTTGTTCCATGCGGGCACTATTCAACTTTGACTTCAGAAACATGATTCTTGATGGATTTGACATCTCGAACTGCTCCTTTAGCACATCCCATGCCTGTCTGGGTGTAATAGCATCACAAATGTGGGTAATGATGTGATCCTGCACTGACAAGTTAATGAAGGTCAAAGCTTTTCTCATCTTTTTGTCGAACACTTTGATGTCTGTTTCATTTGACGGCCTTCTCTCATCACTTGTGACAATTTCCCACACATCTTTCTCCATCAGTATGTTTTTCATTTTGAATTTCCACACTGCATAGTTGGAAATCTCGTCCAATTTGCTACTTTCACTCAAAATGGGCTCTCCCATGTTTGCCATCGCAAAACTGCTTGAAACTTCTGCCTTAGGCTAAAAATAGTATGTCGAGGCCAACAGTGATGTCAAAATAGCCTTTCATTTGGGTCAAAACAGGCAAAGGACCCAAAAGTAGGGACTTTTCTAGCTTTTGAATTGTTTCTTCACTTTGAAGAAACTCCACTCTTCACTTGTGAAGGGACCCAACTCAACTTTCAGTATGAAAATTTTTAATGAAGTTGAAGGTCAGAATGCACTTCAATTCTTCAGGGCCCTGTTCAAAGCTCATCCAATGGCTGAACCAAATCTTGTGGTTCAAATTTCTTTCCCATCACAGATTTTGGACCGTCGATTCATTTGACACCTCATCTAAAGGTCCAAAGTACATCTGGGCATCGAACCATACTCCTGCAGTCGCTATGGTCTTCGGTACACTAAGTTATTTATCGCGTTGGGTGCGCAAACAACCCGCGACCTCCCTGCCTGCGGCCGTGCCTCCCTTCTCTGAAAATTATCATATTAAACTCTCCTGTGGATCGTTTTGAGCATGATCTGAGGCCTGGAGCAGGGTCGCCCTACCGAATCCATGATTGTAGAGTGTTCAGTTAGGAAATTTCGTGGAGAAACGGTGATTTTAGCTCAACTTGACAAAGTGACTTTTTTCACCTTTTTATCGCAAATCTTCTAGGTTAACTGTTTGGAGACAAATCTCTGACATAAACCTCAGAATCTCTCTCCATGACTGATTGATAGTTTGATTAGCTTCCTTCCTGTCCTTACGGCATCCAAAACGGTGCACAAACAGCGAAGAAATCACCGGTTATGTATAAAAACTGTAACCCCAAGTCCGGTTTCAATTTTCAACTGGCTTCAAAATTGTCAATTTTTCACCAAATTTTTTCCTGTCTGATGCTATGCACAGGCTAATAATCCCTCTGCTGAGCTTAGCAAGCCTCTATAAATTAGAAACCGTGCACCAGTGCTTCTCTTTTCGTCTTCAACCCGCCGTAAAACCCCGAACTCTCATAAAACAGTTCTCCCGAAGGTCTCTTCAACGACGACATTGTACTGTGTACACTCCCTCTACAGCTCTAATACCAACTTAGAATTTGCTTTGCACAGGAACACAGATCATGCTACACAGTAACACAGACAGAAAACACTCTCCTCAGCAAGCTCACATAGCAACTGTATTTCTCAAAATGAAATTACACTGTACATATAGTTGTTCACTCATGCAACCCATGCATGACCCAGGTTGCCATTGGCGGGACGCATGTCCCATCGACTTGCCTCGTGACGAGGCCAACTGATCCTTATCCACTGATAGGACCCACAGTACAGTAACACAGTGATTCTAACTTTAATTCTAACTTTATAACATCGGCTTGATAGAGCCATGGCCGTCCTAATAACACTTTATATGATGATTGTCTCGTAGTTTTTAATATTATAAAATCCATAAGAAACTTATGGTCTCCAATATAAACTGTAACATGAGCCAGTTCTCCTATTGGTGATCTTCTAGTTGCATCGGCTAACCTTAAATGTCTTAAGGTGGGTGCTATTCTATGATGAATGCCTAATTCATATGTTGTTTCTTCAGTCATTATATTTACACTAGGTCCGAAATCTATGGGTACATTATCTAAGATGCAGCCATTAATTACTACTTGAATCTATGATTGGCCTTCATCACCGTAATTAACTAATCCTATGTTGAGTACTGGTAACTTTGCTTTTCTTCTCTTTTTATTTTGCAAAAATTGCTTAATTTCTTTCTTATAATATTGGTTATCGTCTAATAACTGTTTAAAAGTTATATTGGGCATTCTAGAAACAAGGTCTTCGACAATATTATAAGAATGGTTTCTAAGTGGCGATAGATCTCTAGGTATCTCGCTACTTATAACTAGATCTGAAAATGTCACTTTCTTAACTTGTCTAGTTTCTTCATCTAAAAGCTTCTTTGCTTCTATACTAATATCATCATAATACTTTCCACTAGACTTATCAAGCTTTAACTCTTTATTACTAGGAATTTTTACTAACTGTTCTACGACCTTCGCTTTTTCTGTCACGTTTTTCGTAGTTTTTGCAATTTTCGTCTTAGTTTTTATCTTATCTATAAGAGTTAAAGAATCTTTACTCCTTCTTGTAGTTACTTTATTTATTTATTTTCTATAAATCTGGCCATTGATGATTTTAATCTAATAATTTAGACTCTACTTCTATCCTCTGAACTATCATGTCAGTGTTAGTCTTAGATGACCGAAGGTCATCTTCCCTAGGCGAGTTTACAAACCTTGGTTTAGACTGTGGCTGTTGTGGCCGAGGACATTCAGCAGTGACATGCCCTTCGCCTTTACAGTTAGCGCAGAGCGGCACATATACTGTTGATCTTCTGGGTTCAGGGCAATCAGGTGAATAGTGACCTGGGGCTCCGCAATTGTAGCACGAACCCCTTACTCTGGTTGGTGGAGTGGAATCTCGTGTTCCACCCCTTCGCAAAATAGTGTATTGTTTACCAATACGTTGTTTTGGTATAATAGTTTTTTGGTTAGTAGGAGTTGTAGTATAAGCTACCTCCTCATGATTATTAATCGGATAGAGGAATAGTTCCTCTTTTAAATAGTTAGTCTATAAACTAGGACAGTTGGTCTTAGAATGACCTTCCTTCCCACAAGCAGTACACCAAACATTGGCGTTAGGCTTCGCTTTCTTTCACTTGGCTTTAACATCAGACATTTGGACCTTTAAATCACTCATTTCTTTTGTTAACAACTCAACACTTTTCCTTAATGGATCCATCTTTTCGAATTTCTCCATTCTTTTCTTTCTTTCTAAGTTCTCATTCTTGGTTTTCTTGTAAGAAGATTCTTCTTCTGATGAAGAAAAAAAAGATGAATACTCAGAAGATTCTTCCATATCCACTGAATCAGATTCTGATTCAAACTCAGTAGATGTTTCAGATTCTTCTGTTCGTTTAAATTTGTGCTTTTTACTACTTTTTCTTTCATTTCTCCGTCTGCTAGAAATTCGAGAGGCTTCGTAGTTCTTGGCAGAGGCAATGACATCTTCCAAAGAAGTCATCAAACCCTGTCGACAATAACAATCCATTTTCTTAGGCAAACCACCCAAGAACCATTCATTTTGCATAGGAACTGGATACTGGGCTCCTAACTTTCCTATTAAATTCTTAACCCTACGAGTATATTTCCTAAGTGATTCCTTTGGCTTTTTTTCAATAGAGTTAAGCCGAGCCAACAATCTAGTGGAATATCCTATTTCCCTAAACTGTTTAAGGAATGTTGCTTTTAAAGTGTTTCAAGTATTAGCTGTTTTCGGTACTAATTGACTATACCAAATTCTAGCCTACTTCCGCAGAAGACCTGGCAAAATTCTAACTATATCCTCGTCCGTCTGCTCTTTGTTTGCTATGGTAATGGATTCAAATTGCGACAAATAACTATCCGCATCTTCAGATGATGATCCCTTAAAGAAATCGTATCTGATTTTTGTAGATGTGGGTGGCGGTGGATTAGCCATATTAACAAATGGTGGTGAGCTAGATGAACTTGGAGGATCCGAATCTAAACTTTGCTTGGACAAAGATTCTGAACTTGGTTCAGAAGTAGAATCAGACGAATCTGATTCAGGTGAAGCTGTAGAACTTGGCGTTTCAAGGGATCTTTCCTCAAATGAATCTACAAATGTTGTAGTAGCGTTTGGAAGATCATTAAACGCTTCAGGTGTCAATCTTGCTCTAACTGGTGAGTTTTGCAAATTTTGCAAATACAAATCTCTAGACTTCCTATATGCTTCTAATCATTGTGCACGCTCTAAACGTTTATGTTCAATAGTTGTTTGAGAGTATGTTCTTGGCATGCATTACATGAGAAAGATTCGTAGATGTAATACACTTAAAAATATCGCAAAAAGGTGAAATTCATCTCCCCGGCAACGGCGCCAAATTATGTGGTGGCCTAGTCATTATAGATTTTCACAAAAGCGATGAATTACGTAGTATAAAAGTTTTGATCATTTCCCAAGAGAGAGAATAATCTCATCCTTTGCATGGCAAATGTATGTATGATGGTAAACAGACTAGAATATATAAAATTCACAATGAATACTACAGCGACATAACTGGTTATCCAAAGATATTTGGGTAAATTGGCATCTAGAAACACCAATGATGAAACGATTTGGTCAAAGTCTGCAATTGTAAAGATTACTTTATCTTCTAGGCTCTTCAGACATCAGGTAAACAGTTAGAACAGACAGCAAATAGCAAATAGATTCATCAAGCAGAATCACATTGGCTAAGGATTTTTCTTAATCAAATACAAAGGATTAGTTCTTATTGCAGAAAGCAAACAAATCAAAACATCAAACAATCTCATTATCTGAACACATAGCTCATTCAGAGTTTGAAGGAAGTTCTCCTAAAGGTTATGTTTAACAGCTTCGGCTAATTTCTTGCACACATTAGTCAGAATTGTTACTTGCTGGTGTCGCCTGAAAATCCATGTTAGAGTAACTGAAATTCAGTATAACGTAAGAAATGTGTGTGACGCAAACAGAACAGTATCACAATCAATCACAGATCGAACAGAGTGTATTCGCACAAATGATAAGAAGTAATTCTGTGAAAGATAGCAGAGGGAAAGGATGCTCAAGCTATAGGAACTTGCTCTTCACTCTCTATTGATACTCAGCTCTGCGTAGAAATGCATATGTACAATGGCACAAAGTGCTGTCCTTATAGGAATGTTCTTCAGCCTCAATGTCGCTTACGAACCATCAAATGTCGGTTCTGAACTTCTATTGCGTCTCTTATAGAACGTCGCAACTTCTACTCAAACTATGAATTTACAAAGTAGCACATTTTACATATATAGAAATTGAATTTTTTTTTACAATATATGACAAAACTTGGATAATGTGAGATCATAAGACTCCACAATTCAATAGACTATACATTTGCATTCATGAATTAAAAATATATGCATTTAAAATTTTTGCAAGAATGATGTGGTGCCAAAACATTATATTGATTGATTTAAAAAAAAGTACATTGATGAGAGAATAAATTCTCCCTTCTTACATTGCCTTCTACAAGGCCTTATATTTAATTTAAAATCCTCTACTCATCATCACTTCCTCCCTCCTCGCCTCCTTCGTCTTGTAGGTGTACATTGGTCTCCACATCTTCAAACTCCTCTTCGCTCTCATTCACGTTCTCTTCCACATTTTGCTCTTCAAAATTTTCTACATTTTCTTCCACATCATGAACGCTTGAAGTTGTAGAGCCTCTCTACAAAATAAAATCAAAGATTCAATTAAATTGAGATTAAACTTACTTGTAAACCACAAAGTAAACAATCACAAAACAATAAAGGTTAAGAGTTTATGATTGGAAACAATCCATGGGATTCCATAAAAGCTTTAAGGCCGGCATATCCATGATCGTAACCTTGTTTGTACTCTGCGACAGTCATGTGTCTTCCAAAATCACTAAGCTACATTTAACAAAAAAAAACATAGTTTAGCAATACAATATAGTTTAGCAATCAAAAACATTAACAATCTCACTACAAAAATAGAATCATAGTAAAAAATATTGCACTTACAAATTGGGCCTCTAGACTGTCCCTTTCAATCCCAAGTGACTTTGGTCATGTTTTAAGAGCTTCTCGGCGGCGGCCCTACGTTGTTGTTCATACTTTTGGGGATTGTTTTGCAACATTTCTCCTTTCACCTTCAATCCCTTTTGGAGCACCATCCAGGCTTCATGGGATTCTTGGGATTCCTCACGTCTCTTCTCATCAATTGCCTTTTGTTTCGAATCCAAAAGCACATTGTATTCAAGGCCCAAGTCCTACTAAAAGCATTGGATTGAGGGAAAAATGACTGAAGGAAATAAAAACTGCTTTTTAAATATTTCTATTACCTTCGATAATAAATCCGGCTTGACTTTAAGATCATAATACACACTACACGATTCCTGGGAAGGGGCATCTTCGGAAGCTCTTCTCTCGGATGATTTACCCGAAGAAGATAACACAAGATTTTTTATTCTATCTCTTTGTTGAGGAGATAGATTCTCAAACCACTCTTAATTATATTCTTCGGGCTCCTCACGAGCTCTTCTCCTAGATGGTCTCCCACTTGACCTTCCACTTGACCTACCACTTGAAGACATTGTAGCAAAGAAAAACTTTAAAAGTTAGAAAGTAGTGAAAAATGGAAGTGAAAGAGTAGTGAAGACTGTTAAATTAGAAGAGTAAGCAATGACAAGAAAGCAATAGATCAATAGTAAGCAAGAACAAGCAAGATCAATAGAGCAAGCAATAGCAAGAGCAAGATCACTAGCAAGCAAGCAAGCAAGCAAGATCTATAGAGCTTGGAAGAGCAATAGCAAGCAAGAACACTAAACACTAGATTAGGAAAAAGCTATAAAACTTGAAAGCAAAAGAAGAGGAGCAAGAATGTTCGCGGAAATGCTGTTTGCATTCAAGTTTCGCGTGGATTATCCACGCAGAAGTTATCCACGTGTAGATAATCCACGTGATATCCACGTGTGGATGTTCCACACGGTTTTTTTTCCTCTCTTCACATGTGAGAGGGTTTCCCACATGGGCTTGCATGCTTTAAATGTCATTCAATATTCTCATAATCTTTTCTAGATTTTATGAGAATATTTTATTGTAGGATTTTACATAAAATATATTTTTTAATATGATGGAACATAAAAAAAATCAATTCAAAGATCATTATGGCAGTATTTAATTGTTAAAGCTAGTTTTATATTGTTATAAATTTTATTTATTTTGAGATTTGACATACAAGACAAAATCGTGAGATAAAAAATAGTACATATTATTATTAAACAAGTAACAAGTTTTTTAAGATTTTATGACATAATATTATGTCAAATCAGTGATGTCATAAAACATTCAGTTTATTAATAATCTAGGTGTCATAGATTTGATATAATTTGATGACATAATTATACGGTCAAATAGAAAATTTTTGCTTTTGTCATGTGGCCTCTTAAATGGTTGCATGGGGTCATTTAGATTCATGATCAAAAGCATTTTGTTATATTGAGGACCTTAGTGATATGTGACCTATATGATATATGTTTTTAATTGTTAGTGTGTGACCTATATAACCTTATATGAAATCATAGTAATTAGTTGAAATATCATTTAGCATTGTAATAAAGATGTTGATTAATGGTGTGCTATCTATCTAGTATATGATTGATTGACATTGTCCAAATGCTCATCTTTTCTTTTCGATTTGAGGAACATCATCTTGCATACAAAGCAACCATAGATAGAAAGGGCGAATGCATATTGCTCGTCATGCAATACCATGGCACATTAGGCCAATCCAAAAAATTTTATCCCTAACTAACTCGAGCCAAGTATTAATTAATCAAATGAGTGATTGAGTGGGCAATGAATCAATTGAGTATATGATTGGTTGTTGGATTTTGATCATTCCATCTTGAAAGAAAGATTGAGTGAGATCATCACTCATCTTGGACAAGAGTTCAAACTGAAAGCTTCGAACATTGACTGCTATGTGGTCTTTAAATTAGTTGATATAGGTCTGCGCGCACTATCTATTGATGTCTAACATTTGTCAGTATGAACCTCAATTTGATTGCTCGTTATGTGTTGCCTCACCCAAGCAATTTTCTTGATAGCAATGTTACTAGAATATTAGATTTACATTAAGCATAAGTAGAATATACATGGATTAGATGTTGGCATGTCTTTAGAATATTAGATTTACATTAAGCATAAGTAGAATATACATGGATTAGATGTTGGCATGTCTTTAACAAATTTTATTATATTTGTTCAATACATACGAAATGATTACTTATGATGTGGTATAAAGTAGCTGGCTACAATGTGTATATGTCATCGACGATGTCATCATCATCAAATAGCGATTCATCTCATGATTGCAACACCAGGTATATATTGTTATTGACATTGACATCAATTGCACTTTATTTGTTATTTGAATATGAGTGTATAATTTTTCTTGCAAATTTATTCTTCCAATGACATTTGATTGGAATTATGAATTCTAGGAAAATTATTGTACCTCCACGTGATTTAGAGAAAGAAAAAAGAATTGAGCTCTATCATAGAAAAAAGGAACAAGCAAGACTAAAGTACAATGAACAACTATTGACTGGTTCATCTTCAAGCTCTTCCATCAGTCGACGTAGACCGCCTATTGATCCATCACATGTATGTATATTGATTTATGTCATAATTTTTTTATTTGTAATAGTGATGTACTCCGATTTGGTTGAGGATTGTGATATATTATATTGCTTTTTGGAAAGCCAAGACACCACTCCATCACAAATGAAAGTTGCAAATGCACTTAATGTACAAAGACTATTTTGTCAATTTTTGTCACATGTTACAATTCGTCACATATTAGAATTTGTCAATTTTCACTTGAATGACACTGAAAGAATTTGTGTAATTTACAATTGGATTATTAAAAAATTTCAACCAGAATATGATGAGAGGATACCATGTACATGCACACAATGCAAAGGCCTTGAGATTCGGACAAAGAGGATTGTCAACGATCATATTTGAGCCAATGGAGTGCACACAGAATTCCTCAAAAAAGATTTCCAAAGATGGAGTGAACAATGGCTGATGTTCTCCACGCCTTTCCTACTAGTACTCTTGGAAGATGAGTCTCTCTCCTCTTTCTAAGTGCCCTAAACCTAGCATAACGAAACTGACACAATACGACTAAATGCAATGTATGATTTCAAAAGTAAGTCTTCTATAGACCTCCAAATTTTGACACTTCTAGAACCTTTCAAAAATAGTAATGTTACTATTTTAGGCCTCTACAAGTGGAAAATTATCTCTAAGTTTACTTACGAGTTTTGGCCTCAAATTGCCAATAATAGTTCGGGCGACAACTTTTCACACTGCACACACAGAGACAAAAGGAACAAGAGCAAACCAACCAACGCATCACAGCAATGGAGTAGGAGCATCCATAGCCAAGGGAGAGAAAACGACAAAACCAAAGGAGACAATGAGACAAGGCCAAGGTTGAACCAAGGGGGAGAACAAGCGCTAGGATCCAAAAACAAACTTAAAAAAGTTGTCAAAAGAAGCTGAAAAAAATGAGCCCACACACAACCATAAAAGACTCAAGGCAACGACACAAAGACACACAACATAAAGTATCAAAAAAGTACTATAGAGCAAAAATTGAAACATGTCGTATGGTTCCAAAGTTAAAGGCCAAGGAGCAAGTGCTTGTATTTGTTTCAAGAAAATTTTAACCAACAAAAAGCAAACAATGAAAAATAATCCAGATTTCACTGCTACTAATGTACCAACCAAAAAAATCTTATATATCATCAAGTCTCAAGTCTAGCTGTCCAAGATAGTGATGTAAAATATAGCACAAAGTGCATGACAAATTGCATACTATGTTAAGTACAAAACAACAATACCTATCTAGCATTTACCTGAAGCGCATAACAACAAAAAATCGTGAGACGCGTTCAAAACAGTACTTAGTCCATCAATAGAAAATATCGTCATGTGTGTGTGTGTGTGTGTTATATACCTATTAGACGATGTGGAGCACACAAACGATTTGGAAATCAAACTTTGAGTATCATTTTAAAATTTATACGCATTTCAAGGGTGAATGGGTGTGTGGATCGCATCTTAGAAGCACATAGGCGTTTGGCCCCAGTGTGCTGACAGCCACACGTTTTTTAGCCAGTGCCCGCAAGAAATCGATGGCCCGTCTTGCCGGTGCCAGCAAGAAATGGCAATGCCGGTGCTCGTGGGACAGCGGCGCCAACAGATCAGATTTTTCCAGGGCATCTATTCACTCGGGCAACGCGAGGGCGAAGTGGCACCACATTTCGCATTTTCATTGGGCCGGGGCCAAAGCCTAAGCATGTGCCAACCCATGCTCTAAACCCCCAGCAGGGAGGGGAGTGTGTGTGTGTGTGTGTGTGTGTGTGTGTGTGTGTGTGTGAGAGAGAGAGAGAGAGAGAGAGAGAGAGAGAGAGAGAGATTAGATGTCATTGAGCACACATTAAAGATTTGGAAATGAAAAGAAATAATTTATGACTCTTACTTTGTAAACAAGGTATACCATTTCCCAAACGAAGGGCTAAAAATTAATTGTTGGGTAGGGACTGTAGTCTGACAAAGTAAACCAAAAATCAATGAAAATTTAGTCTTACAATAAAGTTAGTCCACTGCAAGAACAAAAAACCTCAAAAGCAAAAATGGACAGAAAATGGGGGTCAAAGACTTGTATAGTCTTCAAAAAACCACTAAGAATACACTCACGAGTCATCAACCTTGACCATCATTGTGAAGTTAAAAAGTGTGACAACCAAAAACTCCCAAATCAAGCCTTCTGGCTGTCCAAATAAGCTAGTTGCAGTGCTTTTTTCAACTTACCATCACCAATAATCTCCACAGGAACAGAAGCCATCCTTGAAATGGTGGTTTCTGTTTGCATCCATCACACTGATGTCACGCCCAACAATTTTTGAGATGATCTTTGTGGCATTGTGACAGTCACCGCAGACCCGAAGATTCTTTTTGATGCGAATAGGTCTCCCAGAAGGCGTGTTGATGAGCCCAAAAGCAATGGCCAGCTTCTCACTATGTCCACACAAAGCATTCTCCTTCTCCTCGTCCTCCACATCATTTAGCACAAAGCTTAAATTAGGTTTATACCCTGCCTTCTTCATCAACCCCACCAATCTATCCAGTTCAGCCTGAATCTCCTTGCTTTGTGGATGAGTTGCATGACCTACAACAAAGGCATGCAGTTGGTTATCAACTTCGATCCAACTGCACCCAGGCTTTTTTTTCACACCTGCCTCCTTCATTTCATTTCTGATCTTTGCCAACTCATCCTTCCTACCAGCAGCTGCATAGATGTTTGATAGCAGCACATAAGGTGCAGCATTTTTTGGTTCCAACTTCACGACACAATCAAAGGCTCGTCTTCCTATCTCCATATGGCCATGGTTTCTAGCAGCACCAAGCAAAGTCATCCAAATTACACTATGAGGCTGAATTGGCATTTTGTTGATAAAGAGCTCAGCATCAGCCAAGCACCCTGCACGCACTAGAAGATCAACCATACATGCATAATGTTCCCTGGTTGGTGTGACACCATGATTTTTACACATGGAATCAAAGACATAGTGACCTTGATCTACTAGACCAGAATGGGCACATGCAGAGAGAACACTAATATATGTGACCTCGTTAGGTTTCGTGCCTTCCCTCTGCATCTGCTCAAACAGGGCAAGGGCCTCCTTGCCAAGCCCATTCTGTGCATATCCAGCAATCATCGCATTCCATGAAACCACATTTTGTTCACTCATGTTGTCGAACAGCTCACGGGCGTCCTCTGTGCAACCACATTTTGCATACATGTCAACAAGGGTGCTGCCTACAACCACATCCGACTGAAAGCCACTTCTTATGATCTCGGAGTGGAGCTGTTTGCCCTGTTCCAGGGCTGCTAGGCTTGCACATGCTTTTAGAAGAAGAACAAACGTGACATTGTCTGGCTGCATGCCTTCCTGTTTCATTTGCTCATACAGAGCAAGGGCCTCCTTGCCAAGCCCATTCTGTGCATATCCCGCAATCATTGCAGTCCATGAAACCACATCTTGTTCACTCATGTTGTCGAACACCTCACGGGCGTCCTCTGTGCAGCCGCATTTTGCATACATGTCAACAAGGGCGCTGCCTACAACCACGTCCGACTGAAAGCCTCTTTTTATGATCTCGGAGTGGAGCTGTTTACCCTGTTCCAGGGCTGCTAGGCTGGCACATGCTTTTAGGAGAAGAACGGACGTGACATTGTTTGGCTGCACGCCTTCCTGTTTCATTTGCTCAAACAGAGCAAGGGCCTCCTTGCCAAGCCCATTCTGGGCATATCCCGCAATCATCGCATTCCATGAAACCACATTTCGTTCACTCATGTTGTCAAACAGCTCACGGGCATCCTCTGTGCAGCCGCATTTCGCATACATGTCAACAAGGGTGTTGCCTACAACCACATCTGACTGAAAGCCACTTTTTATGATCTCGGAGTGGAGCTGTTTGCCCTGTTCAAGGGCTGCTAGGCTGGCACATGCTTTTAGAAGAAGAACGAACGTGACATTGTTTGGCTGCATGCCTTCCTGCTTCATTTGCTCATACAAAGCAAGGGCCTCCTTGCCAAGCCCATTCTGTGCATATCCCGCAATCATTGCAGTCCATGAAACCACATCTCGCTCGCTCATGTTGTCAAACAATTCACGGGCGTCCTCTGTACACCCACATTTTGCATACATGTTAACAAGAGTGCTTCCTACAATCACATCCGACTGAAAGCCTCTTTTTATGATGTGGGAGTGGAGCTGTCTGCCCTGTTCCAGGGCTGCTAACCTGGCACATGCTTTTAGGAGAAGAACGAATAGAACCTTGTCTGGTGCTAAGCCTGTCTCTTGCATTTGCTGAAATAAATTAATAGCCGCCTCAACTTCTCCGTTTTCAGCATATGCTGAGATGATAGCAGTCCACGAATACACATTGTGTTGAGGCATGTTGCTGAATACTTTGTGTGCGTGCAGCACACTACCGCACTTGGAGTACATGTGAACAAGGGTGTTTGCTAAGACAATATTTGAATCAAGTACACTTTGGACTATAAGGGCATGCACTTGCTTGCCCTCCGCCAGGGCCTTCCTTCTGGAACACCCCTTCAAAAGGCAAACATAGGCGTGAATTGGAGGTTTAGTAGTTTGCTGGACCATAAGCTCCAACATATGTAGGGCCTCTTTCAAGCGTCCCTCCTCACAGAGTTTGCTCAGCTTTTCGCCATTGCAAGAGGAGTCGGGAACCCTGCATGATTCATATAATGATGATAAAGAAATATGAACAAGTGTCAATTTTGAAAGAGCAAGAAAAAGGAGGACATGTGGTAGTCTCACACCCGAACCTAGAGCTGCACATTCCACACTGAGATTAAAACCATACCGTGATCTCAATCCATCACCAGATTGTATATGACCCAATGTCATAAAAGCCATCTTTCCGTTTACCCAGGAGGGATTCAGCCAACCATCAACCCACAGGCCCTCATGCGTCCTCTTATGTTTAAAGTCGGGGTAGTTGGGACTTTTCTGCATAACATTATACAGATCACAGTCAAAGCTTCAACTTAAGAAAAACGACTACAGTAAGCAATCGGCCTCGTACCCATAATATCGTAGCAACAATAACATTCAAGTGAGAGGTGATTAGCCAAAGTAAGTGCAGCCCGAAATGAGGCGCACCTTAGTCAATCTATTGTCCCACCACTGCGATGGATCTGAGAAAAAATCTTGCCAGAGCTGCTCCATTCTAACTTGTCTGCCTACATGCCCTAAGGGTAAACCAGAATGTATCAGAAACATGATTAAGGATTGTGGATGTGGCTTTAAGCATCTGTGCAAATCATCTCCCCCCTCAGCCACGGAGGGCTGGCGAGTTAAAAAGAGTATGACAGAAATAATAAGCATACCCGAGCCCCGAGGTGTTGAAAAAGCGGATGGCTTCCGTTGCTGAAATTGTAGCCTGGCACGAACCCAATCAGGATTGAAACGATTGTTGTTGATCCGCAGTGCCTCCTTTCTGGTGACGTCCATCCGAGGACGACCTCTAGGATGAGGAAGAAGAGCAGTAGTACAAGTGAGCGAAGCAGAAGAAGATGAGAGGGCGGCGTATTCATTTGTGGGTCTGATGATGACGATGAGGCGAGGGGGGCACAAAAGGAGTAGAGATCGATGAGGAGGAGAAGCAGGATCAGCAGAGAGGAACAAGAAGAAGAGGCTGCCATGACGACGATCATCGTTGGGGTTGAAACAAAGGCCTACTTCTCTTCCTCCTCCTCGTCCTATTAACGTCGTTGTCGTTGTCATTGCTATGGCTGGCGTGCGTTCGTGCTGCTGCTGCTCTCCTTAAGCTTGCACATCAAACTCCGAGTTCTCCTCCTCCCTCCCTCCATTCCATCCTCCCTCCGGGACGCTGCCCCCACCCCCTCCATTCCATGAACGATCTCCCATCCATCACATCCCATTAATCCTTTTCGTCCTATCCTCTCCATCTCTCTCTCCATCTATATATATCTCTCTCTCTTCCCCATATCTCATTAATCCTTTCACAACACGTATTAACTTTTGTACTCCCATTTATACATCTCGGCCCATTAATCCTTTCAAATCGTATTGACCCTGGTGCCACCCATTTTGATACCCTTTCACTCTATTTTAGAGGGAATATGTCTAGTCTTAAAGTAAAAAGTTGTGGATGCTATGGCTCCCTTGGCTTGCAAGAAACACAGGGCAAGGCCTCTTTCGAAACGACATCAGCTGCCACTTAGATTATCTCGCCTGTCAAAGATGGCCTTTCTCACCTCAGTTGCAGGGAACTACTCCGCAGAGTCGCACGAGTGGACGCAAGCCGGGTGTTATGGCCCTAATGGGGGTTTGGACCATTAGGAGCTATCTTGGACGTAGAGGCCTAATATGGATAGTAGTCGAGTAGGACCATGGGGTCACATCCGCATGCGGTATAGGCATGTGTGTTGCATCCTAGTATGGGATAGGGTGTACATGCATTGTGCTTATGCATGCGTCTTAACTATTATGGGTTAGTGGTACCTACATGCAGTGGACATGCATGGGGGATTGGCATGATCAATTAGAGTGCTTCCATGTGGATTCTGTGCATGGGCAGGTGGGGTTGGCTCTACGCTCGATATACTCTCACCAGTGTCCATGATGTCGTTATGCTGTCAGACTATGAAGCGCTCTTCCTGTGGTTTGCCTATCTCCTGGATTGCTCGGGGGAGCTAGACCGGTATTGGGTCTAAGTTTGGTTGGGACGGTTTCGTCTACTGCAATCCTCCCTTGGTATTCTAGGAAGCTCTATCTCGGTTGGGAGTCCTGGGGGACGTAATATTGGTAGTGGATGATTTACATAAGATACGTAAGAACTCCACGTAACTTGTGAAGCTTGGTAAATCTTAAGTTATTCTAGATCAGAACTTAAAGTATATTGGGGTCTAGATGTGTTCTAGATGGAACTTTGATTTTGGACACATTGTGCCATGTCTAGAGTAAAGAATTAGGAGACTACAGTTCTTTATTGGCATCATAAGGTGATTTGATTCGCATAAATTTGGAACTTTCCTAGTGGAAAGGATTTTTGTGGACCAACTCATATGTCTTTTAAAAAAAGTAGCATTCACGATCTCTTACTTTCACGTTTAGAATAAGAATTTGATGAATTGTGATTGAAGAATCATAGTTCATCTGAGACCCCTATTGGAATCCATTGTATATGTAATTGGCATTGGCCAATTGGATTTGCATAATGACAAGAAAAGAATCCTTCGGGGGGGCGGGGGAGGGGGGCGGGTCCCCATCTTGACCCCTCAGTGCTTCCGCTATTGTGTGAATGAATCTATGTGATGCAATGTTTTTTTCAAGTTTTTGATTTAAAGTCTTATTTGATTTTCAATAAGTTGATTCGAGACTAGCTTTATGTGCTAATCTGAAAGGATCGCCTCAGGAGTTTCAAGTTGGGGATTGGGTGTATCTTAGAATTCTAGGAAACATTACAAATTGTCTGCTAGGTATAGTGGACCATTCAGAATCTTGAAAAAGATTGGATCTTTAGTTTACCAGTTAGAGTTACCAGAGGAAATCAAGACTCATCTCATGTTCCATGTTAGTCATCTATAGATGAGTTTACATGTGAGGGATTACCTTGGTTTTGTAAAAGTCTAGATTCTTTTGAAGACTTATTTGAAAGAATTCCTTTAGAGTCTAAAAAGATTCTTGATACTAGAACCAAGCAATTGCATAATCGGGAGGTTATTGAGCATCTGGTTCGTTGGAAAGGATATTCTGAGGATGAGGATTCATGGAACTAGAAGGTAATCTAAAGAAGAGTTTCCCGGACTTTAAGTTCTAAGGACAAAACTAAAATAAGGGGGGAAGTATGTTACGGCCCTAATGGGAGTTTGGACCATTAGGAGCTATCTTGGACGTAGGGTCCATGCCTAATCTGGATAGTAGTCAAGTAGGACCTGTGAGAAATTGGCAAAAATCTAGCTTGGTATTTTTTATGATAGAAGTTTGTAAGTGAATCTCACATGTGTGGAGGATGTTCCCATGTGTGGAGAATTGTAAAGTAAATAAAAAAATGTTTGATATAGGGGTCTCATAGAGTTTCCATAGTCAAGCATCTAGGTGTAGGATGTTGATAGGGTCAAATTTGGCATAGATGGCAAATTATCCATTTCCACTTGTAATGCCACTATTGAGCCAAAATAGAGTAGGAGGCCAAACTCGTGCCAATTAGAGTGTAGACAAGTGTAATGCTTTTGTTTGATGAAGTTTAAGAGACCCAATAGGATTTAGAGGTGGAACCATGAGTGGTCCAATAGAATTTGAGATATGCTTGAAAATGGTCCAATAGAATTTAGAGGTGAATGGATCAATGGTCCAATAGGATTAAGAGGTGGCAAAAGTGTGGTCCAATCATAATTGAGCATTGTGGTAGCTCGTGGATCTACTAGTATCATTGTACTTCCCATTTGGATCTAATTGATTTTGAGATTGAGTGTAAGTGATTTTCTAGCTTTCTCTCTCTACCCGAGAGCTCATGATGATTTTTCTCTCTCTACCCGAGAGGGCAGCTTATTTTTACCTAGAATAATTTCTGGATACTTCCCACACGTGTGAGTGAGAGTTGGAAGTGATTGAATGCATGTAGTAGTGTGTTTTTGTCATAGAATCAAAGATAGATCTTGAATCTCAATCTAGTCTTGATTTGGTGCATCTACACACCTTAGGAGACCACAAGTAAATGTTGTGGTCAGTCCACACGTGTGAATTTAACATGGTATCAGAGCCTACTAAGGTTACCATGCACTTTGATCCATTTAAGTGAAAACTTTTCATCAATCTTGAGCTAGAAATTGTCAAGATCCATTTTCCTAGCTATCTTGTCTAATTTTGGATCAAAGGAGATCAATAGGGCATTGATTGTGTCTGACCTGGTACTGTACGGAATTAGGTGCTCAGACATGTGTGAGGAACATCCAATTTCAGATTGAGAGTTCTCTTTCATGCTTGATCCTTTCATCTTGCTTGATAGCTTGTTTGAAACTATTTTTGTCTAGTTTCTGATGCAATCAGTTTCCATTTGGTTGTGCCAATCAGAAGTTATAAGCTTTTGAAGAGGGCTAGGTAGGGCACCTAGACCTAGGTGGACACATTTGGTTTGGTCAAAAGATTGCTTGTTTGATCCAAAATCACAGTTGAATGCTTACCAATCTCATCTGTATGTGATCTAGGCACTGTTTTGAGACCTTAGTCATCTTGTTTCATGCAATATCATTGTATTTAAGTCAAATTTGGTTTCTTAGTGTATTTCACACGTGCTAAGAGTGTTTGATCCTAACTTTGCCCATACTCCATCATTTGATGTGAAGTAGATCTAGTTTTGGAGAGATTGAGGTAGCTAGAGAGAATCATCTCACAGTTTGTTGCAAGATCTTGCATAGGAGATGGTAGCACACCATTATTGGATCCTATAGTGAGAGAGAAGCAACATTTTTTGTTCATCACTTTTAGTTATCTCCACTTTACATGAGTTCAATGAGTTCATACTTGTTGCAACCAAGTGAGAGATTGTCTACTTCCAATTATTCAATATGAAAGTTGAGGATGGAGTCCATCTTGATACTCCAAGATGTGATGGACATTGTACTTGGGATTGAGGAGGAGCCTCAAGTCCTTCAAGAAGTACAAAAATACAAGAAGAGAGCTAGGATGGCTCTCCACTACATTAAGATGAATATCTCTAATGAGATATTGAGGGAGATTGGTGATTGGTCTACATCCAAGGAAGCTTTAGATGAGTCATATAGGTTGTACATACCATTTCATTTAAGATCTAGTGGCTAAAATGGCCAAAATCTAGTTTTCTAGCTATATGTCACTTGGCATCATTTTATTGGTAGGAAAAGCTATTTCACATGGATAGGAATGATCACACGTGCCAAGGACTGCTCATATGTGTCAAAACATCAGTAGTAGGTGAGATCCAACTTGTAGTAGATATTTGTGCAAGTCCCTATAAATTAGAAAAATTGCCTAAAATCAAGGGAGGTGGCTATAAGTTAGGAAACTTGGTCCATGTGCCATATTGATGATTATTGGTGGATCCTTTGATGAGTAGGCACTCTCACACGTGCCAAATCAGCTGAGTAAGCATCAACTCTTGTGTATATATAGTGGCTCATTTGGCCATAATTGACATGGAAGCTAAATCTTGGTTTTGGAGCAATTCTAGTGTTTTCTCTCTATTTGTCTTGTGTTTTTATGCATTGATTGGGTTCTAAGCTTAGTATACTTTATTCTCAGCCTACTGTCCATACTCTGATAGGTTTTCACACGTGTGAAACCAGCAAGTACAAGTTTTGATCAATATTGATTGTTCTTGTTAGATTTATTCATCTAGATTTGATCTAAATGCTATCTAATCTTGTGTAGATTGATAGGTTGATATAATCTAACATCCAATCACACTTGTGGATCTTATTCAGATCTATTCTTGGTCCATATTACTATACTTTAACATGGTATTAGAGCCAAGTACAAGTGCATTTAAGACATTGATCTAAAACTATTCCCAAATTGGTAAGTTTTTGAAAACAAGCTAATATTGAGGTAGCGAGTTGGAATGGATAGCTAGAACCAAAATATTTGTACCAAATCTTGTTGTGGGCTGCAGGTGTACCTTCCACACGTGTGGGGCCATACAAAACCTGTTTTGAAAAGTAATTTTTATTTTGGTGCAATTTGAGCTTCATACACCCAATTTGATTCAATTTAGTGCATTTTTCAAGCTTTCACTTGCATTGTTTCTATTCCATTGATTTGTTCTTGGTTTAGATCAATCATATAGGTGGATTAAAGCTTGTTTATAGTACATTGAAGTTGATTCTCTATTTTTTTTTGGTGTATCTTGAAGTTGAGAGAGATTGAGTGCTATAAACCAAAGGTTAAGGAGTGAATTTCAAAGTTGAGATTGTAATCTATAGATCCATCATTCTAGATTTGTTCTAAAGTGGTAGAGTCAGGTCTACAAGCTTATTGATTGCTAGAAGACACTATAGGTTTAGATCTCTACGTGAAAACATCTAAGTTTCGAGTGCATTTACACTAATAATGGCATCAATGGGTGGCTTCTTACTTGAAGCTAGTGAAAGGCTTTCATCAACTAATTATGCCATTTGAAAAGTTCGAATGGAGTCATTATTTGTACTTCATGATTTGTATGACATTGTTCTTGGTTTGGAAGCAGAACCTCAAGTAGCACAAGAAGTAGTAAAGTACAAGAAGAGATTTAGGTTGTCATTACATTGCTTGAAAATGACTTGTTGAAAGAGATCTCATTCTTGTAGCACATCCAAAGAGGCATGGGATTCACTAAAATCTATTTATGAATCCAAAAATATTTCAAGGATACTCATGCTAAGAAATCAAATACTTCAAATCATGAAAGAAAGTAATGAAAGTGCCCAAGATTATGTTCTTAGGATCAAATCTTTGAATATTGAGTTATCTTCCATTAGTGACAAGATTCAAGACAATGATCTAGTTCAAATCATCTTGAATGGATTAGGAAATGAGTACTCTAATCTAGTTCAAACATTTGCTATTCAAAATCAACTTCCTACTATTGAAAAACTTCATAGTGTGCTAGTTTCTGAGGATAGTAGGATGCTTCATATCAAGAATAGGATTGGTTCTCTTTCTTTGATTGATGGTGATGAGAAAACTAACTTTTCTTTGAAAGGCAAGAAGAAGAAGGTTCTATCCAAGAAGACCCAAGATGTGGAGGTCGAGAGCAAGGATGGAGCTTCAAGTTCAAAAGGCAAGAGTAAGAAGGACAAGAAGAAGCTTAAGTGTTTTTTCTGTGGTAAGAAAGGACACTTTGCATCCGAGTGTTACAAGAAGAAGAATGCCCAAGAGAAGGACAACCATGGAAACCTTGTGCTTGAGGAGGAGGATGAATGCAACTTATTTTTTATGGCTTCCTTAACACAAACATCTAATCACAACACATGGTGGATTGATAGTGGGGCTAGTTCCCACATGACTCACCAAAAAGACTACTTTTCTACCTTACTTTCTTACAATAACTCTAAAATGTTATCTTCATTGTAAGTGATCAAGAATGTGAGATTGTAGGAATTAGATCCATTATATTATGTCTTGGATCATCTAAGAAAGTAGATCTAGACAATGTTCTTTATGTACCTTCTATTAAAAAGAACTTGTTAAGTGTTGGTCAACTTATGGATAGTGGATTAGATGTTCATTTCAAGCATGGAGCATGTTCCATCTTGAAGAATGATAAATGTATTGCTAATGGCTTTAAGCAAGGGAGGTTATTTAAGTTGGATGCTAATGTGATGCTTGGAAGTGTTAATATGGCAAGGGAGGAGCTCTCTCAAATGGAGCTATGGCACAAGAGGTTAGGCCATCCTAACTACAAAGCTATGGAGACCATGGTGAACAAAGATCTAGCAATTGGACTTCCAAAAGCCATATCCAAGTGTGGCAAGCTTTGTGAAGCGTGTGGACTCTCCAAGTCTCATAAGCAACCTTTCAAGAGATCTTTGACAAGATCTAACTCTCCTCTTGATCTTATTCACTCGGATGTTCACTCTTTTTCACATGAATCTAATGGTGCTCTTATGTATCACTTTTTTTGATGATAAATCAAGATACTCTTGGATTTACCTCTTGTGTAAGAAAAGTGAAGTGTTTGAAAACTTTGAGAAGTTCAAAACTCTTGTAGAAAAGCAACTTAATGCTAGCTTGAAAGTATTAAGATGTGATAATGGAGGGGAGTACATCTCCAATAGTATGAAAGAGTTTGTCAAACTAATGGCATTAGAAGAGAGTTTACTTGCACATACACCCCACAACAAAATGGGGTGGCCGAGAGGAAAAATAGAACACTATGTGAGTGTGCTAAAGCAATCAGATTAGATGCATCACTTCCTATTTCATTTTGGGGAGAAGCTATTTTATGTGCAAACTTTCTATGTAATAGAATGACTAATAGTGCCATTGGAGGTCTCACACCTTATGAAGCATTGTATGGCAAAACGCCAAATCTTAGTGATTTGAAAATTTTTGGATGTACTTGTTATGTACACATTCCTTTAGAAGTAAGGAAAAAGGAAGATGCTACTTCATTTAAAGGCATCTTTGTTGGTTATAGTGAAAGTATAAAGTAGCTGGCTACAATGTGTTACAAAGCATATAGGATATTTGATCCTATTACCAAGAAAGTTGTTGTAAGTAGAGATGTACTTTTTGATGAATCTTTCAATGGCAAAGAGAAGGTACTTTCCAACAACTCTCATCTTATCAATGATCATGCTATGGCCGAGGAGGAGCTTCAAGGAGTTGAAGACTAAGAGGATCTTGCTCAAGATCCAAAGGAGCCAAGAAGATCAACAAGAGTGAGGGCCGAACCATCAAGGCTCACTTATAGTGACAAAGGAAAGCAAAGGGAAGATTCTCAACTACACACCTCTTATTCTTTCTTGACTATTATGCTTGAAGAACCAACATGTTTTGAAGAAGCAATTAAGTCTCAAAGTTGGAAGGATGCTATGCAAGTAGAGTTTGATGCTTTGTTGGAAAATCAAACTTGGGATCTTGTTAATCTACCTTATGGAAAGAAGCCTCTTACTTGTAAATGGATATATAGATTGAAATATAATCAAGATGGTTCCATTAATAAGTATAAAACAAGACTTGTAGCAAAAGGTTTTTTACAAGTCAAAGGCATAGATTATGATGAAACCTTTTCTCTTGTTGCAAAGCTTGTAACCATTAGATTGATCATATGCCTTGCTACTTCTTTCAAGTGGGAGCTCTTCCAACTTGATGTGACAAATGCTTTCTTGAATGGATGCTTGGAGGAGGAAATTTACATGTGCCAACCCGAGGGCTTCATCAAAGATGGAGAAGAAGACAAAGTGTGCTTTTTGAAGAAGAGTCTTTATGGAATCAAGCAAGCACCTAGAGCTTGGTACTCTAGGTTGCATTCTTATCTTATTTCCATTGGATTTGTTGTAAGTTCTTATGAACCATCATTGTACTACAAATGTAATGATGGAAAGATCACCATTTTGTTTTATATGTTGATGATATAATTCTCACAGGAAATGATCATGATGGCATTAAAGATGTAAAAATTTCCTTGTCTAGTGAGTTTAAAATGGTAGATCTAGGACTTCGAAAGGTCATACTTGGAATAGAAGCTACTAGATGCAATGAGTTTACTTTCATATGTCAATCTAAGTATGCTAGATCCATCTTAGAAAAGTTTGGCATGAAAGATTGTAAAGGAGTTGAAACTCCCATGGAACTGAATGTAAAAGTTTCTAAGGAAAGTGATGAAGCATCCTTTGAGAAAATCACTACCTATAGAAAACTTATTGGTTCCTTGATCTATTTGTCCATCACTAGACCAGATCTTAGCTTTTGTGTTGGCAAATTGAGTCAATACATGCAAAGTCCACTAATATGTCATTGGAAGAGTGCCAAAAGAGTGCTGAGGTACATCTCAGCTACTAGAAACTTTGGCATAGTATATCAAGGGACTAATCTCTGTTTGAGAGCATACTCAGACTCAAATTTTGCAGGTGACAAAGTGGATAGAAGATCCACAAGTTCCTTTGCTACATTCCTATATATCTTGGCTTTCCAAAAAGCAAGATACTATCTCATTTTCATCAATCGAATCCGAGTATAAAGCTAAGTACTTTGTTGTACTCAGGGAGTAGTTGAACTACAATGACAAATAGTTGTACATTAAATACATGGTCAGGCGAAACAACTTACAAAAGGTCTACTTCTTTGAAACAGTTGAAAAGAAGTTTATGCTGGGAAATAGTGACATTCCTGAAGTTGTTGAAGAAGTCGGACATTACGGTTGATAAACGAATTTGTCGAAGAAGTTGAAGACTTTGGAGTCTTCGGGTGATGGAAGAAGTTGGAGACTTCAGTTGATGGAAGAAGTCGGAGACTTTGGTTGATGGAAGAAGTCGGAGACTTCGGTTGATGGACGAAGTCGGACACTTCAGTTGATGAATGAAGTTGGACATTTCGGTGGATGAATGAAGTTGTCGAAGAAGTCGGTGACTTCGATGTTGAGACTTGATTGTTGAAGAAGTCGAGGAAGTCGAAGACTTTGGTGTCAAATGACTTGATTTGTTGAAGTCGAGGAAGTCGAAGACTTCGGTGTTGAATGACTTGATTTGTTGAAGAAGTCGAGGGTGATCAGGCCTTTGATGTTCTTCATGATGCTTTGACATTCGAATGTATAATTGGACGGGAATGGATACCTCTGATGTATATTAGCCGAAAAGTCAATGAAGTCGACTTCAGCTGATTCGACTCTGTGTAAAATTGTAGTAGGCTGAAACTGAGTGTGATGTAAGAAATATATTTCATCACTCTCTTTAATGCTTTCCAATGCAAGATCCTAGGAATAGATATGTGTTGACTTAACGTGCTAACAATGTATGCTAAATCTGGTCTAATGCACATCATGGCATACATTAGAGTTCCGATTACTAAATGATAAGGGTACTTCGCTAAGTCAATTACTTCACTATCAGTCTCAACACAAGGAGGTTTGGTCAATACTATGCTTGGATCCATTGGTGCATTAATCGATTTGTAATCAAAAATATGAAATTTTTCTGGAACATTTTCTAGATCCCAAAAAAATCTTGGATACAAGAACTAAACGATTGAGGAGTTGTATAGTTACCGAGCATCTGGTTCGATGGAAGAGATGTACAGTTGATGATAATTCTTGGGAACAAGAAGTAAGCTTAAGGAAGAACTTTCCCAGTTTTAAGTTATGAGAATAGAACTTGAATAAGGGGGGAAGATTGTCATGCCCATGACTAGTTTCGGGCAGCGTGTCCATGCTAGGAATCAGTAGACCAACAACCCATACGTTAATTGTGACTATAAGAGAATTGGGGCCCTTATGTGTACATGGTCACAATTAATGGTTGTAGGCCTAAAAATATGGTGGTGTTGGTATGGGTCTTTCAATGAGTCATTGGGGAACTGGATGACGTGGCCCAGATAGGTTGCAGAGGTGTCCAGTGAGGTGTCACAGTGCACTACTAATGGTGCATGGGCCTTGGAGGGTATAAGTATACCTATTGGGCTCTCACTAGTGTATGCTTGACTCTGTGATTGGTAGCTACATGCTGCTAGTGTGATTCCTCTTTCCATGACTATGATTGATCCATAGGTTGGGGGCTAGATCCATACGATCTAGGTTTGGTTGGGTTGGTTTATCCACAACAATTCATCTACCTTGGAGATTCAAGCACCATCTATAAAGTCCTAACCTTAGGGTTTGGTGGCAATTGGTCACATCCAGGTAGAGTACTTAGATGTTCATTGTCTCTTCCAGGCACCCTGAGCAGGGTGGTCCACTGTCCAGATACCAGTAGTCGTAGTCTTCATTGCTACTTTTGTTGTAAGCCATTAACAGTTTTGATGGTTTGCCTTTATCAGAAATTTGCTCCGTGAATTCTGTCGCATTGGTAGAATTCGAATCCTGCTGCTTCTTTGCCTCTTTGCAGATGCGAATGTGACACTCTTTGATGTCGTGATTTTCCCTCTTACAATATTTGCAAAAGAGCTTCTTGTGTGTTCCACTGTTCTCAGGTTGAGTCTGAGGCTTCTGTTACTGCACTTGATTCTTGCCCTTGGAACTGTTTTTCTTCTTGGTGTATAGGGCCAGGGACTTGTCTTTGATGGACAGATCACTAGTCTTTTTTCGCATTTCTTCTTGAAGAAGATTTTCGATGACCTTTTCTAAGAGTCGGGTCAGGCAGTGTGGAGATCATCACGACAAATTGCTTGTAAGACTTTTGTAAAGAAGAAAGCAAGGTCATGACAGGTAGTGTCATCCTCTTGAATAGCACATTCTACAACAGATAATTGATCTAATAAAGATTTGAAGCTGTTGATGTGAGAAGTGACAATTGTAGAATCAAACATTTTAAGTGTAAAGAACTTCTTTCTAAGACATAATCATGTGGTTTCTTGAGTCTCATATAGATTCGATAACAAGTCTAGTGCTTCCTTGGAAGACTTGTAGGTGATAACGTGAGAAATCTGGGAGATTCAGCATTATCGATGCTAGGGCCTTATGATCTTTGACTTCCAAGCCTTTGCTAACTGATTATCATCATCTGGTTTTGGGTCAGACCTGTCTACAACATCCCAAAGGTCTCTATTTATCAGCATCATCCGTTGATTTGTTAACTGATGAGATGTATGAACAGATGATTTATATTGTCACGGAAGCAAGGGAGAGAGACTGTTTCATGTTCGTCTTCTCTCTTCTGATTTGCGAACAATTTTCTTTCTTTGAATTTTCTTTTCTTGCAGAAGCCGTTAACGCCAATCAACTAGTTAGTTAGTCTCCGTTGTTGCTATTCGTTTCTGTTGGGCGTGGAGCCTGTTGAGCTGCCAACTGGTAGCACAAAAGACTTCTCTTCATGTGTTTTTGTTCTTTTCGTTTCTTTTATTAGTTTTCGTTTTGCGTCCCTAGAGGTGTGTTTATGATTCGCAATTGATTCGCAAATCGTTCGTGCTTCGAGTCAAAGACACATTGACTATCGCGAATTGTTCTCGTTTGACCTTCGTGTCTTGTTCGTGCTGCGACAAAGTTGTAGGAGTTCACCATTTCTGACACTCCCTCTTGAACCTTGCAGCTTTGATCATTCAATCCAATTGCCTCTTTTTGCTTGGTAAAGAGTGGCTTGTCGAGCGGTTTCGTGAGGAGATCTGCAATCATACTTTCTGATTTTATGAATTGGACCTAGAGCTCTCCTTTCGAGATCAAATCTCTAATGTGATGGTACTTCAGAGGAATGTGCTTTGTCTTTGAATGGAAGACAGATCTTGGGACAGATAGATGGCACCCTGAGAGTCCATCATCATCGTGCTTGGTCCCTTTGGTGGTATCTCAATTGCCTCCAACATCATCTATAGCCACACTACCTCATTCGCCACTTTCGAGGCTGCGACATACTTAGCTTCGCAAGAGGATTGAGCTACCAAGGTTTGCTTTTTGCATATCCAGCTGATTGCAGCTCTGCACGCTATTGTACATTTCCTAGTAATGGACTTGCTGTCATCTTTGCAGCTCACCCAGTTCGCATCACTGTAGTGATGCAGTTCGAATCCTTTCTATTCGTTTCTAGCTCTGTAGGTTAATCCAATATTCTGGGTACCCCTCAGATACTATAGGATTCTTTTGGCCATTTGCCAATGTGCTAGCCAGGATTGGAACAGAATTGGCTCAATGCGTAAACAGAAAATGTCAGATCCAGCCTAATACAAATTGTTAAGTACATCATACTCCCGATTAAGTTGTGGTAGGATATACTTGCCATCTTCTGTTCTTCCTCTTCTATTTTTGGGCAATCCTATTTTGTGAGCTTGGCTCCAGCTATCATTGGTGTGGCTTTCTCTTTGCAGTCCATCATGTGGTACTACTTCAGCACTTTTCTGGCGTATTATGACAGACTCAAGTGCATTTCACCATTTGTTCGATCTCTTCTGATCTCCAGCCCTAGGCATTTTTTTTCCAAGATCTGTGATTTTGTAGCTTTCAAAAATTTGACTCTTCATGTCTTTGATCAACATCAAGGAGTTTCTTATCATCAGTGAATCATCCACGAAAACGGTCAGTATTACAAATTCCTTTGAACTCTTTTGATGTAGACATTGCAGTTTGGTTGAGTAGGGTTGAAGTCTAGAGACTTCAAAAGACCATCAAGCTTTTTATACCAGGCCCATGATGCCTGTTTTAGATCGTAGATGCATCTCTGCAATCGACAGACATATTGTCTATTGTCGGGGTCTTCATAGCCTTCAGGTTGTTTCATGAAGATTTCCTCCTCTAGATCTCCATGGAGAAAGGCTGTTTTCACGTCAATCTGGTGAATCTCCAGATTGTACTATGTGGCGTATGCAAGGAGTAGTCTTATGCTTGTCATCTTCACCATGGGCAAATATGTGTCGAAATAGTCAACACCATATCTCTGCGCATAGCCCTTTGCGACAAGCCTTGCTTTGTAGCGGCCAATAGTGCCATCTGATTTTAGCTTTTTCTTGTACACCCACTTGCAGTCGACTACTTTTCTGTTTTTAGGCAGTGGCTCTAATGTCCATGCCTCATTTTGCCTCATCGACTCGATCTCCTCTGACATTGCATGCTTCCAGAATTCTCCCTCTGGACTCTAGATAGCTTCTTGGTACGTTGTTGGCTCTTCAACAAAGCTGCAGTATTCGTACTGTGTGTCTTCGCTCCACTAAAGATTGTCAAAGTAGCGGTCTAGAGGTCTTCTTTGTCTTGCTGATCTTCGAGGTTAGTTTTGTCGTTGCTTGAACATTTCTTGTTCGTGGGATCGATCCTCTGCTTCCTGCTGCTCTGGAGTCTGGGGCTCTGCATTCTGATTTGATGTATGTCCTCGATCTCCCTCTTGAATAGGCATCAGTGTGAAGATCTCATAGTCTCTTTCGTCTTTCAGTTCAGAGAATGTGGACTCGTTGAACTTCACATCTTTGTTCGAAACAACCTTCTTCATGGTTGGATCGTAGAGTCTGTACACATGTGTTCCGTTCGAGTAGTTGACCATGATTGTTTGTTCAGATTTATCATCGATCTTGCTTCTCTTTTTCTTTGGAATGTGCTTGTATGCTGCACATCCAAACACTCGTACGTATGACAGATCAGGCTTTCTTCCTGTCCACATTTCGTATGGTGTGTTGTTCTCCAGCGCTGTCATTGTAGATATGTTCTGCAGGTGTACAATTTCAGCTATTGCCTTGGCCCAGAATTGGCCTGGCAATTCACATTGACTATCGCGAATTGTTCTTGTTCGACCTTCGTGCTGCAACAAAGTTGCAGGAGTTCACCATTTCTGACATATACTAAGTAATTAGGTCGTCAAATGCGATTGCCAGTTGACTGGAGTCCGCTGGCATTCATCCAGTTCCTTCTCAAGAATTGATTGTTGATAAGCGGTGAAAATTGATCATAAACAGTGAACTAAAACTGCCATAGGTGATAGAGTTGCAAAAAGATGACAATGTCGACTTTTTGCGAATAAGACGATAGTGTCATAAAATCTCATTTCTTTAATATTGGGGTAGCTCCACACTTTGCCAGAGTCATTGTGCAAAAAGTACAAAAAGGACCAAGAGTGGATCCAAATCTGATCCTCAAGAGGGATTGGTTGTCAGATTACTTGATCTATCAATCTACTTCAGATTAAGATCAATCTAGATCAATTCTAGACACAAAATCCTCACAAGAACAATCATTAATTGAAGGTAAGTGTATTTTATGGTTTCACACATGTGAAACACTGTCTGAGTATGGAATCCAACCTGAAAATCAAGTACACATTAATAGAACCTCAAAACAATCAAAACAAATGTAGACAAATGGAGAGAATCACTCAAAATTGCTTCCAAAACCAAGATTGGTGTCTCACACTGATTATGGCCAAATGTGGCTCTATATATACAATAAGTGGGAGCTCGTGGTACTGATCATCCCTTTGATCCCACATGTGTGAAGGTGCTTTGTCATATGATGATTCATCATGCAAAACTGACACTTGGACAAAACCTTCTATTTTGAGCACTTTTGGTCCATTTTCCTTCTATATGGAGATCTACTTGAAAATCTTCTAGAAGTCAAAATTAGTCTACTTCAGCTTATTCCACACATGTGAGCTGTCCTCTACACATGATATATGACACCTAACCAAAGGATGTGGCTCATGCAATCAATAGATTGCTGCCATGTGTCATATGTCTAGAAAACTAGTTTTTGGCCTTTTTAGCCACTAGAACTTGAATTAAATTATATGTACATCCTATATGATTATGGTACATGACAAGTACACTAGTTTCACAAGTGGGAACAGGCTCCACACATGTGTGTTTATCTATATACAAGATTTTTGGCCTCTACCAAGCTTATTTTTGCATTTTTCACACTCCTCCTCAAAAATCTAGCTTGATGGAAAACATGATGACCTTGAACTTGACTCCATGAGCTGAATTGGTCTTTGCTGGTCCAAAAGGTGTGAAGATCAGCCAATGAGCTTGATGTTGATTTGAAATCACCATATCCATGATAGTGCTTCTTTGATGTTGACATCTTTGATGAACTTGAGAGCTTTGCACCATCCTAACATCTTCGAAATTGATTCCTTCCCAATTTCATGTAGATGCTTGACTTTGAGGCTTGCTCCTTCTTCATGTGCATGCTCCTCCATGAGAAAATAAAGATTTCTTCTTGACTTATTAGGATCACAAAGATCTAACATCATGTTACCATGATCTAGAGAATTAGACCTATCCAAATTGGCAAGACTATGCATGCTATAATAACAAAGTGTTTGCATCATATCTTCATGCTTGTTTACCATGTTAATCTTAGATCCAATGAGGCTAAATACTTCATTATGGAGATAAGTGTCTTTAGAAGATGATTCACTTACTCTCATAAAGTGTTTACAATTTGCCTCAATACAAATTTTCAAACTATGAGTGAACGAATCACTTTTGCTCTTACATGACTCAAGAGCATACATTTGATGAAATAAGCATTTTCTTTCTAATTGATTTAAAATCAATTTCAACCTTTTAAGAACATCTATGTTCTCAAGAGAGACTTCATACTCAACTAATATGGCTTTACTCCAATTTGGAGATGCAATGATCTCACTAAAGCAAATTGATTTATCAAATGACATAAGAGAAGTAAGTATGAGATGTATACCACATGAGATATGCTCCTCATTCCCTTGAAATGTGAGCCACATGGAATCAACCATATTTCTTGAGTTTCTTATTGGAATCACAACTTGAGAAGATCTCTCCTCCTCAATCCTAGGCACACTTGAAACTTAGATGATTCTTTAAGGTCCTCTTCATGGTGCTCCTTCTTGATGGAAATCCGAGACCTCCATGTCTCATAATGATCACAACAATTATGACCACACAATATGCACTTCCTATGATTATCAAAATTACTTATGCTAGAAACATAAGTCCAAAAATCACCACAACTTGGCATGATTTTTCTAATATTGAAATCAAAAGGCATTTCCATCTCAATAAGGCTAACTACTTGCTTATGGATATAAGTGTCCACTTTGGATGCTTCACTTATTCTCATAAGAAGTTTACAACTTGCCTTTAAGATTGAAAACTTACAATTTTCATCTTTGTGAATGAACACATCATTCATGATCTTATTGAAACCAAAATATCCTACATTATAAAGATATTTCCATTTCCTTGACTTCATAACTAATGTAAGCTTACAAGGAAAACATATTGCACTCAACTAGTATTGTCTTAATCCACCTTTGAGATACAAAAATCTCTTCAAAGCAAAATGGTTCTTCATAAGTTGACATGAGAGCATAAATCAAACTATTTTCATTCTGTGATTGCTCCTTATTCTTGATTGATTTCTCTTGGATAATAGCAATAAGTTTGAACTTGTCCAAAGTTCCAAGCAAAATACTTTCCAAGGACATAAAATAAATCCAAGCTACTTTCATGAAAGTGACATCTATCTTTGCATCTTGAACCAAACAATGCACTTCCAAATGAAAAATTTCAAAAGATTTGACATGTGTTGTGATGGACTCTTGAAGACAAATCTTGCAAGTCCTTGTGAGACTCCAAGCCTCCTTCACCTTTCCACAAAGGAAACACCCATCCTTGGAATTGTCCTTCTTGTATTTGCATTTTGAACTTGAAGCTCCATCCTTCACCTCGGCCTCCTTGCTTTGGTTCTCCTTGGACGGACTGGTCTTCTTTTTGTAGCATCTTGAGAAAAAATATCCTCCCTTGCCACAAAGGTTGCACTCAGGATCCTTTCTTTCCTTCAATAGGATGCCACCTATTGATGCCATGTGAATAAAAACTTGTGACATGATTCTACAAATGTAATTTGTGACTTTCAAGAGACTAGATTTGAACATCTTCAATAATCTAGAATGATCTACAAAAGATCTAGCTCACAAACCTAAGAATCAATCTTCACAGTAATGACTAGTCACTTGGAAACTTTGCTTTGATCATTAAGACAAAAGCACACAATCTTTGAATCAAATCACTAAAGAAATCAGATCCAATCTCCTATTGGACTCATCAAATACCAATTACTCTTTCTTTTGAAAGTTGAAATGGATATGAAAAAGATTTGACACCTAGATTTTCCTTTTCACTTGACTAGTTCTCTCAACACTTGAGATTCTTGAACAAAAGATGGGTTTTGTTTCAAATACATGAAAATCAAACTTAATTACTTCTTTTGGACTCACTCTTGACCCTAATAATCTCACTCTTGAGATTTAGAATGAATTTGATTTGATTTGAAAACAAACTATACCACCAATTTTTCACAAAGCTAAAAGATTAGACAACTAGAGATTCACAAAGATCTCAACCATGCATGAATACTCAAATATGGACTCCTCCTCATTCTAGACATCCAATGGGATCACAAATTGACCCTCACACTCTCACAAAGAAAGTTGAATAGAACTAATTTGAGTTTCATAAATACTATGTCAATTTTTGCTCAACAAATTGAATTCAATCACTCCTATTGGATTCCACCAATTACTCTACCTTTTAAGAATTGGAATGAAATTCAAAATCAAAAGTTGTGATTTTTCTCACTAAGATATTGTGCTTCAAAGAGATAATACCACTTAGAAAGATTTGATCACCTAGGAGAAGACAAATTCTTCACCAATAACAACTCAAAATGAGCTTCTAGATCTTGCCCTCTACAAAGGAAGGAACTCTTAGAAAATTGGATCTCTCTCTACACATTTGCCATAGACACCTTAATGACTCTTTTCAAACCTCACAATCACTCAAACAAATTGAGTAGGGTTGAACAATGTGACTTGGATCTCAATCTCTTTTCTAGAACTCTCAATTTAAGCCAATCTATGTCAAATTCTACAAAAGATTTGCATAGATGCTCTATATGCACTAGAAACTCTCAAAGGTTTCACTTGGAGGAAAAATCCAAAGATGTTTTTCTAGCAAATTGATGCTTCTAAACTTGAACCTATCACTCTTGAACAAATCTAGAGTGATGGTACAATGGATTTCAACCTCTCACCTTGCATATCACTCCTTAATCTATGATTTTTAGCAAAATCTCTCTTAACTTCAACATACACTCAAAAAATCAGAGATAATCAATTAATGCACCTAATTCAAGCTTCAAATTTAATTTCTTGGCTGATCTAATCCAAGAACTAATCAAGGTATTAGATTCTCTATAGAAAATGCTTGATTTTGCACCAAAAATCACTCAAATTGGGTATGTGAGTCAAATTCTACAATTTTTTGAATTTTCTTAGCCAAAAACGGAGCTGTACGGCCTCACACGTGTGAAAAGGGTTCCTATAGCCCACAACAAGATCTGGACAAAAAATTTTAAGGATAGCTATCAAATCCAACTCGCAACACAAAATTTGACTAGTTTCCAAAAAACTGCTAATTTTGGCTTTGATTTGGATTAACCCTATCAATTTCAACAAAACCTCTTGTACTAGGCTCTGATACCATGTGAAAAAAGTACAAAAAGGACCAAGATTGGATCCTAATCTGATCCTCAAGAGGGATTGGTTTTCAGATTACTTGATCTATCAATCTTCTTTAGATTCAGATCAATCTAGATCAATTCTAGACACAAAATCCTCACAAGAACAATCATTAATTGGAGGTAAGTGTACTTTATGGTTTCACACGTGTGAAACACTGTCTGTGTATGGACTCCAACTTGAAAATCAAGTACATGATAGAACCTCAAAACAATCAAAACAAATGTAGACAAATGGAGAGAATCACTCAAAATTGCTTCCAAAACCAAGATTGGTGTCTCACACTGATTATGGCCAAATGTGGCTCTATATATACAATAAGTGGGAGCTCGTGGTATTGATCATCCCTTTGATCCCACATGTGTGAAGGTGCTTTGTCATATGATGATTCATCATGCAAAACTGACACTTGGACAAAACCTTCTATTTTGAGCACTTTTGGTCCATTTTCCTTCTATATGGAGATCTACTTGAAAATCTTCTAGAAGTCAAATTCGTCTACTTCAGCTTATTCCACACATGTGAGCTGTCCTCTACACATGGGATATGACACCTAACCAAAGGATGTGGCTCATGCAATCAATAGATTGCTGCCATGTGTCATATGTCTAGAAAACTAGTTTTTGGCCTTTTTAGCCACTAGAACTTGAATTAAATCATATGTACATCCTATATGATTATGGTACATGACAAGTACACTAGTTTTACAAGTGGGAATAGGCTCCACACATGTGTGTTTATCTATATACAAGATTTTTGGCCTCTACCAAGCTTATTTTTGCATATTTCACGGTCATTTCCTTAACATTTGAGACACTTTGAAAAATGCGACTCCTCGCAATTCTTGACAAGCAAAAAATGCGAAAAGGTGACACTGCATTTCTACACGTAATTCCTCACAGATGACAGTGTCAAAAAATTGCGAAAAATGCGACACTGTAATTTTACTTGTAATTCTTGACAAACGACACTGTCTGGATTGTAGAGAGAGAAAATATGACACTGTTGTCAAACTTCATGTATTTCTGTAGACTATGTAAAAACACTTATAATTCTGCAGACTATATAAAAACACGGGAAAATCCACAGATTTGAATAAACAATGGATGAGGATTAAAACCGATTAGTCGATTAGTAAGAAGAAGAATAATCCAACACTCCCCCTTAATCTGAATCCTTGAATGCCTTGACCTTCAAACTTAGTTCTATACAAAATCTTTTGTGTGCTTCCAAGCTTAATGGTTCGGTAAAAATATCTGCTATCATATCTTGCGTTCTACAGTACTGCAATCTGACCTCTTCATTGAGAACTTTGTTTATGATAAAATGATACTTCAGTTCAATGTGCTTAGTCCTAGAATGAAATCTAGGATTGGCTGATAAGACAATGGCACTTTGATTATCACAAAATAATAATGTCCGAACATATTAATTCAGACCGATATTTAAAAGTAAGTTTCTCAACTAGTAGCTTGTGAGGCTGCAATATACTTTGATTCAGTGGAAGATAGAGCTATCAAAGATTGCTTGCAACTGTTCCAGAAAATTGGACCATTGTTGAGGAAGAATGTAAATCCGGAAGTAGATTTACGAGTGTCTACATCTCTTGCCCAACTTGCATATGTGTAACCATTGAGTAAATTGAGTTTGTCATTGCTGATTGCTCCATAACAAATGCAAAAGTCCATAGTAGCTCAAAGATATTTCATGATTCTGATAAGAGCCTTCCAATGTGTTACACCAGGGTTAGTCATAAACTGATTGAGAGAGCTGACTGCAAAAGCTATGTCTGGCCTGGTACAAAATGGCATACATAAGAGATCCTATAAGAGAATGGTAAGGATACTCACACATTTGCTGCTTCTCATGAATTGTTTGGGGACATTGGTCCTTTGACAATTTGAGACCTGGTTCCATTGGTGAGAGAGTAACTTGCAATATATCTGACTAACATATTGTAGATGTACCTCTATTGTACATCAACTTTTGATTTCTGTCTCTGTGGATTTGAATATCAAGGTACAAATAAGCTTCGCCCAGATCGATCATGTCAAATTTGGAAGATAGCATTGTCTTGGCCTCTTTTATCAAATTGGTACTATGGCTGAAAAGCAATGTATCATCCACATATAGAGTGATAATGATAAAAGATTGCTACACTACTTTGAAGTAGAATTAGAATCTGAAGAGCTAGGTGTGTAGCCATGATCAATAAGGAAAGTATTGATCCTCTGAAACCATGCTCGAACAGATTAATTCAAGCCATAAAGTGTCTTATGGAGTCTACACACATGATTGTGTTTACCCTTGACAAAAATCCATTGAGATATGTTGTCTGTACATCCATTTGATGTATTTCCAAATCTGTTGTAGCGGCAAATGATAGCAAAAGTCGAATAGAGGAATGCTTGACTACTAGAGCTCCTGTGTCGTCTTTAGGTTTTTACTTTTGTACCTGTAACAACATCCCATAACTCATTGGAGATTAGCAAGGTCTTCATCTTAAATCTCCAAAAATGATAATTGGATCCATTTAACTTGTCTGCGATAAGACCAGCTTTACTTTGAGAATCCATCTAGAACTTAGTCTATCGATTGTATCGATGACGCTAAGATGTAGAGAATCAATTCTCTGATACCGAAAGGTTGAAAGGAACTGAAGAGTTTGATATCAATTTGATATCACGAAAGATATCAAGTATTAGAGCTTTCGCTTTAATATCAAATAGTATTAGGCCCTGATAGAAATCACAAGTCTGATATCGTGACGGTTCAGATTAAGAAGTAGTGATCTAGTACTGATACTATGGTAGTATAATATGATACCATGCAGGTATGCTCTGATACCATGTAGGTAAGCTCTGATATCATGTCGAAAATAGGTAAATAATGGAATGCGAAAACTTCCTACTTCCAATGCATGACTATGTCTATCAAAAATTGAACAAAGCAGTAGTGATGGAAATCACGTTCAATCTTTAGCAACTAACTTTCACTAGATACCAAGTGATTACATAGCCAAACATAAAGTATTGAATTCTCAAACAATTTCTATCAATTTCAAAAGCATTACAAAGATGCATGCATTCTGACATATACTGAACACAATCAGAAATAGTATTGATTCAGAAAACAAAATTAGATGTTAATGAGTGCAAGACAATAGCGGATAGAAACCGCGCACTCTAAGTTGTCTCTGAGTAACTGAGAATAAGTTCGATAATAAGCAGCTCTGTTAATAAGCAGTAGCACAATATCAAATCTAAAATAAATCTCTAAAAGACTAAGCTAGAATGCTCAAGAGAGTTCAAGCTTGAAAACTTGATAGAGAGCTAACTACAATACTTTTTGATTGTTAACGATCTGCTTGATGAGGGCATAGGAAGTGTCGTGTAATACCAATCAACTCCTTCACAATTCACAATGTTGATTCGTTAACTAATGAGATGTATGAACAATTGATTTATACTAAGTAATTAGGTCGTCAAATGCGATTGCCAGTTGGCTAGAGTCCGCTGGCATTCATCCTGTGGAGTCCATTGGCATTCATCCAGTTCCTTCTCAGAAATTGATTGCTGATAAGTGGTGAAAATTGCCCGTAAATAGTCTGTCTGCATAAATGAACTAAAACTGTCACATGCGAAATGTTGCAAAAAGGCGACAGTGTCAACTTTTTGCAAAAAAGATGACAGTGTCATGAAATCTCATTCCCTTAATATTGGGGTAGCTCCACACTTTGCTAGAGTCATTTCCTTAACATTTGAGGCACTTTGAAAAATGCAAAAAATGCGACTCTACAGTTTTACTCGCAATTCTTGACAGGCAAAAAATGCAAAAAAGACGACACTGCATTTTTACACATAATTTCTCACAGGCGACAATGTCGCAAAACTATGAAAAATGCAACACTGTAATTTTACTTGTAATTCTTGACAGGCGACTCTATCTGGATTTTAGAGAGAGAAAATGGGACACTGTTGTCAAACTTCGTGTATTTCTGCAGACTGTGTAAAAACACTTGTAATTATGCAAATTGTATAAAAACATGAAAAAAAACCACTGAACTGGATAAACAATGGATGAGAATTAAAACTGATTAGTCGCTTAGTAAGAAGGAGAATAATCCAACAGATTCTGATTTTGAATACATAGATGACAGTGACATTGAATACGAGGATCAATCTAGCTATGATTTTGAAGATCAGGACTATGAGCACAACGATGATGAATCCAATCAATGCGGCAAATCCAATCAGTGCGAACAAGTGTTGTATGGAGACTATCTGGAACATAATGAAATTTTTTTTGATGATTATGATGATCAACAATTTTACCAAATCAGTCAACATAATCCAAGAGGTGGTGCTTATAGTAGTGACAATGACAATGAGCAGCTAAATTCACATCAATTAGAATGTCACTTTTACCAATATCCTTATATGGACCTATAGTCTTTCCAGCCTATGGTGGAAACAACAATGGTGCAGAGACAACATATCTTCCAGAAATTCGATGGTAGAATTGCTCACATGGATGTGAGATTAACATGGTTGGACAAGTTTGACATGTATTTTCAGTCACATCCAAATAGCGACCATGACAAGATTCAATTTGCAGCAACATACCTTGATGGATATACAAAATTTGGTGGCAATATTGCATGTAGTGTGAAGAATTTCATGTTACCACTGATAAATGGCCAATCTTTGTACAAAAGTGCATCAGCTGGCCAAGTATGGCATTCTACCCAACAGATGTCTACCGTGGAGAGCTATTTCGACGACTTCCAGCAGATAATGGACAAATATGGTTATTCAGTGGAGAAATTCAACACAATGCACTTTATTTTAGGCTTGAAGCCTGAGATAAGAGCTTGTTTATCTAAGGATATATATTAGGAGACTTGGATAATGTCATTATCTAATATAAAATCACATGCTCACACCATAGAATATGACCTGAACAAGAGTCAACGTGAAGCTGCTACAGAATACTTAACACCACTAATGTGCACCTTTTATATACGCGAGATATTAAATATCAACAAGATGTTAGGGCAGTTACAAAAACTGAAGGATCCATTAGAGGAGTTCTAAATCCAAAAAAGACCCTTTGTGAAGATTCTTTTTATAATTTTTCTCAATTTTTTCTTACACATGGACCAATCAAAACACTCAAATTTAAAATCTATGTAACGTAACTTTTTGAGTCCACACTAAAAATGGCATAACTTTTTAGTGGTAAGTCCGAATTTAGCGTTGTTTGGTGCATTGAAAAGCACTCAACAAGGGCTTTCCAATGATATGTTAATGACATACTTTTGAGCTACGATTAAAAAGTTATGGCAAGTCAAAAGTATTAGTGCTATAATATTTTAATAATATAAACAACATCTTGCACGAATTCTTAAAGGGTCTTTTTGTAGCTCAAAACTCCTCTAATGATGACCAAGCACCTAAGGCTCAATTGGAAAAATGTTGGAAGTATTTCTAGTGTGTGCGGTGGCTAGATCTACTTACGGGTGTAGTATAGGGATGTAAAGATTCGTCCACTGTTTAAGTTTCTACCAAGTTTTAAACAGAAATGCAAAAATAAGAAGTAATGACGGAAGCACTAAGGCTTACCCAACTAGTGCTCGAAACGGAAATGAAACTATCTAAGATGACAAAATACAAACTCTTGCTAAGGCTTACCCAACTAGCAAGGTGATTAATCGAAATTCTACTTAACACCCAAAGGGTAATAAAATGATATTGCGGCTAATATTAAGCAAATAAGCAATAAAGAACATGCCACAATAAACCGATGAAAAGGAGGCAAGAGGAGGCCCGAGCACCTTCCCTCAAGCTATGCACCTTTCCAAAGGAAACACAAATGACATAGAATGATAATTCTCCAAAATAGAGAGCAAGATAGCTTAATCTCAAAAGTGTTGGTTACAATGCAAATACCTCTCCTTTTATGGCAAGGAGGGTCTTCCATAAGTGTCTACTAACTTATGAGACTAATCTATTTCTAGCCTTTCAAGAACTTCTAACTTAGGATTGATTTAGAACTTCAAATTTCTTAACTTAGGAAAATTTAAGATAAAATATTTCTAATCTTAAGTTTCCTAAGTCTAAGTTCTAAATCTAAGTTTAAGCTATTTTATTATTATTTAAGCTTCTACTCATGGACTTACAAAACACATGCCATGGCTTGAAGTTTATTGACAGATACTCATACGTGGTCTTACAAAACACATGCCACGGAGTTTTATTATTATTATTTTATTTTTTATTTTTATTTTCTCTGTGTTAGCACAGTTGCTAACCAATTGATGCCTTTTTGTCCTGGATCTTTTGTGCTTCTTGGAGGCGAGACTGTTGCTGTCGGGAGTGGTAGATTGTCATGTCGATGTCCTCCATCATTTGCCACCGTAATTTGTTCAGAAGGGCATGGGTTTATAGTAATGGAGCATACCTTGGAGAAAGTTATGGGTTTTCCATAGCTCCACCAAATCAACGTGCAGGGCGGAAGTGAGTGCAGCGCGATAGTAGAGCCTTGCAACGTTGATATGGTCGTCTTGTGTGCGCAAGGGTTTATTGATGTCAAGGGCGATTGGGGTAATTCCGATCCCAAAAACCTCTGACATCTGTCAGAATGCCACCAGGCCGCAATTATCTGCAAAGTATCTGACATCGCGATCAGGATTGCCATGGTGCTTCTGGTAGAATACTCGGCAGTTGCTGACCATGTCTTCGGCTAAGTTGCCGGTATCCATGCCTGTGAGCTTAGGCCAAAAGATTCTGTTCTTGACCTTGGTGGCAGGAAACAGTTCTCGTCTTGCTATTGGATAGTAATAAGGATTGGTGCGCATGTAGGAGGGAGCTTCGAGATACCGTGCCATTGAGGTCTTACTTTGCAGGAAGAGTTCATGATGCCAGAGAGGTTGTAGATCCAGGAGTTTGACTACTGCTTTGTGTGTCTGACACTGGTCCAAATCTGGTAGTATGTAGCCACCTCGCTCTTTCGTTGTTGGATACTTCTTTGCAAACTCCTAAGAGGCACACAACTCCTTGCTTGGTTCTATGGACATGATTCTGTGCCGGATGGTTGGGGCTTCAGAGGCAATCTTGTGTTCGGTTTGTGAATCGGGTTCAGGAGAGAGAGGGACGAGGGGTTAGCTTTTGCAATTTTTTGTGACTCAGGAGAAAATTGTCGTGGAATGAAGGTGGGGTTAGTGGTGTCGAGGGGGTTAGAAGCGGTGGAAGAGAAAAGAAAATGTTGGGAGCTGGTACCCCCATAGCCCGATGGATTGGTTGGTGTTTGAACTCCTTGCCCCAGGGGTTGGTCTTGAAATGCGGAGCCTTGAGTTACAGTAGGAGGTTGTTGAAATCAGCTCCATCTCCACCATCTGGTCCATCAAAGTGGTGTCCCGAATCATGGAATTGGGCGTGCTCTACATGAACCGACGGTATCGACTGGGTAGTAGCCTTTAAGCGTTCTTCCAGGGTGGCTATGTGCTGCTTGAGGGCCTTGATGGAAGCAATGTATGATTGTTGTAATTTTGAGTATTGCTCCATCGTGGCTTTTAGCTTTTGGGCCAGCGTTTGATAGGCCACCATTGGAATGGCAGTTCCCTCAGGAATAGCTGGTGGTGCGAAGTCGTTGAAGTCCACCATTTCCAATTGTTCCTTCATAGCAGAACGTGCTGCTTGTGAATCTACTACAGCTTCATCCTTTTCGGCTTTGAGGGTATCGATGGTTTGTTGCATGTGGGATACCTTCAGTTGGAATTGGTTCTGGAGGTGGAGTAGCATCTGTTGTTGTTGTTGATTGTAATTTGTTAGGTTCTGGATCTGCAGCTACTGTTGTTTGTTTTCCTCCTCCAGCCTTGTTTTATCTTTTTGAAGGTCCACCATAGCACCATTGCTGAATTGTCGCATAGTACACTGTCCCCCTAGGGTGCCGAATATATTGTATTGGAGCTCATTCACCAACTATACCGGTTTTTGGGCTATAAGGGGTAGCTGCTCCCAAGGACCAATGTCAGGGAGGGTGCGTGTGTAGTTAGGATACGACATGGGATTAAATGGTAGAAAATCAAAAACAGGACTAGACGGAGGTGTATGAAAGGCAAGTGGCAGTGATTGTGGATTGAGGGGTGGGGAGATACTACGTGGCGGAGAGTGTGGGATTGGATTACTGGTGACAGTGGTTGATGGTAATGCAGTTAGTAATTGTAATGCAAAATCATCTACGTTGACTGTGGAGTCAAATAGGGTGGAGATTTGTACAGGGGAGGGCTTTTGTGGAAGTGTGGAAGTGAAGCCCATGTTGAGAGTTAGTGAGGGTGTGGAGGAGGCAGTAAATGGTGGGGTTGGTGGTGGGAGTGTGAGAGCAAGTGATGGAGAGGGGATTGTCTGTGTGGACAGAATCACGCCCATAGGCTCAGAGCCAAAAGTGCTTGCCATTCCGGAGCTGCCTGCTACTGCTGCTATTTCTTGTCGGCATTGTTGGGCCTGGTGAAGTAAGGTTGCCTGTTGCTTGAGGACCTCTTTGGGACCTGAGATGGTTTAAGGCTCCCTCCGGATTCAACATATTCCACCCCGATGTCGCTGGATAGAATGTCATGCGGAACATCGGCTTCTGTGCTAACCGCCTTCTCTTTCTGCTTCTTAGTAGGTGGGGCTGGTGAGACTAGTTCTGCTGTCAGTTGGGAGGTGGCTCGTTTTTTTGTGCTTGGATAAACATCATCCAGCTCCTTGATGGCAGCAGCCGCTCTAGATCCCAATTGTTTGGTGACCAATATGTGGAGGAGATTCCCACATTTGGTAGTTGATTTGCAGGCTTTTAGAGCTCCGCACAACTTCTTCGCTACCTTCTCAGCCCACCTATAATTTTGAGTGGGGTCGTCCATGGTGAGGTTCAGAGAAAAGAGATTGTTCGGTTGGATGCGATCCATCTTGGTGGTATGTACTATGACCATGGTGACGAGAATCTCTAAGGTGGCCCGTAGATGGGGATCCGTGATGAGGCGGATAGCGATCCCATCGTTGGTTTGGGCAATGGTTTTGTCGTCGTCTATCAGAAACTTTGTGAAGTACTTGGCATCATAGCTGGTGCCCTTTCCATGGGTTGTCTCTCCGAGATTAGGAAAGCCGATGCTCTGAAGAGACATTGATAATAGAATAGCTGCCACTCTTGGATGTAATCCGGAAAGTTTGGAACTCATCCGAATAGGTCGAGTAGGCTGCTCGGATGAGGCTCTTGCTCTGTTGGTCCCGGAAAAGTGTTAGATCAAATCCAAGGTTGGTGAGGATACCCTTGGCCAGTGTGAGTTGCTCGGCGTAATTCTTAAGATAGATCATGATTGTATCCCCTGAATAAGGACGAGGGAGTTTATGACGATGCAAGCTCAACGAGGAATTGCGGGAAGCCATGGTAGCAGTGATTTTAGATTGCTCTGAGAATTTTGAAAACTTTGAAAAAAATTTGGCATGAATTCAAGAGCATCAAACTAAAATGAACTCATGGAGAGAAGGTGGAGGCCTATATATAGACTTTTTTGGACAGGAATTCGCAACTTCACCCAGTAAATCGTCCTCAGTGTCCACGATTTGGAAGTGATGGTCGCAAATTTTGAGACAACGTTCTAGGGGCCCGCGAATTCTTGCAAGTGATTTTTTATTGCCAAAAGAGAGAAAACGTCTGATAGTGAAAAAATGTATCTGATCAAAATTCGCAGAGATAATACAGAAATTGTGAGGATCAATTTGAGCTCCAGCAAATTGTCTGTGAATTCGGAGAATGGATATCTGATGAAGAAAATTACATTTTTCTATTTTTATACATTTTTGTGTCTGAGACTGAATTCGCGGAGGCCAAAAATGAATCGTTATATGTGAAAAAGGGGTCAAGCGAATTCTATCTGAGATGTTTCTGATAGTATCTTGATGAGTGGAACAAGAAATCTCAGCAAAAATGTTGTCGAAATGGCATGCAGACAATAAAAAGGAAGAAAATACAGTAGGAAAGAAAACATCTAATACATATCAAGATAAAAGCAGGGTTCGTTGTACTTTCTCAGTCGACTCCCATTGACCACAGTGTCGAGGATATCGCCTTGAAGGGTTTGGAGTTGGACATATCCAGAGGCAAAGACGTTTTTAATGACGTAAGGTCCTTGGCCAAAAAATTTCAGTTTGTCTTTGAAGGCTTTGGCCTGGTATAGTAGGACCTTATCTCCAACCTGGAAATCTCTAAGTTTCAATGATCGATCATGCCATGCTTTTTGTCGTCGTTTGTGGACTTGTTGAGCATGGATGCTGATCCTCATGTTTTACAGAGTTGCTCTAGATGAAATAACCTATTTACTAGATTATGAGGAGTATTGAGCTCAAGGTTATAGGATACTCGAAGAGAGGGGATATGGAATTCCACATGCATAATGACTTCTTGGCCATATGTGAGCTGGAAAGGGGTTAAGTATGTAGCTCGCTTCGGGATGGTGCGATAAGCCCAGAGAGCAGTATGGAGTTTGAGTTCCCAATCGGATCGGCTGGATTCGACGACTTTGGTGAGAATTCCACATAGGATTTTATTGGTGGATTCTGCCTAGCCATTGCAGCGTGGATAGTATGGGGAACTTTTGCGATGTACCACAAAAAATTTGGAAAGAAGATATGCTATACCAGAGTTAAGAAAATGTGTACCCCTATCACTGATAAGCTCTAGAGGACATCCAGTGCAGTAGTCCGTAGCTACTATAATGTAACGAGATTGTGTGTGTCGAGCAGCAAGACTAATAGGTCCGACATAATCAATTTCCCATTTCTGGAAAGCTTGATCAGTGGTTACGGGGTGTAAAGGCATGTAGTCCATTTTTTGAAAGCGTTTTGTGCATTGGAAGACATCACAAGCTTTAGTGTAATTGTGCGTATCCTTGAAGAGTGTTGGCCACCAAAAATCGGCTAAGAGGATTTTCTTAGCAGTTGTTTCAGAAGAGAAATGGCCGGCACCAATACCTTCATGAGTGAGGGAAATTACAGAGGGTATTTCTCCTTCAGTAAGACATCATCGGATAATTCCATCTAACCCTTGCTTGTAGAGTTGTCCTGCAATTAACATATAAGGTTTAGTTTTGAGGACCAACGCACGTTGTTCAGGTTTAGAGAAGGAAGGATCCATCTGCCCTGAAGTTAAATATTCGGTAGTTTCCTTAGCCCATACAGGTGTAGAGTCAACTTGGAAAAGGATTGCATCTGGTAAATCATCGTTGATGCCTTGATCAGGGGTAGGAATATTAGAGATTCGGGATAGATGGTCTGCTAAAAAATGTTGAACTCTCTTATGAACCACGATCCTAAACTCAAATTCTCTCAATAATAGGATCCATCTAGTAATACGGTCGGTAGTGCAGGTCTTGTTGATGAGATACAACAGTGCTTGATGATCAGTGAAGAATGCAAAGACTTTTCCTAGAAGATAATGGCGAAACTTTTGAACCGCATATACCATTATCAAGGCTTCACATTTGGTAGTGGTATAATTGACTTTGGCAGGTATCAATTGTCGACTAAGAAAACGAATTGGGTAGTCCTTTTTGAATTCTCCTAGTTGGATGAGCACTGCTCCAATGACATACTTGGATACATCGGTATGCACATGGAATTCTTTAGAATAATCAGGAGCCCAGAGGATGGGTGCATTGGTAAGGGCTTCTTTGAGTTGATTAAAGACGATGGTTCTTCCTCTCAACTAAGCCATTAGACTCAGGACTGTAAGGAGTGATGAATTGCTACTCAATGCCTTGGCTTTGATAGTACTCCTTAAACTTGGCAGAGATGTATTCTCCACCATTGTCTGACCTTAGGGCCTTGATCGTCCTTCCAGTCTCCTTTTATGCACTCTCCTTGAAGATTCTGAAGCAGTTAAAAGCTTTTGATTACTTCTTTATGAAATACACCATCATCCTTCTGGAGAATTTGTCAATAAAGATTATAAAATACTTGGCATCCTTCAGCAAAGGATTTTTCATTGGGCCACAAATATCTGAATGTACAACATCTAGCAATCCTCTAGCAATATACTGATGGCTTGACTTAAATGGTTTCCTAGTCTGTTTACTAACTAGACAGTCTTGACAGACAGGTAACTCGACTTTTTTGTGAGGATAGTCGAGATCAAGAACAATAGATTGTCTAGACATTTGTTGTACAACAGCATGATTTAAATGACCAAGTCTATAATGCCAAAGTAAACCTTTATTTATATGAATTGAAGTACTGAGAGCCTGACTAGAGGCAGAAAAACAATGACTTAATTTATACAAGTATCAATGTCTCTTTCCAAGTGCTAGGATCTTGTCAGTCCTATTAACTACTTTACATTGATCACATTAGAACTCTACTCTATGTCCTAAATCTGTGATTATGCTTACAGAGAACAGATACGTAGATAAATTTTGTACATATAGAACTCTAGAGAGTAGCTTAGATTGATCATTTGCAAAGCTTAATCTTACAGTGCCTTCACCTTTGATAGCTTGTGTGCTATTGTCACCAAGGTGAACGAACTTTTGGGTACTGTAAGGTGTATAGGACTCGAAACAGCCAATTAGACTAGTCATGTGCTGAGTGACTCCGGAATCCAAGAACCAAGAACTGTCGCCAGATGCTTCTTGATGGTTGGTCATGAAGGCATCATGATCTGCTTCTTGAATAGGCTGTGGAACTTTTGCAGCTGTATTTGCCACTTGATTCGACTGTCCCTTGCTATTGTTCTTCGCTTGAAGTATTCGACAGTCTTGAATTTCGTGGTTGTTTTGTTTGCAGTATCTGTAGAACAGCTTCTTCTTTGTCTGCAGATTCGACTGTTCCTTGTGTTGAGTTGGTTTTTGGTCTGGCTTTGATTGCTTTGGGCCTTTATTCTTCTTCTGCTTTGTTGAGATCTTGTTGGCATATAAAGCGTGAGAATCAGCTGAGGAACTTGAGGCTTCGTTCCTTCTTGTGTCTTCCTGCAACAACATAGTAATGAATCTTGAAAGAGTCAATTCTGGATGAGTCGTGATGATCATCACCCAACTGTCGTAAGAGCTTGGCAAGCTTGTAGGAAGTTGCATCACTGCGTCTTGATCTTCTATGATAGATCCGATAGCGGCCATTTGTCTTAGTAGGTTCTTGAATTGATTAATGTGATTCTGCAGAGAATCACCATTCGTCATCTTGAGGGAGTAGAATTTCTTCCTGAGATAAAGCTTAGAAGCTATATCTCGCACTTTGTATAGTGTGCTCAAGATGTCCCAGACTTCTTTCGATGTCTGAGCCTCGGATACATGGCCGATCTGGGTATCCGTGGTGTTGAGCATAATTAGCGTGAAAGCTTTTCCATCCTTCAGCTTCCATCTGGCGATTGCTGCGTCCTCTGCTTCGGGTTTCTCTTCTGCACCTGTAACAACGTCGAACAATTCTTTTGCCATTAGTATAGTTTTCATCTTAAATTTCCACAGATGGTAATTGGCTCCATCAAGCTTGTCCATGATAGAACTGGCTTTCCCTTGGGAATCCATGTGGAAGAATTAGTCTAAGTGATAGGAGAAACTATCAGTGACTTAAGTATGAAAATCTGATATTTACAGAACAAGAAAACAATTACTCTATCAACTAGTAGAGTCTTGTACTGTGAAAGCTTATCAAGCTATGAAAATAGCTCTGATACCATGTTGGGGAGAGAGAGAGAGAGAGAGAGAGAGAGAGAGAGAGAGAGAGAGAGAGAGAGAGAGAGAGAGAGAGAGAGAGAGAGAGAGAGAGAGAGAAGATGGAAGAATAAATGATGAACACGAACGAGAAATGAATTCGAACAAGAAACGAAGGAGAAACGAACTCGAACAAAAAATGTTTGTGCGTAGCGGAATGAATTATCTCTCTCTCTCTCTCTCTCTCTCTCTCTCTCTCTCTCTCTCTCTCTCTCTCTCTCTCTCTCTCTCTCTCTCTCTCTCTCTCTCTCTCTCTCTCTCCAACACATGCTACTAGTTCTTGAAAGATTGATCCATAGCTTGGGGGCTAGATTCGTACAATCTAGGTTTGGTTGGGTTGGTTTATCCACCACCCGTTCCCTTTGTTGTTGCTTTGTTTGGCAGGCTTAGGATAGTATCCTATGTATAGGACTTTATATTGATTGTGATTTTGTTGGTTTTTCTATGGGTATTTCCAAAACCTTATTGGATAAAGTTTGATGGCATTATAAAATTATATTTTGTTTTTCGTTGCTTAAGTCAAAATTGCAAGATTCACTGGTATAATTTAATGAGCACATAGGTCTAAAAAAGAAAATTGTGGTTTTGGACATTGTCTTATTAACGATATTTATACCCGTAATGGAATTAAACCAAACGAAATTTTTTAATTTTTCAGCTTCACTTGCAATGGACAAAGATCATGATCCAGTGATGAGGGACACGAAAATCCTCCAACATCACCAGGCAGTGATGACACAGAAATCCAACCGGCATCACTAGACAATGATGAGGCCCTCGACTCAAATAAATTAGTGCACACTTTGGGCAAAGCGGTACTGGAACTTACCAAAGTAATAAGCAACGCGATAACCAAATGGAGAACCTATTTAACCAATTACAAGCTATCACCTCAACTAACTTGGGCTACCAAACGGAGGTATTTTTCGGCAATAAAAAGTTTAAGCGCCTGGAAGTTGTTGAGGACTGGGTTAATTGTTGGTCAAGCTATTTTGGCTTGCACAACGTCCCAGAGGATAAGCGGACATCCTCGTTTCTATTGTTTCTGAAAGGCAAAGCCTCCTCATGTTGGAGGGAGCTTTTCACGAAACCACTGACTTGGGTTGGATTCCTTATGGAATTCCGTAAAGCTTTCGTCACGATAGATGATTCTGAGTTATATATCTATTTCATTAACTGCAAAATGGGCAACCGAGAACTGGACATTTAAGTCCAAGATTCTTGGATTCTTTGGCCAAGGTGCCGCTATTTGATTGAAAGTTGGCACAGTGGCAATTCATCTCTAGACTGCCAGCCAACTATCAAAATGAGTGTAAACGGAATATCCTCCAATCATTGGAAAATGCTATCCATGTGGCCAAGGCCTATGATAGCACCATTGTTGCCTCGTGAAAAAGCACGCATGGCCAAACGGCCCTGAAATCCAAAATGAAAAAGTCAACAAATAAGCGAAAGAAGCGGTTTTTCAACGAGCTGGAAGCAGAGGCATACCAACAGTCTAAGAAGAAAAAGAACAAGAAGAAGCTAGTGGTAAAAGACAAAAAATGGTTGGCAGCACCAAAGCAAAATTTGTGTTTTCTCTGCAATAAACCCGGGCATCGTGCTAAGCAGTGCCCCGAACAAAAAACTAAGTCATCAAGTTTCATGGCCGTAGATTTACCGACAGGTAAATTGGAAGTCAATTTATTGAATAATTGTGCAATCAGTTGAAAAGAAGTTAATGTCGAAAAATAGTGACATTCCTGAAGTTGCTGAAGAAGTCGAACACTTTAGTTGATGAACGAAGTTGTCGAAGAAGTCGGAGACTTCAGAGTGTCATATGCCAAATCCCAAACTAATAGCAATAACAATGAAGTAAAGCTAAAAGCAAGAAGAGAACAAGACAATCATGATAGCATATCACTAGAAAGCTAGAAACAATGAGATCACATTAGCAATGAAATAAAAAGTACAATCAATGAACATTGAGCATTGATTTATGTGGATAGGGCACATGAGACCTAGCAATGGAGATCCCTATGGCTTACATTCACAAGGAGGAAGCAAGATGCTCTCACTTGCAAATGAGCCAAAAGATTCACAAATTGATGTCTCTTCCCTAGTTATAGACAATGTTCTCACTTAAGTTAACTTAACTATCTTGAGGGATAGTTAGCCCTTGTTAAGTATTATTTAAACTACATTGGGCCCTTATTGATCTATTATCTTTATTAATTACTTTGAAGGGCCTAAAGAGAGAACTACCTTGTTTTTAAGGCTAATAGCTCCTTTTGGGCCTACAAAGCTTACATTGGCTTGAAGTTTTCTCTGAACTTCTGCAAGCTCATATCACCATGCCATTCCATAGTGCCATGAAATCATTCACCGACCTTCAAAGCTCTATCCATAGACATTTTCAGCTGTCCAATGTCCAAGATGAACAGCGAAAACCAGAAGAGATTACATAAATTTCTCATATTCCTATAAATCTGATGAATATCAGTGTTGCTAAGGGGACTAGCATCAGCTTATCAATGCATTATAGAGATTATCCCGTAGTATCCGTTATCCTCAATAGTGGATCAAACATAAATATAATGGCTTTTTTTCACTAGCAAAGTCATGGGGTTTCAATCGGTTAGATCTGCCATGATACAAACTATGCATGGCAGATCGATGAGCCACTGACCCTGTAGGTCACTTATCGAATATACTAGTATGTATTGTAGGAGTCAAGTTTACCATCGATTGTGTCATTCTAGATCTATCCGACGATGCACAAACATATAAACTCCTTCTTGGCATACCCTGGCTACAAATGGCAGGTGTCATCCAAGATTGGAAGCGCAATAAAATAACCTTTGACAACAATGAAAAAGGAGTCATTGTTGACTCTACAGGCCACATTAAGCCAGCCAAGGTTTATGATGATTGGTCATCCACCACATATGACGCCTTTGATAGTGTTCCAATCATGACGAAAGGACACTATACGCGATCAACTGATATTATCAATTGGGGCCAAGCACTAGCCATTGTGGACTGTGTTGACTCCAATAGATGCGTGATGGAAACTGTTGTAGAAGATGTGAAAGAATTCAGATCATTGATGATCCAAATCCATAAACTAATCTTGGGTTAGAAGGAGAACAAATCAACAATCTTGCCAATGTAGAAAAATCAGCATCTACTCTATGAATGAGATGCAAACTCTAATAGAACTTGATCAAAACTGAATCATAACATAAAAAGAAGTTGCTATCCATACAAAACTAGCAAGCTAATGTATTTCACATGTGTGGATCTAAAAATAACAAATATTGATCATTCTACACATAGAATTGCAAGCAATCACAAGTATAGTGCACCAATGGATAGTAAAACCCAAGAGAACCATGTATAAGCACGAAATGAGATAGAGAAGAGAGAAGATATGCTTCTCCATGAGCTATATCCTTTTATAACAGGTCCAAACCCTATTTGGCCGCTTGACTTTCCCTCCAAAATGTAAATCCCACTATTTTTGGGTCTAGATTCAATGTACCCAACATTCAAATTTGAATCTACTCAAACTCGACTTCTACATTTCCCACACTTTAAAAAGTGTTTATTCAAAAGAAATTTAGACTAATTAACTTTGAAAGTCAAACTCTAAGTCTAATGTAAAGTTGGCCTCAAGTTGTCAAATACCTCCTTTGCAATGACTTGCTCCCTCACAATTTGTTGACATACCTTTTCAATATGACATGAAGAATTACATAGAATGTAAATGAGATGATTCCTCCATTCTATCAACTTTGAACTCTCTGGAATAATATAGCAAACAAACAATAAATGTGAGTGATCAACATTTGCTTGCTTATCTCTTCCTTGTTTGTCCTTTGTTGCCAGTATCCACCATGACACTCCATGAATGAGCCTCCATCTCCATCTTGCCACAAGAAACCATCAAACCTTGGAAATCCATGAGTAAGTGAGTACATCAATGATACTAATTCAGCACCACATGACTTTAGAAACTAAGTAAGCTTCACTAGTCCATCTTCAAGATCTACTTGACACAAGAAAATGACAATTTCCATAGGATCATTTACATCAACATCAAGAATGTTAGATCCATCCACATTACCATCAATAATGCTTGAAGAGACTTTTGTAATGTTCCCCTCATAAAAAATGACATCTCTACCAACAATGACTTTGTTAGTAGAATGAATGTAGACCTTGTAGGCTTTACTCACCTCACTATATCCAACAAAAATACTTTTCCTTGTCCTATCATCAAGAGTATTCTGGTGTAGGGTATGCAGGCCACGTTGGAAAGAATTTTTTGTAGATCTAGGGTAGTGGTGATAGCACTACAAACGATTCTGTCTGATCTCTGTAGCTTCACCATTTTCAGCAAGTTTAGGCCTTGAGCTAGCTTGGCGTGCCCTCAAAGTACTGCCATTGGGAACCTCCTCACTTTCTCTACTCTTTTTTCCCTTGGTAACAGGCTTGAAGAAGGGTGCCGATTTGATCTCACAAATCATGCTACCATAGATCGCTTCAAGTTTCTCATTTTCTCTCGGGTTTGCCCGAGTGGCCAAATCAGCCCTCCGCTCTCCATACCTGCACACACTCTGCCCGTTTACCAGCAACTAGATCATGACAAGGGGTATTACAAGGTTTTTTCATAGCTTTGCATTCATTTTAGATCCTGACAATGAATTTGTGTGGAACATATGGTTATCAACTCCATTAAAAAAAACAAATTGCTTTCTCCTTTCAACCTATTGCTTATTATTGGATAAAAAATCATATATTGTTGTTTCTTTCCAAAACTTGGATCATACTCAATCTTGTTAACAACGAGGTTCTTACTCTGGGATATTAGCCCATGACAGTAGCTCTGCTTGTTTCTATTGTGCACAATCTTGGTCCTGCTATGCACAGTTTTTAGTATCAGACATTCTTCTGATGAAGTATTATTGCGTTTTGATTGTACATAATTGTTGCATATAGAAAACCTTGACCCTTCATTCTCTTGTGTTCCCAAATTAACTTTTTTGTTAGCAACTGTGCTAACACAGAGAAAATAAATAATAATAATAATAATAAAACTCCGTGGCATGTGTTTTGTAAGACCACGTATGAGTATCTGTCAGTAAGCTTCAAGCCATGGCATGTGTTTTGTAAGTGAGTAGAAGCTTCAATAATAATAAAATAGCTTAAACTTAGATTTAGAACTTAGATTTAGGAAACTTAAGATTGGAAATATTTTATCTTACGTTTTCCTAAATTAAGAAATTTGAAGTTCTAAATCCTAAGTTAGAAGTTCTTGAAAGGGTAGAAACAGATTAGTCCCATAAGTTAGTAGACACTTATGGAAGACCCTCCTTGCCATAAAAGGAGAGGCATTTGCATTGTAACCAACACTTTTGAGATTAAGCTATCTTGCTCTCTATTATGGAGAATTATCATTCTATGTCATTTGTGTTCCCTTTGGAAAGGTGCATAGCTTGAGGGAAGGTGCTCGGGCCTCCTCTTGTCTCCTTCTCATCGGTTTATTGTGGCATGTTCTTTATTGCTTATTTGTTTAATATTAGCCGCAATATCATTTTATTACCCTTTGGGTGTTGAGTAGAATTTAGATTAATCACCTTGCCAGTTGGGTAAGCCTTATCAAGGGTTTGTATTTTGTCACCTTAGATAGTTTCATTTTTGTTTTGAACACTAATTGGGTAAGCCTTAGTGCTTCCGTCATTACTTCTTATTTTCACATTTCTGTTTGAAACTTGGTAGAAACTTAAAAAGTGGATGAATCTCTACATCCCTATACTACACCCGTAAGTAGGTCTAGCCACCGCACACACTAGAAATACTTCCAACATTGGCACCGTTGCCGCTTTTTAAGTATTTTTTACCTAGCTTTTTTTTTTTTTTGCTTCCGTGTTGTATGTTTGCTTGTGTGCTTGTCTCTATCTACCAACAAACAGCACGCATCATCTCTCCAGGTCCTACACGAGCTGCGGTGCAACTTCTCAAACCAGGGGGAAGCAACAAAAGAGTCAACTTGGGCATTTTCTTCAAAAGAAGTGACCCAAGTGACCTTTTTCACAACCAAACAGATATATCAAAATTCGCCAGCCTATCTGCAACCCTAACAGACCTTGATCCTTCATTTTATCACCTCCGCGAATTCTGACAACGGTCAGATTTTGAGAAAATAGCCTGATATACTGTAAAAATCCCTTATTTCTCACCCAAATCTTTGTCCTAGAATTCGTTGGCTTCACTGAGGCTAGATCTCATCAAGATCAGTCCTCCAGCAGCTTTGCGAATTCTATCTCACAGATTTTGCCCATTTACTGTCAAAAAATCACATTTTTTTCATATTCCCTATCTGCCAGTCAAAACTCTCTGTTAGAATTCGCCATCTAGCCTAAGAATTCGTTCTCAAAGAGCACAATTTTGCTGTCCTACCCACGAATTTTAAAATTGCAATTTTTTCTAGAAAATCTAAAAAAATCGCTATTCTGACATTCAGAACTCTTTTTTCAGAATTCGCGAGTATTACAGTTAGCTTTATCTGCCTCTCCACGATTTGTCAGTCTGTCCATGAATTCAATCGCCACTAGAAAGACTAGGTTTTATCCTACACTATCCATTTTGCAAGCAAACTATCCTTTTTGTCAGGTACAGTCCTGCCTTGCTCATTTGTATTCTACATCATGTCTTGTGACTGTGCTGAATCGTCTAATCCGACTCCTCCACGAATAGAACGAAGAATTCCACGTATCGATGCACCAAAGTACAATGGCGAATCTGAACCAGTCCGATTTCTCCAAGACTTTGATAATGCATGCCATTTTTATGGAGATACCTCTGAAACTGGAAAGCTTCGCCTATTTCCCATGGTACTCTATGGCACCGCCAAGGAGTGGTACATGAATCTCGAAGCTCTTGATCTTGCTTCTTGGACCACCCTCAAGGATGCTCTCATCAAGCGTTTCAAACCATCCAAACTGACTCAGAGCCCGTTCATTCAAATTACTCATATCAAGATGTGTCGCAAAGAGTATGTTCGAAACTACATTGAGCAATTTAAACGTCTTAAAGTAGAATGCGTTGATGAAAATATCACTAAACTAATGGCCATAAAACTATTTTTAGTTGGATTGCCTAAAAACATCCGCCGTGAACTCAAACCAGTTGACCTTTATGATCAACTTAAAGATGTGATGACCATGCTATCCGTGAAGAAGACGAAGGTTCCGACGATGAATTTGACCATCGTGAAAAGAAATCTAAGAATTCGGACCGTCCTAATCACCCGAAGTCTGATAATATTGCCCAGTCTTCTGAACTTCTACATCATTTGGAAACCTGGCAAAAAGCTCAACAATCTCATATGGATAAACTTACTGCCGATTTCCAAACCGCCATGAAACAGATTGTTGAGAAATCCTTTTCAACAAGGGAAAATGTCTGGTGTCCAATCTGCTCACAGCATCACACTTCTAATGAATGCCCTCAACTACGAAATCATTTCCCAGCAGCCACCAGACCCACCATTTATCGAGCTTACCACCCTAACCTGCCACAACAACCTGTTCCACAACCAGGGGTTTACCAACCACGACCACCTGCACCAAATCAATACCCATCTCCACGTCAACAGTTTGTTGTTAACCAAACTGTCCCACAAAATGTTGTCCATTATCTTGATTCGAATACCATTGCCACCTACTATGTGGAAGACAATACTCAACCGCAATACTCTACTGAAGCAGTTGTTTATTATACCTATGATTATAATGCTCAACCGGTGGATCCCAACGCCCAAGCTTACAATCCAAACCAAGCTGTCTTTGCTGCACATAAACTAACCACAATACGAGGATGCTTTATCTGTGCAAGTAAACATCCTAGTATTCGCTGCCCAGATAAACTCCGCTTTCCTCATCACGTGAAGGACTGCCCATCCCGATCTAAGCTAGCCACTCTTGTCTGTTCAATGCAAGTAGAAACCTTACCAATCGAAACACATCCTACTTGGGTCTTGACTCGGGCACAAACCCAACACCAAGCCCCTACACTTGCACCTAGCAAAACTCAACCGCAAGCTGTTCTTCCAAGTGATGATTCAACCCCGATAGTTTACCCTAACTCATCTGAAGAAATTCGACTGCATCATGAGTATCGCCAGGAAATCTGCAATGCTGACCAATGATCTTCCTCTTCCCATAAAGTACCTCACAAGCTCTTTGAAAGCAAAACCCTTGAAGGTACCGAAGTTTGGGGAGATTTACTACAAGCCAATGTCACTCTTCTCTTCCATGTACTCTAGAAGCATGTTGGCCAGTGGAAACAACAGATCCAATCCAATACCACCACCACTATTGACGAGTTGCCTGAAATGCCCTTACATCTAACCAATCCACTCAACGAACGAGACAACATCAAAATCTCAGCTACCCATCATCAATCCCGTGAAGTTTTACCAGTACTCGATGGAGGTTTCGGGGTTAATATCATTTCCGCATCCCCCATGATGGAATGGAATCTGAGAGACAAGCTAGCCAGACCTACTTGTCAACTTTGGATGGCTGATCAAAGTGTGGTCCGACTTACCGGTTTCCTTCCGCACGTGCTGATCAAACTAGGAGGTTTCAGGTTTTCTGTTGATCTTGTAGTACTTGATATTCCCAATAATGCCTATTCTTATGAATTATTACTTGGTCATCCGTGGCTCACCAATGCACGAGTCATTCATGACTGGAGCAAAGGCCGAGCCAATTTTTGGAAATTGTGACAGTTCTGTCACCATTGACTCAACGGGTAAACTCAAACCTGCACGCATCCATGACGAGGGATCCTCACCCACCAACTCAATATTTGAGCCACACTAGTCCGGCCACGAAAAAGATCATTATGTTAAATCTACTGATATCATAAACTGGAGTCACAGTCTAGCTACCATTGCTTGTGTGAATGCCGATTACTGTGCTCAGCATCAGGATAATTGTACATCTCCACACCCGAGCGATCACGACCAATAACCTGATCTGGATACACCCATCATCAATATCAATTTTATTGATATTCTTCCACACCGTGATGAGCTGCTAAATGCTGCATGGCTACCTTAACAAATTGGACAACGATTGCAACCACCCATAATCTCCTACAGACAGCACATCCACTCTGTACTTTCACATCTACACACCTGTAATATTATGTATATATACTGCATACCATTCCTGTATTCAAAATATAGATCATAGAGAGAGTTAGATGAGAAGCGAGATAAGAAGAGACTAAGTGAAGAGGTTTCATTCCTCATTACAGACAAAATAAGCTTCGTAGTGCACACGGTTTTGTCCGCTATTGTATTGTGCTCCGTCATATTATTAACTTGTATACATGATATACTTAATCTGATACAACTCTTTGTTCTGTATTCAGATCTGTGTTAATATTGCTATGTTTGTTCTTCATTTTGTCTGATCTTTCTAGTTGCTCTTTCTAGTAATAGACGATCAACTTTTAGTCTTGTCTTTTGCGAATAATTCGCGACTAATTATCAGTCGAGCACAGTCTAGCTCTTCGCGAATCATTCGTGACAGATAATTTGTCTTGCAATTTGCAACAAATAATTCTTCTAGCACTTCATCCATTATATGTTTGGCTACGTAATCTAGAATGACTGTGATTTCTAATACTAAAGTTCTCTTCATTCTGATAGGCGTTGTCGTGCTTACGGAGAGAGTCAAATAATTCATTCCACTGTGCACAAACATTTTCTGTTCGAATTCGTTTCTCGTTCGTTTCTTTTTCGAGTTTGTTTCTCGTTCGTGTTTGTCATTTATTCTTCCATCCTCTCTCTCTCTCTCTCTCTCTCTCTCTCTCTCTCTCTCTCTCTCTCTCTCTCTCTCTCTCTCTCTCTCTCTCTCTCTCTCTCTCCAATAGCATGTAGCTACCAATCACAGAATCAAGTATACACTAGTGAGAGCCCAATAGGTTTACTTATACCCTCCAAGGCCCATGCACCACTAGTAGTGCACTTGACACCTCACTGGTCACCTTTGTAGCCTATCTGGTCCACATCCTCCAGTTCCCCAATGACTCATTGAAAGACCCATACCAACACCATGTGTTTAGGCCTACAACCATTAATTATGACTATGTACACACAAGAGTCCCAATTATCTTATAGTCAGAATTAACTTACGGGTTGTTGGTCTATTGATCCCTAGCATGGACACGCTACTCGAGACCAGTCATGGGCATGGCACCATCCGCATTGAAGGCAAAGGAACAGTCAAGATTCTTTTCAAGAACAATCTTTCTATCTCTGTTCCAAATGTTCTTCATGTACCTTAGTTATCTAAGAATCTATTATCGATTTCAAAGATAACTGATGAGGGCTACACTATTACTTTTCCATCTGAACAGTGTACAATCTTCAATGAAGACACTACTATGAGTACCTACACTAGAGTCAAAAATTTATATGTACTATCTGACTCAATTGCTCTAGCGAGTACTTCAAATGAAAATGTAAACGATCATTAACACTTCTTAATTCAGCCAGATCTATGCTGCATCAATTGCACTTACCTGCGAAATTCTAGGCAGAAGCTACTGGTACAACCTGTTATGTTCAGAACAGATCCAGCACCAAAGCCGTCCATAATAGATTTTCTTATCAAGTTTGGCATGGACACAAGCCTAATGTTAGCCGTCTAAGAATCTTTGGTTGTATATGTTTTGTTCATGTTCCTAAAAAGCTTAGGAAGAAACTGCATGAGAGGTCAATTAAATGTATTATCATTGGCTATCCTGATAAGCATAAGGCTTATAGAGTTTATGATCCATTCACCAATGTAGCATTTTGTTTAGGGATGTAATGTTCAAGAAAGATGCCTTCTATGATCTCAAACAACCATTGATAAATGATACTGTATGCATTTATTTTGTCTAACGACACTTTCTTGCTGCACATTGCTACAAGTGATCTATCAAAAGAATTTGACATGACTGATCTAGGCATTGTTCATTCATTATTAGGAATACACATCACTAGAGATAGATTGCATAAGAAATCCTATCTAAGCTAGCAGAAATATCTAGAAACCATTCTAGAAAAATTTCATATGTCTGATTGCAAATTGATCGATACTCCAATGGATACAGCTATTGTTGAAATGGAAAAATAATCCATCTTGACTTTAGTCTTGCTACAAACATTATACCATGCAAGTATGTTGTTCCATGATGCAAATGCCAAGTTTGGCCTAGATAGAACTTGAGCTATATGAATTTGACATATCTAGTTTGATGATTACAACTTGAATATAGATTATAGACTTAGAAAAAACAATATTATGCTAGTAAAAACTCATGGCATTTCACATGCATTAATTGTAAGTGATCCATGGTGACATGCAAGGCATGCACAAAGTGAAATGGACACATGCATGATGATTTGTACAATTATAGTTAGAACTAGGACACTTGGTAAAAGTAGGTAGAGATACATGCATGAGTTGTAACAAATGTCACATAGACTCTAGTTTTCACTTTAGATGTCATCAAAAGGTAAATGGATGTGGTTCTACCTCGAGCTACCTCAAAATGAAGAACCAAAGCTTTGTAGCTATCTCTTGCCATTTTGGATCCACACAATTTTTGCTTGATATCTCTCTATCTTTCTCTCTCTTACTCGTGTTGAGGATAATGCTAATACACTAATTTTTGGTAGTATAATTTTTGGTAGTATTGCTCATTTATGATTCATTACTATCATTCTCTGAAGCTTAGCATGCTAGATTGTGGTTAAGCCATAACTTCTATACTAGATCTTGCTATTCAATCTAGAATCAGGTTATTGTGCTAATCATAAAGCTTAATTAGATCTATCATACTTGTGGATCTTTTTCACATGTGTGAATTCTGAAAATTTTGTCAGTCAAATTGAGCTTTGCATGTTAAAATCCCTGATTGTACAAGAAATTGAGAGCTAAATCAAGCAAAAAAGTAGTTTTACATTTTTTTCTCACCTTTCTCTGAAGTGTGTTTGGATCAAATCGGATTGGAACTGAATTTTTAGACCTGAAAAGTGGTAGTACGGAATTCTGGAATTTTGTACGTGTCAAAATCGATGTTTTTCACTCCCTTTTATCTCTTTGCTTGTAGATCCAAAGATAGTGGTCTTATAGCTTCATGGAAACTTATGATGTGTACTTTTCATAGAAATTGAAACCAAATCAATCTGATGTGTCTATCAAGAGTTATAAGCTCTTAAAGAGGATAGGGATAGGTCCAAAATCCGAGTGACTACATTTTGATTTGATTCAATCTTGCTTTGTTTTGAGCATCCTACACAAGAAACTGAAGATTAAGACTAAGTTTGAAGTAATTGAACACCCTTTGAGCCTTTTGAGTGTCAATAGTGTTTTCTTTTGAAGCATTTCACACGTGCCAAAAGCAGGATTCAAACTTGCCAAAGTGTCTTAATCCACTTTGTGTGTCTGATCTAGATAATCTTGTTTTGTGGAATATTTGAGATCCATCTCAAATGAAGCTGCAAAATTTTCACATAGGAAGATAGTACATCCTTGAAAATACTTATAGTGAAAGAGAGCAACAACATTAAGTTTGATTGGAACAAGTTCAAACATATTGTAGTCCAATAACTAAGAAGTCTTCACATAAATGGCACCTCTAGGAGGATATCTTCTAGAAGCAAATGAAAGACTAAATACTTCTAATTACTCAATTTGGAAGTTCAGAATGGAGTCTATTTTGATAATCTAGGATGTTATGGACATTGTGCTTGGTGTTGAGGAGGAGCCTCAAGCATAGGCTGAAATTCCTAAGTATAGGAAGAGAGCTAGAATCGCTCTACATTTCATTAAGATGAATGTATCTAATGAAATTTTGAGAGAGATAGGATCTTGCACCACAGACAAAGATGCTTGGGATGCACTTAAGTTCATCTATGAAGCAAAGAATACTTCTAGAATACTAACTCTTAGGAATCAAAATTTTCAAAGTTTCCAAATAAGTGAGGAGAGTGCATCAAACTATGTTCTGAGAGTTAAAGATTTTCTTGTGTTGGTGTTACTATTAACCAATATGAGCTGGTTCAAGTCATACTAAATGGCTTGAAAGATGACTATGATAATCTCGTTCAGTCTTTTGCCATTAAGGAGGAGTTGCCTAATCTAGAAACTCTCCAAGAAATTCTTATTTCTGAAGAAGCTAGGCAAAGCTATAAACTTTACAGGATGAACAAACTCGAGCATGGTGGAAGTGACAAAGTCCTCTTTGTCAAGGATAAGCATAAAGGAAGGAGTAAGAACCAGTTTTCTCAAGCATCCAACAAAGACAAAGCCAAAGATTGAGACAAAGATGGTGAAGAGGATGATTCATCTCATCCTTCTACTTCGAAGACCAAGAAGAAGAAAATGAAGTGTTTCTTCTGTGGCAAGAAGGGGCAATATGCCTCTAATTGCTTTAAGAAGAAAAACCAACTCAAGCAAGCAAATCTCTCAAAAGTTTTGTTCCAAGTGATGGAGAAGGATCACTCATGGTGTCTAGTTTTTCTTCATCACCTTTGAAGAAAGATGGAGCTTGGTACATAGATAGTGGAGCTTCTTCACATATGTGTTGTTCAAAGGAGTCTTTTGACTCAATTGTACCTTACAAAGGACTTAAGAGATCTATTTACACTACTAATGATCATGAATGCTCTATAGAAAGAATTGGCAACATTCCATTGAAACTTGCTTCTTCAAAAGTTCTTGCACTTTCTAATGTTATTTTTATTCCAAACTTACAAAGAACTTGATTAGTGTGGGAAAGCTGCTTGATAGTGGTTGTGATGTAAAGTTCAACTCCAATATTTGCTTTATCAAGAAAAATGATGAGGTCCTAGCTGATGGATCTAGATATGGTGGAATTTTCAAGTTGAATTCTTATGAGAATGCAAACCTTTGTGAAGTTGCTTTTTTATCTAAGGAGTTGTGGCATAGAAGGTTGGGTCATCCTAACTTTAAGTCTATGTCTTCCATGGTCAATAAAGTAAAGGCTATTGGCTTTCCAAAATCTCTTTCCAAAGATTTCAAGCCTTGTGAGGCTTGTGCCATTGCAAAATCACATAGAAATCCATATCAAAAGTCTTTTATCAAGACTACTCATCCTTTGGAGCTTATACACTCGGATGTTCATTTTTCTTCTTCTAAGAGTATTGGTGGTGCAACATGTTTTGTCACATTTATTGATGACTTTACTAGATATACTTAGTTGTATCTACTTTCTTCAAAAGCTATGGTATTTGATCACTTCCTAATCTTCAAAGCTTATGTTGTGAAATAGTTTTCTTTCAAAGTTAAAGCCTTAAGATGTGTTGAGGTGAATATGTCTCCAACAAGTTTCATGAATATTGTGAAGGTGAAGGAATAAAGAGAGAGTTTTCTTGTGCTTATTCTCCATCTCAAAATGGAGTTGCTGAGAGAAAAAATAGATCTTTATGTGAATGTGCTAAATCAATCCAAGTTGAAGCTTCTTTGTCTATAGAATATTGGAGTGAAGCTATAAATTGCGCAAACTATTTGTGCAATAGATTACCTCACAATGCACTTGTTGGAAAATCACCTTTTGAAGTCTTGTTTAAGAAGAAACCTAAGGTAGATCACCTTAGAGTTTTTGGATGTGCCTGCTTTGTTCGTATACCCTTGAAAACAAGGAAAAGAGATTATTCTAATTCTATTAAAGGGATCATGGTTGGATATGCATCCAATAAGAAAGCTTATAGAATCTATGTTCCCTCTACTTCAACTACAATTGAGAGTAGGGACGTTATACTCCATGAGGATCAAAAATACATTCTTGAGGAGGCTGAGTTCAAAGATTCTCAAAAAGATACTCCAATCATCACCCTTGAAGACTATCATGGAGAGATGGGCCGAGAATTGAGGAGGAATCACCTCAAATCTTTTCACCAAGGAGATCTCAAAGAGAAAGATCCGAGCCTAGAAGGCTTACATATGAAGATAGAGGCAAGCAAGTGGAACTCAACTCCACTGATTGTGCTTATTTGATTTCACATGAGGAGCCAAAGGATGTATATGATGCACTCAATTCAAAGGAATGGTATCTTGCCATGAAGAAGGAATTTGATGCTTTGATGGCCAACACACCATTGGTTGCAAGTGGGTTATTTGAGTATAATCAAGGTGGCACAATCAACAAGTACAAGGCTAGGCTTTGTGCAAAGGGTTTTGCTCAAGTTTACAGACTTGATTATGAGGAGACCTTTGCTCTAGTTGCAAAGATGGTATCAATTAGAATCATAATTTCTATTGCTTGTGTTTTCAATTGGCAAGTTCTTCAACTAGATGTCTCTAATGCATTTTTAAATGGATATCTAGAAGAAGAGATTTATATGGATTAGCCTATTGGGTTCATCCATGACAAAGGCAAAATTTGTTTGCTCTTCAAAAGTCTATATGGACTAAAGCAAGCTCCAAGTCATGGTATTCTCGACTTAACACCTTTCTTGAGTCACTAGGATTTAATCTTAGTAACTATGATCCTTCCTTATATGTCAAGTTTTTTGATAGAGATATTGTCATCCTTCTTATTTATGTTGACGATATCATTTTAACAGGAAGTTGTATCAAGTTAGTTGAGGAAACCAAGATTGCACTTGGAAAAGAATTCAAGCAAGATCTTGGAAAAATTCACTACATATTAAGATTAGAGATTGACTTTTTTAAAGATAAAGCTTTTGTATGTCAATCCATGTATGCTCTTTCAATGTTAAAAAAGTTCAATATGTTAGATTGTAAGAGTATAGAAACTCCTATGGAGCAAAATGTAAAAGACCCTAACAAAGGTGATGAAAGATCTTTCGTGGACATCACTCTTTTTAGGAGTCTTATAGGTTCCTTAATTGGGCTCACGATAACCAGACCTGACATAAGCTTTAGTGTTCATAAGTTGAGCCAGGCTATGTAAAATCCTACTATTTATCATTGGAAAATGGCCAAGAGAGTGCTTAGATATATATCTTCAACTTTTGATTATGGTTTATTGTATAAAAGTGAAGATCTTTCTATTGTTGGTTATTCTGACTCGGATTTTGCAAGTGATAGAGCAGATCGAAAATCTACAAGTGCTTATGTCATATATCTTGGAGGAAACTTGATATCTTGGCTTTCCAAAAAGCAAAATACTGTATCACTCTCATATTGTGAAGCTGAGTATAAGGCACTCACTACAACAACAAAGGAAGTGCTTTGGATCAAGACGTTGCTAGTAATAATGGAAGATGATCTACCTATAGTTAAATTCACACGTGTGGGATGCCCTACACATGTACTTTTGATCTCCTAAGCCCAATAATATCATAAAGATCAAACTAGCATTGATTGACAATAGGAAAGCTGATCATACAAGAAATATTATTGTGTTACAAGCAAGATCTATCAACAAAATATGAAACTAAGTACACTAAATGCCTCAACTCGGCTAGAGAGAGAATATGAATGTACAAACTCGAGTAGAGAGAGAGGGCACAAAGCTTAGTTTCCAAATTTGCATTACACACAAAAATCATCATCTTCTCAATGAGAGTACATCACATATATATAGATCCATGGACTCTCCTCCTACTTTGAGTTGAATTGGAGTTATGAATCCACCTCTCAACCTATCTAGACTTATTCAAGCCACTTCAATATGTCTAATTGTGCCACCTAGTATTTTCATGCATTAAATGTGGCATGCAAAGTACAAATGGCAATTCCTATGGTAGCTCGAGTTTCTACTTCTACCTACCTTGAATATTCTATTCTAAGATGAGTCTTTACTAAGCCAAAAGAGCTCAATTTATCTTTGGCATTTTTAGGACCCCTACTTACAACATTAGATAGATTTTTCCAATATTTCAACACTCCTAAAAATGTATCTAATGTGGATCAAGCATTGATCTTGAGATAAGACCAAGATTAGATCTATGCTTTGAGAAGGCACTTTTGCAAAGTGACTTTGTGAGAAGATCAGCAATACATGAAGATGTGTTGACATGTTCCAAGTTGATTTCACCTCCATGAGCTTTTCCCTTACAAAATGGTGTGCCACTTCTATATGCTTGCTTCTTGCATGAAAAATAGGACTATTTGCAAGAGCTTGGGCCGATATGTTGTCACACTTGATCAAGGGAAAATCATCCTCTTTGATGCACTTTAGCTCCATGATCAACCTCTTGATCCAAAACACCTCTTTAGTTGTTGTAGTGACTGCTTTGTACTCGGCCTCACAAGAAGATAGGGATATGGTATCTTGTTTCTTTGAAAGCCAAGACACAAGATTGCCTCCAAGAAAGATAGTATATGCATTAATGGACTTTCGATCCATTTTATCACTTGCAAAATCGGAATCCGCAATCAGATTTGCTAGCTTCAACTGTTTTATTGATTACACTACACATGATCTTATTGGATGATTATGCCTGTCCATTACCGCAAGGATAATAAGGCATGCTGAATCTATGGATCACGAAGAATTCCTCCAATAGGACCTTGATGGTCTCATTGACAAAATGGCTTCCGCGATCGTTGACTATCTCCATTGAGCATCCAAAGCACACGATGATATTCTCATACAAGGACTTGGTAGTTGCTCGAACGTCAACTGTTCGCACTACCTTGGCTTTGACCCACTTGGTGAGATAATCTGTGGCCACAATAATATATCGGCCTTGTAAACTTCTTGTGGCAGAATGGATTGGACCGATATAGTCCAATCTCCACTTCTCAAATGGTGCTTGAGCTAGTACTGGATGTAAAAGATCATAGTTTAGCCTTGTCAGCCTCCTAGCTCTTTGGCACACATCGTTTTTTTTCAAGTATTCATCCGTATCCTTATGAATCACTGGCCACCAGCATCCTGATTGCAAGATCTTGCGAACTGTGATGTCGGATGTAAAATGACCACCACCCATGCCTTCATGCGAAATCAAAGTAATTTGGGTGGCCTCGTGTGGAAGAATATATCTTCGAAGAATATCGTCTGGTCCCCTTTGATATAATTGGTCGGCAATTAGTTGATAAGGTCTAGCGTTCAAAATCAGTTTTTGCTGTCTTGCCTTGGGTAAAGTTTTTATTTGGTTGGCCCACATTAAATGTTCAACTATATCTGTGACCCATTTATGTACAATGTCATTGTAAAACAAGGCATCATCAGGTAGCTCATCATCAGGTAAGACTGCAGTTTCCTTTCTCTTGATTCGCGACACATGATAGTGTTGTTTTCCCTTGCAAACCACTATTCAAAAATCAAACTCCAACAATAGAAGTAACCAACGAGTGATTCTCCCTGTGTTGCAAGTCTTATTAACAAGATATAACAAGGGTTGATGGTCCGTATAAAAAGCAAAGTGTGTGGCCATCAAATAATGCTGAAATTTCTTACCCGCGTCTCTCGCTCTGTTGTTGAATAGTTCATATCCGAGTCACTGAGTTGTCGGCTGGCAAATAGAATTGGAAAATATTTTTTGTATTATCTTGGCTGGATTAAGACAGCTCCCACCACATACTTCGATGCATCCGTATGCACATTAAACTCTATTGACCAATTGGGTGGCCGTAATATTGGCATTGAGACCAATGCATATTTAAGCTTCTAGAAAGCCTATAGGGCTTCCTCCGTCCAATTGGTTCCGTTGTGAGTTTGTAGATTGGTCATGCTAACTCCGCAAAGTTAAAATGAAGATTCGATAGTCTCAGAGTGTTAAATATATATAAACCATGTTTATACTTTGATGGATACACTTTGCCATTATTCGTAGTCGTTTTTTCCTTCATGTGTTCATGATATTGTGCCTAATGATATGTTAATGGCACATGGGTTTAGAGAATTAGGGAAATTGTCTCGTAATAGTGACCAGCTTATCATGTAGTGGTATCCCCCCAAAATTTGATTCTTCTATATTAAATTTAGTTGTCTATATAGTTTTTAGAGTTGTTTCCTTATGTTCTCCATGTCTTGTAGTGTTGATAATTTGCTTAATATGTAGCATAATTGCACAATCAATGCATACTTCTCTTCTTATAAGCTCAAGAAAATCCCACCTGATCATGAGACTGCTTTTTGCAACCTCAACCCTTGGATAATTCAACAACGGTATGCCCAGATGGGATATCGAGAACCACAGTATGGAGGAAATCCAGCAGCAAGACTGCGACAATCTGCTCTTGGATACCCGGAACGTTTAGCTTTACCTGCCCCACCAAAGCACTCCGCTCCTCCTGCTAATTTGATGGAACCAGAACCTTACGGAAGTGCTGCGCAATGGAACTATGGTAATGATCAAGAAGGTGGATTTTCAGAACAGTATGCCATTTATGCTACCTCTCAACAACAAGCCTCTAGAAATTGGACCAGAACACCACTTGGATGCTTTGCATGTGGAGAAAATCACAGAGTTGCAGAATGTCCAAATAAAGAGATTTGTACCATTCTGTCCTGACTGTGGTTATGGGCATTGCTATAAAGACTATCCAGCAAGACCGAAGCCACCACCAACTACAGCGCCTGTAAATTTGATAACAATCAAGCAAAGACCAGTAGCTCCGAATAACCAAGTGCAACCTTGATGGTGGTCACCAGAGCACAGAAGCAAAAAGAACCAGTAGTGGATCCAATACCTGCTGATTCTATACCATTGAACGATACACCAACAACATCGGGAGTCTATCCAAATCTTAATGCAGAAAAACAAAGATATCAGAATATGAGACAGTGGATCAAACATCTGCAAGAATAAGAGGAGCTTGAAGCTGCTAAAGCAACAGCTTCAGTCTTCACCATTGCAGCCTCCAAGAAATTTACGTACGGATATGAATGATCAGTTACATCATCATGAAGAACCCTTCAAGATGACTGAACTGGAAGCACTACAAACAGAACTGCTCATGAACATTTTGTCTAGCAAGATCAATATCTCATTAGGAGAGTGTAAAAATTACAGCAAATAAGGACCCTAAAACACTTGAAATGATTAGGGAAACAATAGATTATGATTTTATAAGATTAGCACAAGTTGAACCATCAAAATCCATCAAAAATCTATGCTTGAACCTCACTAAATGGCCCAAATCCTTGAAGAAGGCTTCACACGTGTGAAAGTACGGCCTCCCACAGTCTGAGTACTGTACACCAGACCTACATTCAATCCTATAATCATTAGCAATCACAAGTACTCAAACAATTATGAACATAGAGAGCAATTGCACCATTATGAGAGAAAAAACATGAAATTGCTTGATTGATTTTGGTGAGATATCATCACCTATATATACATGATCCATCACGGTTTTGGGCAGGTATGAGTAGCCCTAAACCTATCTATAATGCTAATTTTGGTGGATCTTTCATCCCTACCAAGTTAGTGTTGGAATCTTGGAGATCCCTCAACAATGCAAAAATTACCAAAAATAGCTCCTATTTTTTCTCCCTTGTATCTAAGCATAATTTGGACTCATTCCAAAGGTTCTAACACTTAGGTCTACTTGAGAACATCCTTATGAATGGAATCCTATGCTATTTGGCACGTGTGACAAGCCACATCATGACCATCTAACTATTTACAAGTCATATGACCAAAACTAGTCAAGCTAGAATTGTGAATTTTTAACACTCCTCCTCACTATCTAGCTTGGTTCAATCATTGCTTTACTAATCACTCCAAGTGATGATCTGAACTTCATAAAAGGTGTCTTTTGAAGTGGTTTAGTAAGTAGATCAGCTACACATTCATTGCTTGGAACATGCTCCAAAGCAATCTCCTTGGCTTGCACCATTTCTCTCACAAAGTGATGGCATATCTCAATGTGCTTAGATCTTGCATGGAAGATTGGGTTAGATGCAAGGTGTTGGGCTGATATATTGTCATTGTAGATGATTGGTGCCTCCTCTGAATCCATGATCTTTAGTTCCACCAATAATCTCTTGATCCAAAGTACCTCCTTTGTAGTGGTTGTCAAAGCTTTGTACTCGGCCTCGGTTGAAGATAGAGATATAGTTTCTTGCTTTTTTGAAAGCCATGAAACCACACCTTCTCCTATGAAAGTTGAATAGGCACTTGTTGATTTCCTATCCCTCTTGTCCCCTGCAAAATCTGAATCACTAAATGCATGAAGGTTAATCACATCTCCTCTATATAGAATCCCAAAATCCAATGTACCCGAGATGTATCTTAGAATCCTCTTAGCCTTTTTCCAATGGATATTCAATGGCTTTTTCATGGATTGGCTCAACCTACATACACTAAAGCTAAGATCTGGTCTAGTTATAGTGATTCACATTAAGGAACCTATAAGTTGCCTAAACAAAGTGATGTCCATGAAGGATCTTTCATCATCTTCATTTGGCACTTTTACATCTTGCTCCATTGGTGTGTCAACACTTTTGCATACTTCCATCTTAAACTTCTTCAAAAGAGTTTGAGTATAGTTTACTTGACTTATAAAGATAAAATCAGACCCTCTAAGTACTTCTATGCCTAAGATGAAGTGAAGACACCCTAGATCTACCATCTTGAACTCTAAGGATAGATCTATCTTGATTTTTTCAGTACCATTAACACTATTTCCACTAATGATGATGTCATCTACATAAATGAGTAGAAGTACAATACCAACATCATCAAACTTAATGTAAAGAGTAGGATCATATTCACTTTGAACAAAAGAAAGTGAAATAAGATAGCAATGTAGTCTTGAATTCCAAGATCTCGAGGCTTGCTTCAAGCCATAGATGCTTCTTTGGAGATGGCATACTTTGTTCTCCATTCCATGCTTGATGAACCCTTGTGGCTGCTCCATATAGATATCCTCTTCCAAAAAACCATTCAAGAAAGCATTAGAGACATCCATTTGACATAGAATCCATCCAAAATGTGATGCAAGTGCAATGATTAGTCTTATTGTGACCACCTTGGCCACGGGTGCAAAAGTTTCCTCATAGTCTATCCCTCTCTCTTGAGCATAACCTTTTGCAACTAATCTTGCTTTATGTTTGTTAACACTCCCATTTGCATTCAACTTAAGCTTGAAGACCCACTTGCATCCTATTACATTCCTTTGAGGTCTCTCAACAAGCAACCAAGTTTCATTCTCAATCAAGGCATCATACTCATCCAACATAGCTTTATACCATTCTTTGGAGTTCAATGCATCTTCAACATTAGACGGTTCTTCAAAACTAGATAAAGCATAAGAAGTGGATGAGATACCCTCAACTTGCTGTCCTTTGCCTTGATATGTGAGCCTTGATGGCTCCACTTTTGCCCTTGAAGATCTCCTTGGTGTGATAGGTGGGTTTGGTGCTTGCTCCTCATGAGCTCCTCCTCAAAACCAAGATCTTGCTCCTCGGCCATCTTCTTCTTGATTGTTGGAGCACTTGAGCCTTCTTCAAGCATATGCATATGATGTTCATCAAAGATGACATCCCTTGAAACAACAAATTTGTTCAAGGATGGGAGATAGACTTTGTAGCCCTTGCTTGAGCTTGCGTATCCAAGCATGATCCCTCTTGTGGAAGATGGATCCTCCTTGGTTCTTGTTTCCAATGGCACATGCACATAACATATACACCCAAAAACTTTCAAGTGACTAAGATTGGGTTTCTTTCCATACAACATCTCATAAGGAGTTTTGCCTTCAATTGCTTTGCAAGACACCCTATTCATCAAGTAGTTTGCACATACAAGAGACTCACCCCAAAAGGATTTGGGCAAACAAGCATCTAATCTTAAAGCCTTAGAACATTCACATAATGTTCTATTCCTTCTTTCAGCAACTCCATTTTGTTGAGGAGTGTAAGGACAAGAAGTCTCTTTCTTGATCCCTTCCTCCTCACAAAAGGCCTTGAACTCATTGGAGATGAATTCTCCACCATTGTCACTTCTAAGAATCTTGATGCTATGATTATGATGCTTTTCCACAAACAACTTGAACTTTACAAAAGTATCAAATACTTGAGACTTGAAGGAAAGTAAGAACACCCAACAATATCTTGAGTAGTCATCAATGAAGGTTAAAAACATGGATGAACCTCCATTAGATTTGGTGCTAGCAATGTGCACATCCGAGTGTATGAGTTCAAGAGGATGAGATGACTTTGTGATGGAGTTAGGAAACACCTTCTTATATGCCTTGGATAAGGCACAAGCTTCACAAACCTTGTCTTCCTTCCCAATAGACCTTGGTAGGCCTAAAGCATACTCCTCCTTGATCATAGCCTCCATGGAACCCGAGTTGACATGTCCAAGTCTTTTGTGCCATAAAGTAAAGGTAGATATCTTGCTCTTCTCGGCCAACATGACAACATTAGTATCCACAAATGCATCCAGCTTATAAAGTTTGCCAAGTCTAGTGCCCTTAGCCACTATCTTACCCTTCTTCTTGATGAAACATTCATTTGAAGCAAAGTCAACATTGAAACCATTGTCTACCATTTGGCCAACACTTAGTAGATTCTTTGTTATTGTAGGATTGTACAAAACACCTTCTATGTTGATCTTTTTGGAAGATCCTAAGCAAAGGGGAATGCTACCAACTCCTTCAATCTTACAAGCTTCATCATTTGCTGTATAGATAGACTTTATAGGTCCATCATAAGATAAGAGAGAAGAGAAAAACTCCCTTTTACTAGTCATGTGTGAACTAGCACCCGAGTCAATCCACCAAGGATCTTCTCCTTTGAAGCTTGTTGAAGAAAATATGGACATCATGAGAGAGTCCTCATGTGAACTCTCCTCCTCCTCCTCTTTGCTCATGTTGGCTTGGCTTTGATCTTGCTTCCTCTTGAAGCATTCCGAGGCATAATGCCCCATCTTGCTACAATAGTAGCACTTCACCTTTGATTTGTCCTTCTTGACTTTGGTGGTTGATGGAGATGCCTTTGGGGGTCCTTCTTGATCCTCAAGCTTTGTAGACTTCTTTAATGTTGATCCTTTGCCTTTGGACTTGCCTTTGCCTTTGGTGAAGAGAGCTTGGTCATCTCCACCTTGGATGGAAAGCCTATCCATCCTCTCTTGCATTTGGCTCCTTCTTGATTCCTCGGCCATGAGTGTGCCTTGGAGTTCTTCAAGTATGGGTAGCTTACCCATAATTGCATATCCCTGAACCAAATTTTCAAATTCAAAGCTTAGTCCATTCAATATGAGTTGAACAAGCTCTTCATCCTTGATAGGGTCACCTATAAAGGCTAGCTCTTTGTTCAATTCCTTTACTCTTAGGACAAAAGTATGTGCACTCTCTCCTTTCTTTTGATAGCTTCTATATATTTGATTCTTCAAAGCTAACATTCTAGTTTGGTTCTTGGATTCATAGACCTTTTGCAAAGTCTCCCAAGCATCTTGAGCTGAAGTGCAATCTCCTACCTCTCTTAAGAGTTCATTTGCAACATTCATTTTTATGCAATGTAGTGCAACATTGCACCTCTTGATGTATTTGGATTTTTCTTGAGGATGAATAGGTTCACCCTCCTTACCATTTACAATTTCCATCAGATCTTGCATGATCATGATAGATTCCATTCTAACTTTCCATATGGAATAGTTAGTTTTGTTGAGCCTTTCATTAGTATCCAAAAGATATGCATTTATAGATGCCATCTAGTCTCCTAATCAAGGACTTGACACAAATGAAGGTTACTTCTATTGATTTGATTGAAGGTCTACCTTATCCCACTTCTTAGGGACCTGAAAAGATCAGTAATAGACTTCCTATAAAGATCTAAGAATGATCTCTAACAAAATCAAATCATAGAATACTAGAAACAATGCGCTTGCTTGATTGAAGTAGACAATACTAGTAGAATTGCCCCTCTTTCTATGAAGAACATTAAAGCTTCCAAATGATCTGATCAAGAGTGAATTTCAGCAACCTAATATACTTCCAAAATCACTTGTAAAAGATCTAAATGGAACTTAATGAGGATGCAACACAATCTACTATCCAATCACAAGCAAAAAATGATCAAAATTGATGAAAAATTGATCTAATTTGGTGCATAAGTCAAGCAATGGTTGGACTGAACCTAAATCACTTTAGGAGGTGTCTACTACACCTTAGAACAGCCTTGAAGAGTCCCCAAAACTCTGATCTTCCCTCTCCTTGAATGCTAGAAAGACTCCTCTATGAAATCACCTTCAAAACTTGCTTAGAAATCAATGCTTGGAGCAAGCAAAACTTGCTATCTTGGTAATGTGAATTGAATTCAACTTTGCCTCTGGTTTTAGACACCTAAACACCTGCAAATGAAGTCACACAACACCAATCTCCAATGTATTTGACTCACTTTGAGTTCTAGAATCAATACTAGATGCTAAGATCCAATCTACACAAGATTTAGATCAAAAATTGTGATCAAATTGAATGAAAACCAAGGATTTAGCTCATTTCAGCCTTTAGGCTCTGATACCATGTAAAAATTACAGCAAATAAGGATCCTAAAACACTTGAAATGATGAGGGAAACAATAGATTATGATTTCATAAGATTAGCACAAGTTGAACCATCAAAATCCATCAAAAATCTATGCTTGAACCTCACTAAATGGCCCAAATCCTTGAAGAAGGCTTCACACGTGTGAAAGTACGGCCTCCAACAGTCTGAGTACTGTACACCAGACCTACATTCAATCCTATAATCATTAGTAATCACAAGTACTCAAACAATTATGAACATAGAGAGCAATTGCACCATTATGAGAGAAAAAACATGAAATTGCTTGATTGATTTTGGTGAGATATCATCACCTATATATACATGATCCATCACGGTTTTGGGCAGGTATGAGTAGCCCTAAACCTATCCCTAATGCTAATTTTGGTGGATCTTTCATCCCTACCAAGTTAGGGTTGGAATCTTGGAGATCCCTCAACAATGCAAAAATTACCAAAAATAGCTCCTATTTTTTCTCCCTTGTATCTAAGCATAATTTGGACTCATTCCAAAGGTTCTAACACTTAGGTCTACTTGAGAACATCCTTATGAATGGAATCCTATGCTATTTGGCACGTGTGACAAGCCACATCATGACCATCTAACTATTTACAAGTCATATGACCAAAACTAGTCAAGCTAGAATTGTGAATTTTTAACAGAGTTCCTGAAGTTGGTGCCAAAAGCAAAAGAAGTCTTAGCGCAAAAGTTATCTCAAGAAGAACTAAAAGTCCATCAAGAGCCACTTTTTTGTGTTGGATTTGAAGAATCTAACGAAGTACTCCATGTTGGAGCCGCTTGGGAAAGTGAACAAAAGAATATCACTCTGCCGATACAACATAGACAATTTCCTAAAGAAGCAACCGTGATAGATGGCGGTTTGGGAGTTAACCCTACAAAGCTATGTGCAAAATGGGGCCTTACAAAGATTAAGCCTGCTACTTTTGCTATTAAGCTAGCTGATCAAACGATAGTTCATCCATGAGGAATGGTGGAAGATATACCTGTCAGAATTGCGGGAGTACAGTTCGTCATTAATTTTGTAGTGATGGACTTACCAGAAGCGCCAAATGTCTACCGAGTTCTATTGGGATCTCCATGGTTATGAGTTGCGCAAGTAATCCATAACTGGGGTACCAGAAAAATCACTTTTGAAAATCGTGAACGTGTAGTTAAAGTTGATCCTACAACATGGACTATCAAACCAGTGGTTCAAAATGAGGATGATAATTCGTCAACAACGTATCACACTTGTGATCGACCAGTGAAAAAATTGGGAGTTCATGACGATTATCAAATGGATACTGTCTTTTGGAATGAAGCTCTTGCACGATTGACTGTACAACAGGATATATGTGTCAACAAGATAATCAATCATATTTGAGCGAGATTTCCTTGTTAGATCAAACTTTGGATACACCAATCACGTTTCCACTAAATGTGCTGAATGTAGCCTGGATATCAACAGAACCTATACCAGATCCGATTGAGAATGAACTCATTTCTGTGAGTTATGCCTTGACTTATGATGGCAATGCTGAACTTACGGATGAGTAGATTCTAAATCATATGGATCCAACCAGATTTGGAGTGCGTAATGTTCCTGATGAACCAACAATAAAACCACCCAAAGCAGTTATATTGAAGGAAAATAGGATCACATGATCGATGACGAAGAAACAAGCTAAGCAACATTATGATGCGGTCCCGAAATGGGAAAATCTCTCTCAAAAGATTGATTAAAAGAAAGTGCCACCCTTATTGGATAAAGGCAAAGGAAAAGTCCAGAATGATTCTTCAAGTCAGAATTCTAGTAAGACATCATCATCTAGGAATTCTTCACCTTTGAAAAAAAATTTATCTTCTCTGAAGTCATCACCTCCACGATCAATTCCTGCTAAGAAGGCTAAGTGAAGATCCAAGACAAGTCCTTTCGAAAAATAACAAGCAAATGTAGTCCAACATGATAGCTCGAGCATTTTAAATGTTTTATCATGTTACCTAAAGCACATCGTGAACCTAAAGAACAAATGCCGGAATCTAAAGAGGTTTACGATGGCCCAGCTAGGACACAGCCAATGAATCTTGCCAAACTAGGAGAACTGAAAAAAATTGTACAAGTTGGATCACAACTTACTCCTAAACAGTATCAAGCACTACACATGTTACTTATTAAGTATCAAGATTGCTTTGCATGGACTTATCAAGATCTGAAGGGTATTTCGACATCAGTGATTGAACATACCATACCTTTAGTACTTGATGTAGTTCCAAAGATTACAAAGTTTTATCGCTGTAATCCTAATGTGGCAGACCTGATAAAGAAAGAACTTCAGAGATTGCTTGATGCCGATTTCATTTATAAGATCGAGCACACTGAATGGATTTCACCGATTGTCATTGTTCCTAATAAAAATGAGAAATTGTGGATTTGAGTGAATCTCAAAGCATTGAACAAAGTGACGCGGAAGGATCACTTTCTGTTACCTTTTACTGAAAGCATTTTGGATCACCTTGCCAGAGCGGAAGCTTATAGTTTCTTGGATGGATTTAGTGGTTACAACCAAGTTAAGATTGCACCTACCGATCGCCACAAAACTGCTTTTGCAACAGAATGGGGCACCTATGCTTACAAAGTAATGTCGTTTGGATTCTGTAATGCACCAAGTTCATTCTAAAGAGTAATGCAATTTGTTTTTAAAGATTATCTGCAGAAATTTCTTGAAATTTACTTGGATGACCTGGGAGTCCATAGTACAGATGCAGACCACCTGGATCGATTGGAGAAAGTATTTGAAAGATGTCACAAATATCAGATTTCTCTAAATCTAGAAAAATGTCAGATATGGGTATCCCACATAGTTGTGCTTGGACATGTGATATCGAGACATGGTATTGCCACAGATTATTCTAAGATCAAAGTTATTGTGGAATTGCCACCGCCAACAACAATTCGTGGAGTTTTTGTGTTTATGGGTCATGCGAACTACTATCAAATTTTTATTATCTTCTTTGTGGATTTAGCACGACAACCGTTACTTTACTTGGTAAACAAGACATGCAATACTTGACGTATTCAAGACGGTTATTGTTATTGACTGAATTTAACTTTCGAATTGTGGTTCGAAAGGGCAAGCAACATTATCTAGCCGATCATGTTTCGCGAATCGAATCCGCACCAGTTAACATTGAAGTGGATGATGAACTGCTAGATGTTGCGTTGTTCTATGTTGAAGCAGTACCTAAGTGGGCAGCAGATATTGTTGAGTACCTGATGCTAGGACAACCGAATGACTCCTTGACAAAAGTACAAAAGAGACAATTGATTCATAAGACTCGACATTCATTTTTTCAATTGAGGACACTCATTTACTGTGTAATTCCCTGTACAAATAGAACACCAGACATTTTCCCTGGTAGGAAAAGTCTTTGCAAACTTTTCAGGATCCTTGTTTGCTTCCCCGTGGAAATTTTTCAATGCTTTGATCTTCTCATCAAATTGCAACTGCAACTTTTCCATCTGTTTTTGCTAGTTCTTCTCAAGTTTCTTGAACTCATTGAGCATCATTTTTACAGTAGCATTGGCATTCATTGATGCAATAGTGGTGGATGTCGTAGTAGTCTGCCATGCTGTATAAGACAACATACTGATATTCAGCTCATCATCTGAATCTTCATCCTCCTCCTGAATTTCATCATCCATAGCATTTTGCAAGAGTGCATACTCATTATGGCGTTTCAGCTCACGTCTGATCCATTTAGGTAGACCTGACAAAAACCACATAATCATGGCATTCTCGTTAGTCAACTCAGGTTCGCATTCAGATCTGAGATGTTTCGCCCGTTCAATGTAATCTCAAACCATTTCCCTCTTTCCCATTTTAATTTTACTTAAAAGTAGGAAAGGGTCTTCCATAAACTTTTGCGGTTTGAACCGTGTGATAAGGGCTCGTTTAACAACCTCCCAATCTGTATGCTTAGTTTCGTCTTGATTATAGTACCAATCTTGTGTTGCACCTGTTAAGGCCATAGGAAACAGCTTAAGTTTATCTTGAGGATAAATCTCGCCATAGACTTCACAGGATTCAACATAGATCTGAAGAAATCTAACTTCATCTGTTAATCCATTATATTTGGGTAGATCCAATCGGGGTGCTCTTCTAACAATGATTGGATTGACTTCTTGTGGAGCACCTCCAGGGGCAGCTCCAGGGGCAGCCATCTTTTCAGATTCAAATCAGGCAGACAATGAGATTGGATCTAGATTTTTCAATCAAAACTATCTCTAATCAGATCAGCTTGATTTATTTCTCTTTTCAAGAATCTGATTCTATATCATGAAAAAGATTTTGAAATTCGATCAACCGATACCTCTCAAAAATGATAAATTTCTTAGAAGCCAAATCAGAATATATCAGATTTGACCCAAATTGACAGAGACTCGATTTGGAAAATCAGAAACTAAAAATAGGACTGGCGAAGGTTGGCTCGGCGAAGGTTCAACAATGTTATTTTTCGAAAAAAAAAATGTCTGTGATCAATTTTTCTGACAATTTCTTGGAAAATAACCTTTGCCGACCTTTCAGATGAAAGATTGACACAGATAAAACTATGGAAAATCGGACAAAGGTTTCTGACACAAGAAAATACAGTTTCTGTACTTTGGCAAGGGTAAAAATCAAGATTTTTTGTGATCTAATCAAGAAGAATCTTCGCTCAACTCAAAAATAGTATTTTACTATAAATAGAATATTTTGGAAACTCAACAAAGGTTTTGGCGAAGGATCAAGAGTAATACTAGTAATTTTGCAAAAAAATGAACTTTTTGGCAAAAATACGGCAATATGACAACTGATCCTCTGAAACCCTTTTTATTTCTGGTATTATTCGTTGCTGACCTGGCAGTAGATAGATCTGAATCACACCTAAGCACAGTGAATCGGGCGAAGGTTATTTTTTTGTTTTTTTAGAGTTTTGATTATTTTTTGGTGTTTTTTGATGGTTTTTCTGATGTTTCTAGAAATTTGCTGGAAATTAATCTTCGCCCTTCAAACTGAAGGTTTTGTAAACAAAATCGAAGGTGTTTGCAACTTGGCGAAGGTTTCCTAAAAGAGGATAAAAAGTTCTAAGCTCTGATGACGCTTTTTGTCTCTTTTTGACCAGATCTGACATATTTGACCGATTTTTGTTATTTTTTCTGATATCTCAGATCCAAATGGATCTTAAGATTGATGATCTGAATAGCTTTCCTTGTTTAACAATCAAATTAGATTTCAAACAAGCAAATCCACTCAAATCAAACAAAATCAATCCCAAACTAATCCTAAAATGTAGATCTAACACTATTCATGCCACGACAAGATGCCTAATGCAAGCTAACCATCCAACAATCATGTTGCAAACTGAAAAATTGGCGTAGCTCCCCGAAAACGGTGCCAAAATTGTAGTGGGTTTCTTTCCTTGCCTAACCTGAATCCAAGATCTAGCCAATCTAGCATCATAGAGACAGAGTTAGTTGTCACGCGTAGGTTCGTTCCCATGAGAGCGATAGTTTTAGTTCAGATTTCAACATGAATAGAAGATCCAAACTCTAACTCTACATCCATTAACCCTATTCTTTAACACTACGATCCACAACAAAGATAGCTTACACTTCCTCTCTCTCTCTCTCTTTCTCTCTCATAAAAAGTATAATAACATGCAATCCCAATAACAACCATATCCAACAATTAGCAAAAATCCAAAGAAAGCATGAGAGATGGAGAAGGAACGAAGAAGAGCGAGGACATTCATCAACCCATTTATGATAAGAACCAATCTACTTTATGGAAACGAGGAAATGAACATCAGGAGCAACTCGAGTTGGTCACTTTTTATAGTAGAGAGGAGGACCTTGGCCTCTGAATCCTATTGGTCCATTCTTGTCTCTCTTTTTATTCAAATTTTAAAAAAGTGTGGGAACAATCAAAATTGGAGGGAAACCCAACTTTATTCACTAACTTGACATTTAGGCCCTGCGACATTAAAAGTCCCGCGAAAAGGCCTAAAGTCCTTTTATTGACTTTTAACTAATCAATTAAATAACTATGTGATCATCGGGTTGGACTTACATACGCAGGGTGCCAAATCCCTCTCACTTATTAACTAGGGTGAGGGTTGCTTTGGAATCCGCAAACCCTCCAACATCATGACAAGATAGTGTTCGCGAATCTTTCGAGTTTTGAGATACTTTCAAGTTCGACTTCGTTTCTTAGTTTTGAGTTCGTTTCTCAACCTTTGTCAATTAAACTGTGCACTTTGTTAGTAGAACCGAGATTTGTTTGTTGAGGTGTTCTACAGCTCCCTCTCAAAGTGGGCAGTTGGATTAACCCCAATCTTCTTCGCTGCTTCTCGAACAAAGCTTTTCTGAGTGGCTTTGTAAAGATATCAGCTATCATTTCCTCTGTAGGTATGAAGACTGTCTTCAGTATCTTCTTTTTGACTAAGTCCCAAATAACATGATACTTGATAGTTATATGCTTCGTTTTCGAATGAAACACATGATCCTTTGTAAGATAGATTGCTAAAGTGTTATCCATTAGTAAGACATAAGGTTCAAAAATAGTTTCATCAAATCCTTCCAACATTTGTTTGATCCATATCAGCTCGTTTGCCATTTTAGCTACTGCTACATATTCGGCCTCACAGGAAGATTGAGCTTTCGCTGTTTGCTTCTTGCTTGTCCAAAGTATGGTTGTGCCAAATGCTAGAGTACAACCTCTTGAAATACTTTTGTTATCTTCCTTCATGGATGCCCAGCTTGCGTCACTGTAAGATTCGACCCGAAATCCAGCTTCCTTCGAATAACACAATCCATAGTCTTTTGTTTCTTGGAGATATTGTACTACTCTTTTTGCTAACTTCCCTTGAAACGATCCTGGGTTCTGATTAAATTGGCTCAGTTTGTATATTGCAAATGTTATATCAGGTCTAGTGTTGTTTGCAAGATACAATAATGATCCAATCAACCTTCGATAGGGTGTATTGGCCTATGTGGATAATCTGCCTTTGCTTAGTATTATTCCAGGTATCATGGGAGTATGCACACCTTTGCATTTGAGCATGTTGAAGTCTTCAATGATTTTCCGAGTGTACTTTTGTTGGTGAAGATACAACTTACCACCTTCAAAGTCTCTTTCGATCTGCAAGCCTAGATAGATTTTTGCTTGTCCTAGGTCAGTGATCTCAAATATTCCATAAATGACTCTTTTGACAACTGAAATCAATTTATCTTTTCTTGAGAAGATAAGCATGTCGTCAACATAAACAAGTAGAATGATAATTTCATCTTTGACATGTTTGATATAGGCATTCGATTCAGCGAATAAAGGTTCGAAGCCTAAAGAATGTAGTGTTTCGTCCTTCTTTCTATACCATTGTTTGGCTGCTTGTTTCAGACCATATATGCTTTTATTAATGTGTGTACGAATAAAGTATACTACAACAAACTTGCTGAAGTCATCAATAAACGTTATGAAGTATTTTTTATCACCTAAAAACAATACTCCAAATGGTCCACAAATATCTAAATGCACAATTTCTAGTACCTTGGTTGCTTTATAAACATCTGTACTGAAAGGTGTTCGAGTCATTTTTCCTTTAAGACATATTCGCAGGTAGTTCAAATATCTCGACTCTTGATTTCAACTGAGTGTAATAGACAATTTTAGACAATTAGAATAACTGAGAAAAATCATCTGTTGAGATCAGTTGAATTTTTATAATTCTGATTCTGAATCTTCAGTATACATCCCTTGTTGCCTTGTTTGTCCTCTGTTGTGTGTTTACAAGGAGTAATGCACATGTATTTATATTGTTACAGAATAGGTCTTTTGGCCTTTTACTTCTATAATAGTAGATCTAACCGTTACAACAGTTGATATTCAACAAACATTCTGTATCCAGACTTTAAAAAAATGTTTCGTTTCTAGACTCGAATGATTTTTGTTTCTAGAATCGAATGATTTTTGTTCACGAATTGTTCACGACAGTTGACAGTTCGTGACAGGCGACAGTTTTGCGACAGTTTTGTGAATGTTTTGAGTTCGAGATTGAACAAGAATGAAAATATTTCGCGACAAGATATTGTTCACGAATCTTTCGAGTTCAAGATTGAACAAGAATGAAAATATTTCGCGACAAGATAGTGTTCGTGAATCTTTTGAGTTTCGAGATACTTTTGAGTTCGAGTTCGTTTCTCAGTTTTGAGTTCGTTTCTCAGCCTTGGTCAATTAAACTATGCACTTTGTTAGTAGAACCGAGATTTGTCTGTTGAGGTGTTCTGCAGATCCAAGGTGGAGAGAAAATTCAATGGAAGGTAAGTTGTTACTAATATAAGTATGGAAAGGTTTGTGTCCCAAACACATGCATGCAACAAAGCATTTGAAAGTTCTCAGCTTGTGAATGAGATCAGTAAGAAGCCTTTGCCTTAAGTCCTTGCTCCTTAGTGATGATCATGAAATTGCAATCAACAAAGGTACAATTGCATAAGTTGCTACTTAAACCTATAATGAAATGCATAAAAATCATGTTTTTAACAAAAGGCAATGTAATCACCTAAATAAACAGGAACATTGTGGTACTATGTCAAAAAGGCCTTGCCATGATTGTGAAATTGTTGAATTTAAAAAAAAAAAACATAGTGTCCAATAGGTGATGCCTAAATCTTTTCACATTGTAAACCATGGCAAATGCTTCCCTTTTCATGGTTGTATACTAATTCCTTATGCACCCATAAGTTGCCTATTAGCAAAATAGAAAATAATCTCTTTTATGATCTCCTAACTATGTGGGCATATAAGTTGACACATACCTGTGAAGGTGGAATCCTATAACCTAGTTGGGTGGTTGTGCTATGAGAAGAGGCCATGACATTCTTGATTCTTTGAAATCAACATAAAACTTCTTATGTCCATTTAGTTAAGACAATTTCCAAAGATTTTCTAAATCTTGACCACAAACTTGCATTCTAATATAGAGCAATTGTTCCTCTGCCTAGGTGTGACTAAATCATTTGGATTCAACATTGAGTGATCCATGGTGGAATGTTCCAATTCTAGTTTCTCTTGTGGTAGCCTGACAATAACTTCATCCATGGTGTAATCACAAAATTGATTGGATACATCCATTTTAGAAGATTTATTTGAATATCATATTTGTACAACTTTTGCATCTCCAATTAATCTTGAGTTTCCACTATATTTTGTTAGGTCTCATTCCTTGATGAAATTTGCTACATGTTAAGAATCACTTTATTCAAATTGTGTTGTTTTCTTCACAAATAGCTTATTTCTACTTAATTACAATGGGTTGTTGATTTGCTGAAATTCTAGGATGTTCACTTTTGGAGGTAGGTTTTGATAAGTTTACTGGGTCGAAGTTTGATTGCACGCTACATCATCTTATAGTTGTTGGTATGCATGAAGCCACTAACAAGTATCACTAAATTGAGGGGTTCAATAGAGAGGGCTCAACGGTTGCAATAGCTTCTCTGTCTATTATTCGCCACTCTAACATGCACTTCTTTTCATTGAATATTATAATGCCTTTTATATCATTGAGCTAATCAACCTTATGAGGAAGAAACTAGGTATATTATATAGTAGTGTCAAAATGGAACTACATAAATTTGGCAAGTGCTTAAATGTGCAAAATCAGCTTTCTAATAGACCATTTTGAATGACCAATACATATGGATTTTTCATTACCTACAATTGATTATAAATATTGATAGGTGAAACTTTTGTGATTACACTAGTGGTTTGCAAAAAGATAAATGATTTTGTAATGCCAATACATGGTTTACATTTTAGATTTCCTCAAGCTATTAACCATATCCTCAAATTGATACGGAAGGAGATTAGCAAATCATGAACCCTCAAGCAAGTGAGAGTGCTACACAAATCAAAGATTTATTCTAGAATAGGAAAGTTCGTTTGTCATGACCTCATATATTTCAAATCTTTGATATACCCCCATACCATGGAATTATGCAATTTTGAGAAGCAATTATTATTTTTTTTACATTAAGAACTCACACCAAGCTGTAGTGGTATTTGCTTTTATGTGGTTCTTGTGATCTGGAGCTGCTTAAATATGTTGGGGATTTGAAGAATTATGTAAAAGCAGATGTCATTTCCCGAAATTCCACAGCCTATCATCAGATGAGGTAGAGGGATAATCTAGCTGTTGCAATCTGTTCCTCTGCAGGATCAAGGATGCATGATCTTCTAGAGAATCAATATTGGAGCTTGTGGGACATGTCATTTCCTTTAGCTCTTGATCGTCATTCAATTGCTCAGCAACAAGCTTATCAACAATACGCCACTCAGTTACATGCTCGTCCTGGAAATGGAATTGTTCATGGCCTGGAAGCACTGATTTATAGTGTGTACTTTCAGAGTTCGGAGCTTCCATGAAGATAGGGAGAGAATAGCTGACTGCTCTATTAATGGTGCTCTCGAGTATCATCCCCATGCCGCTTGAGCATGGACTACTCCAGCTACTTTTTGGGCTTTCTAGTTGTGGAAGCTGTGAATGTGGGTATTCGTATGACCCATAGCAGCTTTCAAGATCCGCCTCTTCCTTGCATACAAAAGCATTGCCATAGTATGATTTATCTCTCGAGTGGTTCACTGGAGACTCTAGTTCAGGAAGCAATGCTAATTGCTCTTCATAAGTACATGCTCCATACTTACCGCTGGCCCGTCTGTGAATTTGTCGCTTTTTGAATACGCGACAGACAACCCATCCTTCATCCTGCATAACATGTACACTAAACCGACTCAATCCTGGTGATCTGAAAATTTTAAAGCTCAGAAAACTTCTACTAAGCTATTTGCTTAGAACAGATAGAATGGAAAACCATTAATTTTCTCACTTTATTTGCTGTAAAATTGTTGTTTTCGTCCTGAAGTCGATACTCGTGCATGATCCAGTCTGTTTTCAGACCAGTGGGAGCTCTTCCAGTGTAGAACACCAGAGTCTTTCTCATACCGATCACATTGCAATTTGCAAAAACGGCCTTATCTCTACCCGTTGCTTTCCAGAAGCCAGCAAAAGTAGCTCTATTGGTGCGGGTCCCTGTTGGGTACTTCTTGTCCTTATGACTGAAAAAATACCATTCTTGTTGGTCTCCAGTTCCAATTTTGCACCTTTCTATTAACAACTTAAGCATTAGATTCGTCGTCTCTCAACAACAGTACTCAAAGAAAATTTGCTTAAACAAGTAGCAAGCACCTTATAGAATTACTCACCTAGCAAATCCCAAGGCTCCATTTTATAAAGGTCGATCTCCTTTATAACGTCTAAATCAATGTCTCTGCCTGCCACCTTCTTCTGTAAATAGTACCCAACGAGTTCCTCATCAGTGGGATGAAATCTGAATCCTGGGGGAACGCTTGATTGTTCTTGAATCGCCACAGACATTCCTGCAAGCTTTTCAAAGAGAAAACACCTCATTGATACACCAAAACTTTTGCAGATATGCTCTATCTCGCACGCTTATGAATGGAAAGTGTAACCAATCATACAGCTCCTTCGCTGAGTGATGCCACCATCTATGTATAGCGTGAATCACAACTATCTTCCATCATGCATGGTGTACTACAATAACAAAGCATGTTAGACTTGGGTGGTGTCCAGCTACCACCGTGTGATATCTCGGAGGAGTTTGCAGCCTAGTACACCTTGCAATAGCTAAGGTGTATTGAGAAGTGTAAACACAGTTTTACATTGAGGATTTCCATAACGGAAAAGTGAAAATGTGCGTGTTCTCACGTGAGTTTACATTAGACCTCAAACTTATTTTGGCATAGGATAACTTCATCAATGCATAATAAAACTTGGGCTTGAAAACCCTAAAGAAGTCCGTAGAAAGGCCAAAACTAATGTAGCCTTCATGAAGAAATAATAAAAGCAAACTCTTGACACAGTATCATAAGGCTAGTGCAACCACATTTTTTGGGAGTCACCAGGCTAGGACCGTTCTAGCTCAATGGAAATCATATGCATAATTTTGACCTCACTATATTCACAAAAAAGCATAGAAAAACCTCAAAGCTAAAGTCGCTAGAGGAAGTGAGGTTAGTGGTCACAGTTCAATTGGTGGCCAAGAGAGAGTATCCTCATATCTCTAGACAATGTGGCATAGCATTTTTTGTAAGGAAGGTGCACTCAACGAGTAAAGGAACAATGAGAAGGGCAGAAGTAAAGTGAGCCGAGAGGCACATAAAACCCAGGCTAGAGATTAAAGCCTTAATGGGTTACAACTTACAAGCTCGGAAGATGAGACACTTTATTTAAAGTCAGTGAAAAGAAATTGATGGGGACATATTGTTAAAATCGTCGAACAATTCCAAAAACTACATTCAAATGTCAATATTCGAGATTGATTTCAATTATTCATGGTACTTATATAGATTCATTTCTTTGCATCCTATGTGACCTTATCCATGCATAAACTTAGCTTTTATGGTTGTTATAAATTCCTTCTAGGTGGACTTGTCATATTATAAAGATGAAATAGATAAAATTGCATCCAAAAACTTCACTTTATTGGATAAAGCAATTCGATGAATTTTCATAGAATCATCATAGATTATCTAGTGCGAGTGACCTACTATAAAATCTTCAAAAAGTGTAGTTCTAGTGAAGGAAGGAAGAAGCTTTAAGTGTTTTATTAAATATGGGCTTTATGATAATAAGAAAACTAGATTCACTACCAATAGTATTGGTGTGGAAGATAGAAGAGCCTTTCCCAATAACTATGCTTATACCTCCCAAGAAATATACAATTGATCTCTCAAAATCAATGTGCGAACCAAAAGAATTTGCTATGCCAACTTTTTAGCAACGCCATTCAAGCCAATCATAGATTCTACCTTGAAGTTTTCAGCTAACTTGAAGGACTTATTTTTTGCTAATTCCAAGTAAAATATAAACATCATGTCTTCAATGTTACTCATTCAAAACTTGCCCTTAGTATGCATAATACTCAAAACGTATTTCCATACCCACAATGTGTTCTCCTCCAAATAGATGATAGAAGTGTCTCATCATTTCTCCTTCCACCATGACATCCATCTACTTTAATAAAAACCCCCTTTGTAAGGGATCCCAATTTTGAATGAATCAAATGCAACTTAAAACTGAAATGGGATTTGAAATGACGACTCATTAATAACATGTTATTAGGGCACTCAAAAGAGTGTAAATAGCAAAAATTTGAGAAGCTGTGGTGGGAAATGCTCTATTCCTTCACTGATGTGTTCTGGTGGGATGAATAAGAAAGAGCTCCTACTTGTGTATTTTTATGTTAGAGGCTAACAAAAAACAGGAGGAGGTATTGCTTTTTGTGTATGCAAGTTGACATCTATTTTGATTTTTCAACTAATATAAGAGTTTCACTTTGATTTTCAAAATGAAATTATTCTTCCCTTCAAAAAAATACTAACGTGTAAGAATGTTCTTGTTCACCTACTATTCTTGGTCAAACATACTATAGTAGCAAGAAATTGACTTCTTGTAATTGTCAAAATATTCATCAGTCACTACAAAAGTTTTCTAAAAGCTAATAGAAATCATTCCAAGTAGTAGGTTTAGGTTGAAGGTCACACCACCAAGAATAAGGTTTGCTCTAAAGAATGTGAATACTCTGAAGACTAATGTAACTAGAACATATATTGAGCAAATCCTCCACTTATACCTCATGATTCTTATCCTTCTTCTTTTTTCCTAGTGTAGTAGTTGGGCTAAAATAAAAAAGATCAATAGTAAAATTTGTTTCATTGAGTGCAAAACTCAACTCAACCATCAATCCTAGTCATGCACAATAACATGGTATGGAGGAAGCTACACCCTCACTTGTGTGCACCGATACGATTATCCCCAAATGGAGCAAAAATGTTACAATTGCCAAATAAAAGTTGTTTATATATCTAATATTAAATTTTTATATAGTGGTAAACTATTACGTCCACGTCCTATAAAAGGATATGGAATAATCCTTGATGTGGATATTTGGCACTCCTCTATTTATTAGTTATGCTTTGATATTCCAGTCAAGGCATGTTATGTCATCAACAGTCTTGAGAGGGCCTAGGCACTCCAATATTAACATGTGGAACAATTCATGGTGCTTGATGACTATATACACGTAGAGGAGTATCAATAGTAATCTCTGCTGAGTTCATTAGTGGATTAGAGTTTGGACTCAGAGTTTGGATAAAATATTTCCAACCTATAGAAACTTACCCTATCCCACTTCTAGATTTAGATGAGGCCACAACTTGTTTCTCTATTGTTGAAGAGATAGAGACATATATGTCCATTGATTAAGTGGTTTCTATAAAAGATAATCAATAATGACGGGAGGAAGTGCAAGTATGAGTGAAATGGCTACAATGTCAACATACTTACAAATATGCCAACAATTGATTGTGGGACTCATGATCACAAATATAAACAAGAAAAAAAAGTTTGTGGGATCAATAGATGGGCTTATCTGAGTTTAGGTTTTCAACTTAAACCACTTCGAGAAAAAAGTACAATCAAAAGTTCATAAACTACAATATGGGGACGAAGAATTTGGACTCTTATCTCCAATTATTCATGCATTTATGGAATATGGTTCTATAGTTCAATTACAAATTAGTACTTCGGCAATTTATCCTAGGTTTGTCGATGATGGACTATCAAATGAATGGAAAAGAATTGTGCTTAAAATTTGAAGATGTCATAAGAATTGCAAAAGCTTATGATTTTATAGTGGTGGCATCCAAAAAGAAATTCCAGGCAAGTCAATCAATGCCCAATCTAAAAAGAGCAAGAAGCGAGTTCATGAGATAACTCAAAGTAATATTTTGATGAACTTGATCAGATGGCATTGGAAACCGAGCAAAAGAAACACATGTTTCAGAAAAAGGCTAAGAAGGCAAATCTTTGCCTTAATTGCAATAAGCCTAGAGATGTGATGAAGTTTTTATCAAAGCAATGTTAGCAGGTTCTCTATTTGCTGACAGATTCTGCTTGGCAAGGGGCTCAGCCACGAATGGCATCTTCTTGGATATCTCTGCAATACAATGGTAGTGTGTCCCACATGTCAGTATGGCACACCTACGACCTGATTTTGATCCTTTACTGGCAATGGTAGCTCATCTTGGATATATGATCTATCAGGACTTCTATATCTACGTTCTACAGTTCTACTTCAGATTTATTCCTTGTTTTCTTACAGTCTGTAGATTATTACAAATCTAATCTACACAAAAAATAGGGAACCAGAATGAATCTAATCCTACTGAAATCACCAAACCAACAGAACTATTACTCAACATTTGTAAGAAACACTCCTCAGGGAGCCAAGAACAAGAAAGCATCGGATTTGAGTGGAATGGTGGATCATCCTCCAAGCCCTGCACGTCTACCTGATACTAATCCCAAATTAAACCTGAAAGAAGAAGGAAGAACAAAGCGCATTCATACACCAGTACCCAAACTAAATGCATGAAGATGGAGCATGGATAGAAATGCAAGTAGTAGAATCTTCGATTCAAAGAGCAACAACATTTCAGTACATAAACACATTCTATGGATCTCGTGGAGGAGGCTCCTATTTGTGCACACAAAGAGTGAATCCCATTCTATAATCTTTTGAGTTCCATCTCTTGACTAGTGGGTGAATCCCATTCTATAATATTTTGGGTTCCACCTCTTACACATTATTAGGAGGCCTCGTTATTAAAAATAAAACTGAAGTTGAGAGAGCCTAAATTACTAGCTCCCACATGATTTTCCAACTTTTGGGAACTACCACGGGGCTCACAGTATATGCACTTAGCGTATCACTAGTAATTCTCGTGCTCTTAGACTCAGCTCTCAATGTCATCTCCACTAGAAACCCTTTTGGGTGAAGAGGCACTGCATTGACACCTCAGGGGCGTGGCATTACCTAACATTATCCTCTCCCTATAGTGTTGCAGGACCCACTGCAATGCCTCAGCTTTGATGCTTGCTTCTTGGAAAGGCATGGATCAGTGTTTGCCTATGTAAAACCAAGAACTTATTTGTCAATATTGTCGCGCTTCTCAACAACAACTTCAACATTTGCAATGGCTTGTCAAGATAGCCCTGCGTAACTAAGTGTCTCTAGTTTGTCTTCCTTGGCTTTCTTTTTGTCAAGCAACTTCTCGTAGCTTATATCCCTTCCGATGGTTTCGAATGTGATAAATCCCATTTTTTTTTTGCAACGGAATGGGTCCTAGATAAGGCCTAATCTCTGGTATAAACTTGTCCGTATTTCGGCTCTTGATCATTTGAACATATTGTCCTCTGAAAATCTTCGGACTCTTTTCTTTGGATTTCTCGAACAATTTTCTCGTAGGTCTTGCCACATATTCATCAATTGCCTTGGAACTCTTTATACCTCCTTTCTGCTTTTGGGTGTTTTCTCCTTAGTTCTTCTTCCAGTCGAAGTCTCGGCCTCATCGACACTCTTGTCTCAACGAGAAGAGGAGAACCTTCAATTGGTTGGTTGCACACACCTTGAGTTATTAGTCTCTAAGGGGGTTATGAAAACTGGTCGTAGAAACAGATTTGAACGGATGGGTTGACGATGGTAGGAAAACATGATGAGGGGTTTGGTGGAAAGGTGAAGAAACTGACAATATTAAAGTTGCAACCTTAGACCCTTGCAGTGTCACCATTTACTTGGTGAGGAGCTCACTTTGTCCTGCAGGCCCACTGTCGTCTTCATCTTTTCCTTTGATCCATTATTTGTTGAGACTCAGCCAAGATCTTGTCTTGCTTCTCGATCTTTCCTTTTATATTGGCCTTTTCAGCTAGATCTCTTTGATTTTTTTTTCTTTATTTTTTATTCTCTTTTCTTGCTGCTTCAGCTACTTTCTTGAATATTATTTCTGGCTTACCAACCAATGTAGGTGGTAGTTGGTCTCTACAAGACACTGTAATGACCTTTTAGCTATCTCAGTAAGACTACCAGGGTCTGAAAAGAGATGAATGGTGAGATGGTGGAATAACAGAAAGATGTAAGGTAGAGTGGTGGTAGTATTCTGATGATGAAAATTATGGTGGTAGTGATATCGGTAGATGGTGTGGATGATATAACATACATGGAAGTAGATACAGATGTTGTGGCAAGAGAACTAGATGGTGGGAATGTGGATGGTGTGGGTGTAGGAGTGGTTGAAGGAGAAGACTGATTACCCAATACTTGTGCTTCCCTCTCCTTAAGGATCTTCATCTTCTCAGTGCTCAAAACCCAAGGTTTACGACTGGGAGGCTCCTCCTAGTTGAGTCCCTTTGGATTGCTCATCTGTCTTCTTAGCCTTTGTCTTCTTGCTTTTGCTTCTTGAGTGGGGTCAACTGCAAGTGTATCTTCTGCTTGTGTGGTTGCAGACAGCTCCCTTTCTCCCTCCTCTGAATCTGTTGCCTATGATGTTGGAATGCTGCCATAGAATCAACTGCTTGTTGGATGCGAGGGGATGATGTCAGTATCCGTAATGTCCCGATTGGTGATTGGAACCTAGATCTTCTAGCAGCAGGTGATTGCACTTGTGGTGATTGTGGCTGCTAAGTATCCATCAATGGTAGCTGTTGTGAGGAAGCAGCAGATGATGTTCTTCTAGTCCTTGGCTCATCTGGTCTGCAACCTGCCTTCCTCTTCATGAACATTGTCTCACTGCTGCACATTTCGTGATATAGGTACATGCAGCTACTAGCTCTGGATCTTTAATAGCATCCAAGCTGTACTTTCATTGACTCATTCAATTGTTCTGTCAATTGATGCCTATGGTTGAGTCTTTGGGTAATTGATTCGGGTAGAATCCTTTGGTTGAAATATTTGGCTGGAGTGTGATCAAGAGATTCGGCTGAAGTCGATGTGATTGAAGCACACTGTGAGAGCACTTGGTCATCGCACTCAGGTAGAAGCACTTGGTTGGAACATTTGGTTGAAGCACGTTGGACCAAATTTTCACAATTTCTCTGTAGTTGACTCCAAGACCAATATCTCAATTATATACAAGAATCAACTTTGAAGTGACATGGATCTCTCAAAAACTTGGATATGCACAGATATCCTAAACTTTCTACAAGGTGATCATGTTTACAGAGAGTTGAAAACTGTAGAGCACTTATCGAACAAAACTTTCATGCAGTAGAGAGTGAATGCCAGATAGTGCCTTTGGTTGAAAACTTCAGGGTAAGAGAGTCGGTTCAGAAGTTTCCGATGTAATCCTCGAGTAAAGAGCCTCAATCTGGATGTTCGGTTGGTTCTTGTAGTGTTCTAACCATTGGATATAGCATCGAATGTAAGATAGGAAGATGGTCATTGGATGTATTTCAATCAATATGAATTAGTCAAGCATCGAACATAAGATCGGATGTGACGAGGGATTGAGTAGTCGGATATAAAATATGGTGACTTTGTGCTTGTCATATCTGACAATGCACGAGTAAGGTGATGTGATTACCTTTAGCAACACCTATGTGAAGTAAGCTTATGTCTACATTATGAACCACTTCAGCGTTTTTCGATTGTCTCAACTCATCTGTTACATTAGACTGTTGAGAGCTTTGTAGTATGGCATCCCGTAGGGGTTTGGAAAACTTGACGGTCGTGTAGAAGGGCATGGTGATTTAATCTTGTAAGAGATAAAAAAGAACCTCTATTCCTCATGTGGTTGCCCTTGCATAGGTAACTTGGCAGATGGCAGAGTATAAATCCTAGCTTCAGCTTTATCAAACTCATCTCAGAATTTTTGGTATTGCCTTTGAGCTTCTACAAGGTCAGGGTAAGATTGTGGAATCATGGAAGTATTGTGTTTTAGTTGTACTGGGTCCTTATTTTGATCTAAGGCTCTCTGTTGTGCTCGTGTGATAGCAAGAAACGGTTCTTTAGATACCCTACGTGGTGGAACAGTCTTTGTAGAGTAATCTCAGTCTGATTCTATTTGTTTTGATTTTTTGAAATATTGGATTGATAGTACCTTAGAATAGAATCAGATTTCCAATAGGAATTTTATAAAAAATGGTCTGTTACATCTAAGCAGAAGCTTGTCGGATATAACTTCATGACAATGCCGGATCTAGAATCAATAGCTTGTCAGATGCAACTGCTATTACAGTGCCAAATGTAGGATCCACACTTGTCGGATGTAATGTTTGTTACAATGTAGAGGCTTGTCATATCTGCTTTTGGTTACAGCCTCAGATGTACTCGATTATGAATGGATATGTCTTAGACTGTTTGGTCTTTGACTGAATCATACTCTAGAATTAGATTAGCAATAGGAGATTCTGTATTGATTGTTTATCAGATATGATTGAACTCAATGTCAAATATGAGTTAGATGTCAAATCAATCATGAAAATCTAATCATTTATGAGAGACTCAGATTGCTCATTGGATGTAGTTTGAAGCTCGTCGGATGCAAACTGATAGTCATCAGATGCAAAACCTGTCGGATGAAAAACTGTGGGATGCAAATGGAATGCAGTGTCAGATGCAACAGAATGTATTGTCGTATGAAAAAATTTCGGAGGCAAGTAAAATGCAGAATTGTCAAATGCAATGCTTGTTGGATGCAAATGTTGGTCGGATGCAAATGGTGATCGAATGCAAGTTCTCAGATGCAGTGGTGGATGCAAATAGGATATGGAAACTGGCGGATGCAAATATGATATGAAAACTCGCAAATGCAAATGGTTGTCGAATGCAATCTGTCGGATGCAAGTTGTCGAATGCAATAGTGTTGGATGTACTGGCGGATGCAAATGGGTCAGAAAAAAATAAACTGGTAAAAAAAATACACTGGATCGAAAAATACAATGGGTCAAAAAATAAACTCGATCGAAAAAAATACAATAGATCAAAAAACATAAGGGATCAAAAAATTATAAGGATAGAGAAATTATAAAGGATCAAAAAAATTATAAGGGATCAAAAAATTATAAGGAATGAACTGGATCGGAAAAATGTACTGGATCAAAAAATGAACTGGGTCAGAAAAATGAACTGGGTCAAAAAAAGAAGTGGGTAAGTGGGTCAAAAAAATGAGTTGAGTCGAAAAAAGAAGTGGGTCAAAAAAATAAAGTGGATCAAAAACATGAACTGGATCGGATGCAATCTGTCGGATACGTCGGACACAAATGTGTGTCAGATGCAAATGTTTGGCAGATGCACATGGTGATTGGATTTTGTCGGATGCAATAGTAATACAAAGTGTCGAATGCAAATGGAATGCTAAGAGTTGGCGGATGCAATGCATCGGATGCAGTAACAAATGGAGTGCCAGATGCAAACAAAGGGGACTTGGTGGATGCAGATGAGAAGGCGGTGTCAGATGCACTTGGCAGCTCTAGACCTAATAGCTCATCGGGATGCAATTTTTTAAGGGTAGTCATTGGTCGTCGGAGCAAGCTGTCAGTTCTAGGAAAGTGAGATAGTTGTGTGGTGGTGGGTTTCTTGAAATGTTGGTGTGAGATTGCACAGATCTTGAAGGATCATTGGAGATGTTCTAATGCAATCTCGATCTTATAGAAAATGTGGAATGCATGCTTGTGGGAAATAAGAATGCAAGAAATCAAGCAAACAATCAGAAGTGAAAAAGAACTGAAAGATGGTCTGCTATATATGAGTTCTATGGCTCAAAATCCAAGAAGATTGACAATAGCAACCGACGCTCCCACGTGTCAGTATGGCATACCTACAATCTGATTTTGATCCTTTCCTGACAATGGTAGCTCATCTTGGATATGTGATCTATCAGGACTTGCATATCTACGTTCTACAGTTCTATTTTAGATTTCTTCTTGTTTTTTTACAGTTTATAGATTATTACAAATTTAATCTACACAAAAAATAGGGAACCAGAATGAATCTAATCCTATTGAAATCACCAAAACAACCTAACAACATCTACTAAATCAAATGTGAATTCTATAGAATGTTTATTACAAATATCACTCAACATTTGTAAGAAACACTCCTTAGGGAGTGAGCCAAGAACAAGAAAGCATCGGATCTGAGTGGAATGGTGGATCAGCCTCCAAGCCCTGCACATCTACCTGATACTAATCCCAAACCAAACTTGAAAGAAGAAGGAACAACAAGGCACATTCATACACCAATACCCAAATTAAATGCATGAAGATGGAGCATGGATAGAAATGCAAGTAGTAGGATCTTCAATTCAAAGAGCAACAACATTTCATTACATAAACACATGTTATGGATCTCATGGAGAAGGCTCCTATTGTGCACACAAAGAGTGAACCCCATTGTATAGTCTTTTGAGTTCTACCTTTTGACTACCGGGTGAACCCCATTCTATAATCTTTTGGGTTCCACCTCTTACGCATTATTAGGAGGCCTCTTTATTAAAATTGCAACTCAAGTTGAGAGAGCCTAAATTACTAGCTCCCACATGATTTTTCATCTTTTGGGAATTACCATGGGGCTCACAGTATATGCACTTAGCGTATCACTAGTAATTCTCATGCTCTCTAACTCAACTCTCAACGTCATCTCCACTGAAAACCCTTTTGGGTAAAGGGGCACTGCATTGACACCTCAGGGGCGTGGCATCAGCTAACAAGCAAAAGAAGTCTGCAACTCAAGTTATTGAGATGCCAAGTAAGAAGGATAAAAAATTGAAAACTGACCTGATAGATTGTGAGTGCGATTGTTTTTTCATTACCGCTTCTTTCTTGCCTAATGATTTATTTCATTTAAAGGACAAAATGAAATTGGTATGATTGGTAGAGAGTGGACCAGCTCATTATTTTATGAATTCCCATCTTATGCATTAACTCAGCTTGGAAATTGAAGCTACCAATCATAGACATAAAGTATATCTAGCTTCAAGACCGAGGTGGAGACTTGGGAAGTCAAAAGTAGTGATACATAATTATAAAAAATTAGTCAATTTTCAAGTGCTAGACTTAGCATGACCTAATAGAATTTAGGCTATGAATGATTATCTAAGAAACCTCCTAATATTGATTTCAAAAAGAATGTGATCTTGTTCAAAGAGGGGGACAGAGTAGTTACACGTTTTGGAGACAATTTTGTACATCAAGGGTAGTGATTGAGTGGCCAATATTGGATATAATCTAAGATATTAAATCTTTCCTTGGATTTATAGTATTTTTTTGTAGATATATCATGATTATGCTAAGGTAGTAGCTCTACTCAATACTTTGACTAAAAGTAGTGTTAACAAAAAGAAGAAGAGATGGCAACCTAGTCCACCTATTGTATAGAATGAGGAAATGAATTAATATTTTGAGAAACTCAAAAGCCTGATTGTTTTTTTTCCCCTTGGTAAAAGTATAGATATAATTAAGTTGGTGATGCTCCTAGTCATGTTGGTGAATTATGTGACATTTCATTCAACCATATTTCCATGGATCTATATCTTTCGTTTAGAGAAAAGTATGACCAAGAAAGTCGGAAGTTGGTATAGACTAGAACAAATGATAACAAAATTGAGATAGATTCATTGGGGCCTCAATTAGCCAAGTAAGATAAGAAGATTTTGGGACATTTTTCCATTTGAATTGGACCATTGTTTCAGAATAAAAAATTTGTGTAACAAAAATGATGAACTGAAGAAACAAATGCGTTTGAGCGTCATCATGCACCATGTGCAAGTCATCTAATTATACACAGGACTTTGGACTTGGTTAGAATAAAGTCTTATAAGCCAAAACTTAAGCCATATGTTGAGTCCCATCATGTAGTATCTTGCTAACTAGCCAAAGCTAAACGCTTAAAGGTTGGAGGTTTATTGCATCTCTTAGATATTTTATTGATAGGAGATGGGAAAGCATATCTATGGATTTCATATGAAAATGCAATGACATAATGATACTGTATGGGTGATTGTGAATAGGTTAATGAAGTTAGCTAATTAATTCTGGTTAAGTCAACTACAAAGGCTTTAGATTTAGCCTAGATATTTTTGAAAGAATATTTAGGTTGTTTGGACTACAAAGTGATATTGTTAGTGATAGAGTCGATCCTAAGTCTACAGGTTACTTTTGGTTAGCAGTTTTTCATAAACTTGAGAAATCTCTTAGTTTTGGTTCTATTGATCATCCTGAATTGGATGGATAGACTGAAATGGCTAATTAGACTATGGAGGACATGTTGAAGATGTATGTGTTTTTTCTTGTTTGATATAAATCGTAATCCTAAGCCTAATTTACCTATACTTCATGTTGAGTGTTTTCTTAATTTTAACTTGGTATCATGAACTAACAGGGATCGTACACACAGTACAAAGTTGTCGTTGAAGAGATCTTCGAGAAAAATTGGTTTTCTAAGAGTTCACGGATTATGGTGATTAGAGAGCAAGAAGCGAAGCACTGGTGCAATGTTTTAGGCATACAGAGGCTTGTCGAGCTTAGTATTCGGCTTCTTAGCCTGTACATAGCAACATATATGGCTTAAAACAAGCAACAACTAGCAGTCGGTTCTTTGAGAAGACTGGGCGAGGGCTGTTGTTTTTCCGCAAAATCGGTGATACATTCATCGTCCATGCATCTTTTTGGATGTCGTAAGGACAGAAAGTTTGTCATAGTAGGTTGTTGGGTAGCCATAAAGATATTCTGAGATTTTTGTTAGAAATCTAGCAACCATCAAAGAACCTAGAAAGTCCTTCAAGTAAAGGAAAAGAAAAAAAAACACCCCTTTCTCAAGTTGGCCAAATATCACCGTTTCTCCTCTTTTGGTACAAACCATCATCATCACATCACAAGCCTACACACAAGTGAATTAAGAGAGCCATGTTCACACCTTACTCATGCACACATGCATGGAGTGATTGTCCCATAATCACATATACACAACACCTCACAAATTTGACAAAGGTTTAGCTATGGAACAATAAGGAGAAGTTAGCCTTCGCTTGGAGTAGGACATGTTGAAAGCAATGCAATCACCTCATATCTCTCCCTTAAATTGCTTCAAGTGTATAAATAAATCATGTTGAATGGACGCAGGACTCATCAAATCATGGATTGGAATCGGCGTAGTGGGGTGGCACCCATATCCACAGATGTCATCTTGGGCCTAATGTAGGACCGAAGTTGCTTTGTGGCAAGAATGAATGCCTCGTCCAATCATACAGTACCATGTTTGCAAGCCAACTCCCCACTCCATCTTCAGTCATGGTTTGCTAAGGGGCCTAATAATGTGGGTCCTGGGACCACAATTGCTACAAGGCATTATGGAAGGGAGTGACACCCCACACATCTCCAAACTCAAAATCTTTCATTGCCTCTTGGGTAGGTGAATGCGAACTTGCACAAGTATGCACTAAGTGACAATAAATTCTAAGGGGCAAAGCCACTCTAGGACTTATCAACTTCTCATGTGACATCTAGCAAAGGCACTCTAGGAGTTATCAACTTCTCATGTAACAAGTAATTCCTTACTTTGTTATCCATGTCAATGTCACAAGTGTCAATCAAATGTTTGCTTATGGAATCAATACAATCCTTTTCATACTTTGTGATATTTATTATTTCAAACCTTTTGGGCAGGTCGTCTTTCTGTGTGCAAAATTTATGGGCCCCACAAAGAGAGGCCCCGCCATGCTGCCCTTACTTTATCGATGCTTCCAGATAGGGAGTGCAGGTGGGGGACAGCGAAGAAAAGTTGCAAAAGAATTCCAGAGGTTTTGCGGAATTTACTTGCAGAGTTTAGGCTTTTGCAAGGATAAACATGAACAGAGCAATCGGCCGAGAAACTTTCCAAATTAAAGGAAGAAAAACTTAAAAGAAATCTTTTAACGTATCACCTTTCCTTGTTAATGTTATTGCATCATCGACAAAACTATTCTGGCAGTCATAAAGAGAAGCTCTAGATTCTAACCTCTGCCGATGCTAATTGACATGTTCGTAGAAATCAAAATGCTTCAGGGAAATGAAGCAAGATCGAGAAACTGGAGTCTGGAATGTAGCCTGAAATATGTACTTGCAAGATCAAGAAACTGGAGTCTGGAATGTAGCCTGAAATATGTACTTGCGAACAACTGTATTTGCTCAGTTATCTGGTCTTTGGAAAGGCGAACAAACAGTACAATATTCATATCTATATTCTGTTTGTTTTCCTTTCCATTAAATCTGGGGCAACAGCCAAAATAAAGGCGTATTGGAACTTTTTCTCTTTATGTATGATTCTGTTTAGATGATATTATTGTTATAATTTCGAGCAAAGCATGATCTTAGTATTGGTCTACATGAACTTTTATCGTGCAGACCATAGATCATGACGCTTTCTTCACAATATGCTGTCAACTCAAATAAGAAATTCCATAAGGATAACTCTTTCGATATCGCTCAGTTTAAAGATAAATTTTCAGTGCTTTCCAGTACAGAAAGCGAAACAGTTCTCGCAACCACGTTATGCATGCTTGGAAATCTAGTCGTCTAGATTATATATATATAATTCTGCAAGTGGCTTTTCAGAATCGTCGAATCTATAGAGTACTGAAACTTGTAAATATAAGCCAAATGAATGAGGACAATGTACCTTCTCTGGCTTGGGGACGCAATTGCTGACGAGAGAAAGATCCTTAAGCCAATAGCATCAATCCTGACACTAGTGAGAACTTGATCAGAATACTGAAGAAGTTGCGATAGCCTTGATTGCTTTGCCTTGTCGTTGTTGTTCTAGGGAGCAGAAACTCTACAGGAAAGGGATCACAAATACCAAAAATCTGAATTCCACATTGTTAACAGGAAAAATTATCAAATAGAGCAACGAGATACATTGGAACGTTATAAACCAAAAGGAAAATGCGATGTAAATTAAAGACATTGACCAGGAAGTCATGCAGGTGGTATTATTCCTTGGAAATGAAACTACAAGACTAATGTCAATTAGTAAGAGTAGATGTCTAACTGGAATCAATCTTTCATTGATCTATATTACAAACAGAACAGAACTATGTACTGGTTACGGTTTTTGAAAACTTATGTCGTAATACTTAGAATTCTGCCAATCGCCCTGATCAACCCACAGGACAACGCAGCATTAAGTTTCTTCAGAGTTCCGGCATCGAACATTAATTTCCATTCAAACTTGCTGATTGCGTCGACGTCTGTAACTACTAAATATTGAGAGAGAGAGAGAGAGAGAGAGAGAGAGAGAGAGAGAGAGAGAGAGAGATGTGCTCTTCAGTCGAAAAAAGCACGAGCCTTACTGTACAGTACTTAACCTATTGATGGTATAAGCCTCAAAGAGTGAAGGTAATTTGTCTTTTAAGTGAATACGATAAAACCTTGAGCTACCAACATGATCTCGACTCAAGTATCACAATACAGTTACCTAATTGGAAGAAGGATGGAAGGAGTAAGTTTAAGCTATCAAACGTTGTACTTCAATCTAATTCGTTGCATCGGAAATGAAAAAGACAAAACTTAGACTCCAGTTTTGAATACGAATTGATCATGAAGGCTATAATGTAGTGCCGTAGACAAAGTTATTATGAATAATGAGCGAATCTACATTATCTATATCTAGCTAGCTTAATCTTAGGGAGTGTATTGAGCCTATGCTATGGATCTTTCACTCGAGAGAATCGGCTTTCAGATTGTGAATGATAAGTAATTACAATAGAGACTACGATCCTATGTCGTCTGCACAAGATGCAGCTGGAACGAAGAAGATGGAGCTGCAAGATCAGATCAATCCACGGTCTATAGTTTCAAATGGATCTAATTATGCACCAAAGACATAGATTGTATTCGAACGTACCTGTGCTAGATTTTGAAGTGTAGGTTGCAGAGTGCAGGTATTTAAAAAAATGCACGATCTGAAAGTTCACTGCCCCTATAACGGAAGATTCTGTTTAACATTTGATAATGCAAGCATTCCACAGAGAGAGAGAGAGAGAGAGAGAGAGAGAGAGAGAGACTCCTATGGAATATTTAACATGATAGTACACTGGGAAATGCAGCGTAGAGAGAGCATTACACTACTTAGTACTTATTGAATACTTAAAATGAGAGTAAACTGGAGCACTAGGAGATGCAGCGTAGTAATATACATGCATGAAAGAGAGCAACAGTACAATAATTTGGAGTATTAAAAATGAGAGTAAACTGATGCACTAGGAGATGCATCATAATATCTATTCATTACGACTTCATAAACGGCCTAGGGATTGCAGTTGCCAGCTACGGATCATGCTTCATCAGGTGGAGGAACAAAGAGCAAAATATCTCATTCACATTCTCATTGCTCTATAAAAAAAGCCATTGTAGCAACATTACCTTAATACCCAACTGGAAAAACCCAGAAATGCCAGAATGCGAGATCCTTGGGCGAGAATAAGCAGTACAAATTGCTGAGTGTTGATCAGATCTCCATAGCCACAACTCTGATCCGTGGCACTGACAATATTTTATAAATCCATGAAGAAAAAAATAATATATAAGCCGAGGCAGAGAGAGATCGATGAGGGAAGAGCTGGTACTTTTTTCTTTGTGCAATTAGAAGCTGGAAAGAGACAATTCCGAAAGGGAAACCTGCGATACAGGTATACTGCGTGCGATCTGCGAGCTGAGCATCCACCCATCTTCTCACTCTCAATGCAGGATGCGCGTTGGCAGCGGTGATGGAGGGAGGGGGGAGCTGCTTTCTTTTGCTATGCAAATTGGCAATGGAAATGATGAGAAGCAGGCCCATGAACAAGAAAAACTTGACCACCAGTGAAGTAAAGAGGGGGGGGTTTGTGGGGCAACGTGTCTCGCTTGTTGGAGAGCCTCTCAAGCGCCTTTTGGGGGTGGAAGAAAGGGTCCCATCAATCAATCATAATATTCCTTGGAAGCCTTTTGGCTGGCCAAGTTAGTTCATGAAAGCACTTTTATGGATTGTGAGAGGGGAGGAATCTTACTATTCATCTACCATGGTAATGAAGGAGAGGATGGGGTCCTTTGAAAGTGTTTGGAGGCCAATGCTCATCAAAGTACAAAGAAATCAATCCAATTGCATCAAAGTCTAGGTTTTGGGTCCATTGAGTTAGGTGGTGGACATGTGGATGATTACTTCATGGAAGTGGAAGAGTTGTTGAATGGAGTAAACATTTGTTTTCCATCTTAAAATTGCCCAACAAAATTTCATCTCAGTAAACTCCTTTTTATAAAATCATGCATCATCTTACTAAGTTTGATGATGAAAAACTATGATCATGGAATGCTACGTGGTGGAATTTTATGAAGAGCTATAACAACAAATTTAGATATTTGGGTTGACTTAGATTGATGACACTTTTTACACTTTGGCAATCAAATAACATGTTTCATTATGTATATAATATACTTATGTATAGATATAACAACAATTTATAAGCTAGGTTGACTTAGATTAGTCACACGTTTTAGCTTTGACATGACAAGGGTAAGCTAGTACTCTCATGACTTTTTAAAAGCTTATGCATCTATACTACTTGAGTTTGTGCAATAAATTCATCCCTTTTCAGGCCTTGACTTGCAAGACTATGCATATGCTCAAGTTGTTCAATTGAGCCTATAAAAAAGTTAACAAAATAGGATAACCCTTGTTGGAAGTGTCAACTTTGAATGCTTGGACCTTAGTGCATGCTCACGAGACTTGGATCTTGGTGCATGTTTGTAATACTTGCACCTTAGATAATGGATGAATGGCCATTAACGACATCAAATTCACCATGCAAAAGTAATATAAGCATCAACTACTATGAATGCCATCTCTTCAACATCTGATAGCTACTATGTTCCTATACATATAAGTATGGAGAAAGATAATACAATGGTGTTTCTATTCATGCAGCACAATCTATCATACTCACAAGACTTGCACGTCGGAGCATGCATGAATGGTCATTCTAGCATCATTGATAAAGTTATAGAGTAGCCACTATGTTTCTGTTCATGTAATCGACAATACATGAGGCCATAGTGTATAAGTAAATTATTAGTGCCACAAAATTTTATGCCTAACATGTAGAGACTTGAGTGTTCAACGACTTCATATCAAAGTACACACAGATCTCATTTTTGCTACTTCCACTCATCAGAGTGGAGTACCTTTCTTAAATTAATGTCAGCAGACTATTACTGATGAAGACCACATTACATGGATTGGTGATGTTGAAGAAAAAATCTCTCAGCTTATCATTGACACTCCATCGACCAAAGAGCGTGCTTGAAATACTATGATGTAATGCCAATCTTATTGGTTATGATAAGTACTCGGCCAATTTAAGTACCTACAACAATGTTTATATAGGCAACCTCTAGTAATGTATAACTTAAGGATATGCTGCTTGGTTTCCAAGGGGAGGCTCGAACTTAAGACCAAAGAAAATTTGTCAAGCTAACGAACTGAGCATTTGGGTGAATTATCACCAATAAAGGAAATCAAAGTTAAAAGTTAAAGAAACAAACAATTATAGTCCTAAACTACCACAATTTCTTGTAGATAATTCATAAATGCTTCTTGATACAAATCTAGATATACTCAATTCTGTTGAAATCCATATGAGAGTATTTTCATTCTTGGAATCATTAGGTTTAGTCAGCAAAATTGTGTGCCCTGGGATATAGTCAACCGAGTTTATTTCCCAATAATACTCTACACCTAGAGTTTCTTATATTCTATGCACATAAATTTTTTTTAAGAAATCCTAATGACTCACAAATCATGCATCTTATATGCAATATAGATTAACAAAAGTAATTTCTGGTGAATTCCCTTCACATTGTTCGCATACCCAATTAACTTTATTTAGGAGTATTTCAACTACTCAAGTTAATGGCTACTGATTTAGAAGTCTCTAATGTCTAGGTGCTGAATTCATTTTACCCTAGACATCACATTTAGACCCTCTTCTAAACCATTACTGAGTTTATAAGTCATCTTTTTCACAAAAAGCACCATTAAGCTACAAGGAATTGTTCCAAACTTTTGCTTGTTCATATGTTTATGTTGGTTGACTAGTTTAAATATACAATATAAACTAAGTACTTAGGAAATGCTTAATAGATTCATAAGATTAAAACGTACGTATCAAAATATTCCACTATGATCCAATACATAAAAATTAATTATTTTCTAGCAGATTCCTCCAAAACCCACATATGCTACTCACATAACTCACTGAGAATCTTGTAACTCAACTACCAAAGAGCTCTATTCAACAAATGATCATATAAGGCTAAACTGTGAAAGATACTTGAAAGATGCCGACTTATATCATTATATCGTCACCCAATAACTGACAAATTTTGACAAAATCGAAACAATTTCCATATTTCCAAAAAACATATGTAACTGGGATTTTTGAATTATTTTCAATATGGACTGAAACTGCAAAAATCAATTTCCATCACCGAATTCCCAATTTCATTGTTACCAATCCCTATCGAATTGATTTTAAAACATCTAGCATGCATCATAATCCACATGCAGTGATTTATGAAAAACTTGAATTTTTTACCTAAACTGCCTAACTAAATTGAAAAAATCATTTTTGAATTGCTTTTTACCAAATTGTACTCATGCATGAAATTTAATTGGTCAAACTATTGTGACACTCAGCATAATGTTCCCCGACATGCAAAGTGACTCAAAAATGACTTTTCACAGAGGACATGTGTTGGTGATGTATGGAGATTATCAACTCTAACAGATACCAACGGATGAAAACAATAATGAAAGAACAATGATAATTGTGTTAACATGATCATGGATTACTCGATCTGTTCTGTTGTGTTGAATAAGATTATCAGTGTAGGAGTCTTAGAATGCCATGAAAGAGAGATTGCAGAAAACGATTAGGCGTCTGAGACAGCCATGCAATCCTCTAGTGCTGATAACCTGATTTGAAGATAATGTACAAATAACTTAGGCGTTAGAGACAGCCATACATTTCTCTTCTAATGTGGTTTGCATAAGAGGAGTGAGAGTTAATTTCATTCAACAAGAATGCAAAGATGTAGAACAGTAACAAATCCGTGTAATTATATTGTAAAACAACAATCAGACCACAATGCAATTGCGCTGATAAGCGCATGATCAAACCAATTGCTAAAGTTCTAAGTATCTCTCTCTCTCTCTCTCTCTCTCTCTCTCTCTCTCTCTCTCTCTCTCTCTCTCTCTCTCTCTCTCTCTCTCTCTCTCTCTCTCTCTCTCTCTCTCTCTCTCTCTCTCTCTCTCTCTCTCTCTCTCTCTCTCTCTCTCTCTCTCTCTCTCTCTCTCTCTCTCTCTCTCTCTCTCTCTCTCTCTCTCTCTCTCTCTCTCTCTCTCTCTCTCTCTCATCACTAACTCGAAGGAGTCAACTACTAGAAGACCCGTTCTGGTCGTTTGATCTCTGCTGGAGTATCTCTATAAAAAAAAATCCTCTTTTTTCTTCAATCGCTCATTTATTTATAGCAGCTGGAAGACTGATTGTCGCACTGGAGTATTGTTGGACCGATCTGTGGGAATTGCAGATCCTGTAGCAATCTTCTAAGCCAGATTATCTCCTTCACTGCTGATGTAGTTGCAATGTATTCGGATTCTATGGAGGACAACGAAATGCATTTTTGCTTCTGTTGTTCCATGAAATGGGTCCTCCTACAAGGAAACAAATATAACCTGATGTCGAGTTTCTAGCAAGAGTGAAATTTTGGATTGAGAGATAATGCTATTGTGCTTTGATTGTCACAATAGGTTATTATAGGAAGTGTCTGTGCAAGGTTGAGGTCTGCTAGCAATTGTCTTAGTCAGATCGCCTCTTTGGTTGCATTTGTGACAGCTACGTATTCGGATTCCGTTGATGATAATGCAACCGAGGTTTGCTTATGGTTGTTCCATGAGATTGGGCCTTGGATAAAAATACAAATCCAAAAGTTTTCTGGTATCAATATCTCCTGTCCAATCCGCATCTGTGTAGGCTTCAAGGATGTTGGTAAGTTTGGCTTCCTCCATAGCAAATGTTGAGAGTTTTTGTTGCTTGGATCTACTTCATGACCTTTGTTAGCGCTTTCTAGTGAGTTAAGCCTGGATTTGATAGGAATTGGCTGTGTATTGATCGAATATGCAAGGTCTAGTCGTGTGCAAATCATTGCGTACATCAGTGAGTCGATGATGGATTGAAATGGGTAGCGCTTCATTTCCTCCTTTTCTGCCTCAATCTAAGGAGACTATTCCTTTGATAATTTTAGTCCAGGGTCGAGTGGAAAGTGACTTGGTTTGCAGTTGGCCATACCATACTGAGTGACTAGTTGTAGCACTATGTGCTTGTTGTTGGAACTACTGCTTCTTTTCATTGTTGTACTTCAAAGTTTGGCAGTCTTTGATTTCATGGCCAGTCCTCTTACAGTATCTGCAAAATGGTTTATGCACTGGTTGAATGATGAAGAACTTGAATTCGATCCTGAACCAAAATTTGGTGCAGTCTACATGTTGCTCTTCTTGTCAGTATAACCTGACTTTGTAGATCTCTTGGATCTAAACTTTTGATTTTTGAAATATAGAGCTTGAGAATCTGATCCTAAGCTTGGGGAGGATGTTGGTCTTCTGGTCTCCTCTTGTAGAAGATGTGATATTACTCTTGATAGAGTGAGTTGCTCCTGGGTAGAAACTGTTATTACCCAATTTTCCTAGGCTTCAGGTAGACTTGATAATAGAGTCATGAGTGCATCAGAATCTTCTATGGTTGAGCCAGTTGCAGTCATTTGCTCATAAGATTTTTGAACGTGTTGATATGACTCGAAACACTTTCTGCCTCAGATGTCCTCAGGGTGACGAATTTCTTCCTCAAGTGTAACTTAGAAGTAACATCCTTGATATCGTAGAGAGTTTCTAAGATGTCCCATGCATTCTTAGTAGTCTGAGCAGCACGTATGTGGCTGATTTAAGTATCCTTGATGTTGAGGGTGATCATGGCAAATGTTGTCTTAAAAATCGTGAAAAATGTTTTAAGGAAAGATGAAGTTCTTTATAAATGCAAAGGTCCGAAATATTGTGTCGGCCTTCATTTGTTTTCAGAATGCTCATTACTTGAACGATTTGTTAAGGCTGAGCGTAATAAAATCTAACAGATCTTGCATAATCTAGACATTCTAGTTCTTGATGTTCTTGGGCTATCCAAGAATCAAGAGATGGGTGTTTCTTGATCTTTGGATTGTCATTATGTTGGTAAATATTTAGTTTCTTGTTTCTTGTTTTCAGTTCTGTGAATTTGTAGATTAATTTGAGCATATTGTTGTTTTCTAACGTTTTCGAGATAGCTAGTAGCAAGAACTGATTGAAAATTTATCAGCATTGCATGCAGATTTGTAGATGAATGGTTTCAGTTGTATGTGTAATGGTGTGCACGTATTGGAGCGAACGATTACCTGAGCATCCCATTGACAGGCTGGGAAACATACTACAACAAACAATAATCTTTCTGCCTGATTGGCTTTGAACCAAAACTAACGAGCCAACCGCTTGGAATGGGCAGAAACACCCAATTTCAGAGATCAGAAATCAAGAAAATGAAGAGCTAATTGTGTTCACAAGTTCTCAGTAGGAATCTGTGAACATTTGGCGCCATTCCCACTGGTACACATATGCACACAACCTACACAAAACCGAAATATCTGTGCAATTCAATATGTTCTTGAAGTCTCACACTCTCCATCTTGACCGAGTCTATTACTCTGGTTTCAACCGAGTCTCTTCACGTTTCACACCTGGCCGAGTCTCATGACATACATCAAGTCGAGTCCTCTTTCATTTCAACCGGATACTCTGTTAAGATCTCGACCGAGTCTCTCTGTTATGATCTCGACCGAGTCTCTCCATTAAGATCTCGATCGAATATCTCGTTAAGATCTTGACCGAGTCTCTCCGTCACGATCTCAACCGAGTCTCTCCGTTAAGATCTCGACCAAGTCTCTCTGTTACAATCTTGACCGAATATCTCTTTAAGATCTCGACCGAATCTTTCACTCATATCTCGACCAAAAATCTCACTCAAGTTTCGAACGAACCTTTCAGTCCGATCTCGACAGAATTTTTCATCCCATTCTTGACCGAGTATTTCTGTCAAATCTCAATTGAATCCATCACTCAGATCTCAACCGAGTCTTTGCAGTATCATCTTGACCGAACCCATTTTTTAAATCTCAATCGAGTCATTGCCTTGACATCTCAACCTAGCCGAGTCAACTTGGAAGTCAACTCTAATTTGACTTGACCTTACCACTAGCCAATTGCCATAGCTATCAACTAAGGCCTTTTACAATACTACTACCTTGAATATTGTGCCATTTGGATATATACAAATCACTATACTCTGATTAATATAATTTGATATATTTTGAATTTAGAGTGTTTAAAGAAAAAAAGAATCCAAGAAGCCCAAATACCCAATCCTAAGGTACTCTATATTTTTCATATGGATCATCTATGACGATCCTAATTCCATAGAGGACTATCCACCAGAGATGGTATCTCCTTCCACAGAACAAGCTAGATACAATAGGTACTCTCGCATGAAATCACAATTCCATGAGCCATCCACCAACCCATTCGAGAGATGGGAGCCTATGAGAGCTGCAGTTGCCTATGACAGACCACAATTTCATGCTGCTAAGTCATTACACACAAGAGCTCACTTAAATGGAGCTTTTGCCAACCACGGTCCTCGTACTGAAAAGTGCACACCCAAGCTAGACCTTCCTAAGTACGACGGAAATTCCGATCCTCAAAGATTTCTCCAAGACTTTGAGAATGCTTGTGATGTCTATGGTGAGACATCTCCTGAAGCCATGGTACAACTCTTCTCGATGACCTTGATCGATCGAGCACGAGAATGGCAACTTGGATCGTGAAGATAAACGAGATTGGTCACTCTTGAAAGAAGCCTTCATCAAGCGATTCAAACCATTTTGTTTGATTGAGAGTCCATTTGTCAAATTAAGCAATATCAAAATGAGAAAAGATGAAAACGTATGTGACTATATTGAAACACCTAAATGATTAAAACGTCAGGTACAAGAACAATCCATCGAGTCCATGCTCATCATCTGGTTTCTAGTAAAACTTCTCAGATGGATCAGGCGTGAACTCAGATCTAATGATGAATACACATCATTAAAACAAGCCATGTCTGATGTCATCCGAGAAGAGGACGAGGGATTGGATGTTGATGAACCAAGAGAACGAAGAGCACACTGTGTTGTCCATGACTCTAGACCAAACGAGGAAACTCGAGAACAATTATGGAAAAGCCAGATGGAGTTGCTTAACCAGCAATACCAACAACAGATGGAGAAACTAACGAAAGAGTTTCAAAACACCCTAAAGCCTATACAGAGCTCCATGCCAGGTCGAATCTGGGCTTGTTCTTGTTCTTCTTCTATCCTTTTGTGAAGAGAGCTTTCTCTTGATCACTGCTTCCTTCTCCTTCGTCCCTCATCAGTCTCTCATCAGCGACAAGACTGACTGCTTTGTCAAATGTCATATCTGGTAGACTCAGTATGAGCATTCTCATGATAGGACGTAGGTAGAGACTTCATGAAGTACATTAGCTGTTGTGGTGCTAGGACCTAGTGTTTTTGTCTAGATGTAGCGAGTTGAGCGAAGATCGTTCTGATCTTCGCAACATGCTGATCCAACTGGTTGCCATCTCATCGTAGGGATTGCAGCTGATTGTGAAGATACATCACTAAAGCGGCAGTCCTCACTTCGTACTTTTGTTTTAATCTTTCCCATGCTGCATGGCTGCTTTCGTAGTCTTCAGTCTGCATGAGTAGATCTTCATTGATAGACGAAACAATGATTACCATTGCACGCTCATCCTTTTTGATCCACTCAACTCTCCTCGGGTCTCTCTCTGGAGGTTGCACCTTTGAGAGTTCGGTCACCGACCAGATGCCTTCACCCTTCAGAAGCGTTTTGATCTTGAATTTTCATATTCTATAGTTTTTGCCATCAAGACTGATTGTTATTCTTGTTTGGATCGTTGCAGCCATATTGTGTTGCCTAGAAAATCACAGTTCAGATATCAGTCGTGATAATCTGAGAGCTCTGATATCATGTCGTGAACGGGTTTGTTTTGCGAACAGATTGTTTTCTTTCAATTTTTCTTGCGCAGAAGCTTGCAGGATCCTAAGCACACGACTGTAGATAACAGGACAGAAATCATTCTAGCAATCAAGATGGCAAAAAACAAGGAGATGGACAAGAGAGAGCAACTGTATTATCAGTTTTGATTTTTAGAGCGAGATAATCAGTGTCTCACTTGTTGGCGCCTGACACTCACCTCTTTCGCTGTGTTTTGCTCATTGGCAGACTTTCTGCACAACTATTTCGTATCTCTATTTTTTCTCTCTACTCTCGCTCTTTTTCTTCTACATATGTTGATTCAAAATTTGCGTTTATATCTCCACTGCGTGGACTTTACAAGATAGCTAAACAGAGAATTACAAGAGTAGTCAATACTAATAAACTAGTTAGTTACTCTCTGTTATTGCTAATTGTTTCAATTGAGCATGAAGTTTAAGACTCCATTCCCGTTGAGTTGCTAGCTAGAAGCGCAAAAGATTTTCTTTCGTTTTCTTTTCGTTTCATGTCATGTCATGTCTTTTGGTCCTGGAGGTATGTTTGAATTTCGCGAATCATTCGACCTTCGACCTTCGCTTCATATCATGTCTTAGGGTTTTCAAAGTATGTTGACTTTCGCGAATTGTTCGCCATTCGACCTTCGCTTCATGTCGCTTCGCTTCGCGTCGCGACAAAGTTGCAGGAGTTCACAATTTCTGACAGATCCACACGTGTGAAATGACACTTGTAATATTCAGATCCATTGTACTTACATTTTATTTGAGTCAAATGTCAAATCTCCTAAATTGTAGGAGTTATCTCCTAGATTGTAGAAATCTAGAAGGTCAACACTAACCACCAATGGATGATGTGGCAAATTAGATAGATCTTATCCAAAGTGGATATGGATTAGTAGAATGAGTTGTCCCACACGTGATAGAAGCATCCTAGAGAGATATTATGATGATTGTGTACTTGATCTATGATGGATGCATTGTGACGTCAATGATGAGAAACATTGATTTGGGAGCAATCTTGTTGTTTTCACTCTCTTAAGCTAATTATTTGTGGATGAATGTTTTGTATTTCCTTAGTAAACTTATTTTCTGGTATCAAGCCGTACACCTGCTGTACTTCACACATGTGAAGCCTTTGGATCATCATATTTGATTGTTCTTGCTTGGATTAGTAGAAATTGTCAAATAGAACTAGATTTGGATGCTAGTCTTGATATAGATCAAGATACCAAGCTATCAATCACTCTTATAGATCATTTGTAGATCAAAATGAGTCCATCACTATGAAATTTGACAAAGACCCAAGGACTCCAAGAAGAACCAAGAGTATCAAGATGGAGCCACCAAGACTCAATCATATGGATCAAGCAAGGCACGTTGTCTTTGGCAACATTATGTACACACTTAATAGCTCAATTGATGTATCTTCAAGTGCACAAAATGCCTTGGACTCCATGGCTTGGCATGATGTATAGTTTTTGACGTGTGCTACATGTACATACACATTTATGGAACATCTTGTAAGGGATCCTTTAAGAGGTGGTGAAAGATCCTTCATGGACATCATTCTCTATTGGAGTCTAAAAAGTTCCTTGTTTATAGCTGGATTTTTTAGACACTTCTAAAAACTTTCATTCATCTATTCAAGAGAGTTTTAAATAGATCAAGCTAAATTTGAGGAGTGTGAAGAATTGCCAAAAATTGGCAAATCTAGCTTGATCAAAAACCATGTAGTATAATGTAAATTTTGTACATAAGTGGATTCCACACAGCCATGTGGCAATCCACTCCTAATTAGTTAGGTCAAGTCCGTAGGGTTGGTCATGTCATTTTGGTAGTGATTCCTAGCTTATAGGACCTAAATCCTAAATTTAAGATGAAAATTGACCAACTAGCTATCTACCAAGCATGACTCTAGGAAATAGACTAGGGTTTCATTTTAGGGCAAAAAGGCTGAGTTAACTTCCTTATTACATGTTGGAAATTCACCTAAATCTACAAAGGAAGTCGAATTTGATATGTATTCCAAGCTCCCATAGTGAGAAGATAGATTATTTTTGGAGCTCATTGGCAATCTCAAGCTACTCCACTATGTACATTGAGTTTTTGTGATCCAACTGCAACCAAATCAATTTCTCCTTGTTTCTCAGCTTGCAAGCTGTAGTACAGCCTATGTCTCACACGTGTGGGCTCGTATTTCAATGTTCATCAATGGTTTTGATTGTTAATGCTTGTTGTTTGTCAAATTGCCAATCTAGATCAACTTTTTTGTGTCTATTTTTTTGATAGATTGTTAAGTGAGCATCCAATCACTCTTGTGGATCTTTTGTAGATCCATTTATGGTCCTAAAGTACAGTACCTTCACAGTCAGAGCCAAGTTAGAATCTTGGCAACCATGACAATGGTAGCATCTGAATACTTGGATCTCGGCTACTTTCTCAACTTATTTTGAGTTGATCAATGGATTGTGAAGATGTAACATAATTACTATGGATAATAAGTGCCAAGATATTTTAGATATTTGGGTGCATTCTACTTGCACTTACATGCATGTAATGTGAAAGTGCTTTGCATAAACTTTTAGCAAAAGATTGTGGATTGTTGATAGATATTATCATAAATTTTGTTAGACCAATCTATTTATGATTGTTGCAACCAAATGTTGGTTGAATCTTTGAATTTAGTATTGATTTGTGAGTCAGATTTAACATTGATTTATAGTAGTATATTTTCAAGTTTTATGAAGAACATGTTGATATTTATTAACCAACCATTTTGAAACTTGTTTAGCAACAAACTTAAAAGCACCTATAGCAAAGGAAATCCAGGATTAATAATGCAACAAAGAACTATTTTTTATAATGTATGTGAATATGAAGACAACAATTACTATGGGCTACAATTACCAACTGATAATAAAGTTACAATGCATTTGAGGAGCAGTGTCATTTTTTGGTGAATTCACAATCAAGAAAAATAGCTTGATTAGAAATAATTTTATAAAAATGCACATGACTTTCAAAGTTGAGTGTGACAAATCGGTATTCATTTGATCTTCATCTCAGATATTGAAAGGCTTTTATTTGATAAGAAGCAATACATGAAATTGCATTTGTCCGTGTCAAGGGCTGCATGCCTTGTTAAAAGCTAGTGTGGCAAATCACGTTCCATAGTTCCCAATTGTTACTTCACGCTAATTTTTGACACAAGTTGGATGAGAACAACTACAACACTTAGGGAGTTTAAGGTGAAATACATTCTTGTCGATAAGGAACTTTCTAAGATAGTGGTCAAGAGATGAGATCGGCTTCATACATAAAACAATGTGTATGATCAGCACAATCAAAAAACTTAGTCTCTTATTTCTTTTTTGTTGAAGATAGCTTGATTAAACGTATTATTAGTTAGGCATAATGCGTAAGTACACATGAGATACATCCAAGGCAGAAGTTAAAGCACCTAATGTATTGAGAGTTTTCTAGAGGATGAGAAAAGGTGAGCGAATTACACTTATGAGGATTGAAGAAATATGAGAGCAGAGGCTGATGCAACTAGCATCACCAAATGGAGGCAACGAGATGGCAAGGAATTTGCCATACACTTGAATGAATCTAAGTTTGTATGCTATTCAGCTGACTATGACCAATAAGATAAATGTTGTCCACAAAATTGAAAATCACAAATAGCTAGTCAACTATTTTAACCATCTATTGCGAAAATATGTTAAAAGTAATACTAGCTTTTTGAACAAATTGATGAAGCCATAACAAGACATATACAAAAAATCAATATCAACATCATACGACACAAACACCATCGAAGAGATAAATAGGTTTCCCAATATTTTGTTACAGACTTTGTCATTACAACTCAATAGAACTAGCTTCAATTCTAGACTTCGATATTTGTCCAACTAAACCATCAAAGCTAGAACATATTATACGAATATAATAAACAACTAAATTTTTTTGAGGGCAATGATATCATAGAAATCCTAAAGCCAAAATTATTTCTGATGATGTTTTTGGCTAGAAAAAGGCTTGGCGACTTTTTGCATGGTTTAGCCAAACCAATTACCACCCTGATGAGAGTTATTTAGGCTTGAAAGGAGAGAGCATGTCGTGTTTCGGGACAACTACCTTATAATACTTGGGGAAGTTCAAATGTTGAGAAAGTTGATAACGATGCATCATAGACTAGTTTCCTCAAGTGTGAAGATTACCAAATAGTTGCATGTTTTGTGTTGTCGGATGCCTCCACTTTGCGTTGCAATCTTTCTGTGATAAATTCATAATTGTTGGCTACTATGATCAAACTTTTGACGCTTGTTTTCTAGAATATTTGTTGGTGTGTGCATGAGCAATTGCTTTTGACCAACAACTTCATAATAAAACGGACAATGGTTTGTTTTATGCTACAATGAAAGGTGATGTAAGACATTGTACTGAATTTTAAATAAGGACTTGCATGTTGAATTGATGCCGTAGTGGGTTGTATTTATAGATTTTCAAAAGTCGAGTATCCATAAAGCACAAATGAAAGATTAACTATAAATTTCCTATGTGACTATTGGAACTTACTACATCAAAATTGTAACTTCATAAAGATACACTCTAGGCTCTTATTGTGTGGTGCCAAAATTTGTTCATCTAAATCATGATCCACAATATTAACAATGCCTAGCAACCTACAAACTAAAATTTTACAGGTATGGAATAGCATTATTTTTGTGACTCAATGCTCCATCAAATTTGATCCATTGAAATTTGCCAACAGAAACAGCAACTTATTCTACCTGCCACAAAGCAATAATCCTTAAGCTAGTCCTGAGTGCCACCTTCACTTCATCTTTAGAGTTCAACAAATGTTGTACCAAGATGAAGCTCACCAATGCATAGTTTAACAAACTACCAACAAGGGCTATATCTACTAATACACGAATCCATAAAATAGTTAAAATAGAGGAATGCACACCTGATTCTATTAGCAATCCAGGAGATATACAAGAATAAACCAGAAAGAACATCAAAGATCAACATTTTGGGAGCAATTACAATGGAAATTATTACAAAGTCATGAGACATGATAGTGCCAAAACACCAAAGGCCTTCAAAGCATAATTGAAAGTACATAGTCATCCAAAAACAAGCAAGTAGCTTAGCCAGATACAGGACCCAAAGCAGAAGATAGTCTTCAAAAAGAAGCCAAAAAAATTAACATGCAATTGTCAGAAGCCAGATTTTCAATGTGGACAAACCAAACAAGGCCTGTATATGAGCTTGGAAATAGAAAATGACAATTTCAGTAGAATTTACATCTGATGTATTTCAAAAATCAAGCCTCAAGAATGAGACAGTCAAACAATGTTAACAGTTGATTGTTAATTAAACAACAAAACAAGTTTTAAATGGTGAAAAAAAACAGTTTGAGAAAGGTTACGTCAAAAAAGAAAGTGACAAGGTGTTGAAATGTTAGGCTGGCTAAGAGGCCATTTGTATAATCACAGTTTACAGATTATTTTTCTAATGTCTACGATGCCAGTCCAAATGCATATTTAATGTTGATAGAGTCTCTACAAACCAAACAATTGTGACATATCTGTTTCTTCTACTCAGAGCAGGAGGATCGATAACAAAAATAGCACTTGGTAATCCTGAAATGTGTACATTTACAGATGCCATTTTTCTATACACAGAGATAATGAGTAATAGGATAACTTTTCTTGGGAAAGAAAAAACAACTGATTATGGAGGCTAGTCGTAGAGATAATGTCCACTGACTAGAACTTTCATCCAATGACCAGCGAAGAGTAATTCATCAGAAGTGAGATCATCAGGTACCTGAATATGAAACCTGCAAGTTGGGAGAGTTTGTTGAAGCAGAGAGCAAGTTAAAGAAACTACATTTTAGGAACAAAAGACGTCACATATAAGATAAGATAAAGATTAAAGAAAACTAGGGATGAATTTCCCAGAGGAGGCACATCTTTGACGGATATGCATTTACATGGTTTTTGCACGATATGGACATTTCTATCCAAAAAAGTCATATGGAATGCCCAAGTTATTTGGAATGGTAAAATTATTTGGTCAATTCCGTGTCTTCCCTCTGTACATGGTTTGGAAAGTAAAGAATGGAGCATACTAGCCCGAATTTGCTAGATAGTATATTTCTAAGTGGAAATTAGTAAAAGTATCCTCCTAAATCCCACCACTTACTTTGATGCATTGATTTGTCAACATGTAAAGATGAGCACATTCATCCTGTATTTGATGGCTCCAATATGCTTGCTGAACGCTTTGGCTATCTTGGCCACCTTCACAATCCATAAGTAGTATATTAACTTTTCAGTGCAAAGATATATACAAGATTGCTTTAAGATTGAAGGAAGATTTGTAAGTAGGTCGCTTTCCAAAACTTGGTTCTTTGTAGAGTTTAAGAGAGCTGCTTGAAAGCACCTGGCATTGAAAAGAAGATGCTCAGAATCAGTACAAATAGAGCAGGCAATGGTATAAAATTTTTCTTCGGTTTGTCCTCTATTCAGATCTTGGGAACAAAACCTACGTGCAGAGAAAAAGCATGAGTTCAGTGCAACATATACATTGCAAATGTTTGAAGTTTTGATTTGCAATGGAAAACGAAATAAACACTTTCTAGAAAAGTTACTTCCTCATAACTGGTAGGTTTCAGGCTGCTGTTAAAACTATCTTGGGACATATCCATGGAGTTCTTTGGGTTAAAACGACCATATTCTTTCTGCCACTTACGATCTGGATTTGCTTTATAGTTCTGGGAGAACTGTAAGAAGACAACTCTTTTGAAAATACGTGTGGCATGTCTCCTGGAATTACTTACTTGGGAGTTCATACACTTTACAGTAACAATTGCCTTTCATGTGCAGCTTAGTGTTCTAACCCTCTATATCCTTCAAAAGACTGTTGGGGTTCAATTCATGTTGTGCACTTGGTGTATGAAGATTCAAGCAAGAGAGAACAACGCTCTTTTGAACATATGGTTAGCATGTCTCCTGGAAGTACTTAGGAGTTCATACACTTTACAGTAACAATTGCCTTTCATGTGCAGCTTAGTGTTTTAACCCTCTATATCCTTCAAATAACTGTTGGGGTTTTTTAATGAAGATTCAAGCAAGAGACAGCACCAATTTCAATAGATCTCAGAGAGTGGTTTTGAATGATCCCTCACCTATGCTTAGATTGTTAACTGCCATATGTGTTTGGCTATTGTTTGATAACTATATTTCCACTGAAAAGTATGAACATTACCATCTAAGGAGCTCACCATGGTTCCATTGCACCACCTTGATAAATGAAGAGTGCCAGAGGAAAATGAAAATACAAAATGTAAACACTCCACCAAGATTTCAAAATATTTAGGACCATGAATGTGAAGTAGCATCAGAAACAATTGGCTCAAATGCATACAAAGCTAGTTGTGCTGTCCAAGAGTGCCATATAGTAGTAGGTTGGAATGGACATGGAGGTGCAAAATAATTCCAAGCTATTTGAAGAGGCCATGAGTACCAAGCTAGACATCCTAACACATCAGAATCCATTCACCAGTCGCAACAAGAGATTTGAGAGAGATCATCATCATTATAGATATCATTTTCTTCAAGGAGACACACAAGAGCAGGGAGAAGAGTCTGCCCCTTTGGCAGGATTCACATGGGACTCGGTTTGACAGGCTAGATATCTTTGGTGCAGGCTCATGGACAGAGCATTGGACTGGATAGGGTTGTCTATGTAGCACATTGCTACTTTCCCCTGGAAACTTTGTCCTTTGTTAAAGGGGTTGGCTCCCCGTATGCCGATGACATCATTTCATTTTTTGAGCAGGGTCATGAGGTTCTCTTGGGCAATTTTAACGCCCACACTTCTTGCCTTCAGATTAAGATTCATGATGCAGAGGCTCACCCCCTTCATCTACATCTTAGAAACCGATTCCGACCCTTTTGGGTCGATACCTAAAGGTATACTAGTTAGGGGCCATTTCTAGTATATAACTCTCCCCAACTTTAAAAAACATTGCCCTCAATGTGAGGCTTCCAAAAAATTACTAAACCCTAAAAAATTTGCAAGACCCAAGCTCAATAGCAAATGCATGCACCAATGGATTGAAGGAGAGGACATAAGTCGTTACACCAAGTATTCCAAAAGCAACACACAAAACCCACAAAGCATAGTACATCAACTGTAAATCATGTGGTAAATGTGTCTCTAATGTAATGAACAACATGATGTTGCTTTAAAATTGTTGATGTGATTGATATAGAAATATCTAGAACTTGCTCAAGGCACTCTAATAGCCCAAGAATGCTAGAAGAAAGTGTCGTCGTGTGAGATCCCAAAAAGCGAGACATCAAAAGCTAGCCAAATAGTCGAAAAGTACCACATGAAAAGGACAACTCGACGACCATATTAGCAACCCGGCAACATCCTTAGAGGCCAAGCGATATTCAACAACCAAGAATGCCATGAAACATGAAGCATGAATAGATGATCCTGACAAACAATAGACTAGAAAGGACATATGTGCAACATCAAAACCTAGAGGATTTGGTCTCAAACGTTTGGAACTTTCATTCAAACATTTCAGAGTAACAGACCCCCACCTACGAGATCTTGGCAAATGATGGAGAGAGAGGAGCTTTGATCAAACATGTGAAGGAGAGGAGGGTGCATGCTTCTCCACAAGCTAGTTAAGAGTAAAAAAGGCTGGCTCAAGCTATACGTAAACCATTCTTTCTTTAACGTATAGCTTTGATCAAACATGTGAAGGAGAGGAGGGTGCTATACGCAAATCATTCTTTAACGTAAATGGGCCCCAACAATTTCTAAAATAAAGTCATTTGGCCTTGGAACTGGTTTCCGCGTCCTTTTGCCTTGCCCTTTCCTTTCTTCGCATATAAAGCTTTAGCTCCTCCTTGAGAAGGTGAACTTCCTTGCCGCATGAGATACTCCTCTCGAAGGCTTTGAATGGCCTCTTCAAAGGATTTACCTGTAAGAACAGGTCGCATGTAGATGTAGGAGGGTGGTAGTGCTCGCAGCAGGTACGTAAGTTTCTCCTCCTTCGGAGTTATTCTACCTGCACTTTGTAGAGCACTAAACAAAGATTGTAACTTGAAAAGAAAAGTATCACAATCTGAAATTCCATCCCACTTTAAATTAGTAAGTTGCTCAAACAGATATAAGATTTGAGTTTGTGATTTGGACTCAAATCTTCGAGCAAGTTCATCCCACATCTCTTTTGTTGTAGCAGAATCGGCAACAGTGAGAAAGATATCTTCCGAAACGGTTTGGGAAGTAATTACTTTAGCTTTCGAATCTGCATGCAACCAGGCGTGAAGATCTTTCAAATCTTCTTCATAAGCTGCTATATTTATTACATCAGGTACATGCGGTTTGGGAATGGTCCCATCAACATAAGGCCACAGCTTCTCAGCTTGCAGGATCAGTTGAGTCTTTGATCTCCATGCAGGATAGTTGGATCCATCTAGGATTTTCGCATGAAAAGTAGAAGTAGAAGCCATTGCTCTGATACCACTGTTATAGAATTGAAAATAGAGATAGAAAGGATCGTTAAATCGAGATTTACCAACCTAGGAATCCTCGATGGTCTTCTACAACTCAAAATAGATCAAAATCAGCAACATGCAAGCAAATACAGTGACATGCAATCAACATGCAAGCAATTGTGGAAACATGCAAGCAATCTGAAGAATTCTAGAGGCATGCATGCAACATGCATGGACTAGTACTTGCACATGCAATGAATAGATCAAACTTTCGAAGTAATCAGATCTGCTGGCTATGGAGGGCAGCGAGCAAGATGAAGAGGATGCGAGCAAAAATTTGCATAAAACTTATGTCAGAAACGTGCTACACAAACTAAAATGATAGTATATGCTGTAAGGAGCATTCTAACATCATTAATCCTGGAAATTGCTCCTCCAATTGGGTCGATTGGATAATGAATGCTTGTTGTCCATGAATTTCCAGCAAGAAGAACTTTACATTAGCTAGAATACAAAGCAATAAATCAGATCCAACAAGACACCAATCTAGGATAGCATTACACTAGCATTACTTAGCAAGAGATTCTACCACAAAAAACAAATCACAAGAGCATATGTGAGAAGAAATCTCTCTCTCTCCAAAAGTGCGCCCATCTAGGAGGAGGTATCATTTATAGATTGGAAACAAATGATATGTGATGTACATGGCTTCCAAGTGTCAAAAGTAGGTGAAATAGGTGTCCCACATGCTAAGCATGCACTTTCCCTCTTCATGCAATGATTTGCCTTGGTCCACAAGTTTCCTAAATGCGGCCTCCTACAACATGAGAAAATTCATATAGTTCCAACTTATAGTTGGTAGCATGTAAAATTGCCCCTAGGGGCCCATGTACAACTTATGGGCCTACTCAAGGTTTTAAAACCTTTACAATAAATTTTTATAATGTTTACAAACTTGGTAAGCCTATTTAAACTTTGAGAGAATACAATGCAAATTAAAATTGCGTGGCGCTAAAATATATGGTGAAATTGATCAAACTTAAACCATAACATAGAATTTTGAATTTGATTTTCTAAGACAAACATCAACGTTGGGTGGTCTGTACTAATTTTTCGCAAGAAAAAGGAGTACATCCAAACCGTCTATGTATGGAAGCATCCGAAATCTCAGCCTCTCCATCAGAATCAATACTCTCCTGTCTCTGTCTCCGACGGGATAAACAGTCCTATATGCTCAGTTGTATCAAGGGGGAGGTGTCACCGTCTAGCCTCGCCATACGCAAGTCTGAAATCTCTCGGATCATCAGTGCAACACATACATACGATATCAAGGTAGAGAGTGTGAATGGTTGATTGACTGAAGAATACAACCATAAACTTTGGCAAAGAGGTGGCTAATCATGATGGTACGATAGTTGTCACCGCCTTTATGGATAGAATGGATAAGGTTTGTGGACCAAGGGGAGGGGAAACCAGATGTGATAGCGCGGTTCAAAAGGAAAGAGAGGAAAGGTGAGAGGATGTCAGCGGCCTGCTTCAAAAGTTTAGCCTCTAGTTCGTCAATGTCTTTGGCCTTATGTAGGTTAAATCGATCGATGGCCTCTTGTACTATGTCTGGAGAGTATATATCAGAAGTACATGTGCATGGGTGTGGGAAGTGGAGGTGTGTTCGTACAGAGTACAACGAACCCATGTGCTAAGATCTGTGATCCAGGGTGGAGGTGCTCGTGAAAGGAATTTTTGCCAAAATGATCTCAATGAAGAGCTAAAGAGAAGGTCCATCATCTTCTTTCCCTGTCAGATATCGTATGTAATTTTCTTTGTTCGGGTGGTTCTACGATATACACGAGATAAGTCCTTTACCAGATGGGGAAGGTGGCAGCGTGCATAAACCAAGTTCAGATGAAGTTGGTTACATTCGTGGTCATACCAGGGGTTATGTGGTTGACAATGTCGTAAGTGCTTGGGCCGTGGGGATGGGAAAGCAAGGGATGCAGCAGTATGCATGGTCTAGACAAGAAAAAGAGACTGGTCCGCTAAAGTATGTGCGTAGGGGAAATGAGTCAAGAGGTCAGATAAGGCTTCTCTGTACAGAGAAGTGTTTTGAGGGTTATAGCGATATACGGTCTTTTTGCTAGGGTTAAAGAAGAGAGAGAGAGAGAGAGAGAGAGAGAGAGAGAGAGAGAGAGAGAGAGAGAGAGGACAAATAAGTACGTATCAAGTGTGTAGTACAAGTGGGAGCATATGGAAAACATCTTCAAAGATGTAAAAGAAAATTGCATGTAATGTAAGTCTAAAGTACTAATATGAATGAAAAAAGAAACAACATAGGTGTAATCATGATAACTCTAGGAAATAAATCCACAGATCATATGCTAGAGGTGGTGGGAATGTGGCTGCTGTTGATGTTGAAGAAAGATGTAATACGAGCTACATAGGAGGTAAAACTGGGATATGTTGCTGACGTTGAGTGTGAGAGGGACCTCTCCTAGTGGTAGGACTAGTAGGTTTGGTTGCAATGTACCTCTAGGAAGTGCACTGTCTATAAGTTCTATGAGAGGTCATGCCATCATCATCCCCATCATCCTCTGAATCAGGGTTTGATCATGGTTGCCGTTTGGAAGAAAAGGAGGTGATCTGAGGTCGTCTCTGGGGTCCTCTATTGACAAGGTCGGAGATCTTGTTGTTCTAAAAGCATCTCTCGTATCATGATTGTAGCACAACATGGATCCTCAGATACCCAATATGAATCTAAGATCACGTGATAGCCCAAAGTACAACTAGTGTGGTAGAACTGGGTATAACTGGGATCCTTGATGTATCTTTCTGAACCCAATAGAATTCGAGTTCTACCCCCAATTGACCCTGCAAGCTCGGTTGGAATAAGCTTTGTAGATGACCCGTCTTATGTTGTCATGCCACATGGTACCCGAGGGAAGAGTTGTGATAAAGATGCGAAGTGTGTCAAGTAGGTGGGAGGCTTAAGAGAACCAAGCCAACTAATAACCCTGACTATATTCGTGCTGAGATGAGATGAGTGCAGCTTGTGTGTATCTCTGCTTAGAAGCTTGAAACTTTTTTCATGGTTTGCTTAGAAATACCTTTGTCGTTTCCAAAACACCCACAGTACTCTCTGATACAGTGCCATCACTGCTAGAAGTTGCATTCAAACGCAGTTTAATTGAAGGTTCTAAAGTTCTTCGAAATGTATTGCATGTACCAACCATGCAAAAGGACTTATTGTCAGTAGCCCGCATGACAGATGTGGGCATCAAAGTTCTGTTTCTTGACAATGATTGCAGGCTAATGGACACAAAAAGTGGAAAGCAGCTTGCAACAGGCTTACGGAGGGAGAACCTGTATCATGCAAAAGTTCTTACTGCATGTGACGAAGTTTCAGCCGTGGAAGACAAGATACATGCATTATGGCATGCTAGGCTCTATCACATGAGCATGCAAAGCATTCTTGATGCAGCAAAGAAAAAGTAGTTTTGAAGGGGTTGATTTTGACATCAATATTCCCACTTCGTATCATCCATGTGACTCTTGCATGCTGGGCAAGATGACTCGCTCTCCATTCAATAAGGAGGGCCATAGATCTAAAGAACTTCTTGAATTAGTTCACTCAGATGTTTGTGGACCTTTGCCTGTTAACTCTATTGGTAGTGCACGTTATTTTGTCACATTCATTGACGATTTTAGTCAATTAGCAATGGTTTATTTTATTGCTAATAAAAGTGACGTTCTTTCGAAATTTAAAATTGCATGTCACCATATTTGCTTGCATGTTGATTGCATGTTGCTGATTTTTATCTATTTTGAGTTGTAGAAGACCATCGAGGATTCCTAGGTTGGTAAACCTCGATTTAACGATGTTTTCTATCTCTATTTTCAATTCTATCCATTAAGCTTATTTCAATGCCCAATAAGTCTACTCGTAACAGCATTTTAGTTTTTTTTTTAAAGTTTTTCTTACAAAATTTTGACTTTTTTTTAAAAGGGTATGAAACACATTCAGAACCGCATTCTTGTTTTTCTAGAAATGTTAGGCTAACGCATGAAATTTTCAAATCAAATCCTCCTATGCCCCTGGATAGGTGCCAATATTGAATAAGAGAATACTAAAATCTCTTAAAGAAAACATTTACAAGTTCATTTAAAAGCAGAAATCTAAACATCTCTATCGAATGAATGCTCACTCAGCAGCCATTCAGTATCTGAGATCTAAAAACCACAAAAGGTCAATCAGTCACCTCTTTATACAGATGATGGTCGTCGAATGGGTCCAAGCTTAGGGTTCTCAGAAGGCGAAGCTACTCGTTGCAGGTTTTGCTGAAACTGGTTAGTGGCAGAAGTTTGCCTTGGCCATTCCTCTTCTTCAATTGGCATGGCGTTACTTTTGTGTCGGTTGTCAACTGGTACATCATTACTTGATAATATACCTCTTGGTCTACCAGTAGAGTACGGTTTTGATGACAGCTCGTTTGTTTGAGAGGCTGCGGTTTGCTTGAGCATTCCTAATGGCTGAATGTTCACTTCACTCTGAGGATGTGATTCATTATTGACAAAGCTTGTAGACACTACTCCTGCCAAGGATAGAAAAAATTCAAATGCATCACAAGACAAGGAGAAAGAGGGCAAAAAATAAGGCCAAATATTTCAAGTATTCAACTTTTTATAACATACTTGAATAAGCAACATGCAATTTTCACGTCTGTGGATGTAGAAAGACCTCACTGCAAGGGCAAGTTTGAAGAGCAATCTTACCATTGACAGATGCATCACTAATGCGTGGATGATCATCGTCCAATTGAGCAGTAAAGAATGGTCTCAAGAAGTTTTTGTCTATTGCATCGAACGTTGCAGTGCTACATTTGGAATTCCAGTGTCAAAATGCATGCTTCTAAAACTCCAAAGAAATCTTAAGTCTTGGCATTTTTCTTGTAATTAGAGATTTTCATCACTTACCAGGGCAGGAAATAACTACAAGAAGGTTCAATGATTGAAAAGACTATACTCAAAAACATGAAATAACAAAACTTTTTGTTTCTCAATATGCTTCAAGTTGAAAGGTCATTTTTCATCATGACTACATTGCACATGACAATGCACTTTCAAAGTAATCCCCATACTATCATACACCTTCGGTGAAAATCACGAAGCCTTGTTTGTAAAGAATGAGTAGGACTTGATTCATCACTTTCAAGTTCCAGAGAAGCAGCCAGGGCTTCATGTTCAGATTCTCCATTCTGCAGCCAGGCAATCGTGTAAGCAAAACTTGAAACATTTAGCATGCATAATGCAAGAACAAGATGTTAAGAAACTGATTTGTCAAGCCTTGAAGTTGCAAAATCACAAGCTATATTTTACCTCCCAAGTGAAAATGATAATGCATGCCAATACAACTACTGGAAAAAAGAAAACTAATGCTTTTAACAATAGTTTAACAACAATAACTAAAATCAAGGTGTGGAAGAAGCAATTCCCAGATTTCACACAAGGGGCCTTCAAATTGTGTGAGTGAATTTTTGCGAGTTTCTTTCTTGCCATGATTCAACAAAAAGATAGCACATGGTGTGCTACCTTCTTTATGCCACTACTTGAATGGTTATTATTAAGAATTGTGGTTTGGTACATAAAAAGTCTAAGTATCTAAGATAAAATGTAATAATCTTGTCAGGGCCCTTGATGACTTACTAAACTAATAAAGGATCCATTTAGTTGGTCCTTAAGAACTAGTTAGAGTGTTTGATTGCTAGTTGACCAGTTAGTAATAAGAACATAAATTAAGCAAATACAACAGGATAAACTTGTCAAAAGGAACCAATCTTTTGCTTCTTGTTCAAATCAAGATTGGCATAATCTCCTTTCTCCTCCATGAGCACAGGGATCATCTTTTTTGTTCATTTGCTAACCATGAGGTAAAAGTTTGTAGCAAACTCTATATTGAGGCTTAATCTTCCTATTGGCATATCATTGTACTTCATCCTTCAATTTGGATGTGATTTTCACATTCCTCTGTTCATCTGTTGTCTATTGTATTCCTAAAATGATTGGAGATTGTTTTCATGACAGCTGCACTGTAGGAACCACACTCCTGAGGTTCACAAACATCATGACCATTGAAAACTGACCGTACTCCCTTCTTTGAGGTGCATAGTTTAGGTTGCCACACAGTACATGGAACACCTGACTCTCCAGCATGCTTAGAAGCAGGTCAAATTTTTTATTACAATGCGTACGTATACCAGAAATAGGTGGCTGGTTGGTTGGAGGGCTTCTTTGCTCATCTTGAGGTCTGAAGTATGATTATACTCAGGTCAACATGGACATATAAATAAATGATTATTTCAGTGTGTGTAAAGAAGTCAAGAGCAATATAATGTACTAGCCTTTGTTGGGAATTCCAATCAGAGCGTTTGAAATCCCAATGCTCGCCTCAAAACATGGCCTTGCCCTTTACTGATCTATAAAAATTTCCATCGATTGCCATTCAAGCAACAACGACATCCCCACATCTACTGGATTCAAAGTTTTTGTTCGGGAGAGAACATGGGACAACCTTTGCAAGAATCTCCAAAGCCCAAAGGTATGAAAAAGTCCCATTAATCTTTTGGGATGTTCTCCTTAAGCGTTGCATTTAGTAAAATCTCTTAAACTTTCCAGAGAAAACGTGCAAAATGTAAAGCAAGATCCTGTTACCATATGAAAACTCATAATTTTAGAGATATTCTCCAGCCCAAGCGCATAGCACGAACCCTCAGAAACTGAGGAACTAACTCAATTGAAGAAGTGAAGTAAGGTTCAAAATTCAAAGTTAGCTGCAGAATGATCTTTTATGTTGAGCAGAAATGTATTTGGCAAACAAAGAACCAGTCTAGGTTTTTGTGGATGAACACAAGTAATAAGCTTGGCATATTATATCTGCGAATTAAAGCACATAAACAACCCTTTGGTCTCTTTATGCCAAGCACCTTTAGCACCTTTTTTTTCTGAAAAAGGTAATCATTACTCAGTATATGAACAACATGAGCTGACATATAGCCCGGATGGATAGGCCCTCTTAGACAGTTTCATTTCATCTTTTTGATACACACAGGTAAATGCATAACAATAAGGGAGACAAGAGAATGCGAACCTCTGCTTTCAGAGCACTAAACTCTTTTCCTGCAACACCCAATTTCTCCAGCATAGTTGATGTTGAGCCTCCAATAAATAGAACCTACATCAATCTCCTATTTATAACCTCATCTGAAAATCCATCATCAGCAATAATTCATCTGAAAAAGTCATATGTAAACTCTGGGATCTAAGAGTTTGATAATGGTGCGCTTGTTGCCACCAAAAACTTGTTCTTTGACGTATTGAGGGATGCCAGGTTAAACAAAAAAATTCCTATTCAGGAAAAAAAGAAAGTTGCAAAGCCACAAAACATGAAATAAGTGATCTTAGAAAAGGACTAAAAAATTCAGCCATACCGTGATCACTACAATTGCGGTAGTGGTTGTAAAAATCAAGCGGCCATGACTCTTTTCTGGCAGGTCACGCATCGACTGCATTGCCAGTGCAAATGCCATTGCACCTCGCAAGCCTGACAGAAAATAAATGCTTTTCTCTTGCTTCTTATAAATATTTAATAGCATTATCCAAATTGAATGTACTTTCTAAAATGAAACATGAACCTGTGCATACACATACATGATTAAACTTCAAAATACTTACCACTGAAACAAAGAGCTTGCTGATGCTTCATAGGTATCTGTTTTGAAGCTGGACGTACCAAATTTACAAGATATGCGCAAGGCAATATATTTGCGGCTCTGTGAACATTTTATTGTTACAATATCAGTCTTCAATGCTTGTGCATCTGACTACTCTAAACATGCACAAATGCCAAATAGGTACATTTATGCTGCAAATCCAAACCCTTCACCAAGACATGGTTGGAAGTGTTAGAATCGAAGAGATTCTCTGTAGACTAATCTTATTAGTACTCACACAAAACATCAACCACAAGCTGAAGAAGAAGAGAGACTGCAAGAAGCTATTCTTCATAAGCTGGAAACTGAGATAACAATGGAGCTACTCTTATAGAGACTGCCCACAATGAAAATCAAAAGCTATCCTTCTACAATAGCAATTGAAATGCTAATTATGAAGTCTTAACAATAGAAATCTATGCTAACTTGGTTAAAATGGATTTCTATACTATTTTCTAGAAAAATTGGTACTAACTTAGGTACCTATACTAAAAATAGATAGCACCTATACTAAAAATAGAACTAGGCCTTCTAACACGCAGGCTGGCCTCTACAATGAATCAATTAATCCATTAATTCCTAACACTCCCCCTTAATGGATAATTAATTATCAATCACAACCAAGTCCTTTGGTTACTAATCTGGCTCAATATAACCATTAAGCTTAAACTTGGTTCTATAAAATAAAGGATCCTCTGAATCCAACACTGAAGCCATAAATGCATAATGCGTTTCTTCATCTTCATGATAGTGTCCACTTGACCGTGTCAATCTCTTAGCTTCTTGTTGACTCGATTCTCCCTCATCCAACATTTGACTATCTTTTATAGTCTCAAAATACCATCTTGGTAACTTCTTTGTAGGTGGCGTAGAAGGAGAATATGTATCAAATACTCTTGACCTTTCCTTTCGTTTACCAAAATCCACCTGTGTACTCACCCTTGGTACAACTTGTGTAGAAGCTGTATCACATGGACCTGTATCTTCCTGAACATCTTCTATAATAGGAGTTTTTGATGAAGGAGAAAATACATCCTCCTCATGATCTTCTAGGGTAGAAGACTCACTTTCTTCAAATACAACATCCCTGCTCATAATCACCTTCTTACTAGTAAGATTATAAAGGCGATATGCTTTCTCTTCCTCATCATAACCAAGGAATAAACACTTGATTGCCTTTGAATCAAGTTTTTGACGATTATCTTTAGGAATATGAGCATATGCTATACAACCAAAAACTCGTAGATGATCCACTTTAGGTTTTATGCCTGTGAAAGCTTCTTCTGGAGTTTGATTTAGAACAGCTTTTGTAGGACTTTTGTTAATCAAGTAAACTGTTGTACTAACTGCTTCGCCCCACAAATGATTCTTGAGGTTCTTACCTCGTAGCATGCTTCAAGCACTCTCCACAATAGACCTGTTCTTTCTCTCGGCTACTCCATTATGTTGTGGTGTATCAGTCAAAGCAAATTGTCTCTTGATTCCATGTTCTTTGCAGAATTCCTGGAACTCTGTAGATATGAATTCACCTCCCTTATCTGAACGTAGAATCTTGATTTGCTTTCCTGTCTTCTTCTCAACAAGTAATTTGAATTGAGTAAAGAACTTAAAAGCTTGACTCTTATACTTAAGCAAGTATATCCATACCTTCCTTGAAAAATCATCCACAAATACCATGAAGTAGGATGCTCCACCTATAGACTGAGTCTGCATAGGACCACATAAGTCTGTATGAACAAGCTCCAAGATCTCCTTAGCTCTATATGCTCCATCCTTGGGAAACTGCATACGACACAATATTAGGTCATCCTATTACCATATTATTGTCTTTTAGAAACTGTAAGCTTTTATAGTTTAGATGTCCAAACCTTTCATGCCATATCATGCTCTCCATGCTATCAGAAGCTGCACAAACCTGATGATCCGGTGTAGACGCATCAAGTTTGTAAAGTCGACCTTCCAAAGATCCTGTGGCCACAACTTTGTCGTCTTTGCTTTTGTCTTTGATGAGACACTTCTGAACATCAAACTCAACTTTCATATTTTGCTTAGTGATAGCAGAAACTGAAAGTAAATTCTTCTTTAAACTTGGAACATAGAGAACATTCTTAATTTCTCCTATATTCCCTGAAGGTAAATGTACTCTCACTGTACCTCTACCTTTGATATTGTAAGAAGAATTGTCTCCAAGCTTGACATGTGAATTTACACCAGTGTCATCAAACTGTGTGAACCACTCACGATGTGGTGTCATATGTTGCGTTGCTCCAAAATCAATATACCAACAGTCTTTAGAGATCTTTGATGTTGAAGCTGAGAATAACTCATAGCATCCCACAGCTTCACTTTTGTCTTCGTCTTCAATGAAGTTGCCTGACTGCTTCTTTTTGTCCTGGATAGCCTTCTTTTTCCTGCACTCAAACGCAAAATGACCATACTTGCCATAAAAAATTACAATTGCCATTTCTCTTTGGATTAGATTTGGAAGTGTCTCCTTTTTCCGTATTGTCCTTGCCTTCCTGCTTCTGATCCTTTTTGCCTCCTTTCTTCTTGCCCTTCTTACCTTGATTCTTGGAAAAGAATCCCAATCCCTTGAAGTCTTTCCTAGACATCAGGTTTTGTCTTCGTAATTCCTCTTGAAGTAGCAAACCATTGAGCTCATCAAATGTCGGCGATCTCTCCCTCAAACTTAGTGTCATAACAAAGTTCTGATATTGTAATGGTAAGCTATTCAAAACAATTTGTACTAGAGTATTATCAAGTACAATTTCCCCTATAGAAGACAACTGATCTCTTAGATCATTCACCCTAGTAATAAAATCCGTAATGGATTCTTCTGATTCCATTTTCAAGGTATGAAGCTTATTGTTCAAGAACAACGCTCGAGACTTACTTACCGTTTCATATGTGTTCTTAAGGATATCCCATGCATCCTTAGGCCCAACTGCATTCCTGATCAGAGGAATCACCTTATCCTCCACAAATAAGTTGATGATATGATGCGCACGTTGCACCCGTTTGTCAAATGCCCTTCTATCTTGATCATTGAGACCGTGAGCCATCACCTCTTGTCCCATGACAATTTCCCAATAATCTTTGTCCTGAAGGATATTCTGAAGTTTGAACTTCCACAAGTTGTAGTTAGATCCATCTAACTTGCTTGATTCTGGAAGAACGGATTCATTCAGACTCCCCATCTTTGTACAAAAATGACAGGCTTTTTTTTACTAAGAATATACTTGCATGCAGCAATCTATTAATTGTCGCCTTCCCTGGATAGCACCTGTCCAGATACTACCTGCCTCAAAAATACCTGTCTGCTGTCCTAGATGGAGCCTGGCTGGTTCTGACCTGAATCTGATTTGGACTCCCTCAAATATCACCTATCTGATTGTTGCCTGTCCCAGATAAACCCTGTCTGGTTCTTACCTGACTTGTCCAGGTTCTGGCTCACTCAAATAACACCTATCTGGTTGTTATCTGTTCCAAATCTGATCTGATTTTTCAGATGTTGTTGTCCCTAGATATGCCTGAACCAGATGTTGCCTCCACCAGAAACTGCCGCCCTCAAATGTGCCTCTGTTCTGAAAAACTGCCTCAGATAAAGCCTGTCCTGGTCAGATGTTGGTGCCCCCAGATGCTGCTTCCACCAAAAACTGCCGCCCTCAGATATGCCTCTGTTCTGGTCAGATGTTGCTCAGGTACTGCCACCTACAGATGAACCTGCACCAGATAAAACCTGCACAAGAAAAGACCTGTTTTGTTGTCCTGGATGTTGCCTCCCTCAGATCTGCCTGTCTAAAACTGCTACCTGTTCAGAAGATACCTGCGCCAGATGTAACCTCCACTAGAAAAACCTGCACAAGATGGCGCCTCCACCAGAAAAACCTGCACAGGATGACGCCTCCACCAAATACAACCTTCACCAAATAGCACCTCCACTAGATGCAATCTCCTACAGCGCTGATCTTCTCCTTCCTTCCGTAGATCCCGATCTTAACGAGATGGCTCTAATACCATATTACAAAACCTGGTCCATTGTGTTACGAGCTCGTAACTAGTGCCGAACCCTAGAGAACACAGATAGGTCAGATACCACAATCAGGGTCGTGTCCAGCGTACATGACCAACAGGGCAAGACAGTGTGAGTAGTGTGCCCCAGCACGGTCCATAGCCATGGCAAGCCTAACACAACCTAGGGACCCTGTCAGCAGGATAGGGCCCCCAGTTGGGTCCCGACGTGCAGTCGGCCACGTCAGTGCCACGTGGCCGACACTTGACAGTAGCATGCTACCAGTCCTCACACTGGGCTAGGAGGGGCTTACTCTATATCAGGGAGTAGGCAAGGTTGGGTGAATCAGTTAGTGTTTGCCCTACTGTGGTGTTAGGAACTATTACACATTGGCCACGTGCGGGCCGCGTGTTGGGATCCCACCCCCAACCGCCTAGCCACCCGTGTCCACATGCCCTCAGTGTTGGGATCCCGCCTAGCCACCCGTGTCCACATGCCCTCAGTGCCCAAAAGGGCTGGCGCCAGAGAACAAGGGACTAAGGACCCGTAACTGCTTAAGTACCCCTCATTCCAATCACTTAGAATACTTATGGGATCTGCTTTGACGTCTTGCACTCTCAAGCGCCTTCACGCAGGCAGGCGTGAGCCCTGTGCGTGGCTTGCCATATCCGTCAACACTCCCTCTCAAGCGAGCACAGGAGTAAACCGGGCTCTGATACCATGTTAGAATCGAAGAGATTCTCTAATCGGAGTAGACTAATCTTATTAGTACTCACACAAAACATCAACCACAAGCTGAAGAAGAAGAGAGACTGCAAGAAGCTATGCTTCATAAGCTGGAAACTGAGATAACAATGGAGGTGGGCGCCCATCTACTCTTATAGAGCAAAAGGTATCCTTCTACAATATCAAAATGCTCATTATGAAGTCTTAACAATAGAAATCTATGCTAACTTGGTTAAAATAGATTTCTATACTATTCTAGCAAAATTGGTACTAGCTTAGGTACCTATACTAAAAATAGATTTCACCTATACTAAAATAGAACTAGGCCTTCTAGCACGCAGGCTGGCCTCTACAATGAATTAATTAATCCATTAATTCCTAACAGGAAGTTACATAACTGAACCTAGATTCTTTTCCTTCCCTATAGCCTGCTACTTAGTCTCTTGCACCGGCAGTAAGGCATTGTTTCATTGGTATTTGACATTGTGGGGCACATGGTTTGTACTTCATGTGATGCTAAACTTGAGTTCCATGACACTTAGCAGGTAACCCGGTCAACAATTGTTGGGCCCTTTCAATCACTAACGTTTGGTTAAAATAACTTATAATAGCACCTTAGAGGTCCATATATAGTTTTGTAAGGCCAAAAATATCAATACATCATAAGAGGCCATAAGTTCCAATACATCATAGTGCAAACCCTCATGACAAGTCCTTGACTTATCAGCTAGCGCTCGATACCAGGAACAAACAATATATATACAATGCACTAGGGAGAATTCTTTCAAAGCAATGACCAGAGGCAACCATTTCAGAAATCTGATATTTCTACTCATAGCATTTCGAGTGTGAGCACGACGATGGAAAATTCATGTAGTGAGTCTCCTTGGATGTGCATGCTCTTTACTCGCACATTATTTGCAACATATTAGGATAGCTTATATTCTTTTTCTCCTCGAGATGTTTTGTGCTTCTGCCAATGAACAACATGGATGCACTATCTTTGTTTTATGTAGATGTTTGGTACAAAAATACCAAACAATGAAGCTTCTTCTCCCCTCCCACTTTATTTCTTAATTTCTTCTCTTTCTCACACTGGCGTGTTGCAAGGATTTGGGCATTTTAGTCTAATGTGCCTTTTTCTTGAACTTTTTGGATCACTTGCATCCATCATATAGCTTTTCAAACTTGATATCTATAATTGTAAACTTGGATTCAGCTCTCTTCTACGGCACACAGGCCTTGTGACATAAGACTATGAGCTTGAATTCTGTATGGAATGCTGTCAAATTCTTTTTCAAGTATGCTTCATAGAAACACTTACAAAATTACAATGATCAACAACATGATATGTGAAAGGGATAGCTCACCTGGCTACTATGATGAAAACCTTTATCAAGTATGCACAGCAGGTTCCTGTCAAGGCTTTCACAGAAAACTTCAAAATTTCTAGCAAACTACTTTACCTGAATATCACTGGCTTCATAAAAACATGGGGTCGTGTGCAAAATGACAGGTCTAAACTTAGAAAAGCTATTCATCTGAAGGAGGATACGATAGAAAAGAAGATGAATCCGACATGAGACCAGCTGTGCTTTTCTGTGGCGATATCAAGCCCCATGTATATGAAGCTGCCAGAAAAGAAATAGATTAGTTTCACATAAAAGGTTCAAGTACAACACACGGAGGACCTAAGCCTGTTTTGTTGGTCAGAAAAACATCTCATTTTGATGTGTCAAATCAGGCAAGCATCTCAAGCCAGTCAGAGACAGCATAAATATGGTTGTAAGAGAATTCTCACACAAAACTCTCAGCTAACGAAGAAATCAGCTGGAAAAATGCTGAAGTGAAAGCTTGCGCATTTTCTGAAAGGTTTGGAATAGTATATTGTCTCATGATCTGCAAAAAAGGAGCTCCTTTTATTTTGTTGGAAGTGGCTGTGGTGCCATAATATAGAAACAAATTTCAACCACAAATCTATCACCAAAAAGGCAATATATATCTAAAAAACAAATCTGTAGTAACAAGGTAGTTGTTGTCCACACTTACAATTCCACAAAATAGAATCGCAACTATTCCAGACAATCCAAGCCCTTCTGCCAGCATGTACCTGATTTTAGCATCATTGATACTCAGTAAAGTAAAACATTCATGAGCTGACTACGATATATGTCGAATAAATGCTTATAGTACTATCTCAATGAAGAAGCAATTAAGCACAAAATCCCAAACAAAAGGCAATCTAAGCCAGATAAGGTAAAGATGTAATCGACAAAAAGTACAAACACTTACGAAAAGTAAGGAAAGAGTACCACGAAGCAGCACTCAAGATTTTGAAGGCTGCAGCACAAGAGTAATATAATCCACCACATCAGCAGCTAATCTAAATAACATCAAAGCAGAGATCAATGAGAGAGAGAGAGAGAGAGAGAGAGAACCTGCTAACTCCAAGCCCAGCATATTTGAATGCGTGTGCAAGTTAAGGTTCTACAAGTCTTCCAAATAATTACATAATAGGCATGGCAAGTTTGAAAGGTTTTTGCATGTTAAACTCCACAAGACGTAATAGTGATTTCAATACAAACTGCTCTAGTAAATGAACAATATTTACATATAACTTGTGAAAACCACGATGTGAGTGCCTTCTTGTTACGTCCACATCCTGTATATAGGATTCGGCATAATCCTAGACTTGGATATTCGGTACTCCCGTGTACGAGTTTATCAATTACGTCTCGCCATTTCGGACTAGGCAAGAAATGTAATTTATAATCTTGTGAGGGCCCAGATGCTTTAAATAGGACATGTGGAGCTAGTGCATGGTGATTGACTCATGTAAACAAAAGCGATTGGTTGAAAATTGGTAATAGAATATTCCTAGGCTTTTGGGGCCTATATATCTTGTAGGTCACCCATATCCAGAACCTGATTTCAGTTTCCAAAAGTCGGAATCCTCTCCTTTCTTGTACTCAATCACTGTGGCTCGGGGGAGAAGTTGATTGAGGTTTGACTCTTGGTTTCTAGTTGGTTGGGTGGTTTGGCTCCATAGTAGTCATTTTGGTGCATGCAACAGGATCTAGAGGATCTTCACTTGGCGATCCTTACACTTCTTGCAAAAGAAATTCTTCTCAAGCTTAGATTTTGTCCTATGCGCATAAGAGGAAGAACTTAATGAATCATCTGCTAGTACTAAATTCTCTAATAATAAACACCTTGCCAGGAACACAGAGACTAGGCTATGATATAAAAACTGTCTATTCAACAAATAGAACAATATGACTTCCTACAAGTTTGCATCGTATCAATGAGTCAACCACAAACATGTTACATGTATCACAACCTTAATAGCTATATGTATTCGGTTGTAATGCTGAGCATACAAAGCCAAACTTCTACTACTTTAAGATCATCAAAATCTAGAACCACCATGAACCAAGAGTCTTTTATAGTGCATCAGAAGCTCGGGTTAGCAAATAGTCAACATTTTAGCCATCGTTTACAAGTTTAATTCCTGTCGATTGCATACTCTCTCAAAAACATCAGTCGGTACAGCACCAGCCAGAATACACTTGAAACGAAACAATATATATCAAGGATATCAAAGCACAGCCCAATGAAACAGCAACCCCTGCATGCAAAGCAGACAGATAGGAGGAGAATGAAAATCAGTACATGGAAACAAAAGACCAAAGTGAAGTCTAAGTTCAAAGCCAAACATCAAGAATAATCGTGCACTATTTTAAAATTGAGCTGGCTTGCGACAAGACAAGGAATTGTAACTGAAGGTTGATGTATTTCTCAGCATATTCTTCATGACAACATCATGTATAAGCGAATGGCCCACCCGAGGGCCTTCCTCTTGTTGAGGCACCTGAGGGAGCTAGCCCTCAGGTGCCTCTAAATGAGGAAGGCTAGATGATGGGGCCCTTCCCCAGTACAATGACCTGCCAAGAAACCTACAGCTTGCTTCAAAGTGTTCACATTGGTAAAATATGCAAACCCATAAAAATTTATGAATCCTGAGTAAAAACTGATCAAAAAATACCAAAGAATACTGTTTCGCAGGTCTTTACATAAGCTAATGGCGTTACAAGCCCATTTACAAAAGATAATCCATAAATAAAGAAAAATGAAATGTCAAACTATCAATTGAATATCAAATTTCAACTAAGATATCAAGATAAACAATCAACTGGTCTGCAAGCCTTCCTACAAAGTAACAAAGCCACAGGAGGCCATATCTATTTATAATTAGATGGAAGCCACTTAGTGTTGGCCATCCTATCAAAAGTTCAGGGCCTTGTCGAGTGATTGGATTAGTGACCACATGTATAGCTGGTTTGAAGATCCTTACCCATCCCCCGTCCAACAAATGGCTGGAATCTTTGACAGAAGTCCTATCTCTCCTACCCTCTTGCTGTTTCTCTTACCAGCCAGCCATCCAGCTCCCTTTTTCTCTTCTTCACATGGACAATTAACTTATTTTTTCAACAAATGGGCTCCATCACTTCAGAATATGAAGGCCCATAATTACTCCAGTGGTGACAACAACAAGAACACATTGGTAATCCCTCGTTCATTTCCTTCTAACAAGAGAAGTCATCAATAAGTGACATCAATTCATCACATTATTCCAACATCCCCTCCCTAGGGCACCCATTATCCTACATATTTGGTGGTCAGCCTTGCCAATTCTCTTAAGTTTCCTTCTTCCTTTACATGTTACAGTTGGCTCAAGGGGACCACAAATCAGCAACCTACACTCAACTCCTCAGCAAACACTGAAATTAAACTTTGTTGGCCAGCAAGGCAATTTGACCCACTTTCCCCCCCTGCTTGATCAAAAAGATGTATATTTTTCCACAAAACATGGTTTTTTCGAAAATGTAGATCGTAAATGGTCCTCGATCCCATCTTCTTGTGTGCTTACACAAGCCTTGATGTTGTAGCTTTAGCTGGAAAATATGGAATCAAAACAGGCAACCATTCAAGGCAAGGCCCGCTGTTCCTCATATGCGAAAATTTTATCGAGGGTTTTAGCCGACTATGACACGAAGCGAAACTGCTCTTATAGTGGGAGTAAGCTGGATTGCTGCCAGTACGGAAGCTGGCTTCTTTTGAAGATTTTCAAATGCTGTCTGAATTGGTTAGATTCATCTGATTCGTAGTGCAGATGGCAGCAGATGCAGGAGAAAGTGAAGGAAAAAAGGTGTTGGGGGTGGCGGACCACCAGTGGATTATCAAGGACCATGAGATGCCACGGGGATAGTGAACTTTGTTCTTCAGCACATACTACACAATTATGTAAAGAAATGAAGAGACGTCTAATTAAACTTGTGCTTTGGCAACTAACTGCATTACTCCTTCCAGCAATGGATCAGCAGCATTGGAGGCAGTGGAGGTGTTGGCAATAGTAGGGATACTGCTGCCAACGATGGAGGCAGCATCGTTGGAGGTAGTGTAGGGATACTGCTACCAACGATGGAATCTGTTACAACAGCGTTGGAGGCAAGTATAGAGGCAGCATCATTGGAGGTATGTAAGTCCTGGCAGCAGTAGGGATACTGCTGCCAGCGATGGAATCTGTTACAGCAGTGCTGGAGGCAAGTATACTGCCAGCAATGGAGGAGTTTTTACTAGCGAAGGGGGGATTGGAGCTAGAGCAACCAGCGATGGAGGAGCAAGATGGGAACCAACAATGGAGGGGCTGGAAATGAGCGAGGTGGGGAGCGGACGGAATTGGCTCTCCCCTTCTTACTTGGAGCCATAGGTGTGGAGCTGGAGCGTTGGAGGATCGAGCTAGAGCGGTGTAGCTGGGCGATGGAGGGTCAAGGCGCCATCTCTAGAGAGAGAAAGAAGAAAGAAAGCTAAATTAATGTCTTTTCCATGCCAAAAGGCATATAAGACCAAATGGAGTACATGTCAAGTATGTGAAAACCAAGGGAGCGTATATAGACGTCTCCAAGAAAAAACTATACATAAAAGAGAAATGAGCAATATAACTGTAAACTACAAACTGCCAACTGTCCATAAGGGGGTAGCAAAACAGCTGCCAGGAGTAGAGTAATATCATGTAGTGTTGCTGCTGAAAAAGGATGTGATACGAGCTGCAACAGGAGGTAACATGGGCCGTCGCTGACGTCATCTAGGAGGGTGAAAACTGTGTGCTCTCGTAACATGGCATGAAGTGCGAACTCTTGCATGACTATGCGTGATACATTGTCTCTGTATCGGTGAAGTGGTATGTCGTCATCATCGTCATTAGACCGTGTCCGTCTCCTGTGAAGAAAGACGTAATCTGAGCCTGAGAGCTAGGATGTGGCTGGTGAGCTATCTGGTACATATCCTGGCGTAGCAAGACCATCTCCCATAACATAAGTGCGACACAACGAGAACCCTCATATCCAATCAGTGCTCTCTGAGTGTAGTAGGCATGTCCCGGACTAAACAATGATATCTCCCTCTGATATCATAATCTGTGTTGTAGCGGATCGAGATCCGCTGCAAAAACGATCCGGATCGCTAGCGATCCGGGACCAAAAACTTTGTCCCGGATCGCAAAAACACTTGAAAATTTTTTTGTCATTGTGGAGGGATCCACAGCTAGTTGCAATCCAATGAATAGCAGAGAAATACTGAGGGAAATACAAACGAAATGATTAGCCAATGTTATATCTGCAAATCTGTATCTGCAAAAGCAATTTGCTTCAGTATCTGATAAAGTGACTAGCAGATGTTGGGGGTTAACTATCTGAAACCAAGCAATAGAACCGCTCTTTTGAAATCCTTTCACATGATACCCCATATTGGTAGGCTTGAAATCAGAAAAAACCAAAAAAAATTGCGTTCCCCGTGTGATAGTCTAGAGGACAAATAGCGAGGTAAAACTGGAAGACCAGTGGCATCCTACTCCAGAAAGCGAGTCCGGTAGTAGTCAGAGGCTTCACCCCCAGCTGGTGTCGCCAAGTACGGTCGAGATATGCTCTATATAGAAAACGTCTAATGTACTGGTGTGTGCCCAAAGGGAGATCAGTGATAGTGATACCAAATGCTTCCATGAGGAAGTGTGATGCCTGAGAGAACCATGATAGCCGGTATCCCTGAGTCTGAAGGTGATGAGAGGACATAAGTGCAAGTCGTGTATATCGCTGCTCTGTATCAGGAAGTGCCTAAACTCTCTAAATGTATGTGGTAAGCTGAAAGGCTGCCTCTAGCTGAACGGGGGGGGGTGGCAAAGTCCGCAAGGATGATCTCATGTGGAACCGAGGGCTTCGCTCGGATCATGTGAGCTAACATGGTGGTCTGTAAGCGTGAAATGCTGGACCAGTGTGAAGATGATAGTCCTATACACATACACCATATCTCCGCTGCATACAAGGCCGAAGGGGTGACGATGGTGCCAAACAGTCTGCACTTACTCGAGGCATCCCGAATAGACTTACGAAAGCAAAATCTCTCCAGCTGGACTAGGGAAGAGTGACCTTTCCCAAGTCTAGAAATAGTCTCATACTGAAGGTAGGACCAGAGAAGAGCAACCCATGTAAGTGTAGGAAGAGACCACCTCTAGGGACTGTCCATCAAGGGTAAGCTCCTGGCACTGCATGAAGGCCCCAGAAGTATTGAAGACCATAACTTTGGTCTTCGAGAGATTCACCACTAAACCCCACTGGGTACAAAAGGTGTGTAAACAATCCAACTGTCTCTGTAATCCCTCTCTGGTACGGGATACTAATACCACATCATCCGCATAGAGAAGGATGGCAATCAGAATGTCCCCAAGCCGGCAACCGTCTCCATCACACTGAGAAATGACCTGCTCTAGCTCGTCAATGTATAATCCAAAGAGAACTGGTCAGAGAGAGCATCCCTGCTTAACCCCAATAGTACTCCAAATCTACTCACAGATGCCATTACCATGACGAAAGCAGCCCAAGACCCTCTCATAGAGAGCCATGACGACTAGAATAATATCTATAGAGAACCCCAGATCACGGAGTCTCTAAATAAGTAATGGGCGTGGAACAGAATCAAAGGCTTTCCTGAAGTCCACAAAACAACAGTAAACCTTTTCTCTCCTGTGTCTAGCTTCCTCAATAAGGGCTCAAAGTGTGAATATGTGATCTGTAGTGGAATAATGAGTGCGGAACCCTGCCTGACCCAAAGCATGTAATCTCCTGGACTCTACCTCTGAGCTAACTGTAGACTGGAGGATGGTGCCATATAACTTCGCGAGAACGTGCCCAATCATAATAGTGCGGTAATTACCAGGTACCATGGGGTCACCGTTTTTGTGGATAGGATGTATGATGTTGGTGCACCAAGAGGATGGGAAGCCCTCAACAACAGCATGGTTAAGGAGAGTGGATAATGTAGGGGCAAGGGTATCGGGGGCGTGAATCAGTAACTCAGATTCATTCCGCATCATACCACGGTGGGTGGAAAGGTCGGGATGATCGTGGATGGACTGGTTTGTGTTTATGAGGTTTAGAAGGGAAAGCCAAAGTAGCAGCAGTGTGGAGACAAGTGGTGAGGAAGGTGGCTTGTGACTCCAGCGGTTCACTGTGTGGACAAGAGTGAAGAAGAGAGGCAAGGGATTCCTGGTAGAGTGGGATAGAGAGGGTGTGAAAGGTGTATTTGGGTGCACGGGGAAGTATGGATTGGTGTTGAGGTTGTGGTGGTGGAAGGTGGCCAATGGTGAAGGATAGGAACGAATGATCAGAAAGGGTGGTAGGGGAGACATGGAAGCTGTGAATAAGAGGAATGGATGACGGTGACCCCATGAGGTAATCAACCACACTATGACCGCCACTGTGAGGGTGACAAGTATAGCTGCCAAAATTAGGCCAGTGAGGTAGGCCATTATAAATGGCTAACTCATGTGCCTCACCAAACTGTAACAAGTACTCACCATATGATGTAATAGGTCCTGGTGCAGAAATCCTGGTGATCCCCAAGCAATCACTATCAAGGGCATGGACTCGCATCTGATCTGTAGCGTCATGGAACTCTGTTTGTCATGAGGCTGTCCGAGCATTAAAATCCCCCGTAAGGAAAATATGCCCCCGCTCTGCAAATCTGATGATATCCACTGAAAGATCCAAATAACGTGAGCCAACTCCCTCAACAAAGGAGGAGGACTCTGGAGGAAAATGGCAGGCAGCAACGAAGATGTCCCTGTCCAAACCAATCGCTCATCCTGTGATACGGAGCCAAATATACCGTGCGTGCTCATCATGCCTGACGAACTCAAACATCTGATGAAGGGACTCTCTGTAGAGACAAGCTACTCCTCCGGAGCCACGGCCACTGGCTGATCTAGTCTCAGATCTGTATACTGAATCCCATTTGTAGCCCGAGAAGGTGGGTAAACCGCGCACCTGGCTCTCGTGAGTCTCCATGAAGAACAATAGGTCTCGTCCAGTAATAAAGTCAATCAGATCACCTGCTGTAGAGGATGAGTGGATGCCATCACAATTCCATACCCCAATCTGAAGATGGTATGGATGGGGCCCCGGGGTGCTCCCAATCCCGGGGGCCCCAAATTCCTAGCTCTGGGAACTGCTAGGGGTTCCAGCAACAAATCGTATCTGACCATCCCGATATATAACCCGTCTACCAGTCTCTCGAGCTACCTGGAAGGCTTTACACCTCTCCTCAACCTGGATATAGGTAAGATCGTCATCCATATACATGGTAGTACCACGTAACTAGGCTCTACAACGTAAAGCCTCTCTACGGCTGTCTAGGGATGTGAAGCGAATGATCAGTGTGGTTGCATCTCTGGTGGTCCTCCAAGCTGTATCCAGCCCATCTGTCACATGTCCTAGAGTGGATTCGAGAAAACTCGTAGCTTCGGCAATGGCGTCCTGAGTGTCCGGTATCCCGCGAACCATGATGTTGTGGGCTTTTTGCTCTCTTGACCATTCTTCCGAGATGGTGGCTGAGATAAGTGAGGAAATGGGGGCACTAAGTTTGGAGCCTTTCTTCAAGACCGCTGCCCATGAATCTTTTTGCTGCTCAATTTTACTCTGAAGTTCCCGTACCATGGTGGTGGTCGATTCCAAGACTGTAACCTGCTTAGTGTTGATCACTTGCTCCAATGAGGTGACTTTGGACTGCAACAAGTTCTTTTCTTTTACTAGAAGACCACTACTTCTTTCAGCTCTGAGAGCTCTTGCTTCAAAAGCTGGAACTCTGTTCTCATTTGGTCAGCTTCCCAAGAGGAAAAGAGTTCAACTGATTTGGAGGGAGTGTAGGGAACGGGTACGGTAGATGGAGGAGCTGTGAGTTGGTGTAAAGACAATGCAGAAGAGGAGGGTGAAAGGGAGGGGAGAGCAGTAGTGCGAGAGGAAGAAGAAGAAGAAGTGAAAGAAGAAGCAGAAGCAGAGAAGAGGGATGAGGTGGTGGGGGGTGCCATGTCAGCAGTAGCCAGCTCATTGGGCAGCAGATATGAGGTGGCATTGGGGGCTGAGGTGGCAGCAACAGCGAGGGGAGAGGGTGAGGTGGCAACAGCAAAGCCTGAGGTGGCAGCAGCAGCAAGAGGGGAGGTGGCAATATCAGCGAGGGTGGCAGATGTGCCATCTGTTTTGGTAGCAGCAGGTGCTGAGGTGGCGGCATCTGGCTTGGCAGCAGCATCGAGGGGTGGGTAGGTGAGATGGCAATAGCAAGGGGGGGGGGGGGGTCTTGCGAGCAACTCGAGGAGGCGACATAATAGGGACAGTTCAACGAGAGACAGGGAGCGAGGGGGGCAGTACGGACAAGCAGTTAGCGAGGACAGGGGCGAGCGCAGTCAACGAGGACAGGAGCGAGGAAGGCAGTTAGCAAGGACAGGAGCAAGGGCAATCAGCGAGGGCAGCACAGGCATCGAGGGCAGTCAACGAGGGACAGGAGACAGTCAGCAGACAACGAGGGAGGTCGGACAAGGAGGTCAGAGGCAGGGCGCACCGCGAGGTAGGGTAGCAGCATCGCGAGGGAGGACATTGCGAGGAGGACATCGCGAGGGAGGACATCGAGATCGAGATAGAGAGAGAGAGAGAGAGAGAGAGAGAGAGAAGCTTTATTAATGTCTTTTCCATGCCATAAGGTATATAAGACTGATCAATACATCAAAAAGATGGAAACTAGATGGATCGATGCTATCAATTAATAGAACTAAAAAAAGATCTAACGTCTTTTATTGCCTCCTGTTGATCCCATTTCGATAAAGTGCTGCCTCTACGAATCAGATTTGTATAAGAGCACTGCCTTAACCAACGAGGTCATCCTCTGCATCAGCCAAGAAGTTTCCCGTTGCCAAAAGAAACAAAGTCTGCCATTGGCCACAAAAGCCAAGTGCAAAAGTCCTCTCTAGAAGAAGAAATCCCGAAGTGGAGCAGCTACCATCAATTTGATGCCACATCTCTCTCTGTTATTTCCATTGATTCTGGACTAGGATTTACATCGTATTTTCCAGCTATAACTTACATGGAGAAGGATCCTTTAAAAATGTACAATGGCAAAGAAACAAGAATCCAATGTCAATATCTTTTAGAAAATCAATAACTTGCAAAAGCATTTCAAAGACGGCAATTTGGAACTTCAAAGCTAAGGTCCTTAGAGGAAGCAGACTCAGAACAGAAGGTGGAAAACTCTTCTTTGGGGAATATTGTTAAGGAATTGGTGGCCAACAAAGTACTTCACAAAGTGATATTATCTAAGGAGGTCAGCTCTATGGTGAAGGACAAACAAGAAAATTTGAAGAAAATCTCTAATTTGATCGTCAAAGGATATGCAGAAAATATAGGTGCTATCAAAGAACTCCTCGTTGAAAAGATCGGAATATTAGTCAAGAATCTGTTAGGTTGTGAAAAGAAAATAGGATGCTTATAGTGAAGTTCTATGACACCAAAACAAGAAAATTTGTTCTACATAATAGAGCGAAACTTAAGGGCATGAATGTACATGTAAATGAAGATCTCACTCCTACCCAACAAGCGGAGGTTCGCATTGAATGGGCTAAAGTTAAAAGATGGAGAGAGGAAGAGAAATGAGCTACCTATGGCCTGGAAAAGCATATCGGACAGATCCTCTGACCAAATAGCAAGAGATCAAGGAGACCAAATTATCGTTGAATCTGGTTTTTGGGAATTGTAATGGGGTTTCCATGAGACATAGGACTTGGCTTGAGTGAAGTAGCTAAGGGAAAGGAACTCCTTCTCTTAGCGAAAACTTGGGAACATGAATGCTGCCAAATAACTTCGTTTGATGCCTTCCACTCCGAGTCTAGTCTTTGTTATGCTGCACCTCATAAATCTGTTTTCTACTAAAATATGCGAGGGGATAGTGAAGATCCTTTTGGAGAAATCAGCCTACATATTGTCTAGTTCAAAGAACCAAGTGACATCCTCCTTATTGGTGACTTCAATGGACACACAAGTGACTCACAAGCGGTGTTCTACAAAGGAGTGGAAGATCCGCTTTGGTTGGAAGAATTCTCTTCCGAGCTGAAAATTGGTAGAAAGTTAAATGGATGTTAACAATGATACCATGCACTATGGTAAAGAGGTTCTTAAACTTTGTGGTGCCCATGAAGTTGTTATTTGCAATGGACTTGAAAGGTGACCATTATCAAGTGGTCTTATGTGCTATTCATTCAAGGGCAATAGTGCTGAAATATGCCAAAGAGTTCTATGGGGTAGGTGTTAGAATCCCCATCGTCGTGCCGGTCATTGCTAAAGCACAAACAGGTGACGAACGCTACGTTACCACCCAACCATAGAGGTACTGCCACCTCACCCCCGTGCACTGGAGCTACAAACCACCATCAAGCAAGCTCGGATCTCATGTAAGCCATGGTGTCCCATACCACCATGCCTTACCCTCGACCCTCAACTACCTACATCCTGAGGCCTAGATACTCGTCCTGACCTGACCACCAGTGGAAGAGCTCTTCATTCTCCTCTCAGAGAATGAATGCCAAGCTCATGGAGATCCACCTCTATATACATAGTCCAGGCGGGTCATCTCCCTCCATAGGAGTCACGCATGACCAACAACACGCGACAGTTGTGCACACTGACGCGGGTCCATAACAACGAGGCACCGCGCGCCAATGAGACATTGACATGTGGCACCCAAAAGACCTATAGCTCCAGATTAGCGTTCCATCCCATAACTGAGACCGTCACCTCAAGTTTCATGTTGCGTATCCTTATGGGTACGCAACATTCCCTCCCCCTTTAAGAGTCTCCTCCTAATGGGAGCAAGCCAGAGAAGTTCAGTCTTAAATAGTCCTCTCTCTCCCAAGTGTCCTCATCATCTGTCTTACCTTTCCAACGTACAAGAAACTCAGAAACCAAACGGTTTCTCAATTGGTGACAACGAACGTCAACAACTTTTTCAGGTACATTAGGCACAAAGGTAGACAGATCCTCGAGCTCAACTAGTTCACCTTCCGGAATTAGGGAATCCTTCCTACTAAGTCGTTCTTTTAAACGACTTACATGGAAAACAGGATGAACCCCAACCCCAATCGGAAGATCTAGCTGATAAGCGACCGGGTTAATTTTCTTTAAAACCTTATAAGGTCCGCTATATCGAGGAGATAGCTTATGGCATTTCCCCGTCCGAAGTACCTTCGAATCTTTAGGGATTTTAAGATACACCCAGGTTCCGACCTCAATATCCCGAGGTGAACGACCGCGGTTAGCATAAAGTTCGAGGTTTGTAAAACCGCAGAAATTCCAAAAAACCGATTACTACCACCATAGCTAGCAAAGGTGGTTCATTTTCAATCAAAACGACCTCGGATTGAGACGAACCAAAAAGCAAAGTTGTTCAGATCGATTCAACGAAATCAACTAAGCCTTCAAAAACATCAGCTAAAGGCTTAAACCAACCAAAAATGTAAGTTAGAGCGATTGCACCTTATTTACAATGATCGGTGGCTCTGATACCAACTGTTAGAATCCCCATTGTCGTGTCGGTCATTGCTAAAGCACAAACAGGTGACGAACGCTACGTTACCACCCAAGCATAGAGGTACTGCCACCTCGCCCTCGTGCACTGGAGCTACAGACCACCATCAAGCAAGCTCGGATCTCATGTAAGCCATGGTGTCCCATACCACCATGCCTTACCCTCGACCCTCACCTACCTACATCCTGAGGCCTAGATACTCGTCCTGACCTGACCACCAGTGGAAGAGCTCTTCATTCTCCTCTCAGAGAATGAATGCCAAGCTCATGAAGATCCACCTATATATACATAGTCCAGGCGGGTCATCTCCCTCCATAGGAGTCACGCATGACCAATGACATGCGGCAGTTGTGCACACTGACGCGGGTCCATAACAACGAGTCATTGCACGCCAATGAGACATTGACACGTGGCACCCAAAAGACCTATAGCTCCAGATCAGCGTTCCGTCCCATAACTGAGACCGTCACCTCAAGTTTCCTGTTGCGTACCCTTATGGGTACGTAACAGTAGGAGAGGCCTTTCATATAAGAAACACCAATCATGATCCAGGAGCTTTCTTTTCATTGGATGACATTGAAAGTGGAATGTATTATGCATAGTATGAAGACAAAAAGGTCTAACGAAAAGAAAGTGATTTGCTGTTGCTATGAATGTAGCCTTGCCATATCATTTAAACTAGCTGAAAATGGGGTAACAGTGACTCAAACTTGTTTCTATTCTTGTTTAGTTGATACCTGTGGACATTGAGCCTACAAAAGTCTCAAGGAACCTCCATGTGGCTGCGAAAAAACTGTATTGAGAAGATGGATGCTTCCAAAGTGACATCAATGTCCTGCAAATTTGCAGTTAAGATGGCAGAAAATAAGTTTCATAGCTGTATAAACTCAATTAGAATAATTTAAGTTTATACTCAATGAGTAGACATAACATATGCCACAAGGAAAATCTTGAATCGTAAAGACAGCTATGATAGAAATTTCAATTGCTTAGTTACCTGTATAATGAAATCGCCACCTTCGGATACCACATAGAAGGGAACACCAACCACCACTACAAAGTTAGTAATTGCTTCTTTCTTGCAAATTTTTTTCTTAAACTATAAGTTGTTGAAAAGACTCTATCTTCAAGTTAAAGTCTCATTAGAATTGATAGTTTTGAAAAATGCTTTTTGACAATAAATTCTTTGAAGACAGCACAGAAGTAGTTCTTACTAATGTGCAGCAATATTAGGAAATGATTGACATATAAAGTGTGAAAGAAGAAGCCTAGCATGCTAGAAATGTGATGACAGTACATATTTGTACAGCAAGCTTTCAGAAGATGTACCGCATCATTGAGGACTGACTCCCCAAAAACCAGTGCATAAAGATTCACATCTGTCCCTAATTCCTGAAAATTTCCACAATAAGACATTAGAGCTTTTAGGCCATTCACATCAGTTATACAATATCTAGATCTCAACTATTCACGACAGGCAAATGGCAACCGCTAGCTTAGGAAAATCAGCATCCCAAAATGGAGCAATCACAGCATAGGTTTCTTTTGCATTAGACATTTACTTTTAAATGTATTCAATCTAGTGCTCAACAAAGTCAAAGTTACCAACATATTCTAATGCACCCTAGAACTATCAAAGGTGTCAAGATTCTCTTCCCCTTTCAAAGGTATCTAAGCGACTCGTAACATAAAGCTATAAGACATTTTGAACACATCAAAAGTGTTACGTCCATGTACAATATGAGGGATTCGGAATAGCCGGTCACTCCAGTGTATGTCGTTATTAGTCATGCCTTGTCATTCCGGGCTTGGCCGATAAAGTAATTAATAATCATATGAGGGCCCAGACCTATAATTGGACCTAGGAGCACTTGCATGGTGTTTGACTGCTATAATGCAATAATAGGAGGTCAATTGCTAATTCAGGTTGCATGGGGATCCTAAGAGGAATATTCTCTTCTCATGGGAGAGAATATATACTAGTGGAAACTCGCCCATCTACCTATTGGATTTTCTGATCCTTGAGGAACCCCTCCTCTCTTGCATTCATTCCCCATGGCATGGGGGTGAAGTGGGTAGGGTATTGACTAGCCATTTCCTGTTGGTTGGGTGATTTTGCGTCTTGGCTTTGCATCAAACGGAAGGTGGAGCTGCTTCTTGCTTTTTCCCAGCTTTCTGGTATTTTCTCCTTGCTTTGTACTTCCAGGTGGTGGAATTGATCTCCAAGTGGTGTACTTTCAGCCTATTGATCATGATTATGGATTTTCTTCATAGCTTGTGATGGAAATCAATGGAGGTTTTTTGTGATTTTTCACCTAGAATCATTGCTACTAATCTAGTACGTTTTCCATATTGTACTTGTTGTTTTACAATTATTATTGATCGGATCTAATGATTGCATGTCAGTTGAAAAGTCAAAAGGGTGCTTAGATAGTAACTTTTAGCCAAAAACTGGGGTTTTAGGACTAGGAATGGGCTATAAAAACCATACTTGACTGAAATCAGTAAAGGTAGAACTATCCAGTGGGAATAGAGGAACTCTCTAGTGATTGTTTTAAATAATCTGGAACTAGAGAGGTTGTTGGGGGTAATGAGCAATGAGATATTCATGAATATGGTAAATGGTGGCAAAGATTAAATTAAGGTTCACTGATCGGTTTGCCAAGTACCATTTTGTTATGGATTGGATCAGATGGAATAAAGCTTTAATCTTAACATTATGTCCAAAGATGTTTGTATAAATTGGCCTAATCTTGGTTTGAATACTAAGATTTGTGTAGGCTGATTGGGTGAAGGAATTTTGTAAGAGTTAGATGGTTGGAAAACTTGTGACGTGGAATTATTCACTTCCGAGATTTCCCAGATATGTTATTTACTCATGAGAAATAAAGTTCTTTTGTAGCTGAGTTGCAAGATTCTCAGTGAGTTATGTGAGTAACATATGCGGATTATGGATATCTGCCAAATTATAACCTATGTTTATGTATAGGAACATACTTGGATATGTTAGTAATGTACATCCTAATCTTGTGGATCTGCTACGTGTTTCCTATGTACTGAGTTTATATCATATACTTAAACTAGTCAGAGTGCATAGACATATGAACAAGTAACGTGTGGAACAGTTACTTGCAGGTTAATGGTTCTTTCTGTGGAAAGGATAATTCATTGACTTAGTTATGGTTTAGAAAAGGATCTAAATGTGGTGTTATACTAGTATAATAGAGATCTGCACCTAGATATTTAAGATTTCTGAATCATTTGCAATTGACTTGAGCAATTGGATTAGTCATGTTTAGAAGTTAATTGGCTAAATAAGCAGTGTGAAGAAAATTCACCAGGAACTGTTTATTGTGATCCTTGAGGCAAAGATTTCAGAATGATTCTTATATTTCCTGAGTGGTCTGTTGTAAATATTCAGTATCTTTCAATGATTATGGTTTTAAAATCTTGTAAACTATGATTGACGAATCATAAGATTCTAAATGTTTATGACTGACGGATCATGAATTGATACTTAAAGGTCACTAGAAGATTATAAGGAAATGTGAGGATTCTTAAGATAATGAGTGATTCTTGACTCCTGATCAAGAATCTAGATCAATCAATCGAAATTTCTTTACTCCAGTATATACTTGAGATTGTGTGAATCTCACAGGCATTTTCATTAAGTAATTGCAGAGCATTTTTTCCGGATTCCTGAGTGGATTTTTAAGACAGATCAGAGTGCAAACCCAGCGCTGGACAGTGGGGGAGAAATCCCAGGATTTATTCCTGTATTTTAGAGATTTCCAAAAGTTTGGGCCTCAAACTTTCTTGCCACAGACCAGCGACCAACAAGCTGAGGCCAAATCAGAAATTTAAGCGGGTTTTTGAGCCTCAAATTTGATAAATCGGGCCAGAGAGGTTGCTGTCCAATCAACGAGGGCAGGGAATTCAAATTTCCGGATTTTTTCTTGCATTTTTACGGTCTTTACTCAGTTTTCTGGAGCCCCACGTCTGTAATCAGATCAGCGAGCTACTCTACTCAAAAAACCAGAAATTTTGGTACCATTTTGGAGCTTCAAACTGGGATTTTTCCGGGACAACAGGTCTGAAATTTTGGGTGGAAGAGCTGAGAGGGTTCCTCTTCCTATTTTCTTTGGAAGTACAGTCCTCAGCAACAGCTAAGTCTTCTTTCCCTCTTTGTACAGTTATAAATTAGTCTTTTCGACTTTTTTTTTGAAAGGAAACGTCAGGCAATCTTTTTTTATCTCTGAAAATGACCACTTCTCCGGGATCTGATCAACCCCTAACAAGAGGCATTGATGAATTAGAAACGGAATCCCTGAGGTTCAGTAAAGGGAAAGAACCAATGGAAGTTGAAGAACAGGAACAATTCGCCGAAGAACTCGACGAATTGGTTACCAAGGAGCAATTTCTCCACTTGGTAACAGAGGTGGATGAACTGAAATTGGCATTAGCCAATTTCAAGTCCAGTGTGGACGACTCGTTCGCTGAACTCAAAGCTTTGATTTTGAGTTCCGCGAAAGGAAGCCTTCCCTCCACTTCTCAGTTTTTCCCTTCTCCACTTCCATCAGTTTCGGGTGAGCCTATGCGGTCTCACCCCAGTGCCTTTAAAGACTTAAAGACTCCTGCTTTTATTGGGGAAGAGAAGGATAGAAACGCAGACATTCTACAAACCTTCCTCAACAAATGGAAGAACATTCGTGCTCTTAAACAAACCCCTGACCATTTGCAAGCTATAGAGGCCAGCCTTTCCCTAGGGCCCATGGCCTATAAGTGGTGGTTAAATCTCCAGGAGACTGGGCAGACTCCCCGGTCATGGAAGGCCTTTGAAGAAGCCTTCCTAAGATAATTCCTACCAGAAAATGAACTTGATAGAGCCTGGGAAGCCTGGGAGAGAACAGTAATGGACAAGTCCCTAATCCAATACATCTCGCAGTACCGAAAGGCAATTTTAAAAATTACAAATATGGATGATTATCAGAAAATCAGGGGATTTGTCCGTGGCCTCAAAGATGAATATAAAGTAGAGGTCCAGAGAAACTCGCCTACTACCCTTGAGCAAGCTCTCAGATATGCTCAAATCTATGATGATTCAGTGGGTAGAAAGAGGGCGCGACAGCAGCCTCTTTCTGAGCAGCCTCCTCAGAAAGACTTTCAATTTAAAAAGAAATTTTTAAAAAGAAAGAAAGAAGATAAAATTCAAGGTGAAGCTCCTCAAAAACGCCCTTCACTCATACAGCCCTTAAAACCAGAAGATTTTGAGAAAGCCAAACAAGAACGTTTGTGCTTTGTGTGCATGGGCAAGGGACACACAATCAGACAGTGTCCCAAGGGGCCTTTCACTAAGAAAGATAAAAAGGATAAAAACAAGTTCATCTTGTTCAGACCGTAAGTTTCCCCAGCAGCTTCCGAGATCAAAGTGTATCATGAAGACCATGAACACTGCAGCAGCCAACTAACCTCTGCAATGCAAGCGAGACCCTTCAGTTTTGGGCCGCATGACCTAGTACGTATGCATGGGAAAGTTGGTAACCAGTCAGTTAGAGTTATGGTTGATGATGGGGCAACCCATAATTTCATCAACTACACCCTGGTTAAAAAACTTAAACTTCTGGAAGTACCTGGTCAGCATAGGTACATAGTTTCACTAGCTAAGGGTGAAGATAAGAAAATTTGGGAAACTATGGTAAGTAGCTTAAATCTTGGTATTCAGGGGTACCAAGATGAAATAAACTTTCAGATAATGCACCTGGATCGTACAGATATTGTTCTCGGGAGAGACTGGCTCTACAGTTTAGGACCTTCCCTCCACAGAAATTATCAGGAGAACACCCTCAGCTTTCAGCATAAAGGCCGAGAGATCCAGTTGCATGGGGAGCATGATATTCCCAACAGTCCTATGGTCTGCAATTCAGAGCTTTGTCAGCTAATCGGAGACGATGACCATCAGGTATTCTTATGTGACTTTCAGTTTATTCCTGAAATTTCTATTTCCAGTTCTTTACGGCACAAAATCAGTAAATTAGAAACTTTATTGTCTAAATTTAAAGATGTTTTAAGATTTGCCACATGGTTTGCCACCTAGCAGAGACGTAGAACATGTAATAAACCTAGTACCAGGTATAGCACCTGTTTCTAAACCTCTGTATCGGGTCAGCCGAACAGAAGATGAAGAAATAACTAGGCAGTTAACAGATTATCTTGGGAAAGGCCAAATTCAGACTAGTAGTTCACCATGGGCCTCACCAGTCCTTTTGGTGAAAAAGAAAGAGGGGTCTATGAGTCTTTGACGAAGTCTGTATAAAGTTGGAAGATGTCCCGAAAACAGCTTTTAGGACTCGTCATGGTCATTATGAGTTTAAGGTGATGCCATTTGGGCTCACAAATGCTCCAGCTACCTTTATGACCTTGATGAACAGTGTCCTCAGACCATACTTGGGTAAGTTTGTAGTCGTATTTTTAGATAACATCCTCGTCTACAACAAAACGAGGAAGGAGCATCTAAAACACCTCAGAAAGGTGTTTCGACTGCTCAGAAAGCATAAGCTTTATGCTAAAGAATCCAAGTGTGAATTCTTCGTTGAAGAAGTAGCTTATTTGGGTCACATTATCTCGGCAGATGGGATTAAGATGGACCCGAATAAGGTTAAAGCCATACTCAGTTGGCTAAGACCTCAGAATACTTTAGAGCTTCAGATCTTTCTTGGTTTTGCGGGATATTACAGACGATTTGTCAAGGAATATGCTCAGATAGCAATTCCCATGACAAATCTTCTTAAGGGGAAGGGAAAGGAGTTCATTTGGGAGTCCGCACAACAGGAGAGCTTTGATGCTCTCAAAACTGCCTTAGCTACAGCACCAGTTTTAAAGGGCGTCGACCCCAATCAGCCATTTGTGGTCGAAACAAATGCTAGCGACTTTGCAGTTGGTGCTGTACTAACTCAGGGTGGACGACCAGTTGCGTTCGAGAGTAAAAAACTCGAGCCAGGTCAGACTAGGTATAGTGCCTATGAAAAGGAACTCTTTTCTATAGTCTATGCCCTTAAGACTTGGAGGCATTATTTGTATGGTGCCAACTTTGAGGTCCTGACAGACCATGAAAGTCTCAGATACCTTTGCAATCAACCTGAGCTTAGAGGTCGGAAAGCTCGTTGGGCAGAGTTGATGCAAGAGTTTGATAAGTCTATCAGATATAGACGGGGGAGATTCAATACGGTAGCAGATGCCCTTAGCAGAATGCCTATGATAAACGAGCTGAGTTTTACTCAGATTCGTAATGAGTTACTCGAGTCCTTGAGAGGGAAGTGCCAGCATGATGCATTCTTCTCTACTATCTGGAACTCAGTCCAGAGTAGACAGTTACAGACTCCAGAACCAATTCTCGGGGCTGGTGCCAGTTCATCCAAGAATACGGCAGCTTCCGTTGAGGATGATAATGAGTTCGAGTATACGTTAAATGACGTTGAGGATTCTGAGCCTGTACTACCTAGGCAAATCCCAGTGGTTGAGGGTCAGTTGACTCAAAGATTCGAATGGAAATAGTATTCCATTCAGGATGAGTACTTGCTCTATAGAGATAGAGTATGTGTCCCCAATTCAGAGGATTATAGGCAGCAGGTCCTATATGAGTGTCATGACAATCCTAGTGCGAGGCACCCAGGCATACAAAAGACCTATGAGCTGCTTCGTAGGCAATTTTTCTGGCCCAGTATGAAAAAGGACGTCCAACAATATGTAACCAGTTGCCAGAAATGTCAAGTAAATAAAGCAGAGCGGGCAGGAGGGTTGTTACAGCCCTTAGAAATACCAGCTGGTAAATGGGAGAGTATCTCCATGGATTATATAGTTGGCCTGCCTAAAACCCAAAAGGGTAACGACGCTATATGGGTCACAGTTGACGTCTGACCAAAATGGCTCATTTTATTCCGACCAAAACAAGTGTTAGAGGTCCAGAGTTAGCGAGGTTGTTTGTAGACGAGCTATTTAAGTTGTACGGTCTACCTTCCAGCATAGTCAGCGACCGGGACAGTAAGTTTAATGGAAATTTTTGGAGGGCAGTATTCCATCATCTCCATACTAAACTTAATATGAGTACCACTGACCATCCACAGACGGACGGTCAAACAGAAAGGGTAAATCAGGTGCTGGAGGATATGCTTCGTGCATACGTCAGCAAGAAGCAGACTAATTGGGAGGAGTATCTCTCGATATTAGAGTTTGCTTATAACAGTACGAAACATTCAGCTACGGGATACAGCCCATTTATGCTAATGTACGGTTTTCAGCCACGCTCACCCACAGCTGTAGGGTTTAAACAAGAAAAAGTTGAAGCAGCCATAAACTTTTTAGAAGACCTAAACCAGATGATAGAACATGCTAAGCGTAGCATTAGGCAGTCCCATGGTCGAGCCAAGCATTACACAGATCCACACAAACGGGACGTGCAGTTCTCCGCTGGTGAGAAAGTCTACTTGAGAGTCCCAGTTGACTCTAAAACCCTCAAATCAGGAGTGTGTGCTAAGTCATCTCCTAGGTATTGTGGTCCCTTTACCATTAGTAGGAGACTAGGCGAGGTCACCTATGAACTAGAACTCCCATACAGTAGCAAGGTTTTTCCAGTATTTCATGTAAGTCAATTACGAAAAGCCTTAGCCAGATTAGAAAATTTGGTAGGGGACAGTGTTCTAGTTCTCCCATTCTCAGCAAGCTCCACATGAGCCAGTCTCAGAAAGACGTACAGGAGTACGTGCTTAGGTGCAACACATGCCAGGCCATAAAGGCTGAACATCTCAAAGTAGGCAGCCTCCTCCAGCCACTAGAGATACCGGGTGGTAGATGGGAGAGTATCAGCATGGATTTTATAGTGGGGTTACCGAGAACGAGTAAAGGCCATGACTCGATTTGGGTAGTTGTAGACCGATTGACCAAGATGGTGTGGTTTGTACCGACCAAGAAAATTGTTACAGCTCCAGAAGTTGCCAGGCTTTTTGTAGAAAATATTTATAAGCTATATGGGCTTCCTGCCAATATAGTCAGTGATCGAGATCCAAAGTTTACAGGTAACTTTTGGAGGGCGTTGTTTAACAAGTTAGAAACTAAGTTATCTATGAGCTCCACTAATCATCCCGAAACAGATGGTCAGACGGAAAGGGTCAATCAGGTTCTAGAGGATATGCTACGAGCATATGTTAGTAAGAAGCAAACTGATTGGGAAGAGTATCTTCCGCTTTTGGAGTTTGCTTATAACTGTACTAAACACACCACTACAGGGTATAGTCCATTCATGCTAATGTATGGATTTCAACCTAGAGCTCCCATGGCCGTAGGGCTTAGGAAAGAAAAAGTACAGAGTGTTAGAGAGTTTCTTGAGGATATGGAGACCATGATCAAGATAGCTAAAGCTAATGTGAAGCAAGCGCAAGCGTGAGCTAAGCATTATGCGGATAAAACCCGTAGGGATGTTACCTTCCAAGAAGGTGATCGGGTGTTTCTGAAAGTTCCTGAAGACTCTACCACTCTAAGCACAGGCAAGTGTCCTAAGTTATCCCCAAGGTATTGTGGTCCATTCACAATACTCAAGAGAATTGGAAGTTCTGCTTACCAGCTGGCTTTGCCAGAATCCGCAAAGGTACATCTGGTCTTTCATGTCAGTCGACTGAAGCGGGTGATGCGAGAAGGAGACAATATTGTCTCAGAACAAACCCTAATAGACTTTGAGGAACCTAATTCCTTGCCACATGAACTAGAGGAAATTCTGAATATCCGAAACCGCAAGACTCGTCATGTGGTCTTTCGAGAAGTTTTAGTCAAGTGGAAGGACATGACCCAAGAAGTCAACATGGGAGTCTATAAGCAAGCTTCGCAAGAGGTATCCTGATTTCATCCTTGAAGATATTGATTTCGAGGACAAAAACTCCTTTTAGGGGGAGGAGATGTTATGGCCATTGGCAAACACAGGGATACATGCGACTCGTTAGTCCACAGGGGGTCCCGGCAAGGTGACACTCAGCCCCATAGTTCGGGATAATAACCCTTAGGTACTAGGATCTAGAGGGCTTGGTCTATATCCATAGGGAGTGCCACTAAGTGGAGGGCGCCCTTTAGTTACTAAGGGTGGGTCCCTAAAGTTAGGTAGGACCTATGTGCCCACATGTACGGTATGCATGTGAGGGGCATCCACATGCACAATGGTAATTGTGCATGTGAGAGGGGTGCATGGCCTCTTGGAGGATGAGTGTTGGTCCTATATGGTGGCCTGTGGATGTAGAGCCAGGTACAGGATAGTGGGTGGAGATCCAGAGTCACTCTTCCATTGTGGTGGTCCTCTGTCCATTGTTCCTAATAGATAAAGTAATTTATAATCAGATGAGGGCTCAGACCTGTACTTGGAGCACTTGCATGATGTTTGACTGCTATAATGCAAGAATAGGACGTCAATTGCTAATTCAGGTTGCATGGGGATCCTAAGAGGAATATTCTCTCCTCATGGGAGAGAATATATACTACTGGAAACTCGCCCATCTACCTAATGGATTTTCTGATCCTTGAAGCCAGGAGCCCCTCCTCTCTTGCATTCATTCACCATGGCATGGGGGTGAAGTGGTTAGGGTATTGACTAGCCATTTCCTCTTGGTTGAGTGGTTTTGCTCCACAGGATCTAGTCGGATCCTCACTTGGCGATCCTTATAATAAGTTAAAGATTCAAACGCAATTGACAAGAACAGAACCAGAAATGACATTAGCACTAGTGAGTGGCCATATGATTTTAAATTGCATTTGAAGAATGGCTTGCCTCTTTGTGCATACATATTTTGGTATTTGATAAGAAGTATTGCTTTTGATAATGTACTTCCAAAACAACACATTTGAACAAGATTCACAGATTCAAAGACGATTTAGAAAGAAAGTTCCAAGTAAGATTTTTCAATGACCAAGTCATAAATGACAGTCCCTACAAGAATTGCAATAGAATCACCTACAATGAACTCAATAGTCCATAACTCTCCCCTTACTCACAATATCAAGATATTGCCGTCAAACTATGCTAAAACAAAAAGCAGGTATACAAGCAAGAATAAAGTGCTACTCTAAAGAAACACACAGTGCTACTCTAGAGAAACACAATAACAGTTGTTAGGGCTAAGCTTCATGTGTTGATTGAGAACAAATGGTGTTTGAAAGGCCTTAACCTGACCCTATAAGAGCAAGCGTCAGCACAAATACAACAACAGGCTCCCATGTGGCCTTATGAACGGGCCATCCATCACACTATATGAAAAATGAACCTGGCATTGTCATTTACTATAAAGTCCTAAACCAAGGATCCTATTCTAAGCATGCCAAAACAAGCAACCACAAAGGGAACGGATGGTGGACAAACCAACCCAACCAATCCTAGATCGAACGGATCTAGCCCCCAAGCTATGGATCAATCTCAAAGAGGAATGAGGCATCACACCAGCAGCATACGGCTACCAGTCTCACAAACAAGGATAGTCCTATACTTAATAAGAGAATGTGATACCCTAGCATAGGCAATTCAATCAAGGGTAGATACACTTCCCAACGAGATTGCCGCCGAAAAATATGCTCGAAGCATTTTCTCTCTCACCTGATTTGTTCTTTGACCAATGGTCAGAAGAACTTAAGCTCAGAGTCGTCTCTAGTTTAGCGAATACGGCCGACCAAAAGTGACAAGTAAACCTTGGATCGCGATCATTCAAAATGTCACTTGGTAATCCGTAAAGTCTAAACAAACGCTCTACAACTACTTGAGCAAAATCAGATGCCTTCATGGTAGTCCTCACCATCACAATTCTTAGAAGACACATGAGTTGTTCCAAAAAGTCCTTTCCATCAGGAAAATTTCAGACTTTTCCAACTCACTTACGGTGCCTATATAAGGATTGTAATCCAAAAACGCCCTTACTTTAGCCAGGGCACAAAGTGTCATTCTAAAGTTAGGGTCCAATCTAGAATACGTCTAGAATCTACTCTTAAGTTCTAATCTAGAATAACTTAAGATTCACCGGAACCTCATTACGTGAAGTTCTAACTTTTGGCAACTAACAACTCTCCAATTCTCCTGTGTCTTCCGGGATAGCATTCTATCCTTTCCAATCAGGAAAAGATAAGGCCTCTACGAGAGAATATTTCTCAAAGAGTGCTATTCCACAACCAAAATCTCAACCGGAGATTACCTCAAAAGAATAAATTGTTAGCGTGAATTTCCTTTCTTGCATCAACCCACGGATCTCAGTCCTCACTAAGATCAACTTTGATTACAACAAAAAGGAACAGGTTTCAACAAACCACCATCTTGCAATGGAATTTCCTAGTTTTGACACAAATCAATCGGACTTGTAATCAGCCACTCTTTTACTACAACAAGAGTGTTTTTCTAATTTCCTTATCTTACATCTTCAAACCAGATATAAACTATAATCCTTAAAGGATTTCTGAAATATCTAAATATCCTATCGTTTCTAATTCTTGAAACAGGTCCGTCATCTTTCATATAACAGATTCCTCCTGGAATCTATGATAGATGTTTCTCCTTGATAACTCTTTACTTCTCCCCCTTTTAACAGGAAACGACACGAGTTTCCAAGGGATGCATATCAATCAAGATTTGCCTTAGAAGAAGTTTCTAAGAAGAGATCTGAGAAAAACTTGAAGTAACCTGTAAATCAAAAAAAGGACTTATTGAAGATTTAAGTAAGGAAAACACTTTAGAAAACGCTTCCATTAACCCTTTCTATGACATCGTCCAAGGTCAACGGGTAATAAAAATTACCTTCCAAGGAATCACAAGATATCCATAAGGGGTCATGACCAATATCTCAAATTTCCGACAAAACACCCGTTTTATGACCTATGTATTTGGCCTTACTACGGTCAAACTGATCTAGTTAGTTTTAGATCTTCATTTTGGGATCGCCTGCGTCCCATACCACAGGTTCTTCCTCCACGAAGGCCCTCCACTTCCTGATCAAAGCGTCTCAAAATCTTGATTGATATGCAAAATACATAAATCGTTTGAGACTAACAATATTGGTACCATTGAAGTTCTCGGGAATTTTACATTCAGAGTACCAATTCCAGCTCACTGAGGAATGAGTGGGAATAAACTCATAAATTTTACCAGCTTCCCTTGTTCTTTTTTTTTTTCTTATTAAGTTGATACACCCTAGCTTCAAGCTTGTCGAAAAACCCTTTTTTCAAATTAGGCATCGGGGCCGCTTGGCCGTGCGATCATTTTCGCGAGGCAACCACGGTGCTATCATAGGTCTTGGCCACACGGAAAAGATCTTCCAAAGATTGAAGGATATACCGTTTGCACCCGTTTTGAAAATCGGCTTGCAATCCAAGAATGAACTACCACTGCACCAACTTCCTTTCAAAAAGCAGCACTTTGGCCAAAAAAATCCAAGAACTCCTGGACAAGTGTCCAATTCTCGGTTTCCCATTTTGCAGTTAATAAAGCAAATTTTCAATCAGAATCATCAATTGTGACTAAAGCCTTACGGAATTCCACTAGGAATCCAACTTAAGTCACCGGTTTCACGAGTAAGGCCCTCCACCACAAGAAGGCCTTGCCGTCAAGAAACAACAAAAATGACAATATCCACTTTTCCTATAGGACGTTGTATAAGCTGAGATAGCTCGTCCAACGGTTTACCCAGTCTTGCACAACTTCCGGGCGTTTCAACTTTTTATCGCCGGAAACAATTTCCGATTGGTAGCCCAAGTTGTTAGAATTAATAGCCTATAATTGATTAAAAAGATTTTGCATTTGGTTATCAAGTTGTTTATTGCTTTGATGTAGTTCCAGAACCGCCTTGCCCAAAGTTTGCAAAAGCTTACCAGGGGGCCATCACTATCGGGTGATGTCGGATGAATTTCTGTATTCCCCCCATCACTCCCAAGTGATGTCGGGTGAATTTCGGTGTCCCCCCCCCCCCCCCCACCGGAACTTCATCTCTATTCATTTGCCATTGAAAACTAGAAAATTAAAAAATTTACGTTCAGTTAACAACATTACGGGTATAATTGTTCGTTAATAAAGCAATGTCTAAAAACACAATTTTAATAGACCCACGTGCTTTTTATTAAAATTATACCAATAAATTGTGCAAATGGTGTTTATGCAATAATAATGCGAAAAAAACCATATCGATGCATCCAAATCTAAGTGAAATCAGTAAAGGTAGAACTATCCAGTGGGAATAGAGGAACTCTCTAGTGATTGTTTTAAATAATCTGGAACTAGAGAGGTTGTTGGGGGTAATGAGCAATGAGATATTCATGAATATGGTAAATGGTGGCAAAGATTAAATTAAGGTTCACTGATCGGTTTGCCAAGTACCATTTTGTTATGGATTGGATCAGATGGAATAAAGCTTTAATCTTAACATTATGTCCAAAGATGTTTGTATAAATTGGCCTAATCTTGGTTTGAATACTAAGATTTGTGTAGGCTGATTGGGTGAAGGAATTTTGTAAGAGTTAGATGGTTGGAAAACTTGTGACGTGGAATTATTCACTTCCGAGATTTCCCAGATATGTTATTTACTCATGAGAAATAAAGTTCTTTTGTAGCTGAGTTGCAAGATTCTCAGTGAGTTATGTGAGTAACATATGCGGATTATGGATATCTGCCAAATTATAACCTATGTTTATGTATAGGAACATACTTGGATATGTTAGTAATGTACATCCTAATCTTGTGGATCTGCTACGTGTTTCCTATGTACTGAGTTTATATCATATACTTAAACTAGTCAGAGTGCATAGACATATGAACAAGTAACGTGTGGAACAGTTACTTGCAGGTTAATGGTTCTTTCTGTGGAAAGGATAATTCATTGACTTAGTTATGGTTTAGAAAAGGATCTAAATGTGGTGTTATACTAGTATAATAGAGATCTGCACCTAGATATTTAAGATTTCTGAATCATTTGCAATTGACTTGAGCAATTGGATTAGTCATGTTTAGAAGTTAATTGGCTAAATAAGCAGTGTGAAGAAAATTCACCAGGAACTGTTTATTGTGATCCTTGAGGCAAAGATTTCAGAATGATTCTTATATTTCCTGAGTGGTCTGTTGTAAATATTCAGTATCTTTCAATGATTATGGTTTTAAAATCTTGTAAACTATGATTGACGAATCATAAGATTCTAAATGTTTATGACTGACGGATCATGAATTGATACTTAAAGGTCACTAGAAGATTATAAGGAAATGTGAGGATTCTTAAGATAATGAGTGATTCTTGACTCCTGATCAAGAATCTAGATCAATCAATCGAAATTTCTTTACTCCAGTATATACTTGAGATTGTGTGAATCTCACAGGCATTTTCATTAAGTAATTGCAGAGCATTTTTTCCGGATTCCTGAGTGGATTTTTAAGACAGATCAGAGTGCAAACCCAGCGCTGGACAGTGGGGGAGAAATCCCAGGATTTATTCCTGTATTTTAGAGATTTCCAAAAGTTTGGGCCTCAAACTTTCTTGCCACAGACCAGCGACCAACAAGCTGAGGCCAAATCAGAAATTTAAGCGGGTTTTTGAGCCTCAAATTTGATAAATCGGGCCAGAGAGGTTGCTGTCCAATCAACGAGGGCAGGGAATTCAAATTTCCGGATTTTTTCTTGCATTTTTACGGTCTTTACTCAGTTTTCTGGAGCCCCACGTCTGTAATCAGATCAGCGAGCTACTCTACTCAAAAAACCAGAAATTTTGGTACCATTTTGGAGCTTCAAACTGGGATTTTTCCGGGACAACAGGTCTGAAATTTTGGGTGGAAGAGCTGAGAGGGTTCCTCTTCCTATTTTCTTTGGAAGTACAGTCCTCAGCAACAGCTAAGTCTTCTTTCCCTCTTTGTACAGTTATAAATTAGTCTTTTCGACTTTTTTTTTGAAAGGAAACGTCAGGCAATCTTTTTTTATCTCTGAAAATGACCACTTCTCCGGGATCTGATCAACCCCTAACAAGAGGCATTGATGAATTAGAAACGGAATCCCTGAGGTTCAGTAAAGGGAAAGAACCAATGGAAGTTGAAGAACAGGAACAATTCGCCGAAGAACTCGACGAATTGGTTACCAAGGAGCAATTTCTCCACTTGGTAACAGAGGTGGATGAACTGAAATTGGCATTAGCCAATTTCAAGTCCAGTGTGGACGACTCGTTCGCTGAACTCAAAGCTTTGATTTTGAGTTCCGCGAAAGGAAGCCTTCCCTCCACTTCTCAGTTTTTCCCTTCTCCACTTCCATCAGTTTCGGGTGAGCCTATGCGGTCTCACCCCAGTGCCTTTAAAGACTTAAAGACTCCTGCTTTTATTGGGGAAGAGAAGGATAGAAACGCAGACATTCTACAAACCTTCCTCAACAAATGGAAGAACATTCGTGCTCTTAAACAAACCCCTGACCATTTGCAAGCTATAGAGGCCAGCCTTTCCCTAGGGCCCATGGCCTATAAGTGGTGGTTAAATCTCCAGGAGACTGGGCAGACTCCCCGGTCATGGAAGGCCTTTGAAGAAGCCTTCCTAAGATAATTCCTACCAGAAAATGAACTTGATAGAGCCTGGGAAGCCTGGGAGAGAACAGTAATGGACAAGTCCCTAATCCAATACATCTCGCAGTACCGAAAGGCAATTTTAAAAATTACAAATATGGATGATTATCAGAAAATCAGGGGATTTGTCCGTGGCCTCAAAGATGAATATAAAGTAGAGGTCCAGAGAAACTCGCCTACTACCCTTGAGCAAGCTCTCAGATATGCTCAAATCTATGATGATTCAGTGGGTAGAAAGAGGGCGCGACAGCAGCCTCTTTCTGAGCAGCCTCCTCAGAAAGACTTTCAATTTAAAAAGAAATTTTTAAAAAGAAAGAAAGAAGATAAAATTCAAGGTGAAGCTCCTCAAAAACGCCCTTCACTCATACAGCCCTTAAAACCAGAAGATTTTGAGAAAGCCAAACAAGAACGTTTGTGCTTTGTGTGCATGGGCAAGGGACACACAATCAGACAGTGTCCCAAGGGGCCTTTCACTAAGAAAGATAAAAAGGATAAAAACAAGTTCATCTTGTTCAGACCGTAAGTTTCCCCAGCAGCTTCCGAGATCAAAGTGTATCATGAAGACCATGAACACTGCAGCAGCCAACTAACCTCTGCAATGCAAGCGAGACCCTTCAGTTTTGGGCCGCATGACCTAGTACGTATGCATGGGAAAGTTGGTAACCAGTCAGTTAGAGTTATGGTTGATGATGGGGCAACCCATAATTTCATCAACTACACCCTGGTTAAAAAACTTAAACTTCTGGAAGTACCTGGTCAGCATAGGTACATAGTTTCACTAGCTAAGGGTGAAGATAAGAAAATTTGGGAAACTATGGTAAGTAGCTTAAATCTTGGTATTCAGGGGTACCAAGATGAAATAAACTTTCAGATAATGCACCTGGATCGTACAGATATTGTTCTCGGGAGAGACTGGCTCTACAGTTTAGGACCTTCCCTCCACAGAAATTATCAGGAGAACACCCTCAGCTTTCAGCATAAAGGCCGAGAGATCCAGTTGCATGGGGAGCATGATATTCCCAACAGTCCTATGGTCTGCAATTCAGAGCTTTGTCAGCTAATCGGAGACGATGACCATCAGGTATTCTTATGTGACTTTCAGTTTATTCCTGAAATTTCTATTTCCAGTTCTTTACGGCACAAAATCAGTAAATTAGAAACTTTATTGTCTAAATTTAAAGATGTTTTAAGATTTGCCACATGGTTTGCCACCTAGCAGAGACGTAGAACATGTAATAAACCTAGTACCAGGTATAGCACCTGTTTCTAAACCTCTGTATCGGGTCAGCCGAACAGAAGATGAAGAAATAACTAGGCAGTTAACAGATTATCTTGGGAAAGGCCAAATTCAGACTAGTAGTTCACCATGGGCCTCACCAGTCCTTTTGGTGAAAAAGAAAGAGGGGTCTATGAGTCTTTGACGAAGTCTGTATAAAGTTGGAAGATGTCCCGAAAACAGCTTTTAGGACTCGTCATGGTCATTATGAGTTTAAGGTGATGCCATTTGGGCTCACAAATGCTCCAGCTACCTTTATGACCTTGATGAACAGTGTCCTCAGACCATACTTGGGTAAGTTTGTAGTCGTATTTTTAGATAACATCCTCGTCTACAACAAAACGAGGAAGGAGCATCTAAAACACCTCAGAAAGGTGTTTCGACTGCTCAGAAAGCATAAGCTTTATGCTAAAGAATCCAAGTGTGAATTCTTCGTTGAAGAAGTAGCTTATTTGGGTCACATTATCTCGGCAGATGGGATTAAGATGGACCCGAATAAGGTTAAAGCCATACTCAGTTGGCTAAGACCTCAGAATACTTTAGAGCTTCAGATCTTTCTTGGTTTTGCGGGATATTACAGACGATTTGTCAAGGAATATGCTCAGATAGCAATTCCCATGACAAATCTTCTTAAGGGGAAGGGAAAGGAGTTCATTTGGGAGTCCGCACAACAGGAGAGCTTTGATGCTCTCAAAACTGCCTTAGCTACAGCACCAGTTTTAAAGGGCGTCGACCCCAATCAGCCATTTGTGGTCGAAACAAATGCTAGCGACTTTGCAGTTGGTGCTGTACTAACTCAGGGTGGACGACCAGTTGCGTTCGAGAGTAAAAAACTCGAGCCAGGTCAGACTAGGTATAGTGCCTATGAAAAGGAACTCTTTTCTATAGTCTATGCCCTTAAGACTTGGAGGCATTATTTGTATGGTGCCAACTTTGAGGTCCTGACAGACCATGAAAGTCTCAGATACCTTTGCAATCAACCTGAGCTTAGAGGTCGGAAAGCTCGTTGGGCAGAGTTGATGCAAGAGTTTGATAAGTCTATCAGATATAGACGGGGGAGATTCAATACGGTAGCAGATGCCCTTAGCAGAATGCCTATGATAAACGAGCTGAGTTTTACTCAGATTCGTAATGAGTTACTCGAGTCCTTGAGAGGGAAGTGCCAGCATGATGCATTCTTCTCTACTATCTGGAACTCAGTCCAGAGTAGACAGTTACAGACTCCAGAACCAATTCTCGGGGCTGGTGCCAGTTCATCCAAGAATACGGCAGCTTCCGTTGAGGATGATAATGAGTTCGAGTATACGTTAAATGACGTTGAGGATTCTGAGCCTGTACTACCTAGGCAAATCCCAGTGGTTGAGGGTCAGTTGACTCAAAGATTCGAATGGAAATAGTATTCCATTCAGGATGAGTACTTGCTCTATAGAGATAGAGTATGTGTCCCCAATTCAGAGGATTATAGGCAGCAGGTCCTATATGAGTGTCATGACAATCCTAGTGCGAGGCACCCAGGCATACAAAAGACCTATGAGCTGCTTCGTAGGCAATTTTTCTGGCCCAGTATGAAAAAGGACGTCCAACAATATGTAACCAGTTGCCAGAAATGTCAAGTAAATAAAGCAGAGCGGGCAGGAGGGTTGTTACAGCCCTTAGAAATACCAGCTGGTAAATGGGAGAGTATCTCCATGGATTATATAGTTGGCCTGCCTAAAACCCAAAAGGGTAACGACGCTATATGGGTCACAGTTGACGTCTGACCAAAATGGCTCATTTTATTCCGACCAAAACAAGTGTTAGAGGTCCAGAGTTAGCGAGGTTGTTTGTAGACGAGCTATTTAAGTTGTACGGTCTACCTTCCAGCATAGTCAGCGACCGGGACAGTAAGTTTAATGGAAATTTTTGGAGGGCAGTATTCCATCATCTCCATACTAAACTTAATATGAGTACCACTGACCATCCACAGACGGACGGTCAAACAGAAAGGGTAAATCAGGTGCTGGAGGATATGCTTCGTGCATACGTCAGCAAGAAGCAGACTAATTGGGAGGAGTATCTCTCGATATTAGAGTTTGCTTATAACAGTACGAAACATTCAGCTACGGGATACAGCCCATTTATGCTAATGTACGGTTTTCAGCCACGCTCACCCACAGCTGTAGGGTTTAAACAAGAAAAAGTTGAAGCAGCCATAAACTTTTTAGAAGACCTAAACCAGATGATAGAACATGCTAAGCGTAGCATTAGGCAGTCCCATGGTCGAGCCAAGCATTACACAGATCCACACAAACGGGACGTGCAGTTCTCCGCTGGTGAGAAAGTCTACTTGAGAGTCCCAGTTGACTCTAAAACCCTCAAATCAGGAGTGTGTGCTAAGTCATCTCCTAGGTATTGTGGTCCCTTTACCATTAGTAGGAGACTAGGCGAGGTCACCTATGAACTAGAACTCCCATACAGTAGCAAGGTTTTTCCAGTATTTCATGTAAGTCAATTACGAAAAGCCTTAGCCAGATTAGAAAATTTGGTAGGGGACAGTGTTCTAGTTCTCCCATTCTCAGCAAGCTCCACATGAGCCAGTCTCAGAAAGACGTACAGGAGTACGTGCTTAGGTGCAACACATGCCAGGCCATAAAGGCTGAACATCTCAAAGTAGGCAGCCTCCTCCAGCCACTAGAGATACCGGGTGGTAGATGGGAGAGTATCAGCATGGATTTTATAGTGGGGTTACCGAGAACGAGTAAAGGCCATGACTCGATTTGGGTAGTTGTAGACCGATTGACCAAGATGGTGTGGTTTGTACCGACCAAGAAAATTGTTACAGCTCCAGAAGTTGCCAGGCTTTTTGTAGAAAATATTTATAAGCTATATGGGCTTCCTGCCAATATAGTCAGTGATCGAGATCCAAAGTTTACAGGTAACTTTTGGAGGGCGTTGTTTAACAAGTTAGAAACTAAGTTATCTATGAGCTCCACTGATCATCCCGAAACAGATGGTCAGACGGAAAGGGTCAATCAGGTTCTAGAGGATATGCTACGAGCATATGTTAGTAAGAAGCAAACTGATTGGGAAGAGTATCTTCCGCTTTTGGAGTTTGCTTATAACTGTACTAAACACACCACTACAGGGTATAGTCCATTCATGCTAATGTATGGATTTCAACCTAGAGCTCCCATGGCCGTAGGGCTTAGGAAAGAAAAAGTACAGAGTGTTAGAGAGTTTCTTGAGGATATGGAGACCATGATCAAGATAGCTAAAGCTAATGTGAAGCAAGCGCAAGCGTGAGCTAAGCATTATGCGGATAAAACCCGTAGGGATGTTACCTTCCAAGAAGGTGATCGGGTGTTTCTGAAAGTTCCTGAAGACTCTACCACTCTAAGCACAGGCAAGTGTCCTAAGTTATCCCCAAGGTATTGTGGTCCATTCACAATACTCAAGAGAATTGGAAATTCTGCTTACCAGCTGGCTTTGCCAGAATCCGCAAAGGTACATCTGGTCTTTCATGTCAGTCGACTGAAGCGGGTGATGCGAGAAGGAGACAATATTGTCTCAGAACAAACCCTAATAGACTTTGAGGAACCTAATTCCTTGCCACATGAACTAGAGGAAATTCTGAATATCCGAAACCGCAAGACTCGTCATGTGGTCTTTCGAGAAGTTTTAGTCAAGTGGAAGGACATGACCCAAGAAGTCAACATGGGAGTCTATAAGCAAGCTTCGCAAGAGGTATCCTGATTTCATCCTTGAAGATATTGATTTCGAGGACAAAAACTCCTTTTAGGGGGAGGAGATGTTATGGCCATTGGCAAACACAGGGATACATGCGACTCGTTAGTCCACAGGGGGTCCCGGCAAGGTGACACTCAGCCCCATAGTTCGGGATAATAACCCTTAGGTACTAGGATCTAGAGGGCTTGGTCTATATCCATAGGGAGTGCCACTAAGTGGAGGGCGCCCTTTAGTTACTAAGGGTGGGTCCCTAAAGTTAGGTAGGACCTATGTGCCCACATGTACGGTATGCATGTGAGGGGCATCCACATGCACAATGGTAATTGTGCATGTGAGAGGGGTGCATGGCCTCTTGGAGGATGAGTGTTGGTCCTATATGGTGGCCTGTGGATGTAGAGCCAGGTACAGGATAGTGGGTGGAGATCCAGAGTCACTCTTCCATTGTGGTGGTCCTCTGTCCATTGTTCCTAATAGATAAAGTAATTTATAATCAGATGAGGGCTCAGACCTGTACTTGGAGCACTTGCATGATGTTTGACTGCTATAATGCAAGAATAGGACGTCAATTGCTAATTCAGGTTGCATGGGGATCCTAAGAGGAATATTCTCTCCTCATGGGAGAGAATATATACTACTGGAAACTCGCCCATCTACCTAATGGATTTTCTGATCCTTGAAGCCAGGAGCCCCTCCTCTCTTGCATTCATTCACCATGGCATGGGGGTGAAGTGGTTAGGGTATTGACTAGCCATTTCCTCTTGGTTGAGTGGTTTTGCTCCACAGGATCTAGTCGGATCCTCACTTGGCGATCCTTATAATAAGTTAAAGATTCAAACGCAATTGACAAGAACAGAACCAGAAATGACATTAGCACTAGTGAGTGGCCATATGATTTTAAATTGCATTTGAAGAATGGCTTGCCTCTTTGTGCATACATATTTTGGTATTTGATAAGAAGTATTGCTTTTGATAATGTACTTCCAAAACAACACATTTGAACAAGATTCACAGATTCAAAGACGATTTAGAAAGAAAGTTCCAAGTAAGATTTTTCAATGACCAAGTCATAAATGACAGTCCCTACAAGAATTGCAATAGAATCACCTACAATGAACTCAATAGTCCATAACTCTCCCCTTACTCACAATATCAAGATATTGCCGTCAAACTATGCTAAAACAAAAAGCAGGTATACAAGCAAGAATAAAGTGCTACTCTAAAGAAACACACAGTGCTACTCTAGAGAAACACAATAACAGTTGTTAGGGCTAAGCTTCATGTGTTGATTGAGAACAAATGGTGTTTGAAAGGCCTTAACCTGACCCTATAAGAGCAAGCGTCAGCACAAATACAACAACAGGCTCCCATGTGGCCTTATGAACGGGCCATCCATCACACTATATGAAAAATGAACCTGGCATTGTCATTTACTATAAAGTCCTAAACCAAGGATCCTATTCTAAGCATGCCAAAACAAGCAACCACAAAGGGAACGGATGGTGGACAAACCAACCCAACCAATCCTAGATCGAACGGATCTAGCCCCCAAGCTATGGATCAATCTCAAAGAGGAATGAGGCATCACACCAGCAGCATACGGCTACCAGTCTCACAAACAAGGATAGTCCTATACTTAATAAGAGAATGTGATACCCTAGCATAGGCAATTCAATCAAGGGTAGATACACTTCCCAACGAGATTGCCGCCGAAAAATATGCTCGAAGCATTTTCTCTCTCACCTGATTTGTTCTTTGACCAATGGTCAGAAGAACTTAAGCTCAGAGTCGTCTCTAGTTTAGCGAATACGGCCGACCAAAAGTGACAAGTAAACCTTGGATCGCGATCATTCAAAATGTCACTTGGTAATCCGTAAAGTCTAAACAAACGCTCTACAACTACTTGAGCAAAATCAGATGCCTTCATGGTAGTCCTCACCATCACAATTCTTAGAAGACACATGAGTTGTTCCAAAAAGTCCTTTCCATCAGGAAAATTTCAGACTTTTCCAACTCACTTACGGTGCCTATATAAGGATTGTAATCCAAAAACGCCCTTACTTTAGCCAGGGCACAAAGTGTCATTCTAAAGTTAGGGTCCAATCTAGAATACGTCTAGAATCTACTCTTAAGTTCTAATCTAGAATAACTTAAGATTCACCGGAACCTCATTACGTGAAGTTCTAACTTTTGGCAACTAACAACTCTCCAATTCTCCTGTGTCTTCCGGGATAGCATTCTATCCTTTCCAATCAGGAAAAGATAAGGCCTCTACGAGAGAATATTTCTCAAAGAGTGCTATTCCACAACCAAAATCTCAACCGGAGATTACCTCAAAAGAATAAATTGTTAGCGTGAATTTCCTTTCTTGCATCAACCCACGGATCTCAGTCCTCACTAAGATCAACTTTGATTACAACAAAAAGGAACAGGTTTCAACAAACCACCATCTTGCAATGGAATTTCCTAGTTTTGACACAAATCAATCGGACTTGTAATCAGCCACTCTTTTACTACAACAAGAGTGTTTTTCTAATTTCCTTATCTTACATCTTCAAACCAGATATAAACTATAATCCTTAAAGGATTTCTGAAATATCTAAATATCCTATCGTTTCTAATTCTTGAAACAGGTCCGTCATCTTTCATATAACAGATTCCTCCTGGAATCTATGATAGATGTTTCTCCTTGATAACTCTTTACTTCTCCCCCTTTTAACAGGAAACGACACGAGTTTCCAAGGGATGCATATCAATCAAGATTTGCCTTAGAAGAAGTTTCTAAGAAGAGATCTGAGAAAAACTTGAAGTAACCTGTAAATCAAAAAAAGGACTTATTGAAGATTTAAGTAAGGAAAACACTTTAGAAAACGCTTCCATTAACCCTTTCTATGACATCGTCCAAGGTCAACGGGTAATAAAAATTACCTTCCAAGGAATCACAAGATATCCATAAGGGGTCATGACCAATATCTCAAATTTCCGACAAAACACCCGTTTTATGACCTATGTATTTGGCCTTACTACGGTCAAACTGATCTAGTTAGTTTTAGATCTTCATTTTGGGATCGCCTGCGTCCCATACCACAGGTTCTTCCTCCACGAAGGCCCTCCACTTCCTGATCAAAGCGTCTCAAAATCTTGATTGATATGCAAAATACATAAATCGTTTGAGACTAACAATATTGGTACCATTGAAGTTCTCGGGAATTTTACATTCAGAGTACCAATTCCAGCTCACTGAGGAATGAGTGGGAATAAACTCATAAATTTTACCAGCTTCCCTTGTTCTTTTTTTTTTTCTTATTAAGTTGATACACCCTAGCTTCAAGCTTGTCGAAAAACCCTTTTTTCAAATTAGGCATCGGGGCCGCTTGGCCGTGCGATCATTTTCGCGAGGCAACCACGGTGCTATCATAGGTCTTGGCCACACGGAAAAGATCTTCCAAAGATTGAAGGATATACCGTTTGCACCCGTTTTGAAAATCGGCTTGCAATCCAAGAATGAACTACCACTGCACCAACTTCCTTTCAAAAAGCAGCACTTTGGCCAAAAAAATCCAAGAACTCCTGGACAAGTGTCCAATTCTCGGTTTCCCATTTTGCAGTTAATAAAGCAAATTTTCAATCAGAATCATCAATTGTGTCTAAAGCCTTACGGAATTCCACTAGGAATCCAACTTAAGTCACCGGTTTCACGAGTAGGGCCCTCCACCACAAGAAGGCCTTGCCGTCAAGAAACAACAAAAATGACAATATCCACTTTTCCTATAGGACGTTGTATAAGCTGAGATAGCTCGTCCAACGGTTTACCCAGTCTTGCACAACTTCCGGGCGTTTCAACTTTTTATCGCCGGAAACAATTTCCGATTGGTAGCCCAAGTTGTTAGAATTAATAGCCTATAATTGATTAAAAAGATTTTGCATTTGGTTATCAAGTTGTTTATTGCTTTGATGTAGTTCCAGAACCGCCTTGCCCAAAGTTTGCAAAAGCTTACCAGGGGGCCATCACTATCGGGTGATGTCGGATGAATTTCTGTATTCCCCCCATCACTCCCAAGTGATGTCGGGTGAATTTCGGTGTCCCCCCCCCCCCCCCCCACCGGAACTTCATCTCTATTCATTTGCCATTGAAAACTAGAAAATTAAAAAATTTACGTTCAGTTAACAACATTACGGGTATAATTGTTCGTTAATAAAGCAATGTCTAAAAACACAATTTTAATAGACCCACGTGCTTTTTATTAAAATTATACCAATAAATTGTGCAAATGGTGTTTATGCAATAATAATGCGAAAAAAACCATATCGATGCATCCAAATCTAAGTAACACAATTCGTTAAATTATTACAATTCATCTTAGTGTAAAATGCACTTCAATTTTCGTAGTCTTGAATGCCTAAAAAAATGCTTATGCAAAAAACGAAAAACATTATACCAAACCTCCAACTAGCACACACCCTTCTACCTTCACATGCACAACTTAAGTCCCAAAAAAAAACTTAAAGTTAAACTCTAAGTTAGAGTTTACCTACCCCCCCCCCCCCCCCTTTCCCTTCCCTCCCAAAAGATGGCTCCTCTACTCTGTGCTGCCATTCAAGAGCAAAAGGAGAGGCCCGAACCAGAGAGAGAGAGAGAGAGAGAGAGAGAGAGAGAGAGAGAGCCTTGCACGTCTGACGTAGCATCAAAGCGCACGGAGGGCGCGAACAGGAGCGGATTTGGAGAGCTTCAATGTGTTTTTCTTCCGATTTTTCTTCCTACTTGCAGGAAGTTGTTGAGCTAAAATCTGTTGTTGTTTTTCTTGCAGTTTATTGCCTACATTAGGGCGCATTTACAGTTGATTAACCTTTATGCATGCATAAGCATTCTGTTTTGACAAATTTACAGCCTACAGATTCTTTATGGTTGAAAAATAGGGTAAATGCTGCCCAACAAATCACAGATTTACAGGTTGCCCTTCCTTTAACACAGGATAGGCTTTGTTGTAAATCATACCATCATAAAATGGCTTTACTGATTCACACTAGCCTGCAAAACATTGTTAGTTTGCTGAAAACTCCAACATGAACCTATGAATCATAAGAAACCGCCATGAAAATCCTGTAAAAAGCCACCAACACTTTACACAAGAAATTAATCTTATTGAACGTCTTTTCCTACTTTCTTGGACTTAGGCCAAATCCGGCTCCATCACAAAAGCAAAAGGCAGCCAATTCTAAACACATAAACCATGGTTATGTGAAGAACAAGAAGCCATAACAAAAAACCAGCGTAGCCTCAAATTGAAACCGTTGCTTCCACAAAAGTGCTCATAGCAAAGTAATCGGCAACATAAAGGAATTAAAAACCGGAATTGCTTCCAAAAACCAATTTGAAGTGCTTAATAATTGAACCTATTGTGTACTTGGTAGTGCACATACCACACAACCGATTACACTTCAAAAAAGGAAATCAACAGGAAGAGCAATCCGAAATTTCCTCTCTTTATTGCTTACTCCACCAAATTCTCAAAAAACGTTGAGATTCCTTCACAAGCACTTTCGAAGGCAAAACCTGCTTAGTTAGATTGGCTCTGATACCAATATAAAGTCATAAACCAAGCATCCTATTCTAAGCATGCCAAAACAAGCAACCACAAAGGGAACGGATGGTGGACAAACCAAACCAACCAATCCTAGATCAAACATCTAGCCCCCAAGTTATGGATCAATCTCAAAGAGGAATGAGGCATCACACCAGCAGCATACGGCTACCAGTCTCACAATCAAGGATACACTAGTGAGAGCCCAATAGGTATACTTATACCCTCCAAGGCCCATGCACCACTAGTAGTGCACTGTGACAGTTCACTGGACACCTCTGCAGCCTACTTGGGCCACGTCATCCAGTTCCTCAATGACTCACTGATAGACCCATACCAATCCACCATCATGCATTTAGGCCTACAACCATTAATCATGACCTTATACACATAAGGGCCCCAATACCCTTATAGTCACAATTAACTTACGGGCTGTTGGCCTACTAATCCCTAGTGTGGACACACTACCTGAGACCAATTGTGGGCATGACATTTACTGAAAAAATGTAAAATTGTAAATATAGATTGCCAGAAAAATGGGTTGGTCACCAATTTGTGATGATTTTGTAAGTGGATGTGAATAGCAAGTTCGCTAGCTTTAAGTGGTGTTCTTATATTTGGCATAGAGGTACTAGGTCATATTTAGAAGCTATTGGATTGATTTTCTAAAATGTAGGAGCTGATCAGTCAAAGGGTGCCATGACGTTTGGTCCATCTAGCAGTATTCCTAATGCCTTGCAATATGTTGATGCACCATTTTAATTATTATATTGGAAAGCCCTAGAGATCCTCAAGCCGGTGCTTCCACTAGGTAATAGGTTTGCAAATTGCAATTTGCATTCATCTTAATTCCCTCGGAATCATGATTCGAGAGTCAAGTTGCTAAATTTCAATCATTAATAAGGTTTGAACTTTGAATAATAAGTTAACAAAAAATTCAAAATCTTGTCTTTCATCAATCTCGAGCCCAACGCCCTTAGTGCGAGCCATCTCTCTCTCGGCCAGCATTTCTTCCTTAGGTGAGCATTTCTGTAAGCGTGCGTTTCTCAACCTGCTAGAAAAACACTTGTTGACTGTCTAAACCTTTGCTATATGGGGCAAAAAGAGTTGAAAATCCAGGGGCCAATGCGTCAGTGTTTCACGAATCGGCGATTTGAACAAGGAAGCGCGGTTCAAATAGGTCCGATTCGAATCGGCCGATTCCAATCGGAAATCTTGTTCAAATCGGTTACACGGTAAAAAAAATTCAAAATTCGAATTGGCCGATTCGAACCTCACCTGGCCGGTTCGAACATTTCAATGCGTCATGGAAAAAAAATTCCCGTATTCACTGTTATCACAAACACTAACAGACTCACAAGAGGACATATTCAAACCACCAAGATATCACTCGTCAACTGTCAAAATCGGAAGAATATATTGCAACTTTTTAATTTTCAATATTACCAATACAAACTGAATTCACAAACTGGAGAGAGTACTCTGCACTCAATAGCAATTCAATCAAAGCTTTGATTCTTTAGGAATTAACTATTTATTTGATAACCATAAAACCAAAAAACTCACTTGAAAAATGGCCAGCACTGTAACAGGATCTGTTGCTGATATGATAGCTCCAAAAAGCAAACTTTCCAGAAACGGCAACCGATACATGAGGAAGAGTAATCCCCCCAGATATCTGATCATCCAGGTTAACTGAGTAAATTAGCTAATAAAGAGGGTTTCAAGCCATTAGCAAGAAGAGATTGTAAATTTATTCTTACACAAGAACTCCTGTGACCATTGACGCAATGAATGTTCCTACTACTGCAAATGTGCAGATGGCCCAAAAATTTGAAAAGAAAGGTTCCTGCCATCACGCAAGAAAACTATTAGAAATGGTGAGAGCAAATGTAACACCATTACCTTGTTACTGAGAGTAACGTAAATGTGAAATTTGCATCTGAAGGCCTGAGGAATAAAATGATAAAGAAAACACACCGTTTGTAAGCTGAACCCTGACTGAGTGGATCAAAGTTAAGGGAAACTGTCTCATGGTGAAGATAGCTGATAAGGAACAAATACTAGGAAACTTGGCTTCAAACCAAATAAAAGACATGCAAGATATTTACTGATGAATCAGAAACTGATTCTAATTCAATAAACTTCAGCTCTGCGAAAGGATATAATATGATTGGTGGAAGAAGAAATAGAAAAAAGAACTCCTCGTTGAAGTTGAACCATTTCCTGCAAGACAGTTTGTGAGAAAGATTTGTACACTTGAAAGATTAACGCATATGTGGTCTCTCTCTTTTTTTTCAGTACAGTGACATGTATCATATATATTTTGTTGATTTAGTCCTGCTTAGTATGTTTTCTTTTATGGAAACATTTTACGCGCTCCTAGAGTATCATACAGACTTGAGATGTACATCTTCTGTCTTTTGTACCCTCGGGTGCCTACATAGTACAATAAAGCTCGCTCTCTCGCTCTCTCTCTCTCACACACACACACATGCACACATAATCACTCACCAGAAAAAGAAGGGAAAAGAAAATGGGAACCAAAATCAGATATAACTACATTGGAATACTAAATTAACAAGGTGGCAAGATGGATTGTACATTAGAGACAGCCTGCAGAGTTTTCAGAGCATGCAAAGGACTGGGCAAGGGGCTACTTTCCAACTCATGGTATGATGAACACTGGAAAAGCCAAGGAAGAAAAAGGAAAAAGAGGAGACAATCTGACACTGGAAAAAGAGCGCAGAAAGAAAATAACCTTCGTTAGAAAAATGGGACAAACTTCTTAGAATCAACTTTCAACCCCAAGAAGGTTTGAAAGAAGTTTCATGCAAGGAAAACTCAAGCATTTGAAGTTGAATGGAAATCGCAATAGCTTTCATAAAAGACTTGTAACAGAGATGACGACTTTACTAGCCTTGAGAACTCGCCAAAGTTCCAAAATGTAGGATATTGAGTACAACATTTGGCCGAAGGCATTCATAACCCGAGTAACTGAGAGGCGCAAGAATCTCCAAGGTTTGATGACAGAAATGCTTGAATGGGGGGCAGCTGTTAGATCCCAATACAGCTCTGATATGAGCTCAACACGTCTGGTTACCAGAGGGATTGGGGCCAAGGATTGGCGAAGGCTGGTAACTGAAGTAGACATCAAGCCCAAGCTGGGATAGATGCATCACAAGCTGTCACAAGTGACCACCTAACAAGTTGTCAAAGAAAGTGGTGAATTGTGACCGTCGGAATCCTAGAGCTGTCAGTGACAAGATGCTAGCCGGCGCGGGAGAAACCGGAAAAGAAATCTGAGGTCGTGGATGATTGGATGGTCAAATGGAACGGCTACTTTAATCTTCACAGAATTCCACAAGAACAAAAGATTGAAAACGTGGTCATGTTTCTCCGTGGTAAGGCGTCATCTTGGTGGCATGATTTGCACCAAATCCTGCTACATAAGACGCATTCATGGACATTTTTAGGAAATAGTTGTTCTTGCGGGTGAGTCGGACTACAATCAAGAGTTTGTGAATTGTAAGATGAAAAATAAGGGTTTGAACTCTCATTTCCAAGAATTTACGGATTTATGGAATAAAATAGCATAATTCGATTCTAAGTTGGTGCTCTAGCAATCTATCCTAGCTTTGCTAGCTAACTATCAATTTTCCATAAACTTGAGACCTCTCTTAGTTTTAGTCCAAATCAGATGGACAGACAGAAAAAACTAATCAAACTATGGACGATATGTTGAGGACATATGTTTCTCACAAACAATCTCATTGGGAAGCCTTCCTTTGATAGAGTTTGCTTAAAATAGTAGAAAGCATTTTGCTACGAGTTAAAGTCCATTTATGCTTATGTATGGTTTTCAACCTAAATCTCTAGCATATTGGCTTGTAATTTAGCATACATTAACACAAGTTTCAACTATCAAATAGCCAAAGATCATACAATATATTATTATTGATATACTTGATACTACTTACTATAGTTACCTAACAAGATAACAAGAAGGTTAAATAGATTGATGAACTTATAGTATGTGTGTAGGATGAATAATTGGTCACCTAAATAGGCTTGCGTTTTTCAGCTAGTGTAAATGTACCTTGCTTAGCATTTAGTACATTACACAAACCTGTTAATGATGACATAAACTAACCAACGGGATCCATTCTAATAAAAAAGTTCAGACACTCCCCCAATCATTTTTTATTTGAAACAAAAAAAACACTTCGAATTGAGAATTATGATTTGACAAATCAAACTGTAATTTAATAAAACTGTCAACCAAAGAAATTTTGCTTTGATTTGTAGTGTCTTGTAGCTAGTTTGATTTTGCCCTGATTGTAGTGTCTTGTAGCATGTTTTAAACTTCTACATGCCCCCTTTCAATTTAACTTTACCATCAAACTATATTGAACTTATGACAAAATATTCCATTATATTTTGAGCAAGGATGTGTTAGAAAGTGCAACAAGAGTGCTTGTTACTATATGTGTAGTAGTAATCTTTGGATAAAACACATACCGAAAACTTTCCTCTTTGTCAAAAATGTTTGCGATGCCTCCAACAATTATTCCTATTCAAGAGCAATGAGAAAGATTTGAGTCAAGATTTTATTTACAATACAAAAGTGACTTAAACAATATATCCCACCTCACAATATAGCATCATCACAAACATTGATGATCACATTCTAAAATCAATTGTGATAGAGCTTCCATCATACATCCTCAAATGCATATTGACGTTGATTCTAGGACAGTAAAAGAACAAAACAGAAATGGGTGGCAAATAATTTGTTTTCATTGAGCACCTGCGAAGTCTTAGACTAGTAACTTCATCATCCATAGCATTGACCCTATGCTACTACATCCATAATCACATCATCAACACCCAAGCAGGTGTACCTTACATGTTTAAATATACATCATATTGGCTTTTCAAAATAAATAAAAGAGATGAATGTGCTGATTATCAATCACTTCTTTAAAGACAAAAAGTAGACTTGGCCATGAGAAGGCAAGAACTATGAAGCAATAAGAATTTGAATGGGGTCCATAGTTGCCCAGAAACGAGTTTCTGGAGAAAAACGTTTCTAGAAATACATTTCTGGATCCAGAATCGCTCTGTAAAAAATCAGAAACAGGTCTTTAAAAATTCATAGGGATTGACAGAATCCAACAAGGATTGCTGCACCTAAACTGGACCACACTGTAAACAAAACACTCGGCAACCTACATAAATGCAATGCCCTTGATACGAGCTTTAATTTGATACCCATATTGCCCACAAAAATCAAAAAAAAGAAAATTAAAGAAAAACCGTTTCTGAGAAATGCATTCCCAAAGCAGAAACGCGTTTCTAGAAACGCCGTGCATCTATGGTCCATACTTACTCATAAAATGTAAACAATATTTCATTATATCATTGTAGCTTGCTCAAATGAAAGAATATTGTGCGTATAGCACACTTAAACCAGAAATGTTGATGATTATGACAATGAACCGTGTATGTTACAATGCAAATACCTAAGGACTCTTGCAGAATAAACTAGAAAAAGAACAAGGGCGATTGCTTTAATAAAACTTTGCGAGAAATAGGTATGTGTTAGTCCAATGCAATATAGGAGCACGTGTGAATACTAAAACTCGTGGACTAGAATACATAAAGTATGCTTTCTATAATAGACCTTAAACTACTATAGAGAACACCCTTAAGGTTCACGATCAAGAAAATAAATCCCTCGCAAATATGTCCAAGTAGCACTTTGATATGAAATTTAAGGAGATAAATCAAGATATTAAAATTTTTGATGTAGTTAAACTTTCAAACTGAAAAAGCAAGGAGTCATGTCGTTTTCATTGGCATATGAAGGATAGTTGTTTTTAGGTAGGGGTTAACACAAGGAATGAGAATATGAAGCTAATTAAATAAATAATTATTCTGAAACCAAATTAATGTCAAACAAAAATTGGTTGCCAAACTTTGATTATGTAGATCACAAAACCCTACTCCATACTTTTTGACATGAAATGTATCACATTTCATATGTGCAGAACATAAACCCCACTTCTTTTTGTGGACATACCTATTTATTTTTGGGCTTTGAAAGCCATTTTGAAAAGGTAAACTGTTTGAAAAGAAGAGTCATGTCCTTTTTTTTTGTTACTCACAATTTGAATCAAAAAATTTCATTACTTTCTATTTTTTTGAATTTTTGACTCTTTATAGTATTTTTTTTGGGTCTTTTTTGAAGAATTGTGAAGTCATATGCAATCAAATGAATTGTCAACTCGAAACTATGCATCTCCAAAATTCCCAAATCCCAACGAGTGAAGAATGACCTAAATCTAAAATCTAATTGCCTTATAAAATCCATTTTATTCCAACAATTAGATAATTGACTACTAAGTCCTAGCTGACCAATTACATTCAACACAATTGACCAAGTTCTAATTGACCAGTTAAATTTAGAGAAACCTTTCTTGAGTCCTTCAGGCTCTTATTTTTACATTGGAAATTAGACTAAGCCAAACATGCGTCCACCCCGGAAGCGGCCTTTTCGCATCCGCGTCCGGATCCCCCAACCTTAGGACTAAGCTAAAATCTAATCATAGTTGCAGCAAATCGCGATTCTGGGGGTATAGCGATTCGCGAATCACTGCCCAGAATCGCCAAAAAAAAACCTAAAATGAACCTGGAAATGTTCATTTCAGGTCCAAAAAATTTTCTGAAACTACTGGAATTAAACCTGAAACTAATCAAAGAAATTGGACCTGAAACTACTGTTATTGTGATCGTTTGTTTTTGCTCTCTCTACTGATACCCATATTAACTGGTTTTTTTTTTTTTAACAGCGATTCTAGGCGAATCGCTGTTTTTGTAGACAGCGATTCTAGAATCGCGAGTGCAACTATGTATCTAATTATTGTCAGTGGATCTCAGTATATAGCATAATTTGTCACCAGCTGATTTTCAACAATATCCTACTCAATTATGTGAGAGCAATACCTTTTATATCTTTCTATCCAATACAATGTTGACTACATGTTCGTTTACTTATTATTTTAATTCTACAAAGGACATTATAGCTTGGATGGATCGATCTAAGAATAAGAGTGAGGTTGTTGATAAAGGGGTAAGCTCAAGGAGTTTTTATAAGCTTTTAGCCACTATCGTTCTAGTGATTCAAGTTTCTACATCTAAAGGAGAGGTTCTAAATAATTGTGTTTGCATCCACAAAAAATACTTTACCTTCTTACTCTTCATCACTACCAAAATCAAGGCAAAGGATATGAAGATAAAGATGAAGTGGGTCAAATGAATGGTCCGGGCAATGGTAGCTGCAAAATCAAGTCACACTCGCATTTTTTGAATGTTTAGGGTCTATATCAACAATACGCTTTTACCCTTAAAGGGGAATATTGGAATATTGAGTAAAAATGTGTATGAAGGCATATGATGTTGGACATCAAAAAGGTCATGATTAGATATCATGGGATGAACTCTAATAAGGTTAAATGCAGCCTAGGTTAAGCAAGTTCAAACAAGTCAAAGTTAGTTATACTAAGGTAGATACGCTATCCTATCTCAATTCTCATCAATTGCATGTTATGCGTAATGTACATAAAATGGATTTTCCATGTATAAGCTCTTGCTCAGATTTTGTTACTATCAAATCAATAATATTGCATAAAAGGTTAGGAAAATCTTTTTTTTCCCTATTAGCGCTTGATTCCTCCTCTGTTGTGATTTATTTCCAATGAAGTATTAATAAATGTATGAACATCCAAAGCACATGTGTAGCAGCTTTTGTATGATCAATAGGATTTTCTAACACAAATGGCATTGAAGGATGTGATCCAATATTAATAAAACCTTCTAGAATAGTCCCTAAAAGTATAAGTACGATCTCTACTAGTCATCTTACAACTAATCATTCTAGTTCTTGAGAGTTCTTTTGTGTGTCTTGGCCCGTCAAAGAAAGACTTCCTACTTGAGGGCCATTCGCCTCTCGTCATGTAACAAGGCTATCACATGCATAAGTGACTATCGAATATTTTGAGGGGTGGAGCTAGCTCAATAAATCTTTAACAATCAAGTGCTCATAATTTTTGAACAAAGCTCTACAAGGGGCATGGCAAACAAAGGCATGTTGAAGCCATGATCTGAGGAAGTGAAACCAAGGTCAGTGTGTTAAAGAACCACTTCTGGAGATAATAATCATGGAGCACGTTAGGTCAACTAAATGCATGTCCAACTTCTTCTCACAACACCACCTAGATGAGCTCAAACCATGTCATACAAGGCATAATGTCATGATTTTCCTAATTGTCTTGCCAATAATCCAAAGGTCCCCAGCCTTATATCATGGTATGTTCAGCCTAAGAGACAAGACCTGAGATCAAAGACTGCAATACACTTGTCTAGTTAATATATTCCCACCATGACTATCATAAGACCTTGGTGGAAGCCTAGCTCTACATTTCTAAAGATCTGCCACTTTGTTGAGAAGGCTAGTCAGAAATATATCCTAATGCTCCGCCAAGTCACAACGTATGGCATTTCCTGTGGCCCACGGGGTCCTTATTGTGGCATTGCTTTACAATGAGACAGGGAATCAAGAGTCAACACATTACTACCAATTTTCTGATTCCAATATCATAAAATTCTGGTGATTCGTGGTAGAATCAACAGTTTAGCAATAGTGATTCGAATAAATACTTGTTTTCTGTAGAAAACTTGGAGTGAATGCAATCGGAAAAGTAATAGTGATTCCAATGAATAGTCATTTTATGTAGAGCTTTTGGATTGAATGCAATCTGAATAGGGCAGCGATCATTACACCAAGAAATTGAACTGCTTTTGTTGCAACAAAAAATGGACTCAGAAGGCACTTACCAATCAAAAGTGAAGCACTCGCCTCGTGCAGATAATAAAACTTTCGTCTCCGAAGCAAATGGCCAAGAACAAAAGCGAACCCCAGCATCACGATCTGCAACAAAAGACTGACCCCGGCGATCTGATGCTCCTCTATCAGCGCAGCCCCTGTGGGAGGGATCTGCTGCGGCTGCGCCATCCGCAATCCTTTCCAATTCCCCTACTCTGCTTACAGAAAGGTCAAATCAGATCATACCTGCTCTCGCTCTCTCTCTCTCTCTCTCTCTCTCTCTCTCTCGATCGATCGATCGATCGCTCGCTCGCTCTGCTTCTGCATCTGCTTAGAGCTAAATAATTTCTTATTAAAGACTAGTAATCATGCTTATTGTTAGTTAAACGAGGTTTAGGGGATGGCCCCCCTCTTCCTCTCAATGCCAAGCGTGATGCATTAGCATATTCTGGACAAAGGCCTTGTCAAAGGAAAGTATTGATGTAAAATGTCTTTCAAGCTTTTTGATATTAAATGTATCAAATGTAGTAGATGTGTTGTCCAAGTCTCCACACCGCCATGTGTCCTCTAATCAATGGCGAGACATTTATTTCTTCTTCTCTAAGTCAAGGGTTTGTCTCACAAATGAGGACGTACATAAGAGTTTAAAAAAACAGCCCATCATTGTAGGTAAGAGCATTATTTATTGTAGCCAGTATGACATACAGGTGGGGCGGGGTAAGAGTGTTATTGCAAATTGCAATCACTACACTAGAGCCCAAATTCCACCTACTACATCATTGGCATCTTGTAGCCTTGAGCGCCTTTTTTAGGCTCAGCCCACTAGTTGTTGTATAGTGTACATTTGTAAACATAGGAATAAACACACTCAAATGAAGTCCAGCAACCTCACTATCTAGAGATCCAATCAAAATTAGGGTTTTGACAAAATCACAAAAAATTGACTATTCCAAATCTACATGCAAATGCTGAAAATTTGATATGCAATCTATTAGCCACCACTTAGGCTAATCCAATGATCCAAAAATTGGCCAAATCCAGTATGTGAAATGAAAAATCGAAAATGATCAAGTTTATAAACCTATATAGGGTTTTGATCTACAAAAGATCCAATCTACAAAAGCAAAAAACTCTATTTTGGTGTAGAATCCTTTCTAGCATGTTCTAGACTTGATATCTTTACCAAATCATTGATAGATCTGATTTCCTCCTTCATAACCTGAAACACAAGCTCTGATAACATATGAAATATTTCAGATCATTATGATCCAATCCACTTGAAAGATCTTTGGTTAGAAAGAGAAATACACTACCAATCTCACCAATGTAGAAAAATCGGCATCTACACACAAAATGAGATGAAAACACTAATAGAACTTGATCAAACTTGAATGAAATGATAAAGTATTGTTGCTATCCGTACTAAACCAGCAAGCTACTGTATTTCACACGTGTGGATCCAAAAATAACAAATATAGATCATTCTACACATATAATTGCAAGCAATCACCAATAGAGTGCACCAATGGATAGTAGAACCCAAGAGAACCATGCATAAGCATTAAATGAGATAGAGAAGAGAGAAGATCACTCTCTCCACGAGTTACATCCATTTATAACAGGTCCAAACCCTATTTGGCTACTTGGCTTTCCCTCCAAAATGCAAACCCTACTATTTTTGGGTCTAGATTCAATGTACCCAACTATTCAAATTTGAATCTACTCAAACTCGCATTCTAACTTTCCCACACTTTCAAACAGTGTTTATTCAATGAACTTTGAAAAGTCAATCTCTAAGTCTAAAACAAGTTTTGGCCTCAATATGCCAAATATGAAAATATATTTCTACCTGCCTGCCACGTTAGTTATGAATTACGATAGGATCCTCACGACAACACCACACGAGCACCATAGCAACCAACAGTTAAACATGCTGCTCAATTGAGAAGTTCCTTGTGAACTTCTACATCACCACGAGATTTACCAGATCAATAATCGAACATAGACGTTATATGAAATGAGTTATTGCAAGACGTAGAGAAAACCGATATTCCGTCATCTGCTACTATTCCCAAACAAGAGCAGCCTTCCAGGAAATTGACATTTTCTTTCCACTCCTGCAACCTCAAATCTATATGTCTTTCCATTTTCTGATAAGATTTCCACTACCTGCATATCACGAAATCAATCTAAGACATAGGAAATCTAAACAGAGGTTCATTTATAAATCTCATGATCCGAAAGATACTAATGGGAATAGTATCTTTTCCTTCCATGTACTTCAAGCTCTATCTTACAATATCTATTATCAATGATAGTAGATTTAGTGTTACCAACCTTGCCTTGTTTTTTGACAAGGGCATATCAGAGTTTTTCTCATTACTCTACAAGACCAATGGAATATTGCAATAGTCAAGGGGAATTATCAATGTTGATGAATGAAAGTTTTGTTTGACAAGTGCTATACAGTTCTCACTCTCTGTACATTTTGTTTATTTCCTTGTTCCTCTTCATTCCTAGTGTGTGATTGATTTTTGCATGAGAAATAGCTATCGCACGAGAGTCTTCCGTAGAGCATCTCAAGAACACATTTTCATTCATCTATCCATTTTCAGATCACCTACACAGAGTTTACGATCTTTGAGCATACTAAAAATTTCAGAAATCCATGTCACTCCAGAGTTGATTCTTGTTCTTTACAGTGATATTCATCTTCAAGTCAACTACAGCAAGATCGAAGCAAATTTAGTTAAAATTTGTTCAATCTTTAGTCCAATCGCATGTTCAACGTGTTTCAACTGCATGTTCCACACGATGATCTAACCTTGAGCATGTTGGATACCCGTCATAACATCCCCACCAACAGATTTGGGGGGGGGGGGGGGGGGGGGGGGGGAGTGGATCTGCTTGCATCCACTAAAGCAGTTACACTATCAGCAACAACATCAGCAAGATCGACTGCCAAGGTCATAAAATCAAAGACGACAAACACAAGGCTAAAAAAGCATATGGTCAATCCAAAGCGACTCAATCAGAAAAAGTACCCCAGTCATGATGAAGATCCTTCAGAAAAAAAAAGTACAAGTATTGGAAAATTTGTCTCCTTCTTTAACCAACCCTCTTGTCACAACATCTGCATCCATTCCCATGCCTATCACCCACACCATCTACCGTTGTCACCACCACCACCACCCTTTCTTCCATTTGTTTATCATTAGTTCACTGGTCTTCTAAGAAATCTCCAATTTTTTATAGTCTTACCAAAAAGATCATTGCAAGTGTCTTGCAGAGACCAACTACTACCTACACTGGTTGGTCAGCCAGAAAAAAAGACCTAAGAAGCAGGCAAAGCAGCTAGAAGAAATAAAGAGAAAGATCCAAGAAGTTGAGGAGGAAAGGACAAAGCTTAAGCAATAGTTGAGTCAGATCGATCTTGATAAAAAAAAAACTCTCTAGAGCAATGATAGTTGAATCCCCTTCTATGAAGCCCAAAGAGATTCAAAAGTAATGGATCAAAAAAAAGAGTTGTAGAAAAGAAAAAGATGAAGACAAATGTAAACCTGCAAAATAAAGCAAGCTCCTCACCCAGCAAGTGGTGTTCAAAGTTCGACATTGCAAGGGTCCAAGGTTGCAACTGTAGAACTATCAGTTTCTTCACCCTTCCACCAAGCCTTCATCATGTTTCCTTACCATTACCAAACTATCCATCCAAATCTATTCCTACCACCAATTTTTTGATATGAGTCCATCCTCTTGAGACTGATAATCGAAGTTTGTGCAACCTGCAGATCAAAGGTTTTCCTTGAGACTAGAACTTCAACTGAGAGAGGAACCGCAAAAACGCCTAGAAGCAAAATGGAAGATACAGACCTCCCAGAAGTTAGTGTCTGCCAAGAAACCAAAGATGAAACCGTCAATGGTAGATACAATTGATAAGAGAAAAAGAGACACGTGGGATGCACTCAAACATGCAAGTTATGAAGCTATTGGGAGCTCTTCAATTTTGAGAATGTCAACCACTTGCAGCAATACGACATTATGGTTAAATTGCGAAAAGCAGTTTTTGATAAAGACTGGCAACAATAAACACTTGATTTTATGCAAGCGGACGAGGATCTACGCTTTTTCAAGTGACAATCGAAAATGCCAATGCAAAGCAGAGCAATATCATCCAATGTGAGTTGTAGTGAGACCTCCAACACATTAGGGGTGGGATGATGTTGGCTGATTTTGACGAATCTCCAAGGTACTCGACCAGAGCCACCCAAGAGCACCTCTCATCTTAGACTGAGGAGGTCTCTGAGAAGACGAGACAAACAAAGATTGAGAGCCAAGGAATGATAGTTAGTACTGTCAAGTAAAAATGTGTAAGCCTCATGGTGAGTCCCAAAAGATGGAATGACCATGTAGGAACTAGTATTTCTAGGAAAATGTAATAAATGCAAGTAGACCCCTCTTAAAGGAAGTAGAGTGAATCACCTTTTGATGGTGACCTCTAGTGGAGAGCATTATTCCACTTGTAATTTGTGAAATGTGGAAATTCCACTAGGATGCCACCTAAGGAGCTCTCTTGCTTATTTAAGAGGCTCTCTCTTTGTGAAGAGGAGCTTTTTGTGAATTGTATCAACTCCATGCTGAAATCAGAAGAGCCTTCACGAGTTTGGTGCATCCATTGAGCTCCTTGATCATGCTTGTTTCTTGAGTGATGCATTTATGATCTTGCCCTTCCCTCCTTCTATATGTGGTTGTGGATTGTAGAGTGGATTAGATTTGCTGCTTTCCTAGAGTGGATTAGTTTCTTTTCTTGTTTGTGGATTAATGTAGGAACCAACATTCAGGTAAACTAAATAGGCTGTATCTGTGGTGTAGTTCTTGCATATCTCTTTACAATCCAGTCCTTGATGTTCTTGGGATGTCCAAGAATCAAAAGACTGGCTGGTTTCTTGATTCTTGGACTTCTAACATGCTGTCTAGTTTAGTTCATTTCTTGTTTTTGTTTTGTGAAATGTATGTGTAGATTAGTTCAGTATGTTTAGGATCTGATTTAGTTCATTTTCCAGTATTAAAGTAGGATTTCATGGCATTTCAACCACTTTGATTTCTTGGTTGATTGCATGATCTGCATGTTTGGTAGATGAGCATGTGATTTCAGTTCAAGAGTGACTACCTTGAGTTGTCCTCTGATAGGCAGGGCAAACAAAATACAACGATGAACTATCAGTCCACTCGGCCTGATTGGGTAATGAAACCAGAATGTTAACTTCAAGAAACTGCCCAAACGAACCTGGTAACAGGCAGAAAACAATTCTGTAAGCAAGAATTAAGAAAAAAACTAGTAAACAGATCCTCCCAAGCAAAGGATCTATAAACATTAACACTAACCAACAATAGATCAAGCTTACTTTTCTCTCTCCCTCTCTTCTCTTTCACAAAAATGAAAACAATAATCACTTATTAACTAGGGTTAGGATTGTCTCGATATCCGTTAGTAAGACTCGGATCTATGGAGAGAAGTCGTGAAGAGTATCAATCCCTCATCAAAAACCATACTTGGACCACTCTCAAATTACCAGCTAGCAGAAATGTAGTTGATTGCAAATGGATATTCAAGATCAAATACAAAGCGGATGGAAATATCGACCGAAGAAAAGCTAACATTGTACATGGATGACACATTGTTATTCAGCGACATTGTCGCACTCATGAAAGATGCTAAACTAATGTTGTCCTCATAATTTGACATGATAGATCTGGACGAAGCACATTATTGTCTCAATATTCAAATCCAATGAGACAAAAAACAAAGGCTGATTACATCACTCAATAGAGGTACATTTTCAATATGCTAATCAGATATAATTTTTTGAACTAGAAGTCAGCTCACTCACCAATGGACCTAGGACTCAAATTATCAAAGGACCAGTGTCCTCAGACAAAAAAAGAAATGGAGTGGATGCATGAGTACCCACATCATTCGATAATAGGTTCTCTTATGTATGCAATGACCTATACCAAACCAAACATAACTTTTGTAGTCAATTCCTTAAGTCAGTATATGGCTAATCTAGATATGGCTTATCAGAGTTATGAGATACATTCGAGCTACTATGGACCAAGGCATTTGTTATGGAGAAATCAACAAAAATGACAGACTTGATATACTCAGTGGATATTCAGATGTAAGTTGGGCCGGAGATGTAGACACTTGTAGATCCACATTTGGATTTACATTATTTCTCATTGGTCGTCCAATTTCATAAAACAGTTGCAAGCAAATCTCAATAGCTCTATCATCTACAGAATCAGCATATATTGTTGCCTCTCAAGCGACAAAGGAAGTAGTGTCATTGTGAAACCTACTATCGAATGTAGCTCATCAACTGATCTTTCAACCACAAATGAGCATCATATACAATAGAGATGACCTGGATATTGTCCTAAAAGTCCAAGTGATTGAGTCCATGCATCTACTTTAACTAATTAATGAGAGCCCATAATCAAGATGCATAGTGTAGAAACAATCGTGACTAGTTTCAAGGATTTAGCTTCCACCAACATTTCTAATTGATGAGAGACTAAATACATCAAGTATTTTGCCTTCCTTTACTTATAATGAGTGTAAATAAGGTGGGGTGAACAATATGGATTTGCGTGTACTTTGTCTTTCTCTGAAAAATGATCTCTTTCTTGAGAATATGTATTTTTCTCTTTGTTCTTATAAAAGACAAAAGAAAAAACATCATAATTGATATACACATTAGTGTATATATTGTATATTTCACTATGATGCTACAAGTTAATGGCATTTGAGTTAGAATTAAAGTAGAACTAGTGTGTTACTGTACTGTGGGTCCTATCAGTGGATAAGGATCAATTGGCCTCACCACGAGGCGAATCGACAGGACACGCGTCCCGTAAACGGCAACGTGGGTCATGCATGGGTTGCCTTAGTGAAGAACTATATGTACAATGTAATTTTGTTTTGAAAAATATAGTTGCTATGTAAGCCTGGTGTGGAGAGTGCTTTTTGTCTGTGTTACTATGTAGCACGATCTGTGTTCCTGTTTGAAGCAAATTCTAAGTTGGTATCAGAGCCGTACAGCGTCGCCGTTGAAGAGCTTCGGGAGAAGAGAAGTCTTTTGAGAGTTCGGGGTTTACGGCAGGTTGAAGGCGGAAAGTGAAGCACGAGTGCATAACTTCTAGCATTCAGAGGCTTGCCAAGCTTGAAGCTATGAGAGGATTCAAGGACAGGACTTGTCAGTTGAATCTAAAGAGGCATAATTTTGAAAATTTCTTAAAGTAGCTGCTTGGCGTTTGTAGTCGGTGTGCATTCAAATGGACACCATTTTGAGAACGGTTTGAAGCATCAGACTCCTAGTAGTAGGGCAACCTTAGAGGAAGAGGATTGGCCTATCAAAGCTATGAGAAGGAAGCCAATATCAGATTTGTGAGAAAAACCCTGGTTTGAAATTTGGAAGCACAAAATCAGAGTTTTCTTATTATTCTGAATGGTTTTTGGAGCTGTAAAAGCTTGAAGGAGGGCGCCTGAGGAGTTGAACTAGTAACCAGGTGGCTGCTGATAGTCGTGTGATCTGGAGGAAGCTGGAGTGTGATTCATAGGGTAGGAGAAACCCTCCATTGCTGGGAGAGCTCGTGAAGGAGAAGGAAAAGTCCGTGGACAAGTCACGCGCAGTGAAAGGAAGTGGGTACTCCATGCATTTGAGAGTGTGTAGTGGTTGCAAGGAGGATTCAGGGCACCCAAAATCTCTTAGCCGTTGGATTGAGGATCCAGGAAATCAATGCATAGAATCTCCTAGATTAGAATTGTTTTGGGCCATTGGATTGAGGATAGCCATTGGATTGAGTTGAAGGGGGCCTTGAAGAAGGCTAAAGGGAGTTGAAGTGCAAACTGGCCTGCAATTTCGTTAAAAAATTTTAGTTTGAAATTGGAGTTGGGTCCCTTCACCAGTGAAGTTTAAAGTTATTTCAAGAAGAAGAAATAGTTCAAAAACAAGAAAGGTCCTTGTTATCTAGTCCTTTAGCCTATTTGACGCAAACGAAAGGCTATAGCCTCCAAATGAAGGGCACCTGAACTGTACTTGCAATTACGGTATCGCAAAATAGAGTGATTGCAGTGGAGAAAGTGCTCAGTGGACGTCAAATCTCTTTTTTCCCTTTCAAGGAGCAGGTAATCAGGAATGTGAGGTAAAAAGCATTTCACGTTTGAAAAGCGACTTGGCTTGCGAAATGTCGCCTGGTGTGAAATTTTAGCAGGTCATTAAAGTAAGCTACTAACGTGGCCATTGTACTCAAAACACGTCTTTTAGCCTACGGTTGCAATTTCAGGCAGCTTTGGGATGGCAAACATGGGAGAGTCCATTTTGAGTGAAAGTAGCAAATTGGACGAGATTTCCAACTATGCAGTGTGGAAATTCAAAATGGAAAACACTTTTTGATAAAGAAAGAATTGTGGGATGTCATCACAGGTGATGAGAGAAGACCGCCAAATGAAGCAGACATTAAAGTTTCGACAGGAAGGCGAGGAGGGCCTTGACCTTCATGAATTTGTCAGTGAAACACCACATCATTACCCACATAAGTGATGCCATTACACCTAGACAGGCATTAGATGTGTTAAAGGAGCAGTTTGAGACGTCAAATCCGTCAAGGATTATGTTTTTAAAGTCAAAACTGAATGGTGCCCGAATGAAACAAGGAGAGCACATTCAGACTTATATGACCAGAATCAAGACAATGAGAGATGAATTGCATTCAATTGGTGAGCGCATACGTGATGTTGAGTTGGTGCACAATGCATTGTGTGGCATTGTAGAACCTTATCAGTTGTTTTTGAGCAAAATAGCATCAAGAGAAAGATTTCCAACCTTTGACGAGCTCATAGGAATCTTGATGCAGGAGGAGCAACGACGAGAAATGGTGAAGGCTAGACATCAAAATACTGACAATCAAGCACTTGCGACACGCCAAAAACAAGGCAAAGATAAGGGCAAGAAGAAGTGTTTCTCTTTATGTTGATGACTTGATTGTTACGGAAAAAAATCAAGAGATGGTAGATATGATCAAGAAAGATCTCATGGAACAATTCGAGATGACAGATCTTAGCCTAATGCATTATTGCCTTGGAGTGGAGGTGTGGTAAAAAGGACACGAGGTGGGTCTAACACAGGTGAAGTATGTTAGAGAGTTGCTACATAGGCTCAGGTTGCAGGATTGCAAGCCAGTGAACACTCCTATTGACCCAGGTAAAAAGCTTTCTAAGCTTGACGAGTCACAGCCATTTGATGGTATGTTGTATAGGCAGTTAGTAGGGAGCTTGATTTACCTTACCATGACTAGACCAGATATATGCTATGCTATTGGTATTGTAAGTCAGTTTATGGCAACACCTACTGAAACGCATTGGAAGGCAGCCAAACACATTTTGCGATATGTCAAAGGCACTTTAGATTATGGCTTGGTATACCAGAAGCATGAGGGTTTACCTGAGTTATGTGGCTATGTGGATGCGGATTGGGGAGGTAACTATGATGATCGTAGATCCACCCCAGGGTATGTATTCCAGTTTTGTGGTAGTTGCTTTTCCTGGTCTAGTAAGAGGCAAAGTACAGTTGCTCTATCCACAACAAAAGCAGAGTATAAGGCAATGTGTAGTGCAGCACAGAAAGCTATATGGTTGAGGCAAATCTTGGATGAAGTTGGCATGAAACAGGAAAATCCCACGATTATACATAGCAAAAGTCAAAGTGGCATTCAGCTAGCAAAGAATCCAGTGTTCCATGCGAGAACCAAACACATTGAGATTCAGTATCACTTTATACGTGAGAGGCTATTGAGTCGTGAAATTCATGTTGTTTATTGTAGTACGGACGAACAACTAGCTAACATTTTCATTAAGCCACTTATTAGAGAAAAGTTTTATGAGTTTAGATTAAAGATTTCTGTACTTAAAATTTGTTGACTTTAAAGCTATGTATATGACTGTATAAAAAGTAGACTCTACTTTAAGGGAGAGAGTTAGAATTAAAGTATAATCTCTGCGTTACTGTACTTTGGGTCCTATCAGTGGATAAGGATCAATTGGCCTCACCACAAGGTGAGTTGACGGGACACGCGTCCCGTCAATGGCAACCTGGGTCATGCATGGGTTGCCTTAGTGAAGAACTATATGTACAGTGTAATTTCGTTTTGAGAAATATAGTTGCTACGTAAGCTTGGTGTGGAGAGTGCTTTTTGTCTGTGTTACTATGTAGCATGATCTGTGTTCCTGTTCGAAGCAAATTCTAAGTATTTCTACATTAGTTAATCACCACCATTGGCATTGAACTCAATGTCAAAACTCACAAAAAGTGAGTGAAGTTGTAGGTGTGGGATAATGAGGTTGACTAAAAGCACTTTTGCGATAATCGAGCTACTTTATGATGCTACAAACATGCCATCTTTTGTTAACATCATGAATTTGATGAAAAGAATTCAACATTATGCAAAAGAGAATATGATCAAAGTCAAAATGAAATTTGAAAAATTGGGCAAATCTAAATAAAAATAGAACATAATGATTCGATATTTTGAAAATTCCTACAAGATATAAATTAATCAAGAAGTTACTTAAAAAAGTACTTGAATCTCAAGTGACCATCCTTTTCACAATTACATCAAAGAGAAATAGCTCTAGCCTCAAGGTGTGATGCAAGTTTACTGAGTTTAGATATGACATTTTTGTTAAAATTGTCAAAATTGGAAAATTATAGCCTTGGTTGAACCTTTTAAAATTGTACATAGGTGGGTCCCACATGTGTGGGAGGCTATTCACATGTGTGAATAACAGGCCTAGGTAAGTTAGATCCTAATCATAGGAGTTAGATAGGAAGTGTGATCAAGTCAACCTAATGAATTTTTGGTACTTGAACATTTTTTGTACCTACTTAGCCAGACAAGGACGGGATCCTATTTGTACTTGCAAATCATTCAATCAATGGGAGATATCATGATTTTAAAGCACTTAACAAATTTGAGTTTTTACACCATTTGTGTTGAGATTTTTTGATGTGAATGTAATCTAAACTAGTAAAGTTGATTCTCTATTATTGGCCATACTGTAGACTATAGTTCACATGTGTGAGGTCTTTCTATGGTGTTCTGATCAAAATTAGATTGTTCTTGCTGGAGTAAGATTTGAGTGCTAGTTTTGCAATAGATTGATTAACCAAGTATCCAATCACCCTTGAGGATCTTTTGTAGTCCTAAACATTGGTTTTCAAAATTTTTAAAAGTCTAGCAAGTGGTTGAATTAAATACTGGTTATAGTGAAAGCCAATTAGCTAAAACACTTGTTATGATAATGTGTAACTAGCAAAAAAATTGCATTGTAAACGTAGCTACTCATTTGATTATTTTTCTCTTGAAGCATAGTTACTCAGTTAAGTTTTCAAGAATAGCTAGGCATATAATTGCAAATAGTCATATACTAGATTCATTTTTTCTTAGCTTGCCAATGATATGATGTATTCTGATATACAAGTTAAAAAATCATTCATCTCAATATTGATATTAGAGATTGTGTCCATTTTATATTTATGTTCTGATCTCTCAATGAATCTTAGATTATTACTCAACATTTCAAGCTCTTAGTAAATTTTCTAAAGATTTGTTTGCCAATTCTTACAATTTTATTGACTTTTTACTATTTATAGTGATAAACAAATTTTTTCACATATTGAAATATGAATACTTTGAATATTGATCACGAATACTTCAAATATTGAAACACAAATATTCCAAATACTAAATGTAAATATTAGGAATACTATTACTGAATACACTTAATATTGTTGGAGGGTTTGCGGATATCGAGACAACCCTCACCCTAGTTAATAAGTGAGAGGGATTCGACACTCTGCCAACCCGATGATTACATAGTTATTTGATTAGTTAGAAGTTAATAAAAGGACTTAATTGGATTGTAGTGTTAATGGTTAGTGTTAGATGTGGATCTTGAGCATATGCTTGATTATGAACTATGCTATTGCTCTCATGGGAATGAATCTCCGCGTGAGAACATGTTAATCCTTTTCATCTCCTTTGATGTTTGATGTGCTTGGATCTAGGTTTGAAGGTGGATAGTAGATACCTGCTACAATTTGGTACCATGTTCGGGGAGCTACACCATTTTTTCATTTTCAGCATGTTTTTTATCCTTGCTTGGATATTAGCTTGCATTTAGACATCTTGTCTTGGCATAATACTGTTAAATCTGCATTTTAGGGTTAATTTAGGAGAGATTTTGCTTGATTTGCATTGATTTTTGTTTCTTGAAATCTGTTTTAATTGTTGAACAAAAGAAGCCAAACAGATCACCATTCCCAAAATCCATTTGGATCTGAAAAGATCAGAGAAATTAAAAAAAATTGTTCATTTATGCTATTTTGGTGACAAAACGGACAAAATATTCATCAGTCACTGATAACTTTCTATTCCTTTGCAACCAACATTTGTCGACTTGTAGGCAGTACCACCCATGATGCAATGAAGCTACAGTTTGAAGGGCGAAGGTTACTTCCTAACCAATTTCTAGAAATTGAACAAAAACCATCAAAAAAAAGTAAAAAAAAACAAAAAAAATTACTGAAATCCAACCTTCGCCTTGTCTATTGTACCTAGATCTTTTTGCAGCCAGGTCGACAAAAATTAATTTCAAAAATAGGAGGCTAAAGTGATCATTCCACTAGTTGTTGATAACCTTTTGCAAAAATTTAAGCACCTTTTTGCAAGAATATCATTTCTATGTGAGGAACCTTCGTCTAAACCTTTGTCAGAGTCATAGTCTATCATACTATTTTTGGTAATCAATAAGTTGGTTGGCGAATGTTAAGTCAATGTCAGTTGTTATACTGAGCTATTTTTGTCAAAAAGTATACATTTTTGTAAAAATAATAGTATCACTCTTGATCTTTCACCTAAATCTTCGCCAATTTGTCTGAGGTTTTCACATATAGCAATCCATCATTCTTGAGTTCGACGAAGGTTAGCTATATCCAGATCTTTCCTAAAAGTGCATTTAAACCCTCTCCAAAATACAAAAGTATCATCATTCACCATTATAACTTTTGTCAGTCCTACCATAGTTCATCTCAGTCAGATTTATCTATTGTTAAGAGGGTGAAGGTTAGTTTGTCCATATTGTCATAAAAACCAGTTAAGTACATTCTTTACCTAAAATAGTATTGGAGAACCTTCGCCAGGTGAACCTTTTTCAAGATAACCTTCGCCAGTATTATTTTTGAACTCTGAATTATCAAATCTAGCTATTGTCAAGTTTGTAAAAATTTTAAATAGAATTGATATTGATTCTCAAAAAAAATTTTACTTTTAGAAAGTCGGTTGCTTGATTAAAATCTTTTTTTGAAAGAAATTTGATCAAGTTTTTTCATTAATCAGATCAAGGAATTAAAAAATCTAGATCCAATCTCATTCCTATTGTTGTTCTGAAGTGATTTGAGAGAATGGTTGATTCAGATTTTGAACCTGAATGACCTGATCCTCTGTTTTCTGCTCCACAAGTTGTTGTTAGAAGAATATCTCGTCTAGAGTTGTCGAAATATAATGGGTTATTTGATCAGTTAGATTTCTCAAAATCTTTGCAGAATCATGTGAGGTTTATGCAGAAATTTTTTCACATGATAAACTTAAACTATTCCCTATGCCCTTAATAGGAATGCCACAATATTTGTTTTACAACCAAGATGAGAATGAATGTATGGATTGGGAAGTAGTTAAAGCTATATGAGATTTAAGCCAAGGAAGGACTTGGAGGAGAAGATCTAGAGCCCAAGAAGCCTAGATAGACCCAAAAATCCAAGATCCAAAAAGAGGGTCATAGCAAAATCAAAATCCCATAAAGAGATAGGTAAAGGAAGAAGCCTAACCCCCTCATCTAAGCCATTCCACTTCTAGATCCAATACCAAGATTGACGTCCTTGGTAGGCTTAGATCCATAGCTTAACCCCCTCCCCATTGGATCGAATCCCGTTACTACATCGATACTCACCCGGTTGGAGATCCAAGCCACTTCCTTGACCTCTTGATCGCACCAATTAGGGAGGCACGAAAAGGGTCCAACATTTTTTTGGCACAGTTGCTGGGGAGATGGTGCTTTTTTCTTTACCTTCCTGACTCGCTACTTTTCTAGTGAGCTGAGCAGACGTTAGGCTCTGTTTTGAGATCTTAGTGAGTCAAATCTCTGACTCGCATCCTAACTCGCCAATAGAAACGTGACTCGCCGACCTATTTTTCTTTGTCCATTTGACTTGCCATCTACACAGAGTGACCAACAACCTCAGAGCCATCATTCTAGAAGTCGGCGAGTCAAACTACCTAACTCGCCATTTCAAATCTCCCGTCTATTTTGATTTTCTCATTTTTTTCATTGGCTCATTGTCTGACTTGCCAACAGAAATTTATCTCTAATAATTCAATATTTTGACTTTCCATTAGTACAATAGCTAGTACAGTACCTGATCTACCATGTGCCTATCCAGTGAGTCAAAAGTTGTCTAACTCGCCCACTCGCCACCTGTTCCATTTGACTCGCCACTTTCCCAAATAGCTCTGATCATCATTTGTAGCAAATAGGTCGCTCGACAAGTCAAAAAGTTCTGACTTGTCTGTCTGATTCACCAATAGTGAAAACCAAAAAAAAAAAATTGCAATCAGAACCCGTATGTATTTTTCTAGTATTTTAACTTTCTCCGATTGCCTTTTGGATTTGCATTTATGTCGCTTCACATCCATCTAGCTTTTTTTAAATCCCGATCTGATCTTGATCTGAGCTCATCATCATTTCGATTAGATCTGCAATCATTTCGATTAGATCTGCATTCAGATCCACCGTTTGATCATCCAAATACTAAAAAGACCCACAAAAATATCTGAAAAATAAGAAAACAAAAAAGACCAAAAACAACAGGAAAAAAAAGCCAAAGATAGCCTCACCTTTTTGTTTCATTATATGCATCTAAGATCTAGTAGGAGATTATCCATTCTGGATCCTCCCAACCTTGAGGAATTTGTCAACGTACCCATCGAGATATTCCACAAACCCGTTGACATAGATCTAAACCTGATGGATAATCCTAGGTCATTCGTACCTCCACACAGTCTGAAACTTCCCCAAGATTAACCTTTTGAGGTTTGATGGCAAGGGAGATCTGCGATGATTTCTTCTAATCTAAACTCAAGCATGTAGAGCCTATGGAGACGACAACCCGAAAGATCTGTTAAGATATTTCAATCTATGCCTAATTGATACTGCAAAAGATTGGTATCTCAATCTTGAACAGAATGAACGAGATGATTGGAACATCTTACAAACATAATTCATCATAAGATTCAAAATCGTCCGCTTCCTGTTAGCAACTGTGCAAACTCAATGAAAATATAAACTAAGAAATAAAACTCTGTGGCATGTGTTTTGTAAGCCCACGTATGAGTATTTGCCAATAAACTTATACTATGGCATGTATTTTGTAAGACCATGGGTAGAAGCTTAAAATAATAAAATAACTTAAACTTAGGAGTAGAACTTAGACTTAAGAAACTTAAGCTTAGAAATATTCTAAGTTGTCTTAAGTTATCTTAAGTCCCAGGTCAGAAACATTTTAAATTCTAAGTTCTAAGTTAGAAGTTTTAGAAGCCTTAGAATGGCTAGTTTTAAACTAATCCCATAAGTTAGTGGATACTTATGGAAGACCTTCCTTGCCATAAAAGGAGAGGTATTTATGATGTACACAACACTTTGAGATTATGCTAAATTGCTCTCTCTTTGAGATTATCATTCTATTTCTTTGTGTTCCCATTGGAAGGTTGTTGGCTGATTCTGACGAATCCCCAAGATACTCAGACATAGCAGCTCAAGAGCACCTCTCACCTTAGACCGAGGAGGTCTCCGAGAAGACGAGACTAACAAAGACTGAGATAATGACCATGTAGGAACTAGTATTTCTAGGCAAATGTAATAAATGCAAGTAGACCCCTCTTAAAGAAAGTAGAGTGAGCCACCTTTTGATGGTGACCTCTAGTGGAGAGCATTATTCCACTTGTAATTTGTGAAATGTGGAAATTCCACTAGGATGCCACCTAAGGAGCTCTCTTGCTTATTTAAGAGGCTCCCTCTTTGTGAAGAGGAGCTTTTTGTGAATTGTATCAACTCCATGCTGAAATCAGAAGAGCCTTCACGAGTTTGGTGCATCCATTGAGCTCCTTGATCATGCTTGTTTCTTGAGTGATGCATTTATGATCTTGCCCTTCCCTCCTTCTATGTGTGTAGAGTGGATTAGATTTGCTACTTTCCTATAGTGGATTAGTTTTTTTTCTTGTTTGTGGATTAATGTAGGAACCAGCATTCAGGTTAACTAAATAGGCTGGATCTGTGGTGTAGTTCTTGCATATCTCTTTACAGTCCAGTCCTTCATGTTCTTGGGATGTCCAAGAATCAAAAGACTGGTTGGTTTCTTGATTCTTGGACTTCTAACATGCTGTAGATGAGTTCTTGTTTCTTGTTTTGTCAATTTATGCAAGCGTAGCTCAGTGTTAGTATATTGTAGGCTCTGATTCAGTCCGTTTTAAGAGTAGGTAGCTGTAGAATCTACTGAATGTTCATTTGGGCTGCACTATGATCTGTGAATGAGCGTTCTTGGCTTGCATCTTGTTTAGAATGTAAGTGCGTTCAAGAGAGAAGACCCTGAGTAGTCCTATGACAGGCAGGACAAAATACTACAACAATTTTTTCCCTTATGTCTGATCTTGGGTTTAAAACAAGAATGACAATCTCAAGAAAAACCCACCATCTCTGTTGATAGGCAGAAGAAGTAAGAAAGAATCAATCTTAATAACCAACAGATCCTCTGAATCAGAGGATCTGTAAACATTTGGCACCGTTGCCCAGTGAACTCCACACCTTCTACATTAGAAACCCGCAACCTTGTCCACGCTCTGCCCGTCCCCTCACAATCACATCTCAACCGGAGCCCCCCCGTGTTGAAATCTCAACTGGAGAGCTCGTGTCCAATCTCAACCGACACATTCTATTGAATCTCAACCAACACACACTCTCTTAGATCTCAACCGACAGTCATCCGTTACATCTCGACTGATGGAATCTATTGAAATCTCGACCAACGGTTTTCACTTAGATCTCAACTGACGGTATTCCATCAGATCTCAACCGATGGCCTCATTCCAATCTCGACCAACGGCCCTACGTTAGATCTCAACCGACGCCATCAGTCAAATCTCAACCGACTCCTATCAGTCAGATCTCAACCGACGGCCCTGCATTAGATCTCAACCGATGCCATCAATCATATCTCAACCGACGCCCAGTAGTCAGATCTCAACTGATGGCCCTGCGTTAAATATCAACCGACGAGATTCCATCTGTTCTACACGAAAGGACGGACTTCCTCACCTCCGCATCTGACCACATGCCATCACATTCAACACACCTTCTGCACTCCATCGCAACAGTTGCCCTCCCATGACATATCATCACAAATGGACCACCATCGCAATCACCCTTCCTCCGCATTGCCCCGCAACTGCTACATTAAGTCACAACAGTCCGCACTCTCACCAACTTACGGACCATCTCCACCTCCATTCGCATTCTCCCATCATAGCCATATTCCACCGCAATTCGTCCTGAAACGATCACATTGCATTCCACCGCATACCATCGACATTAAACCACCTCCCATCTTCCATCGTCGCAACCACATGCCAACCCATCACGACCATATCAAGCCATAACCCCATGTTCCTCTCAGCCAGACCTTCACACGCCTTCAAGTCCTCTCAAACTCTGTGAAATCTCGACCGTCAGAGCCCTGTGAAATCTCGACTGACGCACTCAGTTAGATCTCAACCGACGGCCTCAGTAAAATCTCAACCGACGGCCACAGTCAAATCTCAACCGACGACCTCAATGAAATCTCAACCGATAGCCACCATCCAATCTCAACCAACGGCCTATATTAGATCTCAACCGACGGCCATAGTCAGATCTCAACCGACGGTCTGTATTAGATCTCAACCGACCGCCACAGTCAGATCTCAACCGATGACTGTATTAGATCTCAACCGATGGCCTGTATTAGATCTCAACCGACGGCTGTATTAGATCTCAACTGACGGCCACATTGCATTGGCGATCTATCTGACAATATATCTATCTATCTGCATCGCTGTAAACGAGGCCAATTACACGAGCCTGCATCTACATTGGGTAATAACAACCGCAGTCACCTAGAACAACCGCCTTGAGCCGTCATCGTCGCCAAAAACCAGCACTGCAGCTATCGTATTCATCGCCATCACACAACCTCCACACTAGACCCGTGGAGAACGCATTCGTAGACAATTCAACTCCATTCACCCTTGAATCGCACTACACCGCAATCCACCATCAACCATCGCACACAACTCACCTAACTACCTCCGCATAGAACACCTTCCTTCATCATTCACCCACCTTCCTTACCTCCACAACTGACTGCATGCCATCACATTAAACACACCTTCCACTTCAATCGAAACATTCCAAACTCTCCCCACTTTATGGACCACCTCCACCTCTACCCGCAATCGCCCGCTGCAACCGCTATCACCCGTTGCAACCGCTATTGCTCGCAACAAGCCGCAATCACACAGCCCTACGCTACCCTCAGCCACCTTTAACCGCAATTACCCACGGAACCCACGGAAACCACAATAGACCGTTGAAACCACAATCAGTCACTGACACCGTAATCAACCACTGAAATGCACTCAACCGTTGACACAGCAGTTGATTGCACTACCACAACAACAGCCGCATTCCACTGATCCACCGTAGAAACCGCAATCCATCACAACACACAACTTACCCGTATCCCACTGCATTCACTCGTAGACACTTGCATCCCAACCAACCGTAACCTGTAATCCGATACTTTTCCCAAATAGACCTCTCCCATCACACCCTAAAGCCTCACTCCCCCTCAACCGCAACCACTACATTCATCTGCACCCATCTCCACTCGCCATCACCGCACCAGATCGCAACTGACCGCACCAGATCACATTAGACTGCAATCAAACCACACATAACTGCCACTGACCACACCAGTCCGCATCCCTCCGTCATCAATCGCAATCTATCGTAGCCACCACAACCACAATCAACCGCAGCTGAACGTAACCGAACGCAACTGACCGCAACGGACCACAGATCGCAACTGACCGCACCAAATCACTTAGACCGCAATCAAACCACACATATCCATCCTTAACCAAATCGCATCCACTTCTCAACCCATCACACTCGCACCCAACAAGCAAACAAGCACCTACATTAACCATTCACTTGCACCAACCCGCAATCAAACCGTAAACCTCCACCTAAACCACACTGACCCGCCTAACTAACTTGAACCGTTACCACTGCATTACCCGTTCTGACCGCCCTTCAATAGCCAACAGGCGACCTTCTACCTACATCTGCAATCCGCCATTGAAACCGCAATCCGCCGGTGACACCGCACTCAGCCGTTGACACCTCAATCGACCGTTGACATCGCACTCACCCATTGACACCTCAATCCGCCGTTGAAACCGCAATCTGCCGTTGACACCGCACTCAGCCGCTGACACCTCAATCGACCATTGACGCCGCACTCAGCCGCTGACATCTCAATCGATCGTTGACACCGCAATTACCCCCTGACACCGCACTCCACTACTGATACCACAATTAACCACCGTAACCACAGGTAACCATAGACACTGCATATACCCGTAGAAACCACTCAAATCGCATCGACCGCATTTACAAAAACCCGCATTTGATTGCAACTTGTTTCCAACCTGCTTGTGAACAAGCTCCCTGCAAACAACATTTAAACACACTCTCTCCACGACCCTCTCAACAAAACACTCTACCCACGACCTACAACACCCGCAATCACCCAGACCACCTTATAATCCACTTCATCTACACTACAACAAACAACCCGTCAACCGCCAACACACAACCCTCAGACTAACTCCACCATTGTCGGTAGACAATGCACACAACTGCAACCTATCTCAATTTACACTTGCATCACATTCTCCCGTTCTCCACCGCAAAATACCACTTGCAATCCCCATTGCAAGATCACCTCACCGTCCCCCGCAAACCAACCGCACACAACACATACAGACCACCATCGCCCCACATTAAGACAACACTTCCCCAGCATTAACGAAAAAACCAGACCGTCACCAACAGACCACGTACATCAGTAAAAAACCGCATTCACCTGCCTCCACCACAATCACCGCCCCAGACCGCAACGGACCGCCAAAATTTTTTTTTTTCCAAAAACACCAAAATACTCAAAAAATCCAAAACAATAAAAAAAACTCATACCAGTATTCAATGGACCAACAAAAAGACCCTGAAATTCTAGACGATTATCCATACGAGGTCAAGTCCCCTATAGCTGAACAAATAAGACACCATAGGTTCTACCAAATGCAGGCCGAACTCTAGGAGCAATCAACAAACCCATTCAAGGGACAAGAACCTGATAGAGCCGATGGTGCTGAGCCTTCACAGGTCAGAACCAACCCTAATGGAGTTCCTACCCACGGAGCTCATTTTGAAAGACATACACCCAAGCTAGATCTACCAAAGTTTGATGATAGTTCGGACCCTCAAAGATTTTTGCAAATCTTTGAGAATGCATGTGATGTGTATGGTGAAACATTTCCCGATGCTATGGTCCAATTGTTTTCAATGACCATGATCGCTAAAGCACGTGATTGGTTTTTCAACCTTGATCGTGACGAAAAGACAGACTGATCAATTTTGAAAGAGTCCTTTATCAAGCATTTTAAGCCCTTTCGTTTGATAGAGAGTCCTTTTGTCAAATTGAGTAACATCAAAATGACAAAGATGAACATGTACGAGACTATATTGAGTGTTTCAAATGCCTCAAAAGTCAAGTACAGGAACAACCCTCCGAACAGATGCTCATCATATGGTTCTTAGTCGGCCTTCCAAGATGGATTAGATGTGAGCTTAAATCAAATGACGAATATACGAGCCTAAAGTTAGCAATGTCTGATGCCATCAGCGAAGAAGACGAGGGATCAGATGTTGACGAATCCAGGGAAAGGCGAGCACCATGTGCTCCTATCCATGAGTCGAAGTCGATCGAGGACACCCGAGATCAGCTTTGGAAATCCCAGTTGGAGTTGCTTAGTAAGCAACATCAACTACAGATAGAGAAACTCACCAATGAGTTTCAAGCTACCCTGAAGTCTATCCAAAGCAGTATGTTTGGTCAGTCAAACCCTGCACAGGTACCTTATAGACGAAAAATAATATGGTGCCCACACTGTAGGGCTACGCATCATGTTGATGCTTGTACTTCATATCGACCTATCTAAGCACATACAATTCAACAATATGAAGAACAACCGTCACAATCTGGAAATGCCATCACTTATCATGAATATCCACCTGAAAGTCCAGACACACTAGCCATACAAGATGGCTATGCTGTTATACAAGGGCCATTGCACACCAAATGTTTCATCTGTGGTGAAACTGGCCACTTCATGGTTGATTGTCCAGTCAAGACCAAGTACCATGTCGAGTATCCTGACTGTATCAGAAAACACAGTTTCAAAGACTGTCTGAAACAACCAACTATGATCCTACCTGCCCATCCGTCAGTTATGAGTCCCGATAGGATCCTCACGACAACCACGCGAGCACCATAGCACCCAACCGCCTAGTCTGCTGCTCACTCGAGAAGTTTCTAGCAAACTTCTACAATACCGCACAATACACCAGCTCCATAATGAAAAAAGACAATATGAAATGAGTCCTTGTCAAAAGAAAGTGAAACCGATATTCTGTCATCCGCTACAATGTCCAACCAAGAGCAACCTCCACAAGGAATTGACAATTTTTCTCCCCTTCTACAACCTCAAATCTATTTGTCTTTCCACATGCTGATAAGATTTCCAATGTGCCAATACACAATATTTCTCGGATTCGGAAATCCAGATAGAGATTCGGTTCTGAATCTCTTGTTCAGAGAGGTCCTCGGGACATAGTACATCAACCATCCCTACATCTCAAGCTATATCTTACAACATCTACTATCAATGATGGTAGATTTTAGTGTCACCCACCCTGCCTTTTTTTGACAAGGGCATGTCAAAGTAAGTCACATCACTCTACAAAACAACTGAAATATTGCAACTATCAAGGTGCATTATCAATGTTGATGAATGCAAGTTTTGTTCGACAAGTGCTATATTGTTCTCACTCTTTGTAACGTTTGTTTATTTCCTTGTTTCTCTTCACCTATTTTGTGTGATTAATTTTTGCTTGAGGAATAGATATTGCACGAGAGTCTTCTGTAGAGCATCTCCAGAACACATTTTCATTCATCTATCCATCTTCAGATTCCCTTGTACAACAGTTTAGGATTTTTGAGAATGTCGAGAAATCCATGTCAAGTCAGAGTTGATTCCTGCGTCTCATTACCATATTCATCTTTGAGTCAACTAGAGCAAGATCGAAACAAATTTAGTTAAAATTTGTTCAATCTTTAGTCCAGTCACATGTTCAATGTGTTTTCAACTATGTGGTCCACACGCCAATCCAATCTTGAGCATGAACAGTTACCAATAACCACATCCCCGCCAGCAGATTTTTTTGGGGGAGGAGAGAGTGGATCTGCTTGGATCCACTGGAGCAGTTACGCTGCCAACAACAACATTAGCAAGATTGACAACCAAGGTCACAAGTCAAATATGAAAAGACGAGGCTAAAGACGGTAGTTGGGTAATCTAAAGAGACTCAATCAGAAGAAGTATTCCAGTCATGACGAGGATCCTTCAGAAAAGAGAAACACAAGCATTGTAAAATCAGTCTCCTTCTTCAACCAACCTCTTGCCATACATCTGCGCCCATTCTCATGTCTATCGTCCACACCATCTACCGTTGTCATCACCACCCTTCCTTCCATCTGTTTGTTTATCATCATTTCACTGTTCTTCTGAGAAATCTCCAGTTCTTGATAGTCTTATGCATAATAAACAATTGTCTCAATGGTGTACCTCAGGTGAGTAGTGTCTTCCACATAATAAGTTGCTAGATTGATGGTATTGGGATCAAGATAATGGACAGGTTGTTGTGGAACGAGTTGGTTAACGACAAACTATTGACGTGATTGGTACTGATTTGGTGCAGTTGGTCATGGTTGGTACACCCCTGGTCATGGTATGGGCTATTGTGGAGGGTAGGGGCGGTACGCTCGATACATAGGTCCGGGTGTTGATGAAAATGATTTCTAATTTGAGGGCATTCATTAGTAGTGTGATGTTGTGAACAGATCGGACACCGGACATTCTCTCTTGCTGAAAAAGTTTTTTCAGCAATATTTTCCATGGCGGTTTGAAAATCAGCAATGAGTTTATCCATATGAGTTTGTTGAGCTTCATACTAGGTTTCCATTTGATGCAAAAGTTCGAAAGATTGGGCAGTATTTTCATGCTTCGGGTGGGTAAGACGTTCAAGATCCTTAGATTTCTTTTCATGATTATCAAAGTCATCATCCTTCGTCTTCTTCATGGATAGCATCAGTCATTACGTCTTTAAGTTGATCATAAAGATCAACTGGTTTTAGTTCACGGCGGATGTTTAGGCAGTCCAACCAAGAACAATTTGACGGCCATACGTTCGGTGATATTTTCATTAACACATTCTACTTTGAGACGTTTAAAACGTTTAATGTAATTTCGAACTGACTCTTTGCAACGCATCTTGATATGGGTGATTTGGATGAATGGGCTCTGAGTCAGTTTAGATGGTTTGAAATACTTGATGAGAGCATCCTTGAGGGTAGTCCAAGAAGCAAGATCGGGAGCTTCAAAGTTGAGATACCACTCTTTGGTTGTTCCATACAGTACCATCGAGAATAGTCGGAGCTTTTTGGTTTCAGAGGTATCTCCATAGAAATGGCATGCATTATCAAAGTCTTGGGGAAATCTAACTTGGCTAGATTCTCCCTCGTACTTTGGTGCATCGATACGTGGAATTCTACATTCTAGTCGTGGAGGAGTTGGATTGAAAGATTCGGCACAATCTCGAGACATGATGCAGTATGAGTAGTCGTTAGAATCAGCCAACATCATCCCACCCCCAAGACCCACTGCAACTTATATTGGACGAAGTCGTTCGGCTTTTGCATTGGCATTTTCAACTATCACTTGGAAAAGCATAGATCCTCGTTTGCTTACATAAAACCAAATGCTTATTGTCGTCAATATTTATCAAAAAACTGTTTTCGCAAATTGTCGCAATTTAACCAGAATGTCTTATTGTTGCAATTGGTTGACATTCTCAAAATTGGAGAGCTCTCAGCAGTTTCACAACTCGCATGTTTGAGTGCTTTCCATATGTCTCTTTGTTTTGTCACTTGTATCTGCCATTGACGGTCTCATCGTTGGTTTCTTGGCAGAATCTATCTTCTGGGAGGTTTGTATCCTCCATTCGCTTCTGGGTGTTTCGTGGTTCTTCTCTCAGTTGAAGTTTCAGTCTCAAGGAAAACCTTTGATCTGTAGGTTGCACAAACTTTGATTATCAGTCTCAAGGGGATGGTTCATAAAAAATTGGTGGTAGGAATAGTTTTGGATGGACGGTTTGGTAACGGTAAGGAAACATGATGAAGGCTTGGTGGTAGGGTGAAGGAGCTGATAGTTCTACAGTTGCAGCCTTGGACCCTTGCAATGTCGAGCTTTGACCACCACTTGCTGGGTGAGGAGCTCGCTTTATTTTGCAGGTTCATGGATGTCCTCATCTTTCATTTGCTACAGCTCTTTCTTTTATTCTAGCTGCTTCGCCTGCTTCTGTAGATCTTTTCCAATTGAACAACCAATGTAGGTGGTAGTTAGTCTCTGCAAGACACTTCCAATGATCTATTTAAATTTGAATAGTTAGGGAGGTAGAAATGGACCAATAGGATTCAGAGACCAGGGTCCTCCTCTCTACTATAGAAAGGGACCAACTCGAGTTTCCTACACATGTACATATCTTCATTTCAATAAAGCAGATTGGTTCTCTTGTGAAATGGATTTATGAATGTCCTTGCTCTCTATCATTTTTTCTCCATCTCTCATGCTTTCTTTGGATTTATCAATTGTTGGATCTGATTATTGTTGGGTTTGCATGTTTCTATACTTTTTATGAGAGAGAAAGGAAGAGAGAGAAAGAGTAAACTATCTTCATTGTGGATCTTAGTGTTAATGGAGTAGTGTTAATTCTTAGCGTTAATGGATGTCAGAGTTAGATTTGGATCTTCCATTCATGCTGAAATATAAATTATGCTATCGCTCTCATGAGAACGAACTTACTCGTGACAACTAACTTCATCTCCTTGATGCTAGAGTGATTAGATCTTGGGTTGAAGATAGGCAAGGAAAGAAAGCCACTACAATTTTGGCGTTGTTGCTAGGGAGCTACACCAATTTTTTTGTTTGCAGCATGTTTGTTGGATGGTTAGCTTGCATTAGGCATCTTGTCATGGCATGAATAGTGTTAAATCTGCATTTAGGGTCAGTTTGGAAGTAATTTTGCATGATTTGAGTGGATTTTCTTGTTTGAAATCTAATTTTATTGAAGAACAGGGAAACCTATTCAAATCACCAATCTTAAGATCCATTTGGATTTAAGATATCGGAAAAAACAACAAAAGTCAGTCAAATTTGCTAGATTTTGGTTTAAAGGAGGCAAAAACCGTCATCAGAGCTAATAATTTTTGCCCTCTTTCTGGAAACGTTCACCGAGTTGCAGACACCTTTGGTTTTGATCACAAAACCTTCAATTTGAAGGGTGAATAATCCTTTCCAGCAGATTTTTCAGAAACATCAGAAAAACCACCAAAAAATCACTACAACACTAAAAATACAGAATAAGAACCTTCGTTCGATTTACTGTGCATAGATGTGATTCAGATCTATCTACTACCAAGTTGGCAAAGAATAATATAAAAAATAGAAGGTTTCTCAGAGGATCAGTTGTCATATTGTTATATTTTTGTCAAAAAGGTCTCTTTTTTGCAAAATTACCAATATTATTCTTGATTCTTCGCCAAAACCTTCACCGAGTTTTCAGATTATACTATTTATAATGATTTATTATTTTTGAGTTCGACGAACATTCATTCTATCCGGATCATAGAAAATCTCTATTTTTACCCTCGCCAAACTACAAAGACTGTGCTTTTATGTGCCAAGATCCTTCACCAGTTCTATTTTAGCTTTATTTGTGTCAGATTCTCAGTCTGAGAATTCGGCGAAGGTTATTTCCATAGAATTTGTCAGAAAAATCTGATTAGAGAGTTTTTACCAAAAATAACACTGTTAAACCTTCGTCGAGTTAATCTTCACCTAAGGAACCTTCGCTAGTACTATTTTTAGGTTTTTATTTTTCAGATCAAGTTTGTGTCAAATTTTGAGTCAAAATGATTCAGTCTGATTTTGATTCTGAGAATTTTTCATTTTGAGAAGTGTCGAACGGTTGATCTTATGAATCTTGTTCACAATATAGGAATTTGATTCTCGTCAAAGTCGAACAGATCTAGTAGATTTGATCCGAGATAGTTCTGAAAACCTAGATCCAATCTCATTGTTTGCTTGATCTAATTTGTAAAAAAAGCTGCCCCTGGAGGTGCTCCTCAGGAAGTCAATTCAATCATTGTTAGGAGAGCACAACGTTTGGATCTACCCAAATACAATGGATTAACATATCCAGTTAGATTTCTTCAGATCTATTCTGAATCTTGTGAAGTCTATGGCAAAGCTTTTCCGCAAGATAAACTTAAGCTATTTGCAATGGCCTTAACAGGTGTAGCACAAGATTGGTACTACAATGAAGATGAAATAAAGTGTACATATTGGGAGATTGTCAAACGAGCCCCTATCACACGGTTCAGACCTCGAAAGTTTATGGAAAACCCTTTCTACTTTTAAGTAAAATTAAAGCAAAAAATGGTTCGAGATTACATTGAACGGGTAAAATGTCTCAGATCTGAGTGCAAACCTGAGTTGATTAATGAAAATGCCATGATTATGTGGTTTTTGTCAGGTTTACCTGAAAGGATCATACGTGAGCTGAAATGCCATAATGAGTACGCAATTTTACAAAACGTTATGGACGATGCAATTCGAGAGGAGGATGAAGATTTAGACGATAAGCCGAATATCAATATGTTGTCTTATACATCAGGGTAGACTACTGTGACATCCACCACTATTGCATCAATGAATGTCAATGCTATTTCATAGATGATGCTCAATGAGTTCGAGAAACTTGAAAAAAACCAGCAGAAACAAATGGAAAAGTTGCAGTCAAAATTTAATGAGAAGATCAAAGCATTGGAAGATTTCCATGGACAAGTGAACAAGGAACTTGAGAAGTTTACAAAGACTTTTTCTACCAGGGAAAATGTCTGGTGTTCCATTTGTATAGGAAATCACACAATGAATGAGTGTCCTCAATTGAAAAAACGAATGGAAATCAGTATATGCCATTTGTGCAATTCGCCTAATCATGGGACTGCTTTTTGCAACTTCAATCCTCAGATTATTTAGCAACATTATGCCCAAATGGGATGTCGAAAACCACTTTATGGAGGAAATCTGATACCTAGAACTCGTCAATCTGCTCTTGGATACCCTGAACAATTAGCCTTACCTGCCCCACCAAAGCAGCCCGCTCCTCCTACCAATTTGATGGAACCAAAACCTTACTTAATTGCTGAGCAATGGAACTATGGTAATGATCATAAAGGTGTGGATCTTTAGAACAGTATGTTATTTATGTCACCGCACAACAGCAAGCATCTAGAAACTGGACCAGAGCACCAGTTGGATGCTTTGCATGTGCTGCAACTCATAGAGTTGCAGAATGTCCAAACAAAGACAAATTTGTACCATTCTGTCATGATTGTGGTTATGGATATTGCTACAAGAAGTGCCCAGCAAGACCAAAGCCACTGCCGGTCATAGCTCCTGTAAATTTGATAAAAATCAAGCAAAGACCAATAGCTCAGAATGAACCAAGTGTACCCTTGATGGTAGTTACTAGAGCACATAAGCAGAAAGAACCTGTAGCAGTTACAAAACCTGCTGATTCTATACCATTAACTGATATACCAATAACATCTGGAGTCTATCCAGATCTTCATGCAAAACAAAAAAGATATCAGGATACGAGGCAGTGGATTAGACATTTGCAAGAGGAATAGGAGCTTGAAACTGTTAGAGCATCAGCCAAAGTTCATTCTTCACTAGTGCAACCACCGAATAATTCACGTACACATATGAATGCTTAGTTTGATCTTAAAGATATTCCAACGTCAGTTATTGAACATATCTGATGTAGTTCCAAAGATTACAAATTTCTATTGCTGTAATCCTAATGTTGCGGATCTGATAAAGAAAGAGCTTCAGAGATTGCTTGACACCGATTTCATTTATGAGATCGAGCATACAGAATGGGTTTCACCAATTGTCATTGTTCCTAAGAAGAATGAAAAATTGAGAATTTATGTGAATCTCAAGGCCTTGAACAAAGTGATGCGGAAGGATCACTTTCCGTTACCTTTTACTGAAAGCATTTTGGATCGCCTTGCTAGAGCAGAAGCCTATAATTTTTTGGATGGATTAAGTGGATACAATGTAGTGGGTTTCTTTCCTTGCCTAACATGAATCCAAGATCTAGTCAATCTAGCATCATAGAGACAGAGTTAGTTGTCACGCGTATGTTCGTTCCCATGAGAGCGATAGTTTAGTTTAGATTTCAGCATGAATGGAAGATCTAAATCTAACTCTACATCCATTAACCCTACTCATTAACACTAAGATCCATTACAAAGATAGCTTACTCTTTTTCTCTCTCTCTTTCTCTCTCATAAAAAGTATAATAACACTCAATCCCAATAACATTAAGACCCAATAATTAGCAAAATACAAAGAAAGCATGAGAGATGGAGAAGAGAAGAAGAAGAACAAGGACATTCATCAATCCATTTCTGAAGAGAACCAATCTGCTTTATTGAAATGAGGAAATGAACATGAGGAGCAACTCGAGTTGGTCCCTTCTTATAGTAGAGAGGAGGACCCTGGCCTCTGAATCCTATTGGTCTAGTCTTGCCTCTCTATTTATTCAAATTTACAAAAGTGTGAGAACCATCAAAATTGGAGGGAAACGCAACTTTATTCACTAACTTGACATTTAGGCCCTGCAACATTAAAAGTCCCGCAAAAAGGCCTAAAGTCCATTTATTGACTTTTAACTAATCAATCAAATAACTATGTGATCATCGGGGTGGACTTACACACGTAGGGTGCCAAATCCCTCTCACTTATTAACTAGGGTTAGGGTTGCCTTGGGAACCACAAACCCTCCAACGGTATCCCCCACCAAAACTGTTGGCGGTCCCACGACACCTGCAATATGCAGTTATTGGGGACTTTTATTGGCTTTGCGTCGAATCTTGATTAAATGGTGTTGCACCTTCTCCATAAAATCGAGACGTGCAGTATTAAAATCCAAATTGTGTGGCAGAAAACAATGGCAGGCTCCGACAATCCACTTGGAGGTTGTCCATGATGTGAAGCGTGATTCCCAGAAGCCTCCCATCATTGCCGCAAGAAAATATAAACGAGCAACCGGTAGCTGATCTTTGATTTGCTCTAAGGCCATCGACTTATTTGGATCAAATGCCAGAGGAGGGAAACAATCGTCCCATCTGGTTGCCACTGACGCCAACACAGCTAGATCTTTAGCAAACATTGCCGATTGTTGCACCGTTGGATCTGGAGAGTGGACATATTCTCTCTGATAGGCTTGTAAGGCATGGTGGAAATCCACTAAGATTGTCCAACTGTAGGGCTGATGGACGATTGGCCAATTGGACATATGGATGGTGATCTTGTCCATAGCCAACCCCAAATCTTTCCATTTATTTCTTCGCGGCATTGGCACATAATAGAGATCTACCTGCAATTGGCGAGGGCTGGCGACGTAACTCCTAATTGATGCCGGTGTTTTTTCAAAAACAATAATTCTCCATGCCGGCTGCTCTCCCAATGCAGGTATTTTATCCAACTCTTTGTCGGCCTCTATCTCAGAGGTCTTAAACTTCAGAACCCATCTACCACGCGAGGACTCATGCGGATGTTGCTTTAAGAAGGTCTGGATCTGGTGCTCGACGCTGATGGGCCTTCTGAATAGAGGTGTGGCCTTGACGAGGGTGGACCTGCTTGTACTGCCGGTAAGATTGCGATGGTTTGGCAATATCTGGAGCTCCCCCCTGGTCCGTGCTCGAATCTACCCCTGTATCCATTGGTATAGCTTCTTGGTGCGGAGGGGATAATTGTGACAGGACCGGTACGGGGATTTGTGGTCTAACTTCCAACACTTGAGCGGCTGCTTTTTCATAGGCAGTGATGGTCTCCTTAGCCTTTGCCAACTCGGTTGAAGCTGCTCCTTTGAACCTGTCAAAGCGGCCTTGAAATCCCTGAAGGGCCACTTTGTATGTCTCCACTTTCTTGAACAGATACGCAATCTCCGTCGGTGTGACCGGATGATCTGGTATTTGTGTTTGAAGATACGCATCACGTTCAAGGGTGGTCGCATCCAATTTACCTTGAAGCCATGTGCAATCTTGTTCGGCCATCCGTAATTGACCTTTCAGCAGCTGCACCTGTTGTTTTGCATCTTGCACGGCCTTATCCACCTGATCCTGTGCGGTTGTCAGGGCATTTTGCAGGGAGCTGATGTAGTCTTCCAAGCGATCAGCTTGTTGTTGGGCCAACTTCTTTTTGGCTTTAGCCTTGTCTTTATGCTGTTTGGCAATCTTTAACTCTTGATCCAGCTGGACAAGTTTCTGGCTGATCAGAGTATTTTCGGACCCCATCTCAGAGATTCTCTGTTCCATTTCTTTCTTCTTATCCAAAATAGACTGGATCACTTGTGCAAGCCTTGAAACCAAACCTAGAGCATCACCAGAATCGATGGTCATGGAGGCGGCAGTAGTAGGAGGACCTGATGGTACTATCCTTGCTAGGCTTGGAATAGATGTCAGTACTTCTTCTTCAAATCCCTCAGGCACTGTGGTGTCAAACTGTTTCGGTGATTTCACAGCTTTGTCGACCCGAAGTGCGGCTGGGCTATCTTCCGTGTGAGGTGGCTGGCTGACATCTTCAACACCAATAGTAGATTCATGGATATGTCCGAATCCTCTTCTAGGGGATTGGAGTTCAAAGGGCGCAGGGCTCTGGGGCATTTCAAAAATTTCAGTGGCCCCAAGGGAGTCGGAGTCATCGAACATATCCATAAAGAACTGTGTGTTTAGTGAGGTGGCTTCGGTGTGTGGGGGTGAGGCGGCTGGGACAACTGTGATGGGAATGGTAGGCCCAATGGTCACACACTGTCCTTGAATGGAAGTAGAGGCGAGGGAAGCATCAGAGGTTGGGGGAATGGGAAGTTCAGTGTGAACAACAGCAGGGGGTGGAAGCGCAGTTGACGAGGTATGCCTAGTGCGACGTTGTGACGCGGAAAACGAGTCAGGAATAACGATCTCGCTGCGTGGACGACGACGACTATGAGAACTCGAGGCTTGGTGAGATGACTCTACCGGTGCTTATTCGTAGACCGAAAGCACGAAATCTAGGTGGAAGCCATGGATTCTATTTTCTAAGTGAGAAGTGGCTAAAAGGGACAATAAAGAGCCAGCAGCGAACTGCTGCTTAGTATTGGCCTTAATAGCTCATTTGAGCTCACCAAAAACAGTCTTGAACCAATTATATGGTTCAAGAGGGGCTTTGGCCAACTTGGTGTGGGACTCCACTATCCTATGGAGAATCTGTGATGTGATGCGGCCTTTCCTGAGGTTGTCAACCATCAGGAAGTTGTTCAGTAGCTGGCAGCGTGGATTGAAGGCTCAATGATGGCTTCCAGAAGGTAGCCATCATTAGTCCAGTGCAGATCGTTGGTAAGGTTAATATATGGCTTGATGGCCTGTTTGGCGTGCTTGTGATTGGGTGAGGTCTGCATGTATGATGCTATACCTATAGCTGCAAGGGCGGCCTCAGTGACACGCACCTTGTGTGTGGCTCCCTGGAAAGTGATATAAAATTTAGATTTCTCTTCCTTCCATGTACTGAAGGCAAGAGTGATAAATTCCATATTGATGCGACCAAAAAAGGCTCTCTCATGAATACCCATTGTAGTGAGCGAAGGCTCCACAAGGGTCATCCATTGAGTGATCATGCTTGTGCTAGGAAGGATCATGATGTCCGTTGCAGATGGGACATCACGATGGATAGTATAGCGCAGAGACTGGGAAGTATCAATAGATGACATGATGATCAGAAAGGAAATATAAAACGTGTAAAAAGTGTCTCAGAAAGCAGTGCAGGAATTTTGGAAGGCTTTGGTCGCGGTAAAAATTCGCAAGAGCTTCGCGAGCACAAGTGAGGAATGAATCGAATTTAGTCAACTTATAGGTGAATTTGGTGATTTACACTGAATACTAGCTTGGATGATCAGTTTTGAACAAAAATTTGCAGGCATGTACAGTTCTGTGATAATAGGGTATAAAAATATCGATGAAGGTTTCTGGGGATCTGAACCTATCAGACGAACATTTTCCAGGCCTGACGAAGGATGAACCTTCGCCCAGGTACTGTCATAAATGTATTTTTCTAAGACCTGAACCTATGGACAACCTAATTTTGACATTTTAACATCATCTAACAGGTCGGCGAAGGTTAATAATGAGGTTAAGATACTCGGTGAAGGTTCTCAAAATGGCATATCACTGATCCTTCGTCGGACTAAAAAATTGGGATTTTTATGAACACGAACCTTCGTCCACCTCAAATTAGATAAAATCTAGAGTGGATGTACAGTTTGAGATCCAGGTTTCATATAATTTTCTAGCAAATCTCATGGCATCGTGGCATTCTCTAAAGTGAGTGGCTGATTGTGATGAATTTCAAGTTGATACTCTTTGGATAAACCAAGGATAAAATGTAGCTTGAGTAAGATTGGATCCATATGACTAGCAAAATAAGGTGTTGTCTCCAAAATCAACAAAAAGGCAAATCAAAGGCTTTTCGAAATCTGAGCATTAGTCTTGTCCTTGAGATCCTGACACCATGTATACACCTTACCTTATAGAAACATAATAATAATAGCGATTTTGGTATCATCGGGTGAGTTGTGCATGAAGTCTAGATTGATTCATCACCCATAGTACTTGCTCCACTTGTTTATGTTTAAATTTCATGTCAATATATTGATGATGAGTCAAATTAATCACTTGCATCAAATCCTATAAATCTGGGCTCAAGGAAGTTGGTGCTCTGAGTACCCTCTATCATGGGCTCTAGAGTTGTAGTGGCAAGGTAGCTTAAAAAACCTAAGGAAAATGATGGAGTTCTAAGCAAAATCACCTTGTAAGTCAAATAACTTTAAAAAGGGCTTCCTCAAAGCAAAAGTTTAAACTTAAAAGTTTGAAGAATAAGAGGGGCCCAAGGCCCTTACCCTACCTCAACATACAAGACTTAAAAAATTCATAGTTTTTGCATGAAGTAAGTTCCACTGTCAGTATGACACTCATCCACCTAGGACATACCAACACATGATGAGCTATGTGATCGCCATGTGGCATACCCATGTAGAAGGTGGGGGTACCACTCGCAACCCATATGTGGCTAGGAGGAAAAACAAACTACACAAAAGAGAGGGTTGAGACAAAACTTAATAAGGATAGGTACAAATGTACCAATGAGGCGCAATATATCATGCATGGGCACAACAAGATGTTACAGGCACATCTAGTTGATTGTAGGTCCCGCATCCTTTATGTCCCCCCCCCCCCCCCCCCCCCCTTTTTTTTTGGTAGGCACAAACGGGGCCAAAAGTTGTTTTTTTTTGTTTCTTTATTGAATTCAAGAAATGATGGGATATAAGGACCTAATACACATCCTTTCCAAGTAAAATAAGAAAAGGAGGGAGAGCCTACTAAGGCTCCTAGCCTGCCTCTGAATTTCACTTTGCTAGTTGAAAGAAGCTTTTGCAAAGTTTCAAATTTACAAAGCTTTGTTCATTCACAAAATTTAAGGTTCACCCAAACTTCAAGTTTGCAATGCTATGATTACAAAGTCTTACCAAGCCAATCAAATAAAAGTTTGTATACTTGAGATTACAAAAACAAATTTTTAGCCATTGTTCATAAGTTTTAAACTTAGAACCCTAGTTGCCCGTTTCGGAACGGAACGCGTTCTGGAACGCGTTTTAGAACGCGTTCCGTTCCGGAATGATGCCCTCAAAAAAATAATACGATTTTTTTACATAGGATTTAGTCATATAAAATGCAATTTTTTTTATAACTTAAAAAATTTCAGTCCAAGCAGGAACGTTCGGAACGGAACGTTCCGACCCATTTTGGTCGTACTCTGGAAAGGTTTTGAGTATTTACATTTGCAAAGGTCCTTCTAGTTAATTTTTTTTTACCAAAATGGGAAATTTCTTACTAGTCTGCCAACAAAGAAAAAAAATCGACAAAACCCAAATGAATTATAAACAACAAAAAATGGGATTTTACCAAGCTATAAAAAGATCGTTCAAAGCCATTTTAGCATGCTTTTAAGCACCACAAATCATGAACAAAACCAGAATTTTTGCAGCCAGTTTGACTACATTTTCTCAAAGCAAACACAATGAGATTAAAGCACAGGAACACAATTTCATCAACCAACACCAAGGGATCAAAATTTGCCACAAAAAGACAATAGGAACACATGCACCTTGAACATGGAGATTAGTGACCCTGCTACTAATTATTATAAACTACTCGAACAATCTTCATAAGGCGGGTTTCAAATATCAAGTGATGAATGCTTTGTTATTGTCCGTCCATAAAGCCAAACAATGGAACACCATTGATTTACTTGGCTTTGGAATGGCGTAGAAATAGCCCCTATCCAATTTCTCTTCATGATGAGGCAATCTCTCTATCTACAGGAAGTTGTAATGGCATCTCATAGTCTTCTTTTTCTCTGAATTTGGAGGACATTGGCTTTTGAATGGCCTTAAACTTATAGGTGACTCAAAAGTTAGTGGCAAGATAAATTTTTGAACTATTTCTTCAAGCATAAGAAACCCCTTCAATATAAAATTCACTTGCCGAACACTTTTCACCATTTTAAATTGAAAATTTTATAAGAAGTTGAATGCGAGTTTGCCCTTAGATCCCTTTCAGCAATGAGGATCACAAATCATGTGGCTCATACCCTTCACAATCTCCTCCATTGATCCATGGCTTTGATTGATCTGATGCAGTGCTCGGGAAAATCGGCAAAGTATAGGAATGGAACCGGCAAGTTTTCTAAAAAACTGGTATCATAGAATATTTGACGATTTTTTATACAAGCATATAAACCTTTTTATAAGTAATAGTTTTCAAAAATCTGAGAATTGCTATAAATTGCAGGTTTTTTGAGGATAACTCAAAAGAGCACTAATCATGGCACCAATGCCCTCCTCTCTGATAATTTTATAGCTCCACGAATGAGCTCCTACAGCTCGAGATCCTAAAAATGCACCCCTGCACCAAATTTCCAAGCTATAATTCTCCGTCCTCATGCATGCCTATCAAGGATACTCTAGTAGCATCTTGTTCCAACCTAGAACAAGCACATTGTAAGAAATTTGGCTTGATTCCATGAGGAATTGATCACTTCCAAGTGATTTGAATTTTGCTGTTGTATGCAAATTCAAAAATTATTGTTCTAACAATCAGTTATGTTGTACTAATTATGATGCTTTGATGATCCTGCTCTTCTTGTTTTGCATTGAACACTGAGCTATGATCGAATTACCCTCAATCCAAGCAACCCCACTCTGATACCAAGTCAAGAGATTGATTGTGAGTGAAACGAGTTATCGTCCAATCCAAAGCAGAATGGACAAGAGAAGCAAACAACAAACTTTCAAATTGCATTAACCATCAAAAGACTAACTGCAAGTTTAATAAGGAACTGTGCATCGGATTTTTTTCTTACAGTCTAGAAAGAAAAAAATGCGATGCACAGTTAATCATTGTTATTTTAACTCTCACAAAAGTGGCCAATAGATTCCCTTAAGAAAAATCATAGGTTCATGGCTATCAAGGAGACAATATGGTTGAGCCTAGTTACTAAATTGATTGAAGATTTCACAAGAGCACCCTATGACTTGTTTTGAGAAATCACAGCTCCATAGTTATGGAGATGAATGTACACTCGAGTGGAGTGGTGTTTAAAAAAATTGGAATGTTCGCTAAGGTGGAGTAGTGTTATTTAAACAATGCTACTCAATCACTATTGCAGACAAAAATGTATGTTATAAATATAGATAATTAACGTTTAGTTCAATTTGATCAATTTGATGCTATGTAGGATTTGTGAGCTACATTTGCTATTATAAGGGCCCATCTTAACAAGTCAGCACAGATTTGCTAGAGAGAGAGAGAGAGAGAGAGAGAGAGAGAGAGAGAGAGAGAGAGCTCATAATAACTTAATCTATTTTTTTATCTTAAGCTGGATGAGAGTTTGTTGTACATGATTCCTTTACACTTTAGAGGCATTCTACATGAGATCGTCTCGTGATAGATTAAAATTATAAGCAACATTGTTTTTGGTGCAGGTGTTTGATCAGCTGGCCTAGGAAAGTGTACCATACATCACATCGTTCTCATAAATATTAATGTAGCTTCATATTGCTCTCTCGAAAATTCGGTATACCTGGTTCACAGAAAATGAGTCTCTTATATTAAGCTTGATATGTCAGATTTGCAGTCACGCAGGCTGAGATGAATACTTTTCTTTAAGCCAGCAGCTAGATCGGGATTGGTGATCATGGCTTCACTTTGCAGCTCTTGGATAAAAGCATCCCACCTGCAGGTGCACTGGGTGGGCTGATTTCCACAACACAATTAACATGCACCCAAAATGGTGGAGATTTCAGGCCGCTAATAATGATCTTCACTTTCACGGACACTTTCACATCGAAGCTGACAATACCCTGTGCAATGGCTAAGGTGAGGTTCGTGCTTACCGAGTGCTGCAGTGGTACCAAATTTGCTATCAGCTCAAGTAAGAGGTAGGTGGTGTTGAGATGGCCTTGGTAGAAAGGAGGCACAAGCGCAGTTGCGATCGGAAAGCCTAGATAATCCATCTCCACGTTCATAGCCATGTAGGAGATTGCAATCTTCTTGTTGGGATTGACTGCTTCGAAGACAAATACAATGTCCATGCTCACAAAGGCATCGTAGTAGTTGCCCACTCCTCCATTGGTTGGAGTAAGCATGGGCTCGACGGACAGCGTGGAGATGAAAACCTCTTGAACGCTAAATGATGGTAGCTTAGGGTGGATCTTGATGTAGATAGCCAGGGCAGCGGCGCCTAGGATGATGATTATGGTGCAGATATTGCAGATAATCCATGAGATGCACCGGCAAATGAAGTTGTTACAACAAAGAGACATGCTTGCATATACAAAATCGAAAAAGCTGATCTGCTTTTTGGCTTAGAGTTGGGAAATTTGGCTGATGATCAGGCTTCTTCTGCAAGAAAAGTGTGCTGCCATCCCCATCGCTTGTAGCTTTTTCTGTCCAAGGTCCTTTACTATCTTATGGAGTCCTGAATTCACAAACCATATTTCGATTGGATGTTCTAAAGGTTAATATGATTTTGCTATGATCGAAGTCATTGCTGCATTAAATGCTATATAGGATGAAATTCTGATAGCAGACGCAGTGGAAAAGATCATGGCATCATTACAGCGTTGTAAAGCTTGATTAATGTCTATTACTGATTTTCTCAAGTGCAGCCAGTCAACTTTTACGTCTGACTAATAGGGAAGCCAATTATAATTGTTTATGTTATCGCCTGCTGACTCATCCTGTGGTAATCTGACAAGGCAATGCTCGAACTTGCGCACTAAGAAGTAAGAACAGATTACAAAGCTATTGCATTCACCTGAATCGATGTGAGGTCGTCTTTCAAAGATAAAACATACTTTCTGCACTGCGGTAACAGGAAAACCAGGAGATATCATGGTTGATTGAGAACCGCTACGCATAATATACGCTTACATGAAGAAACAAAATCATCACTTCAATTCTAAAGATTACTTCCTTTTACAGGAAACATTATAAAGCGAATAAATGTAACTATAAACAACGTAAACCTTGAATAATTCTGGTAGTACATTTCTGCAGATAATAGATAGTTAGTTATGGACGCCATCATCGGATCAAACCAGAAACACCCATATAAAGCTTTGAAGTCATAGGCTTCCTCCACTGCAAAGAGATGTGCATTGTTGAGGCATCAATGAATGCCAGAGAACTCCCATCAACCTCATGATTATCATACGATCCTGATCCTAAATGAGCATATGGATAATAGTATCCGCATCCAAATTTAGGAATTTTTTTTCTAGTAAGAAGGATCGCATTGCTGTTTCAGTAGAATATACTGCCGATCACTCAAGAGTACGCAGGAAATTGGAGGCTTTATGTGATGATCATGGACTAGTTGGCAGTGAGATGACTACTGCAGTCATGTTTTTGCAGCATGGATTGTAACTGATTGCCCAAAAAGGGTGGCACCCACATTGCATTGCTCAATAATCTGTTGATCAATCCACCATTTCTAATTGATGAAGACAATTAACAGGAGCAACCATATCTCTCTCTCTCTCTCTCTCTCTCTCTCTCTCTCTCTCTCTCTCTCTCTCTCTCTCTCTCTCTCTCTCGTGTAGGGTGGCACCCACATTGCATTGCTCAATAATCTGTTGATCAGTCCACCATTTCTAATTGATGAAGACAATTAACAGGAGCAACCATCTCTCTCTCTCTCTCTCTCTCTCTCTCTCTCTCTCTCTCTCTCGTGTTTGCAGTTGGAACCATTCGAATCTGAATCTGATGGGAAGTCTTCCAAAGCTCCCTACAAACGGTATTAGGGGCACACCGTCAAAGCAGCAACACGTGACAGCTTAATCTCTTAACACGTGTCATAGTGATGGCACAATAGGCCTTTGCCTTTGAAAGCCTTTGAATACTATGCTCTAAAGTTTGTGAAAAAGTTGACGTGGGGAAAAAAAAAAAACGGGGCCGGGGGGGGGGGGGGGGGGGGGGGGGGGGGGGGGGGGGGGGGCGCGGGGGGTTTTAGAGCTTTTGGCCCTAAACTTGGAAGGCCGGGTGTACTAACTAATTGATTCCAAGTTGCCTTTTTTTTGGCCTTGCCTTGCAAAGGCAAATTGCAATACTCTTTGTCCAAGTTGGTCAATGGGGGTTTGGAAGAAAGTCAATGTTAAAGACAAACTTTGACGGTGGCCTCAATTTTTTAAGTTTGGGGATCTTGGTTAAAGGCCCGACTACCCACCCCACAGGTAAGTGATCATGCATGCATGAAAAATAATAAAAGACATAAATGACATACATTTAGTGAATCTCATGCACGCTTTGCTTTGGATTTTCTTTTAAGTGATCATGCAATTGATCCATAGCAAGCATGCATTTCATTATTGTTTGAATGACAAAGCTTGTGCATGAATGCTGTGTACAAATGAATGCTAATGCAATCAAGTCACAATGAACACTTGGTTTTTAGAACAATTATATTGTCAGAACACTACTTCTCGAGCGCACTCAAATCTTGAAGATTCTTTGAATAGAGAGCTTTCAGGTTTGCACTCCGTACTCTCTTCTCCAAAAAGCTTTGAATTTTGATGATGCTCCAAATGGAAAGCTAGTTCTGGCACTTTCAGATCTTCAATCGACTCTTGATCTCAATGAAATTTTAAAGATGGTTCAGCTCTTCAAGCGACTCCTTTTCCTCAAGCTCGATCAAATTCTTAGTTCTCAATCGGATCGACTGGACTCGACGGTTTTGGTGAGAATACCACATAAGATTTTGTTTGTGAATTCCGCGTGGCCATTGCATCGTGGATAATACGGGGAACTTTTCCGATGTACCACTAAAAAATTGGAAAGTAGATATGCTATGACAAAGTTAAGAAAATGTGTACTCTTATCGCTGGTAAGTTCTAGAGGACATCCAGAACGAACGATAACGTATTCATAGAGAAATTTGGCGGTAGAACGAGCATCAACATTGCGAACGGCTCTTGCTTCAGCCCATTTGGTACAATAGTCCGTAGCTACTACGATATAGCGGGATTGAGTGTGTCTAGCAGCGGGACTAATGGGTCCAACATAATCAATTTCCCATTTCTGGAAGGCTTGATCAGTTGTGACAGGGTGTAAAGGCATGTAGTCTATCTTTTGAAATCATTTTGTTCTTTGACAAACGTCACAGGCCTTAGTGTAAGTGTGAGAATCTTTAAAGAGAGTTGGCCGCCAAAATCTGGCCAAGATACTTGATGATCAGTGAAGAAGGCAAAAACTTTTCCCAGAAGATAATGCGAAACTTCTGAACTGCATATACCATTGCCAAAGCTTCACGCTCGGTAGTGGTATAATTGACTTCAGCGGATATCAATTGTCTACTAAAAAATCGTATTGGATAGTCCTTTTTGAATTCTCCTGGTTGGGTGCTCCAATGGCATACTTGGATGCATCGGTATGCACATGAAATTCTTTGGAATAATCAGGAGCCCGGAGGATAGGTGCATTGGTAAGGGCTTCTTTTCGTTGATTGAATGCGACTCGTTGTTCATTAGTCCATTTGAGGACAACTACTACTTTATAGATTATTCGTGCTTTATTAGCAAAGTCGAGAATAAAGCACTGATAGTAGTTGGCGTGGCCTAGAAAAGAATACAGTTCGCAGAAGGTACGTGGTTCGGGCAGATTTTAAATGATTAGGATCTTGTCTGGGTCAGTTTTGATGCCATTTTTTGAAATGATATGTTCTAATACAATACCATGTGTTACCCAGATCTAGCATTTTTTAGGGTTCAAGGAGATGCTGTAGCGTTGACATTGGATAAAAAATTTCTCAAGCACAGACAGATGACGTGTTTCTTCTTAATATGCACCTAAATCATCCAAGTAAACCTCTAGGGTATCTCCCATCTGCTGAGAAAATGCAACTTGCATAACACGTTGGAAAGTGCTAGGAGCATTACAAAGACCAAAAGGCATGATTTTCCAACACAAGGTTCCCATTTCTGTGACAAAAGCGATTTTATGTTGATCTTCTTAAGCGATTTGAATCATATTGTATCCGCTAAACCCATCTAAGAAGGAGTAGGCCTCATCTCCTGCTGGATTTTCTAAGATGGATTCTCCGAAAGGCAATGGAAAATGATCACGTTCTGTGACGGCATTAAGTTTCTTAAAATCAACACAGATCCGAAGTTTCCCATTTTTCTTAGGAACAATGACGATTGGGGAGACCCACTCAGTATGTTCGATTTCGTAGATGAATCCTGCATCCAACAAGCATTGTGATTCTTCTTTTATTTTGGCCTTGTAGATCGGATTACATCTGTAGGGACGGCTAGCAGTTGGTCTCGCACCCGATTTAAGAGGAATACGATGCACAACTACCTGGGGTGAGACTCCTTAGGACCAAGCAAAGACATGTCGATATTTGCGCAGAAGCTTTTCATGTCTTTTGCGTTGTTCCCGATTGAGATGAGCCTCGATGTGGACAATATATTCGTTACTTTCATTTGGCTCACTCAAGGAGAGAGTGATGGTTCAGGCATGGCCTTCGTAGGGTGAATTACCGTTTGGCTCATGTTGAGCTTGGGATAATTGGATGGTTACATCCTCGATCGTATAGTCCTTAAAATATGCAGGCACATCATGGGCTGGTTGATTCGGGGGGGAGCCTTGCCTTCAACTGTCTGGATGGTGATTTGGGAGGTTCGGGGATTGGTGTATGAGCGGATGCAATCTCAGAAACTTCCCTAGTAGTGGTAAGGTCTCCAGGTGGCTGAATTTGAAGGGGTTTCTTCATCTTTTCTTTCATGGTATGGCCACGAGGCTGTGGTTTCGGAGGACGTGAGGTGTGCGGATGAGGAAGTGGTGGCACATCATGGAGGATTTTGTCGTCAATTTAAAAAATTGTTTCCTCCTCACAGAGGTCCCATGGATAGTTTTGTCATTTGACCCGGTATAACTTGGTATCATGTTTTTTGACCGTAACTTTGGCAACTGGTTCCACTTTGGATGACTGCTATGGAAAAGCCTTGAGTGGAAGGGCCTGTGCTTTGTTTAAGTCACATAGACAACCCTATACTGGATCTATATCTAAATCTACAAAGCCTTTTCAACTTGTGCATTCAAATATTCATGGATTTACTACAATTAGCAATAGTGGAGCTAAGATGTATGTAACATTCATTGATGATTTTAGTAGATTTTGTTGGATCTATCTACTAAAGAGCAAGGATGAAGTGTATGATGTCTTTATCAAGTTCAAGAATGCAATGGAGAACCAATTTTGCACAAAGATAAAGTGATTGACGAGTGACAATGGTGGTGAGTACATATCTACCAAGTTTAAGGCCTTTGTCAGAATTTGTGAGCTCCTGCAACTTTGTGACAAAGCAAAGTGAAGGTTGAAGGACAAAGAATTCGTGAAAGTCAAATAGACCTCGAAGACCAAAACACACGAAACGAAACGAAGCGAAAAGAAGACGAACGAAAACAATTCGCGCTGCGAACTAGCAGCTCAACAAGCGTGATGTATTGTACTTCATGCTCAATTGAAACAATTAGCAATAATAGAGTATAACTAACTAGTTGACTAGCATTAACTACTCTTGTAATTCTCTGTTTTAGCTATCTTGAAAACTCCACACAGTGGAGATATATACACAATTTTGGATCAACACAAAATAGAAGAGCAAGAAACAAGAAGAGAGAGAGAGAAAAAAAAAGAATGATTGTGCGTGAAAGTCTGTCAACGAGCAGAACACAGTGATTGAGTTGAGTGTCAGGCCGCCAACGAGTGAGACACTGACCAAACTCACTTGAAAACCAAGAACAGATAATACAATACCTCTCTCCTCCATCCCCTTGTTTTTGTCATCTTGGTGGCTAGAATGATTTATGTTCTGTGATCTGTAGTCACGTGCTTAGGATCTTGAAAGTTTCCGTAGAAAAAGAAAATCAAAAGAAAACTAAAAAAGAATCAGTTCGCGAAGCAACATTCGTGACATGGTATCAGAGCCCTAAGGTTATCACTACTGATATCTGAACAGCGATTCTCTAGGCAACACAATATGGCTACAACGATCGAGACGACAATAGCAATCAGTCTTGATGGCAAAAACTATAGAGCGTGGAAGTTCAAAATCAAAACGCTTCTGAAGGGTGAAGGCATCTGGTCGGTGACCAAACTCACAAAGATGCAACCTCCATAGGGAAACCTGAGGAGAGTTGAGTGGATCAGAAAAGATGAGCGTGCAATGGCGATCATCGTTTCGTCCATCAACGAAGAACTACTCATGTAGATTAAAGACTGTGAAAGCAGTCATGCAGCATGGAAAAGACTAAAGCAGAAGAACGAAGTGAGGAGAAGATCAGAACGATCTTCACTCAACTCACTGCATCTGGACAGGAACACCAGGTCCCAGTACCACAACAGCTGATGTACTTCATGATTCTCTACCTGCGTCCTATCAGTCGTTGAGAATGCTCATACTGAGTTTACCAGATATGACATTCGACAAAGCAATCAGTCTTGTCGGTGATGAAAGACTGATGAGGGACGAAGGAAAAAAAAACAATGATAAGTAAAAAGCTCTCTTCACAAAAGAAAGAAACAAGAACAAGAACAAGCACAAATTTGACAAGACAAAGTCTTCGAGTAGAGGCAACGACAAACAACAATCTTCTTTCTGTGATCACTGTCACAAACCAGGACACACAGCCAATAGATGCTAGTTCAATCCAACGATTTCTTGCATGCACTGTAAGAAGAAGGGGCACTCTGCATAGGATTGCAGATTCAACCCAAAAAGAAAGAACAAAGCTGACAAAGCAAATGTTCCAGAGTCATCCAAGGATGTAGATAAAGGTAATGAGGCTTTCACAATACTTGATGAAGCTTCAACAATTTACACTGAACAAGACTACGATGTAGTCATTGATTCAGGAGCAAACTCACACATCACCTGCAACAAAAGAATCTTGATCGAATTAAGAGAACTCGAACACTATCAGGTCAAGCAGACCTACCAGGAGCACTCTATGTACCTTCATTGAGAAGAGACTACTATCAGTCTCCAAGATGGCAGATCTTGGAATTCGAGTTCTATTTGATGGCAATACATGTCGAATGATCAAGAAAACAACAAACAAATTGCTGATAATTGGAAGCAAAGAAGGAGATCTCTACCAAGCCAAGATAATTAGCAATTCTGATAGCATATTAAATGCATCAGAAAATGAAGATCAGCTCTGGCACAGAAGAATGTATCATCTGAACATGAGGAGCCTATACGACATGAGCAAAAAAGATATAGTCACAGGTCTTCAGACTCAATACTGAGTTCTACGAAGCCTGTTAGAAAGGCAAATAGCATCGGAATCCATTCACACATGAGAGAAAAAGAGCTAAAGAAGTTCTTGAGCTCATCCACTCAGATATCTGTGGACCGATGAGAATTGATTCACTCTTAGGACCGAGGTATTTCTTGACGGTCATTGATGATTACAACTGGATGACAACGATCTACTACCTAAAGAAAAAATCTGAAGTGTTTGACTCTTTCAAGAAGTTCGTGGCATTTGCAGAGAGACACACCTCAAAGAAGATTCAGAGCATCAGATCTGATAATGGAGGTGAGTACAAGAGCACAGAATTTTTTAGATTCTGCCAAGAACAAGGAATAGAGCATCAATTCACTCCTGTGTATACACCCAAATATAATGGTGTCGCAGAAAGAAGAAACAGGATGCTAGTCGAAGGAGCCAGATGCATGATGGCACAGGCTCGATTGCCAAGCCAATTTGATTCGAGTGAAGGATTTGACAAAATTGAGCACGAATTTGGCGATAAGAATCAGGTTGATGACAAGAATATATCTATGGAGTCAACCATGCGCAAAATTCATGGCCATACCAAGGCCAGTATGACAGAAGGTATTATTCTACTAGATTCTACTGAACTAATTGAACTTGCACCTGGCAGATTTGTGCATGTTTCAAAGTCTTGGAGAATCAGAATTAGTTGAATTCACAGAATTACTGAAGGAGTACCAAGATGTATTTGCTTGGTCGCTCGACGATTTGAAAGGAATACGTACAGAATTCGGAGAGCACCATATTGATCTTAAAGAAGATGTTGTACTTGTTCGACAGAGACAGTATCGTTCCAATCCAAAGTACTCACTCATGGCTAAAGACGGACTCAACAAGCACCTTGAGGCAGGTATTATTTATCTCGTCTCAAGTAGTGAATGAGTTTCTCCCATTGTTGTTGTTCCAAAGAAGAAGACTGGCAAAATACAAATATGCCAGGATTTCCAAAAGCTCAATGCTACCACAAGGAAGGATCATCATTCTTTACCCTTCACTGATTCTATCCTAGATCGGGTTGCTGGTCAAGAGCGTTACAGTTTTTGTGATGGTTTGTCTGGTTATAATCAGGTTGGAGTAAGGAAGGAGGATCGTTCAAAGACCACTTTTACTACGGATTGGGGCCCTTATGCCAACAACAAAATGCCATTTGGTCTTTGCAACGCACTAGCGACTTTTCAGTGAATCATGATGTTAGTTTTTGCTGCCTTCCTAAGAACTTTTCTGGAAATCTTTATTGATGATTTTTGTGTATATAGTGATATAAAGACACATTTTCAGAAGCAAAAACTTAGATCGCAATGGTGTCGAGATACTTGTTTATCCCTTCACCCAGAAAAATGTTTTTTCGGTATGAAAGAAGGAATTTTACTTGGACACAAAATATCAAGCAGAGGAATAGAAGTCGATAAAGATAAAGTCAAGCTTATAAAGAACCTCCAGATACCAACCAATCTACGTGAACTAAGAGCTTTCTTAGGACTTGTTGGCTATTATCGGAGATTTATCCAAAATCATGCTTCTATTGTTGCTTCTCTTACGCATCTACTCAAGAAACAAGTGGAATATGAATGAACAGCAGAAAGCATTCGAAGAACTTAAGCAGAGGTTGATCGATGCTCCTCTTATGAGACCACCCAACTGGGCTATTCTTTTTCATAGTTATGTTGATGTTTCGGCATTTGCTATTGGCGTTTGTCTGAGACAGAAGCATGATCAGAAGAAAGATCATCCCATATACTATGCGAGTCGACAACTCAGTGCCTCGGAGAAGAATTATTCGGCTACAGAAAGGGAAGCACTCGGAATGGTTTTTACAGTTAAGAAATTTCGGCATTATTTGCGCTTTTATCTTTCATGTTGATCACTATGCTCTAAAGTATCTTGTGAATAAACCAGATTTATTATCACAAATTGCTTGATGGGTTCTACTTCTGCAGGAATTCACTTATCAAGTAGAACTTTGCCAAGGAAAATATCATACGAATGCTGATTATCTATTGCGACTTAGCACAAGAAAAGTTGAAAAACCAATCAATGATGATTTTTTAGACGAAAATTTATTCGAAATTTCTTCTACAAATTTGTTATATTCTGATATCATTACTTATCCTAAGGATCAAATATATCCAAATGGTTATGATTTGGAGAAAAAGACAGTTTTTCAATATAAGGTAGCACCTTATACTATCATTAATAATGTCCTATACAAGCTTGATGCTGATCATCAACTAAGAAGATGTCTCGAAACTGAAGACATTAAAAAGGTCGTTAAAGCCTTACATTCAGAGGATGTTGGCATACAATTTGCTTTAAAGAACACTGTTAATAAAATATTGACTGCCAAGTACGTGACCAACTATGTTCAAGGATGTATCAAATTATATTCGTTCGTGTGATCCATGTCAAAGATCTGGAAAGCCCACAAAAGCGATGAATTGACAATTGACACCAATCCTGCCTCTTGCACCATTTGAAAAGTTGTGGATTGACTTTGTCGGTCCAATCAAACCTGTGACTCAACATACGAAGTGTCGTTATATTCTAGTTGCAACGGATTATGCTACAAAGAATGTTGAAGCAGAAGCGACGAAACAAAACGATGCAAAAACTGTCGCAACGTTCTTATTCAAATCTATAATCACAAGATATGGTTGTCCTCTTGAACTAGTAAGTGACTGTGTTACACATTTTCTTAATGACACAATCCGGCTACTGACAACGTGTTTTTTGATTAAACACAGAAAGACAACCCCATATAGTCCAAAAGCAAACGGGTTGACTGAGAGAGCTAATGGAATATTATGTAAGATCCTGAACAAAGTTACTATTGCACATGCGATGGATTGGGATAAAAAATTACCCTCAGTTCTCTGGGCTTATTGAAACATAGAAAAGATCCCGACGAAGCAAACACCATATTTTCTAACTTATGGTATGCATCCTATTTTACTTATTGAATTTGAGGTGACAACTTTTCGTATTCAGGCTCAACGAACAGATGCAGAATGTATTAACGAAAGGTTGACCAATATTGAAGAACTATCTGAAGTGCGTACAAATTCACAAAAATTAACGGAGGAAATTCAGGAACAACGAAAAAAAAAATATGATAGTCGTATCAAAAATTGCGATCTTAAAGCTGATGACTTTGCGCTGATTTATAATAGTCGACATAAAAGTTCCCTGGAAAACTTCATATGAGATGGCTCGGACCTTACAAAGTTATAGAGGTGTTCAAGAATGGTTCTGTTCAACTCTAATCACTTGAAGGCGAACTATTACCTCGTTTACTTAAAGTTTGTGAACTCCATCCACTCAGTATCTGAAGTAGATTTCAAAGTCCATGTGCGAGGCAGATTCTTCACTGTCTCTGAGGATATTTTCTGCACAGCTCTGGGATTACCAGTAGATGGTAATATAATCTCAACAAACAGAGATGATGTGGACGAGGTAGCCCACTTCATGAGGAACTGTTTCGTATCCACGAAGGAAAAATTTCAATGATAAAAGACACCACCTTCAAGATGTTCTGTAAATACGCGAATCAAGTCATATTTTTGACAGATGCGGATGCTACCATCTCGATGCAAAATTTTGGGTATCTACTGGACGTGCTAGCCGACAATCCTGTATGCTTTGGCATCATCGCATACAAGGCTTTTTTGAGGTGGATTAAAAATCAAAAATTTTCTAGAGTAGACACGCATGTTTCGCGATTGTGCGACCATTTTATAGTCCCGAGCAATGAAGAGAAAACCATGCTGATGGGAAGGCTGTTGCCTCCAAAACCTATTGACCTCTCTAGCCTTCTGACTATTCCATCTATAGCAGATGTTGCATCAACAGTCGAAGTAGTAGCTACCACCGCTATGGAGATTGATGTTGTACATTCACAACCAGATGCAGTTCCTACCATGGCAATGGATACAGCTGGAGTTGCTGTTGCAGATTCAACCAAGCCAGCCTCTGCTTCAATCTCACAGAAGCAGAGGAATTCAAGTGTCTCGGATGATGACGAAACTTTATCTGATACTTCAGACAGGGCACGAGCAGCAGCAGTAGGCGACACTAGGGCAACATACGACCAAGATGATGAACTTGACAACCAGCCCCAGTGGTTCCACACTATGACAAAGAGAGCCAAGAATTTGGTGGCTGAGGTTTATGAGTTTCACAAGTAACACCAGAAGCTGACCATGGAGCTTGTCAACTCAGAGAGAAAATCCCTATTGGAAGTGTATTTGCCTCCACTATCACCTCTCAAAGCTTTCAACTTGAAAGAAAACTACTTTTCTACATAAGCTTTGAAAGTAAGGAAAACATCATAAACCATGGCTTTAGAAGACAACATATAGATCCAAAAATATCTTGTATAATCATCTACAAAGGAAACAAAGCAATTTGCTCCTCCTTTGCTCTTGGTTGAAGAGAAATGAACATCAGAGTGCACGAGTTCAAATGGTTGCTTTGTTTTGATGCTTGATCTAGGAAAAGATCTTCTGTGTGATTTTGCCAAAACACAAGCTTCACAAGGTTGAAGCTCCTTTGACAATGTCTTTGGTAGTCCAACAGCTTTTCCTTCCTTGACCATAGATTTCATGGCTTTGAAATTGGGATGGCCCAATCTCTTATGCCACAGATCCTCTGGAAGAACCTTGGTTTCATAAGCAATATCTGAAATGTTAGCACTCTCCCTAGAATCTAGTTTGTACAACTTACCGATTCTAGATCCTCTAGCAATAACTTCATTTTCTCTTGAGATTATACACTTGTTAGCTTGAAACTTGACATCCAATCCACTATCAAACAATTGTCATACAATAATGAGATTCTTAGTTAGTCTAGGTACATAGAGTACATCATGCAAACAAAAAGATTTTGATGATAATGCATGCAGTGGAATACTACCTATTCCTTCAATTCTACACTCTACATCATTAGCAGTCTAGATTGATTTCTTTGCACCTAGATATGGCATGAGACTTGTGAAAGAGTTTCTAGAACTAGACATATGGGAACTAGCCCCACTATCTATCCACCAGATTTCTTCATTCTTGAAAGGAAGAGATGAAAAAGTAGACATCATTAAAGAATCCTCTCTTTCACTCTCAACACCCTCACACTCATTCTCATTAGTAAGGTTAGCTTTCTTAGATTGGTTCTTCTTCTTGAAACAGTTTGATGCATAGTGTCCTTTCTTGCCACGAAAAAAACACTTGATCTTTGACAGCTTCTTCTTGCGACTGGATGTTGTAGCTTGTGAGGACTGATTCTCACCACCTTCTTTGGCTTTGTCCTTCTTGAAGTGTTGTTGACCTTTGCCCTTGCCTCTTGACTTGTCTATGATGAAGAGTGCTTTGTCATCTTCACCATCTTGAGAGGGTACTCTATCCGCACACAAGAGAGATATGTGGACTTTTTTTTTTTTTGGTTTGAAACTTTGACCGGCCATAACTTTTGAACGATAGCTCAAAAGTAGGTCATGTAGGGTATCGTTGGAAAGTCTCGTCGAGCGCTTACCAACAATATAATTTTCGTCTCAATCGAAGCTACAATTAAAAACTTATGCTATTTTAAATGAACTACAAATGGTAATGTACATAGAATGGTTAAGCATCGAAACTAGTGCGGGCAAAAATGAAAAAGAATTTGGACAGAAAATGAATTTATTTTGGTAATTTAATGAACTTTGTCAATCTATGTGGCATTCCTTAAAGGGTCTTTTTTGGATTCATAATTCCTCTAATGTGAGATCAAACTCTCAACACAGAAAATCAATCTATCTTGAATTTGGATCTTGCTTCAATCAGAGAAATGAAGCACATGCAAGTAAGGAGTCTATCTCTCCCACGCGTTTCAAAGAACTGAAAAACTCTCTAGGAACTTACTCTCAACTTAGACACAATAATTTGTGTGAAATGAAAAGTCTAAGTTCTATCCAATTCTACTTGATTGATAGTGAAAATTGATGAAATTAGTGAAAAGAACTGATGTGTGCTCACTTTGGCATATCCCACGAGATGAGTACTCTCTCAAACTCTTTGATTGCCTAAAACTATTCTAAAAACAAATCAAATTGATTTAGAAATATGAGCAACACATTCTACTCTTCAATACCTATCCAACAAGCTATAGAACATCAAATTTGGATCATTCCTTGAGAAGTAGCACTCAAATAAAGAGGGCTGATTTCACATGTGTGAGCTCTCTGTCTGTACAAGGCTCATCTGAGGCAGATCAGATTCATTTTGATCCACTTATGGTCCACATATAGGTTGTTTGTCAGCAAGTTTGGATTCCTCTCCCAAATCCAAGTTCCTACAAGCAAAAGCATTGTTGTTCTGATGTATACACCCTCACCTCTTCAAGACATGAAGCTCTGATACCATGTGAAGTTTTTAGCATGTGTGAACTTCACTACACACTTACAGGATCTTACTGAGGTGTTGTGATTGCACAAGATTGATCAGAGAATAGATTACTAGAAAAATCTGTGGCAAGAGCACAATGGCATAGATTTGACTGAAAAATCTAACTTCTCACTATGAAAAATGAATGTCAAAAATAATTCTAAGTGCTCAGTATGAGAAAAACAGGCTGCTCTCGGGTAGAGAGAGAGCATCAAAGCTAGAACACTCGGGTAGAGAGAGAATGAGTCCAAAACACCAAAATCTCATTATTCACAATATGACAAAACATGCCAAGGTTTCCTTACATCAAAGAGACTCGAATTCCTACAGTGGAGTTGCATGGAAAGTCCACTTAACTCAGTTAACTCAACTACTAAGGATCCACATGTGTAACTACATGCATGGATGTTGCATGTACTGCATGTCAGCTCATAAAATTGCCTAGACATGTGTAGATAACAGAAACCACTTTGCATGTTGCATGCATTGATTGCATGTGGCTTGCATGCATACTAAATGACATTGCATGCTATCTAAACTTTTCCATGACATCAAATTTGAATCTACCTAACTCAAACTCAACCTATTCTAGAAGGTTATGTGCTCAATTCACATAGCTTTGTGCACAACATAGTTTATAATGGAAATAATCATGGACATGGCCCCAAAACTTGAGATAGGAAGATATTTTTTACTAATCCTCACATAATTGTACCAAATATATTACCTCTAATCGCTATCCTCCGAGGGTTCGACATCATTTACTACAAAACTCTATACTAACCTTGTTGGTATAGTACGACATGTTCAAAAAAGCTGTTTTGTGGCGATCTGCAAGTGCAATCTTGACCTGGTTGTATGTTGGAGGGTTTGCGGATCCCAAGGCGACCCTAACCCTAGTTCTTAAGTGAGAGAGATTTGGCACCATGCGTGTGTAAGTCCAACCCGATGATCACATAGTTATTTGATTGATTAGTTAAAAGTCAATAAAAGGACTTTAGGCCTTTTTGCGAGACTTTTAATGTCGTAGGGCCTAAATGTCAAGTTAGTGAATAAAGTTGGGTTTCCCTCCAATTTTGATGGTTTCCACACTTTTTTAAATTTGAATAAAAAGAGAGGCAAGACTGGACCAATAGGATTCAGAGGCCAGATTCCTCCTCTCTACTATAAGAAGGGACCAACTCGAGTTGCTCCTCATGTTCATTTCCTCATTTCAATAAAGTAGATTGGTTCTCTTCAGAAATGGATTGATGAATGTCCTTGTTTTTCTTCTCCCCTTCTCCATTTCTCATGCTTTCTTGGTATTTTGCTAATTATTGGGTCTGAATGTTATTGGAATTGAGTGTTATTATACTTTTTATGAGAGAGAGAGAGAGAGAGAGAGAGAGAGAGAGAGAGAGAGAGAGAGAGAGAGAGAGAGAGAGAGAGAGAGAGAGAGAGAGTAAGCTATCTTTGTAATGGATCTTAGTGTTAATGAATAGGGTTAATGGATGTAGAGTTAGATTTAGATCTTCCATTCATGCTAAAATCTGACCTAAATTATCGCTCTCATGGGAACGAACCTACGCGTGACAACTAACTCCATTTCTATGATGCTAGATTGACTAGATCTTGGATTCAGGTTAGGCAAGGAAAGAAATCCACTACAATTTTGGCGCCGTTTCCAGGGAGCTACTCCAATTTTTCAGTTTGCAGCATGATTGTTGGATGGTTAGCTTGCATTACGCATCTTGTCGTGACATGAATAGTGTTAGATCTGCATTTTAGGGTTAGTTTGGGATTGATTTTGCTTGATTTGAGTGGATTTGCTTGTTTGAAATCTAATATGATTGTTAAAACAAGAAAAGCAATTCAGATCACCAATCTTAAGATCCATTTGGATCTGAGATATCAGAGAAAATAACAAAAATCGGTCAAATCTGCCAGATTTGGTCAAAAAGAGGCAAAAAAACATCATCAGAGCTTAGAACTTTTTACTCTCTTTCAAGAATTCTTTGCCAAGTTGCAAACACCTTTGGTTTTGATCACAGAAGCTTTGATTTGAAGAGCAAAGATTAATTCCCAGCAGATTTCCAGAAACATAAAAAAAACCGTCAAAAAACACCAAAAAATCATCAAAATCCTAAAAATACAGAAAAAGAAACTTCGTCCGATTCACTGTGCATAGGTGTGATTCAGATCTATCTAATGCCAGGACGGCGAAGAATAATAAATAGAAAGGGTTTCAGAGAATTAGTTGTCATATTGCCATATTTTTGCCAAAAGAGTCATTTTTTTGCAAAATTATCAGTATTACTCTTGATCCTTCACGAGTTTCCATAGAATTCTATTTCTAGTAATATACTATTTTTGAGTTCGGCGAAGATTCTTCTTGATCAGATCATAAAAAATCTTGAATTTTACCCTCGCCAACCATCAAAAATTGTATTTTCTTGTGTCATAAACCTTTGCCCATTTTTCCATAATTGTATCTGTGTCAGACCTTTTACCTGAGAGGTCGGCGAAGGTTATTTTCCAAGAAATCATCAAAAAAATTGTTCAGAGAGTTTTTTTTGCCAAAATAGCACTATTGGACCTTTGCTAGACCTATTTTAAGTTTCTGATTTTCTAGATCAAGTCTCTGTCAAAATTTGGATCAAATCTGATATATATTGAATTGGATTCTGAGAGATTTATCATTTTTTGAGAAGTATCGATTGATCGAATCTCGAAAATGTTTTTTATGATATAGAATCAGATTCTTGAAAAATGGAATAGATCTAGTAGATCTGATCTGAGATAGTTGTGATTAAAAAATCTAGATCCAATCTCATTGTCTGCTTAATCTAAATTTGTAAAGATGGCTGTCCCTGGAGCTGCTCCTAGAGGTGCTCCACAGGAAGTCAATCCAATTATTGTTAGAAGAGCACCCCGTTTGGATCTACCCAAATATAATGGATTAACAGATCCAGTTAGATTTCTTCAAATCTATGCTGAATCCTGTGAAGTCTATGGTGAGATTTATCCTCAAGATAAACTTAAGTTGTTTCCTATGGACTTAACATGCACAACACAAGATTGGTACTATAACCAAGACGAAACTGAACGTACAAATTGGGAGGTTGTTAAGCGAGCCCTTATCACACGGTTCAAATCGCGAAAGTTTATGGAAGACCCTTTCTTACTTTTAAGTAAAATTAAAATGGGAAAGCGAGAAATTGTTCGAGATTACATTGAATGGGTGAAACGTCTTAGATCTGAATGCGAACCTGAACTGATTAACAAAAATGCCATGATTATGTGGTTTTTTGTCAAGTCTACCTAAACAAATCAGACGTGAGTTGAAACGCCATAATGAGTATGCACTCTTGCAAAATGCTATGGATGATGCAATTCGGGAGGAGGATGAAGATTCAGATGAGGAGCCAAATATCAGTATGTTGCCTTATACAGCAGGGCAGACTATTGCATCAACGAATGCTAATGTTACTGTAGAAATGATGCTCAATGAGTGCGAGAAACTTGGGAAGAACCAGTAGAAACAGATGGAAAAATTGCAGTTGCAATTTGATGAGAAGATCAAAGCATTGGAAAATTTCCACGGGGAGGCAAACAAGGAACCTGAAAAGCTTGCGAAGACTTTTCCTACCAGGGAAAATGTCTGGTATTCTATTTGTATAGGAAATCACACAGTGAACGAGTGTCCTCAATTGAAAAAACGAATGGAACTCAGTGTTTGTCAGCTGTGTAATTCACCTGATCATGAGACTACTTTTTGCGATTTCAACCCTCGGATAATTCAACAACGGTATGCCCAGATGGGATATTGAGAACCACAGTATAGAGGTAATCCAACAATAAGACCGTTGACAATCTGCTGTTGAACACCCGGAACATTTAGCTTTACCTGCCCCACTAAAGCACTCCGCTCCTCCTACCACTTTGATGGAACCAGAACCTTACGGAAGTGCTGAGCAATGGAACTATGGTAATGATCAGGAAGGTGGATCTTCAGAACAGTATGCCATTTATGTTGCCGCTCAACGACAAGCTTCTAGAAATTGGACCAGAGCACCACTTGCATGCTTTGCATGTGGAGAAAATCACAGAGTTGCAAAATGTCCAAATAAAGAGAAATTTCTACCATTCTATCGTGACTGTGGTTATGGGCATTGCTATAAAGATTGTCCAGCAAGACCGAAGCCACCACCAGCTACAGCACCTGTAAATTTGATAACAATCAAGCAAAGACCAGTAGCTCAGAATAAACCAAGTGCACCCTTGTCACCAGAGCACAGAAGCAAAAAGAACCAGTAGTGGATCCAGTACCTGCTGATTCTATACCATTGAAAGATACACCAACAACATCGGGAGTCTATCCAAATCTTAATGTAGAAAAACAAAGATATCAGAATATGAGGCAGTGGATTAAACATCTGCAAGAAGAAGAGAAGCCTAAAGCTGCTAAATCAACAGCTAAAAAAGTTCGGTCTTCACCATTGCAGTCTTCAAGAAATTTACATACGGATATGAATGATCAGTTACATCATCTTGAAGAACCCTTCAATATGACTGAATCGGAAGCACCGCAAACAGAACTACTCATGAACTTTTTGTCTAGTAAGATCAATATTTCATTGGGAGAGTTCCTGAAGTTGGTGCCAAAAGAAAAAGAAGTCTTAGCACAAAAGTTAGCTCAAGAAGAACCAGAAGTCCATCAGGACCCGCTTTTTTGTGCTGGATTTAAAGAATCTAACGAAGTACTCCATGTTGGATCCGCTTGGGAAAGTGAACAAAATATCACTCTGCCGATACAACATAGACAATTTCCTAAAGAAGCAGCCGTGATAGATGGCGGTTTAGGAGTTAGCCTGATCTCTACAAAGCTATGTGCAAAATGGGGCCTTACAAATTTCACAATTGCTACTTTTGCTATTAAGCTAGTTGATGAAACAACAGTTCATCCACGAGGAATGGTGGAAGATATACCTGTCAGGATTGCAAGAGTACAATTTGTCATTACTTTCGTAGTGATGGACTTACCAGAAGCACCTAATGTTTACCAAGTTTTATTGGGACGTCCATGGTTACGAGTTGCGCAAGTAATTCATAACTGGGGTACCGGAAAAATTACTTTTGAATATCGTGAACATGCAGTTAAAATTGATCCTACAACTTGGAATATCAAACCAGTGGTTCAAAAAGAGGATGACAATTCATCAACAATGGATCACAACAAAAAAATTTGGGAGTTCATTACGATTCTCAAACAGATACGATCAATTGGAATGAAGCTCTTGCAACGATTGACTCTACAGTAGGATATATGTGTCAACAAGATAATCAATCAGATTTAAGCGATATTTTCTTATTAGATCGAACTTTGGATACACCAATCACGTTTCCACTGAATGTGCTGAATGTAGTCTGGATATCAACGAAATCTATACAAGATCCGATTGAGGATGAACTCATTTCTGTGAGTCATGCCTTGACTTATGATTGCAATGCAGAACTTACGGATGAGCAGATTCTAAATCATATGGATCCGACTAGATTTGGAGTGTGTAATGTTCTTGATAAACCAACAATCAAACCGCCCAAAGCAATTATATTGAAGGAAGACAGGATCACAGGATTGATGACGAAGAAACGAGCTAAGCAACATTATAATATGGTCCTGAAATGGGAAAATCTCCCTCGGAAGATTGACTCAAAGGAAGTGCCACCTTTATTGGATAAAGGCAAAGGAAAAGTCGAGGATGATTCTTCAAGTCAGATTTCTATTAAGACATCATTATCTAGGAAGTCTTCACCTTTGAAGAAAGATTTATCATCTCGAAAGTCATCACCTCCATGATCAATTCCTGCTAAGAAGGCTAAACGAAGATTCAAGACAAGTCCTTTCGAAAAAGAAAAAGCAAACATAGTCTAGCATGATATGCCCAAGCATTTTAAACATTATACATTGGATGATGTGGTTAACATGTTACCTAAAGCACATCGTGAACCTGAAGAACACATGCTAGAATCTAAAGAAGTTTATGATGGCCCAGCTAAGATGCATCCAATGAATCTTGCCAAGCCAGGAGAACCGAAAAAGATTGTACAAGTTGGATTACAACTTACTCCTGAACAGTATCAAGCACTCCGCTTGTTACTTATTAAGTATCAAGATTGTTTTGCATGGACTTATCAAGATTTGAAGGGTATTCCGACATCAGTGATTGAACATACTGTACCTTTAGTACCTGATGCAGTTCCAAAGGTTACAAAGTTCTATTGTTGTAATCCTAATGTAGCGGATCTGATAAAGAAAGAACTTTAGAAATTGCTTGATGCCGATTTTATTTATGAGATCGAGCATACTGAATGAATTTCACCGATTGTCATTGTTCCTAAGAAAAATGAGAAATTGAGGATCTGTGTGAACCTCAAAGCGTTGAACAAAGTGACGCGGAAGGATCACTTTTCGTTACCTTTTACTGAAAGCATTTTGGATCGTCTTGCTGGAGTGGAAGCTTATAGTTTTCTAGATGGATTTAGTGGTTACAACCAGGTTAAGATCACACCTGCCGATCACCACAAAACCGCTTTTGCAACAAAATGGGGCACCTATGCTTACAAAGTAATGTCGTTTGGACTCTGTAATGCACCAAGTTCATTGCAAAGAGTAATGCAATTTGCTTTTAAAGATTATTTGCAAAAATTTCTTGAAATTTACTTGGACGACTTGGGAGTTCATAGTACAGATACAGACCACCTGGATCGATTGGAAAAAGTATTTGAAAAATGTTGCAAATATCAGATTTATCTTAATCCAGAAAAATGTCAGATATGGGTTTCCCACGGATTTGTGCTTGGACATGTGATATCAAGACATGGTATTTCCACAGATTATTCTAAGATCAAAGTTGTTCTGGAATTGCCACCGCCAGCAACAATTCGTGGAGTTTACGTGTTTATGGATCATGCGAACTACTATCGAATCTTTATTATCTTCTTTGTGGATTTAGCACGACCTATATACAAACTGACTATTGTTCCTATTTGGATAGTAGAAGCGCTAGAAGCCTTTGAAAAATTAAAAAAAGCATTAACTTCAGCACCAATACTGCGTTCTCCAGATTGGACAATAGAATTTCATGTTCATACGGATGCTTCAAAATACGCCATTGGATCAGTTTTGACGTAGCCAGGTGACTATAAGAAGGATTATCCTATACGATGTGCAAGCAGACAACTTACAGATCCAGAAAAGAATCGTAAGGCATTGGGCATGATTTTTTCTGTTTGGAAATTTCGTCACTACCTCATCGAAATGCACTTTGTATTTTATACGGATCATCAACCGTTACTTTACTTGGTAAACAAGACGTGCGATACTGGACGTATTGCAAGATGGTTATTGTTATTGATTGAATTTGACTTTTGAATTGTAGTTCAAAAGGGGAAATAACATTATCTAGTCGATCACGTTTCGCGAATTGAATCCGCAACAGTTAACACTGCGTTATTCTATGTTGAAGCAGTACCTGAGTGGGCCGTAGATATTGTTGAGTACCTGATGCTAGGACAACCAAATGACTTTTACGAAGATGTGTTTTACCGCATGAAGTACCAAATTTAATCATGTTTTCACATGATGGCATGAGTGGAGGACACTTCTCTACAGATATTACTATTTGCAAACTTTTACAATCTGGTTGTTCGTGGCCTACGCTTCACAAGGACACTGGAAATTTTATTCAGATATGTGATGTTTGCCAACGAGCACGACGGCCTACTCGACAGAACTATGAACCCTTGCATCCGATTTTATCGCAAGCATCATTTGAAAAATGGGGATTGGATTATGTTGGACCTATTCACGCTGCCGCGCAAGGATCTCAAGCCCGATACATTATCGTAGCAACTGATTACATGACCAAGTGGGTTGAAGCCAAAGTTGTCAAATTGCTGATGCGAAATCTACGGCCAAGTTTCTATATGAAAATATTATAATCAGATTTGGATGTCCGATCGAGATTGTCAGTGACTGGGGTACACACTTTGTTAATCAAACAATAAAGTGTTTACTTGCAACTTTTTATTAGATGCACATATCTATCTCTACATAATAGCAAACTAAAAAAATAAAAATGAGAGAAATGTTTCTATGGTCATATAATACTTTTTAAAGTAGACAACCCAAAAAAATATTGAAGAAACAAAATGTTTCTATTGGCAAAGCTTTGCTAGCTTTCAATCCTAAACTTTTGACAAAAGACGACACGACTCAACACAACATGACACGAAATCATTTGTTGATGGCCAACGAAATAATTTGGCTCAAACAGTTCCTTGACGAATTGGGCGAAACGAGAAATGAACCTCTGATTTTGTGGATGGACAACACATCTGCAATACATTTGACAAAAGACCCTGTGTTTCACTCAAGGTCAAAACACATTAGTACTTAATAAGGGATCTGATTGGGAAGAAGATGCTGACCACTTTCATTGGAACGAAAGACATGGTTGCTGACATTTTCACAAAGGCCTTAGACAAAGGTCTGTTCGAGAAACAGAAGAACAGTCTTGGAGTCGTCAAGCTATCATGCTTTGAGAGGGAATTGAAGAAACAAAATGTTTCTATTGGCAAAGCTTTGCTAGCCTTCAATCCTGAACTCTTGACAAAAGTCGACACGACACGACTCGACACAACACGACACGACACGACACGAAATCAGTTGTGCTCCTCAAAGGATCAAGAATATCAGCCAAGTACCAAGGGATACAAATATTTGATCAGATATCATGACATCAGCAGAAGTACTCTAGATCATGGCTAATCTGTCTCTTGTAATCCGCGATTAGTTGTAGATGTTTAATCTTTCTAATCTGTAAGTTACATGATGCGACATGAAAAAGTTCACGAACTATATACTTTTTGTTTGATGCATAATACTGTAAGCAAGACAAGAAGTCAGAAAAAGACGAAAAATACAGAATACAAGTCTGCTTGTGAGCGATACAATTTTGTAGAGGATATGTAGATCCAGAAGTCCGCTAGTAAGCGAGACATGATTCGTGAGAAAACTGTATTTCTCTCACGCCAATGCATTGTGTGGATCTGTCGCACAATGTTTGAAAAATCATAAGATCAATAGATAATATTGTAGCTGTTATGCACATATTAATCTGTATGATTGTATGATCTCGAATGTATTTTTGTCTGCTACTATTTGTGTGTCTAATTCACTTGTTCATTCAATTCCGCACATTGGTTTGATATTGTTGAATGCTATATTAATCTATTAACGTAGATCAGCAGTGTCTGTCTACACTTTGAAGGACTGTAGGAATGATATAGCTAGCAATGACCAGCAATCATATTTGAATTCCTGACAAACTGATTTTGTTCGCGAATGCTTTCGCTTTGTGTTTCGCTTTGCTTCGCGATCACTTGGCTATAAGCGTAAATCAATTTCAGAGCTCACTTAAGTTTTGTTTTGTTTTGTCTTGTTTCGTTTCGTCTCGTCTCGTCTCGTCTCATTACAAAGCTTGATTGATTTTTTCGTGAATGCTTGCGCTTCGTTTCGTTTCGCGTCGTTTCACGATCTCTGTGCTTCCAGCATGAATCAATGTCAGATCTCGTTTAAGTTTCGCTTCGCTTCGCTTCATTTTGTTTTTGTCCAGATTTCCTCTCGTTTCGTTTCGTTGTGTTATAGAGCCTGATTGATTCAACACGAATTATTCTCGAACAGAAATAACTCGAGTTTCGTGAAACTGTTCGTGAATCGGTCGAGATTTTTATCAGTTTGTCACCAGAGTTCTAGTTGAGATTTGCATTTTTTGAGTGCATTTTTTGCATGAAATATTGTTAAAATCATAGTGCTATACACTCAAATATGATACTTACAATTTTGGTGATTTTTATCAACACTTAAATCGGTAACTTTGGATGCACGTATCTATCTCTATAGGTCTCAAAATTCAATTTTGTTTTTTATAGGCATGCTTCTATAATCATATAGGATTTTCAAGAGGAAACTGCAAAAATTTAAATTTAAAATTCACAATAATGTAGTCCCATATATGAAAAATAATGAAGTTTCATGAATACCCCACATGTTTTACACATCATATCTTACATATAAGTTTCTCTAAATGAAGTGTGAGAGATTTCAACTAGTTTAGTCTAGTTTAGTCACATTTTGGTAGATTGTCAATAAGAGGCCAAAACTCATTTTAGACTTATATTAGTTTAAAATACATTCAATAAACACTTTTGGAAAGTGTGGGAAAGTTGGTAGTCAAGTTTGAGAGAGATTCAAATTTGAACTTTGGGTACATTGAATCTAGACCAAAAAATAGTAGGGTTTACATTTTGGAGGGAAAGCCAAGTGGCCAAATAGGGCAAGATCAAGTGAGGTATGACAAGAGAGCAAAGAAAGCTCTACACATGATTAAGATGAATGTTACCAATGAACTTCTCAAGGAAGTTGGTAAGTGCACATCATCTTTGGAGGCTTGGGAAGCTTTGAAGAAGCTTTTTGAATCCAAGTCTACATCAAGAGTGCTTACTCTTAGGAGGCAAATCTTTCAAAGTTTGCAAAAGAAGGAAGAGAGTACTCATGCTTTTGTTTTGAGGGTTAAAGCATTCAATGATGAGTTAGCATGTATTGATGAAAGCATTAAGGAGGTAGAACTTGTTCAAGTTATACTTAATGGCTTGTTGGATGATCATGCTAATCTTGTTCAAAGTTTTGCTATTCAAAAGACTATGCCAAGTATTGTGGATTTGCAAGAGATCTTGGTGAATGAGGAGTATAGGCTTCAATCAAGAGGAGGTGGATCTACATCGACATCTCATTATGAAGAGGATGCTATGTTCATCAAAGACAAGTTCAAGGGCAAAGGCAAAGGCAAGTGGTCTAAAGGGCAAGATCAAGGTGATACTTCATCTTTTGGCAAAAAGAAAGATAAGTCTAAGTTGTAATGCTTTTATTGTGGAATCAAAGGGCATTTTGCAAATGAATGTTTGAAGAAGCAAAGAGATGAAGGTAGCAAGCAAATCAACTTTACTACTAATGATGAGGATCTAGTTGGTGGTGATTCTCTTTTGATGTGTTCTTCAAGTCTAATATCAAGTGAAGGTGACAAAGATTCATGGTGGATTGATAGTGGAGCTAGTTCACACATGACTAGTCACAAGAAGTTCTTTACTTCTTTGGTCACTTATGATGGAGCCAAGAAAGCAATTCACATGGCCAATGGTGGTGAGTGTGTGATCGAAGGTATTGGTTCAATTCCTATTTGTCTCTCTACTAATAGGAAAGCAAGACTTGATGGTGTTCTTTACATTCCTTCACTTTCAAAGAATTTGCTAATTGTTGGTCAAATGATAGAGAAAGGATACATGGTAAAGTTTGGTGGTGATGTTTGTTTCATTACAAAGGAAAAAATCTTGGTTGCTAGGGGCAATAGACAAGGTAGACTTTTCAAGTTTGATGCTTTTGTTATGGCTAATAAAAAGGATGGAATGGAAAAGGAGATTGGTCTCAGCTTTCCAAAGTTACCTTTTAGCATCAATAAGATTGGTGGATCTTATGCAAAGTCTAACAAGCTTCCTTATGCTAGATCTAGGTCAAGATCTAATATGATTCTTGGAGATGTTCATCTTTGTGCTAACTTGGCTAGTCTTGAGGATAATGATGGTGTTTCAATGGTTCTTCATGGCAAGTGCAAGCATGCAAAAGGTAAGGAAAGAGCTAACTTCATCAATGGAAGTGAAGGTTCTTCCTTGGAAAAGATTGTTGTTAATGATTTCTTCGATCATATGGAAAAGGATGTTGCTAGGTGCATGCATGAAGGAGGTGGTTCTTCTACATTCTTTTGTTATGATTCCAAGAAAGTCATTTTTCCAGCAAGTGGAGTCACATGTCTTCATAAAGAGAGTAGATCAAATGGTTCTATCAAGAGACTTAGTGAGGGAGATAGTCACAAGTCAAGAAGAAGAGAAGTATGTGAAGAGTTCAAAGTAGGATGTACTTTGAATGATGTCATTGTGAATGATAGTGAGGAAGAATCATTATCATATGATTCATTACCTAAAACATTGAATAGAAGTTCTTGTTTGAAGAAAGAGAGTACTTCAATCATCCTTATGTTGAAGGTACTAATCATTTTTTTCATGGCTTCTAATGTTTTTGAGATTTCTACTTCTTATGATGCAATCATTAAGAGGGAGTCTTATGAAGGAAAGAGCAATGGAAGATTGGTTCTTGGGAAGATCCAAGGCATGGATCTCACATCTCTTCATCAACTCAAAGGATTCTATGATTGTGAATTGATCACTCATGATCGAGATGGCAAAAGGTTGGTTGGAGAAGACTACATGGAACAAATCGAGAGGCAATTTCTTCAAGACAAGGGAGATCTCATTGGTGAGCTTATTGAGGTTTTGTATGAACTCAAGAGGGCTGGATTTCTTAGGTTTGATACTCATCTTCACCTACTCTACTTCATGTTGGATGGAAAGTTTGGAATCTATCTTTTGATTTATGATGGTGACATTGGTGACATTGTTTTCACTAACCTTTGTGGAAATTCGAGATCAAGCATTGATGAGTTCTTGTTGGATATAGATCATATGTTTCAGAGGGAGTATTTTTAGAGGTTCAGGTTTGAAGATATTCATATCTTTGATATCTTTGATGATCAAGAGAAAGGTAAGCAAGTGGAAGCGACACACTTTGCTTTACTCACATGTTTTGGAGAATTTTCTTGTGTAGATGATGCTATGCAAGTGGATATTGGTTCTCATGGTCTTCATACTGGAAAAGAAAGTAATGGATCTGGAAAACAAAGTTTGTTCAATGACTTTGATGGTCAAGAGGAAGATCAAGAGGTTGGTCTCAAAGGGCTTCAACAACACAAAAGGAAAGGTGACAATTTGGAGCTAGTCAAGAGCATCAAAGGAGAGGTAATTGGCAAAGATGTTATGGATCTATTTTTGCAGCTTATTGAGGACTCAAGTAAGGTCAAAGGAGCAGCAAGGAAGTGTTGTTCAAGTTTACTTTACTTGTTCTATCTCATGTTTGAGCTATTTCATGTGAATGTGTGCAAATTGTCAAGATATGGACAAACTAGCTACATTGTCTTGCAATATCTTATTGTTGGAGTTGTACTAGCATTCTTGGCTGGTTTTGCTGATGGAAATGAAGCTATTGGAGGTTCATTATGTCACTCATTCATTGCCAAGTTTTCAAGTGTTGATGATATATTGTGGCAAGATGGAGATGGAAGCTCATTCATGGAGTTTTATGGTGGAGACATATCAAGAAAGGACAAAGTTGGAGAACACAAACAAGAAAATGGTCATCACTCACATTTATTGTTTGGTTGCTGTAATTTTTCAGAGAGTACAAAGTTTGAAACATGGAGGAATCATTTCATTCACATTCTATTTGGTTCTTCATGTTCTAGTTATATCTTGATGTGCAAAATTGATGTAAGAAATAGCGAAGCATCCAATTTGGACACTATTCTCTATATCAATTATGAAAGATACTTTAGAACCTTAGAAATAAGATCTATACTTAGGATGGAGATCATTCTAAAGTTGGATCAAAGTTCTATTGTCAAAACTATGCCAAAACTAGTTGAAGAGGGAGTGTGAGAAATTTCAACTAGTTTAGTCTAGTTTAGTCACATTTTGGTAAATTGTCAATAAGAGGCCAAAACTCATTTTAGACTTATATTAGTTTAAAATACATTCAATAAACACTTTTGGAAAGTGTGGGAAAGTTGGTAGTCAAGTTTGAGAGAGATTCAAATTTGAACTTTGGGTACATTGAATCTAGACCCAAAAATAGTAGGGTTTACATTTTGGAGGGAAAGCCAAGTGGCCAAATAGGGTTTGGAAACTCTATAGAAGGATGTAACTTGTGGAGAGACACATCTTCTCTCTTCTCTCTCTCATTTCATCATTATACATGGTTCTCTTTGGGTTCTACTACTCATTGGTGCACTATCTTGGTGTTATCTTGCAATCTTGTGTGTAGAATGCTCATTTATTGCTATTTTGGGTTCCACACGCGTGAAATACAGTAGGCTACTGTAATTGTACGGACAGCAAACATACTTTATGTTTTGGTTTATGTTTGATCAATATCTCTTAGAGTTTGCATCTCATTTTGTATGTAGATGCTGATTTTTCTACATTGGCAGGATTGTTGGTTTGCTCCTTATTGTAACCAAAGATTTGGGACATGGATTTGATCTTGAATGATCTGAAATCCTTCACATGAAGGTCTCACAATTTTTAATCGGTAAATGTATATATGAAGAACACACATGTGACAGGATTTGATGTGATTCATCATAGTTTATGTGATATGATTTTGTGAATAAGTGCTTGAAATACACACTTTTGTGCATGTTTTGTGATGACTCTAGTGTTAAAGCTCTGAATAGTAAATGTACTATTTGTTTTACTCATAATTTTATCAATGTTAAATTGTATGAATGATATTACTATGTGAACTTTTTCATTGATTGATCGTTCCTATCTAATGCTATTTCTTTAATAATCCTAATATAAAAGATTTTGCCAAAGGAAAAAAAAACTTACAATTTGTAGGCAAAACTTTGTTTATGTTTTTTCAAAGAGCAGTTGCTTGAGGGTCTACCTAGAGAACTCCAACTGGTACTTTTAGTCAGGGAAAACGCTTACACCTTTGTGTAGACTATACAAAGCTTAATAAATGGATGAATAATAATTGTTATTCCTTACTCACGATGGATGATCTAATGGATTGTGAATTGTGCTAAGTATTTCACCAAAATAGATCTTGAATCGAGTCACCATTGTGTACATGTAAAAGACTTGAATGTTTTGAAAATAGCTTTTAGACTAGATATGGCCACTCTAGATTTATAGTTTTACCTTTTGGACTCACAAATGCTTTGACATCATTTTAGCAAATTATGAACAATCTTTGTCGTTCAAATTTGTAAAAAAATTTCAGAGTTTCTCTTGATGACATATTGGTATATAGTCGTACTTTGAAAGAGCATAAAGAAAACCATTCGAGAGGTAAAACTTTTTTTGGATTTTCTGGTAATTTTTTTGTAGATTTGTTAAGGAATTTATTGTTATTGCAATGCCTCTAACAGGTCTTCTTGAGGGAATAAAAAAGAATTTAAGGAAAGTTTTAAAACTTTGAAATATTGTTCTCTCTATGTCCATAATACACATAGTCAATCTGAACAAGACATACCTTGTTGAGATGGATGCTAGCGGTTGGAGCAGTCCTTTACTAGAATGGTAGATTATTAGCTTTTGAAAGCAAAAAATTAGATCGTGACTCAATGTAAATATTTTATATCTCTATTCTGTTATACAAGCGCTAAGAATTTGCACCATTACTTGTATGGATCTAGATTCATTGTGGTGACGTATCATCAATCTCTTAACTATATTTGAGATGTCGTAAGGCTAGATGGTTGAAACTCATTCAAGATTTGAGTATAACCTTAAGTATCGTAGAGGTGTATCAAAGTCTTGCTTTGATGATTTGAGCTGAATTAGAGATATAAATCAATTATGCTTCAATCAATTTTTTATTTTTCTTTTTGCGAGCTTTGTTGAACCAACATGTTTGTTGTTCATATATGGCAAGAAGTCTTAGTGTGAAACTCTATATCTAGTGAAGATCTTGGAATGGAGGACTCCAAGAAGTCCCAATATATGAAGACACACTTAGATTATTCTTGGAAAAGGATCTAATCTACTGATCACAAGGAAATTAATCTATCCTACCGTTAATTTACAAAACAAAATAACTAACAACTACTGCACATGTGAATCCTACAAAGGCTTTTTACAATTATCACTCAACAATTGTAAGAAACACGCCTTAGGGAAAGCAGCATCAAATTTGAGTGTTTGTGATCTGCCACTAAATCCGACACATCTACTTGATACTAATCAATCCACAGCAACATTAAAGAGGAAGATATCAACAACACATTCATACCAATGTACCCAAACAAGACCATGAATGGAAAGCATAGAAGAGAATGCATGATGAAGGATCTTCAATTAAAAGTGCAATTATAGCGTTTCAATACAAACTATGCTCTCTAAAACTTGTGGATGAGGCTCCTATAATAGCTACAAGTGGGTGAACCCCATTCCATAAACTTTTGTGTTCCACCTCTTAACTTACACATTATTAGGAGGCCTCTTTCTTGAAAATACATCTCAAGTTTGAGAGGGCACCCAAATTACTAGCTCCCACATGGTTTTCCATCTTTTGGGAATTACCATGGGGCCCACAAAATATGCAATTTAGCCTAGCACTAGTAATTCTCGTGCTCTCAGACTCGACTCTCAACATCGTCTCCACTGGAAGCCCTTTTGAGTGATGAGACACTGCATCGACACCTCAGGGGCATGGCATCAACTAACATTATCCTCCCCCTATAGGGTTGCAGGTCCCACTACACTGCCACAACTTTGACGCTTGGTTCTTGGAAAGGCAAGGATCAGTGTTTGCCTGAGTAGAACCAAGAACTTATTTGCTATCGTCGTGCTTCTCGGCAACAACTTCAACGTTTGCAATGGCTTGTCAAGATAGCCCTACGTAACTAAGCACCTCTTATTTGATCTTCTCGGCTTCTTTTTGTCAAGAGACTTTTTGTAGCCTATCTTTCGTCCGATGTCTTCTGGTTTTGCTTCTTGAGTGGGGTCAATTGCAAGTGTATCTTTTGCAAGTGTATCAGTAGCAGGCAACTCTCTTTCTCCCTCCCCTGAATCTGTTGCCTGTGGTTGGTGTTGGATTGCCACCAGAGAATCAACTGTTTGTTGTACACGAGGAGGTGATGTCAAGATTTGGATGGTTCATGTTGGTGATTGGGACTTGGATCTTCTAGCAGGTGAATGCACTTGAGGTGATTGTGCCTACAAAGTATCCATTAGTTGTAGCTGTTGTGAGGATGTGGCAGGTATTGTCCTTCTGGACCTAGCTTGTCTTGTTTGCAATCTGTGTTCCTCTTCATCATCATCGTCTTCACTGTTGCTTTTGAGTGCACAGCTTCATATCCCCATTCTTATTTTCTTCCTAGGCACCAATTTGGCTGTCTTTGATGGTGGTGTGCTGTCTGATTCGGTCTCTGATTCAGAAGTTGGATTGCTTCTGGTGACCTTCTTTATTTGCTTATTCTCAACTGGTGATTTGTCAACATGACCGGATGTTTGTGTTGAAGATCTTTTCTGACGTTTCTTCGTCGTGTTTCCTGTGATGTAGTTGAGGCTTGTTTCGAAGTTGTACCTGACGGAGAGGCTGTGGCAGCTTTGTAACCGCGGCTAGCAGCAACATCCCTTGGGATTAACACAATCTTGAAGTCAAACTAGGTTTGACTCTTGGCCATTTTAAAAAAATAAGTATCCCAGTGTGGTAATGGGTGATCTCTTCTCCAATGCCTTGATGAGGGTCTTTGAAATAATTCTAGCCCAACTGTACATGTTCTATAGGCCTTCATAAGACTCTCTGATCATAGCAAAAATCTGGAGGGGAATCCTCATCAGATTTGGTCGAGATCTTTGTGTATACTTTGTCAAATATGCACAAGCAGCTGCTAAGTCTTTATAGTAGTTGTTTGTTGTTGAAGTTCTCATAGCCTGGAACATGAGATATAAGCTTTGGTGGTCTTTCCACTTCGGGATGTCGAAACCTAACTCTTGAAAAAGAGTTTTGGCCTGTGTGTGCTATTGGAGCATGGTATCATCTTCACATTTGATGAGGTTCAGTGTCTTTGGCATGTCTGGTATCCCTTCACTGTGATCAGAATAACAAAAAAATCTTCCAATAGACACTTGATCATTTCATTGACAAAGTGTGTTCCACGATCACTTACGATCTCGATAGGACATCCAAATCTAACAATGATATTCTCGTACAAGAACTTAGTCGTAGACTTTGCATTGGCAACTCGAACCGCTTTTGCTTCAATCCACTTGGTCATATAATCAATTGCTACGATGATACATCTAGCTTGAGATCCTTTTCCCGTAGAATGAATAGGACCAACATAGTCAAGTCCCCATTTCTCAAACGGTGCTTGTGATAGAACCAGATGCAAAGGTCAATAATTCCGCCTCATACGACGATGTGCTTGTTGACATAAATCACATGACTGAATAAAGTTTTTTGTATCATTATGAAGTGTAGTCCACCAACATCTTGATTGTAAAAGTTTTCGAACAGTGATATCAATTGAAAAATGTCCACCTCCCATCCCATCATGTGAAAACATGATCAGATCAGGTACTTCGTACAGTAAAACACATCTTCTTAGAATATCATTCATTCCACGACGATACAATTGTCTTGCAATCAATTGATAAGGTTGTGTCTTAACAATCAACTTTTTCTTTTGTACCTTTGTCAAGGCATCGTTAGGTTGACCTAACATCAGATATTCAACAATATCTGCTGCCCACTCAGGTACTGCTTCAACATAAAATAACGCAACATCTGGTAGTTCATCATTTACTTCAGTGTTGACTGATGTTGTCTAGATTCTTGAGACATGATCGACAAGATAATGTTGTTTATCTTTCCCAACCACAACTCGAAAATCAAATTCAGTGAGTAGTAGTAGCCATCTTGCAATATGTCCTGTGTTACATGTCTTGTTTACTAAATAAAGCAATGGCTGATGGTCGGTATAAAATGCAAAATGCATCGCCATTAGATAATGTTGAAATTTTTTCACGGAAAAAGCCATGGCCAACCCTTCTCGTTCTGTTGTAGAGTAATTCTTCTCAAAATCAATAAGCTGTCGACTAGCAAATCCGACAAGATAGTCTTTCTTATATTCTCCTGGCTACGTCAAAACTGAACCAATAGCATATTTTGATGCTTCAGTATGAACATGAAATTCAATTGTCCAATTTGGAGCTCGTAGAATCGGTGCAGAAGCTAAAGCTTTCTTCAATTTCTCAAATGCTTCCAACGCCTCAATTGTCCAAATAGGTACAATAGTCAACTTATATATAGATCATGCTAAGTCCGCAAAGAATAAAATGAATATCCGATAATAGTTCGCATGACCCATGAAAATATAAATTCCTCGAATTGTTCCTGGTGGCGGTAGCTCCACAATGACTTTGATTTTGGAATAATCCGTAACAATGCCATGTCTTGATATCACATGTCCAAGAACTACTCCATGAGTAATCCAAATCTGACACTTTTTTGGATTTAAGGAAATTTGGAGCTTGTGGCAACGTTCAAATACTTTTTCCCAAACGATCCAAACGATCTGATATCGGCACTATGGACTTCGAGATCATCCAAATAAATTTCAAAGAATTTCTGCAAATAGTCTTTGAAGGCAAACTACATTACTCTCTGAAATGAACTAGGTGCATTACAAAGTCCAAATGGCATAACTTTATAAGCATATGTTCCCCATTCCGTTGCAAAAGCTAGTTTATGGCGATCCACAGGTGCGATTTTAACTTGGTTATAACCATTGAATCCATCCAAAAAACTGTAGGCTTCCGCTCTAGCAAGGCGGTCCAATATGCTTTTAGTAAAGAGTAATATAGAGCATTGTTCTACCTACTCTCCTGAATGTATGACACATGCTATTCTACTATGAACTCAAACAATATGACTAGTAAACATTCTACTAGATATAGGTGTTGATAATGCACCTCCACAATCATATCATAGAAAATATCATATGCACTAAATCCAACTTCATGTCTAACAATATTTTCCATTATGCAATGCATCTGGGTTTCCATGGGATCCTCGAACCTAGGGCCAAAGAAAGTTTACAACCAACAACCAACTAAGCCAATTTTGGTAGAGTTGTTGACTGCCACCGAAAAGGTGTAAGCTCGAATCCTGACCACTTCATACTGATATCTAAGAAGCTTAGGTCAATAAATGGAATTGCTAAGTTGTATATCTATTTATATAACAAACACTAGTTGCTTAATCATGTATGCCAAAAGAAAATGACTTGGCAGAGTTGCAATTTGAAAAACCAAGAATATAGAGAAGAATAACTAGCCACCCTATTTAACACAAAGGCTCATAAAAAAAAATCAAATTTTAGAAAAAAAACATCTTAACAAGTTGAGACTTGACCCGATGGTGGTGTTGAATTGTAAACATCTACTGGTATGGTTGATGGAAGTCACCTAGGTTGTTACTAAATAGACGAACAACGACAAGCTTTAGTAGCAAATCAATGTGGCAAACGTGCACGTCCAAAGAAGAAGTTACAAAGTCAGAGGTGCATATAGAAATATTGGGTGCTTTGGAGTATTGAAACGTGCAAGTAAAAGGAGCTCAAGAGGGAGGTCCCGAGGACACCAAGCGACGCACTTAGAAGGATTCACAGTGAGACCCAACACTAAAAGTTGTTAAGAAAATGCAAGAAAATTGAAATGACATCGTTAGCGAGTCCCACAATATAAGTGTCATCAACAATACATGGAAACATACATGATGGAAAAGCAACAGAAGAAGCTCGTAGTGTCCGAAAGTGTGCAAAAGTAAAAAGAGGACCACCCAAAGGGTCACCTTGCTTGGTACCATCAACAAAAGGGATAACACATCACCTAAGCGAGAAGTATGACTGAAATATAAAGGCACGTCCATGGAATAAAAATCGAACAAAAGATCACTAGGTAGTTGCTACTTTTTCAAGATTTCCAATTCTTGTTTGCTATAAAGTTGTCTTTATAAGCTGATCATTTATCACAAATGAAAAACATGTAAATTAATAAAGAGATACAAGATACACTTTTAGCCCCATTTTTTATTTTTGTTTATGTAGTTCTTGAATGACTAGCTTGTAACATAGAATAATAATTGACAAAAATATCATCTCTTAGATTAATATGTTCCCACTATCTGGAAAAAAATTTAGTCGACCAATACACGCTCGACACGGACATGGTATACATATCACTGGTGAGTATGTGCACGACATGTGTCATGCCACATCAACATGTCAAAACACATGGTGCGTGACACGTGTTCGAGATTTTTCTAGCCAACCTGACACTTGGCCTACATCGCAGGACACGTGCCATGCCACATCAACATGTCGAAACACATGTTGCGCAACACGTGTTCGAAATTTTTTTAGCCAAACTGACACGTGGCTTGGCCCACGTGACACATGCTCTCTCTCTCTCTCTCTCTCTCTCTCTCTCAGCATGCTCCCCACCCTCCTTGGCTCTCCTCTGCACCAGCCTCCCTCGTCGTTGTTGCTACCTCGCTCGCTGCTACTGCCTTTCCTCTCCGCTCTCTCTCCTCTCAATGCTTGTCCTCGCTCGCTTCTGCCTTTCCTCTCCTCTCTCTCCATTGAGGCATGTTCTCCTCTCGTTGTCCCGCCCTCACTCGTTGATGTCTCTCCTCCATTGCTCTCCTCTCTCTCTCTCTCTCTCTCTCTCTCTTTGTTCTCTCTCTCCCTCTCCCTCATTCATTCTATGTTTGATCTCTCTCTGTTAACTGTGCATGAATTTTCCTTGCAAAATTAGCTTCCCTACGATCTGCTATATGTTTCGATTCAGCATGTTTGTGCGAGCGTATGATTTTTAGAAATATTTTAAGCCTAATATGTGAACTCAATAAAGATAGTGTAACAAATATATATTTCAAAAGAGATTATTGACAAAAAAATCATCTCTTGGATTAATAAAGAGTGACAAATATATATTTTGTCTTCTTCACTTGACTCAAGCCATTCTATAAGCTACATCTTGATCAAGTTTTGCAAAAAAGTGTCATGCCACACAAAATTCCCAAGTTCATATGCCTTATACATAGAAGTCAGCAATATACACTTTGCATCAAGATTAACGACTAAAGAACTCCTTCACTAACAGTATCTTGAAACAATCAAATATTACTAAGTTCAAAGACTCGTGAATCAACCAAAGTCCTCATAACCGATCTCTTTCATGCACTCACTTTTATTCCTAGACTATAATCTTCTTTTCTTGGCAAACAAAATCCTAAAATACTACTAGCTAAAGGTCAAAGTGCAACAATATTTACAAAAAACACAAATCAAATTGTGCAAGAGTCGAAAATGAGAATTATGTCCATGGCAAAAATATATCTTTATGTTTACATATAAACGAGTATACATGCTCATAACAAAGCAAACCAAAAAAAAACATGCAATCCTTAGCTCCGAAGAGCTTCTCCCAACATTCACACACTACACGAAATACATTCTACGACCTCCCTACTCACTCCATTAGCCCCCAAAAGTAGGTACATTTCCAATGCATAATCACGCATCCACATTTAGCTTTCTTAAATTTATATAAAACCAACATGCCAAGTTTCTATCACTTCTTCGAGTAGATGGCAAAGTGCGCCACTAGAAATATTAAGTTTTTATTAGTTCTTCAAGGTCAAGATGACTCAATTGTGATTGAAGGCTAAAACTACAAAGCAAAGTAAATCACATAAAATCCCACTTCCTCACAAAGTCAAGAAATGTTATAGGTCATTGCAACTTACTGAAACTAAATTAAACATCTAAGGGTTGATAGCAAAGTGCACCAATGAATTGATTGAAGATGTCAACCATTTCCAATACCAAATAAACCTACATTCTCCTATAAAAAAAAATGGAACTCAGCAACCGAAGTGTTTCTCTTCAAAGAGCTAGTTAAAAGAAAGTAATTAGCTATTGTTGAAATATATCCAAGTTTTGTAAAAATCTACCATGCATTGAATGCAAGTTATGGGCCAACAATGAAGAATCATATCCAATGGCTTCATGGTCATGTGCCTCCCGGGTCAAAATTGTTAACATTGAGGTACTATGGAGCGCTTGTGTACATTGAGGTGCTATATCAAAGTCGAGGTGCTAGTATAGATTCATGTTTTTGGATAAAGTCAATACTAGATCGAAAGAGGGGCTGAATTAATCCATACATGCATGCAAGGAGAGGCACAAGGCTTTCATTCGAGGTGACTTGCTAGAGGCTTTCATACAAGATGACTTGATAAAGGCAAATGCAGGTGGACAAACCAGAGACCTCCCCTAAGAGGTGGACTTACCCCAATATTGGCATCATTTCTTGTGAGACCCACCTTGTGTAAAAGGTGGGGAAGCCAATTGAAGTGGCCTCAATGGGATGAGAGGGGTGTACTTGGGCCTCTTATTGAGTACTTGCATGACACAACCCTTTGCGTAAGTATTGAAAAGGGGGAAGAGGGGGGGGATTCATCAAATTTCCAACACCAACAATGTTAGCTATATCTTCCAAAATAACAATAAAACTTATCTATAGCGCCCAAAAAATATGTGAAGCAGAAAGCAATTGTGAACAATTCACAATATCTGCCACTTTCTTTGTAGAACACTATGTGAAGCTTCTAGAAACTGGACAATGATCTCCACATTGATACCACAAATGTGAAGCTTCAACATAAGCAGATAGTTAAAGAAGAGTAAACAAAACTACAAAGCCACAGCTACATGTTGTACCGCTTCTTGAGCAGATAACACAACCTACAACCTCAAGAGATAGCAATGCATAAACAGTCTGCCTGATTGATCCCCAACATGTTTCATAATGTAGATGATGTTGCCCACCATGCTCAGACACCCACTATGAGGTATCCGGCGCCATCGTTAAGTTAAAATCACAAGGGGAAGCAAATTGATGAGGCTGCAAATTAGGAAGTAGCTAAGGCTCATCCAGCTGCTCCTGTAATGCAAAAAATGGAGTAATGACATGTTAGCACTTTTCAATAGTTCAAATAAAGTGAGTTCTAATTCAGATAACTTCACTTTTCAGCACATTCTCACCTGCATGTCTGATGTCCAGAGAGTAAGATTATCTCGAAGTAGCTGCATAATCAAGGTGCTGTCCTTGTAAGATTCCTCTCCTAATGTGTCGAGTTCTGCAATGGCTTCATCAAATGCCTGCAGGAATACAAAACAACAAGCTAAGAAGCCCAAAACATGATTGTGTTGCCCATCACTATCTAATACACGTCCTTGAGCTTTCAACAGGAAATATATATAATGCCTTGAAATAATTTCTTAAAACACTAGAAAGATACTACTTGCAACACCCAAAATTTCAAAAACTCGGAATATTATAGTTTATTCCAAAACTTTGCACTGAATCCTGCAGATCCCAAGTGGTTAGCACAAAATTTCTGGTTACATAACATCCAAAAACCTTGTAGGTAAAAACGCTATAAGAGTACACGTTGAGACTAAAAGTTTCCAGGTCGACAGCAATTGGCAACCACTAACAAATAAGTTAAAAGATCACACTCCTCTTGTGGCATTGGAAGGACAGGCTGTCCTACTTCCATGCTGCGTACTAGATCAGACATTTTTCAAGAAAAAATTATTTTTAACATATTCAGGCATAAAACAGTCAAGTTCAGAGCAGATATGCTAAACTAAAAGCATTAAACATGAGATTGATCATGTTGACCAGCCTCACCTGTTTCGCCAGAGTGCATGCCCGATCAGGAGAGTTCAGAATCTCGTAATAAAATACTGAGAAGTTGAGGGCAAGCCCTAAACGAATGGGATGCGTGGGAGCAAGCTCTGTTAGAGCGATATCCTGAATAATTACATCATAAATTAGCACAAGAACAGTCAAAAATGCATCTGGCTCTTGCCATCCTTATTGATATATTCAAACAATGTTCCAAATTACTATATCACAAATTCAGTTCAGCACTCTCAAGGGGACCGTACAAGCGAGGAAAGGCTGATCAAAACTCAGCTGACAGAAAACAAAACCCTACAAACAGTAAAACAACGCAGCTGGCTCTTGCCATCCTCATTGGTATATTGAAAAATGTATCCATCACTTAACTAAAGATACAGATTTAGTTAAGCAAGCTGACGCTGAAAGTGCAAGACAACCATTTCTTTAGCCTCATATGGCTGATCTGAACTTAGCATAAAGAAAAGAAAGCTCTATGAATGAGAAAAAGCTCCAAAAAGGGAAAATCTCTTACCTGCGCAGACTTGTAAGCAAGTAAAGTGCTCTCTGCGGCCTCTTTTCTTTGTGCCCCGGTCTGAAACTCCGCCAGATAACGGTGATAATCCCCCTTCATCTTCAGATAAAACACCTTAGACTCCCCGGAAGTCGACGACGGAATGAGATGACTATCCAGCAGGTTCAGAATCCCATCGCATATTTTGGTGAGCTCCGACTCCACCTTGGTCCTGTACTCGCGGATCATGGTCACATGCTCCTCGTTGCCCTTGCTCTCCTCCTTCTGCTCAATGGAAGAGATGATGCGCCACGAAGCCCTGCGAGCTCCGATCACATTCTTGTAAGCCACGGAGAGCAGATTACGCTCTTCCACGGTGAGCTCCTCCACATCCACAGTCTTGGCCACCTTTTCCATGGCCTCCACCATTTCGTCATATCTTTCGGCCTGCTCAGCAAGCTTGGCCAGATACACATTTTCTTCTCGAGACTCCGCAGCCGCCATAGCTCTCAAATATACTCGATCGATCCGATCTTCCGAAAAAAGTATGGATCGGAACGGCTGGTGCAGAAAAATACGAAGAAAAAGAGAGAGAGGATCTGCGGAAGAGGAGAAAGGAGAAAATGAAAGGCAGGGGCAGCTTTTGAAGGCTTCAGAGAGCCCTTCCCGACGCGGGTGTACTTCAACCCGTGCCAATGAGGGACTGCCACTTGTCAGCCCAGATGTGGTCACCAAGACACATGCTAAACATGTGCGGTGATCCAGACCCACCACCCACCCATGGGCCTTGTATTAGGGGGCTGTTACAAACCCCTTTATTTTTTTTTTCCACATGCAAACACACACACACACCCTACCCCACACTCCCTTTTCTTCCCGGTCCGCTACCAACAAGAAAAATTCCAAAATTAAAAATAGAATATATATATATATATATTTTTTTTTTCAGCTACGATCATATATGTCATGCAAGCGGAGAAAAAGAACCTCGAATATTACATGTATTGTTTTTTACGGATTTTTTCAATGAGAATATCCCATTAATTTTTGAGTGCACATGATATTTCCTTCCCTCCAATACTGATTTAGCTAAAATATGCATAAATTTTGCAAAGAAAAATCAAGCTGAATATATCCCATTTATTTCCGAGTGCACATGATATACAACAACTTGTTCAAACTAATATATCGATAAATAATGCGAAGAGATTTAGAGTGAAATATCACATTTATAATTTCCAAGTGCAAATGATATGCTTAAAGCTTATAAGAACTTTTTATTCTTTTATGGGATTGATTAATCCAAAACCATTGTTATAATAATAGAATCAAAGGTCAACAAATAGTTCGGGAATCTTATTAGTAATAGTCGTCATGTAAATTTGGCATAAAAGTCATATGCTAATTTTTGGCCTTGTCTTGCAATGCAAGACTTTGTGTTCAAGTTGGTCAAGGAAGGTTGTTAAAGAGTCAAAGAACGTGCCCAAGAGAGTGGGACTCTCCTTAGTAAATGGAGTTTTAGTTTACTATTATTTGCTCTAGTATCAAATTGTACAATATCTACTATGTGCGTCCACACTTTAGGTCAAAGCCATTTTTGAGCCCATGGCCCCTTTTCCATGCATAAACCAAGCTTCAAGCCTAGGTCTCCATTGCCACTGATAACACTCTATCTAGGTGGACTCTAGCCTCAAAAGCCATGTTGCTAGGTTCATGTTACCACCTAGGGTTAAGCTAACTACATATAACTTGGATGACATTCGAAATGAACATGGTGACATCAAATGAACTTATATCAAGAGCAAGTTTTATGGGTGTATGAAGATTCGCCTACACAATTTGTGTTACCATGAAGACGCCATTAGTTTGTGTGTGGCTTTCGTGCATGCACTAATAACGAACTATATAACTACATGATTCTAATTCTATTGTTATTGTGCTATCAAGCTTCCTTGGTAGTATTGTACAAATGCAAGTATCGAGACATGTTGAGCTCTAAAATAGTTTGACTTGTTAATAATAAGAAACTAGTGCCAAGAACTCTAGGCTGTAACAATCTCTATATGTATTGTGCATTATGAATGACCACGCACTAAGTAGTGTAGTGACCATCATGCGTAACAAATATGTGAATTGTCAACGTCAAGAATTTAGTGTGCATATGACTAAGTTTGAATTTTAATTGGTATGTGTTGAAGGTTGTGATGTAGTCATGGCATGAATATGAAGCATGCTCTACAAGAAGTAGGCAAGAGAATTTTAAAACATTATACAATTCATATACTCAAATAGGGCAAGTACCCACAACAAGATAGTCAATTACTCAAAAAGATGGGTTAACTATAGAAGCTTAAGCTCTAAAAGCCTTAAAAAGGTTGTCACGAGAACCATGAAACTAGCATAGAATTATGCCAAGGCTTCTTATTAAACAAATGTAATGAATAAACCTAAGGACCCTTACAATGCAAGATTTACTTCCGGCGCCATTGGTGCCAGCATTGTCCCCAGCGCCAGTAGCGCCACTACTGCTCCCGGCGCCATTGTGACCAGAATCCAGCCGACGCCAAGTTCCTATGGCTGAAAAACTTTGATCAGTTCTAGCGGAGTCCAGAGAGCTCGGATCGATGTGCAATCACCTCACACGATCTAGACATGATTAAAGGAAGCTTGGGGATTGGTGGCGAATCCCACCAGAACTACAAGGGGATGCAGGTTGTGACTCAGGGCGACCTCCAACCAAGTCTCAGCTCCCCTTGCTGGAATGTTGTCCTAGCGCCCGCCTTGGAATGTCAGCTCCCCGGAGACTAGGGTCGATCACACACTTGAAATGTAACATTCTCAAATTTATTCATAAAATGGGATTTTCCTCAAACTGACTCTGATTACCTTATGGGTTTTAGTGTTCGGTAAAAGCGCCAGTTGTAAGATAAAAGTGCCAGCTGAGGGTCGTATCTCGGGGACGCCAACGGTATGCCATCGACACCATTCGGTTCGGGATGCCAGGGGTATGCTGCCGGGACCATTCGGTCTAGGAACTGGTTGTCTTCATATCTGTCGTGGCTTGTGGTTCTGAGTGTTTCTTGCAAGAACATGAATGGGTTAAGCTCTTGGGGAATGTGCTCTAACATGTTGCCTGAGTTGGATGGCTTGCTTGGGTGAAAGTTACCTGTTTATGGCTGTCCAGTCTGGCGTGGCGCCAGGTTGGCTTCCAACGCTCGTTATGAAGCTTTGAGTTGGTTAAGTCTGATGTAAGTCAGACGACTTGCTTGGAATAATTGTTACTTGTTTGTAACGAAGCTTCGAGTTAGTTAAGTTTGATGTATGTCGGGCAGCTTGCTTGGAGGGAACTCACCCACATCGGGACCCCTGATTTGGCATGGCGCCAGGTTGGATCTCAATGTTGGTTTTTGAACTTCAAGTTAGTTAAGTCTGATCGTTCCCGGCTCCCTTTGGAATGTCTGCGCAACATGTGGTATCAGAGCCGAATGGCCGGTCATCTATGCGGATCTCACCAAAATGGCCAGTGTTGGAGGTTCATCAGTGTTGTAAAGTTACCTTTACAAGCCTTACTTCCGGCGCCACCGGCGCTAGTATTGTCCCCGGCGCCAGCAGCACCCCTGCTGCTCCCGACGCCACTGTGACCAGAATCCAGCCGGCGCCAAGTTCCTATGGCTGAAAATCTTTGATCGGTTCTAGCAAAGTCCAGAGAGCTCAGATCGATGTGCAATCACCTCACACGATCTTGGCATGATTAAAGGAAGCCTGGGGATCAGTAAATTCTAGAGAGAGAAGATGACTTTCTAGAGAGATAAAATTCTAGAGACAGAAAACGTGCTTTACCAGTCTGGGTAGAGTACTTGGCATGAGGGGAGGTGGCGAATCTCACCAATACTATAGGGGAGTGCGGGTTGTGACTCAGGGCGAGCTCCAACCAAGTCTCAGCCTCCCTTGCTGGAACGTTGTCCTAGCACTCGCCTTGGCATGCCAGCGCCCCGGAGACTAGGGTCGGTCACACACTTGAAATGTAACCTTCTCAGATTTATCAATAAAATGGGATTTCCTCAAACTGACTCTGATTACCTTCTGGGTTTCAGTGTTCGGTAAAAGCGCCAGTTGTAAGGCCGCTTCAAACTTTTTGATCTGGCACATAGTTGAGGGTCGTATCCCGGGACGCCAACAGTATGCCATCAAGACCATTAGATCCTGGCGCCAGCGGTATGCTGTCGGGACCATCTGGTCCAGGAACTGGTTGTTTCCATATCTATCGCGGCTTGTGGTTCTGAGTGTTCCTTGCATGAACGTGAATGGGTTAAGCTCTTGGAGAACGAGCTCTAACCTGTCGGTTGAGTTACCTGTTTATGGCTGTCCAGTCTGGCGTGGCGCCAAGTTGGCTTCCAGCGCTCGTGACGAAGCTTTCAGTTGGTTAAGTCTGATGTAAGTCAAACCGCTTGCTTGGAATGGATATTTCTCGTTTGTAATGAAGCTTCGAGTTGGGCGGCTTGCTTGGAGAGAAGTCACCCACATCAGGACCCCCGATCTGGCATGGCGCCAGGTTGGATCCCAATGTTGGTTTCGGAACTTCAAGTTGGTTAAGTCTGATCGTTGTTGGCGAGTTGGCTGCTTGTATGTCAAGTCAGTTTGGACGGCAAGAGTTGAAGGCTGGGAAGCTAAGTCGTGGTTCCGGCTCCCTTTGGGATGCCTGCGCTACATGTGGTATCAGAGCCGACTGGTCGGTCAGCTATGCGGATCTCATGGAAATGGCCATGATTCGGGGTTCATCAGGACAACTGTTGTGCAAGGTGCTGCCCACAGTGTAAGCGCGGGTGCGTCCACGGTCGAGGTGGTCGATAGAACGGGGGACTTCATGAGTCAAGGTGCTGCCCTTGAGGTGTAAGCACAGTCAGTTCTCGCGGTTCGGGCTTGGCGTTGTCTGCACGTAGGACAGATGAGACAGCGTGCTGCCATTAGGTTGGTGTAAGCACGGTCTGTGCCTTGTGAGGTGCGGGCCGACATATTCGAACTGTACGGGTTAACCATTGATACAAAGATGCTGCTCAAATTCGGGTGTAAAGCACGGGTGGTTAGCTGCCGGTGCTGGATAGCTGCCGATCGTTTAGCTATAAGGGCTATCGACCAGAGTTGGTGGGGCGTGACTGAGGCAATGTGCTGCTTAATCGTGAAAGCACAGATAGTTGGATGGGTGTTTACTGTGGGCTGATTCTATGATCGATCTGTATGGGCGTGGCCAAGCAAAGGTCCTTTGGCAGGGCTATCTCAAAGGGGGACCTTGTCTTTGTTATGTGTTAGTAGACCTGCCTGAGTGTCTTGCTTGTATGTATTCGTGGTGAGTCTTAGTACTCGTGCTTTGCTCGGTTTGCATGATTGCTTGTGATACAAGGAGCTGATGGCTCGAGAAGGAACCTTTCTTTTGAAGGCTGACACCATCAAACAAAGAGGACTACAGAATCTGTGGGACGGATTCGCAGTTCAAGTACTCGCACGTGAACGGCAACGATACGACTCGATGTTTGCAAAAGATGGTTGGCTAGCCTGTTATTTTGGGTTAGTTTCATTTGCGACAGCGCCTACTAGATGCAAGCAGGAAGTAAAAGTTGGAAAGGGCAATTTCGGGGGAGATCTTCTATGGAGCAGTTGGTTTTCATTTGGGACGGCCACCTTCGGAACTGAAACTCACTGATCATGGGTGATATCTAGTATCAGTTGGGTTTTTCCTCAAAGGGGAAAGACTAGGATCCTCTTCAGAGATTGGCAACAAGTTAGATCAAGCCATAATTCTAGCAGATGGAAAGCAAAGTGTTGGAAAGGCTTTTTGTCTAAGAACTCTACTGTAAGTCCGGTCAGCTGATTTTTATAAGTGGAGGGAAACTATCACACACACCCCTCACTTGGTGCAAATGTTGAATGAAAGTTGATCAAAATGGGGGCAAAATCAAGGCGACCTAATCATACTCACACGAGGAGACTGGCGAACTTTGAACCTAATAAGTTGACAAGTTTTTGTTGTAGAAAGGAAAGCTTGTCATAGGCTTTCTCTGGACCAGCAATGATGAGGAGACATAATGAGTACGTTGAAGGTGTTATGTGTAAAGCAGTTGATCAACGAAGGAATTGTGAAAGTTGAGTCTTGAACGAGAGACTTGATACTTCGAACGGACGCTAAGGGACAGTTCATGTTGAGATCGGACTAGTGCAAAATCTGGGTGCATTTGTCTGATTCAAAGAGAGCTACTTGAAGCTAAGCTAGATGTACACTTCTTGTTTTGACTGTGAGGATGGAATTGTGAAAGTCAAGTTTTGCGTGACACGGACATGGCGCTTCAAACGAACGTGAAGAGATAATTTGTATGCGGATCAAACTGGTGCGACCCTTTGGCTCTCCATGAGGTCAATGGTTACATTTGGGTTGATTCAAAGACAGCTACTTCAAGCTAAGTGAGAGGTGCATTGCGGAGTACTCAATCTTTGCCTACCTTAAAGAGCCAAAAAGGAAAAGTATCAAGATCAAGCTGGGACAAGGAGAGAAATCCAGGTGCGAAAGCAACAAGGCACAGAGTGGACCATAAAGTGTGCAATCAAACGATAAATCCTTTGGCTCAGGGAGCCTTGATACCTATGCGAAACTGATCAAATCTGGAGCTCAGGGAGCTCAATACAAAGTGCATCAATGACAAATCAGGAGCTCAAAGGAGTTCCAAAGTCAAAAGTCAGAAGCGACAAGGGCGAACATTTCACAGAAAGACCTTTGTCACTAGTTAATAAGGTTCTTGGGTTTTATGTAAGTGACATAAAATCTACGCTTTTCCCAGACAAAGTGATATTTTCAAGCTATGTAATTTTTCAGTACAAAGAGCTGAGTCTCCAACTTGTGGTGTGCCAACTTCAATGTTAATAAAAAGTGGCCAGTAAATTGAGTACTCTGCCAAGTAGATCAAATGTATAGTTAATTTTAATTGGGAGGCACCTTTACTTTAATCTGACATATGATGAGGACATCAAATTTTATAAAGGTGGGGTGGTTGTTGTAAAGTTACCTTTACAAGCCTTACTTCCGGCGCCACCGGCGCCAGTATTGTCTCCGGTGCCAGCAGCACCCCTGCTGCTCCCAGCGCCACTGTGACAAGAATCCAGCCGGCGCCAAGTTCCTATGGCTAAAAATCTTTGACCGGTTCTAGCGATGTCCAGAGAGCTCAGATCGATGTGCAATCACCTCACACGATTTAGGCATGATTAAAGGAAACCTGGAGATCAATAAATTCTAGAGAGAGATTATGACTTTCTATAGAGAAAATCCTAGAGAGAGAAAACATGCTTTACCAGCCTGGGTAGAGTACTTAGTATGAGGGGAGGTGGCGAATCCCACCAATACTATAGGGGAGTGCGTGTTGCGACTCAGGTCTCAGCCTCCATTGTTGGAATGTTGTCCTGGCGCCTGCCTTGCATGCCAGCGCCCCGAAGACTAGGGGCGGTCACACACTTGAAAAGTAACCTTTTATCAATAAAGTGGGATTTTTCTCAAACTGACTCTGATTACCTTCGAGGTTTCAGTGTTCGGTAAAAGCGTTAGTTGTAAGGCCGCTTCAAACTTTTTGATCTGGCACATAGCTGAGGGTTGTATCTCGGGACACCAGTGGTATGCCGTCGGGACCATTCGGTTCGTGGCGCCAGCGGTATGCTTTCGGGACCATTTGGTCCAGGAACTGGTTGTTTCCATATCTGTCGTGGCTTGTGATTCTGAGTGTTCATTGCATGAACGTGAATGGGTTAAGCTCTTGGAGAACGGGCTCTACCCTGTCGGCTGAGTTGGATGGCTTGCTTGGGTGGAAGTTACTTGTTTATGGCTGTCCAGTCTGGCGTGGTGCCGGGTTGGCTTCCAGCGCTCGTGACAAAGCTTTCAGTTGGTTAAGTCTAATGTAAGTCAGACCGCTTGCTTGGAATGGATGTTACTCATTTGTAACGAAGCTTCGAGTTGGTCAAATTTGATGTATGTCAGGCGGCTTGCTTGGAGAGAAGTCACCCACATCAGGACCCCCGATCTAGCATGGTGCCAAGTTGGATCCCAATGTTGGTTTCAGAACTTCAAGTTGGTTAAGTCTGATCATTGTTGGCGAGTTGGCTGCTTGTATGTCAAGTCGGTTTGGATGGCAAGAGTTGAAGACTAAGAAGCTCAGTCATGGTTCCTGGCTCCCTTTGGGATGTCTGCACTACAATCAGGCTGTTGTGCAAGGTGCTGCCCACAGTGTAAGCATGAGTGCATCCACGGTCGGGGTGGTCGGCAGAACAGGGGACTTCATGAGTCAAGGAGCTCCCCTTGAGGTGTAAGCACGGTCAGTTCCCGTAGTTCGAGTCTGGCGTTGTCTGCACGTATAGGACAGATGAGGCAGGGTGCTGTCATTAGGTTGGTGTAAGCACGGTCTGTGCCTTTTGGGGTGCGAGACAACATTTTCGAACTGTATGGGTTAACCTTTGATACAGAGATACTGCTCGAATTCGGGTGGGCAAGAAAAAGACTCATCCATTCAAAAAGAACCAAGGCAAGGAGGCTGAGGTCAAGGATGGAGGATCCACCTCCAAAGGGAAGCAAAAGAACAAAGCCAAGCTAAAGTATTTCTTGTGTGGAAAGAAATGACACTTTGCTTCTGAATGCTATAAGAAGAAGAATGCACAAGGGAGTGAAGATCAAGAAAATTTTGCACAAGAAAGGGAGGAGGAAGAGGATGGCTTCAACACATCCTGATGGTAGCATCTACACCAAAATCAAGCCAAGAGACATGGTGGATTGATATTGGGGCTAGCTCCCACATGTCATTCAACAAGCATTATTTTTCTACTTTACTTTCTTGTAATGATTCTAAGAAGTCATTCTACACTGCTAGTGATCAAGAATGTAGCATAAGGTCTATTCCGTTATGCTTAGGATCATCTAAGAGGATAGATCTTGATAATGTTTTGTATGTTCCATCCATTACAAAAAATTTGCTTAGTGTTGGACAATGGACTAGATGTACATTTCAAGAATGGAGTATGATCCATCTTGAAAAGTGATAAGTGCATAGCTAGTGGCATACTAAGCAAGGAAGGCTTTTTAACTTGGATGCTAATGTGGCCATTGAAAGTGTGAATATGTTTAGGGAGGAGTTGACTCAAGTGGAGCTTTGGCACAAAAGATTAGGCCATCCTAATCTTCAATCAATGGAGTCCATGGCATGAAAGGACCTAGCTCTCGGTCTACCAAAATCATTCAAGAAGTGTGGCAAAGAGTGTGAGGCATGTGGCCTTGCAAAGTCACACAAGACTTCCTACAAGAGATCCTTGACAAGATCTACTTCGCCCTTGGATCTTATTCATTCAGATGTACATGCTTTTTCTCATAAAAGTAATGGAGGTGCCTTAATGTATGTGACTTTCATAGATGACTATACTAGACTCACTTGGATTGAATTATTGTCTAAGAAAAGCCTTGTATATGAAGCTTTTGTAAAGTTTAAGTCTCTAGTGGAAAAGCAACTTAGCTCTTGCATTAAAGTTCTAAGATGTGATAATGGAGGAGAATATATCACCAGCAAGATGAGAGACTTTTGTGAGATCAATGGCATTAAGAGAGAGCTTACTTGTTCCTACAAACCCCAACAAAATGGGGTGGTTGAGAGGAAAAATAGGAGCCTTTGTGAATATGCAAAGTCTTTGAGATTTGATGTATTTATACCCATCTCTTTTTGGGGGGAGGCCATAACTTGTGCCAATTTTTTATGTAATAGGCTTCCTTATAGCGCTATTGGTGGGATCTCACCATTTCAAGCTTTGTTTGGCAATAAGCCCAATGTAAAACACTTTAAAGTATTTGGATATATTTGTTATGTCCACATTTCTTTGAAAACTAGAAGAAAAGAAGACACAACTTCCTTCAAAGGAATATTTGTAGGCTATAGTGAAAAAAACAAAGCTTATAGGATTTTTGATCCTATTTCAAGCAAAGTAAAAGCTAGAAAGGACATCTTATTTGATGGATCTCAAAGTTACAAGATGTCTCCAAGTGCATCTAATCCTTTATGTGTAGAAGATATTGCAAAACCCGAGGAGAAGCTTCTTGAAAATGCTCTTTTGGAAGATCAAGATCAAGAATCAAAGAGGCCGAGAAGATCCACAAGGAGCAAAGCCAAGCCTTCAAGGCTCATATACTTTGAGAAAGGAAAGCAAAGGGAAGACACAACTCCTTCTACCTTTTACTCTTTTCTAACCACAATGCTTTAAGAGCCATCATGTTATGAAGATGCAAGTAGATCACAAGTTTGGAGAGATGCAATGCAAGTAGAGTTTGATGGTTTGATAGATAATCAAGCTTGGAATCTTGTATAAGGATGGGCGCTGGGATAGGGTGACCCTGATTGCAGCTGGTCGTGGAGTGCTGTGGATCAGCCAGGGAGCTATAGCAGTTTGAATAGGGCGGCAGCCATAGCCACAAGTTTAAAGCTTCAAGCAAAGAAGGAAGAAGGGGAGAGAGAGGACTCGCGAGGGTCGCGGCCAACATGAGTTGAGCTGTAGTGTTTCTAGAGGTCTTGCGGTTGGAGGGTTCCCATCGGCACGCAGAGAGCGTATAGACCTTTGGATATGGTCAGGCATCGATCAACGATTTGGATGAATTGTTCGGGGCTTCCCGGCTTTCAAATCTTGCCATCCGAACACACTTGATATACAAGCAGCCAACTTGTCAACTATGATCAAACTTAACCATGTCGACACCAAAATTGAGATCCAACCTGGTGCCATGCCAGATCGGGGGTTCCGATGTGGGTGACTTCCCTCCAAGCAAGCTGCCCGACATACATCAAACTTAACTAGCTCGTAGCTTTGTTACAAACGAGTAACATTCATTCCAAACAAGTCGTCTAACTTACATTAGACTTAACCAACTCAAAGCTTCGTGACGAGCGCTGGAAGCCAACCTGGCACCATGCCAAACTGGACAGCAATAAATAGGCAACATCCACTCAAGCAAGCCATCCAAATCAACCGATAGGTTAGAGCCCATTCCCTCAAGAGCTTAACCCATTCATGTTCATTCAAGGAACACTCAGAACCACAAGTTGTGACAGATATGAAGACAACCAGTTCGAGGACCGAATGGTCCCGATAGCATATCGTTGTCATCTCGGACCGAATGGTCCTGACGACATACTATTGGCATCCCAGGATACGACCCTCAGCTATGTGCTAGATCAAAAAGTTTGAAGCGACCTTACAACTGGCACTTTTACCGAACAATGAAATCCAAAAGGTAATCAGAGTCAGTTTGAGAAAAATTCCACTTTATTAATACATCTGAGAAGGTTACATTTCAAGTGTGTGACCGACTGTTGCGCTGGCGCCTCAAAGGGCGCTGGGACTTGAGCGGTTTTCCCAACACCTGCTTAAGTCTAACATTTATCCATCATGCACTTACGTAAACGCCAACTGAAAAATGTAACAAGCTTGACCGTTTAGACTTAAGAAAACTGGAATTCCAACCGACCTGAAAGTCGACTCAGAATTCGACCCCAAAACGTAACCAAAGGCAAAGACAAGCCACACATGAAACCCCCAAGGCATAGTGGTTGGCAAAATTGACCAAATGGCATATCGGTGAGCCACACGTTAGTGATGTGGACCCTTAGGTGCCGGCGATGCAAAAAGGTTGTAGTAAGGGTCCTTCCACTTGGACCAGTCCCGGAGGCTAAACCGAAATGGTAATTTTCCCCAAGGATCAACTTTATTAAATTTGGAAGAGGTTACATTCATACATAGACTGATTGGTCTCGAGGCCACCAACACGTGCTAGGCATTGTGACTGGCTCATGTGGTAGAGGGAGCTGAGACCTAGCGACCGGATTCTTGGTGCTGGTTGAGCTGTCCAAGTTTCTGTCTGCCGGACTCCCCCTATAGTTCTGGTGTGATTCGGCGCAATCCCTCTGTCCTAGAATATAATGCTTTCTGGTAAAGCACGCTTTTCTGGACTTAGTTTTTTATTTTGCTGATTAAGCCTGGCAAGCTTGACAAAATCAGTCTGGCTCCCGAACATGGGTCCCGGGAGCCGTCCCGGTGGCAGAAGCAACTTGGTTCTTGACTAGGCCATGACTCGAGCTCTAGAGCTAGCTCATGACTTGTGACTACTTGACTGGCTCACCACAGGTTGGAGGCTCAGTCCTTGCTCTGGGACCTTAGGGAGCGTCACCCCTTAGAGCCTTACAGGGCACACTGGGTGCACCCGAGTCAGTTTTACAACATGCTCCCGTTGTTTGAGAAAGCTTATGTCCTCATCAGGGCCAAACTAGAACCTAAGACTCATGGCACGGGCTTAATTCATGGGCCAAACTTTATTCACATATACAAGTGTTGGAAGTAAATCTGGTTTTCATTGTTTGGCTAGATTTACTCACAATGTGGTGTAGTATAGAGAGGATCGTCCGCTTCCTAAGTTTCTACCAAGCTTTAGACGAAATGCAAAAATAGAAAAAACAATGGCGAGCACTAAGGCTTACCCAACTAGTGCTCAAATTAGAAATGAAACTAATCTAAAATGACAAAATGTAAAATCTTACTAAGGCTTACCCAACTAGCAAGGTGCTTAAACTAAATCCTAAATTAACACCCAACGGGTTTGAAAAGATAAATTGTGGCTAACTAAATAAATAACAGATAAAGCATGCCACAATAATCCAATGAAAGGAGGCAAGAGGAGGCCCGAGCACCTTCCCTCAAGCTATGCACCTTCCAATGGGAACACAAAGAAAAAGAAATAGAATGATAATCTCAAAGAGAGAGCAATTTAGCATAATCTCAGAGTGTTATTTACAAGGCAAATACCTCTCCTTTTATGGCAAGGAGGGTCTTCCATAAGTATCCACTAACTTATGGAACTAATCTATTTCTAGCCTTTCTAGAACTTCTAACTTAGGATTTAGAACTTCAAAGTTTCTTAACTTAGAAAAACTTAAGATAAAATATTTCTAATCTTAAGTTTCCTAAGTCGAAGTTCTAAGTCTAAGTTTAAGCTATTTTATTATTAAGCTTCTACTCATGGGCTTACAAATACATGCCATGGCGGAAGTTTATTAACAAACACTCGTATGTGGAATTACAAAACACATGCCACAGAGTTTTTTTCTTTTTTCTTTTTGTGTTAGCACAAATGCTAACAACAAGGGCACGGGCTTGATTCACCGGCCAAAGGAGACCAACTATAAAGAAAAGTAAAACATTGTGTTTGCACTCAGCACAGGAAAAGTGTGGATCTAGTTCACTTACGTAAAGCCTGTGTAAAGCTGCTGCATTTAGATACTAGATTGAGGCTCACCCCTTCCGCCCAAATAGTTGAATTGAAATCATGGGGCATGTAGTTGTCTATTGCTCGTCGGGTCCAAGACTGCATTCCAGACAAGAGGTAGTGGGTCTTGTCAGCCTCGGACATATCTTCAATAACCCATACACTCTGTCTGAATTTATTTAGGTACTCTCGCAATGAACCTTTCTGCTTGAGTTTTGATAATTTTGTCCTCAATCTCATGTGTGAATCCTTAGGTATGAACTCCTCTCGTAACTCCTTAGGTTTTGAACGTGTCTCATGTCTGAAATTGCATTTTTGCCACCCAATACCAGTTTGTAGTGTAGCCTTCAAAATATGCTAATGCCAAGTCCGCTCTGTCTTCTTTAGGAGTGTTTATCAGACAGAAGTAATGGTCCATGTGAAACAACCAATCTTTCACAATTTGAATGTCACGCGCTCCTTTGAAAGTAGGCAGTGCATTTACTTTGGCAGTCTTCTTCGGGCCTTCTATGTTTTGCGCTCGTGGATCTCTTGATATGAGTGGAGGAGGTGCCCCTACATTCCCTCTTGTTGCCTCCAGCTCTTCAAACCTGGCTTCGAGCTGTGTTAGCCCGTCTCTCATTTCTCTAGCAAGGTCAAATTGACTGTGGTTCATGGCTCGCAGGGATGCTTGCCATTCTTTCCTTTTTGTTTCTTTGTCCTTCTTCATCTCACTAAGCATAGCTGTCATTGCACTTGATAAGTATTGCCGCATCTTCACTTCAAAGAGGTCTTGTTGCTTCTCTAGTATGGGTTCGTCTGTGTAGGTTCAAAAGGAGCACCCATCACTTCTTGGGGAGGCGCCACTTTGGAGTGCATACGCTCTTTCTGACGTGGATTTGGTGCCATCTCGATGCATGCAGGAGCCATATTCTCGAACTTGCTCCTCTCCGTTAACTCATCAAGGTGGTCATCCATTTTGATAAGAGGTGTACTTCCAACAGATTGTTTCCTCTGTCGACCGGGCCCCACAGCTCTTTTTTTTTCTTTATTAAATCAGCTTCAATATTAAAGTATCCCCTCCTCAAACTAGCACGTTCACATCACTTGAGAGCCAAGTAGAAACCAGGCCAAGCAAGCACGCAACAGACAAAACATACCAACCAAAGCTAACACAAAGGATCTCTCTCAAGCCACATCACCCCTGAGACCGGACGTAGGACCTTTGCCTAGCCGCGCCCACACCATCTATCACATAATTAGCCCACGGGGAAACATCCATCCAACCATCCTTGCTTTCACCATTAAGCAACACATTGTTGGATTTATCTCTTCTACTCTCCTAAATCCTATTTTAATCTGCCTCCATTCATGCTGCATTTTTACTCATGTTGTCGCACAGTCTGCATATTTATATGTAAATAAGACAAGTGAAAAACTCGATTGTCTGCATAAATAGAAGTAAATTTTCACAGCTGAAAAAGATGAAAAACGTGTGTGTGTTTTTACACGTGATTTGTGACAGGCGAAAAAGGTGACACTGCCTTACAAAATGCAGAAGGTGCCCTAGGAAAATTGAAGGCACCCTATAAATCAAATCCTAAGGCATTTCGTCAGAGTGTCACATTTTTTGCATCTTCACCAACATTCATTTCAACAAAGGCTGACATCACGGCCTTTTCATGCTCATCCATGCAACCGTGCTAACAGATTTGACAATGACAGCAGCCACCCACAATCTGCTACAGACAGCACATCCACTTTGTACTTTTTTCATCTGCACACCTATAAAATTGTGTATATATATTGAATACCACTTGCATATTTAACAAGTATGTGTGAAAATAATAGCATCAGAAGCTTATCAGAGACAGACGAAGTAGATGCCTTGCGCATTCTTTTGTATTGTCAGTAATAGGTTCATGTTTTTTACATATTGAATCAGCTTTGTAGAGCATGCGGTTTCGTCCGATATTGTCTTGTGCTCCACAACATTATTGACATGTATATTTTGCTATACTTAATCTAATAATAGTTCTGTTGTTGTGCGTTCAGATTTGTGTCGATATTGTTGTGCTTTTCCTAATTCTGTCTGACTCTCTTATTGCTCAATTTGGTGATCTGTTCTTAGCGAATTATTATTAGTCTAGATGTTGACGACTGATATTTAGTCTTGTCTTTCGTGGTGGGTTTCTTTCCTTGCCTAACCTGAATCCAAGATCTAATCAATCTAGCATCAAAGAGACGAAGTTAGTTGTCACGCATAGATTCGTTCCCATGAGAGCGATAGTATAGTTCATATTTTAGCATGAATGGAAGATCCAAATCTAACTCTAACATCCATTAACCCTAAGCATTAACACTACATTGCTAACACTAGATCCACAACAAAGATAACTTACTCTTTCTTTCTCTCTCTCTCTCTCTCTCTCTCTCATAAAAAGTAATAACATGCAATCCCAATAACAATCAGATCCAACAATTAGCAAAATCCAAATAAAGCATGAGAGATGGAGGAAAAGTAATAGAGAGCAAGGACATTCATCAATCCATTTCACAAGAGAACCAATCTGCTTTATTGAAATGAGAAAATGAACATGTGTAGGAACTCGAGTTGGTCTCTTTTTATAGTAGAGAGGAGGACCCTGGCCTCTGAATTCTATTGGTCCATTTCTGCCTCCCTAATTATTCAAATTTAAAAAAGAGTGAGAACCATCCAAATTGGAGGGAAACCCAACTTTATTCACTAACTTGACATATAGGCCCTACGACATTAAAAGTCCCGCAAAAAGACCTAAAGTCCTTTTATTGACTTCTAAGTAATCAAATAACTATGTGATCATCGGGTTGGACTTACACACGCAAGGTGCCAAATCCCTCTCACTTATTAACTAGGGTTAGGGTTGTCTTGGGATACACAAATCCTCCAACAATATCCTCCACCAAAACTAGTGGCGGTCCCACGACACCTGCGAGATGCAGTTATTGGAGACTTTTATTAGCTTCGCGATGAATCTTTATTAAATGGTACTGCACCTTCTCCATAAAGTCGTCGAGCAGTATTAAAATCCAAATTATGTGACAAGAAACAACGATGGGCTCCTACAATCCAGTTTGAGGTCATCCAAGGTGTGAAGCGAGATTCCCAGGAGCCTACCATCATTGCTGCATGAAAATATAGATGAGTAACTGGCAACTGATCCTTGATATTCTCTGAGGCCATTGGCTTATTTGAATCGAATGCTAGAGGAGGAAGACAATCATTCCATCTGGTTGCCACTGATGCCAACAGAGTTAAATCTTTTGCAAACATTGCCGATTGTCGCACTGTCGGATCAAGAGAGTGGATATACTCTCACTAGTAATCTTGTAAGGCCCAGTGGAAATCCACTGATATCGTCCAGGTGTATGGCTGATGGATGATTGGCCGATTGGGCATATGGATTCTGATTTTGTCCATAGCCAATCACAAATCCTTCCATTTATTCCTTTTTGGCATCAGTATATAATACGGATCTACCCACAATTGGTGAGGGCTGGCTACATAACTCCTGATAGATTTCAGAGTTTTCTCAAAAATGGTAACTTGCCATGCCGGCTGCTCTCCCAGTGCGAGTATTTTGTCCACTTCTTTGCCGGCCTCTATCTCCGATGTCTTGAACTTAAGGACCCAACCACCACTCAAGGACTCATGAGGATGTTGCGCTAGAAAACTCTGGATCTGGTCCTCGACGCTGATGGGCCTTCTGAATAACAGTGTGGTCCTTGATGAGGATGGTCCCGGTTGCACTACATGTAAATTGGCGGTTGTTCTTCTATTTCTCGGGCTCCCTCTTGGTCCATATTCGAATCCATCTCTGTATCCATTGATACTGCAGTTTGGTGTGGAGGGGAGAATTGTCGCATGACTGGAACTGGGATTTGTGGTCCGGCTTCCAACACCTGAGCGACTGCTTTTTCATAGGCACTGAGCCTTTGCCAACTCAGTTGAAGCTGCTCCTTTGAACCTGTCAAAGCGGCCTTGGAATCCTTGAAGGGCCACTTTGTAGTGTTTTTACTTTCTTGAACAAATACACGATCTCCGTCGGAGTTACCGGATGATCTAGTATATGCTCTGAAGATACGCATCATGCTCAAGGGTGGTTGCATCCAATTCACCTTGGAGACGTGTGTGATCCTGCTCCGCCATCTGCAGTTGACCTTGTAGCAGTTGCAATTGTTGCTTTGCTGTGAAAAATGCAAAAATAATGCTTGGTAGAGGCCAAAATCTTGTATATATGATAATTTACACATGTGTGGAGCCTGTTCTCACGTGTGAAATTAGTGTACTTGTCATGTACCACAATCATATATGTTGCACATATGATTTAATTCAAGTTCTAGTGGCTAAAAAGGCCAAATACTAGTTTTCTAGATATATGACACATGGCATCAATTTATTGATTGCATGAGCCAAATACTTTGGATAGGTGTCACATCCCATGTGTAGAGGACAACTCACACGTGTGGAAAAAGCTGAAGTAGGCGAGTTTTTCCTTCTAGAAGATTTGTATGAAGATCTCCATATAGTAGGGACCAAAAATGCCCAAAATGATCAGTACCTCGAGCTCCAAAAAAGTGTATATATAGAGGCTTATTTGGCCACAATCAACATGAAACATCAATCTTGATTTTGGAAGCAATTTTGTGTAATTCTCTCTATTTGTCTACATTGGTTTTGATTGTTTTGAGGTTCTATCATAGTGTACTTTATTTTAAGGTTGGAGTCCGTACTCTGACAGAATTTCACACGTGTGAAACTAGCAAGTACATCTACCTTCATTAATGATTATTCTTGTTAGGTTTTTATGTCTAGAATTGATCTAGATTGATCTTAATCTTATGTAGATTGATAGATCAAGAAAATCTAACATCCAATCCCTCTTGAGGATCAGATTAGGATCCACTCTTGGTCCATTTTGTACTTTTTTCCACATGGTATGAGAGCCAAGTACAAGAGGTTTTATTGAAATTGATAGGGTTGATCCAAATCAAAGCCAAAATTAGCAAGTTTTTGGAAACTAGCAAATTTTTGGATAACGAGTTGGATTTGATAGGTATTCCCAAAAATTTTGGACCAGAACTTGTTGTGGGCTGTAGGAACACTTTTCACACGTGTGAGGCCGTACAGCTCCGGTTTTGGCTAAGAAAATTCAAAAATTTGTACAATTTGACTCACACACCCAATTTGAGAGATTTTTAGTGCAAAATCAAGCATTTTCAATAGAGATTCTAAACTTTTGATTAGTTCTTGGATTAGATCAGCCAAAAAAATTAAAATTGAAGCTTAAATTAGGAGCATTAAATGATTTTCTTTGATTTTTTGAGTGCATGTTGAAGTTGAAGAGAGAGATTGCTAAAAATCATAGATTAAGGAGTGATTTTGCAAGTTTGAGACTAGAATCTAAATTTCCATCCTTCTAGATTGGTTAATGAGTGATAGGATTGTGTCTACAAGCTTTCTAATTGCTAGAAGACTTTAGGTTCAGATCTCTTAGAGAAACCATAAGAGTTTCTAGTGCTTTTTCACATTTAAAAATGGCATCAATGGGTGGTTTTTTGCTTGAAGCTAGTGAAAGGCTTACATCCACTAATTATGCTGCTTGGATAGTTCGAATGGAGTCTTTGCTTGTAATTCATGATCTTTATGACATAGTACTTGAGGTGGCAGTAGAACCTCAAGGAGGAGTTGAATTGGTAAAGTACAAAAAGAGATGTAGAGTTGCATACATTGCATGAAGATGAATGTAAGTAATGAACTTTAGAAGGAAATCTCATCTTGTACCACATCCAAAGAGGCATGGAATTCATTAAAAGCAATTTATGGATCCAAGAATACTTCAAGGATACTCATGCTTAGGAATCAAATTCTTCAAAACATGAAAGGAAGTAGTGAAAGTGCCTAAAATTATGTCTTTAGAATCAAATCTTTGAATAAGGAGTTGTCTTCTATAGATGATAAAATCAAAGATGATAAATTAGTTCAAATCATTTTGAATGGATTAGAAGACGATTATTCCAATCTTGTTCAAACCTTTGCTATTCAAGATTCACTTCCTAGTATTGAAAAACTTCAAAGTGTGCTTGTAAGTGAGGAGAGTAGAATGCTTCATATCAAAAGTAGGATGAGTTCCTTATCTTTGAATGATGGTGATGAAAAAGCTAACTTTTCCTTGAAAGGCAAGAAGAAAAAGTTTCCATCCAAGAAGACTCAAGACATGGAGATGGAGAGCAAAGATGGAGCATCAAGTTCCAAAGGCAAGAGCAAGAAGGACAAGAAGAAGCTCAAGTGTTTCTTTTGTGGAAAAAATGGACATTTTGCATCCGAGTGCTACAAGAAGAAAAATGTCCAAGAGAAGGACAATCAATACAATCTTGTGCTTGAGGAGGAGGAGGAAGAAGGCAATCTATCTTTGATGGTATCCTCACCACAAATATCTAATCAACACACTTGGTGGATTGATAGTGGGGCAAGCTCTCACATGACTCACCAAAAAGACTACTTTTCTAATCTACTTTCTTACAATAGTTCAAAGAGATTTATCTTCACTGCAAGTGATCAAGATTGTAGGTGTTGGATCCATTCCTTTATGTCTAGGATCATCTAAAAAAGTAGATCTAGACAATGTTCTTTATGTACCTTCAATTACAAAGAACTTGTTGAGTGTAGGACAACTTATGGATAGTGGATTAGATGTACATTTCAAGCATGGAGCATGTTCTATCTTGAAAGATGAAAAATGTATTGCTAGTGGTTTCAAGCAAGGGAGGTTATTCAAATTGGATGCTAATGTGATGGTTGGAAGTGTGAACATGGCAAGGGAGGAGCTCACTCAAGTGGAATTATGGCACAATAGGTTAGGCCATCCTAACTACAAAGCTATGGAGACCATGGTGACAAAGGAGCTAGCAAGTGGACTTCCCAAAACCATATCCAAGTGTGGCAAGCTTTGTGAAGGTTGTGGACTTTCCAAATCTCATAAGCTACCTTTCAAGAGATCTTTGACAAGATCTAACTCTCCTCTTGACCTTATACACTCGGATGTTCATTCATTTTCACATGAATCAAATGGTGGAGCTCTTATGTATGTCACTTTTATTGATGATAGATCAAGATACTCTTGGGTTTATCTCTTGTCTAAGGAAAGTGACGTTTTTGAGTCCTTTGTAAAGTTCAAAACTCTTGTGGAAAAGTAACTTAATACTAGCTTGAAAGTATTAAGAAGTGATAATGGAGGGGAGTACATCTCCAATAGGTTGAAAGAGTTTTGTGAAACTAATGGCATTAGGAGAGAGTTTACTTGCACATATATTCCACAACAAAATGGAGTAGCTGAGAGAAAGAATAGGACACTATGTGAGTGTGCTAAAGCTTTGAGATTAGATGCATCACTTCCTATTTCAATTTGGAGAGAAGCTATTTTATGTGCAAACTTTCTATGTAATAGAATGACTAATAGTGCTATTAAAGGACTTACACCTTATGAAGTATTGTTTGGAAAAAAGCCAAATCTTAGTGATTTGAAAGTTTTTGGATGTACTTGTTATGTACATATTCCTTTAGAAACAAGGAAAAAGGAAGATGCCACTTCTTTCAAAGGCATCTTTGTTGGTTATAGTGAAAGTAAGAAAGCTTATAGGATATTTGATCCTATTGCCAAGAAAGTTGTTGTAAGTAGAGATGTACTTTTTGATGAATCTCTCCAAGCCAAAGGAAAGGTGACTTCCAACAACACTCAACTTGGCAAGGATCATGTTATGGCCGAGGAGGAGCTTCATGAAGATGAAGACCAAGTGGAACTTACTCAAAGTCCAAGGGTGCCAAGAAGATCAACAAGGACAAGGATTGAGCCATCAAGGCTCAGTTATAATGACAAAGGGGAGCAAAGGGAAGATTCTCAACTACTCAACTCTTATACTTCCTTGACTACTATGCTTGAAGGACCAACTAGTTTTGAGGAAGCAAATAAGTCTCAATATTGGAGGGAAAGCTATGCAAGTAGAGTTTCATGCATTAATGGAAAATCCAACTTGGAAGCTTGTTAATTTACCTTATGTAAAGAATGCTCTTACTTGTAAATGGATATATAGATTGAAATATAATTAAGATGGTTCCATTCATAAGTATAAAGCTAGACTTGTAGCAAAAGGTTTTTTGCAAGTCAAAGGCATAGATTATGATGAAACCTTTGCACATGTTGCAAAGCTTGTAACCATTAGATTAATCATATGTCTTGCTACTTCTTTCAAATGGGAGCTCTTCCAACTTGATGTGACAAATGCTTTCTTGAATGGATTCTTGGAAGAGGAAATCTACATGTGCCAACCCAAGGGCTTCATCAAAGATGGAGAAAAAGGCAAGGTGTGTTTCTTGAAGAAGAGTTTTTATGGACTCAAGCAAGCACCAAGAGCATGGTACTCTAGGTTGCATTCCTATCTTATTTCCATTAGATTTGTTCTAAGTTCTTATGAACCATCATTGTACTACAAATGTAATGATGGAAAGATCATTATCTTAGTTTTATATGTTGATGACATTATACTCACAAGAAATGATCTAGATGGCATTAAAAATGTAAAAATTTCCTTGTCTAGTGAATTTAGAATGGCAGATCTAGGACTTCTTAAAGTTATGCTTGGAATAGAAGTCACTAGAAGTAATGATTTTACTTTCATATGTAAATCTAAGTATGCTAGATCAATCTTAACAAAATTTGGCATGATTGATTGTAAAGGAGTTGAAAGTCCCATGGAACTAAGTGTAAAAGTTTCTAAGGAAAGTGATGAAGCATCCTTTGAGGACATCACTACCTATAGAATGCTTATTGGTTCCTTGATATACTTAACCATCACTAGATTTGATCTTAGTTTTTGTGTTGGCAAATTGAGTCAATACATGCAAAGTCCATTAATATGTCATTGGAAAGGAGCAAAAAGGGTGTTAAGGTACATCTCGGCTACAAAAGACTTTGGCATAGTTTATGAAAGGACTAATATTTGTTTAAGAGCATATTCGAACTCAAGTTTTGCAGGTGAAAAGATGGATAGAAGATCCATAAGTGCATTTGCTATGTTCTTATGTGGAGGAGCTATATCTTGGCTTTCCAAAAAAGCAAGATACCATCTCTCTTTCATCAACAGAATCCGAGTATAAAGCTATGACAGCAACAACAAAGGAGGTTTTTTGGCTTAAAAGGCTTTTGGAGGAGCTACATGTGATCAAGGATGAAGACATTCCATGCATATATTGTGACAATCAAGCAGTTCAACAACTTGCAAACAATCCAATCTTCCATGCTCGAACAAAGCAAATTGAGATTTCACATCATTTCGTGAGGGAAAAAGTGCAAGCAAAGGAGATCAAGCTTATTCATGTTTCATCATCAGATTGCATTGCTGATATACTCACCAAGGCATTGCCTAAAGATCCATTTGTTAAATTAAGATTGGCTCTTTGGAGTTATAGATAGATATATGCTAGCTTTACCAAGCTAGATTTTTGAGGAGTGTGAAAAATGCAAAAATAATGCTTGGTAGAGGCCAAAATCTTGTATATAGGATAATCGCACATGTGTGGAGCCTGTTTTCACGTGTGAAATTAGTGTACTTGTCATGTACCATAATCATATATGTTGTACATATGATTTAATTCAAGTTCTAGTGGCTAAAAAGGCCAAAAACTAGTTTTCTAGATCTATGACACGAGGCATCAATCTATTGATTGCATGAGGCAAATCCTTTGGATAGGTGTCACATCCCATGTGTAGAGGACAGCTCACACGTGTGGAAAAAGCTGAAGTAGGCGAGTTTTTGCTTCTAGAAGATTTGTATGAAGATCTCCATATAGTAGGAAATTGGACCAAAAATGTCCAAAATAGAAAGTTTGATCCAAGTGTCAAAATTGCATGATGATGACAAATCATCTTCACACGTGTGATATCTGATGCATGATCAGTACCTCGAGCTCCAAAAAGTGTATATATAGAAGCATATTTGGCCACAATCAACATGAAACATCAATCTTCATTTTTGGAAGCAATTTTGTGTAATTCTCTCTATTTGTCTACATTTGTTTTGATTGTTTTAAGGTTCTATCATAGTGTACTTTATTCTAAGGTTGGAGTCCATACTCTGACAGGGTTTCACTCGTGTGAAGCCAGGAAGTACATCTACCTTCATTAATGATTGTTCTTGTTAGGTTTTTATGTCTAGAATTAATCTAGATTGATCTTAATCTTATGTAAATTGATAGATCAAGTAAATCTAACATCCAATCCCTCTTGAGGATCAGACTAGGATCCACTTTTGGTCCATTTTGTATTTTTTTCTACATTTGCATCCTGCACGGCCTTGTCCACCTGATCTTGTGCGGTTGTCAGGGCGTTTTGTAGGGAGATGACGTATCCTTCAAGGCGATCAGCCTGTTGCTGTGCCGTCTTCTTTTCAGCTTCAGATTTTTCTTTGTGCTGCTTGGCAATCTTCAATTCTCTGTCCAGCTGAATAATCTTCTGGTTGATAAGAGTATTTTCGGATCAAATTGGCAAGAGCTTCGCTAGCACAAGTGAGGAATGAATCGAATTCAGCCAACTTATAGGTGAATTTGGAGGGTCCATTACACTGAATACTAGTTTGACTGATCACTTCTGAACAAAAATTTGCAAGCATGTACCGTACTGTGAAAATAGACTATAAAAATCTCGGTGAAAGTTTTTGAGGATCTGAACCTATTTGGCAAACGTTTTCCAGAGTTGGCGAAGGATGAACCTTTGCCCAGGAGAGTCCTTTGCCCAAGTACTGTTATAAGTGCATTTTTTCAAGATCTGAGGCTATGGCCAACCTAATGTTGACATTTTAAGGCCATCTATCATGTCAGCGAAGGTTCATAATGACAGTAAGGTGCTCGGCAAAGCTTCCCAAAATGGCATATTGCTGATCCTTTGTCTGACTCAAAAAAAGATATTGTTTCTAGAAAAGAAACTTCGTCCATCTCAATATAGACATATCTGAAGTGGATGTACATTGTGGAGTCTCAGTGAAGGTTTCTGATATAGTATAGGACACGTCTGACTGAAACAATAATTTTATAAGTCATTTTTCATCAAAAATATTGTTCCTCCTTTTTTCCTTGCTGATGACTTTTCTGACTTTTGCTCATCAGTCTTTTCTCAGTTTTTTTTAAATATTTTTTTACTGTCTTTTTCAAACAAAAACTGAACAATTAAATATTGAAAACAAAAAATTAAAAAACAAATAAAATTAAAAATCATTGAGATCAGACTTGCTGAACTGGCGGAGCAGGCTACCAAAACTGGCGTAATCGACTGCCATTCACCGGAGTATCAAATAGTTTTCATCCAAGTGCTCAAGAATTACTGCGCCATAGTTCAGGATTTTCTTCACTTTATACGGGCCCTCACCACTAAACTTCAATTTTTCCTTGATCAGCTTGGTTTTGTACACTAGTGCAAGATCTCCTGCTTTCAGATCTTTTTTGTGCAATCGCCGATCGTGTCGTGCCTTTCGGCGGGCTTTTGTTGCTGCTAACGCATGAATTGCCATCAATTGTGTTTCACATAATTTGTGCAACGCTTCATGACGTAGTTGTAAAGACTTATCATTATTTAACCGTTCTATTGCCACTATGCGTAAAGATGGGATTAAAAATTCTATCGGCATGACAACATATTGACCATAAATCAGTTGAAAGGGTGTTTGATTTGTACTATTTCTGTAAGCGGTTCTGAATGCCCATTATGTTGCATACAGTTTATGTTCCCAATCAGACCAACTCGCTTCAACTGTCTCTGTCCTAGTAGTGCAGAGAATCTTATTGGAAGATTCGGTTTGGCCATTCCCTCTAGGATAGTTGTCAGAAATGGTGAACTCCTGCAACTTTGTCGCAACACGAACAAGAAACGAAGGTCGAACGAGAACAATTCGCGACAGTCAACGTCCCTTGACTCGAAGCACGAACGTTTCGCGAATCATTTGTGAATCGTAGACACACTTCCAGGATCGCAAACCGCAAAGGGATGCAAAACGAAAAACTACGAAAGAAATGAAAAGAATGAAACGAACGAAGAGGAATCTTTCGCGCTGCCAACTGGCAGCTCAACGGGCTTGGAGTCGTAGACTTCACGCCCAGCTAAAACGACGGAGACTAACTAACTAGTTGATTAGCGTTAACTAGGCTCGTGATTCTGCGTTTAGCTATCTTGTAAAACTCCACACTGTGGAGGTATAAATGATCCTCTCTGAATCATAAACCAGTGTGAAGAAAAAATCTGAATAGATCTGTGAGAGAGAGAGAGAGAGAGAGAGAGAGAGAGAGAGAGAGAGAGAGAGAGAGAGAGAGAGAGAGAGAGAGAGAGAGAGAGAGAGAGAGAGAGAGAGAGAGAGAGAGAGAGAGAGAGAGAGAGAGAGAGAGAGAGAGAGCAAATAGAGCAGAAAAAAAAAACTAGAAACAATAGAGCTGTGCATGAAAGTCTGCCAACGAGTAGAACATAGCGAAAGAGCAGAGTGTCACTCCGCCAACGAGCGAGACACTGACGATCTCGCTCTAAAACTAAACTGATAATACACTCGCTTTATTTTTGTGCATCTCCTTGTCTTGTGCTGTCTTTGTCTTGATTGCTAGAATAGAATGTGTTCTGTGATGTGCAATTGCGTGTCTGGGATCCTGTAAATAGCTTATGTGCAAAAAAAAATTCAAAGACACAAAATCATTCGCGAATAAGAAGACAAAGACAAAAAAAACCATTTTCGCTTTCGGGACATGGTATCAGAGCCCACAGGTTATGACTACTGATATCCCAATAGTGATTCTTTCAGACAACACAATATGGCTACAACAATCCATACAAGAGTGGCAATCAGTCTTGATGGCGCAAATTACAGAATCTAGAAATCCAAAATCAAAACACTTCTGAAGGACGAAGGCATCTGGTCGCTGACTGAACTCTCAGAGGTGCAGCCTCCAGAGGGAGACCCGAGGAGAGCTGAATGGATCAGAAAAGATGAGGGCACAACGACAATCATCATTTTGTCCATAAATGAAGATCTACTCATGTAGATTGAAGACTGCTAAGTAGCCATGCAGCGTGAGAAAGATTGTTACAGAAGTATGAAGTGAAGACTGCATGAAATCTCTACTGACGTCCTATCAGCCGCTGAGAATGCTCATACTGAGTCTACCAGATATGACATTCGACAAAGTAGTCAATATTGTCGCTGACGAGAGACAGATGAGAGATGAAGGAGAAGGAAACAATGATCAAGAGAAGGCTCTCTTCACGAAAGGAAAGAAGAAATACAAGAACAAGCCAAGATTTGAGAAGACGAAGTCCTCGAATCAGCAATCGTTTTTATGTGATCACTGCCACAAACCAAGCCATACGGCCAACAAATGTTGGTTCAATCCAGCAATTCCTTGCATGCATTGTAAGAAGAAAAGACACTCTACATACGATTGCAGATTTAATCCAAAAAGAAAAAACAAAGCTGAAAATGCAAACGTTGCAGAGTCATCTAAGGATGCAGAAAGAGGTGACGAAGCTTTCACGATACTCGATGAAGCTTCAACAAGCTACTCTGAACACGACTACAATGTAGTCATCGATTCAGGAGCAACGTCACACATAACCTACAACAAGAAGATCAACTTTCATGAACTCAAAAATGACAGAGTAGTGATTCTAGGCAATGGAAGCAGACACGATGTCAAAGGCATCGGCACTCTATAGCTGCGAACACTGTCAGGTCAAGTAGAGCTGCCAGGAGCACTCTATGTGCCCTCACTCAGAAAAAATCTATTATTTGTCTCCAAGATGACAGATCTAGGCATACGAGTTTTGTTCGATGGCAACACTTGCCGCATGATCGAGAGGACAACAAACAAGTTGCTGACGATTGGATGCAGAGAAGGAAATCTCTACTAGGCCAAAATAATCAACAACTCTGATAGCATATTAAATGCTTCAAAAAATGAAAATCAGCTCTGGCATAGGAGAATGTATCATCTGGACATGCGGAGCCTGTACGACATGAGCAGAAAAGACATTGTCACAGGTCTCAACATTTCAAGGCCCGAAACTGAGTTCTGCGAAGCTTGTCAGAAGGGCAAGCAACATCAAAATCCATTCACACATGAGGAAAGAAAAGCCAAGGAAGTTCTTGAGCTCGTCCACTCGGATGTTTGTGGACCGATGAAGATGGATTCGCTCTCAGGTTCGAGATACTTTCTGACGTTCATAGATGATTACAGCCGAATGAACTCCTGCAACTTTGTCGCAACACGAACAAGAAATGAAGGTCAAACGAGAACAATTCACGACAGTCAACGTCCCTTGACTTGAAGCATGAACGATTCGCGAATCATTCGTGAATCTTAAACACACCTCCAGGACCGCAAAACAAAAAAGTATCAAAGAAATGAAAAGAACAAAACGAACGAAGAGGGGTCTTTTGCGCTGCCAACTGGCAGCTCAACGGGCTTGGAGTCATAGAGTTCACGCCCAAATGAAATGAGTGGCAACGATGGAGACTAACTAACTAGTTGATTAGCATTAACTAGTCTCGTGATTCTACGTTTTCCTATCTTGTAAAACTCCACTCTGTGGAGGTATAAATGATGCTCTCTGAATCATAAACCAGTGTAAAGAAGAAATCTGAATAGATCTGAGAGAGAGAGAGAGAGAGAGAGAGAGAGAGAGAGAGAGAGAGAGAGAGAGAGAGAGAGAGAGAGAGAGAGAGAGAGAGAGAGGGAGAGAGGTAGTGAATAGAGCTTAAAAGAAAGATACTAGAAACAATAGAGCTGTGCATGAAAGTCTGCCAATGAGCAGAACACAACGAAAGAGCAGACATTGACGATCTCGCTCTAAAACTAAACTGATAATACAGTCGCTCTATTTTCGTGCATCTCCTTGTCTTGTGCTATCTTTGTCTTGATTGCTAGAATAGAATGTGTTCTGTGATGTGCAGTTGCGTGTCTTGGATCCTGTAAATAGCTTCTGTGCAAAAAGAAAATTCAAAGACACAAAATCATTCACGAATAAGAAGACAGAGACAAAAAAGAAACGGTTTCGCTTCCGTGACAATAGTAAGGAGGAGTACTAAATCTGTGTATAACAAAAAAATCTTCCAGTAAACACTTTATTGTTTGATTAACAAAGTGTGTACCCCGGTCATTGACAATCTCGATAGGACATCCAAATCTGATAATAATATTTCTATAAAGAAATTTGGTCGTAGATTTCGCATCAGCAACTTTGACAGCTTTGGCTTCAATTCACTTGGTCATATAATCAGTTGCTACGATAGTGTATCGGGCCTGAGATCTTGCGTGACAAGATGAATAAGATGAATAGGACCAACATAATTAAGTCCCCATTTTTCAAACGGTGCTTGCGATAAAATCGGATGCAAGGGTTCATAGTCCTGTCTAGTAGGCCGTTATGCTCGCTGGCAAACATACATGTCTGAATATAATTTTCTGTGTCCTTATGAAGCGTAGGCCACCAACAACCTGATTACAAAAGTTTGCGTACAGTAATATCTGTAGAAAAATGTCCTCCGCCCATGCCATCATGTAAAAACAAGATTAAATCTGGGATTTCATGCGGTAAAACACATCTACATAGAATATTGTCTGATCCACGACGATACAATTGTCCTGCAATCAATTGATAAGGTTGAGCCTTATGAATCAATTGTCTCTTTTTTACTTTTGTCAAGGAGTCATTCAGTTGTCCTAGCATCAGGTACTCAACAATATCTGCTACCCACTGAGGTATTGCTTCGACATAGAACAATGCAGCATCTGGTAATTTATCATCCACTTTAGTATTAATTGGTGTGGATTTGATTCACGAAACATGATCAGCTAGATAATGTTGCTTGCCCTTTTGACCCACAATTCGAAAGTCAAATTTAGTCAATAATAATAACCATCTTGCAATACGTCCACTATTGCATGTCTTGTTTACCAAATAAAATAACGGCTAGTGATCCGTATAAAATGCAAAGTGCGTTTCCATGAAATAGTGACGAAATTTCCGAACAGAAAAAATCATGGCTAACGCTTCATGTCTGTTGTTGAGTAATTCTTCTCTAGATCCGTAAGCTATCTACTTGCAAATCGTATAGGATAGTCCTTCTTGTAATCACTATAGGACAGAAATGAAATTGTTTTGGACTTTTTCCTATAATAATTAAATTTTTTTTAAAAGCATTTACTAATGTCATTACATCTTCCGGGTACCTTAGCTGAAAGATTTTTAAAGAACTGCAAATTCTAAGGAGCGAAGAAGAGTGGACATCAGAGGTAGTAAGTGTGATCGAGAAATGTATTTCGCAGTTAGGATTTTGGTAATCCCTGTAAATAATTGCTTAATATTGGTTATTAATTTCCTGGTTAGAATCCATTCAGTTGAATTTGTAACTGATATCTTTGTAACCATTGAGTTATCCGCAGTTTTGGATGTCAAGTGTGAGGGTTAGAAGTGGAATCTGATACATGGATTACATCGGATCTGTTAGTTGACGGAAGCTTGTCCCTAGGTTTGATGCATCAGTAGGGGTTTGAAGCTTATCATTAATCATAAAGGATCAGGATGTAATACTGAACCATGTTAATTCTTCTGTCTAAGTCACATAATCGGATGTAGATTATGGGTATCCATCTGATAGGCTTGTTAGTCATCCAAATAAATGGATTCTCCAGTGTTTGGGAAAAAGTGATAATATCCTATATGGATTATAGGATAGCTAGATGATCAGTGGATCTCTAGAATATCAGATAAGGCGGTTAAGGATTTTCTAGAAGGAAAAGCTGATGGTATGGGACGTCGGTAATTTTAGAAAGGAAATTCTAGGACTGTAAGATCTGATAATCAATGGTGTGTTTAGTACCTAGTCGCGATATGGGAAAGAAGAAAACCATTCGATAAAATGTGGGATATTTTAAAAAAATTTGAGGTTTAATCTAGCTCCCAATCTGGTATCTCATTATTTAAAAAATCAGAGGCCCTCAAATCTATTTCTCGCTTTCTTAATTAATCCTTTACTTCTTAGTAATTTCTCAAACATAGGATATCAGACTGATTTATATGATTCTTTCCAGCATGCAGTTATCCTTCTGAAAGACTATTATGTCATATAAATTACTACTTGTGTGAATAGACTTGGAATTCAGATAAATTCTAAAGTTAAAATGTTTCAATATCTTAGACCTAGAATATCTCTATTGCATAAATGGATTTCAATGGAATAATAGTTTCTATCACTCATAGTGAAAATATTTGAAGGAGAAGTCTTGTTTGTAATAAGGTGAATCCTTTAGTGGAAGCACTTATTATTGACTTTTCTAGGATTTAGATATTTTCATATATCATCTTTCCAATTAACTTTTATGGAAATTTATAATTTCTTTAAAAGGAGGGGTGAAGTGGTGGAATAAAATTCTATTTGGGAATCTGTTGGTTGCATAGCTTTCGGAAGAGAACCAACTAGGTATAGAAATGAGATTGATTTGAAAAAAATTTCGGATAGATTCAGAGTAAGATGCCTAATTGAAACTTTTCGAATATGAGAAATTCTCTAGGGATTGTGTGGACAATCTGGAACTGGAACAAGTTTGGAATTTGAATCATTATCTATAAGTAGTACAGTAAAAGGTCAAAGGTTACTAATTCCATTTTTATTGGAAGAGGAGTAAGTTTCATCAGAATTTAAGTTTGAGAGTTCTATATTGGATCAACCTAATCTTAGTTTAAGTACTAGGATCAAAGAGGGGTTAATCGGTGAGAGAATTATGTAATTAGAAGTAAGTGGGATTGGAAAACTGCCGAGGGTGAATTTTATTCATCTCAGAGATTTCCCGAATATGTTATTTACTCACAAGAAATAGAAAATATTTTGTAGCTGAGTTACAAGACCTCAGTGAGATATGTGAGTAACATATGTAGGTTCTGGAGGAATCTGTCAAATAAAAATGTGTTTATGTACTGGGTCATAGTGAGATTATTCTCATATGTGCACGATTAATCTTGTATGAATCTATTGTGTAAGCCTAGTTACTAAGGTTATTTGGTGCACTTAACCTAGTCGGTGAACATAAATATATGATCAAGTATTGTTTTGACAAATACCTGCAACCATGTCCTGCGTTCTGCAGTACGTTAAGCCCACCTCCTTTTTGAGAACCTTGCCCCTGATGTAGTGATATTTGATTTTAATGTGCTTACTCCTAGAGTGAAATCTAGGTTGGCCAATAAGGCAATAGCACTTTGATTATCACTGAATGAAATTATAGGGTTGTACTGATACAGATTACTGTCTGACAGTAAATTTCTCAACCAAAACGCTTCCTTAATAGATTGAGAAGTAGCAATGTACTCGACTTTATCACGAGGATAGTCGAGATCAAGAACAATAGATTGTCTAGACATTTGTTGTACAACAGCATGATTCAAGTGACCAAGTCTATAATGCCAAAGAAAACTTTTATTTGCATGAATAAAAGTACTGAGCATCTGACTAGAGGCAGAAAATCAATGACTTAATTTATGTGAGTATCCATGTCTCTTTTTGAGTGCTAGGATCTTGCCTGTCCTATCAACTACTTTGCACTGATCACATTTGAATTCTACTCTATGTCCTAGATCTGTGATTCTGCTTACAGAGGGCAGATTCGTAGATAAATTTGCTACATATAGGACTTTAGAAAGTAGCTTAGACTGATCATTTGCAAAGCTTAATCTTACACTACCTTCACCTTTAGTAGCTTGTGTGCTATTGTCGCCAAGGTGAACATATTTCTTGGTATTGTAAAGTGTATAGGACTCGAAACAGCCAATGAGGCTGGTCATGTGCTGAGTCACTCCAGAATCTAGGAACCAAGAACTGTTACCAGATGCTCCTTGATGGTTGGTCATGAAAGCATCATGATCTGCTTCTTGAATAGGCTATGGAGCTTTTGCAATTGCATTTACCACTTGATTCGACTGCCCCTTCCTGTTGTTCTTTGCTTGCAATATCCGGCAGTCTTGAATTTTGTGGTTGTTTCGCTTGCAGTATCTGCAAAACAGCTTCTTCTTCATCCGCGGATTCGACTGTTCTTTGTGTTGTGTTGGTTTCTGGTTTGGCTTTGATTGCTTCAGGCCTTCTCCCTAGTTGCTTCCAACTCTTCAAACCTGGCTTCGAGTTGTGTTAGCCCGTCTCTCATTTCTCTAGCAAGGTTAATTTGAGTAAGATTCATGGCTCGCAAGGATGTTTGCCATTCTTTCCTTTCGGTTTCTCTATCCTTCTTCACCTCGCTAAGCATAGCCGTCATTGCGCTTGATAAGTATTGCCGCATCTTCACTTCAAAGAGGTCCTGTTGCGCCTCTGGCAAGGGTTCATCTCTTGGTGTAGGTTCAGAAGGGCCACCCATCTCTTCATGGAGGGGCGCCACTATGGAGTGCATACGCTCTTTCTTTCTCGACTTGGACCTGGTGCCATCTCGATGCATGCGAGAGCTGTATTCTCGAGTCAGCTCTTCTCCGTCCGTCAGTGCTCGTAACTCTTCAAAATGGTCCTCCATTATAGTCAGAGGTGTACTTCCAACAGATTATCGCCTCAATCCTTTTTATATTTGAAGCTCTCCCTTCTGTCAGCCGGGCCCCACAGCTCTCTTTTCTTCTTTATTCAATCAGCTTCAATGAAAATATCCCTTCCTCAAACTTAGCACGCCCACATCACCTGAGAGCCAAGTAGGAACCAGGTCATTTGTGTCCAAGCAAGCACACGACAAACGGAACATACCAACCAAAGCAAACACAGAGGATCCCTCTCAAGCCACAAACCCCCCTGAGACCGGACGTAGGACCTTTGCCTAGCCGCGCCCACACAAATCTATCACAGAATTAGCCCACGGGGAAACATCCATCCAACCATCCGTGCTTTCACCATTAAGCAGCACATTGCCTCAGTCACGCCCCACCACTTTTTGGTCGATAGCCCTTATAGCTAAACGATCGGCAGCTATCCCGCACCGGCAGTTAACCACCCGTGCTTTACACCAGAATTCGAGCAGCATCTCTGTATCAATGGTTAACCCGTACAGTTCGAATATGTCGCCCCGCACCCCACAAGGTACAGACCGTGCTTTCACCTACCTAGGCAGCACTTTGCCTCATCCGTCCTACGTGCAGACAGCACCAGGCCTGAACCGCGAGAACTGACCGTGCTTTCACCTACCTAGGCAGCACTTTGCCTCATCCGTCCTACGTGCAGACAGCGCCAGGCCTGAACCGCGAGAACTGACCGTGCTTACACCTCGAGGGCAGCACTTTGACTCATCAAGTCCCCCGTTCTGCCAACCACCCCGACCGTGGACGCACCCGTGCTTACACTGTGGGCAGCACCTTGCGCAACGGTTGTCCTGACAAATCCCAAAACGTGGCCATCCCTGTGAGACTTGCGTAGCTGACCGGCTAGTCGGCTCTGATACCACATGTTGCGCCGGCGCCTCAAAGGGCGCTGGGACTTGAGCGGTTTCCCCAACACGCGCTTAAGTCTAACATTCATCCATCATGCACTTACGTAAAAGCCAACTCAGAAACGTAACAAGCTTAACCATTCAGACTTAAGAAAACTGGAATCCCAACCAACCCGAAAGCCAACTCAGAATCCGTCCCCAAAAGGTAACCAAAGGCAAAGACAAGCCACACATGAAACCCAAGGCATAGTGGTCGCCAAACTGACCAAATGGCATAGCGGCAAGCCCCATGTCGATGACAGGGACCCTTAGGCGCCAGCGACGCAAAAAGGTTGTAGTAAGGGTCCTTCCACTTGGACCAGTCCCGGAGGCGAAACCGAAATGGTAATCATCCCCAAGGATCAACTTTATTAGATTTGGAAGAGGTTACATTCATACATAGACTGACCGGTCTCGGGGCCACCAACACGTGCTGGGCATTGTGCCTGGCTCGTGCTGGTAGAGGGAGCTGAGACCTGGCGACTGGATTCCTGGCGCTGGTTGAACTGCCCAAGTTTCTGTCTGCCGGACTCCCCCTATAGTTCTGCTGTGATTCGGCGCACCCCCTCTGGTTTGAAACATAGTGCTTTCTGGTAAAGCACGCTTTTTAGGACTTAGTTTTTATTTTGCTGATTAAGCCTGGCAAGCCTGGCAGAATCAGTCTGGCTCCCGGACATGGGTCCCGGGAGCCGTCCCGGCGGCCGAATCAACCTGCTTTCCTGACTAGGCCATGACTCGAGCTCCAGAGCTAGCTCATGACTTTGTGACTACTTGACTGACTCACCACAGGTCGGAGGCTCAGTCCTTGACGTTCTAATTTGCTCTGGGACCTTAGGGAGTGTCACCCCTTTGAGTCTTACAGGGCACGCTGGGTGCACCCGAGTCAGCTTTACAACACTACTTGACTGGCTCACCACAGGTCGGAGGCTCAATCCTTGACGTTCTAACTTGCTCTGGGACCTTAGGGAACGTTACCCCTTAGAGCCTTACAGGTGCACGCTAGGTGCACCCGAGTCAGCTTTACAAGATACTCCCTCTTCAGATGTTGTAGATTCATACCCCTACTTATTGGATCTTCTTGCAGGTCTGGAATTTGTGGCAGGCAGGGCCACAGCAGGCTATGGATCAGCTGAAAAACGACTGAAAATGCTGATGACAGAACTCCATCGCTGGTACAGTAACCTTCTGATGTGGGGCAGGCTGTAGGCAGGGTCGTGCGTGGCTATGCTGGCTTGAAATGCGCTGGCTGGAAATCGTGAACTGCCCATTGCTGCCATCAATCCGCCCTTTGGCCAGTTCAGCCTGGTTGATGCTTTGGAATGTCTCCTCAATGCCACAGGCAGTCGAGCTCCCTCAGTTTCTAACGATGACTCATTACTTGCAGCTCTGGACAGAGGCTCTAAAATCGTTGGTTAGCCGCCAAGATCTAGCTGGAAAGAGCCGCTGGAAGAGCCAGGCCAGGACTGACGCTACTGGTGGCCTTGTGGAACGCGGTTGGTGGCTTTCTGGAAATGAGAACCTGCTCAAAACGCGCTGATCTAATGTTGAAATAAGTCATTCTCTGCTAGAACAATCGGTTGTAACTTTTATTGAGCTACTGTGATATTTCTGAAACGCTATTGCAAGCCTGAAGCATTTCTGCAATCCAATCTCGTTAAGACTTTCAACAAACGGGTCCTTTTTTTGTAATTTTCTTGAAAATAGGGCAAGATGGGTCTAAGAACATCATCTTGTGCATCGGCAGAGGTAGAATCGAGCTACTCTACTCAGCAGTGTGCCTATCAGGAATCCAATTTCTTGCCTTCACAAACACTACCATGGCGAGTGAGCTTCACCGAAAAAAACCTCCATAGTTGTGTTCTTATCTTGCTCCCCAGATCTACTTGGCCTTCCTTAAGGCGTCCGAACCAGATTTCTACTGAGGTAGTAAGAGGACCAAAGGCCTGAGTCATCACTCCTGAAAAACTAGAAAGCAACTAGAAAGCCACTGTTGCTCCAATCCTTGATCATCACAAATCAACTCAACCAAACCTAGAGATCTAGCCCCCTAGCAATAGATCAATCACAAAGAGGAATGAGGCATCACACCAGCAGCATATAGCTACCAGTCATGCTATCAAGCATACACTAGTGAGAGCCCAGTAAATATACTTATACCTTCCAAGGCCCATGCACCACTAGTAGTGCATTGTGACACCTCACTGGACACCTCTACAGTCAATCTAGGCCACGTCATCTAGTTCCGCAATGACTCATTAATAGACCCATACAAATCCACCATCATGAGTTTAAGCCTACGACCATTGATTATGACCTTATACACATTAGGGCTCCAATTCTCTTATAGTCACAATTAACTTACGGGTTGTTGGTCCACTGATCCCTAACGTGGACACGCTACCCGAGACCAGTTATGGGCATGACAAAATTCAACACAGAATTGATGACACTTGAGCAACCTACAATATCATGAACTTTTGCAATCTCTAAGATTGAAACACACTCTTGAAAAGTCTAGAAACTTGAAAATCAAGAATCCTATTAATTTTAGGGTTTTCACAAAAATTCATATATTAAATCACACATATTCTACATGTAAAAGCTAGAAAATTGATATAGAATCTTGAAGAATGATATAAACCCTTTCCTATGCACCAAAACTCACCACAATCCAACAAGTTGGGAGGGAAATCAGCCTATTACAATTATTTGGACTTAAATTGAGTTTTGGATTACAAAAATCCTCATTCTACACTTGAAAATGCTTGATTTTGAAAAGAATTGATGACACCTCCAAAATCACTCACTAGAAATGGATTCTTCTCCACTTATAGCCTACAACAAAGCTCTGATACCATGTTAAAAAATAGATCACAAAGATCCATTTATGCCCTTTGATCTTTAGCTAATATGGAGAGTGCATCTAGCATCATTACAAATGTAAAAATCAAGCATCTACTACATATAGAAGATGAAAACTCAATAAAAACTTGTCATAAACATTTAAAATTGTTTATTTTATTGTTCATGTCCATACAACACCCATACAACAACGAAACTCACACGTGTGGATCCAAACACACAAGAAAAATGGCATTCTACACACAAGATTTCATTATATCACCACCAAGATGCAAAAATGGACGTAGAAACCCAAAAAAGCTTTCGTAAGAATGAATGAGAAAAGACAAATGCATGAAAGTTAATGTCAACATACCTTTGCTCATGTGATCTGCACCTACTTTAGGGTGTTGATGCCATGAATAGAAATGTCATAGCATTTGGTTCATGCTATGCATCATGAATTTGATGGCCTAAGACTTGTAGTTGGACTCCATAGGATTAAAAATTGCACGTCTCTTTTGTTATATCAAGCATTATTCTAGACCTGACATTGGTATATATGATTGCATCTAGGTGGCCATGCACATGCAATGATGAAATTTTTCTTAAACATTGGTATATATGATTGCATCTAGGTGGCCATGTACATGCAATGATGAAATTTTTCTTAGGTGATGAGGAAGTGTACATCATAGAAATTTCTCTTGGATGATGAATAAGTGTACATCATAGAAAGCTATGATAATGTAGCACTAGCTGAAATTAACATGTTACTATTGGCTAGGCTTAAAAGAGCTTAAAATAGGGGATGGTTAGAATTGAGAAAGGGATTGTTGGTGCTCAGCATACGGTAATTACGGTAATCAGCATACATTGCGCACGACCTGCCAATTTTAACCATATGGCATGTACATGCCACGTAATCAAACGTGCCCTGTTTTAGATCTTGGCATGAATTGGATCCACGGATATATGTACTGTGCATACGAACTAATATACATGCCTTTTGTTGTCAGTAAATTACGTGTTCTTATATTTAATTGCGCATAGCAACATTATTCTATCTTGTGTTCATTCTGCTGTGTATGATCTTTCAATTTCAAGAGAGCTGATGCAGCTATGCAGTCCATATTTTGGGAAACTCTGACGAATTTGGAATCTTGGTGTAACTCTGATGGATTTTGGGAAAATCCCATTTAGAATAAGATATGCAAATTATTCAGGAGTCATAGATATCCCAAAGACTATGCAATTTGTGCCTTCACATATTTATAATAAGCTACAAATAGGTACAGGGCAAGTCTTTCATAGAATCGATGTTCACGAAAACATAAGTCATACAGATGTGCAAGGCTAACTCTAAAAGCTGAAGTGACAGGCATTCTGTATCACATCCTCTTAAACCTTGATTTTACCAAAGAATGTGTCAATTTCATTGAACCATACATTGGCATAAATGAATTAAAACCTGACGATTGACCCCTCTTCAGATTCTGCAGTGGGGAAAACGACAGGCCCAAGGTCGTGACAGTATCTCGACTCTCGAACAGCATAAGTCACTGCTTTCCCCATTCTATAAATATACGGAAGGGATTGTCCACTACCCTTTCAACAGAGCTTAATAAGCTCAGATCGAGACTCTGCTTTTGGACTTGTCCAGGCCATCAAAGGTTCTCGGACAATAGTTACCTCTCTATTTGCTATTAATTCTGTTAAGGCCCACCATAAAAAGGGGGCGAGGAAACAGGCGTAAGTGCCAATGGACAAAACACGAATGATTCCATTGCTGTAGAATGGGAAAGCCATAACAGAAAATGCACCAACCATTCCCAACCAAGGAGTCATACCAGCAAGGAGTGGCAACTGGAAAAAATTGATCACGACAATCAACAGAGAGACCGAGCCCTGCAAAAAAATAGCCCATCCCATTATCGGGTGCACAGTTGCCGGAACAAGTAAAAATGGAAACAGGAAACATCCAGTGATAACCAGGACTGGTATCATCTTGAGAATGACTGTGTATAAGTAAGACGCCCTTTCAGGGCAATTACTACGACCTAAACACGATCTGAACAGGGGAAGCTTTTCTGATGGCACAATGCGACGCCGAAAAATTATTGCAATTAACATGGTTCCAAGATAGAACAGTCCTTCCATAGCCAAGAGTGATGTTTGAGTTCCATACCTGCAAGACACAACAGCCTGTTTATCACAAAATATGTTGCAGCTGAACCAATATCACCCACACCAAATTCAAAACCATTTTCATTCTCAGTTTTAACTGAAGTTCACGTTTGTGCAAGTAAGCTTACGACTCTTCAGTAGCACAACAATGAACATGCAATTGCGTTAGTGAAAGATCAGTACCCAATAGTAGTTCTTCGTTGCTCATGCCAAGAAAGTCCCAAGGGTAAAATTGGCCATGACCACCAGTACCACGGTTTCAACCGAGGAAGACTTGGGAATGTTATGACACTGTTTGGGCCACACGGAACGTTCCATCTCAGCCTCAAATCTGGAAAGGCATCCACAATAAGAGACAGTGCACCGCATTTACTGCAAACATAATAAGATGTTGCAAGAACAAAGACTCCTCAAATCATAGTAAAAATCTTGCAAGCACAGCGATTGTGACCAAGAGAATTTCTAGCGGTCGGCCAAAATACAGAGAGTGCGCGTGAGAGCGGCTCCCTAGAAACCGTGGCTAGGTTAAGGGGCCTGCACCCACTTACAGGTTAGCACTTTTCAGTTAGTGGGGCAGGCCCCTAAGACTAATAAACTGCCCCAGTATGAACAAATCAGCAATCTCTTTGTCTGTTGGTCAAAAAGGAAGAAAGGCCACAAGTGTACACATCAAACCACAAAAGTTCAATATCAGAGCCTTGCAGGGGTTAATAACTGCCATGGAGAAGGAAAATAGCTTAAAGAAGTTTCAAAGGACGTATCCTTGTTAATCTTTACAGGGGTATAGAAGTAGGGCACTAGTGGCCGAAGCCATTACGTGCAAGAAGCCTTTCAGGGAATTAAACATCACAGCCACCAACTGGGGAAAAAAAAATCAATATGACATGCTTTATTGTTGTCCACTGTAGACTCTACGGAACGAAGCAAAGTACATCAAATACCTTGTGTAAACTGTGCTTTAAATCAAGATAATCCCCAGGTGTTGTAGAGTCTTCTTTCACATGCTAGATCTCTTTAAGATAGGATCCAAGCTTTTTATCAGATCTCTCGAGTAAACCAGGTTAGTTAGTCAAAATTATTCAGGCTATGCTTTTCTATGATGCCGTATTGTGGCAAAAGAGAAGCACCTCCAGAGGACCTGTTTGCAATTATTCGTGAAGATAGAGACAACTATAGCATGTCGGAGAAAACGCACACAGGCTCATTATTGGCATCCGATACTGTTTGAATTATCTCATCAGTTCTCTTAATTTCTTAAAAGGCCCTAAAAACGTTAGAGTCAGCTGAAGAAGGTTTGACTCAAAGATAGAATATCTCTGCTTGTCAGCAGGAAACAACATGACTGAAAAGGTAATCTACTGGAGGCAGAGCTGAGCGATTCTAACTACTTTTGTTCGTGTCTTGAGCACTAAAACTTGTTTTAAAGCTCTGAACCAACATGTCTATATATGTGCAACAAATTAGTTTTCCTGAAAATATGGTGAGATCAAACATCGAAAATGGAAACAATAGACTTACAAAAATATGACGCATCCATTTGATATCCAAGAGGCAGCCGATAGTATCCATTAAGCTTTGCTCCATTCCCTGGGGGGCGAAATAAAGGCCTTTCAAGCAAATCATCAAAGTAAGCCATCAAGAATCCTTGGTCGGCTCCGTCTTCATTTTTTCGACGTATTTCTATCTCATGAAGTAAGTCGTGGAACGTCTCGTTGGAAGGCTGAACAGGAAACATATAAGTTTCCAAACGGATGCAAGCATGAAAGCACCAGATGCAGAAAAATTGAGAACAGCACTGCAAAGGAACAGCCAATCAGAAAAAATAAACAATTAAAACGATTTCATAGTACGAATCTTACCTGCACGACAAAGAGGCCAGTGTGGAAAATGCAGGGATTTATGAAAGCAGCACAAAATTGTCCACATTGGAACAGCTCATCAGTTTTCTGCAAAAAAAGGTTGTCGGCATCCAGCATTACCACACGTTCATACTCCACAAGACTCCATGCATAGATCTTGTTCAAGGTAAACATGAATCTCATATCGAAGTTAGCCTGATCTCTGTACGGATTTTGAATATTTTCAACTGATACAACCCTCACACCTTCATTGTTCCTGTTAAACAGCATAATTAGGTATGATTTAGTTCCTGCCCTGCGAACAACCATGCTTTTCAGAAATTTTAAAACGATAATTAATCTAATAAGAAACAAAGCCCTGCAAGGATAAGCAAGACTTGAAAGACTAACACAATGATCTAATGTGCAATCCAATACAAACAGACAAAGTACTGGATATCTATAAGCTATCCATTCGAAAATACAGTTCAATTGCTAAAAGCAAACGGCACCTGTTCGTAACTTCCCCTTGAATGCACCTTAGCCACTGGACCACATACCATAATGGAACTGATTTTATGCGAGAAAATTTAGGCTCGAGTTTCAAAACATAAAGGTAATCTATGCTCGATGAGAAATCTGGAAAGAATGCTTACAATGTGCTTATCCACCGGTGAGGAACATCCTTCGAGACAATCACAACCAAATCTGCATCCACCTTCAAACGAATAAGAGATTGCATCATCACACGAGCAGCGACAAAGAACTCGTAATCATGTGGTGTCCCCATGTAAAGCATCGTCGCATAGGCATGCTTGGCATTGACTTTCACAGGGGCATACGCTGCGTTAGTACAGAGGACCCGACCTAGTATGAGAAACCAGATCAGCTCGGCTGCAATGCTCAAAGGTCCTTGTGTTCGCATTCCACATACGTTCTTCCCAGAGGAGTTTAGCGAACGACTAGATTGCTTAGTGTGCTTGGTCAACATCTTCGCTTTCGGGTTCAGAGAAGCTTGGCTCTGGCGTGTAAATATCAAGTAGTGATCACAACAAACTTCAAATAATACGCACCGTCCTACGTAGCGAAGGTACAAAAGTGAAATGCAAAACGCCCTTCGCCAAGTACGGCGCCCGCTTAACAGTCCTAAACCATCGCAATCATGGAAAAAAGCAGAAATCAACCATATGCTTACACAAGTCACTGCTGACTGAAAATCCGAAAATCCTACCGTATGTGAACATTTTGCAGAGCAAAACGTCCACAAGATATGCAAAATCGTAAGAATTCACAACAATGAATGATCAAAGAAGATCCTACACAGAAAAACTCGGTAAAAAGCTCCAACAAGCCATATATTCGATCAACAAGATAAGAAAGTTCGATTATTTGAAGAGCAGATTTCTGGATCGTTTAATCCACGGTTACAAATCCAGCGCATATTCTGACTAAAAACAAAACTAGATATACCACCTACGCAAAATAAATTTTGAAAATAATCAAATCAAAGCAATGCAAAATTCCCAAAAAAGCACCGCAACAGACAATGATTAAGAAAACCAAAGCTCTAAAACCTGGATCCGATCCATATCCGAGCACAGCCTGCAGTTTCGGCTCTCCCAAAGATCAAAAGACAGGACGGCAATGCCATGGCGTGTAGATAATTGAGCAGATCAGAGGAATCGCTACAGCAACGGCCCCCCCCATCTGCGCTTCCACTTCCGCTCCTTTCGCAACGCATATAGAACCTCGGACGCCCATCTGCGCAGGGAGGTTGCGCTTCCAGCGTGGGAAGCGCTTCTGGGGCCTCCAAATGGAATCAGGAAGGGCTTCACCTGCACCTATCAATCCGCCATGTGACCAAGAAATAATTTATTTACTGATTTATTAAAAAAAGGTATCCTTTTCAAGGGGCGGGAGAAAGAGATAGATTGCCACCAATATTTTTTTTTATAAAACCATAACCCAAAACATTTTGTACTGTCCAAAAAGGTGAGAAGAAAATAATTCACAACCTCTCACTGGATTGGGACCGAGGAGTAGTCCTTGTAGGAAGTCTCCAAAAAATCAATAATTTTACCGCCAATTCTTGAGGTTCGAAATTTTAATGTTTTGGGTAAGGCTCGTACGGTTACAAAATTTTTACGAGCCTCACTTACGCATCTTCGTAGTACATATTCTATGAGACCCTTTTACGAGTATAATGGGAACGCGGGAGGACGTCCCGCACAGGAAGGGCGTCCACCCAAGGGCAGGAGCTGGTCTGATGCCCTTTCCCAGATAGAACGCCCGAGGAGTTGTCCTTACATTTTTTTTTTCTTTTGCTATAAATTTTCTTGTACACACACCTTCCAAGTGGAAAGTGCATGAAAAAAAATTATTTGCCCAACAAATTATGTTCTTTGGGGCTCCTCCATTTCCTTCATCAAAGTGTGAAAGCTAATTTTTTTTGGGATGTGAGAATTTCTTAATGAACTTCAAAATCCATTTTGATCTCCTAAAAGAATTTCTCTTTGTTGTATTTAGAGGAACTCTTAAATAGCACAATAACATACCTTGCTTAGTACAAACGATTGTTTTTAAAAAAAAATTAAAAGAACCTTACATATTTGTAAGATTCCAACGATCAGATTACTACAAATGAAAGGAGTAGAGGGAATCTTATGGTCGTAAGATTCATCGAACCAATCTATTTTAGAAATAGTTTCTATGTTTACTATTTTTTTGGCTGGTCATCATGCAGCATAAGGCCACCAAGAGAGCACCTTGTGGTATACTTAATATTCCATAATAAATACCTGAGGTCACACTTTCATATTTCACAGTATGCCCTTCAATTTTATACAAGCTCCGCCTTTCTTGTGTTTCGACAAATGGCAATAACGAGCAACACTCTCTTTTGAGATTTCGAAGGATAGGTGACCACCTAATTTTCTTATGCATTGCAACCTTTGTAGTATTTTGATGCTATTTTGAAAACATGAAGTGATCTTTTACCAAATAATCTTCTATAAGTGTCAAAGTTTGTAGGTTTTTAGCTTGAGGTAACCTCACACCTTAAATTCTAAATTCACTAATTTGATTTTGATAATAGTAATTAGATTCAATAAACCACAACTTATAAATTCTAATTAAGACTTGAAGTTAAACTGTTGACCTTATGGAGAAAAAAGTCCTAACAAGCTCACTAATTCTTGAGGACCTTATAGATGGTTTTGTATAGATTGGCTTTAAATTACTTTACAAGCACTCAAGGGGAGCACTTAGCCACTTTGGACAACATTTAGACCACAACCTCAAGATATCCATGGCGTATAACTGCCATGCCAACTGCAATTGGCTTTATACTTTTTTGATAGTGTTCACGACCACACTCCAAGAGCGTGTGTCATGCTCCACACGTCCACACTTTATAACAAGGCTATAAAAGGAAGCCCAAAATTTATATTTTGTGAATAGTCCACACCTTATAACAAGGCTTTAAAGAGAAGGCCATAATTTATGTGGTGTGACTTGGTGGAGGCACGTGTGACACGTAGTCAGTCTCAAGTATACCTTTCATGATGATAGCACACATAATGAAAAGAGCGTTATCATGATCAAAACCCATGCTTGAATCTTGGTATGCAAATGGATAAAGGAACATAGACCCAAAGCTTATGCTCCAAAGTTTGTTCTCAAGTGGTGATTAAGTTCAACCCTATTATGTAATTATTGGCTTAGACCTTGTTATGTTGTTATCTTTGGCATGATTGTAAATGCTTGTAGTTACAAGTCATAGTCTTTCTACATTGCGTGACTTTCACAAAATAAAAAATGAACAAGTAGGAGGAATCTCCAAATAATGTATTTATCAATGACATATTTTGCTTAATTCTTGTGAATATCTTTTGTACCAAAGGAAAAAAAAAAATTGTGCTTGCTACATGGTGCTAGAATCTTTTTGTACAATATGTACAATCATAGTTCATGGATAAGGACAAAATCACATAGCTAGTTTCGACTTGCAAAGTCCAAGATGTCTCTTGACTTATAGGCAAGATTCAAACATGAGTAGTTGTCGACCCAACAATAATCCGTATTCAACTTAACTATGGCAAGGGACAAAAATTAAACTAGTTTTTTTTTTAAGCTAATGGAACACCAAAATTACATCAGTTATAGGACTACATTTCCAATAATTGTGAGTGAATCAAAATTATAGGGCTAAATATCAACTTATCTTGGTGTAATATGGCTTAAGAGCTATCCAAATTTTACAATTTCTAGAGGATATTGTTGTTGAGCTTTGGTAGACACCTCTCGCAAGCTGGTTAGAAAACATCTCATTTGACAAAAACATTCTATGGAGTATATGCAAAGTGTTGGGTTGTGTTGTTGTTAGTGCTGAATAATCTTTCAAAAATAAGGCCATTCCATGTCTTCCAAATTCTCCATATTAACGAAGCCCTGTATAAACAATACTAGCATTTTGTCTCTCAATCTTGACAGAGAACAATTTCCAAGCTAGGAGGAATAGGAGAAGTGGTAAGAGCATTTTCCAAGCTAGGAGAGATAGGAGAAGTGGTGAGAGCAAGCATTGTATGTGTTATGTCCATGACCAGTAAGTAGGATTCAATATACTCCTAGTCTTGGATACACGGTACTCCAATAAATCAAGTTGTTAGTTATGCCACGTCATACTAGATGTGACCCGAAAGTAACTAATATCCTTGTGAGGCCCAGAGCACACTAAATGGAGATTAGACAAGGTATGAGACAGTGTATGCATGTGTAGAGTTATCAACAACAATTCTATGAATAGGTGGTCCATGCATAGGACTCTATTCTAGATGAATCTATGTATAGGGAACTTAGGGCTATGCATGGCTATGTGCCCAAGATGCTTTTGGCTCTATATATTGAGGCCAAACTCGCCCTACTCCTCATTGTGATCATGGATTCATTCCTAGGGTTTCACTCTACATTCATGCTTCTTGTTCCTTGGCTTGGGGGTGAAGCTGCTAGAGTTGATTGGTTGCTTCTACTTGGTTGGGTGGTTGCTCCATAGTGTGTTTTCCATTGTGTATTGTCTTGTAAGCAGGATCTTAGAGAGCTCTCCTTATAGTGGTATCAGAGCAAGGATTACGAAGATTGGAGAACATGGAGAAGGGCTACCTTTCGTCAATATTTTGGATTGGATCCATGGGAATTCTCTTCCAGGGGGGATAACAAGGGTGCAAGTGGGTGTACTATCCCAGTTTCAATTTGCATGTTGCTAAGATCCATTACTCTTGGGATTCTTTGTGGTTTTATGGAGAATTGTCCTTGAAGGCCAATTTGTGATGCTTTTTTGGAGCTTTTTCTTGTGTAGATCAAATCTTTGGTAAATCTGAATTTTCCAGCAAGTGTACTTTCGTTTTAGGGTTCATTAATGATGAAATTAATGATGCGTGCCGGTTCTCTCAAATGATTTATGATTCTAGGCTATGGTTTGGTCAGAATTGTTTTGTTTTTCATGCTTTTTGACACAAAATAGATAGTAAGAACCAAAATCCAGCAAGATCAGATCAATTAGATGGTTGTAATTCTATAAATTGGTTTGCATGTGTTAGCGAAAGGGTTGTATGTTATGAATTTCCACTTTATGGTGCTGAAAAAACCGAATAATAGCTAAAAATCATCATTTTTGCTTGTTTTTTCATAAAGTTGGATAGTAGGTGGCTGTAGAACACCATGTAGAGCTTGTAAAGTGGTGGACCAAAGTCTTTTGAAGCTTTCCCAGAAGTTAGAACCAAGAATTCCAGCAATTGAACTTGTAGGAAGTCAAAAAAGTTCAAAAAATGACCATTTTTGGTGATTTTTGGGGGATGGATCTCTCCAAATCCATAAGAAAATCATTCGGGAATTAATTACAACATGATTAGCATTCTTTTTTACCTTCCCAACAAGCTATCAGACCTGTGAATTGATGGCCGGTGGCTTATGCACCATCTCCATCAAGTTTGAAGTTATTTTGACTTCTACAAATCAAGAAATCTTCGTTCTCAGCCTATACTGCATCTTAGGATCAGTATGAGTGCTTCATGGAAGTCTAATTGCCTGTTTAAGACTATTGGTAGCATCAATTTTGGGCTAGGATGGGTGTTTGCAGGTTTTTGCATGATTCCTTCTTGTGGAAGTGCGCCCTACTATAGTTTTCTGGCAGCTCTAATCTCGCACATGGGAAGCCTAGGTTGCAGCCTAACATGGCAAGCATCTTGTTCATTTGATCTCCCTCTGTACTGAGCTTTACAGCACCCAATCTGGTGTCATGTAGCCAAAGTTATGATCATCTGAAGTTTTGTAGTTTTGTGAGTAAAATTGGCAAAATTTGGAATTATTCTGATTGCATGCCAGTCATTTCCCTAATTTGTAGTACAGTGCTTGCATGGATAAGTTGCATGCTGACTCTCAGAGTGATTCTGACATGCATGAGAGATTTACAATCGATTTGAGTGTCATACGCATGTGCTTTGATAGTTGGGTCACAAATCAGTGTTAATGGTTGACACATTTCGTAAAACTGAAGTTTACGTAAAAAATTCCGTAATGACGTTTATGACTGATGTAGTGTGCTTTGCATGCCAGTTTGACATTGGGTTAGTAACATTAGGAATCGGACAGTGTTTCGATTTTTTCAACTTCGATTGCCTTTTGTAATAACAATATTTTTGTCAGAATTTTTGAATTACGTAAAATAAAGCAAAATTTGAGTTTTTCAAAAAACATCAAAATTTCGGTCATTTTTTCGTTATCTATGAAATCAGTTTAGATTAGTGAATTGATTACGCTGAGTTTATCAGTCAAAATTGATCACGATATTTTCACTAAGTCTAAATTATTTCCCAATGATAAATAAGCTAAAATTGACAAAATGAACCGCAATGAATTACCAATAGTTTTTACTGTGCTTTCATTTTTTAACTTTGGACGTGAACTCCCAGATTGAAAGTTAAAATTTGAATTTTTTTTTTTTGTTGAATTTCAAATTGGTTAGAATTTGAATTCAGTTACTTGTCTAATAGTTTTCTAATCGATCTTGATCGATAGAAATCAGTCAAGTGAACGTTTGTGCAAGATACTCATTAAATTTGAATAAAAATTGTCAAACAATATGAAATGACCAGATTGGATGAGTGGTAATAGTATTCTTTATCTAATCAGTAAATCTGACTGGATACGGTTCAAGAATTACTGAAATTCTATTGGTGGGATTTCCATTCATGTAATTTCGTATTCAACGTTTGGATAGATTTTGTCAATATTAACGCAATAATGCCAAACCAGTCAATAAAAAGGAAGAACAGTCCAACTTGGTTGGAAATTTGTAATAATAGGAATTACATAACGGATTTCATTTCCAGTAAAATCCTATGGTGAATCTACAACTAATTAGGGAATTACAAGATTGGCAGATTAGCCACGACCTAAAATGTATCTGCTGACGTCATGCCAATAGATCAGATATCTGTACTTCTGGGTACTTGCATGATCTCGCTAGTACTCTTTGGAGCGTGGAGGGCAGGAGAAGGTTTCGTTTCCGTCATTGGTTTCGTTTTTGGTTGTTTGCCTTCTCTCGTACTAGACCGCAAAAGATTCTCGTGCCAGACCGCAAAAGATTCTCGTTCGTGAATCTTTCATGTTCGCGAACCGTTCGTCTTCGTCTCCTTTGACTTTCGTGTTTGCAAAGATTTTCGTGCTTCATGTCTGTTGACTTTCGTGTTCGTGAACATCTTCATCAGGCTGAGGGTTGAAGGCTAGCAAGGCTTTGTAGTTAGAAACATTTTGTTGTTTCATTTATTATAAATAGAATATTTTGGAAACTCGACGAAGGTTTTGGCGAAGAATCAAGAGTAATATCGGTATTTTTGCAAAAAAGAAATTTTTTTTGACAAAAATATGACAATATGACAACTGATTCTCTGAGAAAACCTTCCATTTCTGATATCATTCTTCGCCGACCTGGCAGTAGATAGATTTGAATCACACCTATGCACAGTGAATCGGACGAAGGTTCTTTTTCTGTATTTTTAGGGTTTTGGTGATTTGTTTGGTGTTGTTTGATGGTTTTTCTGATGTTTTTGGAAATCTGCTAGGAAGGTTTGTTCGCCCTTCAAACTGAAGGTTCTGTGATAAAAACCGAAGGTATTTGCAACTTGGCAAAGTTTTCCTGGAAGAGGGCAAAAAGTTATCAGCTCTGATGACGATTTTTGTCTTCTTTTGACCAAAAGCTGGTAGATTTGAGCGATTTTTGTTGTTTTTTCTGATATCTCATATCCAAATCACTCCCAAAATACCCCTAAATACAGATCCAACACTATTCATGCAACGACAAGATGCCTAATGCAAGCTAACCATCCAAAAAACATGCTGCAAACTAAAAAATTGGCAAAGCTCCCCGACAACAACGCCAAAATTGTAGTGGATTTCTTTCCTTGCCTAACCTGAATCCAAGATCTAATCAATCTAGCATCAAAGAGATGAAGTTAGTTGTCACGCATAGATTTGTTTCCATGACAGCGATCGTATAGTTCAGATTTAGCATGAATGAAAGATCCAACTCTAACTCTAACATCCATTAACCCTAAGCATTAACACTACATCCACTAACACTAGATCCACAACAAAGATAACTTATCTTTCTCTCTCATAAAAAGTATAATAACATGCAATCCCAATAACAATCAGATCCAACAATTAGCAAAATCCAAATAAAGCATGAGAGATGGAGGAAAAGTAATAGAGAGCAAGGACATTCATCAACTCATTTCACAAGAGAACCAATCTGCTTTATTGAAATGAGGAAATGAACATGTGTCTGCGACATTAAAAGTTCCGCAAGAAGGCCTAAAGTCCTTTTATTGACTTCTAATTAATCAAATAACTATGTGATCATCGAGTTGGACTTACAAACGCAGGGTGCCAAATTCCTTTCACTTTTTAACTAGGGTTAGGGTTGTCTTGGGATCCACAAACCCTCCAACATCGACTAATTCGTGACTGATTATCAGTTGAGCTCAGTCTAGCTCTTCGTGAATCATTCGCGACTAATAGTTTGTCTAGCTGTTCACAACAAATTATTCTTCTGATGTTTTGTTGCTTAATGTTTGGCTACGTAATCAGATCGACCATGATTTCTATCACTAACATTCTGTTCATTTTTTATAGGCATAGTCATGCTTAGGGAAAGAGTAATATAGCTCATTCAAATGCGCACAAACACTTTCTATTCGAGTTCATTTCTTGTTTGAGTTTTGAGTTCGCTTCTTTTTGTGTTCGTTTTCTTTTTGAGCTATTTTTGTTCCTCTCTCTCACACACCCTCTTTCTCCAACATAGTATCAGAGCTATTTTCGTAGCCTGATAAGCTTTCACAGTACAAAACTCTACTAACCGATAGAGTAATTGTCTTCTTGTTCTGTAATTCAGTACCAGATTTTTATACTGAAGTCACTAATAGTTTTTCCTATCACTTAGACTAATCTTCCACATGGATTCCCAAGGGAAAGCCAGTCTCATCATGGACAAGCTTGATAGAGCCAATTACCATCTGTGGAAATTTAAGATAAAAACTGTACTTATGGCTAAAGAATTATATGATGTTGTTACGAGTGCAGAAGAGAAACCCGAAGCAGACGACGTAGCAATTGCCAGATGGAAGTTGAAGGATGGAAAGGCTTTCATGCTGATCATCCTAAACATTACGGATACCCAGATCGGCCATGTATCCGAGACCCAAACATCAAAAGAAGTCTGGGACATCTTGAGAACACTATAAGGAGTGCGAGATATAGCTTCCAAGCTACATCTCAAGTAAAAAATTTACTCCCTCAAAATGGTGAATGGTGATTCCCTATAGAATCACATCAATCAATTCAAGAACCTGCTAAGGCAAATGGTCGTTGTCGGATCTATCATAGCCTCAAGTTCCTCAGCTGATTCTCACGCTTTATACACCAACAAGAGCATGACTAAGCAGAACAAGAAATGTAGTGGCGCCTCCTCCACAGATACCAAGAGAACCACGAGCGCGAACCATGGAGGGCCCAAGAAAGACTGCCAAAGTGAAAGCACCACCTACTTTCAAAGGAGAGCGTGACATTCGAGTTATAGAAGATTGGTTGTTTCACATGGACCATTACTTCCGTCTGATGAACACTCCTGAGGAAGAAAGAACTGACTTGGCATTAGCATATTTTGAGGGCTACACTACAAATTGGTACCGGATGGCAGGAATGCATTTTCAAACATGGGATGCATTCAAAGCCACGTTACGAGAGGAGTTCATACCGAAGGATTCACACATGAGATTGAGGACAGAATTATCGGGGCTCAAACAGAAAGGGTCATTGCGAGAGTACCTCAATAGATTTAGACAGAGTGTATGGGTTATTGAAGATATGTCCGAGGCGGACAAAACTCATTACCTATTATCTGGAATGCAATCCTGGATCCGGCGTGCGATAGACAACTACATGCCCCATGATTTCCATTCAACTATTCGAGCGGCTGAAATGGTTTGTGATTATGAGAGCACATTGGCACCAACTGCTCCCGCAACCTCAACAAGAGTATTTAGTGGATCCAGACCGAGTCCGAGCTTCTTTTCAAGGGGGGACTCAGCTCCAAATGGCAACCAAGCCTCGAGTAGCGTGAATAAATTCCCAACAAAAACAGGGTTTGGCAACCAAGGCAACAATGGAGGGAACATGTTCCAGAGAAGAAACAATGTTGGACCTTCAGCTAGTCACAGCAACAGCTCACCAACAGTGGGCAGTTCCATGCGTTGCTTCAACTGTCATCAGCAAGGTCACTCTTGGAGGTCATGCCCCAAACCATTGAATAAGCAAATCATGGCTGCCATTGAAGGATTTGATAGGATGGAGAGAGAGGCATTTGATCAAGAAGATGGTGAACAAGATGATGAAGAGGACCCAGAAACGGATTTGACGAAGTCTGACCTGAATGCCTTGCAACAGATAGGGGCACTTGCGGCTTATCGTGAACATCTTATGGCGACTCCTGCGAGAGGATCCAAGTTATTGTACCTGAAAGGCTGTATTCAAGGCAGGATCATTTACTTCATGGTAGACCTGGGGGCGTCACATAACTACTTGTCAGAAAAACTGACAGGAGAATTGGACATCCAATGTGAAGAAAATGTGACTCCTATTTGTGTGGAGACCGCGAAAGGTACAATGACCACTTGTAGATTGGCAACCAACTTACCAATCTCTCTGGGAGCCTGGAAGAATCGACTAACATTCACAATCTTGAAGATGGATGCCTTCGACGCTATTTTGGGATTAAGCTGGTTTAACGAACATGTGGTGGCCTTCTTGGCAAAAGGGGTTAACCTTGTGTTATTATATAATGGCAGGAGACCTTGTGTCGTCAGAGCTGTGCCATGGGACCAACTAGAAAAGAATGACAGAAATGAACCTGAGCCAACCATTCCTCCCAATCTCATTCACCTATTTAACGAAGGACAACCAACAGTGACAGACCAGCTGACACGGGAACAAATGGAGCCAACATTGCCTATAGTCTCTACATCAAAGGTGAATTCAAGTGCCGATGCAGAGCTCAAGGAGCTCACCTTGTGTGACCAAGCGAAAGCTCACTTTTTTAACGAAAAACATCCAACAGTGACAAACCAGCTGACGCGAGGTCAAATGGAGCCAACATTGCCTGCAGTTTCTACGTCAAAGGTGAATCTAAGTGCCGATGCAGAGCTCAAGGAGCTCAACCTGGACGACCAAACGAAATATCTAGAGTCCTAGGGGACTCATCCAGATGTGCGACGACAACGACATATCTGAGGCTTAAGGGAGCCGTGAGTACCTTTTTCTTTCATGCTAATAAAGTAGGCCGCATTTCTCATTGAGGAGTGAGCTTCAGTTTGATGTCTAAGTGCAGCAGCTTCACACAGGTTTTACGTAAGTGAACTAGATCCACACTTTTCCTGTGCTGGGTGTAAAACACAATATCATTACTCTGCTTTACAGTTGGTTTCCTTTGGCCGGTGAATCAAGCCCGTGCCGTTGTATATGTGACTAAAGTCTGGCCGGTGAATTAAGCCCGTGCCATGAGTCTTAGGTTCTAGTTTGGCCCTGATGAGGACATCAGCTTTCTCAAACGAGAGGAGGATGTTGTAAAGCTGACTCGGGTGCACCCAGCGTGCCCTGTAAGACTCAAAGGGGTGACACTCCCTAAGGTCCCAGAGCAAGTTAGAACGTCAAGGACTGAGCCTCCGACCTGTGGTGAGCCAGTCAAGTAGTCACAAAGTCATGAGCTAGCTCTGGAGCTCGAGTCATGGCCTAGTCAGGAAAGCAGGTTGATTCGGCCGCCGGGACGGCTCCCGGGACCCATGTCCGGGAGCCAGACTGATTCTGCTAGGCTTGCCAGGCTTAATCAGCAAAATAAAAACTAAGTCCTAAAAAGCGTGCTTTACCAGAAAGCACTATGTTTCAAACCAGAGGGGGTGCGCCGAATCACAGCAGAACTATAGGGGGAGTCCGGTAGACAGAAACTTGGGCAGTTCAACCAGCGCCAGGAATCCAGTCGCCAGGTCTCAGCTCCCTCTACCAGCACGAGCCAGGCACAATGCCCAGCACGTGTTGGTGGCCCCGAGACCGGTCAGTCCTTATGAATGTAACCTCTTCCAAATCTAATAAAGTTGATCCTTGGGGATGATTACCATTTCGGTTTCGCCTCCGGGACTGGTCCAAGTGGAAGGACCCTTACTACAACCTTTTTGCGTCGCTGGCGCCTAAGGGTCCCTGTCATCGACATGGGGCTTGCCGCTATGCCATTTGGTCAGTTTGGCGACCACTATGCCTTGGGTTTCATGTGTGGCTTGTCTTTGCCTTTGGTTACCTTTTGGGGACGGATTCTGAGTTGGCTTTCGGGTTGGTTGGGATTCCAGGTTTCTTAAATGGTTAAGCTTGTTACGTTTCTGAGTTGGCTTTTACATAAGTGCATGATGGATGAATGTTAGACTTAAGCACGTGTTGGGGAAACCGCTCAAGTCCCAGTGCCCTTTGAGACGCCGGTGCAACACCTACTCCTGCCATCCCACTCCACTTTCATTGATGCATTACCTCTGGGCGAGCTTATTGGGGGAGCCTCGTATCTTACTGGCACATATGAGTTTGGCCCCAACTCAGTTCGCCTCCTGACACCTGTCCCAGGTGCCGCCCTGCTGGTGCCCGCTTGTCTGCCCACCCTGCACTTGCCTCCTCCCTAAATTCTCGCCACATGGCGTTAGACCGTTTATCCCATAAGCTTTTCAAAAAATACTCTCTACTTGCATATTTAGTAAAATTTTCCATCAGTTTTCAAGCATGCATGTGAGCCTGGGCCTGCGTGTATCGCCCTGGTTCCGTCGCTGGCACCCCCTGGCTCCTAGTGTGGTCCCGGTGCCCAGCGCCGCGCCTAGTGGTGTGTGGTGCCGGGGTGCCGGTGGTCCTGGCGCCAGTGGGAGTCCCGGGTTGCCTGGCGCCCATGCACCAGGTCGCTCCAGTGGGTGTGGTCCTGGGGCGCCGGCACCCCGGCGCCAGTGTTCTCGGGGTGCCTGCGTCAGGCACCAGGCCAGCCCCTGATGTGCCGACGCCTGATTCCAGGCTCCCTGGTCCCTGGTCTGGTGAGTTCTGGACGTGCGCGCCTTGGTGCCAAGGGATTTCTTGTCCCTGCCCGGACTCCACATGGCAATAGCTGATTGCAACGGGGCCAAAGCTATCCCCTTGCCAATATGTGCCAATAAGTGCCAGCGTTGGGGGAGTAACGGGAGCACTTGATGAGCCTCCTGCTCCATATTTAAAACCTAACGGGAGAAGAACTGTTGTGCCACCTCCTCCTGCCACTCTGGAGATCATAACATCCCACAACAACATTAATGATAGCTCGTTTTCAGCCCATATCCGTTTTGCCTGCAGCCACACATTCAGAGGGGGCCTCATTTTAGAGTGCACCCAGCCGCGTTCTCAATTCGGGACTGATTTGGGAAGGGGCTCAGCTATTTTTCAAAGGTGGTTAGAACTTCTATTTTTTGGATGTTCAAGATACCTCTAGAACATTAATCTAATAGCCCATTCTATCAATGCTCTGAACATCCGAACCTATGGCTTAATACACCCAGGCCTCGTACATGCTTGTATCTATAGGACTTATTGTTGTAGTCACTTTCATAGTGTTGATCATTGTACATGCACACAACTATATGAAGTGTTTGTTGTCATCCGTTTTTCAGTCGTTTCTAGCCTTTTTCAAGTCATTTTCAGCCGTTTTCCACAAAAAAAAAAAAAAATTATTTCTATTATTTTCCTTCTTCGCTATTGGAAAGAGCTGATATTTTCAGCAGTATTCAAATGTTTCTCATTGACGTTCACGGCCAGTCATTCCCACGGGTCCATGGGTCCAAATTTGTGCGAGTCATGTGCGAGTCATCTTCTCTGTGAGTCATTTTTTTGCGAGTCATCTTCTATACAAGTCATCTGCGAGTAGTAAATTACTCTTGCACGAGTCATTTTTTTGCGAGTCATCTTCTATACGAGTCATCTGCGAGTAGTAAATTACTCTTGCACGAGTCATTTTTTTTGTGAGTCATCTTCTGTACGAGTCATTTGCGAGTAGTAAATTACTCTCGCACGAGTCATTTTTTGCGAGTCATCTTTTGTGCGAGTCATCTGGAGTAGTAACTTACCCTTGCACGGGTCATTTTTTGCACTCTACACGCCTCTTCAAGTCCTCCGTTTCCATCCACGAGTCTTTTTGTTTGCGAGTCATCTTCTGTGTGAGTCATTTCCACGGGTTCTAGCTCCCCGGGTACAGGTTTGTGCGAGTCATATTTTGGTACGAGTCATCTTCCAAGTCTGGGCTAGTCATTTGGAATTGTTCCCCTATGCGAGTCATTTCTAGTTCATTCGAGAATCCTTCAACCATTTGCGAGTCATCTTCCAACTCTGTGCGAGTCATCTTTTCAACCTTGTGCGAGTCACTTGTTTTGTGCAAGAATCCGCCCTCAGCTATTGTTAGGCACCGTAGGATATTGTCCAAATTCGGTGCAAATGGATTTTGGTTTTCCTTATGAGATTCTATGAACATCTTTCTATTAAGCCACCATTCGCTTTCCATTGACTGTGCGAGTTCATAAACTCTCTCTGTTGTGCGAGTTCATAAACCTTCCGAGTCAAGTATGCGGGTACTCACAGTCAAGTCAACTGTGCCTAATCCCAGCTGCAGTATTTCAGCAAGTAAACCACTCGACCAACATGAAAATCAATGTGTGATAAGTTGATCTACACTCTAATGAAGTGGACAAGTACTCCATGAGACCAAACGGTATGACATTTAAAAAAAAAAATCAAATTACATCAAAAATTCACCTGTACGAATAGGTCCCTAGGATTTTTTTTCTATAAGTTCCTTTCTTCATGGTCCATTTGAGTTGACGAGTCATTCCTTGATATTTGCACCGACTTTACAAGAGTACTAGAGAAGGTGAAAAAAAAAAAAGGACAAGAAAATCCTAAATTTGCCCAAACCGGTGACATAAGCTACTCGCTCACCACATTTTGGCCCTCCACTGATTACAGTTGATAACTTTTATCAGCGGGCACGTACGTTATTCACACAAATTTTCGACATAGAAGAAATTGTCGCCTAAGCGAAACGTCATACCACTTGTGTGCATTTCTTGAAAAAAAAAGAAAAAAAACCTTGACCATTTTGTCTTGATCGAGCTTTGCCCACTCGCCCAGCTGTCTAGTATCTCTCAAACATATTCGACCAACCGGCCATCCTAGTTGTGTGGCGTCTTTTAGCATCAATCCTTGCTAGTGCAATGACGATGGCTACGCATACCTCTGATCTGACGGTTCTCACCACCCATCCTTGTACATAGCCATCCCACCGAAGCAATCCAATACTACTTATTCTAGCTGGGAGAGGCCTTAGACACCTCCAGTAGAAAACGCCTTGGAGGTGCACTAGCAGAAAGCCATAGAGTAAGCAAGAAAACAATTGCACCCTCGCCCCATACACCACCATTCTAAAGAGTAGTGACACCCGCTTAGATCAAGATGCAAGGCCCCTGGAATCCACCGCAGGTAGAGAAGAGAATACCCTGAATAGATGCGCCAAAGTACGATGGGGAATCAGACCTAGTAAGATTCCTCCAGAATTTCGACAACACTTGTAAGTTTAATGGTGACAGCTCTGTAACCGAAAAGGTGAGGCTGTTCCCTATGATTCTTCAAGGCGACACCAAGGAATGGTTTTTAAACCTTGAAGGCCCAAACAATACGTCTTGGGAGACCATCACTGCAGCACTCATCAAATTGTTTCCAAGCTCACCCAAAGCCCTTTTATCCAATTGACTCAGATTAAGATGAGAAACAAAGAATCAATACGCACCTACATCGAGCACTTCCAGCGTCTTAGAGTAGACTGTGTTGATGATAAAATCACTGAGAAAATGGCCATTAAATTATTCCTAGTCAGGTTACCCAAGGCCATCAGTAGAGAATTGAAACCCGTAGACTCTTACACGACGCTAAAGGACGTGATGGATGATGCCATCCGAGAAGAAGATGAAGGGTCTGATGAGGATTACGATTATCGCGAGAAAAAAGGGTAAGGGGCTGGCTAAACACGAGACTTCATGTATTGAAGAATCCGCCTCAACTAGCACGATCGATATCCTTCAGCATCTAGAAGGTTGGTAACGGGCACACCAAGCACAAATGGAGAAGTTGACCTCAGAGTTCCAAAATGCTAAAGGATGTGGCCGAAAAGATATATGGTGCATTGTGTGTGCTCAACGCCATGCTGCCAACGCGTGCCCACATGCAAGAACGTACTATCAGCAGGCACCAAGACCGTTGTGCCATCCGTACAGACCACCTGGACCTACGAATTATGCACCAAACTACACTGCCAATGCATCCGCGCAGAGGCCAGGACAATACCAACCAAGGCCAATAGACCTAGTTTTTCATCAACCTCGATCCTCTGGTTCTATGAACCATCCTACACCACTTTTACATTCTGAACCAGAGTCTTCTTATCCAAGGCCGATCGCTCCCCATCCAATACAACAGTCTTTTGTAGAGAGTCAACATATTGCTACATCGTCTATCACACAAGTTGATTCCGACTACATAGACCCAGCGATGTATTGTATAGAAGATACCAATGTGCCTGCTCATCAAGTTGATCCATTTGCACCTTACCAAAATTAGTAGTATTAGATGTGTCTAGTCTTACTGATTCTTTTGTCATCCATGGATACATAGTTGCTTCTAATCCAAATAGAATTACACCCTATCTAGCAACCACGTAAGGTCTATCTCAAACATTATTCATAGATAAGACTGAGAATGTGCCACCTCAGATATGTGTCTTCATTACGTCTCTATGACCAAGCAATTGATATCATACCCTGGAGCCAAGTTTTGAGCTATCGCCTGATGAATCATGAGTTTTGTGTCTAGATGATCATCCGTATGTTTTATCTGAGTGAAAGTAATCTAAGACATAATTGTCTTATTACATGCTGCGTAAATGTTATATGTTATCACTTGTTTTTCTTTTGTAACACTGTAGCTATGGCCTTGTGCCAAGTTCGATACTGGATTGCAAGAGTTTGGTCTAAGAGTGTCATGCAAATCCTTCTATAGAGTTATTTGTTACAATTTTTCATTTTTTCTTTTATTTCAAGTTTTGTCCTGTCAACTATGTCGTTTGTTGCTACCTGTTTGTTTGTTCTATTGTCGTATGGTTTGGTGTGTTTTCTTTTGCAGCAGCACTATAGGTGATATTTCATCAACAATTTTATTCTACCTCTAGAGTTGCAGTATCACACGAATTTTCATTGGAATATATCTCTACATCTTTACCAATGATTACAACAACTTTCAATATGAACAAAAGAGCAGTCAAGGACTTCAACAACAAATGCTCAGTTTGGCAACAAAACAAGCATCTTATCAGACTGCAGCCATGATCTAGCAAAAGATCCATCTTCCCAACAAGATGGAATATCCGCGACAACACCAACACCGCCATTCGCAATAAGCAGTTGGTTTTACGTAAGTGCTACAATATCCACGCTTTTCCAAGTGCCTCACCATGGCCATCAAATCATCAATAAAGTGGCAGTTTGTACCAGTGACGGGCTCTCAAGTCACATCAAAGGAAAAAGCTATATGCAAACCGATGCAGACAACGAGTGTTCCTACCCAACGATGCTTCATTGGACGAAGATACATTGAGCAGTGGTCATAATGTGTCTCAAGACCATACTACCGTTGCTTTACAAAAAGTTCCACATCTCCAAGCTGCACCGACTTTGACTCCTCCAGCACCATAAGGAGCGGGGTCTTAACATTGCACTTGGTGTGGGACCGCCAAGTTCTTAAAGGAGGGGATAATGTAGGATGATATTCCAAGGAATATTCTAGCCATCCTGCGGAATATCTTAAAAAATACAAGCATGATAAAATTTAAACTCAGAACTTGCCCATCAAGTTTAGGCTTTTACTTTATCCGTAATGGCTTAAGTTATTCAGTTCTAAGTTTAAATTGTCATGGGCACTGTACATAGATATGTGATTTCAAGTTATGTAAAAGTTAGTCACAAAGGCCTATTGGGAGTTTGTCCCATGGTACCAATGTGATTCAAAGTTAAGTTAGTCCCATAGTGCCTTTTTGTAAGTGACCACCACTCCAAGTATATATAGGAGTGGAAGAGTCCATTTTCGAAGAACCTCATTTGCAATACATGCCTATCTTTCTCTCTGAGTGTTCTCCCTTGTGTGGTTTCATGTATTGTGTTACTTCACATTGTATTGTATATTATTCATCTGGCAACATGATACATTAATCTAGGCCCTCCATTCTCTAGTAGGGTAAGCCTTAGAGGACGAGATTTAGTTTTAAGTTAGGGAAGAAAAACTTGAAGGCTATTCGAGAATACTACTTCGATCTTGATGTCAATCGACAAGATATCTATTTGTCCGCTAATATTATTCCATGTTTGAACAAGCAATTTGAGTACTCTTTGAACAGTGTACTTGTTTGTCGCAAAACATTTCAAATTGCACTTAGCTTAGGCAACAATCATTTACAAAGGATTGCTTATAGGATTCAAAAGTGTGGCTACATCAGAATGCCTTTTCAAATTATTGGTTTCATTGCTCAACATTGTGTTACATGGATGGAACAACATTTTCGGCTGCAATGTGAGGTGATGCCCACCGCTGGCAGACGCCAGACAATTTTTTAAGGTGCGAAATTTTTTCTTTATATAGGATGAGAGATTTATAAGTTACTCATACTTCACTAGGATCTGGAAATCATTTTTTAACGAGATTATAATTCCGAGAAAAGTTCGAATGGGTGAATGCAGCGAGCTCAAGAGTAGAAGGAAATGGTGATAATCAAATTGGTGCAGAGGATGTCAAGTCAACTTTGAAAAGTCATAGAAATGAACAAGCACAAGAAAGAAAGAAAGTGATGGATCATAGAAGAAAATGTTTGTCTTTTCTTAAGAAATATATGGGATTGGTGATTGATGGAATGGATCAGAAGAAAACGAATTTGCCTCACTTTATTAGGACCCCAAAGGACATCACAAAGGATACATTAGTTCAAATACATTTGGTTGGATGTTTAATTTATAATGCATGCGTCCACCCAAAAGTTTATCTTATGTATCCGAATATTCATGATCCGAATCTAACAATTACGATAGTACACTAGGTGATATCTTTGTGGCCAGAGCGCTTACCTTCAGTACTTTACTTGCAATTGGACAACACAGCCCGTGAGAATAAAAATCAGATAGTTTTGGGAGATTAGGTTGACTTATACATACATCTTTGGACATAAGGTTAAGTTTAAAGCTTTGTTTCCACCTGATCCAATACATAATAAAATGGTACTTGGTAAGCCAATAAGCAAAACCTAGGTTTAATCTTTATCACTACTATCCATAATTATGAATAACGTACAACTCAATACCCCCAAAACTCCTCTAGTTCCATATTATACACAACAATCCCTAGAGAACTTCTCTATTTCACTAGGATAGTTCAACCTTCACACACTTACTGGATTTCTCTCAAAAATCTATGCAATCGGCTGATCCATTGAAAGTCTTATTCCTATCTCTTCATCTCTCTCTTTTAGAAGAAATTCTCAATTTCCGTTAAAAAAAGGTCCTCAGGAGACAATGTATAAATATCAAAGATAAGGAAAATCAGTAACAAGTATCCGTGACACATCTAGTAACATGTGGAGCTATCGCATGAGTTAGAAAGGTTATTAATCTGATGTAAAGTATTAACAATAATGACTTGCATGTATAGGAACGTAGTAGGCTTGCATGAGCACATGCATAGGCAAAGTTGGGGCTATATCCTATTGGAGAAACTCACCCTACTACCATTCCCTATTGTGTGAATTGATACCAACTCTCTCTCTCTCTCTCTCTCTCTCTCTCTCTCTCTCTCTCTCTCTCTCTCTCTCTCTCTCTCTCTCTCTCTCTCTCTCTCTCTCTCTCTCTCTCTCTCTCTCTCTCTCTCTCTCTCTCTCTCTCTCGTTGCTTGAGAATAATGATATTGAAGATTGATCAATAGCTTCTCATTGGTTGAGAGCATTAGCTTTCAACATTAGTTCAAGTATAATGAGACTAGAATTATATCGTTTTGGAAAAAACAATATTTAACATTTAGTTTCATGGTTCTTGAATGAATCTAATGTTTGCTTGATGTTCCTTTTGCTCATGTCAAGATTACATCATTGTTTTATTTCAAGTCCATGTTAAAAGAAAAAGAGGCTCGAAGAGAGCCCTGTGCGGTTGATCCATTGCCTCATTAAACTTTTTGAATTCAAGCATCTTATCAATTTTTTGACAAATCTGATTGACATTGATGGATGGACTTTATTAAAGACAAAATCAATATGATCAACCTTGGAGATGCATTAGCAATTGAAGACTTTTCAAGTTAGGACCTCCAACAATAGTTGCCAAACCATTAAATCTTTCAAAAAATTAAATTTCTTAGGACTTGTGCAAAAAAGGCAAGAAAAGTGGGAAAATAGACAAACGGTGGAAGGTGCCCAACTGAAGTGGTGTGGTGAATTTAATGAAATTCAAATTGAGAGTCTTAATGCTGCACTTTTGGCTTTTTAAAATAGTGAAGGACATCAATTTTGGATTGCAACTTGGGTTCATGCAAAACAACAAACAAACAAAAGTAATATGGGTCTATTGGTTGTGCACCACCTCAACGAATGTTGTTTACATGTTTTGATTATTTTGGAGATTGACTCATAAAAAAACATGAGAAGATACCAAAAAACATTATTCTTTTTTAGGTCAAAGTCCCAAAACAAATGTCATTGTGTTTATACTGTTGATTACATTTTTTTTTTGTTTTCGTATGAAACAATCATTGTTTTTATTCCCTCAAAAGGGCTAACCATACATTAAGGACTTTATACAAAGTACAAAAAAAAAAAAACTGGGTGAAAAGTGTAGCAACTATCTAGCCTCTTTCAAAAAAGCACGGGGAAATGCAAAATTAATCAAAAGCAGTTAACGTGAGGTTTAGCAAAAACATTATCAATTAAGGAGCATTTCTTCTTCACTTACAACTTTCTTGATGGCAATGTTTTGGCTGTTAGTATAGTAAATATTAATTTTCCCAACTTCAACATGATTCAAATTTCACATACCCTACCTTCCCTTTTGGTTCTCCCATAATTCTCAGTATAGACTCTCCTTGCTGAGATTCTCCAAGGATCTCAAAGTTTCAAACTCCCTCCATGCTTGCCTATAGTATGAATTCTTTCTTTCCCTTGTAGTCTATATTCCTCTCTTTTCCATTTATGGACAAACACCAAGATTCACCATAGCCTGTACGACAAGTCTGCCTCCTCAACTCAAGAGACTTTTCAGCTTAACTAGTTCTTCAAAGCTGCTTTACTCTGATGGGAAACCCTTTGACCATTCTTGTAACTGGCATGTATGTTGGGTAGTCGGCTTGAGCCGGCTCCCACCTGCCATTTGCAAAAGTTGTCAGAAGTTCTCTTTTCATGAAAAAAATTGTCCTGAGATTTCTAAGAATGTTCTAGCTAGTGTACAAAGACGTGAGGCTGGTGGGCTATGAACTCGGTTTCAATGAGATAGTAATGCCTTCAGCAAAACATCCTAATGTTGTTGACATTCCATATGACTAACATATTTCTGCATTAAAAGCACAGCATCTACTTTGTATCTAATTATGTCTGGAACTTGAAAATAGCAACCCTTCAATTGTCAGTTACACATCTTAAGAATTTTCAGGTTTGCAGATTCTGATCTAGTGCTGGCATAGCATAACTAAAGTGCCGTTTGAAAGTGGTCATGACCCTTATTACCGAAATTTGGTGACCAGATGATGCAGAAAGAAGGCTAGTTCCAATCTTCCTAGTTCTGATCCAGGGCAATGTCTGAGCCCTGCTCCAAATCCCAAGAAATGGCGTTCTTTTATAGTTTTGTCCTGTGACAACCGTGCAAATGATAAATTTTAGCGAATTGCAAACTCTCAGTATTCTTTACAATACTCCGTGCAATCAATTGCTAACGATATTTTTTTGACATCCCATGCACTAACGGTTAACATGCTTTAGTCAGCTTTGAGAATATGTTAATTCTTGAGGCTAAAATACTGTTTGCATTGGAGGCCTTAGCCAGCAGTGCAGCAGGAGCTAAAGATCTAATTAACGGACATCTTACGTGATCAACTGGAAAGGGATCCCAAGAAGCTCATCAAATTTTAAGCATGTTCCTTAGGACCTATAAGGAAGTCCTGACAGGAGAAAATTTCATCAAACTTGACGGCGCAGCGCAGAGATATAGTACCTGCCACCTCCAAGGGTTAAATCTCAAAGGTTCTTCAAAGAATTTTTCAGAGAGATGGACTCCACGAGTATATAGTAGAACTGTCCAATTTCTAGGAATAGTCATTCCTGAGAACATTAGCAACACATAGCTGAGCGTAGTGAGTGTACTCGTCAGCATATGATAGAAATTTACTGGAACAACTAATATAGTTGCAGGTTATGCCAAGTGCAGTTATTTGTGGAAAGCTGCATCCAAGTCGAAAGATACTAACTTACTGCAACGATAAAATCAAGGATACCTTGGAATAATTCTGTGATAATTTTCGAAAGCATCTAATAAAAATGGATGATGGAAAACACAAACAACTGAATTCAATGCCAATCTAATGAGTTAAATCAATAGACAATGATCAATCAGGATCTTCAAAGCGAGAAATCAAAGACATGATTAATTAACATGAGAGATCAATTGATAAAAATCGTCAATGGGAACCTTTATAGTTGATATCCTTCAACGATTTTCTGTAGAGCCCGTGAACCAGGGACGAAAGCCTCAAAGATTCATTAAAAACCTGAGATCACGGAATGTTACCATTTTATTAGAAACCGAGCAGTGAGAATCAACAACTGCTTTCACGGATTCACGTTATAAGGAGTATGCAGAACATTTGACACAAACAAGCTTACGTCCTGAGTGAACGTCATTGATCTGTAGTCATCCCAGGTAAGCTTTTCGCCCGATTGCTTCTGTTCTCGTATTTTGTCATGTTCATCCTGTTGAATATATCAAACACTGCGTGAGAACATCGCCGAAACAGCGACACCAGTCATTATCTAATAGACAAATACACTGTAGAAGGAGACATTCGGCTTAAGAATATGGTTGATTCTCACTTTGAGCTCCTTTAACGCCTGGGGGCATTCTGTTAAGTACTTGATTGCCATAGTAAACAGGTTTGCAGGAATGTCACAACCTGCCACTAATATTGAAAGAACAAAGTCTATCAATTGCTCTCTTGACAGCTGAAGCCCCGACGCGCTGTCTTCATTCTCCTTCAGCACCAGCGACAAAAAATCATCGTAAGAGTCACTTGGCTTTCTTTGCCGCTCTTCGATTAATTCCGAGATATAGTGATGTATTCTTTGGCGAGCCTGAAGTCAAAACACAAATTAAGACACAGTGCTGCAATTAATGGAGATTACGACTCAGCAACAATGAAATGCTGTATACCGCAAGCTAAACATTGCTATCATGATTCAGTTATTTTTCCAAAGTTCTTGCATACTTAATCGAGAAAATATCAGCCCTAATAATCGATGAAATGCTAGAACTATAATAATGCGACCGGGTTGCTACCTTCACTGCCCGACCATAAGCAGTTCCGGGTAAGTTAAGTTGAAACTTAGAGAGTATTCCTCCCAAAAGATTAACATTCTCGGCCATTAAATCGAATCTGCTAGTTTTGGCCTCTCCTGGCATTATACTTAGCAGCATCTGTGCTATTATATTGAATTCCATCTGCACATTTAAAATTGCAATTTAGGCAGGGAATTTTAAACGACGTGATTTTACGATATAATATATATCTACAGATGAATTTCCGTTTGTTTATTAGATGAGTAATAAGTATTCCATACTCACCAATGCTGCTTCTTCCGTTAAGATAACAGTCCGATCTTTCCAGGTACTAAGAGTCTTAAGTACATTTAGCTCAACACTATCACGAAACAGATCTTTAAGCTTCCCAATTTGCATGAAAGCCACCGCCTTTGGCTTTAGCTTCTTGTGCATCTCGCCAGTAGCATTGAGGATACAACCATCCCCAAACAGATACCGAATTGCTCTTGGATACCTGCTTACAAAAAGAACCCCTTCGTTCTGCAGCACAAATTTATTAAAATCGGGATCCACAGAGCAAATTGTTGGCGATCCAAGCAAGTGTGTCCTGAATATGTTGCCATACCTGCTAATTCGGAGGACCTCCAATTAGTATCGTTATTGCAGGATCCGTGAAGGCATTCAATCACTTTAGTGCATAGAAGCAAAAATCTTAGAAGTCAGTTACTTGGAAACGTTCCTAGCTACGTATACGTTTAAGCTTTAGTTTTGTTTCATATCCCCAATGTAAAGCTCGAGACTGATCAAGATCAGAATCAGCAGAGATGCATGACTGGTCTTGGAAATCTACAACTAAAACCCATTAGGAAAAACGAGATATAATTACTTCTTTCTGCGTAGGCTGACAAAAGGATCGGGGTTGATGCTGGCGTGACAAGCGAAATATTCGTACGTTTCTCCAACAATTGGCCAGCCCATGCTGCCATCAGGAATTCCCAGTTTCATACTCTTTAATCGTTCCAGAGAATGCCATGCATTGCAGGCGATCGCGATCGTGAGGAGGCCTGCAATCCATAACCACATGTACATAATCATCTCCATCCCCAGTAGCAGTAGTCTATTGGGCGCCTTGCTTGTTGATATGAGGTTTGTTGGTGTTGTAATTAGAATGCATAGGGTGTCTCTTTTTTATAGGAGCAACCTATGGCTAAGAGGGAGCCATTCCTATGGGGGCCCATTACTCTTTTCCAAGGGTATGATGGAAAATACGCTACCACCATGATGAATCTTAGATCGATATGAGCATGTGTGGTGGAAGCGTGAGAATCGTGTGATTTGGTGTGTTGTGACTGATGTCCAAGAATCATTGTTGCGGAGAGTGAAGAATATTAGCGCTTTTGTCTTGTTGTAGAGAATGGAATGAAAAAGCCCAGAGTTGTGCCTCAAAGAATAAAAGAATTTCAATCCTTTTTGTTGGTATTCTCTTATCAACTCTGTGTCTTTGAATTGTCGCATGAATTAATCAATCACTAGATTCATATAGTGTAGCAAGGGGACCAGAAAAAGGTGGTTTTCACCGTTATGTGGCTCGTATATTGTTTTCTCAATATCCATAGATTCCCGTGAATTCCTATTGATAGCTTTTTCCAAGCCAAAAATAGTCCCCACCTTAGGTTATGTGAAAACTTCCCAAGCTAGTCCCCCATTATGAATATTGGAAAAAATGTTAATACACATCATTTATCTACTATCTATAAGGCTAAATATCAATAGGATATCAACACATGAACTAACCAATTGATCTATATCTACAATTGTCAATGTAGAAAAAGAATACCCTTTGGGTAAATGAACTTATGTTATACCCACCAAACACTAGGCTTAACCATAACAAAGCAAGCACAAGCTTTAACCTTTGATAACAATTGTTAACCAAGGACATCACTTATTTATGAACAGTGGTCGAATCTTACTTATTAGTCCATGGAGTATGCAATCCTCAGATTCTTATAGTGGTGGGTCATGGACATGACCAAGTGGTGATTCATGATAGTTATGTGAAGCTACAAGTTTCTATTCTCTCACATATATATCACGCTATCACTTAAGTCTTAAAGCAATACAAAATGGTAGTAAGCATTATGATTATATTGAAAACTTGGCACACTGGCCACACATGTGTGAGCTACACCAACCATGTAGCCACCTACCCCTCCTCACACCTTAAAAAGGATGGTATCATGGGGCATAGGAGATTGTACAACTTCTTATATTAAGGGAGGACCTAGGACTCAACCAACTTATGAAATAATTGTCAAGAGTCATGCATGTTTAGGAGGCTTTCATGCAAGCAAACACACCCTTCTATCCAATGTGTGGCGAGCTTCATGCTTTGAAGAGGTGAGGGTGTATACATCAGAACAACAATGCTTTTGCTTGCAGGAACTCGGATTTGGGAGAGGAATCCAAACTCGCTGAGAAACAAGTTATCTGTGGATCATAAGTGGATCAAAATGAGTTTGATCTGCTTCAGCTGAGCCCTAAATGGACAGAGAGCTTGTACACAACCATATTTGCCATTAGAATAATCAACAATGTTCCATATGTGAGTACACCAAGCATTACATAATGTGCATTCAAGCATGTCAAGGTGACTATCAACACCCACCACATTGCCTTGGTGACATGCCCACCTCCAAGTCTAGCGCAAGTACTTTCAAGGAACTAGCACTTGGACATTCCTACATGCAATCGCCAATCAACAGGCTTTCATCCAACTATGCCCATTAGAGGAGTTTTGAGTTCCAAAAAGACCCTTTAAGAATTCGTGCAAGATGCCTTTTTTATTATTAAAATATTATAACATTAATATTTTTGACTTGCCATAACTTTTTAATCGTAGCTCAAAAGTATGCATGTAACATATCATTGGAAAGCCCTTGTTGAGCGCTTCCTAATGCACCAAACTCCGCTAAATTCGGACTTACCACTAAAAAGTTATGCCATTTTTAGTATGGAATCAAAATGTGGACTCAAAAAGTTACGTTACGTAAATTTCAAATTTGAGTGTTTTGATTGGTCCATGTGTAAGAAAAAAATGAGAAAAAATATAAAAAGAATCTTTACAAAGGGTCTTTTTGGGATTTAGAACTCCTCTAATGCATAGCAACCAGGGTGGAGCTACTCCATATTGCAAGCCCCTCTTTGAGTTCAATCACCACTAAAGTTCATGCTATGCTATCACAAACTCGTCATGTGATCTTAGAGTATGTGTGGATATTTCCTCACATTATATACATTAGACTTGCTTAAGTATAAAGTGTGCTATTCATCCCAATTGTATTGTGGTCTTGCGTTATAGGGCATTACTGTAACAACGCTATTCGATGGGACATCAATGCAAGCGAGAGAAGAATAACCTTAATCTAGCATTAGAAAAATGCTCAACTAACTTAATTACATACATATGCTCTTTGTAAAAATTTTCTTCTATTTAAAAAAATAAATTGAATCAATTTATTTTAAAATGTATTATATTAAACTAACAATTTGTATATTTGTTAATATATTAAAGATTTAAGATTTTTGTTCTAAATTGTAAATTTAAATTTTTTTCATTACTTATGATTATCATTTTTAAAACCAAAAATATATTTTGATAGCTGATTTTTAAAATGTTATATTTTATTTTGTTTTTTGATAATTTTAGTCGACTTTTTTAATTTTTAATTTATTATTTATTATTTTAAAATCAATTTTGTAATTTTTTAGATTAAGTATACACTTAATATTTTATAACTTTTTATGATTTTTAAATTTAAATTTGAAATTTTGAGAATATATATATTTTTGGCTTTTTATAATATATATATTAAATTGAATTTGTTTACTGCCATCTGCATCAAACACTTTTTGAGCATAAGGTTGTCAACAAATTTGTCTACGAAGCCATGCTCAAAGCTACGTTGGACACAAATTTAAACATAATGTTGACATCAAAGTTAATACAAAAATCTAGTTGTGTGGCTTTGTCGACAAAGTTGTTGACAAAAACTGTTTTTCTCAACAGCTTTGTCCTCAATGTAAAACTCAAAGCTACACCTAGTATAGCTTTGAGTTTTGGATTTGTCAACAAATTTTTTGTCTTTGTCAACAATCATATGCTTAACACAAGATCAACGTCGTCCTATGCTCACTCTATGCATGGAATTGTCCAAGCCGATTGTTGGCAAGGTTATTGACAAAAACATCTATTGTTAACAACATTGCTCACAACTATGTTAGGCATAGCTTTGAGCATTGTCTTGTCAACAACTCTATTCCTGGCATAGAGTTGTCGATAAATTTTGTCAAAACTAGGCTATGTTTGGTAGAGCTTTGTTGATGAGACTGGGTCTACAATAACCCTACCAACGATAAGCTATGTCAACCATAGTTTTGCCAAGGAAGGTAGAATCATCATAGCCTTGTAAAGGCCAAGTGTACTTGGTGCTACATGGCATTAAAAAATAATAATTTGATAGTGTGATACAAAAACATTTGAAAAATATATTTTAATTTTCTAAAGATCAAAGTAGATTTTTAAAAATTTATTAAAAAATGAAAAAATTCTAAGTAGATATACAAAATTTTAAATTTTGAAACTCGAAAAAAATTAAAATTGTATAAAAAATTTGCACATGTAATAGCTTCTCCCCAAAAAGAAATGGGTAGAGAGACATAAAGTCTAATAGCTTTAGTTGATTCACATAAAGACCTATTTTTCCTCTCGGCCACCCCATTTTGTTGGGGGGTGTAAGTACATGTAAACTCTCTCTTTATGCCATTAGATTCACAAAAATATCTCATGCTATTGGAGATGTACTCTCCTCCATTATCACATCTTAACACTTTGATGCCAGCATTAAGTTGCTTCTCAACAAGAGATTTGAACTTCACAAAGGAATCAAACACTAAGCTTTTCTTAGGCAATAAATAGATCCAAGTGTATCTTGTACAATCATCTATGAATGTAACATACATCAAAGCACCACCATTAGATTCATGTGAAAATGAATGCACATCCGAGGGTATGAGATCAAGAGGAGAGGTAGATCTTGTAAAAGATCTCTTGAACAGTTTGCTTATGTGTCTTGGAAAGTCCACAAGCTTCACAAAGCTTGCCACACTCTGAAATGGATATGGGAAGGCTGAGTGCTAGCTCCTTGGAAATCATGGTCTCCATTGCTTGAAAGTTAGGATGGCCTAACCTCTTGTGCCATAACTCCACTTGAGATAACTCCTCCTTTGCCATGTTCACACTTCCTATGACAACATTAGCATGCAACTTGAACAATCTACCTTGCTTAATGCCACTAGCAATACACTTATCATCTTTCATTATGGAACAAACTCCATGTTTGAAGTTTACATCTAGTCCATTATCCAATAGTTGTCCAACACTTAACAAATTTTTTGTGATGGATGGTACATATAGAGCATTATCAAGATCTATTCTATTAGAAGATCCAACACATAATGGAATAGACCCTATGCCATCTATCTTACATTTTGGTGTTGTAGATGCCATCAAGGATGAGTTGCAATCCTCCTCCTCCTCCTCAATCACAAGATTGTCTTGCTTTTCCTTCTCTTGAGCATTCTTCTTCTTGAAGCACTCAGAATCAAAGTGTCCTTTTTTTGTCACAAAAGACACTGTTACACTTTAGCTTTGACTTGTCCTTCTTGGATTTGTCTTTGGAGCTTGATCCACCATCTTTGTCCTCGGCCTCCTTGCTTTGGTTCTTCTTGGATGGATAAGCCTTCCTTTTGCCTTTGAATGAGAATTTGGCTTTGTCATCATTTCCTTGCAAGGAGAGAGATCAAAAGTGACTTCCTTTGTAAAGTTAGGTGAATTTCCAGCATGTAATAAGGAAGTTAACTCAGACTTTTTTTTTCCCCTAAAATGAAACCCTAGTCTATTTTCTAGAGTCATGCTAGGTAGGAAGCTAGTTGGCCAAAATCTCATGACAAATCAAGGTGTAGGTCCTATAATGTAGGGAACACTACCAAATAGACATGATCAACTCTCTTGACTCGACCTAACCTACATTAGGAGTGGTTTGCCATGTGGCATCTTGGCCTCACATGTGTGAAAACCAGTACAAAATTTACATTATACTACATGGCTAGATTTGCCAATATAGGCAATTTTTCATAGAGGAGAGTAGGATGCTACACCTGATCTATTTAACTATAACTAGACCTGATCTTAGTTATAGTGTTGGAAAGTTAAGCCAATTCATGCAAAGTCCTATAGTTTCACATTGGAAGATGGCCAAAAGAGTTCTTAGATATATTTCATCAACTAAGAATTTTGGCATATTGTATAGAGGGACTAATCTTGGCTTAAGAGCCTATAGTGACTCGGATTTTGCAAGTGACAAAGTGGATCGAAAGTCAATAAGTGCATTTTCCTCCACCTTATGTGATGGAGTAGTATCATGGCTTTCCAAAAAGCAAGATACAATCTTCTTATCTTCCACACGATCTGAGTATAAGACTTTGACATCAACATGCAAGGAGGTATTATGGCTCAAAAGGCTATTGGTGGAGCTTCATGTCATTAAGGAGGAGGTTCCTATCATCTATTGTGACAACCGATTAGCCCAATCACTTGCTATTGATCCTACATTCCATGCAAGGAGCAAACACATCAAGATTGCTGATCATTTTGTGAGGGAGAAAGTGCAAGCCAAAGAGATAAAGCTCCAACATGTGCCATCATCAAGTTGCTTTACCTGATTTTTCACTAAATCTTTACCTAAATATTCATTTGTTAAGCTAAGATCTTCAATTGGAGTAATTGATAGAAGTATCATACTTCCAAGGCAAGATTTGAGGAGTGTGAAAAAATGCCTATATTGGCAAATCTAGCCATGTATTATAATGTAATCTTGTACATAAGTGGTTTCCACACATGTGAGGCCAAGATGCCATGTGGAAAACCACTTTTAATGTAGTTTAGGTCGATTCAAGAGAGTTGGTCATGTCTATTTGGTAGTGTTCCCTACATTATAGGACCTACACCTTGATTTGTCATTTATCGAGTCAAAAAATGGATGACCATGGCTGCACATGTGTGTAATAACACAAGGTTAGTTCATCCTACATAATGTTTTGGAAAGATTTATAAATCTCTCATTCATTTCAAAAGTATTTAATGATTTTGGGCTTCTTATAAAGTTGTATGTTTATAATATTACAGAATCTCATCTATGCAAACTATTGCAACTTATGAAATGAAGGTGCAATATGTTATAATTCAAGTTCTATTTTGGCGCTTGTTGAATCGTGTAATGTCTAGACATATGGGGTTACTAATCTATTTAAAGGGTAGTTCATGGCTAATGAAACCCAAGCAAATTGGATTGCCATTCTTATAGTTTATGGAGACTATCTTAACTATGGTGGGTTGCAAAAGATCTTGTCTATTTCATTTCACGGACAATGTTTGTAAGCACACTAAAAAATACATAAAAATAGAATCTAGAAAATCGCATTTTTATATGTGTCGGAGAAATGCAGATAACAAGTTAAGAATAGACGAAATATTCAACCAAATATGCAATTGGTGGAAAATTGAGAATTTCTATGAAAACAACAATTGGAGACTTGATTAGTATGGCGAAATATAATACACAAATGAGGTTTTTTATTGTGACAATAAGGTCGTGTACAACTTCCATTGTAATTATTTTAGATGTGTATTATATAACTTTATTATTAACATTTTAATGGTTGTAATGCAAATGATGGACTTCAAAGAAGAGTCAACGACACCAGCTACAAATTTGTCTGAGGTTGTGTATAATGTTTGGAAATCTGTGGACGGTAAAATCAAGATGGGAAAAAGAGAAAGGGTTAGAGACTACATCGAACGGAGATCCGAGTGTAATGCGGAGCTTACTCCTGGTCATTATGTGATTCCTAGAGGGACTGCCTAGAAGCATCCGACGAGAGTTGAAAAGATACGAGCAGCATGCCACATTGCACAAAGCTATGGAAGATGCAATGAAAGAAGAAGACGAAGGATCAGATGATGATTCTACACCAAGAACTACATCTCTTCATGCTTCAACTCCTTCAATTGCATCAACATCAGCCTCTACGAGCTTGTCCAATGAATCGATGATGGAACAAATCACAAAGTTACATAAGCAGCAGATGGAGCAGCTCACAGTCCAATTTGATAAAAAAACTGAAGGCTCTTCAGAATACTGCAGCACCACAACCAGATACTTATCAACAGCAGTATTCTCGACGGGACAATGTTTGGTGTCCCATTTGTACACAGAATCACACTTCCAACGAGTGTCCAGTACTTAAGCAGAATTTGAAGCTAACGCACAGATATTGCCATCTGTGCAATGCATCCTCTCACGACACTGCGTATTGCCCCTACAACCCACGGATCATACAACAAAAGAGAGCTCAATTCCAAACCTCTTATGCTTACCATCAAGGAGCACCTAATGCAACACCAAGGCTTGGACCAAGCCCTCAACAACAAAGAATGGCACTACCAGCTCCACCAGGGCCAAATAATTCTCAAGCAACCCAGGTGAATCTCACGGTGGCAAAAGCTGAAACAGTTTCCCAACAGGAAATGCAACAATGGTATGGACCTGATGAACCATTCATCTATCCTGCTATTAATGAGTATTATGCCACATACGCTGCATAGCCACAATGCCAAGGGGGCAAATTATATGGATGTTATGGATGCAGATAAGGACATAGGATTGCCGAATGTCCAAACAAAGGAATTTATACGCCCTTCTGTCGCGAGTGTGGATATGGACATTGCTACAAGAATTGTCCATTGAGAACCAGCACCAGCGCACCATTGAATTGGATTGCAATTCAATCAGCAGGCCCAAGCACAACTCCACACTCAACTATACCAAGGAGACCTCCCTATTATAACGTTCCAATGTTAGCTGTTACAGGAGCACAAAAGCACAAGGAGGTAGCTCCATCATCACCACACTCTATATCAGTGCCAACTGATCAACCTTCAATATTAGGAGGAGCGAGATTACCTTATCCGAATGTGAAGGATGAACAAAGACGATATCAGAATAAAGAAGCACAAGCGGAGAAAGCTGCTCAAGCTGCACATCAACTGACAGCTCCTCAAGACACTGCGCCATAAAGAGATCAACAAGCGAACGCACCGCAAGGTTCACCACAAAGATCAGATGTGAACGTGCGACTACACCATTAGAAGAACCATTCCATATGGTAGAACCTGAAGCTCCAAGGATGGAACTGTTGATGAACATCTTATCCAGCAGAATGAACATCTCTATTGGAGAGTTTTTTTGACTTGCACCTCAAGCAAAGGATGTCTTGTCAGATTGGTTGAACATTGAATCGGACATGCCTTAGAAAAAACCATTATTTTGTGTCGGTTTTGAAGACGCCAACAATGTTCTGAATGTGGGAGCGGCTTGGGAGAGTGAGCAGCACAATATAACTCTTCCTATCAAGCACAAACTCTTTGGAGAAGAAGCTGCTATTGTAGATGGAGGATCGGGTGTCAACCTTATCTCCACTACTTTGTATAAAAAATGGAATCTACAAGGCCCGAAAGCTACCAAGTTTGCCATCAAATTAGCTGATCAATCATGTCTGCGGCCAAAGGGGATTGTAGAAGACATTCCAGTCAAGATAGTAGGGGTACAATTTTTCATTACATTTGTGGTGATGGACATTCTTGAAACACCCACTACCTATCGAGTTTTGTTGGGATGACCTTGGTTGCGAATTGCACAAGTAGTTCATGATTGGGGGACCAGCAAGATCACATTTGAGAACAGAGAGCGGGCAGTTTAGGTGGATTTCTCCACATGGGCGGTGAAGCCTATACCACCCAAAGCTTATGACACTTCTTCCACAATGGACCATAGCATTGATCATTCGAAAGCTTCAATGGGTGTTCATTATGATTCACAAACAGATACCGTGTTGTGGACAAATGCATTGGAAACTATTGACTGTATGGTTGGGCATACATGCCATCCAGATCCAGATTCATATTCAGAAACAAGCGAATCACCACCGAGAGGATTCACCCTTGACACGCCTATCTCATATGGGGTGAACATGATAAATGTAGCATGGCTGTCACCGAAACCTATTCCAAAACTTGTTGAAGATGATCATAGGAAGCTGAGCTGACATATGAGCAGGTCCTACATCACATGGATTCTATGCGGGGTTCAATGAATACCAGCTCAACTGCTTCAGAAATCTCAATATGCTAAAGTCTCCAAGATGCCACCACCAAAAGCACTTGTACCGAAGAAAAATCAGCAAATTTAAAGCAAAGATACAATCAGGTGATCAAGTGGAGCGATTTACACGAAGAGGCTATAGCAACAATGGATGAAGACATTTGAAACCATGTGGAGAATGTCAAAGAACCTCAACAGAAGACAACGAGCAAAGAAGCAGCAACAACCAACAACAATATACAAGGCAAGAAGAAAGTTGTTGAATCGCATGCTCAAGGGTCATCCGACCAAGCTTCGACATCAGCTTGAGGAATGTCAGAAGCAATGCACAAAATATCACTCATGAATCGTGCTAAGATCAGCCTTTTGAAGGAAAAACAAGTAAGGCACCAGTACATGATGTGCCAGAAAACTTCAAGAGTTATACCTTGGATGACGTGGTGATCATAATGCCAAAAGCGCAACGGGAACCTAATGCAAATCAGAAAAAAAAAGAACAAGCCTACGAGGGATCGGCTCACACTCAACCGATGAATTTAGCAGAGCCAGGCGAAGAAGATAAAATTGTTCATGTGGGAGCACAACTCATGCCCTCACAATTCACCAAATTGCAGAATTTATTGATGGAGTATAAAGACTACTTTGCGTGGTCTTACAAAGATTTAAAAGGAATTTCATCGTCTGTAGTCCAACACACCATACCTTTGGTCGAAGGAGCAACGTCAAAGATAAGTCGATACTACCGTTACACTGAGCTAATCAAGCAAGAGTTGCAGAAGTTGCTCGATGCCGATTTCATTTATGAAATCGAGCACACAGAATGGGTGTCACCCATAGTCATTGTTCCCAAGAAGAATGGCAAAATGTGGATTTGTGTCAATCTGAAGGCACTTAACGCTGTGACACAGAAGGACAAGATCATCCAAATGAATAAGATGAGCAAATTGATGACAAGTAGAACACCTTGGCAATAACTCTCCAAGTGCTTTTGCCAAAGCACCACCTTCACGAGCCTTACCATCATGGAACATACATTGAGGCAATCCAATTGGCTTCTCCTCCTTGAGATGATCCAAGATCCTCTTGACCATAATTCCATAGGGATTAGTTTCAAACTTGAAAAGAATTTCACATCTAGTCCCTCTTGCTACCATTTCACCATCCCTCTTGATCAAGCAAGCATCTTTTCCAAAGTCAACTTGGAAACCATCATGTAGCATTTTCCAACAACAATTGGTACACTACCAATTCCTTCTCTCTTGCATTTACCACCAATAGGAATGAAGATGAACTTTGTAGATCCATTGTAAGATGCAAGATGAGTGAAAGATTTCCTTGAACTAGTCATATGAGAACTAGATCCACTACCTATCCACCATGCATTTCCATCTTCAAAACTAGAAAAAGAGTACATTGACATCATGAGAGATCCTTCCTCATATAGAAATGAAACTAACTAAGATGACAAAATACAAAACCTTGCTAAAGCTTACTCAACTAGCAAGGTGATTAAACTAAATCCTAGATTAACACCCAAAAAGAATTAGAATAAAAGATTGCGGCTAAGTAATAATCAATCAACAAAATACATGCCACAATACAAACCAATGAGAAGGAGGTAAGAGGAGGCCCGAGCACCTTCCCTCAAGCTATGCACCTTCCCAAAGGGAACACACATGAAATAGAGAGATAATCTCAAAAATAGAGAACTTGATAGCTTAATCTCAAAAGTGTTATTTACAAGGCAAATACCTCTCCTTTTATGGCAAGGAGGGTCTTCCATAAGTATCCACTAACTTATGGGACTAATCTATTTCTAGCTTTTCTAGAACTTCTAACTTAGGATTTAGAACCAACCCCACATTCATCAACCTCTTCCATCTACCATGTTCAATTGCCATCTCTTCAGCTGCATGTCTTTTTTGGTGATCACATCATCATTTGACAAAGACATTTTGTCATGATGGTAGAACTATGCAATTGTTAATATTACGGGATATTGTAAGGATGTGAAACTATTGTGATTTCTTTACTAGTCTTCCATTCTTCAATCTTGTTTTAACCTATGTGCATTGTGTTTCAAATAACATGAGTTGTTTATAGCTTACTTCATTATGCACTAAAGCATGACCCACTGAGGTCTTACCTGAGAGTTATCAATGTTTCTTACATTTTTGTGGTACTTTTTCACTAATGAAGTAGTATCAAGTGGCGTTTTAAAAAAAGAAGATACTAGGTGAGTTATAAGAAAATGACACATACGGACCATTCTTTTGATCGAAGTCAACATCTAGAGAATGCAAGCAAAGTAATAAGATGATGTAGAATGAACTTCAATGGAATATACTATCAATAATGGATTTCACACAATCCCATGGGCCCAAAATGCATATTGATGCAACAATGACTAATGAGCACAAGTACGTTGATGTAGTTAATCTTTCTTAAGTCTAGAATGTACAAACTTATATGTCATTGCCACCTCTTCTATGGCCAACATCCTATCCAATTTTATACAAGCAAAATCCTCACGTTGTTGAGAATGGAAGTTTGGGGCATTCCTTGTATCATCACAACATACAACAAAGTGGCCACATGAAAGTACATTATGGGTATTAATAGTAATTTCAAAATGCATCTTCAAAATGATCCAATAGCTTATATGTATTGTTTACCTAGATTGGATAGACTATATGTTAACATGATGGTGTTGATATATGAAAAAACTAAAACCATGTCATTCCCATGAGAAATTGGCTCTAATATGAAAGGCTTAACATAAATGGAAATATAGACAAATGAAAAATTAAATTGATGCAAATAATTCTTCCTCATTGAATTTAATGAACTTTGTATATTTCTTAAAGTCAGTAAGAGCTTAGTGTTCACTCTAGCATAATGCACTAAATAGTAATAAATGTTGGTAGGTTAAACATTGTGAAAGTTCTTTTGTTCAAGTGTAGTTGGGTTAAGAATTGCTAGTGTACATATTAAACTAGGTCAATATTTGCTAGCTTTTGGCTTTTCTCTATTTGAGCAACATCTTGAACTAGTCAAATATTTATGAGAGACTTACATGTACATCCATGCGATGACTATGACATTTCCAACAAACAAGACAAGCCCCAATTGATGGTATTTCAATTTTATTCGAAGTCCTATGTTATAACCAATAGCCTTTGTTGATTTATTTTGGTTCACGATTCTTAAAGGAAAGTGTCAAATAGTTGTTCCTATGGTGAATGTGTGTATGTGCTCTCAAGATTCATAGGCTATATAAAAAACTCCTCATCAAATCTACCCTCGTGAGCATTCTTTTGATATGCATAATACAACCCAAACAATACCTGCTCTACAAACATTTGATTGAACGCTTAAAAATCTTAAGTGCAGCTTGGCAATAAAGTTTTATTAACTTTGAATTGACTTTGCATTCAGTTCAACACAAAAAGTGTGTTGAATGAAATAATTGCATAACATAACTACAAGCACTATTAGGATGAATACTTAGAATATGTTGAATCCCTTTAGTGTGTCCTTTCATGGTTGACATGTTTAGACCTTGTTAAAGTCTTCTATTTACAATGGATAGGTGATTAATCACATTTCAACTTCGTGGATAGCTATTTAGTACATATAATGTAATCACAATGTGAAACTTTACAAATTTAACATTTTTCCATAAGATGATTGTTGGAGAATCAATTTTTATTATTTTTGCAACTAAAAAAAAACTTTCAGTAGGACCTTCAAACATTTATTGATATTACATCTAATGACATGACAATGCAAGACTTAACTAAACTTCATGAGCCTCTTTTGCAATAAAATAATATAAATTTTAAATATGTCATCAATATACAACAAGTCCAACTGATTTGTAATATCCCAATTGATAAACTTTATACGGTTGCATTTTTATCTAGTGAAGCTCGGTGGAGCTCAAGAGTATTTGGATAAGTTGAACATTAAAAAGTATTTACACTTTTGTAATAGAATGCCCAAGTCTACCATCCTATATGTGTAATCCAACTTGTAACACCACTTGTCAGCACATAAATAAGTAAAATCATAGCACCACTCTTTTGCAAAAGTAAGCCCTTTTTGTAAAAGTGACATCCTTAATGCTAATGTGAAGATGCTTCCATATTGGATCCTCAAGCTCTCGGATCCATTGTGAATGGTATTGCTCTCATTTTTGCATTGTGTTTTTTATGTTTATGTTTATGTTTATACAATGTAGAGGTTGGCATTGAGTATTGGCTCTCCATCTTGCAATAGCTTTTGGTAGCAAGCTTGAGCAAAAGCTTAAAACTCTTTGAATGGAAGAATCAGTGTTGTTTAGCTAACCAATGGTGTAATCATTGTGGATGTCGTTGATGTGGTCTGATAACATATTGGAAATGTCATAATGTGGTGTCTATTTGTTTTGTAGAATGATTGTTGGATGTGCTTTGAGACATAATTTAGTTGCTTTTGATATGGTTTTATCTTTTGTGAAAATTGTCAGCTAGTTTTGTTGGTTCTATTTGGCAATTTGGAGGCCAAAGTTACATTTCAACTTAAAAATTTATTTCTTTATGTGAATAAAGGCTAAAATAGTGTCCTTACTATTTTTAGCAATTAAGTGAAGTGATAAGGTCAAATTTGGACCTATTTCTATTGGTTGATTGAGATGCATTGAATCCAGTCAAGTAAAACTAGGTTTTTTGGTAAGTACCTGAAAACTACCAATTAGGGCAATATTTGGCAAGTGGGCAAATGAAATTTTGCTAATATATTTAGCAAGACCAACATGGAGAAACTTATCAAATGTTCTCTTCATCATTGGAGGGCTTTCTTCTTCTATCCTCTTGTCTTCTTCTATCTCTTCTCTTTTGATATTGGTGATTTTTAGTGTGTAAAATATATCTAAAATTGTATGGAGTGATTTCACACATGTGAGGACTGATGTAAAACTGCTATAGTATGACATGGATAGTAGGCAATTGGATTTTATCATTCAATGTATATTTTTCATGATTTTACCTAAACTAGCATTCTAGCATGGAGATTTTCTACATTGTTGATGTTGTGTGATGTGTACTCAATTTAGCCAAAGATCATGGATCCATTTATGTCATCGTTGGATTTGATTTTTTTAAATGGTATTAGAGCTGGTTACAAGATGAAATTATGTGAAAAATGCAAAAATAAGCTTGGTAGAGCCAAAGATCTTGTATATAGATAAACACACATGTGTGGAGCCTGTTCCCAGGTGTGAAAATAATGTACTTGTCATGTACCATAATCATATAGGTTGTACATATGATTTAATTCAAGTTCTAGTGGCTAAAAAGGCCAAAAACTAGTTTCTAGACCATATGACACATGGCATCAATCTATTGGTTGCATGAGCCACATCCTTTGGTTAGGTTTCATATCACATGTTCACACATGTGAGATCAGAGGGATGATCAGTACCACGAGCTCCCACTTATTGTATATATAGAGCCACAATCAGTGTAAGACACCAATCTTGGTTTTGGAAGCAATTGTGAGTGATTCTCTCCAATTTGTCTACATTTGTTTTGATTGTTTTGAGGTGTTATCAATGTGTACTTGATTTTCAGGTTGGAGTCCGTACTCAGACAAGGTTTCACACGTGTGAAACCAAAAAGTACACCTACCTTCAATTAATGATTGTTCTTGTTAGGATTTTGTGTCTAGAATTGATCTAGATTGATCTTAATCTCAAGTAGATTGATAGATCAAGTAATCTGACAACCAATCCCTCTTGAGGATCAGATTAGGATCCACTCTTGGTTCCTTTTGTACTTTTTGCACATGGTATCAGAGCCTAGTACAAGAGGTTTTGTTGAAATTGATAGGGTTAATCCAAATCAAAACCAAAATCAGCAGTTTTTTGAAAACTAGTCATTTTTTGTGTAGCGAGTTGGAAAAATTTTGTCCAGATCTTGTTGTGGGATGTAGGAACCCTTTTCACACGTGTGAGGCCATACAGCTCCGATTTTGACTAAGAAATTTCAAAAATTTGTAGAATTTGACTCACATACCCAATTTGAGTGATTTTTGGTGCAAAATCAAGCATTTTCTATATCAAATCTAATCCCTTGATTAGTTCTTGGATTAAATCAGCCAAAAAATTAAAATTGAAGCTTGAATTAGGTGCATTAATTGATCATCTCTGATTTTTTGAGTGCATGTTGAAGTTGAGAGTGATTCTGCCAAAAATCATAGATTAAAGAGTGATATGCAAGGTGAGAGGATGAAAACCATTGTACCATCACTCTAGATTTGTTCAAGAGTGATAGGGTCAAGTTTAGAAGCATCAATTTGCTAGAAAAAAAATCCTTGGATCTGTCCACCAAGTGAAACCTTTGAGGGTTTCTAGTGTCTATAGAGCATCTATGCAAATTGTAGAATTTGACATAGATTGGCTCAAATTGAGAGTCCTAGAAAAGAGATTGAGATCCAAGTCACATTGTTCAACCCTACTCAATTTTTTTGAGTGATTGTAAGGTTTGAAAAGAGTCATTATGGTGTCTATAGCAAATGTGTAGAGAGAGATCCAATTTTCTAAGAGTTCCTTCCTTTGTAGAGGGCCAGATCTAGAAGCTCATTTTGTGTTGTTATTGGTGGAGAGTTTGTCTCTTCCTAAGTGATCAAATCTTTCTAAGTGGCATTAGCTCTTTGAAGCACAATATCTTAGTGAGAAAAATCACAACTTTTGATTTTGAATTTCATTCCAAGTCTTAAAAAGTAGAGTAATTGGTGGAATCCAATAGGAGTGATTGAATTCAATTTGTTGAGCAAAAATTGACATAGTATGTATGAAACTCAAATTAGTTCTATTCAACTTTCTTTGTGAGAGTGTTAGGGTCAATTTGCGATCCCATTTGATGTCTAGAATGAGGAGTAGTCCATATTTGAGTATTCATGCATGGTTGAAATCTTTGTGAATCTCTAGTTGTCTAATTTTTAAGCTTTGTGAAAAATTGGTGGTATAGTTTGTTTTCAAATCAAATCAAATTCATTCTGAATCTCAAGAGTGAGATTATTTGGGTTAAGAGTGAGTCCAAAAGAAGTGATTAAGTTTGATTTTTAGGTATTTGAAACAAATCCCATCTTTTGTTCAAGAATCTCAAGTGTTGAGAGTACTAGTCAAGTTTGATTCAAAGATTGTGTTCTTTTGTCTTAATGATCAAAGCAAAGTTTCCAAGTGACTAGTCATTACTGTGAAGATTGATTCTTAGGTTTGTGAGCTAGATCTTCTGTAAATACTTCTAGATTGTTGAAGATATTCAAATCTAGTCTCTTGAGAGTCACAAATTACATTTGTAGAATCATATCACAGGTTTCTATTCACATAGCATCAATAGGTGGCATCTTATTGAAGGAAAGAAAGGATCCACATCAAAGAAGCACTATCATGGATATGGTGATTTTAGATCAACATCAAGCTCATTGGCTGATCTTCACACCTTTTGAACCAGCAAAGACCAATTCAGCCCATGGAGTCAAGTTCAAGATCATCATGTTTTCCATCAAGCTAGATTTTTGAGGAGTGTGAAAAATGCAAAAATAAGCTTGGTAGAGGCCAAAAATCTTGTATATAGATAAACACACATGTTTGGAGCCTTTTACCACGTGTAAAAATAGTGTACTTGTCATGTACCATAATCATATAGGTTGTACATATAATTTAATTCAAGTTCTAGTGGCTAAAAAGGCCAAAAACTAGTTTTCTAGACATATGACACATGGCATCAATCTATTGATTGCATGACCCACATCCTTTGGTTAGGTGTCATATCACATGTGTAGAGGACAGCTCACATGTGTGGGATAAGCTGAAGGAGGCTAATTTTGACTACTAGAAGATTTTCAAGTAGATCTCCATATAGAAGGAAAATGGACCAAAAGTGCTCAAAATAGAAGGTTTTGTGCAAGTGTCAGTTTTGCATGATGAATCATCATATGGCAAAGCACCTTCACACATGTGGGATCAGAGGGATGATCAATACCACGAGCTCTCACTTATTGTATATATAGAGCCACATTTGGCCATAATCAGTGTAAGACACCAATCTTGGTTTTGTAAGCAATTTTGAGTGATTCTCTCCATTTGTCTACATTTGTTTTGATTGTTCAGGTTGGAGTCCGTACTCAGACAGGGTTTCACAAGTGTGAAACCAGAAAGTAAACCTACCTTCAATTAATTATTGTTCTTGTTAGGATTTTGTGTCCAAAATTCATCTAGATTGATCTTGATCTCAAGTAGATTGATAGATCAAGTGATCTAATAACCAATCCCTCTTGAGGATCAGATTAGGATCCTCTCTTGGTCCTTTTTGCACAAATTGGAGGTAGTGCCAAATCTATTACTAAATTTGAGAGCGCCACTAATTTTAGTGAGAGATTGAGTGTTGTCTTGATCAAATCTAGTAAATTTATGTGTAGAAAGTGATCTTTGTGATCATTAAAATGTTTTAGGTCAAATTGATCAAAAATATCCTATTTTTAGTTCTTGTGGTTGGATCATTGATTTACAAGTTTCATTTGTTGGGAATAGATCTTTCTTCTACAATCTAGATCAAGAAGTCTAGTTTTGCATATAGATTTTGATTCTTATCAATAGTATGAATGTGCATGAATTCTCAGAGTTTGAATAGTATCTCTTGTGGAAAGTGTTCTTAACCTTTCCTAGAGTGTTTTCAAGACCTTTTAGGTTCATGATTCATCCTATTGCGGTGTGACCATTTGTTGATCAAGGTTTATCAATTATATCTATTGTTGACTAGTTGTGAGACTAAGAGAGACATCTGTGTAGTTCCAAATCTTTTTGATTTCATCTTTATTTCATTTGTTGAAGATTCAAGTCAGTGCTAAGTGCATTGGAATAGGTTGAAGAAGTTTGATCATCATGGAAAACCAAGGAGGGTTCTTGTTGGAGAGCAATGATTGGCTTGCATCAAGCAACTACTCAATATAAAAGGTAAGGATGGAATGTGAAAAATCTGAGATCAAAACACATTTACTCATCAATGATCTTTAGCCAAGTTTGATCACACATCTAGTTTCATCAACATCATAGAAATCACTACTTTATGCATGCTAGAATTTAGAAATGCATCAAGATCTGATCATAACCACTTAGATCTAACTTAGTACTGTCCATTTCTGTACAACAGCAGTACATTACAGTATTCTACATGTGTGAAAGCTAGATCAACAAGAAAATCAACATTCCACACATAGAAACTCAAGATATCGAGAGAATTTCACAAGAGATGGACATAGAAACAACAAAGATGAATTCTCCACATCATAAAAAATACAATGATCTATTCTCCATGCAGGTACAAATATTTATAGCAGCCACAATTTCATTTAGCCACTTTCCCTAAGTATTCCCGAAAATGGCAACTTCTAGGTACTTAATGTGTAGGATTTTAGATCATTCGAGATCCAAATCCATGCCCTGATCTTAGGTTACAAAGAGAACAGACCAACAATCCTGCCAATGTAGAAAAATCAACATCTACATACAAAATGAGATGCAAACTCTAAGACATACTGAACCAAAACATAAAATATAGTTGATGTCCATACAATTACATTTTCCTACTGTCTTTCACATGTGTGAAATCGAAAATAGCAATAAATGATCATTCTACAAATAGAATTGCAAGATAACATCATGAGAGTGCACCAATGAGTAGTAGAACCCAAAGAGAACCACGTATAATGATGAAATGAGAGAGAGAAGAGAGAAGATCCCTTTCTCCACAAGTTACAACAATATATAACAGGTTCAAACCCTACTTTGCCACTTGGCTTTCCCTCCAATATGAAAACCCCTACTATTTTGGGACTAGATTCAATGTACCCAAAGTTCAAATTTTAATCTCTCTCAAACCCGACTACCAACTTTCCCACACTTTCAAAAAGTTTTATTGAATTTTTTTTAAACTAATATAACTTCAAAAATCTCTAAGTCTATAATAACTTTTGGCCTCAATTGACAATTAGCTGAGTCTGAGAGCACGAGGATTACTAGTGATACACTAAATGTATATTCTGTGAGCCCATGGTTATTCCCGAAAGATGAAAACCATGAGGGAGTTAGTAATTTAATCTTCTCTCAAGTTGAGTTATGTTTTTAATAAACAAGCCTCCTATTATCATGTAAGAGGTGGATCCCAAAAGATTATAGAATGGGATTCACCCACTAGTCAAGAGGTGGAACTCAAAATGTCATAGAAGTTGGCACTAAATCGTTTGATGAGAAGACAAATATATGCAAATTGTGAAGATGAAGAAAGCCTAGCAGCTGGATCGAGGCCTTTCAAGTTATTGGGTGGGCTCATGTGGAAGAAGGTGGCCAGGATCACTCCCATGGCTGTGATAACTACCAAGCGGGTCAATAAAAGCTTGAGGGTTCTGAAGATTAGCTTGGAGTTCCATTGAATCAGTATCAAGAGCTCTTTCAACTAGGAGTTGGCATAACTGGAGGTGGGTTGTTTAGATTTGCACGTGCGTCCTATTGTATCTTCTTATTTGAGATGTAGTTGTTGACGTCTGTAGGCTGATCTAAACAGAATAGTTCTTTTGAGCGAATGTTGTAGCTAGTATCTGCTCTCGTCTTGGTTGGCGAATGCAATTTCGAACTGATTCATGTAGCAGCTTCGTACTGAATTGTTGTCCGGCCCGAAGTTGTTGAATTTGGAGCTGTTATATTGTTGTGTATTGAGCGTGGGGCTCTTGGTGTTAGTATGGGGTATCTCATATAGTCCTGAAGCCATTTCTTGCCCTTGAATAACTTTCAAAAGGTATTCCACATCATCATTTAAAAAAAAACCAAAAATCCACATCATCAATTTTTTTGATAATAACGTGGCATCTCTCTCTCTCTCTCTCTCTCTCTCTCTCTCTCTCTCTCTCTCTCTCTCTCTCTCTCTCTCTCTCTCTCTCTCTCTCTCTCTCTCTCTCTCTCTCTCTCACACTCACACACACACACACACACACACACACACACAAACAAACAATAACAACTGTCATTCAGCTATGACACCTGTCTTCCTCACTGACTTGAGCGGTTTTGTTTTGTGGGATGGTGGCAGGCATCAGCTGGACGTCTTAAAAGGGGTTATGCTTTATGGTGCTTTCTAGTACTATATTTTACTTTTCAGCTATATTTTACCTTGTTGGATTATGAATAAAGGCTTCAAAGAGCTTCAGTCTTGCTTTGTCAAGAGAAACTAAGTGCAGTCTTATAAATCTCTCTCTCTCTCTCTCTCTCTCTCTCTCTCTCTCTCTCTCTCTCTCTCTCTCTCTCTCTCTCTCTCTCTCTCTCTCTCTCTCTCTCTCTCTCTTAATTCCATGTCAAGGCCTGTTTGAGACTAATTACCTTGAGAGGACCCAGACACTCTAATTGAGACATATGGAGTATTGCATGTCTATGTGACAGATATAGGCAATAAATAGAAGAAAAAACTGGTCCGCTTTCACAAAACTAGCAACGTATACAGAAACATGACTGCCTCTAAATTTCATTCACAATTCCCTATTGAGATAGAGCAAGATTCATATGCATGCAAAAACATGTAGCAAAAATGGCGAATCTCTGACATGCAAACCATTCCTTGTTCCTATTATCCATATACCAGTTTTACTCTCCTCCACATTCCATTAACTGCCAAAAACCATCCAACTTATAAGAACAGAAGGACAACATGGATTTGGTTGTCGTTTCTGGCATCCATATGGCAACAAAACAGCATGGAATTGGTTGACATTTTCGACATCCACACAGAAATTTTTTTCTTTCGTTTTTTTTTTTTTATAAATTTCTTTTGCCACATGGACATCGGATTCTGATGTCCCGGCCACGTCAGATTCCGACATAAACGTGGCAAAAAAAAATAGAAATTTTTTATTGTTTTTTAATTTTTATTTTGCCATGTGGACGTCGGATCCGTTGGAATCCGACGTCTGCTTTATGTTTTTTTTTATGCATGGACATGTTTGATTAGATCATGACCTACTTCCACTACAGTCTGCTCATCTTCATGCAGAGAGAGAGAGAGAGAGAGAGAGAGAGAGAGAGAGAGAGAGAGAGAGAGAGAGAGAGAGAGAGAGAGAGAGAGAGAGAGAGAGAGAGAGAGAGAGAGAGAGAGAGAGTCGTGTTTCGCTTGGCACCTTCGGCACTATCGACTCCTCCTGTGCTTAATGCTTATAAACAGAAAGAAAAATTGGTCCGCTTTCGAAACTGCTGCTGTAAAACTAGCAAACGTATACGAAAACATGATTGCCTCTGAAAAGCAGACAACTTCCGATAACATATGAGATCAGAGTGAAACATATTCACTAACAAGAATCCACTGTAGAACGAAACCATACCAGTTTGTTTTATCAGCGGATAATGCCCTAGTCTCGGTAGAGAGCGTAAAATGCGCGATAGACATGAGAGTCATGAGAGGCAGAAAAACAAGCGAGAAAGTGATGGCAGACAAAGAAAACCACATGGCAACATGTGACAAACTGATGGCTCCTCATAAATTTGGTGCTAAAATGTTGCAGGAGCCTATCAACTAGAAAAATATGACATGTATCTAGATAGGAAAATTGTAAAATTTGCTAGTTCCACATGATTCTTCCTAGTTTAAAAATTGATTTGGACTCCTTCTTACTAGTAAAATATTTTTCCTAGTTAAAAACTGTATGTGCACAAATTCTATCTAGGAAAACATTGCATTTTCTAGATACATTTGGCACCATCACCCACCTTGCCCATAGGAGGAGTGTCCATCGGTCTACCCAGACAACCAATCTAGCCAGCCGCCAGTCCAGCCATCCTGCCCAACCATTGTGGAAATAGGGTTTGCAACAAGAAAACTTGGATTTCTCATACCCTACCACAAGGAATCATAACAAACGTGGCAACAATAAAAAAAATAAAAATTTTGTTATTTATGTTTTTTTTTTAATATTTTTTTTTTTTCGGTTTCTTTTGGCACGTGGATGTCGGATCCGTCGGAATCCAACGTCCGCTTTATGCTCTTTTTTTTGTATGCACGGACATGTTTGATTAGATCATGACCCACTTCCGCTGTAGTCTGCTCGTCTTCATGCAGAGAGAGAGAGAGAGAGAGAGAGAGAGAGAGAGAGAGAGAGAGAGAGAGAGAGAGAGAGAGAGAGAGAGAGAGAGAGAGAGAGAGAGAGAGAGAGAGAGAGAGAGAGAGAGAGAGAGAGAGAGAGAGAGAGAGAGAACTGGCACCCAATGTAGCACGAAGATGACTAAAAGATGATGCTTAATTGTTGTTTCATGCACACTGATCTTATTTACTATGGTTGTTGATTGAGCACTCATTGGACATCGTAAGAAAATGGTAAGCACCACCCTCTTTACCAATGGGCGAAGAGAGTTCGAACAGAAATTGTTCAACCACCTACATTTGTGAAGATGTGTGTGCAGCGTCAACATCTGACACACATGAGGTGATCGTAGATTCAGGAGCCACCTCACACTTCGTGACATCAAGACAAATTATGTCTGATTTCAAAAGTGCAGATCCTTCAAGATTCATGCTTGGAGATGGATCCAAACATCAAGTGAATGGTATTGGTTCATTGTGGCTCAACACGAATGGCAGAGACAAATGGCTCGAAGATGTTTTGTTTGTGCCTACACTACAGTAGGACTTGTTTTCTGTGGCAAGGATAGATGATGTAGGGATGCATGTGATGTTTTCTGACAAAGCATGCAACGTTATTGATGCCAGTACCAGTACCCTGATCACTCAAGGCAGAAGAAAAGGTAATCTATATCACCTGAAGATAAGCCTGCCTGTAGATCAAGTGCATCAGACTCATGATGATTCGCCAGACACTCTATGGCATAGGAGACTATGCCACATGAACTCAATGGCACTTTACCAAGCAAACCATCATGGAGCAATAACAGGGATCAGCATCTTGAATGCAACCAGTTCAACCACTTGTGATGCATGTCTGAAGGGTAAGATGTCACGCATTCCATTTGTTCAAGACTCCTACAGAATGACCAAGATTCTGGAGTTAGTGCATTCTGACATCTGTGGGCCTTTCAATGTGATCTTAGTAGGAGGCTCAAAATATTACATAACCTTCATTGATGATTATAGTAAATTTGCCAGAGTGTATTTTATTCATAATAAATCTGAAGCACTTGATAAATTCACAAAATATGTGAATTGGACAGAGAGATGCACAGACAACAAAGCGAAGCAGATCAGGAGAGATTGAGGTGGCGAATACAACTCGAATCGCTTCATATGGACCTCCGGCCTCATAGATAGCCCAGTGATCCATGTCATCATCATCTACGATAAATCATTGTTAAAATGATCATGGCATCATTCACAGAAGGACTGCAGCCTACACACCACAGCACAACGATGTTGTAGAGAGGAAGAATAGGAGCCTGATGGAAGTTTCCAGATGCATAATGGCCTACTTGAAGGCTCCAAGGTACTGTGGGTTGAAGTAGTAGCTATAGCTGCATACATCCAAAACAGGACAGGTAAGTCTGGTGCCCTCACACGACACCAAACGAGTTATGGTGGGGTAGAAACCCCAACCTGTCTCACATCAGAATCTTTGGTTGTGCAACTTATGCACATATTCTTAATAAGCTTCGAAAGAAGCTTGCTGAAAAAGCTGAACATGGATTTCTGGTAGGTTATGACAACAACTCGTCATACTACAGAGTCTACATGCCAGACATGAACACTGTGAAAACAGTGAGAGGTGTCAGATTTGATGAGAGTAGGAGAATAGCCAATGACGATCCTATCAACTATGAGGTTCTAGAAAGATTGTACTATGATTTGCCACCAGTGACAGAGGAAGCAGAAGACGAACATGAAAACAAAGATTTTTGAGTCACTTCACATTCAAGTGACAAATCAGAAGATGAAAGATTCGAGAGGCAGCCTACTGCTACAGTACCTGTAAACCAGGATGGTTCCGGACCAAGTAGAGCAAACAAAGACAAAGGCATTGCTATCCCAAGAGGATTTCCTAGAAGGTCGACAAGACTATGAAGAGCGCCAGCAAGATACATGCCAGACAGCTCTACTTCTATATCAGAAGAGTTCTGTGGATTCAGTGGTCAATCACAAACTTTCAAGGAAGCAATTGAATGTCCAGAGAAGGACCAATGGATCCAAGCCATGAATGAAACTTCAGCATCAACTCTAACTGCTGACCACGGCCCTCACCGACACGGATTTCAACAAACAACTGGAAATTCATTAGCTCTTATATTTTTTCATTAAATTACTTTAGCTTTAGATAGCAAGGGTTCAAAACCATGCCCCACCAACATGCATGCAACTTCTTATTACTTCATTCAATTCCCATGTTCTATTTTAGCTCTCAATAAGTTCTTCTGACCATAAGCTCTCAAAAGCCACGTGCACTCAAGCTGAAAAAAGTAGCAGATTGCATGGTGAAATGTAAATTACATTCACAATTTGCTATTGAGATAGAGCAAGATTCATACACATGCAAAAACAGGTGGCAAAAATGACAAATGTCTGACATGCAAACCATTCCTTACTCCTATTATCCAAAATTACCAGTTCCACTCCTCCACATTTTGGGCCCTATAGACCAATGAGATGAGAGTAGTAGATTGAGGTGCACCACTTTCACTTTTGCAACCCTACAAAATAGGACGTGTTGACCTCTGGGTGAACTTGAGGTCATGACCCAAATACCTATGCCTAATCATTCATTTGATATGTACAATCATGAGAGGATTGAAGTCCAACCTCATGATGACACTTGGCATGCTACTACTTGACTAGCTTTTGTCTACTTTAACATTGTTTTTATGACTTAAATGAACTAATGTATCTAAGCCTACTATTCACACATGGAAACATGCTCCACACATGTGTGATTGACAGATGTACATGAAAATGTGAAATTATCAAGCTATTATTTGCATAATTTTAACACATGCAAGGAATCAATGTCAAGGATGCTAGGATGGTGTAAAGCACTTCAAGGCACTCTAGATAATCTACATCAAGGAAGTTTTACTTTGGCTTTGGTGATCATGCATCAACATCAGATTTCTTGGATGATCTTCTCACTAAATCATTTGAGAGATTTTCCTTCACCAAGCTAAGATTAGTAAATGGAGCTAGAGATAAATCTATCATATCAATTTCAAGCTAATTTTTCAAGAGGATTGTGAAAAATGCAATTAGTAGCTTGATTAATCATGTGATTATGTACATATTTCAATGATGTGAGAGTCTTTTCCCATGTGTGAAGAGTAGGCTTAGGCCATAGATGTTAGGCAAGTCAATTGGTCAAGCTACTTACAATCTTGGACCAATTCCTAGAATTTGTGAAAATTGGGTGGTGATTTACCAATTCTAGGTTACACCTAAACATTAGAAAAATTCATTATGAGTAGGTCAAATCAGAGCTATTATAACACTATAATCCCTATTAAACTTGCCAGCCAACCTCAAGATCCATCACTATATATTTGCTCATTTTGGAGCCATAATCATCAAATAACTTTTGAGTGTTTTCTATCAAGCCTGTTTAATCTCTCTTGTAGCTTGCAACCTTTTATGTCTAGTGCTATTTATTGCTTATGTAGTTTTTTTTTCCAGGTAGGAGGCCATATGTCACACATGTGAAGGCCCTCTGGATCATTTACATTTTGTTTTAGATTGCTCTTGCTTGTTAGATCAAGATTTTGTCATTTCCTCAAGCACTAATGATGGAGATGAATCTAGCAATGCAAACTGTCACTCTTGTGGTTTGATTAGATCCATTCGAGGTCCTTAAACTCACTCTATTCACAAGAATTTCACTTAGCAATCATAGAAGTATCAAGAAAAGTCTTTGTTGACATCAATTAAGATAAAATATTTCTAATCTTAAGTTTCCTAAGTCTAAGTTCTAAATCTAAGTTTAAGCTACAAACACATGCCATGGTGGAAGTTTATTAACAGACACTCGTACGTGGACTTACAAAACACATGCCATGGAGTTTTATTTCTCTCTTTTTTATTTTTTCTGTGTTAGACAGATGCTAACAGATGCCTTTGCAACAAGGCAGGGATATTTGAGGGAAGGCCAGGGATCACGACAAAGGGATTCATCTCTGTCCCATTATTTGAAGTGCTTTGTAAATAAAGAGATTTGCATTCATCACAGCAAATTTGCTTTAGATATTGCGATGGTAATAATGGCAATTAAAGCGTTATCCTATTTTTTAAACATGCATAAATACCCTCCGAATACATATAAAATTATTTTTGCGAAGAGAGACATTGTCATAAAAGTATTTGGCTATGTATCTTAGGAAGTTCCTAAAAGGTCTTCCTCCTTAGCTGTTTTCTCTGGATACATTGACTTGATCAAAAGAAGATCCATTGATTTTCTAGATCCATATGATAGAAAAAAATTTCTTCATGACCACACAACAAAGCTGATCATTTTTTCGTTTGATATCATGAAAATTACTATGAGTTGAGTCTTGTATTAATATTATTTTTGTCCATAAATTTGCACGTCTTTCTGAATTTCTGATAATTTGTTGATCTAGTTTTATATCTGATTTGAACACGCTTGTAGAACCATTGAAATAGCTGGATGATATAACTAGTTTTTTTGCGATGTTCCATCGTGTTGTGTATTTCGATAAAATGTTGCTCTGGCCTGCCAATGAGATTTCGCCACTCCTTGTGATGACCAAAAACTTAGACGGTCGTAAGCTTTTGCAAAAAATGATGCATGATGTCGTAAAGTGTGCTGCAATATCAGAGATACAAATATTTTCATATTAATCATTTTAAATTTAGCATATGTGCAATGAGATTATAATTTGAAGAGTTAGTTACATTGAAAAGAGATTTACCATATAATGTGTAATATGCCCTTCACCCTAGACGTCTTTAACTGCATCCACAAACTCAATTGTTGATTCCTCAATTAGTAGGACATCAATATTAGACAGTTTATCTTTTCTGAGCAATTTGACCATGTTGTCAAGCTTTGTCCAGACTTCAACTTTTCTAATCCTCATTGTTCCTTTTCCTTCAAAATCCTTTGTGGCATTTGTGAAGTTTTTAGCACGTGTGAGCTTCACCACACACCTTACAGGATCTTATTGAGGTGTTGTGATTGCACAAGATTGATCAAAGAATAGTATGCTTGAAAAATCTAAGGCAAGAGCACAATGGCATACATCTGATGAAAAAATCTAACTCTTCACTATGAGAAATGAATGTCAGAAATAATTCTAAGTGTTCAATATGAGAAAAAAAGGCTGCTCTCGGGTAGAGAGAGAATGAGTCCAAAACACCAAAATCTCAATATTCACAATATGGCAAAACAGGCCCAGCTTTCCCTACATGAGAGAGACTCAAATTCCTACAGTGGAGTTCCACTTAACTGAACTAATTCACCTACCAGAGATCCACATGTGTAACTGCATGCATGTATGTTGCATGTACTACATGTCAACTCATAAACTGCCTAGACATGTGTAGATCACTGAAATGCACTGATTGCATGTGGTTTGTATGCATACAGTATGACTTTGCATGTTATCTAAACTACTGCATGTCATCAAAATAGAACCTATCTAACTCAAATCCGAACTACACTAGAAGGATATGTGCTCAATTCACACTCCTTTTATGTACAACATGAAATTTAGTGGAAATCACCATGGACATGGCCCCAAACTCGAGATAGGAAGATAATATTTTAATAATCTTCACACTCCTCCTTAAAATTTATGTTCCTATCAACATAGATTTCGAAATTAGACCAAGGTTTGACCTCATCTTCATAAAGACATTCTTGAGTAGACACAATCTGAAGATGAAACATGTTCCAATGAGATCTCTCTCCCAATGACTTTTTCTCTTACAAAATGATGAGCCACTTCAATATGCTTGCTCCTTGCATGAAAGACTGGATTATTTGCAAGAGCCTGAGCAAAAATGTTATCATTCTTGATAATTGGAAGATCTTCATCTGCATAACACTTTAGCTCCAAAAGCAGCCTTTTGATCCATAAAACCTCCTTAGTTGTGGTTGTAAGAGATTTGTATTCAGCTTCACAAGATGATAAGGAAATAGTTGTCTGCTTCTTTGATAGCCAAGAAACCAAGTTCCCTCCAAGAAATATAGTGTAAGCGCTTCTGGATTTCCTATCCAACCTGTGTCTAGCAAAATTTGAATCTGAAAAAGCAATCAAAGTTAGATCTTCTCCTTCATAGAATAATCCATAATCCAAGGTAGAAGATATATACCTCAAGACTCTTTTAGCCAACTTCCAATGATATAATTTTGGATCCTGCATGTGTTGACTTAGCTTATGAACACAAAAGCTTAGATCAGGCCTAGTCACTGTTAACCAAATAAGTGAGCCAATAAGACTCCTATAAAGAGTGATGTCCTCAAAGGATTTTTCATCATCTTTCATAGGAACTTTTACGGTGTGCTCCATAGGTGTATCTATGCCTTTACAGTTCTCCATATGGAATTTCTTGAGCATGGAAAGTGCATATCTACTTTGGCTTATAAATGCATGACCTTTCCAAAAATCTATTAGAATATAGTGAAGAACTCCTAAGTCCTGCATCTTAAACTCAGTACCAAGTGCATACTTAGTTTCTTCAACTAACTTCTCATTGTTTCCACAAAGAATGTTATCATCTACATAGATGAGAGATATAATTCCAAAGTTATCTACAAACTTATAATACAGAGAAGGGTCATATTCACTTAGACAAAATCCGAGTGATATGAGATAGGAGTTGAGCCTTGCATACCAAGACCCTGGTGCCTGTTTCAGTCCATACAGACTTTTGAACAAAAGACAAACTTTTGATTCATCACCTTCCTTCACAAAACCTGGAGGTTGCTCCATGTAAATCTCCTCCTCAAGGTAACGATTGAGAAATGCATTAGAAACATCAAGCTGGAACATACTCCATTTGTGAAAACATGCAAGAGAGATGAGTATTCAAATTGTTACCATCTTTGCAACTGGTGCAAAGGTGTCTTTATAGTCAAGACCTTTGATCTGTGAGTAGCCTTTGGCACAAAGTCTTGTTTTATACTTATTGATAGATCCATCATGATTATACTTGATTCTGAATACCCACTTACATCCAATCACATGCATGTTGTTTGGTGGCTCCACAAGCTCCCATGTGTTGTTTGACATCAAGGCTTCAAACTCTTGGGTCATTGCTTCGACTCACTCTTTGGATTGAAGTGCTTCTTGAACATCCTTAGGCTCTTCATCTGATATAAAAAGTGCATGATAGGAAGTTTCACCTTCTACTTGCCTTCCTTTAGCATCATATGTGAGCCTACTTGGCTCAGATCTTGCTCGTGTAGATCTTCTTGGTGTGGTAGCTTGAATTTTCTCCTCTTCAAGCCTCGGCCTCACCTCTTCTTAAAGAGCATCAAGATTGATGATTGACCTTGCATGAGACTCCTTGACCTGTGCATCATCCAAGTTAAACTTCCGATCTTCATGGAAGATCACATCTCTACTAACAACATTCTTGTCAATAGAGGGTAAATAAACTTTTTATGCCTTTTTGGTAGATGCATATCCTACGAAAATTCCTCTTACAGCACTCGGATCTTCCTTCTTCCTAGTTTCTAGAGGCACATGCACAAAGCAAACACAGCCAAAAATCCTAAGATGATCTACCTTAGGCTTTTTCTTATACAACATCACGAGTTTCAAAGTACTAATAAACTCTCTAGGAACTTACTTTCAACTCAAACACAGTAATATGTGTGAAATGAAAAGTCTAAGACCTCAGAACACTCACTATCCAATTCTACTTTATCGACAATGAAAATTGATGAAAATGGTGAAAAAGACATATGTGTGCTCACTTTGGCATATCCCACAAGTTGAGTACCCTCTTTAACTCTCTGATTGCCTAAAACTCTTCTAAAAACATATCAAATTGATTTAGAAACAAGAGCAACACATTCTACTCTTCAATACCTATCCAACAAGCTATAGAACATCAAATTTGGATCATTCCTTGAGAAGTAACACTCATTAATGAGGGCTGATTTCACACGTGTGAGCTCTCTGTCCGTACAGAGCTCCGTAGGATTAGATCAGCCTTGATTTGATCCACTTGTTCAAATTGCTTGTTTCTCAGCGAGTTTGAATCCCTCTCCCAAATCCAAGTTCTTGCAAGCAAAAACACTGATGATCTGATGTATATACCCTCACCTCTTAAAAGCATTAAGCTTTGATACCATGTGAAGTTTTTAGCACATGTGAACTTCACCACACACCTTACAGGATCTTACTGAGGTGTTGTGATTGCACAAGATTGATCAAAGAACAGTATGCTTGAAAAATCTAAGGCAAGAGCACAATGGCATACATCTGATGAAAGAATCTAACTCTTCACTATGAGAACTGAATGTCAGAAATAATTCTAAATGTTCAGTATGGAAAAAAAAGACTGCTCTCGGGTAGAGAGAGAAAATCAAACATGAATAACTCGAGTAGAGAGAGAATGAGTCCAAAACACCAAAATCTCAATATTCACAATATGGCAAAACATGCCCAGCTTTTCCTACATGAGAGAGACTCGAATTCTTATAGTGGAGTTGCATGGAAAGTCCACTTAACTGAACTAATTCACCTACCAGAGATCCACATGTGTAACTGCATGCATGTATGTTGCATGTACTGCATGTCAACTCATAAAACTGCCTAGACATGTGTAGATCACTGAAACTACTTTGCATGTTGCATGCACTAATTGCATGTGGCTTGCATGCAAACAATATGACTTTGCATGTTATCTAAACTACTGTCCTCAAATCCGAGCTACACTAGAAGGATATGTGCTCAATTCACACTCCTTATATGTACAACATGAAATTTAGTGGAAATCACCATGGACATGGCCCCAAACTCGAGATAGGAAGATAATATTTTAATAATCTTCACAACATTGAGTACATCTATCCAAATTGAGTATTGGATTTTAGTCGGTTTTCCGGAATGATTTGATAAGAAATGACAAGCTTTGGATCCTCCTATGCTTGCTTTGCATGGGATGTTTCTCGTTTTCCCTGAACGCTTCTCGTCCTTTTGTGTTTTAACGTGTCCTTTACGAAGTAAACACCCACCAATTTTTCAATTAAGATGTTTACCTTTCGGATGTACCTTCTCAGTGACTCCTTCTCTTTCTTTGGAGCAAAGTTCAGTCGTGCAAGCACTCGGGTAGAGTATCCAATCTCTCGGAACTGAGTGAGAAAGGCTTCTCTCAGCAGGTCCCAAGTGTTAACGGCTACACAATCCATTTGACTGTCCCTCTAAATAGTGTTGTGACATTGATGCCATATGCAGGACCTCAATACAATTGGGTTGATTGGCATGCTTTGTGTCGTCACCAATGGAGGATGCAAGTATATGGCTTGAATTCAAATGCTTGTTCTTTAGAGGAGCAATGCATGCAAGGAGGCAACATCTCAAGGGAAAATTGTACATACATTGATGGACGTCCAGATTGTTGAAATTTGTCACTTCTCACTTGAAATTGGTTATTGTAAATAATGATCAAACATTAGAACAATGTTGATGATCTGATTTCACACGTGTGGAGCCTGTTCCCACGTGTGAAAGGAAGTACTTTTCATACTTGTATATATCTAAATTGATTTTGTATCAATCTAGTTAGTGTGAACATGATATGACTAGTTTTTAGTCAAGTTGACTAGTCACCTAGAAATTAGCTTTTCCTTTGCATGTGCATGAGTAAATGCTCCCACATGGCAAGTGGATGTTCACACGCGTGTATTGAGTTCTAGAAGATAAGAGTTGACCATTTTCCTTAGATCCTATTTTGTAGGGTATATTCCTATATTCTAGGATACTAGCTTTTTGGATTTTAGCCATATTCTAGAAGGTCAACTTTGGATAAGGATCAAAGATGGATCAAATGGATAGATCTGAGTGATGTGGCACTCTGCACACGTGTGAAGACCTGCTGGACTGTACCAGACTCATGGATGTACTTGATCCATAAAAGGATCATCATTTTGCTCAGAAGATTGATGAGACTTTTGCATTCTACACTTTTGTGAGATTTCTAGTCATTTGTCTTGTGATTTCTATGAATGATTGCTATCTAAAACTATTGTACTTGTTGTTTCAAGTGCAGGCCGTACTGTGGACAATACTCCACACGTGTGAGGCCGCCTTCACTAATTTATGATGTGTTGATCCATTGCTCTTGCTTAAATCCAAGTGTAGTGAATCTAGATCAAGATCTAATGTGTAAAACTTGATAGATCCATTGATTAAGCAACCAATAACTCTCCATGTTTATTAAGTACAATCATTATTGTCCTAAAAATTGAAAATTTATCACCAGATGTGCATGGAAACATTGCTACATATATAAATAGTTCCATTGGCCACCCTCTATTGACGAATTGTGATTATGAAAAATGCACCAATGGAAAAGGGCACTTATGTAATGGTTTGTGCCACTAGATCTATCAGGTTTGGGGAGGAATTGTTCTTCGAGTATAGTTTCAACCGTCCTCTACCCAAATGTTTGCAAAAGACAATAAGTCAAATGTGAAGATCCATAAAACTTTACAATAAATCTCAGTAAATGATTCAGATCTACAAACATATTGTTGGTGGAATCATATGACAAAGTGCCATGTTTTGAGATATAAATTTTGTTGATATGGTAAGGAATACCAATGATGTTTTGTTTAACTCAGCCCTCTCTAATTTGATTTGAAAGGGCCAGGAAATAGGAAATTTTTTTATATGTACTTGTCCAAGTGCCTCTATAATAATTTTAAACATTGTGCCATATGCATCCCTGCTAATACCAGAATAATCGCATGCTCCTTGTATCAATTTTCAGTCAATGATCTTGCCGACTTCGCCCATAAGGGCCTCTGCAATCTTGGACTTGATTTGAGAATATCGTTGATTTCCTAGTAGACTCGTCGTTGACTTGGCTATAAGTACTGCACTCAAAGACTTTCCAATCATGTCCTTGTCTTTCAGATTTTGATTGGTGACTAAAGCTAATCTGCAAAATAAAAATAAGATTTAGAAAAAAAAAACAATTCACAATCATTGATGTGCTAGATGAAACAAAACACATGAATAGATTAAAACATAATCTTACTTGAAAGCATATTTTTTTTTTCCGTTGACCCCCTTGATGAAAGCTCATCAATACCTTTTAAAATAACTCTTTGTCGCTTATTGTTCAGTATTTTCTTCCGTAATGTGTTTACTTCTGCATTTATTTGACAAAATGAGGTACGCAATGTTTGTACAATTAGTTTCATATTGTCAGTTTCTTGGTTAACGTTTAATATAATATCTTGCAAACGAGAATTATCTATCTTTAAGATTTCATTCTCTTCTTGTGTTTGCAACAAAAGAGTTTCTTTTTCTTTGTAGTCAGTAAGCAAACCATTGTAGGCTGATATTCTAAGGAATATTCGAGCCATCTTGAAAAGGATACAAACTTAAGTCTAGAATTGGATCAGTCAAGTTTAGGCCTTTGCGCCATGTTGTAACAGCTTAAAGTTGTTTAGTTCTAAGCCTAAGTCTAGAAGATTGGAACTTAAACTAGTCTGAATAAGTCTAACTTAGGTGATTTCAGTTGTTTATGGTCCATTGGAGATTTGTCCCATGGTACCAATTTAATTAAGTTAAGCCTATGTGGTCTATTTGTCCCATAGTGCATGTTTGTAAGAAACCACCACTCCAAGTATATATAGGAGTGGAAGAGTCCATTTTGCCAGAAGAACCTCATTTGCATCATAGAGCTTTATCTTCTTTCATTGAGAGTTCTCCTCTGTGACGATTTATAATTGTTACGCTGTGTATTATATTTTCTATGAACCAAGTTAATTAGTTTTATTTTGTCGTTGGACCTTTCACAAGTAGGTTAAGCCTTTATGAAGTTGGGTTTTAGGTTAAGTTGTCATTTGAGTCAGTTCCTAAGTAGAGAAACGAGAGGAGAGCGGATCTTACCCTGAGAATACTCATCCTATGCTTGTACTGTCTTTTTAGTATCCATATCCAAGCTAGCTAGGAAAGCCTTAGTGAGGGTTAGTTGGGAGAAGTCATAACTCGATCTAGTTGGAGCCATAACCGATGTGGATGCAGGAGACCTAACATTGGCGCCGTTGCTGCTCTTTTTTTGCTTTCTCTACTTTACGAACATTGTTCTTTGCTTGTTTTCTACTTTACAAAAGCCTCATCTAGGGTTTAGGGTTTTTGAGAGATGGCTCATTGAGAGTTTGTGCAATCCTGAGAGTTTGTGAAATTATTGAAGGTTTTTGTGTGTTTTCAGGAGAGGAGTTGAGGAGGTGCACCATATCCTTGTTAAGGAGCGCACGAAGGAGGGCCATCTGTAGCTCATCAGCAAGCCCTGCAGGAGGTCTTGGAGCATGCCTTCAGCGTGTTTTTAAAGGAGAAAGGTTTTATTGGCAGCGCGTTTTTAAAGGAGAGGAGAACAGGGATTTAGAGCAGGCCCAGTCATCTGTCCATGCGGACAGGAGAGCAGGAAACACATTTTTTGTTTTTTCAAGTAATTTCATAAGAGCAGCGTACATCTGATGATGAGGAGCGGCCCATAAGCAACGATGGAATCGGATTTTGAGCTATTTTAAGCTTGCCCTCTGCTGCTTTTTCCAAAGCCCATAGTTATGTTTTGCCTACAGCTTCCCATAGCGCGTTTTTGAACGAGAGGTGCGTTTTCAACATCTGCTGCGTCCAGCCTTGTGCTGGGTTTCTTTTCTCAATCTGCGAAATTGGTTTTTATACCAAATTTTGGGTCTGGGGAGTCGCACTCTGCATGGCATGATCGTAAAGTTGTTTTTTTGCGTTGTTTTGTTTAATTTTTGGAACTGGGTCTCGGGTGGACTGCCTGGTAGCATGCTGAGTTCTGGTTGCGGTTGTTTTTTTGGGTTGTCAATTAGTTTACGACCCCCTGCAAGAATGACCTGGTAGAAATTGGGCGCTAGAGGGAAAGCATTCAACTTTTCATCAGTTTTGCTTGTTTTCGAGGTGCCCTTATTTTTGCTTGATTCACAGGCCATCAATTTTGCTTGTTTCAACGGCCATCAGTTCTGCGGCTGTGGAATTCATTTTGTAGTTACATCCTTTCCATGAATGTTTTCCAGCCGCTCTTCAGCTACCATCACAATCGTTTTCCAACCCAATCCGCCCATCAGCATACCCATCTAGTTGCATGCACGAGCTTTGACGTTTTCAGAGTATTCACACGTTTTTCATTAGAGTTTTCACACGTTTTTCATTAGTGTTCATAGTCATTTACAGGTCGTTTGTCACCTTCCAAGCCGCCTGCGAGTATTTCTTGTGTGAGTTATTTTTCATAGTGTGCGAGCAAGTTCCCATGAGTGAGTCATTTTTCATCGTGTGCGAGTAAGTTCTCGTGGGCGAGCCCTTTCTCACCTTGGTTGTGCATGCAAGTCATCTTCTCTACGAGTCATTTTTCATAGTCTGCGAGCAAGTCCCTGCGTACGAGTCATTTTTCACCCTCTCTGTACGAATCATCTTTCTGTGCCAGTCATCTTCTATGCGAGTCATGTACGAGTCATCTTCTATGTGAGTCATGTGTGAGTAGTAAGTTTCTTTACACGAGTCATTTTTTTGTGCGAGTCATCTTCTTGTGCGAGTCATTCCCGCGGGCTCTAGCTCCATGGGTATAGGTTTGTGCGAGTCCTATTCCCGTCGACGAGTCATCTTCTGTACAAGTCATATGCGAGTAGTAACTTACCCTTGCACAACTCATTTTTTGCACTCTACACTCCTCTGCGAGTAGTCCGTTTCCGTCCACGAGTCATTTTTTGTGCGCATCCCTAGCAATTTTTTTGCTTCGTGGTCCTTTTGAGTTGACTGTACGAGTCATCCTCTGTTTTTCGCAAAGACTCTTGTCAGTTACAAGAGTCCTACAGGAGGTTAAAAATTTTTAAAAAAAAAAAAAGATAAAAAACACGAAACCTCAACAAAAGATAAAAATCATACTGCCACATCTAGTTGGAATATGCCATAAGCATATCTAGTAGGATATCGGCCTTAGATTACCTAGATGGAAGCCATAGACTAGGGGGAGACCTTTGTCTCATCCATTCATCGTTTCTCTGGGCTTGTGATCACCCGTTCAGATCAGCATGGTAGGACCATCCAATCCCCTGCCGAAGTTGGAGAAAAGACTTCCAAGGATTGACGCACCGAAGGAGAATAAGATCCAACACGATTTCTCCAATATTTCAACAATGCTTGTAAATTCTATGGGGATGAATCTGACACCGAAAATGTACATTTATTCCCCATGATTTTACAAGGCAACGCAAAAGAGTGGTTTTTAAACCTTGAAGGCCTAGACAACACATCTTGGGAGACCATCACCGCAGCACTGATCAAACGGTTCAAACCCTCCAAACTGATGTAGAGTCCCTTCATCCAATTGACGCATATCAAGATGCGGAGTAAAGAATCAGTGCGCACCTACATCGAGCGTTTCAAGCATCTTAAAGTAGAGTGTGTCGATGATCACGTAACTAAGAAAATGGCATCAAACTTTTTTTAGTTGGTTTACCCCAGGCCATTAGGAAAGAATTGAAACCCGCAGACTCGTACGAGCGATTGAAAGACGCGATGGATGACGCCATCCGTGAAGAAGATGAAGGGTATGACGAGAACTATGACTTTCGCGACAAGAGGGGAAAGGGGCTAGTTAAGCAAGAGACTTCCGTGGAAGGATCGTCCTCATCTAGTGAGGTTGATATCCTTCAACACCTTGAGGGTTGGCAAAAAGCACAACAAGCTCAGATGGAGAAGCTAACCTCAGAATTCCAAAAGGTATTCAAGGATGTCGCTGAAAAAACTTTTTCAGTCCGTGAGAATATGTGGTGTCCAAACCACACCGCCAATGAGTGCCCGCACGTAGAACATATTTCCTACAAGCGGCACGACCTATGTATCGCCCTTATAGGCCATCTAGACCTCAACGGTATGCACCAAATTACAATCCAAATCCATCTGTGCCGAGGCTAGGACAATACCAACCCAAGCCAACAGGCCCAGTTCATTATCAACCCAGACAACCGTTTGTAGTCAATCAGTCTACGCCACATGTACAATCTCACATGGTTGATACTGCCTATGTCGATCCTGCTACCTATTATGTCGAGGATCACAATGCCAATGTTTATCAAGCAGAGACTAGTTACTCTTATGAAATGGCACAGCCTCGATACGACCCCAATCAACCTCAATATCATACACAACCCATAGCATATGCTATGCAACCGATGCCAGTTTTACGTGGTTGTTTTGTGTGTGCGGGAAGACATCCTAGCATTCGTTGTCCTGATAAATTACAATAAATTGTGGCATAGAGCACCATATCAAAGACTGTCCAAAACGACCCAGTCCTGCAGCTCATGTTAACTCTATCCAAGTAGAGACAATTCCAATCAGAGTCATGACTTGAGCCCAACACCAGCAGGGTAGCAAAGCTGCAACAAAACGAACCACTAAGCTCCCGCTCGCTCCGTCCAGTGATAGAACCACACCAATAATCTATCCTAACCCCAACGAGGAGATCCATTTAAGAGACAAACATCAAAAGCTCATCCATGAAGCTGATAATAAGGAGGAGGCTATAGTCACACCTAGAGATCAAACACCAGATAATCCAATCGTAGAAGGAACTGAGATATGGGGAGATTTGGGGAGATATGAGAAGATATGGGAAGATTTGCTTCAAGCAAACGTTACCCTCCCATTTGGAGTACTCTGGAAGTACACTGAAAAATGGGAGAAAGAGTTGTGCTCAATTGAAGATAACATCCCATCACTAGACCTCCATGAGGTGCCCTGGCATCTGACTAACCCTGCAAGCGACAAGGGAAATATACGCATTCCTACAACTTACAAACATTCCCGCATTGTCTTGGCAGTATTAGATGGCGGATCAGGAGTCAACATAATATCAACATCCCTGATGAAGGAGTGGGGTCTTCAAGCTTCCATGAAACGACCGAACTGTCAACTTCGAATGGTAGATCAAAGTGTGGTAAAACCATTAGGCCTAATACCAGACATAAGACTGAAACTAGGAGGTTTGAGCTTCACACTAGATTTGGTAGTGGTCGATATCCCTAGCAACGCCTATTCCTATAAATTACTCCTAGGTAGGCCATGGCTCTCTAACGCACACGTAGTGCACGATTGGAATAGAGAGCGCGTTACATTTGGCAATCGAGAAACATCAGTCACAATCGACTCTGCTGGTAAGATCAAACCCGCACGAATCACCTAATATAGATTCTCTACCATAGAGTCTATTCTTGAAAATTACCATGACATCGAAGAGAAGGGCCACTATACCAAGGCTATGGATATCATCAACTGGAGCCACAGCTTGGCAACAATCGATTGTGTCAATGCGGAACATTGCAAGCTCAATACACATCACACTCGAATGAGGTCTCAACCCTATGAGCCATCCACAAACCCATTCGAGGGACAAGAACTTGATAGAGCCGAGTCCTCAAGAGCCAGAACCCATGTTCATGGTGTTGAAACATCCCATGCCAAAACACACCTAAATGGAGTTTCTGCTACCCACAGTGCTCATCATGAAAGACGTACACCAAAGTTAGATCTGGCCAAGTTTGACGGTAGTTTGGACCCTCAAAGATTTTTGCAAATCTTTGAGAATGCATGTGATGTGTATGGCGAAACATCTCCCAATGCTATGGTCCAATTTGTTTTCGATGACCATGCTCGCTAAAGCACGTGACTGGTTTTTTTAACCTCGATCGTGAAGATAAGACAGACTGGTCGAGGCACTCAGCATGGTACTTGGTTTTGACTGGACAATCAACTATAAAGTGGCCGGTTTCACCACAGATGAAACATCTGTTGTTCAATGGCCCTTGTATAACGGCATAGCCATCTTGTATGGCTAATGGGTCTGGACTTTCTGGTGGATATTCATGATAAGTCAAGGCATTTCCAGACTGTGATGTTTGTTCTTCGTATTGTTGAATTGTATGTGCTTGGATAGGCCAATATGAAGGACAAGCATCAGCAGGATGCGTAGCCCGGCAATGTGGGCACCATATTGGTTTTCGTCTATAAGGTACCTGTGCAGAGTTTGGCTGACCAGACATACTGCTTTGGATAGACTTCAGGGTAGCTTGAAACTCATTGGTGAGTTTCTCCATCTGTAGTTGATGTTGCTTATTAAGCAACTCTAACTGGGATTTCCAAAGCTGATCTCGGGTGTCCTCGATCAGCTTCGACTCATGGACAGGAGCATGTGGTGTTCGTCTTTCCCTAGATTCATCAACATCTGATCCTTCATCTTCCTCCTTGATGGCATCAGACATAACTAATTTGAGGCTCATATATTCGTCATTGGATTGAAGCTCGCGTCTAATCCATCGTGGAAGTCCAACTAGGAACCAGATGATGAGCATCTGTTCGGAGGGTTGTTCCTGTACTTGACTTTTGAGGCGTTTGAAATGCTCGATATAGTCTCGTACACGTTCATCCTTTGCCATCTTGATGTTACTCAATTTGACAAAAGGACTGTGTCAGAAAACACAGTTTCAAAGACTGCCCAAAACAACCCACCAAGATCCTACTTGCCCGACATGTTAGTTATGACTCCCGATAGGATCCTCACGACAACAACACGAGCACCATAGCAACCAACAGTTAAATCTGCTGCTCAATCGAGAAGTTTCTTGCAAACTTCTACATTACCACGCAATACACCAGCTCCATAATGCAAAAAGACACTAATATGAAATGAGTCCTTGTCGAAAGAAAGTGAAACCAATATTCCGTCATCTGCTACAATGTCCAACCAAGAGAAACCTCCACAGGGAATTGACAGGTTTTCTCCCCTTCTACAACCTCAAATCTATTTGTCTTTCCACATGCTGATAAGATTTCCAATGTGCCAATACACAATACATCTAGAAATTGGAAATCCAGATAGAGATTCGGTTCTGAATCTCTTGTTCTGAGAGGTCCTCAGGACATAGTACTTCAACTATACCTACTTTTCAAGCTATATCTTACAACATCTGCTATCAATGATGGTAGATTTTAGTGTCACCAACCTTGTCTTGTTTTGACAAGGGCATGTCAGAGTAAGTCACCTTACTCTACAAAACAAATGAAATATTGCAACTATCAAGGTGAATTATGCATGTTGATAAATGACTTTTTGTTTGACAAGTGCTCTACGGCCTTCACTCTCTGTAACATTGGTATCTTCCTTATTTATTTTTCATCATTTTTTGATTCGATTATTTATTCTAATTGCATATCTTTTTCTAGATTTGTTATAAGTTCATCAAGAATAGCCATTGAACAGGAGACATCATGTAGTGTATCTCAAGAATAACTTGTCATTCATCTATCAATCTTCAAATCACCTTATACAGAGTTTCAGATTTTTGCGCATCCACCAAATCTGCACAATACATATCACATCCGAGTTGATTCCTGCATCTCATTGCCATATTCATCTTCGAGTCAACTACAGCAATATCGAAACAAATTCAGTTATAATTTGTTCAATCTTTACTCCAGTCACATATTCAACGTGTTTTCAACTACGTGTTTCACATGTCGAACCAATCTTGAGCATGAACAGTTACCAGCAACAACAACCCCACCAACAGATTTTGGGGAGGGGAGAGAGTGGATATGCTTGGATCCACTGGAGCAGTTACGCTGCCAACAACAACATCAGCAAGATCGACAGCCAAGGTCACAAGTCAAATATGAAAAAGACAAGGCTAAAGAAGACAGATGGGTAATCCAAAGAGACTCAATCAGAAGAAGTTTTCCAGTCACGACGAAGATCCTTCAAAAAAGAGAAACACAAACATTGGAAAATCAATCTCTTTCTTCAAGCGACCTCTTGTCATACTTCTACACCCATTCTCATGCCTATCATTCACACCATCTACCGATGTCACCGCCTCCACCCTACCTTCCATCTGTTTATTTATCATCATTTCACCGTTCTTCTGAGAAATCTCCAGTTTTTTATAGTCTTACCGAAGCAGCTGATAGATCATTGCAAATGTCTCGCGGAGACTAACTGCCACCTACAATGGTTGATCAACCAAAAGAAGATCTAAGAAGCAGGCAAAGCAGCTAGAAGACATAAGAAATTAAGCAAAAAAGCTGAGGAGAAAAGGACAAAAACTTAACCAACAGATGAGTCAAATCAACCTTGATCAAAAGAAACTCTCTGGAGCAATGATAGTTGAATCCCCTCGTATGAAGCCCAAAGAGATCCAAAAGAAATGGATCAAAAGAAAGAGTTGTAGAAAAGAAAGATGAAGACAACCGTGAACCTGCAAAATAAAGCAAGCTCCTCACCCAACAAGTGGTGGTCAAAGCTCGACATTGCAAGGGTCCAAGGCTGCAATTGTAGAACTATCAGTTCCTTCATCCTTTCACCAAGCCTTCATCATGTTTCCTTACCGTTATCAAACCGTCCATCCAAATCTGTTCTTACCATTCCATCCCCTTGAGACTGATAATCAAAGTTTGTACAACCTATAGATCGAACATTTTTCTTAAGGATGGGACTTCAACTGAACGAAGAATTGCGAAAACACCCACAAGCAATACGGAGGATACAGACCTCCCAGAAGTTAGAATCTGCCAGGAAATCGAAGATAAAACCGTCAATGGCAGATACAAGTGACAAAACAAAGAGACACATGGAAAGCACTCGAGCCTGCATGTTGTGAAGCTACTGAGGGCTCTCCAAATTTTTGAGAATGTCAACCACTTGCAACAATAAGACATTCTAGTTACATCACGGCAAATTGCAGAAAAGCAGTTTTTTGATAAAGACTGGCAACAATAAACACTTGGTTTTACGCAAGCGACCGAGGATCTACGCTTTTCCAAGTGCCAATTGAAGACGCCAATGCAGAAGCGGAGCGACATCGTCCAATATGAGTTGCAGTGGGTCCTGCAACACATTAGGGGTGGGATGATGTTGGCTGATTCTGGCGAATCCCCAAGATACTCAGACAGAACAACTCAAGAGCACCTCTCATCTTAGACCGAGGAGGTCCTTGAGGAGACAAAACGAACGAACACTGAGAGCCAAGAATGACAGCCAAGGAATACTAGTTAGTAATGACAAGCCAGAATTGTGTGAGCCTCATGGTGAATCTCGGAAGATGGAATGACCATGTAGGAACTAGTATTTCTAGGCAAATGTAATAAATGCAAGTAGCCCCTCTTAAAGAAAGTAGAGTGAGCCACCTTTTGATAGTGACATTTAGTGGAGAGCATTATTCCACTTGTAATTTGTGAAATGTGGAAATTCCACTAGGATGCCACCTAAGGAGCTCTCTTGCTTATTTAAGAGACTCTCTCTTTGTGAAGAGGAGCTTTTTGTGAATTGTATCAACTCCATGCTGAAATAAGAAGAGCCTCCATGAGTTAGATGCATCCATTGAGCTCCTTGATCATGATGGTTTTCTTGAGTGATGCCCCTATGATCATGTCCTTCCATTCATTGTGTGTGGTTGTGGACTGTAGAGTGGATTAGTTTTCTTGCTTTCCTAGTTGTGGATTAGATTTCATGTTTTCTTGTGGATTAATGTAGGAGCCAGCATTCAAGTAAACTAAATAGGTTGGATTTGTGGTGTAGTTCTTGCATATCTCTTTACAATCTAGTTCTTGATGTTCTTGGGATGTCCAAGAATCAAAAGACTGGTTGGTTTCTTGATTCTTGGACTTCTAACATGCTGTAGATTAGTTCTTGTTTCTTGTTTTGTCAACTAATGCAAGTGTAGCTCAGTGTAGTATATTGTAGGATCTGATTCAGTTCATTTTGGAGCAAAGTAAAAGAAGATTTCATAGTTGTTCACCTGAACTGTATGTTGATCATTTGGTTGAACGTTTTGGTTACATGATGGATTGATTGCATGTGACACGTTTCAAGAGAGACCCATCCAGATGTCCTCTGACAAGCAGGACACAATACTACAAAGATAATTTGCCCCTTCTGCCTGATTTTGGGCTTAAAACAAGAAAGAACATTTGTAAGCAAGAGCCCACCGTCTTTGCTGATAGGCAGAAGTAATTGAACCTATCTAACTCAAATCCGAGCTACACTAGAAGGATATGTGCTCAACTCACACTCCTTTTATGTACAACATGAATTTTAGTGGAAACCACCATGGACATGGCCCCAAACTCGAGATAGGAAGATAATATTTTAATAATCTTCACATTCGAGATAGGGTTTCGTTTTTAAGCCTATCTCCTAGTAAATGGAGTTAAATTGTGTTTTTTTTTTTTTTTTCCGATTTTCTCCTTTTCAAATCAGTGGAACACCGATCAGTTGGTTATTGTGGTTTTGATGATTTAGGTCATTAAAATTGAACAAACCAAAAGCTTTTGGAATACTTGTTAAATAATTAATGGAGAAATTTTTTTAGTATTTGGAGGTAATTCTTTATTCAATAATATTATTTTGGGGTGAATACAGTATAGGAAGAAGTACCAAATCCAAATCTCATTTCTCATTAATTATAGATAATTTTAACGAAGTAATTCATTAGCCAGTAAGTGAAAAGGACGAACAATCCTCTTTTATTGGGAAAATCGTAATAATAGGAACTAATCAAAAGTAAAACTGATTTCATTTCCGATTAAAATCCTATGGTGGTTGTATATCGATATTTCTACCCGGGTATAGGATAGAGATGAAACTATATCAAACTTTTTTCCTATAGTAATGCATTTTTTTACATTTACTAATGTCATTACGTCTTCTTGATACCTTAGTTGAAAGATTTTCAAAGTACTGGAAATTCTAATGAAGGAAGAAGAGTGGACATTAGGGGTAGTAAGTGTGATCGGGAAATGTATTTCGCAATTAGGATTTTAGCAATCCCAGTAAATAATTGCTTAATACCGGATATTAATTTCCTGGATAGAATTCATTTAGTTGAATTCATAGCCTATATCTTTGTAACCATTGAGTTATCCGCAGTTTTGGATGTCAATTGTGATGTTTAGATGTAGAATCTAATATATGGCTTACATTGGATCTGTTAGTTAATTAAAGCTTGTCCCTAGATTGATGCTCTTGGATCCAAGGGAATTTGAAGCTTATCATTAACCTATAAGGATCCAAATGTAGTGTTGAACCATGTTAATTCTTTTGTCTAAATCACAGAATCAAGTGTGGATTTGTGGTATCCATCTGATAGGCATGTCAGTCATCCAAATAAATGGATTCTCTAGTATTTGGGAACAAGATATAATATCCTATAGTGATTATAGGACAGCTAGAAGATAAGTGGATCTCTAGAATATCAGATAAGGCGGTTAAGGATTTTTTGGAAGGGAAAGTTGATGGTATGAGACATCAGTAATTTTGGAAAGGGAATTCTAGGACTGTAAAGATTTGATGATCAATGGTGTGTTTTAGTACCTAGTCGCGATATGGAAAAAATAAAACCGTTTAATCAAATGTGGGGTATTTTGGAAAATTTTGAGGTTTAATCTAGATCCCAATAAGGTATGTCATTATTTAAAAAATCAGAGGCCCTCAAATCTATTTCTCGTTTTCTTAAGTAATCTTTTACTTCTTTGTAATTTCTCAAATATAAGACATTAGACTGGTTTATATGAATTCTTTCCAGCATGAAGTTATTCTTCTGAAAGACTGTTATGTCATATAAATTATTACTTGCGGGAATGGACTTGAAATTCAAATAAATTCTAAGGTTAAAGTGTTTCAATTTCTTAAATCTAGAATATTTCTTTCTGCATAAATGGATTTCAATGGAAGGTAGTTTCTGTCACTCGGGTTGAAAATATTTGAATGGAAAGTCCTGTGCGTAATAGAATGAATCCTTTTGTGGAATACACTTATTACTGACTTTTCTTGGATTTGAGTATTTTCATATATTATCTTTCAGGTTAACTTTTATTGAAATCTATAATTTCTTTAAAAGGAGTGGTGAAGTGGTGGAATAAAATTCTATTTGGAAATCTGTTGGTTGCATAGTTTTCGGAAGAGAACCAGCCGTGGTATAGAAATGAGATTTGGTTTAAAAGTAATTTCGGATAGATTCAGAGTAAGATACCTAATTGGAACTTTTTGAATAAGAGAAATTCTCTAGGGATTGTGTGGACAATATGGAACTAGAACATGTTTGATATTGAATCATTATCTATAAGTAGTATAGTGAAAGATCAAAGGTTACTAATTCCATTTTGATTGGAATAGAAGTAAGTTATATAAGTCTAAGAGTTCTGTATTGGATCAACCTAATCTTAGTTTTATTATAGGATCAGTGAGGGGTTGATTGAGTGGATGAAATTATGTAATTAGAGGTAAGTTGGATTGGAAAACTGTTGAGATTGAATGTTATTCATCTCAAAGATTTTTCGGATATGTTATTTACTCATGAGAAATAAAAAATCTTTTGTAGTTGAGCTACAAGATCTCAGTGAGATATGTGAGTAACTAAAGAAATTCCATTTTCATCATAGTCTAAAATCTGTCCACAATTTCTTGCAGATAATAATGCTTTTTGATACAAATATTCTTTGGCCGTAACACACACACACACACACACACACACACACACACACACACACACACACACACACACACACACAGAAGCAAATTTCTATCTCATTGTGGATCGTAGGGTTTAATGGATGTAGTGTTAATTGCGTAGTGTTAATGCTTAGGGTTAATGGATATTAGAGTTAGATGTGGATCTTTCATTCATGCTGAAATCTGAGATATGCTATCGCTCTCATGGGATCGAACCTCCGCGTGACGACTAACTTCATCTCCTTGATGCTAGATTGCTTGGATCTTGGGTTGAAGATAGGCTAGGAAATAAATCCCACTACACTAGCTCTAGAGATTTTGGAAGACCAAACACAACTTGCCTCTTTGCCATCACCTCCAATGACTTGTAGTTGAGATGCCCAATCCTCTTGTGCCACACCTCTTGCATTGAAATTTGCTCTTTTGCCATACATTCGAGCTGGTTAGCAACAACACAAGCATCAAGTTTGACAATTTACCTTGTCTTTTTCCTTTTGCAATCAATTCATCTTCTCTCTTTATCAAAAGAACATCACCACCAAAATCCACCTTGAATCCCTTATCAAGTAATTGATTCACACTAAGAAGGTTCTTAGTAATTAAAGGAATGAACAAAACATCTCTCAAATTCACATTCCTATTAGTAGAAAGATAACACATCTAGCACCATTTACAATGTAGAGATCTAGCTCTACCAATGCATAGAAGCCATAAACTCTAATAGATCTTGAAAAAATTAGATATGAGTGATAAAGTACTATTGTTGTCCATACAACACTAGTAAGCTACTATATTTCACATGTGTGAATCCAACAACCATATAACAATTGCATTCTACACACAAAAAATCAAGATATCTACACTATAGTGCACCCATGAGTTTGGAACCCCAAAGAGATCTCATATATAAGCATGAATGAGAGTAGAGAGAAAGAATGTTTTTCTTCCACACTTGTACAATATTTATAGCAAGTCTTTGGCCTATTTGGATGTCCTTCTCCAAGCTTATCAACAATAGGAAACTTCTAGATCTCAAACCCTACTCACAATGTAGACTAGTTTCAATGAACCAACTATTCAAATTTGAATCTTCTAAACTTGACCTTCTACATTTCCCACACTTTCTAAAAGTGATAACTCAAATGAACTTAGACTAAAATTAACTTCATAAAGTTTATCTCTAAGTATGAAATGCATATTGGCCTAAATTGACATTTAACCAAATCAAATTAAATCAAACTAGTTGACAATTTGTCACATTTGCAATACTTACAAAATTTCTTCTTCTTCGATTGATTTGATAATTTCTCTTGACTTTGCGTCGGTTTCTAATTTGATGTGGACTGCTTAGAGCTTTTCTTCTTCTATCACTTTGAGCCTTTGTTGACATATAGAGCATGAGATGATGAAGTCGACGAAATGTCTTGACTTCCTCGATTGTCTTTTTGTAGCAACATAGTGATAACTCTAGTAAGAGTTAGATCTGAGTGTGTTGATATGATCATCACCCAATTTTCATATGTAGAATGTGACAACTAGTTTGATCTTTTGTATTTGGCAATTGAGGCCAATTTGCATTTTAGACTTAGAGACAGACATTTCAAAGTTATTTTAGTCTAAATGTTTTTAAATTACCACTTTTAGAAAGTGAGAAAAATGTAGTAGGTCGAGTTTGGACACATTCAAATTTGAATGATAGATACATTGAATCTAGTCATATTGTGTTGGAATTTAATCTAACTCCTCCTCATCCCAACAGCTCTTCTTCCTTCTCTCAATTTTAGTGTCTCAAATAAAACCTGCAAAAAATGAACTATTTTTCAACAGTTTGCATATATGAATTGTTTGTCGCAACAGTCTGCATTTTTGCTCACAATTTGTGACAACTGAAAAATGCAAAAAATGTGACACTATATTTTTCCTCGCAATTTTTGACAGGCCAAAAACCCGACACTCGACACTGTCGCCTTTTCACCTTCAGGCCATCCTGAGAAACTAAGTGTTTTGTGACACTTTGTGCTAAGTCGGTTTTTAGGCCATCTTAGACACTTCCAAAAATGCGACACTGCTTCGCGAAAAATGCGATACTGCATTTTTACATGCAATTTCTGATAGGGGACAAGCAAAAAATGTGACATTGCATTTTTTACACGAGATTCCACACAGGTGAAAAATGTGACACTGCATTTTTACACGGGATTCTACACATGCGAAAAATGTGACATTGCATTTTTAAATGGGTTTCCACACAGGCGAAAAATGCGACACTGTGCAAAAATACACCGGATTTCAAATACAGACTGTCTACGTCTTCATGCTCCAATAACAACTGTTCTAATTAGTCATTCAAGTGATCTTGTAAATGTAAAGCTAGAATTATGCAAGATAATCCAGTTGCTATATATGTAAATGAGCGATTGAAGAAGAGGCATGTAGATGAATGTGTAAATGCATGTGAATACCACAACAACAAAAAGCAGTGGTTTTCGACATATATTCCGACATAAAATCGTGAAATTTTTTTTTGCCAAAGCTGTCGAAAATGTTCGTTCGACATCCATTTTAGGGTTGAAATGGATGTCGGAATCCGACATTCCAAAAGGCATTAAAAAATAAATTTTTATTGTTTTTGGCGCACAGTTTATGTGTGCAGTTTTTTGCGAATAGGATCGAAACTGGTGAGATGTTGCATTGAGTTAAATTATCAATTTCGTGATACAATTGGTGTTTTAATATGAGGTTGGTGATCATGAGTCATGTTTCTTTCATCTAGCATAATTGATCCTTCTCTCTCTCTCTCTCTCTCTCTCTCTCTCTCTCTCTCTCTCTCTCTCTCTCTCTCTCTCTCTCTCTCTCTCTCTCTCTCTCTCTCTCTCTCTCTCTCTCTCTCTCTCTCTCTCTCTCTCTCTCTCTCTCTCTCTCTCTCTCTCTCTCTCTCTCTCATTTTTTCCAAGGATGCATGTGATAGGTGTTTATAATGTAATGCGGTTTAGGGTTGAAGATCTAAGTTGTCTTTAATTAAATTAAGTGTTATGCATACTATGGATGATGATTTCATTACTGAATGAAGTTTTAAAAAGTCTAACAACCTTGAAACATTTTCTGTGAACAAGTTTGAAACGTTTTTTTTGCATTTTAGGGTTCATTCACAACTTCAATTGCGAATTAACTAAAAGAATAACAATTCACAACTTCATAACTAATGTATGGAAATTACAATGTATTCAATATTCACAAATCAAAATCATCGAAATTCAAATGTTATCTCGAAATTCGAATGTTAGATTACATCATAATGTTGTGAGACTTTCCATCTCATGTACAATACATCGTGATGATATACATATCCGAAAACAAAAAAAAATAAAAACTACGCTACTATTCCTCATCAGAGGCACTAGCGTCATCATCACCCTGACCCGTAGATGCGACATGCTCTGCATTTGGAACTGGTGTTGCAAAAACACAAACAACAAATATGACAATGGTAAGTTTTCGACCAAAGATCAATCTAATGATGATATATGCATATAAATAAATTTGATGAACACAATGATGAATATAACTCACTATGGAGTGGATGCCCTAACGAGCTAGCTTTGCCACCAAACCAACATAGGAATTGCGAAATGCAATTTCATACTCGACCTTTGATGGATAGCGTCCCAGTCGTGATGTTGTTAAAAAAAAAAATTAATGACAAGTTAAATTTTTTAACACGAATCAATTCATATGCGATGACAGTAAAGAATACATTGTAAAATATAAATGAATTACATACCATTTGGGCCCGTAGGCCCACCTTTCCACTAGATCCTAACTTAGGATTCCCCATGCCATGGGTCATCCTACTCACCACAGCCTCCTTCTGCAAGCGATATTTTTCTAGATCTTTGGCCTCATCCTTGTAGGCCTTCCAATCTGGCTTGGAACACCAGGCAGGTTTTGACTTGCATGCCCGAAGTATGTCCCACACGGCATCCCTCTTATGTCGAATACATTTGCTCATATCTTTTGATATGGCTCCTGGATCGAACTCATTTTCTTGCGGGAATTCATCTTGCAATTCCTGCATAATCCTGAATTTTTTGATCACACCATTTTTTAAACATTCTTGTTCCAAAATAACAGGAACATAACAAATGCAACTTATTAATAAAAATGGTCCTTTTCTCATCCCTCATTACATCCCCATCGGCATTTAAATTGTAGTGAGGGTTGGAGGACAATTCATCTATGGTAGCGAGTGGAGATGAAGGGCCTATTACGGTGCCTTCTTCTGTGTTAAGAATTTGCCTAACAGCCATCCTTTGTCTGGGCGACATGGTACCAATCAAGCTAGCAGCATAATCTTCATATACAGACCTAGATCAATGTCGTCTGCTGCCTTTGCCACTGCCACTGCCACTTCTACTCATGGTTGTGTGCAAAAACTACCTTCGGATGTTGAACAGACAAATAAATTATGAAATGAATTCTATCATATGTTGGACAATAATTATTTAGTCAAAGATCTGAAAATCGACAAATTCACATCATGAAAAGAGTGTGAACCCAACAACATAAGGACTAATTTAAAACTTCCAAACACTCCAAGCTTAAAACAATGGGACAAAAAACTTGAATAATGTAATGGTCTTGAATAACTTCTAATAACAACATTCTCTCCATGAAATAAGAAGCAATTACATTCTCCTTTGCAAATATGTCATAAATTGTCCAAAGCATACTATCAACAATCAATCACACCGCCATTGCCCCTTGACCAAATTTCTCAAGACAACTAGCTATTCACAAAATAAATCTTTGTTGTTAATCTACTCCTTTACGACAATCATTTCTTGCATCAAGCATGCACACTATGGAATTAAATTTTCTCCCTACCACCAAGCAACAACAATATTCATATCTACAATGTCATGACCAATTCTAAAAAGAATTATGTTGAAAATTCCAGAATTCACACGTGTGGGGAATGTCCACAAGAGTGACTGATCTTGATTAAGCTTTGTGATTGGCACAATACCCTGACTCTAGATTGTTCAACAAGATCTAGTTCACAAGATATGGCTAATTCACAATCTAGCATGCTAATCAATAGACTATGATAGCAATGAATCAAAGAATGATTAAAAGTACAAGATTACAATGCATAAGCATTAGTCTCAACACGAGTTAGAGAGAGAGAGAGCTAGAGAGATAACAAGAAAAAACAATTTAGATCCAACCAAGCATGAGATAGCTACAAAACTTTGGTTCTTCATTACTTTGTGAATGAGAATGATATGTACATATATAGGAGAGCCAAAATTCGTGGTACCTTGCATTCAATGCACATCCTACACCTATTCAAGTGCAAACAACTATTAACTTGACACCTAACTACTAGCATGCATAGGTTGCACCTAACTTCTACCTACTTTCTCCAAATGGCAATTTCTCAACTAGCCATGTACAAATCTACATGCATGTGTCCATTAGAGTGATTGCATGCTTTGCATGTCACTATGGAAACTTAGGACATTATGCATTTATTGTGGCTCAAGTTTTTACAAGGTCATAATTGACCAATTCCATGTGAATCTCTATATGCATGTCAAACTAGACATTGTCAACATTATTGCATATCATACTAGACCAACTAGACTTTATGCATGTCACTAGAATTTGATCTACCTAACCCAAACTCGCCCTATTCTACAAGGATATGTGTTCAATTCACATACCTTGGATATGTACAAAATATTTACATGGGTAGGATCTCCCAAACATTAACAACAGATGATAGATATGTTTTACAATTTTTAATAAATTATAAATGACTTTATCCTCTTGATTGTAAAAAAAATGCTTATCAAACTTCAAATATGCGAACATTCTTATGAAAAAAGAAAGTCTCGCATATTTAAAATACTTTACTAGAAATTGAATGTTTTGATGGATGTTTGTGTAGCTCATCAGACGGAGAATCTAGTGACGAGGGCAGAAATGTCGATAAGATAAGTCAATATACCATATTCTACAATGATTTTTTGCAAGTTAACTATTATCAATTTTTGCAAAAAACAACGTAATTACAATTTTTTGTAGGGCAATTATTATCAAGAACGAATGTGGTGCACCTGCGTCCAAGTGATGCATCAAAGATGCACTTTCAATGATCACTTGTGGAAGTATGGAAGTAGAGCGGATGGTCAAACATCAAATCCAGAAGAGATTGAGGTTTGTTTTAAAAGCTAACGCACCTGTTGTTAAAAATTGTAAAACATATCTATCATGTGTTGTTGGAAGTAAATCTGGTTTGTCAATGTTTGGCTAGATCTACTCACGATGTGGTGTAGTATAGAGAGGATCGTCCGCTTTCTAAGTTTCTACCAAGCTTCAGACGGAATGAAAATAGAAAAAACAATGATGAAGCACTAAGGCTTACCCAACTAGTGCTCGAAATAGAAATGAAACTAACTAAGATGACGATATGCAAAACCTTACTAAGTCTTACCCAATTAGCAAGATGATTAAACTAAATCCTAGATTAACACCCAAAGGGATTGAAAAGATAGATTGATGCTAAACTAAGCATCAATCAATTAAAAACATGCCACAATAAAAGAACCAACAAAAGGAGGCAAAAAGAGGCCCGAGCACCTTCCCTCAAGCTATGCACCTTCTAATGGGAACACAACTGAAATAGCAAGATAATCTCAAAAATAGAGAACTTGATAACTTAATCTCAAAAGTGTTATTTACAAGGCAAATACCTCTCCTTTTATGGCAAGGAGGGTCTTTCATAAGTATCCACTAACTTATGGGACTAATCTATTTCTAGCCTTTCTAGAACTTAATTTAGGATTTAGAACTTCAAAGTTTCTTAACTTAGGAAAACTTAAGATAAAATATTTCTAATCTTAAGTTTCCTAAGTCTAAGTTCTAAATCTAAGTTTAAGCTATTTTATTATTTTTTAAGCTTCTACTCGTGGGCTTACAAACACATGCCATGGCGGAAGTTTATTAACAAACACTCGCACGTGGTCTTACAAAACACATGCCACGGAGTTTAATTTTTCTCTTTTTTATTTTTTCTGTGTTAGCACATGTGAAAAATTGCCTACATTGGCAAATCTAGCCATGTAGAATATTGTACATTTTGTCAATATTGTTTGTTGGTTACTTGAATGGCCAAAGTGCCACTTGTACATACACACCTAAAGTAGGTTACCACGAGTCAAGAGGAGTGGTTGTGTCCATTTGGTAGTGATTCCTACTTTGTAGGATCTAGACCATGATTTATGATGAGATTTGTACCTACCATGCACCTACCAAGCATGACTCTTGGATCTAGGCTAGGGTTTTCACATTAGGACAAGAAGTGGAGTCTACTTCCTTATTACATGCTGGATTTTCACCTAACTTTGCAAAGGAAGTGTGTTTTACTATGTATTCCCATTCTCCATAGTGAGAAGATAGAAACTTTTTGGAGCCTCAAGGAGAAACTCGAGTTTCCTCTCATTGTATGGTGATTACTCTTGATTTCCAATAAAACCCAGCTTTGGCACTTTGTAAACACTGTCTACAGGCCGTACTACAGCCTTATTTCCACACGTGTGGAGTTGGATTATACTAATTGATCAATGCTTTGATTGTCTCTACTTGTTTCCTATCAAGCTGATAAACTAGATCTTGATTTCTGATGACTAGTTTCTGATAGATTGTTTAACAAGCATACAATCACCTTGTGGATCATTCAAAGATCCATTTATGGTCCTTAGTACTGTACTTTTCACAACACAGATGCTAACATTATCCCCTCCATATTGGATTGGTGGTCCCACACCAATCGAAGACTTTTCTTCATGGATCTTTTGTGCTTCTTGGAGGCGAGACTGTTGTTGTCGGGAGTGGTAGATTGTAGTGCCAATGCCCTCCATCATTTGCCACCGTAGTTTGTTCAGGAAGGGCAGGGGTTTGTAATAATGGAGCATACCCTATAGAAAGTTGTGGGTTTTCCATAGCTCCACCATATCAACGTGCAGGGCTGAAGTTAGTGCAGTGCAATAATAAAGCCTTGTTACGTCGATGTGGTCTTCTTGCGTTTACAGTGGTTTATTAATATCAAGGGCGAATGGGGGTAGCCCTCAATCCCAAAAACCCTTGAGTTCTGCCAGAAATGCTACCAGGCCGCAATTGTCCTCAAAATATCTGACGTCACGATCAGGGTTGCCATGGTGCTTCTGGTAGAATACACGGCAGTTGGTGACCATGTCTTCGGCTAAGTTGCCGATATCGACGCCTGTGAGCTTGGGCCAAAATATCCTATTCTTGACCTCGGTGGCAGGAAACGGTTCTCGCCTCGCTACTGGATAGTAATAAGGATTTGTGAGCATATAGGAGGGAGCTTCGATATATCGTGCCATCGAGGTCTTACTTTGTAGGAAGAGCTGATGATGCCAGAGAGGTTGTGGATCCAGGAGTTTGACTGCTTCTTTATGTGTCTAACTCTGGTCCAAATCTAGCAATATGTAGCCACCTCGCTCTTTTGTCGTTGGATATTTCTTGGAAAACTCTTGAGAGGCATGCAACTCCTTGCTTGGTTCTATGGGCACGATTATGTGCCGGATGGTTGGTGCTTCAGAGGCAATCTCATGTTGAATCTGGGGATCAGGGTCAGGAGAGAGGGGAGGCAAGGGGTTAGCTTCAGCAATTATTTGTGACTTAGGAGAAATAGATGTGGAATAAATGGGGGGTTAGTGGTGTCGAGAGGGTTAGAAGCGGTGGAAGGAAAAAAATAATGTTGGGAGCTAGTACCACCAGAGCCTGATGGATTGGTTGGTGCTTGAGCTCTTTGCCCCAGGGGTTGGCCTTGAAAGGAGGAGCCTTGAGTAGCAGGAGGCGGCTGTTGGAATCTTGCTCCATCTCCACCATCTGGTCCATCAAAGTGGTGCCCGGAATCATGGAATTGGGCGTGCTCTGCATGAACAGACGGCGTCGACTGGATAGCTGCCTTTAATCGTTCTTCCAGGGTGGCAATGTGTTGGTTCAGGGCCTTGACGGAAGCAAGGTATGATTGTTGTAATTTTGTGTGCTGATCCGTCATGGCTTTCAACTTTTGGGCCAGCGTTTGATAGGCCACCACTGGAATGGGAGTTCCCTTAGGAATAGTTGGTGGTGCGAAGTCGTTGAAGTCCACCAATTTCAACTATTCCTTTATAGCGGAGCTTGCGGCTTGTGCATCTTCTATGGCCTCATCCCTTTCTGCTTTGAGATTATCGATGGTATTTTGCATGTTGGATACCTTCAATTGGAGCTGGTTCTAGAGGTGGAGGAGCATTTGCTGCTGTTGTTGATTATAATTAGTGAGATTTTGGATCTGCAGCTGCTGTTGCTTGTTTTCTTCGGAGTTTTCCATTTTTCTTGGGAACGATGACAACTGAGGAGACCCACTCAGTATGCTCGATTTCATAGATAAATCCCACATCTAAGAGGCATTGTAATTCTTCTTTGATCTTGGCCTTATAGATTGAATTGCATCTGTATGGATGACTAGCAGTTGGCCTCGCACCCGATTTAAGCGGGATACATTGCACAGCTACTTGGGGTGAGACGCCTTTCATGTCTTTATAGGTCCATGCAAAGACATGTCAATATTTTTGCAAGAGCTTTTCAAGACATTTGCGTTGTTTGCTCCGACGTGGACAATATATTCGTTGGTTTCATTTGGCTCACTCAAAGAAAGGGTGATAGTTCGTGTAGGGCCTTCGTAGGGTAAATTACCATTTGGCTCATGTTGAGATTGGGGTTATTGATCGTATAGTCCTTAAAGTATGCAAGGACATCATGGGCTTGATATTCGAGAGGGGTATTACCTTTCACCTATCGGGATGGTGATTGGGGATGTTTGGGGGTTGGTGTAGGAATATAGGCAATCTCAGAAACTTCTCTAACAATTGTGAGGTCACCAGGCAGTTGAATTTGAAACGGGCTTTTCATCTTCTCTTTCAGAACACTGGCCGCGTGGTTGAGGCTTTGGTTGTGGGGAGGTGTGTGGATGAGGGACGGGTGGTACATCATAGAGGTCTCGTCATCAATTTAAAAGATGGTCTCCTCCTCGCAGAAATCCCATGGATAGTGTGGCCGTTTGGCACGGTAGAATTTTGTCTCAAACTTTTCAACTGTAACCTTGGCAACCAGTTCCAACTTAGAAGCTTGTTGCGGATAGGCCCTAAGTGGAAGTGCCTCCATGTGATGGAGGATCTGAATATCAGAAATGTCCAAATCTTCTGGGCAATTCTGAATTCGTAAGACATTCTCGTCATCGACGAATAAATCTTCTCCATTAGTAGGTAGCCATGCAACATTTAGTAACTCATCATTGTAAATTGATATTGATAATAGGTGTATCAAGATTAGGTAATTGGTCGTGATTGATCGGGAGTGGAGGTACAATTATCCTGATGTTGAGCACAATAATCGGCATTCACACAATCAAAGGTAGCTAGACTGTGACTCAAGTTTATGATATCAGTAGATTTAACATAATGACCTTTTTCATGGTTGGATTGGTATGGTTCAAACACTGAGTTGGTGGTCGAGGACCCTTCGTCATGGATGCATGCAGGTTTGAGTTTGCCCATTGAATCAATGGTGACAAAACTGTCATGATTTTCAAAAGTGACTCGGCCTTTGCTCCAGTCATGAACGACTCGTGCATTGGTGAGCCACGGACGACCAAATAGTAATTCATATGAATAAGCATTATTGGAATATCAAGTACTACGAGATCGGTAGAAAACTTGAGACCTCCTAGTTTGATCAGCACTTGTGGAAGGAAACTGGTAGGTCGGACCACACTTTGATCAGCCATCCAAAGCTGACAAGTGGGTTTGGCCAGCTTGTCTCTCAGATTCCATTCTATCATGAGAGATGTGAAAATGATATTGACATCGGAGCCACCATCGAGTATCGTTAAAACTTCACGTGATTGGTGATGGGTAGCTAGGATTTTGATGTTGCCTCGTTCGTTGAGTGGATTGAATAGATGTAAGGGCATTTCAGGCAACTCGTCAGGATTGGTGGTGTTATTGGATTGGATCTGGTGTTTCCATTTGCTAGCATGCTTTTAGAGAACATGGAAGGGAAGACTAACATTGGCTTGTAGTAAATCTCCCCATACTTCAGTTGAGGGCATTCATTAGCAGTGTGATGCTGTGAGCAGATTGGACACCAGACATTTTCTCTTGCTAGAAAGGATTTCTCATCAATCTATTTCATGGCGGTTTGGAAATCGGCAGTGAGTTTATCCATATGAGATTGTTGAGCTTTTTGCCAAATTTCCATTTGATGTAGAAGTTCAGAAGATTGGGCAATATTATCAAAATTCGAGTTCTTAGATTTCTTTTCACGATGGTCAAAGTCATCGTCGGAACCTTCGTCTTCCTCACGGATAGCATCAGTCATCACATCTTTTAAGTTGATCATAAAGGTCAACTGGTTTGAGTTCACAGCGGATGTTTTTAGGCAATCCAACCAAGAACAACTTAATGGCCATACGTTTGGTGATATTTTCAACAACACATTCTACTTTGAGACGTTTAAAAGGCTCAATGTAATTTTGAACAGACTCTTCGTGATGCATCTTGATATGGTTAATTTGAATGAATGGGCTCTGAGTCAGTTTAAATGGTTTGAAACGCTTGACGAGAGCATCCTTGAGGGTGGTCCAAAAAGCAAGGTCAGGAGCTTCAAGATTCAAATACCACTCATTGGTTGTTCCATAGAGCACCATGGAAAATAGGCAAAGCTTTTCAGTTTCAGAGGTATCTCCATATAAATGACATGCATTATCAAAGTCTTGGAGAAATCGGATTGGGTCAGATTCTCCATCGTACTTTGGTGCATCGATACGTGGAATTCTGCGTTCTAGTTGTGGAGGAGCCGAATTAGAAGATTCAGCATAGTCATGAGACATGATGCAGAGTGTGGAGGAGAGTAACAATACAGATGATCAGGTCAGTATTGTACTTGGCAAAAAAAAGACAGTTTGCTTGTAGAATGGAGAGTGTAGGACAAAAAAATGGTCTTTTTGGCCGTAATAGAATTCGCGGACAGGCTAAGAAATTGTGGAGGGGCAAATAAATCGAACTGTGACACTCGCAAATTCTAACAAGGAGTTTTGTCTGTCAGAATATTGATTTTTTTATATTTTTGAAAAAAAATTGTATTGTGAGAATTTGCAAGTAGGACATGGAATTCGTACTTATTGAGAATGATTTCGTAGGTTGGAGGGCGATTTCTAACAGAGAGGTTTTACTGGCAAAAAGGGAATATGGAAAAAAAATGTAACTTTTTGACAGGGAAAACAAGCAAAATCTCTGAGATAGAATTTGTGAAGCTGTTGGAGAACTGATTTTGATTAGATCTAGCCTCAGTGAAGCTGGCAAATTCTAGGACAAAGATTTGGGTGAGAAATAAGGGATTTTGACAGTATATCAGGCTGTTTTCTCATAATCTGACTCTGGTTAAAATTCGTAGAGGTGAAAAAATGAAAGATCGGGGTCTATTAGGGTTGTAGACAGACTGGCAAATTCTGATATACCTGGTTGGTTCTTAAAATGATCATTTGGGTCACTTCTTTTTCAAATAAAATGCCCAAGTTGACTCTTTTGTTACTTCACCCCGGCTTGATAAGTTGCTTCGCAGCTCGTGTAGGACCTAGAGAGAAAACTCGTGCTGTGGGTGGAAGATAGAAGACGAGCACCTTCCCTCAAGCTATGCACCTTCCCAAAGGGAACACAAATGAAATAGAGAGATAATCTCAAAAATAGAGAACTTGATAGCTTCATCTCAAAAGTGTTATTTACATGGCAAATATTGTGAAAAACTCAGATCCAAAAGATGCTAAAGTTTCATAAAGATCTTGGCCATGGAAGTTATGCACATCTAGATTGAAAAAATGATAGAAATTGTGATGTTAAGCATACTAAACATCAACTAAACATCAAAATCTGATCATAAGCTTCCACAAACAGAAACTTGCTGTCCCTGTCCGTACTTCAGAGCCTACAACCTGCATTTCACACGTGTGAAGCCATAGCAACAAAGAAATCACAATTCTAGTGGCTAGAATGCAAGATATGAACAAAAAAGTGAGAGAGAAGAAGATGGACCTTCAAAGAGCATAACATTCATTCAATAGAATGAAAATGAGATGTGTACATACTCGTGGAGATGGCTATTTATAGCAGCCATAGTGCCTCTTGGCCACTTGTCTTATGATAGGCTAAAATTGGGGTCCAATAGGATTCACCCATATACCTAGAAATTTGGTCAAATAGGAATGCACCAAATTATGAGCCAATAGAAGAGCTCCACACTCGACCTCCTCTAATTAATGTGACCTCAAAAGTAGTGTACACATACTTTGGGCCTCTACATACATGTATGAACCTATCTCTAACTTTTATTTGGCCATAGGCCTACAAAATCTCAAGTTAGGAAAATACTACTAGTTGACAATTTTTCACACTCCCTCTTCAACTAGTTTTAGCATAGATTTAGAAAGTACACCAAGACTTGTTCTATGCTTGAAAAATAAGTCCTTTCCCAATGCTTTGGTAAAGATATCAGCCACACATTCCTTTGATGGGACATGTTCAAGCTTGATCTCTTTTGCCAACACTTGTTCTCTCACAAAATGGTAAGCCACCTCGATATGTTTGCTCCTTGCATGGAAAACCGGATTGCTTGCTAGACTTTGGGCTGAAAGGTTGTCACAAAAGATGATTGGACTCTCTGAAAAATCCAGCAAATGAAGCTCCATAATCATCCTCTTGATCCACACCATCTCCTTTGTGCATGATGTCAAAGCTTTGTACTCGGCCTCACTAGAAGAAAGTGATATAGTTGCTTGTTTCTTCGACATCCATGAGATAGCTCCATCACCTATGAAAATAGCATGTGCATTTATGGATTTTCTATCCATAAGGTCTCCTGCAAAATCTGAATCTGAAAAACCAAATAAGTTAGGTGATGAGCCTCTATAAACAATGCCAAAATCTTTTGTTCCCGAGATGTATCTCAAGATCCTCTTTCCTAGTTTCCAATGTTCTATGCTAGGATCTTGCATGAATTGGCTTAATCTACCAACACAATAAGATAAATCAGGTCTTGTGATGGTTAGATATATAAGAGAACCTATTAGCTTCCTATAGAGAGTAATGTCCTCGAAGGATCTTTCATTACCTCTTATAGTTAGCTTTACATGTGATTCCATAGGTGTATCAATAGGATTTGCATCTACCATATGAAATCTATTGAGAATAGAAATAGCATACTTCTCTTGTGAAATAAAAGTGATTTGAGAAGTTCTAATTACTTCTATTCCTAAGATATAGCTCAAAAGACCAAGATCATGCACTTCAAATTCCTTTTTTAGTGCTTTCTTGATATCTTCTATATCTTCCTTGTTCCCTCCACTTAAAATAATGTCATCCACATAAATTAGAAGGATTGTAACATCATTAGCACTAATTCTAAAGTAAAGTGAATGATCATACTCACTCATAGTGAAGTTTTGAGAAAGTAGAAAAGAGTTAAGCCTAGCATACCAACTCCTTGGTGCTTGCTTAAGACCATACAAACTTTTTTGTAGAAAACACACATGATTAGGCTTGCTATGAGAAACATAGCTCTCGGGTTGCTCCATGTAGACTTCCTCTTCAAGATCACCATTCAAGAAAGCATTAGAAATGTCTAATTGCCAAAGATCCCATCCATAAAGAGTTGCAAGGGAAATGATTACTCTTATGCTCACCATCTTTGCCACGGGTGCAAAGGTTTCCTCATAGTCAATGCCATGCTCTTGAGCATAACCTTTAGCCACCAACCTTGCCTTCAACTTGTTGATAGATCCATCTTGATTTGTCTTTACCTTGAAGATCCATTTGCATCCAATTGCACTTTTGCCCTTTGGAAGCTCCACCAATCTCCATGTGTTGTTCTTCATAAGTGCTTCAAACTCAAGATCCATTGCTTGGATCCATTCCTCTTCTTGCCTTGCTTCATCTACACATGAAGGTACATCAAAAGAAGTTAGGAAAGCATAGTTGGATCCATCCACCACTTGCTTACCTTTGCCATCATAAGTGAGCCTTGAGGGTTTCACTTTATGCCTTGGAGTTCTCCTTGGAATTTGACTTGAAGAGGCTTCTTCAACATCCACATCCAATGTGTCATCAACTCCATTGTCATCAAGCACATTAGTTGCAACAACACCATCATCACTTGAAACAACTTTTGGAATGTTACCTTCATCAAAAATGACATCCCTACTTGTGAACACTTTCTTGATTGAAGGAACATAAATCCTATATGCTTTGCTTACTTCACTATAACCAACAAAAATGCCCTTTCTTGAAGATGGATCCTCCTTAGTTCTATCATCAAGAGTAATGTTGAAGTAGCAAATGCATCCAAAAGTTCTTAGAAACTTGACATTAGGCTTCGTACCAAACAAAGCTTCAAAAGGGGTTTTTCCTTCCAATACAACACTTGGCCATCTATTGCATAGGAAATTTGCACACAACAAAGCATCACTCCAAAAAGGTTTAGGAAGATTAGCATTCAATCTCATTGCCTTTGCACTCTCACACAAGGTTCTATTCTTCCTCTCGGCCACTCCATTTTGTTGTGGTGTTCTTGGACATGTGTACTCCCTCTTGATCCCATGCTCATCGCAAAAGGCTTTGAATTTGTTAGAAATGTATTCACCACCATTGTCGCTCCTCAAGCATTTGATTTTGGTTGTAAATTGAGTCTCAATAGCAACTTTGAACTTGACAAACACATCAAACACCTCATCCTTGCTCTTTAGTAGATAAACCCAACAAAATCTACTAAAATCATCAATGAAAGTTACATACATCTTAGCACCTCCATTGCTAATTGTAGTAACACCATGAATATCCGAATGCAAGAGAGAAAAAGGCATCTTAGATCTAGATATAGATCTAGTATATGGCAATCTATGTGATTTAGACAAAGCACATTCTTCACAAACATGATTCAAGCAAGTAAGAGACTTGGGAAGTCCCCTTACTACCTCCTTTTTGGCTATTACCTCCAAGGCCTTGTAGTTGAGATGTCCCATCCTTTTATGCCATACCTCTTGAATTGACATTTGTTCATTTGCCATGCATCCAACTTGGTTAGCAACAACACATGCATCAAGCTTGAACAATTTCCCTTGCCTTTTCCCTTTTGCAATGATACTACACCCCTTTTTGATCAAGCAAGCATCACCATCAAACTCAACTTTGAATCCTTTGTCAAGCATTTGGCTTACACTAAGTAAGTTCTTGGTAATGGATGGAATGAGCAAAACATCTTTCAATTCTATATTCCTATTTGTAGAAAGTGAAATAGGAATTGTGCCAATCCCCTTGATTGCACACTCACCATCATTTGCGGTATAGATTACCTTCCTATCACCATCAAATGCCATTAAAGATGAAAAATACTCTTTATGATATGTCATATGAGAAGTGGCTCCACTATCAATCCACCAAGGATCAATGTCTCCATGATTAGCCAACAAGCAAGATGACATAACAAAAGCATCATTTGAAAGAAGCTCATCCCCACCCTCATCAATAGTTAGATTGGTTTGCTTTTCCCCTTGATCCCTCTTTTTCTTAAAACAATCACTAGCAAAATGCCCTTTGACTCCACAATAGAAACATTTTAGCTTAGATCTATCCTTCTTTTTGCCAAAAGTAGAGTGCTCACCTTGGTCTTGCCCTTTAGACCAATTGCTTTTACCTTTGCCCTTGAACTTGCCTTTAGAGAACATTGCCTCCTCTTCTCCTCCTTGAGATGTAGAAGATGCTCCCACTCTTGCTTGCAACCTGAATTCTTCAGCCAACAAGACCTCTTGCAAGTCTCCAACACTTGGTAAACATTTTTGGATAGCATAACTTTGAACAAGATTAGCATGATCATCCAACAAGCCATTGAGAATCACTTGAACAAGCTCCTCATTATTTATGCCATCATTAATGCATGCTAACTCATCATTCAATGCTTTAACTCTCAAAACAAAAGCATGTCCATTCTCACTCTTCTTTTGCATACAAGAAAAGATTTGCCTTCTTAAAGTCAACACTCTAGAAGTAGACTTGGATTCATAAACCTTCTTCAAGGCTTCCCAAGCTTCACTAGATGATGTGCACTTACCAACCTCTTTGATAAGCTCATTTGTCACATTCATCTTGATCATGTGAAGGGCTTTCTTTGCCCTCTTGTCATACCTCAATTGTTCTTGAGGTGCCAAAGGTCTCTCCTCCACACCTACAACAATATCCATCAACTCATTCATCTCAAGCAAAGACTCCATCCTTACTTTCCAAGTAGAATAGTTGAGGGAGGTAAGCCTATCATTGCTTTCCAACATGTAGCCTCCATTTGTAGCCATGTTGCAATGATTGATCTCTGATCTTTGACCTGTTCCAATGCACTAAGCACTCTCTTGAATCAACAAATGAAACACAAGAAGAAATCACAAAGATTTGGAACCTAAAACCTTACTTTTTCTCTCTTTTCCTCACTTTTTCCTTAATTTTAGCCACTAGTTTTATGATTTCTTGATCAAACCAAGACCAAACCTCAATATACTTGCTTTTCCCTCACTCCTAAGATTGAAATACACTCTTGAATCATTCAGCAAACTGAAAATCAGAGGGTTACATCAATTTTGAAGTTTTTGACATGAAGAAGCAAGAAATTGAATCAAAAAACTATATGCTAGAATGGAAAACTAATAGGATCTTGTTGGATCTTGCATCTCCCTCTTTCCAAAACAATTTTTGTCTCCTTATTCTGATAAGAAATGCATACAAATGATGTTTTGATCACAAAGATCCAATTTCTACACATAAATCAACAAGATTTTTAGCTAGAAACTTGATTGGAATGCTACAAAAGCAAACTCGCCCACAAATCTCTTCTAAATCTGGCAAAACCTGCACATTTGGCCGCCTAATGCTCTGATACCATGTGAAAAACTCAGATCCAAAAGATGCTAAAGTTTCATAAAGATCTTGGCCATGGAAGTTATGCACATCTAGATTGAAAAAATGATAGAAATTGTGATGTTAAGCATACTAAACATCAACTAAACATCAAAATCTGATCATAAGCTTCCACAAACAGAAACTTGCTGTCCCTGTCCGTACTTCAGAGCCTACAACCTGCATTTCACACGTGTGAAGCCATAGCAACAAAGAAATCACAATTCTAGTGGCTAGAATGCAAGATATGAACAAAAAAGTGAGAGAGAAGAAGATGGACCTTCAAAGAGCATAACATTCATTCAATAGAATGAAAATGAGATGTGTACATACTCGTGGAGATGGCTATTTATAGCAGCCATAGTGCCTCTTGGCCACTTGTCTTATGATAGGCTAAAATTGGGGTCCAATAGGATTCACCCATATACCTAGAAATTTGGTCAAATAGGAATGCACCAAATTATGAGCCAATAGAAGAGCTCCACACTCGACCTCCTCTAATTAATGTGACCTCAAAAGTAGTGTACACATACTTTGGGCCTCTACATACATGTATGAACCTATCTCTAACTTTTATTTGGCCATAGGCCTACAAAATCTCAAGTTAGGAAAATACTACTAGTTGACAATTTTTCACAAATATCTCTCCTTTTATGGCAAAGAGGGTCTTCCATAAGTATCCACTAACTTATGGGATTTCTAGAACTTTTAACTTAGGATTTAGAACTTTAAAGTTTCTTAACTTAAGAAAACTTAAGATAAAATATTTCTAATCTTAAGTTTCCTAGGTCTAAGTTCTAAATTCAAGTTTAAGCTATTTTATTATTTTTTAAGCTTCTACTCATGGGCTTATAAACACATGCCATTGCGGAAGTTTATTAACAAACACTCGCATGTGGTCTTACAAAACACATGCCACGGAGTTTTATTTTTCTCTTTTTTATTTTTTTTGTGTTAGCACAGATGCTAACATATGTTGTTGATGTTTGGGAGGTCCTACCCATATGAATATTTTGTACATATCCAAGGTATGTGAATTGAGCACATATCCTTGTAGAATAGCACGAGTTTGGGTTAGGTAGATCAAATTCCAATGACATGCATAAAGTCTAGTTGGTCTAGTATGATATGTAAAGTTGTTGACAATGTCTAGTTTCACATGCATGTAGAATTTCACATGAAAATGGTCAATTATGACCTGGTAGAAACTCGAGCCCCAATAAATGCATTATGTCCTAAGTTTCCATTGTGACATGCAAAGCATGCAAACACTCTAATGGACACATGCATGTAGTTTTGTACATGGCTAGTTGAGAAATTGCCATTTGGAGAGATTTGGTGGAAGTTAGGTGCAATCTGTGCATGCAAGCAGTTAGGTGTCAAGCTAATAGTAGTTTGCACTTACTCCCCTAACTAACTTCATCATGATTTTGTGTGAAGAGAGAGGATAGAATAGAAGAGGAAGAAGAAGGAGAAGAGAGAGAGAGAGAGAGAGAGAGAGAGAGAGAGAGAGAGAGAGAGAGAGAGAGAGAGAGAGAGAGAGAGATGAGATGGAGGTTAGCTCAAATGCTCAATTTCATTGCTTATGGAAAAACCTTAACTAGCATAAACCAAAAAGCATGGGAAATGGACATAGCAAGCAATCACAACAATCACATAAGCAAGAGTGATTAGCAAATGAGGATGCTTGAGCTCTCAAAATGATAGAGTCTCCTCCTCTCTATTAAGCATGAAAATAGTGTACAAATGATGCCTTTTTATAAAATGGGGAAGGCCCTTGCCCCAAAATCCTATTGGCTACTATTTACATTGATCTGAAGGCGCTAAATGCAATCACCAAAAAGGATCATTTTCCTTTACCATTTACGGAAAGTGTCCTCGATAGAGTAGTTGGCATCGAAGCCTACAGTTTTTTAGATGGCTTCAGTGGCTACAACCAGGTGAAGATAGCCCCCCAAGACCAGCACAAGACAGCGTTCGCCACGGAATGGAGAACCTATGCCTATAAAATGATGCAATTCGGACTTTGCAATGCCCCAAGGACCTTCCAACGAGTCATGCAGGCAGCATTCAAGGATTATTTGCAAAAATTGGAAATTTTCTTGGACGATCTGTGCGTGCATGGACCAGACTCAGAACACTTATCCAATTTGGAGAAAGTGTTACAGAAATGCCGCGACTTCCAAATCTCCCTGAATCCAGAAAAATGCTAATTCTGGGTGACACATGGCTTTATTCTCGGCCGTATAGTGTCAAGACACGGGATCTCCACAGATATGTCAAAGATCATGATCATTGTTGATCTACCACCGCCGGGGATGATCCTTGAAGTCTACATCTTCATGGGTCATGCTAACTCTTATAGGATCTTCATTCTGGATTTTGCGGAATTAGCCCGACCAATTTACAAGCTCACAACGGATCCACATTGGAACGAGGAAGCTCTAAAGGCTTTCCAAAAGCTTAAGAATGCATTGGTTTTAGCACCAGTCTTACGCCCACCCAATTGGTCCATTGAGTTTCATGTGCATACGGACGCATCGAAGTATGCAATTGAAGCAGTCTTAACCCAGCCAGGTGAACACAAAAAGGATTTTCCAATCCAATATATGGGGGTTAAACGGGCAAAATGTCGTATCGTGCGATGTTGCATTGCACAAATGGCAGAATCTATGTGTCAGTCTCAGATTTTGCTTTAGGACTGGACACTCGTTTGTTGTATGGTTTTGTGTGCACACTGAACACCATACATTCTCCTGTCGTGGATACCGTAGTTGGTTTGGTTCCGGTTGATGTGGCGTTACTACTATAGCTCCCTGTAAGACTTTCAGTTTCTGGTCAAACTATGTCGTAAGTTGCTGCATCTGTTGTTTGTGTAATTTTGTCATTTACTCCAACAACAGTTCTGTGGATAGAGTGGATGTGTTTGATAATGACGATGCTAACGAGGGTCATCAGATCCCTCGTCCTCTTCTCTGATGGCATGTTCCATAGCTTCTTGCAGAGTAGCAACTGCTCCCGTCATTTTAGTTCTCTTCTGATGCTTTGTGGTAGTCCGGCTAGGAACCACATGATCACCGCATGATCGGGAGTTAAGGATGCACTGCACTCGGATTATAGGTGTTTGAATCGTTCAATATAGTCCCTGACCCTTTCTCGTTTTCCCATCTTGACTTTACTCAACAGGAGAAGTGGGTCTTCCAAGAACTTTCTTGGTTTAAGCACATAGTGAGAGCCGCTGTAATCGCTTTTTAGGTGGATTTTTCTTCCTCTGATAGGTTGAAAAATTAATCCTGAGCCATTGCCAATAAGGGCATGGGAAACACCATCAGCTTTTTCGTAGGTGTCCGTTCGTCGTAGATTTCACAAGCTTGCTCGTATATCTGGAGGAATCGGATGGGATCTGATGATCCATCGTATTTTGGTATTTCCATCCCAGGTGCTCTCCGGACTGCTTGCAAGGGAGCGACAGGTATGGGTTGGCCCATTGGAGCCATTGGTGCTGGTTCTGGTTCTGCATCTTGTTGCACAATTGCTAATCTGGGAAGGTGTGGTGCTTGATTTGCTATCCTTCTTGCTATTGATCGTCCCAATCTCAGATTCATCTGATGGTGGGTTCCAAAGTGGTTGGATCCTGCTTGTACAGTGGAATGTAGTCTGGATCTTAAGGATCTAATCAATCTGATCAGTCAGAAGTGAAATCTAGGCCCCTTACGGTGGTTTTTCCTTGATAACTTCTTATTTCTTGCACTGATTGACCTGAGATTTTGACAGTAGCTGGATCTGATGCAGATCTTTCCACTGATCTAGTCTGTGAGGGTTCTCTTGTGCAAGAGTTGGCTGTGTGAGGGTTCCTCAGCTGTTTTTGCAGATAAAAAACTTGATATCTCTCAGATCTTTGGGAAGTAACTCTCTCAAGGATCCCACTATGGAATTCTCACTATGGAACTCTCTCAAGGATCTCACTATGGAATTCCACTGATCTAGTCTACGAGAGTTAACTCTCGCACTAAGTGAAAATTTCACTGTATGTGAGGGTTCAGAACCACTATTTTGGCTTGATCTTCACCAAATCTCAAAACTAACTCTTGCAGGCTTCATCACTGATGGAAATTATCATTCTGAATTGATTGAGAGGGTCTGTGAGAGTTCTTACTGAAAGGATTTGCTAGCTTCACTTTTTAGTGATTTTTTAGCACTTAAACCCAATTTTTTGCTCACTGAAATCAAACTAACTCTCACAGGCTTTTCTGTGTCCTGGTCTCACTGAGATGGAATTTTGGAATTTTCTACGAGAGTTCTTACCCACTAGAACTGAAAATTTTGGTGTTTGTGAGGGTTCTCTGATAATTTCTCGTCCTTTTTTCACTGAGAAATCTCGCACAGGCACTCAGACATCAAACTAACTCTTGCAAGCTTCTTTGTGTCCTGGTCTCACTGAGATGGAACTTCATAGGGCTCTGTGAGAATTTTGGTGAAGTTTTGAAAAAAATCTGGACTTTTTCAAGGGTTTTTTGAATTTTTTATGATTTTTCTCTGATTTTTATAATCTGCTTGGAACTAACTCTCACAAGCTTCTATGCAGGTTTGGGATAGTACCCTGGAGTTGCTGCTAGTCATGCAAGAATTAATTCACATTGGTTTTGGAGATATAAAAATTTGATGAGATTTTAAGCTCTTTTTCCTTCCAAAATGTAGATTGGTGTGTTTTTTGGGTTTTTTGGCTGATTGGTTTGGGTTTCAAGCCCTTAGAGGCTATTCAGGGTCTCCTCTACCCTCTCACACCTCCTCCTCTAGTTGTGAACAATCCAAACACAAAAAAAAAAACAGAAAACTAACTCTAAACTCCCAAAAATCTACTAAACTACTCTAAACAGCAAGAAAATAGCTAAAATGCAGCTACACTAGTTAGTGGAAACCTATCCCCGGCAACGGCGCCACTGTAGGGTCGAAGATCTTGCGTAGCATAGCCCTCCCGCCTGTCAACAAGGGTTAGTTCACTGGATAGGCACCCAACTATGCATAGATGCTAGTTTTAGTTAGTTTCCTACTTTGCATCTAACTCTACCTCTACAAACACTACTCACACTAAATCTACTCCCCTAACTAACTTCATCATGATTTCATGTGAAGAGAGAGGATAGAATAGAAGAGGAAGAAGAAGGAAAAGAGAGAAAGAGAGAGAGATGAGATGGAGGTGAGCTCAAATGCTCAATTTCATTGCTTATGGAAAAACCTTAACTAGCATAAACCAAAAAGCATGGGAAATGGACATAACAAGCAATCCAATAATCGCATAAGCAAGAGTGATTAGCAAATGAGAATGCTTGAGCTCTCAAAATGATAGAGTCTCCTCCTCTCTATTAAGCATGAAAATAGTGTACAAATGGTGTCTTTTTATAAAATGGGAAAGGCCCTTGTCCCAAAATCCTATTGGCTAATATTTATATTGATCCTATCCATTCATCTTGGATTCAACTTGATCCAAGGGTCCACAAAAAGTACACTGAAGTTCACAAGATTCATGTGAGTCCCAATTTGGACCCAACTCTAAAAAGTAATCTCTAAGTTTAAAAATGACTTTGGGCCCCTAGTTTTATTTTAATTCAAAGGCCCAAGTCTATTTTATTTTATTTACACTTAATCTTGCGTGCTCATTGGGCCATGGGCTTATACGCGCAGGATGCCATGTCCTCGCAACGCATTTTATTGGTCGATTTTATTTATTTACAATTCGTTGGGAATACCCCCAACAGATATATCTAAATATGATGGGTCATCAGATCCTATCATATTCTTTCAGATCTACGAGCAAGCATGCGAAATCTACGGTGAGGGGACACCGGTAGAGAAACTAATGTTGTTCCCAATGTCTCTGGTGGCAGTTGCACAAGATTGGTACTTCAACTTGTCGGAAGAAGAGAAAACCACATGGGAAGCGGTTAAAGCAGCTCTCATCACGCGCTTTAAACCCAGAAAGTTCTTGGAAGACCCAATTTTCCTGCTGAACAAAGTTAAGACGAGAAAAAGAGAAAGGGTCAGGGATTATTTCGAGTGGGTCAAATATCTAAAATCCAATTGCAATGAAGCCCTAACTCCTAATCATGCGGTGATTATGTGGTTCCTCACGGAGCTACCACGTAGTATCAGAAGAGAGCTGAAACGATGGGAGTAGTATGCTACCTTGCAAGAAGCAATGGAAGATGCCATTTGGGAAGAGGATGAGGAATCAGATGATGAATATCCAATCACCCATAGTCCAACTCCCTTGGTAGCATCATCATCATCCAATGCAACCAATGAATCTAGCCGAGTCAGGTGAAGAAGAAAAGATAGTGCATGTGGGAGAGCAGTTAACGCCCACTCAATTCAAAAGACTACGTTCGTTATTGGTGGAATACAAAGATTGTTTTGCTTGGAATTATAGTGATCTAAAGAGTATCCCTCCAATTGTAGTCCAGCATACTATACCCTTGGTGGATGGAGTAGTCTCCAAGGTGAGCCGTTACTATCGCTACAACCCGAATTATACAGAGTTGATCAAGCAAGAGTTGTAGAAGTTGTTAGATGTTGATTTTATTTATGAAATCGAGCATACTAAATGGATGTCGCCAATAGTCATAGTACCCAAAAAAAATGGCAAGATGCAAATCTATGTGAATCTTAAAGCGTTAAATGCAGTCACCAAGAAGGACCATTTTCTCTTACCATTTATGGAAACGGACCATCAAGTGAAGGTAGCATCGCAAGATCAGCACAAGACAGCATTCGCCATGGAATGGGGGACCTATGCCTACAAGGTGACGCCATTTGGACTTTGCAATGCCCCAAGTACTTTCCAACAAATTATGCAGGTGGCATTCAAAGAGTATTAAAAAAAAAAATTGGAGATTTTCTTGGATGATCTGTGCGTGCATAGATCTAATTCAGAGCAGTTATCCAATCTAGAAAGGTGCTGAAGAAATGCCGCAAGTACCAGATATCCCTAAACCCAGAAAAGTGTCACTTTTGGGTGACACAAGGCCTAATCTTTGGCCACATATAGTATCCTGACACGGGATCGCCACGGACCTGTCGAAGATAAGGATCATTGTCGATCTGCTACCACCATGAACGATCCGCAGAGTCTATATTTTCATGGGTCATGCTAACTATTACAGGATCTTTATTCTAGACTTTGTGGAGCTAGCACGACCAATCTACAAACTCACAACGGAACCACATTGGATTGAGGAAGCCCTCTAGGCTTTTCAGAAGCTTAAAGATACATTGGTCTCAGTGCCAATTCTACGCCCACCCAATTGGTCCATTGAGTTTCATGTGCATACAGATGCATCAAATTATGCAGTAGGAGTAGTCTTAACCTAGCCAAGAGAGCACAAAAAAGATTTTTTGATCCAATTTGCAAGTTGTCAGTTCAGTGACACCGAAATGAATTATTCAGCCACAAAGCGAGAGGCATTGGCAATGATTTATGTTGTTAAGAAGTTTTGGCATTAGCTGATGGCCACTCACTTTGCTTTTTATACAGACCATCAGCCCTTGCTCTATCTTGTTAAGAAAACATGCAACACAGGGAGAATCACTCGATGGTTACTTCTGTTGTTGGAGTTTGATTTTCAGATAGTGGTTCGCAAGAGAAAGCAACATTACATGGTGGATCATGTGTCGTGAATTAAGGAAAACGAAATTGCAGCCAAAACTGATGATGAGCTACCTGATGCTGTCTTATTTTATATCGAGACAGTACCGGAATGGGCCGCTGACATAGTTGAATACCTAATGCGGGGCCGACCAGACAAATCACTACCTAAGGCGGAACAACAAAAATTGATCTTAAAAGCTAGACCTTATCAGCTGATTGTCGGCCAGTTCCACCGAAGAGAATCAGTTGGAATTCTTCGACGATGTATTCTTTCTCATGAGGCCACCCAAATCATTTTGCTTTCAGATGAAGGAATGGGTGGTGGTCACTTTGCATCAGACATTACAGTTTGTAAGATCCTACAATCATGATGTTGGTGGCCAACGATCCATAAAGATACAGAGGAATACTTGAAAAAATGCTATGTGTGCCAAAGGGCAAGGAGACCAACGAGACTAAATTATGATCTTCTACACCCAATCCTAGCTCAAGCACCATTTGAGAAGTGGGGTTTGGATTATATTGGACCAATCCACCCTGCGGCAAGAAGTACCCAAGCCCGATACATTATCGTGGCCACCGACTACCTCACCAAGTGGGTCGAAGCCAAGGCAGTATGAGTAGCTGATGCTAGGACAACTGCCAAGTTTCTTTATGAAAATATCATTGTACGCTTTGGATGCTCGGTGGCAATTTTTTCATGATTTTTGGAGATCCCTTGGGAGTTAGCTCTTGAAACTTTAATAGTCATCAGATTTGACCCAGCTGCATTTTAAAAATCTCTGCGAGAGTTACTGATGGAGAAATCATCAATTTTGAGTGTTTGCGAGAGTTCATGTTGACAGATCCTCTACTTGGGAGGATCTGTTTACTAGTTTTTTGCTTACTTCTTAGTTTCAGAACTATTTCGTGGTCCTACCTGTCAAAAGACAACTCAGGGTCGTTCTCTCTTGAAAGCACTCACATTCAAACAGAGATGTGAGCCATGAACATTCATTTGTAGATCAGCATGCAGCCCAAATGAACATTCAACAGTTTCTATAGCTACCTACTCTGAAACGAACTGAAATTAGATCCTACACATTTTAAAACTAATCTACACCTGCATTAATCCACAAAACTTAAACAAGAAATTAATCTACAGCATTTTAGAAGTCCAAGAATCAAGAAACCAACCAGTATTTTGATTCTTGGACATCCCAAGAACATCAAGAACTAGAATGTTGGAGGATATGCAAGATTTATAAAACATTTCTAGCCTATTTAGTTTACTTGAATTCTGATTCCTACATTAATCCACAAACAAAAAATGAAAATTAATCCACAACTAGGAAAGCAGAAAAACTAATCCACTCTACAACCCACAACCACACTCATAGGAGGGAAGGGAAAGATCATGAATGCATTTACTCAAGAAACAAACATGATCAAGGAGCTCAATGGATGCACCAAAACTCATAGAGGCTCTTCTCATTTCAGCATGGAGTAGGTACATTTCACAAAAAGCTCCTCTTCACAAATATGGAGTCTCTTAAATAAGCAAGAGAGCTCCTTAGGTGGCATTCTAGTGGAATTTTCACATTTCACAAATTACTAGAGGTCACCATCAAAATGTGGCTCACTCTACTTTCTTTGAGAGGGGTATACTTGCATTTATTACATTAGTCTAGAAATACTAGTTCCTACATGGTCACTCCATCTTCCGGGATTCACCATGAGGCTTACACAGTTCTTGCTTGTCATTCCTAACTAGCATTTCTCGGCTCTCAATCTTCATTAGTCTCGTCTTCTCAGAGACCTCCTCGGTCTAAGGTGAGAGGTGCTCTTGAGTTGCTCTGTCCGAGTATCTTGGGGATTCATCAGAATCAGCCAACAGTTCAGAAGGGCAGAATCTTCAGAACCTTTGTAGAGCATCAAGATCATCAAACCAACCTTCACAAGGGCATAAATGGAATTAGAGTAGTGAAATTAGCTTGCCTATATGGTTTGATCTTGAAAATCCAACATCTGGAGCAAGTTGTGTGAGAGATCACTTAACGCGAGGATTTAACCCTCACAGACTATCTGAACCCTCGCAAAATCTTCGTAGGGCAGTCAAATCACCTTCTGAACTTCCGTAGACTTCTTTGAGGTCTTAGAATTTTGTGAAGTTCCCTGTAGAAATTTGGGTGGATTTGAGCTGAGAAAAGTGGATTTCACCTAATATGCACTCTAAATTCTGCTATATAAGGGCAGAATTCGAGTCATTTGTCACCTTGCCTAGCGAAGCTCTGCTGAAATTTTAAGCTTTCCACATTCTCCGTTTGCTACCAAAACTCCTACCGGCCATCATCTGCACTCTCTGAACTCAGATCTGCGCTCAATACCATCGTTGTCACTATCATTTTTTGTTGTTGTCCACTTTTCCAAGCCTTTTAACCGTTTTCACCGTTTCTGTCACTATTTTATCACTTTTCTTTGTAACAGACTCTAACTACCACTGCTAACATGGTCTCTTCTCTCTCTTTTGATGACTCTGGCACCAAGGAGGTGATCAAGCGCAAAATACCATCCGCCACCCAGATCTGGCCATTGTCTTTTGATGCCCTGATCAAACCATGGCTTCAGATGGCTGGTCCTCTTCTTGAAGCAATGGGATTTTACCTAGCGCTTTTCAGTTTTGACATTAACATGGGCCTCACCCTTCATGCTTACGCCACCTAGGACGCGCAGAAGTTGCGTTTCCACTTCCTATACCAAGATACCACGTACAAAATATGCATTAACACTAACTCAATGATCATCGTTGGCATAATGTCTGGTGACCGTCAACCAATCTCCCATCACCAAGAAAAAACCTTGATAAGGCCATTCGTCACCCAGACTGCCCCAAAGATTCTGATCCAAACTAACAACGGGTACCTGATAGAGGCTATCACGGATCCAGTAATCCGTCAGGAGCTCGCCCACACAAAGCAAGCCCTCAAGGCTTGTCAAAAATTCATGGAGCAGCGACCTCAGCCAACCCCAGTGGCAATTCCAACCCCACCTACATTTGGCACTTCACGGGCAAGCTCGAGCTAGGACAAAGGACAACAGACAGTAGGGGAAGAAGTCAGGTGCACAAGACCAAGGGCCCCCAGATACAAGAGTAGATATGCAAGGCGCACAACATCAGAGCCAAGAGACAGATCCAGAGGGAGGGTCAAGCCTCCACATCTAGAGGCTTGCGGTCCACATCTGTCAGCCATGCCTTCCGACGTCCAAAGTATGTGGAGGCAAAGACCCAAATACGGCATTAGCCTCCGACAAGGTGGAAGATCAACTGCCAATAGCTCGTGTGTACTATCGAGCCACACTCCTTGGCGATCCTTGGACGGGCCGCTTTCAAGCATGGGTCGACCAACGATGGATAATCGGCGTCCAAAGTCTCTTCACACTAACAAGGACTTGAAAAATATCGATAGAATAACTTTTATGGAAGACGTAACTGGTTACCTAATCCACCAAAGACGGATCAAGCGACCACTGTACTGAACCGATAGAGTGCTGAGGGACCAGCACTACTTCAGGCCATGGGGGTATTCCCAACATAGAGTAAATAAATAAAGTTGGTGAATAAATGTGTTGCGAGGGCATGGCTTTCTATGCGTGTAAGCCCATCGCCCAATGAGCACGCAAGTTAAATGTAAATAGAAATAATAGACTTGCGTCCTTTTGTAATTAAAATAAAACTTGAGGCCCAAAGTCAAGTTAGAACTTAGTATTAAACTTTTTTAAATTGGGTCCAATTTTGAATCACATGAATCTTGTGATTTCGAATGTACTTTTTGTGGATCCTTGGATTAAGTTGGGTCCAAGATGAATGGATAGGATCAATGTACATATTAGTCAATAGGATTTTGGGGCAAGGGCCTTTCCCATTTATAAAAAGGCACCATTTGTACTCTATTTTTCATGCTTAATAAAAGGGAGGAACTCTATCATTTTGGGAGCTCAAACATCCTCAATTGCTAATCACTCTTTGCTTATGCTTTTGTGGTGATTTGTGTGTTATTTTCAATTTGCTATGTTTTTAGTTTATGCTAGTTAATGTTTCTCCATAAGCAATGATATTGAGCATTTGAGCCACACTCCATCTCAAATCTCTCTCACTCTTTCTCTCTTTCCCTCTCTCTCTCTTCTAATGTTCTCTTTCCCTTCACTCAAATCATGTGAAATGTCAGTCTAGCAGAAGAGAGGTTGCGGTGGGTAGTGTTAGGGGTGATAGAGTTCGTGTAAAAGTAGAGAAATATCTAAAAGTTGCATCTTTACATAGTTCGGCCCCTATCCAACGTTCTAACCCTTGTTGACAGGCGGGAGGGCTACTACTACGTCCCTACAGTACTGATCCACCAAAGGTGGGTCAAATGACTATGTACAGAACAGGCAGAATGCCGAGGGACCGGCACTACTTCAGGCCGTGGATCCTGTTCGGGATATTTCCAACACAGAGCAACTAAATAAAGTTGGTGAATAAATGTGTTGCGAAGACATGGCTTCTTACACATATAAGTCCATGGCCCAATGGGCACGCAAGTTAAATGTAAATAGAAATATAAGACTTGGGCCCTTTTGTAATTAAAATAAAACTTGAGGCCCAAAGTCAAGTTAGAACTTAGTATTAAACTTTTTTTTAAGTTGGGTCCAATTTTTGACTCACATGAATCTTGTGATTTCTAGTGTACTTTTTGTGGACCCTTGGATTAAGTTGGGTCCAAGATGAATGGATAGGATCAATGCACATATTAGTCAATAGGATTTTGGGGCAAGGGCCTTTCCCATTTATAAAAAGGCACCATTTGTACTCTATTTTTTATGCTTAATAGAAGGGAGGAGCTCTATTATTTTGGGAGCTCAAACATCCTTAATTGCTAATCACTCTTTGCTTATGCTTTTGTGGCGATTTGTGTGTTATTTTCAATTTGCTATGTTTTTAGTTTATGCTAGTTATTGTTTCTCCATAAGCAATGATATTGAGCATTTGAGCCACCCTCCATCTCAAATCTCTCTCACTCTTTCTCTCTTTCCCTCTCTCTCTCTTTTCTACTCTTCTCTTTCCCTTCACTCAAACCATGTGAAATGTTAGTCTAGCGATGGGTAGTGTGAAGGGTGATAGAGTTAGTGTAAAAGTAGATAAGTATCTAAAAGTTGCATCTTTACATATTTAGGCACCTATCCAGCGTTCTAACCCTTGTTGACAGGCGGAGGGCTACTACTATGACATATCTACGTCCCTATAGAACTGGTCCACCAGAGACGGGTCAAGCGACCACTGTACAGAACTGGCGGAGTGCCGAGGGACCGGCACTACTTCAGGTCGTGGGTCCTGTTGGGGGTATTCCCAACACAGAGCAAATAAATAAAGTTGGTGAATAAATGTGCTACGAGGACATGGCTTCATGCGCGTATAAGCCTATGGCCCAATGAGCACGCAAGTTAAATGTAAATAGAAATAACAAACTTGGGCCCTTTTGTAATTAAAATAAAACTTGAGTTCCAAAGTCAAGTTAGAACTTAGTATTAAACTTTTTGAAGTTGGGTCCAATTCTGGACTCACATGAATCTTGTGATTTCTAATGTACTTTTTGTGGACCCTTGGATTAAGTTGGGTCCAAGATGAATGGATAGGATCAATGTACATATTAGCCAATAGGATTTTGGGGCAAGGGCCTTCCGCATTTATAAAAAGGCACCATTTGTACTCTATTTTCATGCTTAATAGTGGGGAGGAGACTCTATTATTTTGGGAGCTCAAGCATCCTCAATTGCTAATCACTCTTTGCTTATGCTTTTGTGGTTATTTGTGTGTTATTTTCAATTTGCTATGTTTTTAGTTTATGCTAGTTAATGTTTCTCCATAAGCAATGATATTAAGCATTAAAGCCAACCTCCATCTCAAATCTCTCTCACTCGTTCTCTCTTTCCCTCTCTCTCTCTTCTACTCTTCTCTTTCCCTTCACTCAAACCATGTGAATTGTTAGTTTAGCGGAGTAGAGTTAGCGGTGGGTAGTGTTAAGGGCGATATAGTTAGTGTAAAAGTAGAGAAGTATCTAAAAGTTGCATCTTTACATAGTTAGACACCTATCCAACGTTCTAGCCCTTGTTGACAGGCGGGAGGGCTACTACTATGACATATCTACATCCCTACAGCTCCCCAAGCTCCAAGCTCCCCAAGCTCCAAGCTCTCAAGTTTCTCCACTTCCAAGCGCCAAGATTTCTCCGAAAAGGAGCACAAAAATGGAGGTCACGGGAAGCAATACGAAGATAGTGTCAAAATCTGACATCCGTAGGATCCGTCGGATTTTGACATAAACAAGATCAAGGGAGGTATGACAAGAGAGCTAAAAGAGCTCTACACATGCAAGGTGAATGCTACCAATGAGCTACTCAAGGAGATTGGTAAGTGCAAATCATCTTTGGAGGCTTGGGAAGCTTTGAAGAAGCTTTATGAATCCAAGTCTACATCTAGAGTGTTGACTCTAAGAAGTCAAATCTTTCAAAGTTTGCAAAAGAAGGAAGAAAACTCTGATGCTTTTCTTTTTAGATTGAAGTCTTTAAATGATGAGTTAGCTTGCATTGATGAGAGCATTAAGGAAGGAGAGCTTGTTCAAGTTATTCTTAATGATTTGTTGGATGCTCATGCTAACATTGTGCAAAGCCTTACTATTCAAATAACTTTGCCAAGTTTGATGGATCTTCAAGAGATCTTGATCAATGAGGATTATAGGCTTCAAGCATGAGGTGGATCTATATCAACATCTCATGATGGAGAAGAGGTTATGCTCATCAAAGGCAAATTCAAGGGCAAAGGTAAGAGCAAGTGGTCTAAAGGACAAGATCATGGTGAGTCTTCTTTTTTTGATAAGAAGAATGATAGGTCTAAATTGAAGTGCTTCTATTGTGGCATCAAGGGACATTTTGCTAGTGATTGCTACAAAAAGAAGAGAGATCAAGGAGACAAGCAAGGTAATCTAATGCTTGATGAGGATGGTGTTGATGTTCAAAACACATATGATGATGCTTTTCTGATGTCTTCATGTTTGAGTTCTATTGTTGGAGATATTGATCCATGGTGGATTGATAGTGGAGCAAGCTCACACATGACTTTTCACAAGGAGTATTTCACCTCTTTATTGGCATATGGAGATGACAAGAGGGTGATCTACACGGCCAATGATGGTGAGTGTGCAATCTAAGGGATTGGCACAATTCATGTTTCTCTCTCTAAAAATAGGAATGTTCATTTGAAGGATGTTTTGTTCATATCTACTATTACTAAGAACCTACTTAGTGTGAGTCAAGCAAAGGTCTTAAAGTGGAGTTTGATGGATATGCTTGTATGATCAAAAGAAAGGATGTCTTGATTGCAAAACGTAAAAGGCAAGGGAAGTTATTCAAACTAGATCCTTGTGTTATTGCTAACCAAGTTGGACGTGTGGCAAGTGAGCAAATATGCATTCAAGAGGTTTGGCATAAGAGTATGAGACATTTCATCTTCAAAGCATTGGAGGTAATGGCTAGAAGGCAAGTTGTGATTGGTCTTCCAAGTTCCTTAACTAGCATCAATCATGTTTGTGATTCTTGTGCTTTGTCAAAGTCACATAGACTACCTTATAATAGATCTACATCTAGATCTACAAAGCCTTTTCAGGTTGTACATTCGGATATTCATGGTGTTACTACTATTAGCAATGGAGGAGCTAAGATGTATGTCACCTTTATTGATGATTCTAGTAGATTTTGTTGGGTCTATCTACTAAAGAGCAAGGATAAAGTGTATGATGTCTTTTTGAAATTCAAGAGTGCAAGGGAGAACCAATTTTCTACAAGAATCAAGCGCTTGAGGAGTGACAATGGTGGTGAGTATTTCTCAACCAAATTCAGGGTTTTGACATTCTGTGAGTAAATCACTTGCGAGTTTTGCGAGTTTCTACGCAATGAGAATAGCAAAAATTGAATGCACATGGCATGCCATTAAATTTTGACATTTTTGGAAGTCCGTTGAGTCAGTGGTGATGAAAATCAAATTCTCAATTTCATTAGTCCAAGAAAATTGTATATGGTTAAAGGGATATGATGTTGTGCAGTTGCACATTTGAATTGATAGTAACTCTAACTCCTAAATACATTAGAAAATCCCAACTCTTGGATAATTTTTATAAAAGCTTTATGGTTTTAAAATTTTCTAATTAGGATATATTTGAGTACAGCCTAAAAAGGGAGGGTTTAGGAGGTTTTGTACATCTTTGGTTTTAAAGCTTAGATCACCTACGTCAAGTCACCAGCTCTGCAACTAAGATTGAGTACCAACATTCTAAAACTTGTATGATGCAAAAATTTGATAGGTTGGCATTTGTCAATTTTGTTTATAATGATCATTCATATGGTCAATAAAAGATCAACTCTAAAAGATAAGGTTAAAAATTTACTACCACTTTGGAAAATCACTAGCATATTAACTAATTAATGTAAAAAGTAAGATTGGATGATTCATAATGGCTCTTCAAATTATGATTTCTGCAACTTCATAAGTAAACTTTATGGCTACTATTGAGTTGTTTCAATGGCTCCATTGTTTATTGAGATTTGAGAAAATAGTTCCATACTATTTCATGAGCTTGTCAAGCTTGGCATATAGTATATATGAGAAAGTTGACCCTCAAGCATATCAGCATCTCGGTTGGGTGTGTTTGCATGCCATTAGATTGGTAATTTTTGACCTCAAAATTGACAAATTCTATGTGTAATATTGTGAAAGATTCAACTAGTTTCATCACATTTTGCAATATTTTCATATTTGACATATTGAGGCCAAAACTTGTTTTAGACTTAGAGGTTGACTTTTCAAAGTTCATTAGTCTAAATTTCAATAAACACTTTTTGAAAGTGTGGGAAAGATAGAATGCGAGTTTGAGTAGATTCAATTTGAATAAGTTGGGTACATTGAATCTAGACCCAAAATTGGTAGGGTTAGCATTTTGGTGGGAAAGCCAAGTGACCAAATAGGGTTTGGACTTGTTATAAAAGGATGTAAATCGTGGAGAGAGTCATCTTCTCTCTTCTCTATCTCATTTCATGCTTATACATGGTTCTCTTGGGTTCTACTATCCATTGGTGCACTATCTTGGTGATTGCTTGCAATTTATGTGTAGAATGATCTATATTTGTTATTTTTGGATCCACACGTGTGAAATACAGTAGCTTGCTGGTTTTGTACGGACAGCAACAGTACATAATCATTTCATTCAAGTTTGATCAAGTTCTATTAGTGTTTGCATCTCAAATTGTGTGTAGATGCTGATTTTTCTACATTGGTGAAATTGGTAGTGTATTTCTCTTTCTAACCAAAGATCATTCAAGTAGATTGGATCTTAAGGATCTGAAATCTTTCACATGGTATCAGAGCTTGTGTTTCAGGTTATGAAGGAGGAAATCAGACCTATCAATGATTTGGTGAAGATATCAAGTCTAGAGCATGCTAGAGAGGATTCTACACCAAAATCGGATTTTTTGCTTTTGTAGATTGGATCTTTTGTAGATCAAAACACTAAATAGGTCAATATACTTGTTCAATTCCGTTTTTTGAATTCACATGCTGGATTTGGCCAATTTTTGGATCATTGGTTCAGCCTAAGTGGTGGCTTATAGATTGCATATCAAATTTTCAGCATTTGCATGTAGATTTGGAATAGTCAATTTTTTGTGATTTTGTCAAAACCCTAATTTTGATTGGATCTCTAGATAGTGAGGTTGCTGGACTTCATTTGAGTGTGTTTCAATCTTAGGAAGTGGCAAAAGTCATTAGATTGAGGATAGATCATAGGTTGATCAAGATTCCATGATTCTATGTGTTGATTTGCTTGGATAAGTGCTAGAAGAGAATTTGTGAGATAGTTTCAAATCTTGGTGATTTCTTTTGAAAGCAATTGTTGTTGTTCAAAGGAGTGCTTTGTGCATTGAAGCAGGTTGAAAGAGAAGATCAGGTCATTGCTACATGGCAACCTCAATTGGAGTCATGTTGGAAGCCAATGATAGGCTTACCTCAAGTAACTATTCATTATGGAAAGTGAGGATGGAGTCACTTCTTGAGATGAATGATGTTTTGGATATTGTTGTAGGTTTGGAGGAGAGACCAGCAACACAACAAGATCAATTGAGGTATGACAAGAGGGCCAAGAAGGCTCTACACATGATAAAGATGAATGTTACCAATGAACTTCTCAAGGAAGTTGGTAAGTGCACATCATCTTTGGAAGCTTGAAATTCATTGAAGAAGCTTTATGAATCCAAGTCTACTTCTAGAGTGTTGACTCTAAGAAGACAAATCTTTTCTTGTTTGCAAAAGAATGAAGAAAGTCCAAGTACTTTTGTTTTGAGAATGAAAGCATTGAATGATGAGTTAGCTTGCATAGATGAAAGCATTAAGGAAGGAGAGCTTATTCAAGTGATTCTTAATGGCTTGTTGGATGCTCATGCTAACATTGTTCAAAGTATTGCTATTCAAAGGACTTTGCCAAGTTTGATGGATCTTCAAGAGATCTTGATCAATGAGGAATATAGGCTTCAAGCAAGAGGTGGATCTACATCGACACTTCAAGAGGATGCTATGTTCACAAAGGGCAAATTCAAGGGCAAAACCAAAAGCAAGTGGTCTAAAGGGGAAGATCAAGTGGATGCTTCTTCAACTGGCAAAAAGAAGGATAGATCAAAGCTCAAGTGCTTCTATTGTGGCATCAAAGGACACTTTGCAATCGAGTGCTACAAGAAGAAGAGAGATCAAGGAGACAAGCAAGGTAATCTTACTCTTGATGAGGATGGTTTGGATGTGCAAGATGCAAATGATAATGCTTTTGTGATGTCTTCATGTATGCTTTCTAATGATGGAGATCTAGATTCTTGGTGGATTGATAGTGGAGCAAGTTCACACATGACCTTTCACAAAGAGTACTTCACTTCTTTGTTGGCATATGGAGATGACAAGAGGGTGATCTACACGGCCAATGATGGTGAGTGTGCAATCAAAGGGATTGGCACAATTCCTATTTCTCTCTCTACAAATAGGAACATTCATATGGAGGATGTATTGTTTATTCCATCTATTACCAAGAATTTGCTTAGTGTGAGTCAAATGCTAAGTAAGGGCCTCAAGGTGGAGTTTGATGGAGATGCTTGTTTGATCAAAAGGAAGGATGTCTTGATTGGAAAAGGTAAAAGACAAGGGAAGTTGTTCAAACTTGATGCTTGTGTTATTGCTAACCAAGTTGGATGTGTTGCAAGGGAGCAAATTTCTATTCAAGAGGTTTGGCACAAAAGGATGGGACACCTCAACTTCAAGTCATTGGAGGTAATGGCAAGGAAGAAGGTTGTGATTGGTCTTCCAAGTTTCTTAAGTAATGACAAGCATGTTTGTGAGTCTTGTGCTTTGTCTAAGTCACATAGACTACCTTATACTAGATCTATTTCTAGATCTACAAAGCCTTTTCAACTTGTACATTCGGATATTTATGGATTTACTACAATTAGCAATAGTGGAGCTAAGATGTATGTAACATTCATTGATGATTTTAGTAGATTTTGTTGGATCTATCTACTAAAGAGCAAGGATGAAGTGTATGATGTCTTTGTCAAGTTCAAGAATGCAAGAGAGAACCAATTCTCCACAAAGATCAAGTGCTTGAGAGGTGACAATGGTGGTGAGTACATATCTAACAAGTTCAAGGCCTTTTGTGATGAGCATGGGATCAAGAGGGAGTATACAACATCAAGGACCCCACAACAAAATGGAGTGGCTGAAAGGAAGAATAGAACTTTATGTGAAAGTGCTAAAGCTATGAGGTTAAGTGCTAATCTTGACAAACCATTTTGGTATCAAGCTTTGTTGTGTGCCAATTTCTTGTGCAATAGGTGATCGAGTGCTATTTTGGATGGAAGGACACCTTTTGAGATGCTATTCAAGAGGAGGCCGAGTGTCAACTTTCTAAGAACATTTGGATGCACATGCTATGCCAACATTACTCTTGATGATAGGACCAAGGAGGATCCATCTTCAAGAAGAGGTATTTTTGTTGGATATAGTGAGGTGAGTAAAGCCTACAAGGTTTACATTCCTTCTACTAACAAAGTGATTGTTGGTAGAGATGTCATTTTTGATGAGGGAAACATTCCAAAGGTGTCTTCAATCATGATTGATGGTAAAGTAGATGGTTCTAACATTCTTGATGTTGATGAGAAGGATCCTACTTTGGATGGTGGTGATGATGGACCTTCATCAAGTCAAAAGCCAAGGAGAACATCAAGAGAAAAACAAGTACCTTCAAGGCTCACATATGATCAAAAGGGTAAGCAAGTAGTTTCTGGAAATTATGTTGCTTTCCTAACCTCTTTGGATGAGCCTACAAGTGTAGATCAAGCAAGGAAAGAAGAGGAGTGGATCCAAGCAATGGATCTTGAGTATCGATCTCTTATGAAGAGTGGAACATCTTTTGGAAGATCTTCTTGTGTACATGGAGCTATGCAAGTGGATGGATGTTATCTTGCTGTAAAATCAAGTAATGGATCTGAAAAACAAATTTTGTTCAATGACTTTTATGGTCAAGTTGAAGATCAAGAGGTTGATCTCAAAGGGCTTCAACTAGTCAAAAGGGAAGTTGGCAATTTGGAGCTAGTCAAGAGCATCAAAGGAGAGGTAATTGGCAAAGGTGTTATGGATCTGTTTTTACAGCATATTGAAGACTCAAGTAAGGTCAAAGGAGCAGCAAGGAAGTGTTGTTCAAGTTTACTTTACTTGTTCTATCTCATGTTTGAGCAATTTCATGTGGATGTGTGCAAATTGTCAAGATATGGTAAAACTAGCTACATCGTTGAGCATTGTTTTGATGTTGGATTTGTACTAGCATTCTTGGATGATTTTGCTGATGGAAATGAAGCTATTGGAGGTTCATTATGTCACTCATCCATGGCTAAGTTCTCAAGTGTTGAGCTACTTGGTGCCAATACTTGGAGATTGTCAATTTTTGGTGAATTCATGGTCATTTTCTTGTGTCAAGTAGACCTTGAAGATGGACTAGTGCAAACTACTTGGTTTATGGAGTCATGTGGTGCTGGATTTGCATCATTAATGTACTCACCTACTCATGTATTTTCAAGATTTGATGATTTCTTGTGACAAGATGAATATGGAGGCTCATTCATGGAGTATCATGGTGGATACAAGGCAACAAAGGACAAAGAAGGAGGAGACATGCAAGCAAAAGTTGATCACTCACATTTATTGTTTGTTTGCTTTATTTTTCCAGAGAGTTCAGAGTTGGAAGCATGGTGGAATCATTTCATTTACATTCTAATTGATTCTTCATGTTCTAGTCACATTTTTACATGTAAAATTGATGTAAGAAATAGTGAAGCATCCCAAGTGGACACTATTCTCTATATCAATTATGGTTGTTTCTATTTTGAGCATTACATGATCATTGAAAGGAGATATATTCTTAGGAAGAAGATCATTCTTATGATGGATCAAAGTTCTATTGGCAAAAACTATGCTAGGAGCATTGGAAGCTAGGAAAGCGAGTTTTGAGGTACATCATTGGAGCTCGAGATTTTGGCATATTGTATGAGGGATCATCACCTAATCTTTTTGGATTTTCAGATTCGGACTATGCTGGAGATATAATGGATAGGAAATCCATTAGTTCTTACTGTATTTTCATAGGTGATGGAGCTATATCATGGATGTCAAAGAAACAAGCCACTATCTCATTGTCATCTAGTGAGGCCGAGTACAAAGCTCTTACACATTGCACAAAGGAGATGGTATGGATCAAGAGGATGATCAAGGATCTTCACTTGTTGGATTTTTCAGAGAGCCCAATCATCTTTTGTGACAATCAATCAGCCCAAAGAATGGCATCCAATCCTATCTTTCATGCTAGGAGCAAGCATATTGAGATACAATATCATTTTGTGAGGGAGCGAGTCATTGCAAAGGAGGTGGAGCTTCAACATGTGTCTTCAAGGGAATGTGTAGCTGATATCTTCACCAAAGCATTGGGAAAAGACTTGTTCATGAAGCATAGGACTTCACTTGGAGTATTATCAAAGTCTATGCTAAAACTAGTTGAAGAGGGAGTGTGAAAGATTCAACTAGTTTCATCACATTTTGCAATATTTCCATATTTGGCATATTGAGGCCAAAACTTGTTTTAGACTTAGAGGTTGACTTTTCAAAGTTCATTAGTCTAAATTTTATTTGAATAGACACTTTTTGAAAGTGTGGGAAAGATAGAATGCGAGTTTGAGTAGATTCAATTTGAATAAGTTGGGTACATTGAATCTAGACCCAAAATTGGTAGGGTTAGCATTTTGGTGGGAAAGCCAAGTGGCCAAATAGGGTTTGGACCTGTTATAAAAGGATGTAACTCGTGGAGAGAGTCATCTTCTCTCTTCTCTATCTCATTTCATGCCTATACATGGTTCTCTTGGGTTCTACTATCCATTGGTGCACTATCTTGGTGATTGCTTGCAATTCTATGTGTAGAATGATCTATATTTGCTATTTTTGGATCCACACGTGTGAAATACAGTAGCTTGCTGGTTTTGTATGGACAGCAACAGTACATAATCATTTCATTCAAGTTTGATCAAGTTCTATTAGTGTTTGCATCTCAAATTGTGTGTAGATGCTGATTTTTCTACATTGTTGAAATTGGTATGTATTTCTCTTTCTAACCAAAGATCATTCAAGTAGATTGGATCTTAAGGATCTGAAATCTTTCACAAATATGACATTACTAAGCATAAATACTGTACTTTCTATTGAAATGAAAGTGCAACAACAACTAGTAGTGTGCATTGTTATGTATTAAGTACCAAAAGTAAATGTGATGCTTTTTGTACCATTGTCATGCATGAACATATGAAAGAATGTGCAAAAACAAAAATTTGTTTCTCCTTGTAAAATGCAAAGTCGGGTAAAATGGATATGAAAGTGAAGAGATTTGTTTGCTTATGAGTATAGGTAGAAACAAGACAGTGAAATGCGACAAAAACTATTGTTGAGAGATTTGAACAAATAGTTTCAAGGCATGACTCGTGTAGCACATCGGCATGACTCGTGGAGGTCCCCATTGAGAGTGTCTTCTACTTCAGTTCGGGGCCAGGAGTCTCGTGGTCCCAAACAAGAGCTCTTCCATGGCAAAAACCACACTTGACTTTTTGCACTGCTTTGACCCATTCCATTTGGTGGTTTAGATATCTAAAGTAGCGACAACGTGTGCCCTTCTGCAAATCCTCACATAGTTTTTCGGGCAGTGACAGATGGCCCGTCAATCGGAGGTCGGGAACTCATTATGGACAATTGGTTCTCATGAAAGATTTAGGGCTTGACAAGGCCCACAAATAGGGTTATCAGGCCTATCCTTTTGATAACATGACGGAGTGGGACGTGTGGCACCTCGGCGTTACTCGTGGAAGCCCATTGAGTGTGTCTGCTACTTCAGTCTAGGGCCAGGAGTCCCACAAGCCCAAATAGGGGCCCTTCCGGGGCGAAAACTGCACTTGACGTTTTGCCCTACTTTGACGTGTTCCAATCGGTTGTTCTCACAGTTCCTCTCTCACTCACGGTTCTCAAGGGTTCTCACGGTTCCTTTCCCTCACTCATAGTTCTAATGGTTCCTCTCTCTCTCACACAGTTCTAATGGTTCCTCTCTCTATCTCTCACTCACAGTTCTCTCTCTCTCTCGCTGACGGTTCTTAGGATGCTCTCTCTCTCTCTCTCTCTCTCTCTCTCTCTCTCTCTCTCTCTCTCTCTCTCTCTCTCTCTCTCTCTCTCTCTCTCTCTCTCTCTCTCTCTCTCTCTCTCTCTCTCTCTTAGATGCTCTCCCTCTCTCTCTCTTACTCACTGTGAGAACCGCTGAGAGAGAGGAACCGTTCTCACGATTCTCACGGTTCCTCTCTCTCAACGGTTTTCACTGTTCCTCTCTCACGATTCTCACAGTTCCTCTCTCTCAACGGTGGACGCTATAACATCTGTATCAGTGCTTCAACGATGTTCTCTCTCTCTCTCTCTCTCTCTCTCTCTCTCTCTCTCTCTCTCTCTCTCTCTCTCTCTCTCTCTCTCTCTCTCTCACGGTGCTCTCCCTCTTGTGGTTCTCTCTCTCTCTCTCACGGTTCTAACGATTCCTCTCTCTCTCTCACACTAATGATTCTCCCTCTCTCTTGCTCATGGTTCTCACGATGCTCTCTATCTCTCTCGGATGCTCTCTCTCTCTCTCTCTCTCTCTCACTCATGGTGCTCTCTCTCTCTCTCTATCTCTCTCTCTCTCTCTCTCTCTCTCTCTCTCTCTCTCTCTCTCTCTCTCTCTCTCTCTCTCTCTCTCTCTCTCTCTCTCTCTCTCTCTCTCTCTCTCTCTCGTGGTTCTCACGGTTCCTCTCTCTCTCTCACACTCACAGTTCTCTCTCTCTCTCTCTCTCTCTCTCTCTCTCTCTCTCTCTCTCTCTCTCTCTCTCTCTCTCTCTCTCTCTCTCTCTGATGGTTCTCACGAAGCTCTCTCTCTCTCTCTCTCTCTCTCTCTCTCTCTCTCTCTCTCTCTCTCTCTCTCTCTCTCTCTCTCTCTCTCTCTCTCTCTCTCTCTCTCTCTCTGTCTCACGAAGCTCTCTCTCTCTCTCTCTCTCTCTCTCTCTCTCTCTCTCTCTCTCTCTCTCTCTCTCTCTCTCTCTCTCTTGTATGTTCTCCCTCTCTCTCTCTCTCACTCACCGTGAGAACCGTTGAGAGAGAGGAACCATTCCCACGGTTCTCACGGTTTCTCTCTCTCTCTCAACGGTTATCACGGTTGCTCTCTCACAGTTCTCACGGTTCCTCTCTCTCAACGGTGGATGCTATAACATCCGTATTAGTGCTTCAACGATGCTCTCTCTCTCTCTCTCTCTCTCTCTCTCTCTCTCTCTCTCTCTCTCTCTCTCTCACACAATGCTCTATCTCTCTCAGATGCTCTCCCTCTCTCTCTCTCACTCACGGTGCTCTCTCTCTCTCTCGCGGTTCTCTCTCTCTCTCTCTCTCTCTCTCTCTCTCTCTCTCTCTCTCTCTCTCTCTCTCTCTCTGTTGGAGTGTTAAAATTGGCAAAAGCTAACTTGATCAACTCTTGTAAATACATTATGACTAGTACATATCATCATTAGACATGTGTGGAGCCTCACGTGTAAAATAAATGCATTTATCATTTAGACGAGTCATATAGGTTATACATACCATTTCATTTGAGATCTAGTGGCTAAAATGGCCAAAATCTAGTTTTCTAGCTATATGCCACTTGGCATCATTTTATTGGTAGAAAAAGCTATTTCACATGGATAGGAGTGATCTCACACGTGCCAAGGACTTCTCCCATGTGTGAAAACATCAGTAGTAGGTGAGATCCAACTTGTAGTAGATATTTGTGCAAGTTCCTATAGATTAGAAAAATTGCCTAAAATCAAGGGAGGTGGCTATAAGTTAGGAAACTTGGTCCATGTGCCATATTGATGATTATTGGTGGATCCTTTGATGAGTAGGCACTCTCACACGTGCCAAATCAGCTGAGTAAGCATCAGCTCTTGTGTATATATGGTGGCTCATTTGGCCATAATTGACAAGAAAGCTAAATCTTGGTTTTGGAGCAATTCTAGTCTATTTTCTCTATTTGTCTTGTGTTTTTTTTATGCATTGATTGGGTTCTAAGCTTAGTATACTTTATTCTTAGACTAATGTATGTACTCTGATCGGTTTTCACATGTGTGAAACCAACAAGTACAACTTTGGATCAATAATGATTGTTCTTGTTAGATTTATTCATCTAGATTTGATCTAAATGCTATCTAATCTTGTGTAGATTGATAGGTTGATCTAATCTAGAATCCAATCACACTTGTGGATCTGATTCAGATCTATTCTTGGTCCATTTATTTGTACTTTGACATGGTATCAGAGCCAAGTACAAGTGCATTTAAGGCATTGATCTAAACTATACCCAAATTGGCAGGTTTTTGGAAACAAGCTAATATTGAGGTAGCGAGGTTGAATGGATAGCTAGAACCATCATATTTGTACCAAATATTGTTGTGGGCTGCAGGTGTACTTTCCACACATGTGGGGCCGTACAGGTTCTGTTTTGGACAGTAAAATTCAGTTTGGTGCATTTTGAGCTTCATACACCCAATTTTGAGTCAATTTAGTGCATTTTTCAAGCTTTCACTTGCATTGTTTCTATTCCATTGATTTGTTCTTGGTTTAGATCAATCATATAGATGGTTTAAATCTTTTTTACAGTACATTGAAGTTGATTCTCTGATTTTTTGAGTGTACATTGAAGTTGAGAAAGAAAGAGTGCTATAAACCAAAGATTAAGGAGTGATTTGCAAGGGGAGTGATTAATATCCATTATACCTTCATTCTAGATTTGTTCAAGAGTGAAAGGGTCGAGTGTAGAAGCATCTAAATGCTAGAAGACACTCTTGGATCAGTCCTCCAAGTGAAATCTTAGTGAATTTCTAAAGCACAAACACTCATAAAGGCAAAATCTACCTATACAAGGTGATAAGAATTGTTGGCAAGTACTAGGAGAAAAATTTGAGATCCAAGTCACATCGTTCACCCCTAATCAAGTGTGTGAGTGTGTTTTTTTTGGCTTTAATTAAAGTCATAAAGGTGAGTGAGGCATATGTGTTGTGGTTGATCCAAAATTTTCAAGAGATCCTTCCTTTGTAGAGGGCAAGAACTAGTAACTCAATTCTTGACTTTGGTGGAAAAATTGTCTTGTTCATTGTGACCAAATCTTGCTAAGTGGCATTAGATCTTTGTAAGCACATATCTTAGTGAGAGAGAAGCATCACATTTCTAGAAATTTGAATTTCATATCAACTCTAAAGAGGTAGAGTTATTGGTACTTGGTGGAGTCCAATAGGGGTGAATGAATTCAATTTTTTGAGCAAAATTTTGACATTATATGTATGAAACTCAAATAAGTTCTATTCAACTTTCTTTGTGAGAGTGTGAGGGTCAAGTTGTGATCCCATTGGGAGTCTAGAATAGGGAGGAGTCCATATTTGAGTGTTCATGCAGGGTTGGGATCTTTGTGAGTCTCTAGATGTCTAAATTCTAAGCTTGGCGAAAAATTATTGACAAAGATTGTTATCAAACCATTTCATGTCCATTTCAAATCTCAAGAGTGAGATTCTTTGGGTCAAGAGGGATTCAAAAGGGGTGATTGTATCTGATATTTGTATGTTTGGATCAAGTATACATGTCAAGTTTTTGTGATCTAGTGTAGATCCCTTTTTTTTTGTGAAAATTAGTGGTTTAATTTGTTGTCAAATCAAATCAAATTCAATCCAAATCTCAAGAGTGAATTTGGGTCAAGAGTGAGTCCAAAAGAAGTGACTAAGTTTGATTTTCAAGTATTTGAAACAAAACCCATACTTTGTTCAAGAATCTCAGAAGTTGAGTGAACTAGTCAAGAGAAAAGGAAAATCTAGGTGTCAATTCTTTTCAAATCCATTCCAACTCTCAAAAGGAAGAGTCGTTGGTATTTGTTGAGTCCAATAGGGGTGTTTGGATCTGAATTTTGTGACTTGATAGAGTGCTTTTGTCTTAGTGATCAAAGCAAAGCTTAGTTTCCAATTGACTAGGTTGAAAAGAGATATGATTCAAAATTTGTGGTCTAGATCTTGTGTAGATCCTTCTAGATTGTTGAATGTGTTCAAATCTAGTTTCTTGAGAGTCAAAAATTACATTTTGAAAAGTCATATTACTAGGTTTTACTTCCTCATCATGGCATCAATAGGTGGCAACCTGTTGGAGGCAAGTAAGGATCCTAAATGCAACCTTTGTGGCAAGAGAGATCGTTTTGTCTCAAGATGCTACAAAATGAAGACCAATCCATCCAAGGAGAACCAAAGCAAGGGGGCCGAGGTGAAGGATGGAGCTTCAAGTTCAAAGTGCAAAGGCAAGAAGGAAAAATCCAAGGAAAGGTGTTTCCTTTGTGGAAAGATGCATGAGGCTTGGAGCCTCACAAGGACTTACAAGATTTGTCTTCAAAAGTCCATCATCACACATTTCAAACCTTTTGAAGTTTTGCATTTGGAAGTGAATTTTTTGGTTCAAGATGCAAAAATAAATGTTACTTGGATTTATTTCATGTCCTTGGAAAGCATTTTGCTTGGAACTTTAGATAAGTTCAAATTTGTTAATGAGGAACAATCATAAAATGAAAATAGTTTCATTTATGCTCTCGTGACATCTTATGAAGAACTATTTTTCTTTGAAGAGATTTTTGTATCTCAAAGGTGGATTAAGGTAATACTAGTTGAGTCTGATGCCTTAATAGATAGCAAAGCATGTTTTCCTTGTAAACTTACATTGAATATGAAGTCAAGGAAATGGAAATGTCTTCATAATGTATTTTCTTTTGGTTTCAATAAGATCATAAATGATGTGTTCATTCATAATGTTGAAGATTGTAAATTTTCAATTTTAAAGACAAGTTGTAAACTTCTTATGAGAATAAGTGAGGGAGGCATCCAAAGTGGACACTTATATCCATAAGCAAGTAGTTAGCCTTATTGAGATGGAAATACTTCTTGATTTCAATATTAGAAAAATCATGCCAAGTTGTGGTGATTTTTGGACTTATGTTTCTAGCATAAGTAATGTTGATGATCATATGAAGTGCACATTATATGACTATGTTTGTTGTGATCATTATGAGACATGGAGGTCTCGGATTTCCATCAAGGAGGAGCACCAAGAAGTTGATCTTGAGGAGTCATCTCGAGGTTCAAGTGTGCCAAGGATTGAGGAGGAGAGTCCTTCTCAAGTTATGATCCCAAGAATAATCTCAAGGAACATGGTTGAGCCCATGTGTCTCACATTTCAAGGGAAAGAGGAACATATTTCGAGTGATATACATCTCATGCTTGCTTCTCTTATGTCATTTGGTAAATCAATTTGCTTTAGTGAGACTTTTGCATCTCAAAGTTGGAGTAAAGCAATACTAGTTGAGTATGGTGTCTCTCTTGAGAACATAGTTGATGTTCTTAATGATATGAAATTGATTTTAGATCAATTAGAAAGCAAATGGTTATTTCATCAAATGTATGTTCTTGAGTCTTGCAAGAGCATGAGTGAGTTGTCCACTCATAGTGTGAAAAATTGTCTTTTTTCATGTATTGAGGCAAATTGTAAACTCTTTATGAGAGAAAGTGAATCATCCTCTAAGGAAACTTATCTCCATAATGAAGTATCTAGCCTCATTAGATTTGAGATTAGCATGGTAACCAAGCATGAAGATATGATACAAACTCTTTGTTATTATAGCATGCATAGTCTTGCCAATGTTGATGAGCCTAATCCTCGAGATCTTGGCAACATGATGTTGGATTTTTGTGATCCTCATGAGTCAAGAAGGAATCTTTATTTTCTCATGGAGTTGCATCTATTTTCAAGGAGGAGGAGCTTTTGGAACAACCATATGCTTCAAGGATGGGACAATCAATGAAAGAGGTGCTAGGATGGTGCAAAGCTCTCAAGTTCATCAAAGAAATCAACATCAAAGAAACAATATCATGGATATGGTGATTTTGGATCGACATCAAGCTCATTGGCTGATCTTCACACCTTTGAACTAGCAAGGATCCATATTTGAAGACCAATTCAGCCCATGGAGTCAATCTCAATATCATCATGCTTTTATCAAGTTAGTTTTGAGGAGGAGTGTTAAAATTGGCAAAAGCTAACTTGATCAACTCTTGTAAATACCATTATGACTAATACATATAATCATTAGACATGTGTGGAGCCTCACGTGTAAAATAAATGCATTTATCATTTAGACGAGTCATATAGATTGTACATACCATTTCATTTGAGATCTAGTGGCTAAAATGGCCAAAATCTAGTTTTCTAGCTATATGCCACTTGGCATCATTTTATTGGTAGAAAAATCTATTTCACATGGATAGGAGTGATCTCACATGTGCCAAGGACTGTCACATGTGTGAAAACATCAGTAGTAGGTGAGATCCAACTTGTAGTAGATATTTGTGCAAATCTCTATAAATTAGAAAAATTGCCTAAAATCAAGGGAGGTGGCTATAAGTTAGAAAACTTGGTCCATGTGCCATATTGATGATTATTGGTGGATCCTTTGATGAGTAGGCACTCTCATGCCAAATTAGCTGATCAAGCACCAGCTCTTGTGTATATATGGTGGCTCATTTGGCCATAATTGACAAGAAAGCTAAATCTTGGTTTTGGAGCAATTCTAGTCTATTCTCTCTATTTGTCTTGTGTTTTTATGCATTGATTGGGTTCTAAGGTTAGTATACTTTATTCTCAGCCTAATGTATGTACTTTGACAGGTTTTCACATGTGTGAAACCAGCAAGTACAAGTTTTGATCAATAATGATTGTTCTTGTTAGATTTATTCATCTAGATTTGATATAAATGCTATCTAATCTTGTGTAGATTGATAGGTTGATCTAATCTGACATCCAATCACACTTGTGGATCTGATTCAGATCTATTCTTGGTCCATTTTGCTATACTTTGACGAACCAGTGATAGATAAGTTAAAATTGACAGAAGGAACTGCAATGAATTGCCTACAGTTTTTACTGTGTTGTCATTTTTTAGCTTTGGAGTTGAGAACTCCCAAATTGAAAGTTAAAATTTGATTTTTTTTTTTTGTTGGATTTCCATTTGATAATTGAAAATTAGTTACTTGTCTGATAAGTTTTCTAATCGATGTTGATCGATAGAAATCAATCAAGTGAACGTTTGTGTAGGAGGATACTTGTTAAATTTGATTAAAATCGTCAAACAATATGAAATGACCAGGTTGAATGAGTGGCAATAGTATTATTTATCTAGTCAGTAAATATGACAGAATATGGTTCAAGAATTACTGAAATCCTATGGATGGGATTTCCATTCATGTAATTTCATGTTTGGATAGGTTTTGTCAATATTAACGGAGTAATGGCAAACCAGTCAAAAAAAAGAAAATAACTGATTTCATTTCCAGTAGAATCCTATGGTGAATTATATTAAGCCCAAGTATATGATAGAAATGAAATTGTTTCGGACTTTTTCCTACAATAATTAGTTTTTTAAAACATTTACTAATGTGATTTCGTCTTCTTGGTACCTTAGCTGAAAAAGATTTTAAGGAAACTGAAAATTCTAAGGAGGGAAGAAGAGTGGACATCAGAGGTAGTATGTGTGATCGAGAAATGTATTTCACAGTTAGGATTTTGGTAATCCTTGTAAATTATTGCTTAATACTTGTTATTAATTTCCTGGATAGAATTCATTTAGTTGAATTCATAGCTTATATCTTTGTAACCATTGAGTTATCTGCAGTTTTGGATGTCAATTGTGAGGTTTAGAAGTGGAATCTGATACGTGAATTACATTGGATTTGTTAGTTGATAGAAGCTTGTCCCTAGATTTGATGCATCAGTAGGGTTTTGAAGCTTGTTAATAACCAGAAAGATTCAGAGTGTAATAGTGAACCATGTTAATTCTTCTGTCTAAGTCACATAATCAGATGTAGATTATAGATAGATAGGCATGTCAGTCATCCAAATAAAATGGATTCTCCAGTGTTTGGAAACAAGAGATAATTTTCTATAGTGACTATAGGACAGCTAAATGATCAATGGATCTCTAGGATATCAGATAAGGTGGTTAAGGATTTTCTGGAAGGAAAAGCTGATGGTATGGGACATCAGTAATTTTGGAAAGAAAATTCTAGGACTATAAAGATCTGATGATCAATGGTGTGTTTAGTACCTAGTCGCAATATGGGAAAGAAAAAAATCATTCGATCAAATGTGGGGTATTTTGAGAAATTTTGAGGTTTAATCTAGATCACAATGTGGTATCTCATTATTTACAAAATCAGAGGCCCTCAAATCTATTTTGCGTTTTTTAAATTAATCCTTTACTTATTAGTAATTTCTTGTATGAATATCAGACTGATTTATATGATTCTTTCCAGCATGAAGTTTTTCTTTTGAAAGACTATTATGTTATATAAATTACTACTTGTGTGAATAGACTTGGAATTCAGATAAATTCTAACATTAAAATGTTTCAATTTCTTAAACCATGGAATATCTCTGTTGCATAAATGGATTTCGATGGAATAGTAGTTTCTATTACTCCAAGTGAAAATATTTGAAGGAAAAGTCCTCGGTGTAATAGGGTGAATCCTTTAGTGGAAGCACTTATTACTAACTTTTCTAGGATTTAGATATTTTCATATATCATCTTTCTAGTTAACTTTTATGGAAATTTATAATTTTCTTAAAATGAGGGGTGAAGTGGTGGGATAAAATTCTATTTGGAAATCTGTTGGTTGCATAGTTTTCGGAAGAGAATCAACTGCGATATAGAAATGAGATTTGGTCTTAAAGTAATTTCAGACGAATTCAGAGTAAGATACCTAATTGGAACTTTTCCAAATAAGAGAAATTCTCTAGGGATTGTGTGGACAATCTGGAACAAGTTTGGAATTTGAATCATTACGAAGATCAGCTCTGGCATAGAAGAATGTATCATCTGAACATGCGGAGCCTGTATGACATGAGCAGAAAGGACATTGTCACAGGTCTCAAGATTTCAAGGCCAGAGGTTGAGTTCTGCGAAGCTTGTCAGAAAGGCAAGCAACATCGAAATCCATTCACACACGAGGGAAGAAGAGCCAAAGAAGTTATTGAGCTCGTCCACTCCGATGTGTGTGGACAGATGAAAACAAATTTGCTCTCAGGTTTGAAATATTTTCTAACGTTTATAGATGATTACAGTCGAATGACCACGATCTACTACTTGAAGAAGAAATCCGATGTATTTGATTCTTTCAAGAAGTTCGTGGCATTCGCAGAGCGACACACCTCAAAAAAGATATAGATCCTTAGATCTGACAATGGAGGTGAATACAAAAGCACAGAATTCTCAAGATTATGCGAAGAACAGGGGATCGAACACTAGTTCACTCTTGCATACACACCAGAGTACAATGGTGTGGCAGAAAGAAAAAACAGAACGCTAGTCGAAGGAGCCAGATGCAGGATGGCACAAGCTCAATTGCCAGGTCAATTCTGGATGGAGGCAATAGCTACAGCTGTACACCTGCAGAACAGATCAACAACGACATTGTTAGGGAACAAAACACCATACAAAATGTGGACAGGCAGAAAGCCTGATCTGTCATACGTACGAGTGTTTGGATGTGCAGCATACAAGCACATCCTAAAAGAAAAGAGAAGCAAGCTCAATAACAATTTTGAACAAACAATCATGGTCGGCTACTCGAACGGAACACATGTGTATAGACTCTACGATCCAACCACGAAGAAGATTGTTTCGAGCAAAGATGTGAAGTTCGACGAGTCCACATTCCCTGGACTGAAAGACGAAAGAGGCCATGAGATCTTCACACTACTGCCTATTCAAGAGGGAGATTGAGGACATCCATCAAATCAAAATACAGAGCCCCAGATTCAAGAGCAGCAAGAAGCAGAGTATCGACCCCACAAACAAGAAATGTTTGAGCAACGACGAAACGAACCTCGAAGGTCAACAAGACAAAGAAGAGCTCCAGACCGCTATTTTGACAATCTTCAATAGAGCGAAGACATGCAATTTGAGTACTGCAATTTCACAGAAGAGCCAGCAACATACCAAGAAGCTATCCAGAGTCCAGAGGGAGAATTTTGGAAGCAGTTAATGTCAGAGGAGATCGAGTCGATGAGGCAAGGACATTAGAGCCACTGTCAGAAAACAAGAAAATAGTCAACTGCAAGTGGGTGTACAAGAAAAAGCTAAAATTAGATGGCACTATTGGCCGCTACAAGACAAGGCTTGTCGCAAAGGGCTACACGTAGAGATATGGTGTCGACTATTTCGACACATATTCGACCATGTTGAAGATGACAAGCATAAGGCTACTCCTTGCATACGCCACATAGTACAATCTGAAAATTCACCAGATTGACGTGAAAACAGCCTTTCTCCACTGAGATCTAGAGGAGGAAATCTTCATGAAGCAACCTGAAGCAAGGCCATGGGAGAGGAGATGGAGTCACTTGCTAAGCATAGCACATGGGACTTAGTAGAACCACAAGTTGGCAAGAAACCCATTGGTTGCAAATGGGCATACAGGACTAAGTACCATGCAGATGGAAGTATAGCAAAGCACAAGGCAAAATTGGTGATCAAAGGGTATGCACAAAGTAAAGGCATCGACTATGAGGAGACCTTTGCGCCAATATGTAAGTGGAACACTCTACGTCTACTTTTGCTTTAGCTTCACATTTTGGTTGGCCTTTGCATCATATGGATGTGAAATCTGCTTTTCTAAATGGTGAGTTAGAAAAAGAGGTGTTCATGGATCAACCTGAAGGCTTTGTAACAAAAGGACAGGAAAATAAAGTATGTCGCTTGAAGAAAGCGCTTTATGGTCTTAAACAAGCACCACGTGCGCGGTATAGCAGGAGTGATGCCTACTTTCGTTCAAAGGGGATGGTGAGAACACATTCTGATCCAAATCTGTATGTCTTTTGCTTTGATGATATGGTTGCTTTGATTGCTCTTTATGTTGATGACTTGATTATTACGAGAAATAATCACGAGATGATGGACATGATCAAGAAAGACCTCATGAAACAATTCGAGATGATAGATCTCTGCTTGTTCCATGTCTCATGCTATGCACAGGCTAATAAGCCCTCTGCTGAGCTTGGCAAGCCTCTATAAACTAAAAACTGTGCACCAGTGCTTCTCTTTCCGTCTTCAACCTGCCGTTAACCTCGAACTCTTAGAAGACTGTTCTTCTCCCGAAGCTCTCTTCAACGGCGACACTATACTGTACACTCCCTATACGGCTTTGATACCAACTTAGAATTTGCTTCGAACAGGAACACAGATCATGCTACATAGTAACACAGATAGAAAACACTCTCCACAACAAGCTCACATAGCAACTGTATTTCTCAAAATGAAATTACATTGTACATACACTCAGGCAACCCATGCATGACCCAGGTTGCTGTTGGCGAGACGCGTGTCCCATCGACTTGCTTCGGGTTGAGGCCAACTGATCCTTATCAACTGATAGGACCCACAGTACAGTAGCACAATGATTCTACTTTAATTCTAGCTATTTTTTATGAGGGCAACATTCTAAAGGTGTCTTCAAGTAATGATGTTGTGGATGGATCTAATACTCTTGATGTTGATGACATGGATTCTACACATCTTGAGAGTGAAGAATTTTCTTCTTAGATGTAACTTGGAAGTTACATCTCTCACATCATATAGTGAACTCAAGATGTCCCATACTTCTTTCGAAGTTTGAGTTTCAGATATGTTGAGTGTTTGATATATTGAGGATAATAAGCATGAAAGCCTTACCATCCTTCGACTTCCACTTTGAGTCAGTTGTGTCGTCTCCAAGCTTCACTTCGATACATGTGACAACATCCAATCATTTGTGAGTTTTGCAAGTTTAGTATTTATAAATTACGTCAAATTGATAGCAAATGACATGCTACATTGTTTTTTAGACTTTTAAAATCTATTCTATTTCGCTTTTGGGGGTAAAATCTATTTGTATACTTCATTATCATGTTGTTTATTTTCTTACTAGCTAAACTATATGTCTACAAATCATGTTGTCTACAAATTGTACATAGTAGGCTATATCATTGAGAACGCATATAACTTAACCACTTTAATTTTACATCTATCAAGTTAAAACATTTTTGTCTGCTGCCAAGGATTGATGTATGACCATACATTAAAAGACATGATGGTATGTGGCCAAGCCTATGATAGGAATCATAATATCAACGTTAGTAAAAAAAAAACATTTTCATTGTATGTTCTAGATGGAGACTATAACTTAACTATTAAGCTTATGTTGAGATGATGAAATAATAAAATATTTTCACTTTTTTAATATTAAATTTGATTAAAGCAATGTATTCTACATAAAAAATGGAGCATTTTTGCTTTCTGGATAATCTCAATCCAAGCAATATTAAGAAAGTTATCGCCCTTCAAATTTTTTTAGGCTAATTTTTTTTTTTCTTGGAGCTTGAAAGAGGTAGCATGCCAACGTGCTACTAATTTAAGCTTTTGCTCTTTAACTCAAATTGATAGCACGCCGGCATGCAACCCTTTCTAGGTTCCAAGGGAAAAATGTTTTCTAGTATAAAAAACATTGAACTGTCATAACTTTCTTACTATTGCTCGAATTGAGATGGTCCAAAAAGCAAAAGTGCTCCATTTTTTATGTAGAATCCATTGGTATAATCAAATTTAGTTTTTTTTTTTTTTTTTTTATCTAATATAAAATGAGTATATATAAAGCCTATATATCGGATAACATACCATGTGCCATAAAATTTTAGAAATCATTTGTAAATAAAAGTCGCAAAACTCGCAAAGAATTTACTCGCAGATTGTCAAAACTCGTCTGCAAGGAGACCGGATTTACTTTGAGAGTCCATCTGGAACTTTAGTTTGTCGATTAAATCGATGACTTTAAGAATGATGTTGTGTGACGCTACAATTGGAAATCAATTTTATCTGATATTGAAATTTGATATCACAAATTTAAGAATTAAGAGCAAGTGTGCTCTGATACGATACTATGAAAAGTATCTAATGATATTGCTCTGATATCGTGAAAGATATCAAGTACTAGAGCTCTGATATAGCAATATTCTCTAATACCATGCTGGAAAGAGGGAAGTGAAATGAGTCCGTTCAATAAATCGAAGACTTTGAGCGACCTATCGAGCGCAGTGGAATGAGCCTTCTTTCCTAATGCATGACTACTCCTATCAATAATTGAACAAAGCTATAATGACAAAAATCACGTTCAATCTTTTAGCAACTAACTTTGAGATCATTAGCACTAAAGTGATTTCATAGCCAAATAATGATGTATTGAATATTGTAGTGTTGATGCATTGAACAAATCAGACAAAACAATTGATTTCGTAAGTAGCATGTACAAATCAGATGATAAGAGCACAAAACAATAACAGGTGAAACCACATACTCAAAGCTATCTTTGAGTAACTGAAAACTCTATCTAATGCACTTTCGCTGATAAGCAATTAGTGCTAATAGCAATACTCTAATGGAACTCTGAAAGAAAACTGAGCTAGAGAGTTAGAGCTAAAGAAGTCTTTGATGATCAACTATTTATACTAAAGCAATTAACATGTATGGTTGGTGAAATGGGTTTTTATTTTTTTGACATGAAATAGTTCAAAATCAGCTACAGAGGGTCAAATGCAACAGTAAAAAAAGATCGTAGTGGATTTTTTGCTATTGATTCAACCAAGACATCAAGCATGAACTTTTCAAACACGTTGGTGTTGCCTCATCACTGTGAACAAGTGTGTATGAGTTTTACATTTTTTTTCTTTTTGTCGATCATACCCAATATTATATAAACATTTACAATTTTTCATTAGGTCTATTTATTGTGAATTATGATTTTATGACAATAACAAATCTTTAATCTTAAACGTGCAGGTATTGTTTCAACCAAATCGACTAAACAACAGCTAGTGGGATGTTGTTCAAGTCAAGCCACACACAAGACATGTATTTGAATCTGAATTTGGACAACACAAATATATATAATGAAGATGTGGATATTAAGTTTTTAAAATCTTGAAAACCCTAGAAATCAATTCAATGATTCCGACCCAAATGATAAAGAGGACAATAGTGATTCTATGCATGAGGACAACATGAGATAGGGCCCGAATTCTATAGTGATGTTGAAAATCATCTAAGCGGATATATCATGAGAATCTTTGCCTTAGCAAGGCATTCAAATAGCTAAAAAAACAAGAATGTTGTGGCATACCACAAAGGCCTTGCTATTATTGTGGTGTTTTGAGATTTGTAAATATTTGACATGAGAAATGGCCATCTTAAGAATGGATGAATAAAAATTTAGTCATTTTCTAACTTTACAATGTTGTGTAGTATTGAAATGTTTTTTTCTCACTTTTAAATTTTAAATTTTCATGATTTTAGTATTCAACTAAAGCCACTCCATCTTGCTCTGCAATCATAGGCTTGCTGATAGAATATCTCCGGTTCCAAAATATGACTTAAGGTGGAGTTGTGTGATCTATTTCCCGCGGGTTTTTTGAAGCGTCGTCAAACTCCGTGTCAAAGAAAATAAGCAAGCGCTTGATCATCTTCTCAAGTGGAAGAGCTGTATTCTCTTGAAACCCTCCACGCCTATTGCCACTCCATTGATGACCTCTCGATCTACGCAAAAGGCCACATTTCTACAAGCAAATTGAACACATAACACAAATCCTTTGATAGCCTCCTCGTTAGAATCCTTCCTTTTAACCCATCCGAAAAATGACATGACGCTACGAGTTAAAGAAGCTAAAGTTGAAGCTCATCATCCAGTGCTTGAGAAAACAAGCATCCTTGAGGATTGGAACCACGAAAATTTGTAAAACAAAAAATACATGCAAATCCAGAGTTGTACATCTTCTATTCCGCATGCAAATTTCTACTTGTCGACATGCAATAAGAAACACGCTACATCTACAAATGTTGGTGAATCAAACATAATTAGAAAGTCTGGACAACGAGGAACCTGCAGGTTTTTGAGGGGGACCGCTATTCTTTATCAGCTGCGGCATGTAATAGACTCGCTATGTTTTTTCTGCGTACTACATAGGTTTGTTTCAATTTGCTACCCTGCGAGGTATGCGAGTTTGGTAGCCTTTGGGCTTTATAAGTGCTTATGGATTTCAGACTGACTTCGGCCGTGAAGCCGGTACTTGTACATTCGTGAATATATGATAGTGCTGTTAAGCTTTTCAAAAAAAAAAAAAAACATAATCTAATGTTTTCCATTCGTGCACATTCACTTTCATGTTGGGTAAGTGAGCCCTCCATTAAGGTCCAAACCTCCAAAGTTGAGACCACCTTCACAATTTATCCTTAACGCTTTCAAACTCCATTGACCAACCTCAACACATAGTATTACATTTGCAAGGCAAGGCCCAAAATCAACAAAAATTGCATTTTTTAAAAGTCAATAAATTTAGAAACTCCTTCTCATGCTCAAACTCATGTAAAAGTTACACATTAGCTTTTAGCAAATGGTTAAAATAACTACCACCACCCGGGAAGCAAGGGAAAAGCAAAATGCAAACCTATATTTAAAGGCAACATTACCCAAAGCAGTTCACCCAGCCAGCCCACGTGACCCTTAAGGGATAGAATCTTGAGATTAATGACTGTTTTATCACGTTATTTACATAATTAAACTGGTTTAGACGAACTTATTCACTAATTAAACTGGCTTAGGACATGGCTTTCAACCCTGGTGTCACAAGAGGAAAAAGCACAAAGAGCACACCCTTTCCTGTCATCTGTACTTGTGCCGGAGTAGGAATCAGTTGAAAGGCCAAAAGAATTCTTGCGTTGATATCCGATCAGGATTGCCAATCAAACCCATCTCCGTTGCTTGCTTCCCCTGGCGATCCTTCCATCAAAATTTGTTCTTGTAGTCGCTGCTCTTAAGGATTGCCTTTGTCCTTCTATTCTTTATTCCTTGGCTACTGACAATTTCTTAAGACATTGCTGTTGGCTTGCTTTGCTTTGTGTTCACTCTTTTGCATCCTTACGCAACGCCTTGCCGGCAGATCCTTGGTGGGTTCTGTAGGTTTTGGTAGATTATGGTCAAGCCTTTGAGGTATGCGTAGGAATATGGGTGTTTGGATTTGAGCTTTTGTGAGACATACGTTCCACTGTGGTGCGTGTGAGTTTTACTCGGGTTGAAAGCAGCTTTTATGCATATACTGATACTTTTCGGTGCTCGGTTTGATCAAATTCAACTCTTTCTGGAGTGTTTTTGTATCAGCAACTAGCAGGGTGAGGTGATTTATCTTATTGAATCAAAATTTTCTTCAGAACGTGACCTTTCTCTTTGCAGCAAGAATGAAGAAAAGGGGATTGAATGTGCGGATTGATGGAGTTTGGTACAGAGTTGCTCATGGGAAGCTATGTGAGATCACACGTCCAGGGAGTGGACATGCAGGAGGATCTGAAGCGCAGACTGAGATTGCCGAAGTTGACCAGAGGGATTCAAGCACACAAGTTTCTGATGAAGGTTCGGTGGGTGACAATATGACAACATTGTCCATGTACTCAACAGAGAAGAAGCTATCTCACAAGCCTGCAAAAAGAAGTTCGTATTTCTCTGATACACAAAGGAGACTCCAAGCTCCTCCTGACGAGTTCCACACTGAGGATAACCCAACTGCAGCTACCAAGAAGCGAAGGAGCGGTTGGAATCATGAGGAATTAGCTCCAGGAGCTAGAGAAGAGTTTAGCAGGGAACCAGAGACTGCTACTGGGATTGATGGGCAATGTTCTTTTGTTCGTGGCATGCCCCAGCAGACGCCTCCTTATAAGCTCTACGATTCTGAGCACGTATATGATAGTGACGAGTCTTGCATGTCAACTGCTACTTCTGCCAGAAAGCCTTTGGTGATTCGCCTCAGAATGACGAAGGTAACTGGCCAGTGAAGATGATCTGGTATGGGGTATCTTCGTGGGGTGCACCCATGTGAGTAGAGGGATGAAAAACCTTTAATTGGATATCATATGCCCCAATCAGAGAATCGTCGCCTCCCTAGTGCAAATGAGAAGCAGCTTTTGATACTGTCAATTAATACGTGTTCTTGTGAAGGTGATGCCTTCAATTTTTGCAAGATTGAGTTGCTGCAGACTAATTTCAAGCATTAAAGAATATGTTATTTTTTATTCTTATGGCAAACTTTCTCAATGAAAGATTTGCGAAACACGGATTGTTGTTTCATCTTTTTTCCCAAGAGCTTAACATGAATTTATCCAGGCCAAGGGCTTACATGATTCTTTTAACATGATTTTGAAGGATTTTAAGTAATTGATCCAGCTATCGGTACTGTGACTTTCCAAATCTTGACGAACATCTAGATGCTTTTGATTTCCAGAGTTTGAAGTTTTGACTTTTTGAGTTTGGTGTTCAAATCGCCCAGCTAGGATCTAATACGATTGTTGTTGTTTGTTGACAATAGTTGTTGTAAATAAAACATACCCAGTTCCTATCAGCTTTAAGTTTATGAAGGCTCAATATGACTTACGTGAGGCAGAGGATATAGTTGATTTTGGCGACCAGATCTTTTAAGAACTAATTACTTGAACGGGTTTTGTTTAGTAGTCCAAGATGATGCAATCAAGATACCAACTTCTGGTTCCTGCTAATGGTTTACATATTGACTTTAGGAAGAGGTGTTGTGATCAGGTGATCAGGTTTCGGATGCCCTTTTACATCTACAGTTTCATTATGCGTGGTAGATGTTCTAATCTTTACATACCTAGAATTGCTAGTTATTGGCGTCGTGCCTTAGTCTGAAGAACTCAACAGGACTTGAGGACATAAGCGATGTTTGTGACCAAATTTTAAAGATTTGCAATTAGTTGGTAAAGTTTCGCAGAATCTCACTGATATGCCCACAATCATATTGCAAAGTCAGATGTTTTTGTTTCAATTGGAAGGTTCAAGGTTTGCCTTAAGATCTGATGTTGGATTCAGGTGTCTAACATCTCATCAGTCCTTTTGCCAGCTTTAGATTGGACAGCTTGTACTCTTATGAGTTTTCAATCTCTCATTTGGTGCGAGTTTTGTGCAACTTTTACGATGAACTACATATCAAGAAGTAGTCATTTTCATATTTCTATTCTCTCTGTCTTTTATGATCTTTTAGCTGGCACGGTGTAGTCTCATTCAGCACTGTGTGTGTGTGCTTGGCCATCTTTGCATGCAAAGCTTTCTAGCAATTGGCAGGTTGTGATCTGCTTCATGAAGCATAAATTGCAGCTGTTCATGGGAAAGCTAGAAGAAGGAGCCAGCCTTTCTTCTAAATGAAGTGAGGTACATTTGCATTTGCTGTTCCTAGCTTGGATATGGCTGCCCATTTGCTTTTCTGACAGCAGGAACAAATGCACTGACTTAAGGTCAGGCCATTCTTGCACTCCAACATCTTTGCTTGGTATGGAAAAAGGCAAACCGTGACACATCATCCTCATCATCCTCAAGGATGTACAACATATACTTTTGAATTTTCAATATTTGTAGCTTTTGTTAGAAAAGCTAACAATATAAATTTTCCGTTTTTTGGAGGTTTGGAGATAATCATGCTTTATGTAGTGGTTGATTGTTTATTGTTATGCTTCTTGGTTTCCAAGGGGAGGCTCGAACCTAAGACCAAAGAAACTTTGGATGTCAAGCTAACCAACTAAGCCAACCCCGTTGGTTGATTGTTTATTGTTATGGGTCAAGGGACACATGATTGATACATTATGTTTAAAGTGAATGAAATTATGCTTAGAAATTTTGATAGTTAGAGAGGAGTTGTTAGTTCAATGTCAGTGGTCCATTTCAATACCAAGTTTTTCAACTATTACATAATTTCTAGTCAATAGCCTTGAGTACAAGCCTCACAAGGATTGCTTAGAAGATGTGCATCTTGACTCTTTCCCCCAAACTTATTAAAACATTTTATTCCTTCTACCAATGTGCTTGCATGGTATAGTTTGATAATGAGTTGCATTGGGTTAGTAAATGTGTTTAGGTTTTATGATTGACCAAGTAATAAAAGTTTATCTAAATTCATCAAATGTCAAGAAACAATTTAGTACCACTTGATCTGTCATCATAGGCTTTTCTCTTCATGAGTAATAGAGAACTATTGGTAGCCTTCTGCGAGGGGTGAATTCAAGATGAGAGTTTCACTTCTATGTTTCTTAAGTGCTTTGTAGATACAATCAATTTGACCAACTTGCGTCTCAACCTCGTGTATGTTGAGCTATTAAAATGGATGGACATTGAAGTATAACTCGTTGTCTTCCATTTATGATGGTTATGTAGAAACATGCACTTTAGTATATTTTTGGCATGACCTTGCAAAATGGAAAATTGCATGCTGTGGAGAGCCCACCCTAAACATAAAACATTACACCATATGTTCGTAATGCTTTTGAAGTTTGGAAACTTGTATCACATCAACCTCCTCCTCCATATTGCTCCATTTCACAAGTTATGATTCCTCCACCTCATCTAGCCCTTCTTCTTGTCTTGCCTTTAATACTCCTGATGTTGTCTCTACAACATTTGCTTTTAGAGATTACATAAAGAGGTTGCTTATATTGGATTGTGTTATGTCTTGGGGTAAGTTCTCCCTTGCAATGTTAAATATATGCAATTAAAAAATCTGATTATTTGATATTTCATAAGGATTACCTTTTGGCTTTGCCATGCAAAGGAAATACTATGTGTTGAGGTTAGTCAATGGAGTTAGGAAATAAGTAAATTGATCTATTGCCCCGCTTTTATTTCGAAAGTTTTTTCAAGTAAGGCTAATGCATGGTTAACGTTGTCTGGACCAAGCTCTTGTTTTGGATTTTTCATCTTTTACTGGTTAGATTTGTGATGCATGATGACACAAGTTTCTTTTATATTCTTGTCAGAGCAAATCATGTAGAGTGTCTTAAGTACAACTTCAAAAACAAATCATACGTCTAAGTGTTGTAGGTTTTCAAGCAAAGCATGTACCACTGGTTTATTTTTTTCTTGATCTTTTTACAAATATGTATCAAATCGATTCATATGACATGAGGCACTGCTATTAATGAAATGTGAGAATGGCCATATCAAGAAGCATCAAAAAATGATAATGCGCATGTTCCATCAAGCATTAGTATATTTATCCATGTATTCAATATGAAGAGCAATTAAGTTTGTAATATAGAGCAATTATGTTTGTCATATATTACTAAAGTCTGGTTTGAAAGAAACACTTCGGTTTGCCCTAGTTACTCCCTTGTTTACAACAATTAAAACAAAATGTGTGCTTCGTGCATTGTATATTTTGTGGATTGTACTACGACAATGGATCCATTGTAAGGTTTTGTAACGGTGTACTTATTTGTGATGAAGTCTATCTCGTTGGACTTCTTGTTTTGAAGCTTATAGTCCAATGAGTTGTAGCCATGGCTTCCCATACAAAATCACATGTATTATGTTTTGTTTTGTTTTGGTTTTCTTGAGGTAGACAATGGTACTGTAAAAGATATAACGAATCAATAAGTCTTCAGTAATGATAGTTGATCTTTATCTAATTATAATTTTGTGATTGTGTTTTCTTTTGTAGGACATATAGAAAATGTCTTCCATATTGTGAATACTGATATGAAATCATGAATATTGAGAAGTGAATATTCTGAGATATTGATCGTGAATATCTTGAATATGATCGTGTGAATAATGATCGCGGATATTGTGAATATTGATCGCGAACATTGTGAATACTGATTGTGGATACTAATTTGAAATTGCAAATACTGAAACAAATATCATGAGATACTGATCGTGAATACTAATCGTGAGTATTATGAATACGAATCATAAATATTGATCGTGAATATTGATTGTGAATACCCTTGATACTGAAATACTTTAGAAAGTAATCATGATTATTTTGGACACTTATGAATACCAATTATGAATGCTAAAATGCGATTAAAAAATACAGACTATAAATGTTAATTGTGATTACTTGTGCTCAAATTGTTTTTTGAATGGAGACAATGATTTGGTGACGAGATTTTTATACCACAATTAGTAAGAACTTGAAAAGGTCTTCTTTCTTAACAATTTTAAAGCCAAAGAATAAGTGTCCAAAAAGGTGTGATGATAGTAACAAATTAAGTTTGATGCAATCTAAAGCCTCCTTCCAAATGATTGGCAACAGTCAAGAAATAAGAAAAGCAACTAGTCTAACACATTCATTTCAAGATCAAGCAATTCAAGTATATGGCGTGCCTCCCATTATTAGAGGTGGTTTAGTTGTGGGTCAAATTTGGGCAAAGTATGGAAATTGGAATAGTACAACTATGTATGAAATATTTGAATTTGTTAAGACAAAATTAAAAGCCACCAAAAAACATTCATTGCTCATAAATTAATAATTACAATCTCCTTGACATTGTTTTCCGCACATGCATTTAAAGAAAATATATTTGAAGTATTCAAAATATATATATTTGAAGTATACTTTGAAAACTCCAACTGTCTTTTGACATTTTCTAATATCCCTCTCCAATTTTTTTCTTTACATTGCATCTTTGTAGCTTTGAACAACTAAGAAGTTGCGTTTCATTGCATCACATGTAATAACTTCCATTTCTAACAAATTGACCTCATATTAAACTTCCCATGTTACAAACTCGTTTGCAAAATCACTGCTCAATGAAATCACATTTTGACAATCACTTGTAAAGTAATAATCAACCCAACATAGACTAATTCCTTTCTCACGTTCTGTGTATGATATAAAACATTGCTAATCGATGAAATCACGATGTAATTTTCCATTTTTTAACATCCTCTCAACAAATAATCTAAAACCGTATTGAACAAAAAATATATAATCACATCTATAATCAATCATAAATTATGTTGTCTAATATAACAAAATTATAATCATCAACAAATCTTATCAATTTGTTGTAACTTTCAAATGTATATTCAAAACTACCAGTAAACTAATATCAAAATTTTTACTATACAATACAAACTTATGAAAATCATGCACATATTTCAAAATCAAAATCACAGAATATTTTTTCAAGCATTATTAAATTTTATTTTCAACTTAGTATTATCATATTTTGACATGGCAAGGCCGTTATGGTCCAATACCGCATCGTACTTATGAGAGAGAGAGAGAGAGAGAGAGAGAGAGAGAGAGAGAGAGAGAGAGAGAGTCTGCTAGTTATTACACGTGTGGAAGGGCCTTGAACAAAAAAATCTCCTTGCCCTTCATCACTTTGCACAACTTACACACCCCATAGAAGCCTCCTTACTTTTTAGTGGTCAGCAACAACGTTACACAGAGTTTCAGCACACCTCTGCATAATTTCAGCACGTTGTGTAGTCATTGCTTCATATCAAGGGAGTGCGTCTACAACTAATAACTAAATCCACAACTAAAAGCTAAAGAATACTTATGCCACACCTCCCTCTGCTTAGTTTCAACACACCTCTGCATAGTTTAGCATGCGCTCATTGCGTCATGTCAAGGGATTGCATCTACAACTAATAACTAAATCTACAACTAAAAACTAAAGAAAACTTATGCTAAGGATTACAATGACGATAATTGCAGTAGTGCACTCCTTGGGATGGTGGGAAGAGCCCATAGTGTTGTCTGAGTGTATGTATATATTTCCATACGAATCAAAATTATGAACAAGGTAGCGGGCGTGAGCAGCCCGCTACCTTGTGTAGCAAACAGCCTTCCCGCACTGAGCCGCCCTGCGGCGAAGTGCGTTGAAGGCTGCTTTACATGGTAGCAGGCCTGCTCACGGCCTGCTACTGGACGTAATTGGCATTCAACCCTTCAACTGTGCGCTATGGCTCTGAACATCTGTGTTCAGAGCCTATGAAAACGCGAGACCTGTCCTATATCACTCCTCATGCCAATTACGGGACAAAGGATCTTATATTTACGTGGCCATGTCATATGCAGACACGTTGAAATCAAACTTTTGCGTTTAACGCGACCAATCAAAACGCGCCAAATCAGTGTTCTCCGTTTCTGTCGCGCTCATGCCATGGAAAAGTGAACTTTCGATTGAAAAAGCTGATGGCGATTTAATGTAGCTTAATGGCACGGGGATTTTCATGCCGCATCACTTGGATATGGGCCACGTGTAATAATGCCACTTGGAGTAATCTCTATGGATAGCCGTGCCACCTGGCGAAATTGGAAAAGGTTTATGATAGAATCCAACGGTGGCGGGCTTTAATCATGTCGTGCCATTAAGAAACGAGGATCGCGATTGTCGTGTGAGGTAGGTATGGCGTTTGAATCATTCGCCTAACGAGGCTTCGTCGTCCCCTGCTTTCATGACGGAATGCAAGACTTGGAGGATTCAAAACCGGCGCTCTCGATGGTATACACGAGTTCTAGTTTTTATGTACAAAAATTTTATTTAACGAGGAAGCATTCATAGATCTGATTTCCTTGCCTTCCTTCGTTTGGTGGAAAGAAAGTTTTGTGGATTTTTTCGTGATTGTAATCACCAGCTTTGATTATTATGGTGCAGAAAACATCCGTGTTTCCTTTTGTTGCATGAATGAGCAAGAGCAGGCGAAGAAGTTTGTGCTCCTCCGTTGCTGAAGTTTCATTTACTTTCTGATTTGAATTGTGAGGAGCATGTTAGCTGCTGCTTGGAATATTATGCTGCAGAACACCGCATCTGTGTGTCTTTTTTATGCATGAACCAGCAATAGCAGTCGAAGAAATTATTGCTCCTCCGTTGCTGAAGGTTCAGTTTCTTTCTGAAACGAGCATTGTGAAAAACAAGTAAATCTCTTGTTGGAATATTATGCTGCAGAACCTATGTGGCCTTTTGTTGCATGAATGAGCAAGAGCAGGCGAAGAAATTCTATCTCATCCTCTGCTGAAGTTTCGTCTTCTTTCTGAAACGAACATTGTGAAAAAGAAGTAAGCTGCTGCTTGGAATATTATGCTGCAGAAATCTTCTGTGTGTCCTTTTGTTGCATGAATGAGCAAGACCAGGAGAAGAAATTTTTGCTCCTCCGTTGCTAAAGTTTCATTTTCTTTTTGAAATGAACATTGTGAAGAACAAGTAAGCTGCTTCTCAGAATCTCTTAGGATCAGGACAGAACTCTTCTATTACAGTTTCTCATTTTAGTTCAGTTTTGGCCGGTTCTATAAATCTTGCATGATTTCTCTCTGGCTTATGCGGATTTTTGAAATAGATTAATCCTCACGAGCGATTTATTCTTGAAACTGCTCCGCCGTTGTTGTTGCTATCTGATTGCAGAGCTTCTATGGATGGCTCATTATAAGTCGGAAAAGGGCTCGTCATACCTGATGGCGTGATGATGCACATGTCTCATAAGATACTTGGATTTACCCATCTGAGGCGGACTTTAAGATACGATATTGCACCTTCTCAACCCCAGCTACGCGGTGGCAACGGTACGTCTGTTGGTTGCTGATTATATTTAAGATGTCTTGCAATGCATTGGCTATTCAATAGTCATGACCCTGGAACCTTGCATCGTTGCTTTCATTCTTTCCACTGCTCCTTTTTCTGTACTTACAAGGTCTTTTGCCGACACAATTATATCAATCTCAGAGATTGGTTTATATTTTGATTATGTACAGATTTCGAAGAAATAGCTGGACGAAGGCTTTATGATTTTTGACTGTTGCACTTGCTGAAGCACCTGTTGCAATGTCGTTGATGAAGTTCTGAGGTTGCCTCAATTCTGATATCCTTTTACAGCTTCCATTTTTCTGTCTATTTGTCCTCAGCGCAACAAATTGGAACCGACTCAATGTTTTGCATATGGTGCTTGCTTATGCAGATCTTGATCACATGACTGAACCTGTTTTTCTGGAACTTGCACATACTGGAGTGAGGTTATATTAAATTGCATCAAGTATAGTGATGGCAGGTGCGATGAAAGTACTCATGGACATCCCAATGAGAGAAGCATTCAAAACAAAGGGCTCAGAAATGAGTGGTAGATGTTATGGACCGGTTTGTTATTTATCATCCAGGAAATGTATCAATGGAGGATGTTCAATCAGAAGTTATAACCTACATCTTCACCAGGTTGCTGCTGCTTGGTGTTGTGAGTTTAGTTGTTATAGAATGCTAGATCTTGACTGTTTTTATTGGTTGGAAGATTGGCGAATTGGCCTTCTTGTCAATGTTGAGTCCTACCACCTGTTTACACATGCTTAGTTCATCGCTAAGCAAAATTGAACTAAGACTTTGTTCCGGCTATTTTGGTAAAGCTTTTTTAAATTGTGCATGAACCTTATTATGCACTGGTCAAACTTGGGGTTTGCCTTTGCTGCTTCAAAGAATGGCCTTGGGGTTGTCATGCATTGTTTGGTCTTAATTTGCTCGTCAAACCAACTTTGCAACTCTGAGCTTTTAGGATAGCTTGCAACTGCTACTTTTAAGATTCATAAATTGTCGAATCATGATGAATGGAAGTATTCACATTTCAATCCTTCTTTTCTGAACTGTCCTGAATCGCTTATATTCTTACAGATACTTGAATCAAAGAAAAAATCAAGTTTAAAGCCTTTCAAGGCAACTAGCATGAGGATGACACAAGAGAGAGCTGCTGGGACGAGCATCATCTCTGCTCCTCCCAAAATTTTGGTAAGAGATTCAACAGTTCTAGTGTAGACGAATGTGCTATAGCAAATGATAAAGCTTATGATCGAGCGTGAGAGAACTGGATTTGTGTTCCTTATAGTAGCTTTTAAATTGCAACTCACTGCCTCGATTGAATCAGTAGTATGTGATCGTGATCGTGTTGACACGTTGGAAAATTTGAGTTATTATTACCCAATTTGCCGACACTTTCTGGAATCTATACACAACCAAATTTGTCTAGTTTGGACTACTTTGTAACTTTAGCCCAGATTGTGTTAATAACCAGAAACCTGTTGTATCATTCTAGTTATAAGGTGGATGATCTTTGTCAAAGTATATTCATTATACATTATTATGTCACTTGTCCAAATGTAAACAAACAAAAATAAATCATAAGTTCTCAGCACAATCGACAATTTATTGTAACAAAGTATAATGAAGATAACGACTAAGTACATTGATAGTGACCATGTTTATCACTTCTTGATCAGCTCAATGACATTGGTAATGGTGAATTACACAATACATTAAAATTAGTCTCAATAGTGAACTAGTCATAAAAATGGTTTCTTTTCACTTATTAAGTATTTCAATACTAAACATTCACGATCAGTACAAGGTTGCAGGCCAACAACAAAAACTCTTCATCACTCAATGAATCCAAAACTAGTCATAAAAATGGTTTCTTTTCACTTATTAAGTATTTCAATACTAAACATTCACGATCAGTACAAGGTTGCAGGCCAACAACAAAAACTCTTCATCACTCAATGAATCCAATCGTGTTAAAAATTAGGGTGGTATGCTAGTCACACACATATGATTAGGGTTTTGTGCCTAAATCACAAAATATTGCGATCTGCCTAATGCGCGTGTGATTTGATACTCAACACATCACATCATAGATTATTGAAAAACATCACAACTTTATTATTCGCAAACGCAGGGACATGTATACCTTGATGGCTAGGTGTTAGCCACTCTTCACATGTGCCATACCCTCTCATAGCATGTTGGTTTTATCTTTGGTATTTCAGCTTATGGTATGTTTAAGATGATTAATCATAGAATCTAGAAAAGTGGGGAGCTAAGGAGCCCGCTTTGTTTCTAGTATTTTGTCTTTGTTTTAGTAACTCGTATACACATTATGATCCTTGTTCTATTTATTTTAATTTATGTTTTATGTTTCATTTTATTTTTAATTAGATTTAATTTGTAAATTTTATTTTTGAATCTCATTTTTTTATTTAAATTATTACTTTTTTTTCTTTCTTCTTACTGGCTGTCTTTTGCTTCTTAGTCAACACTGGGTCTACCCAAGAGAATCCGGATTCTTTTGAAACCCAGTTAGCAACTTATGCTTGGGTACTGATGAGACATAAGCAATGCTATTTGGCTAAGATTTTTTGTTTATTGAATTTTTTATTATTGTTTTGACTTAGATCCTTTGACTTTTTGAGTTGCTCGTATGTTGTTTCTAAGGTTTACCTTATGACATCACTAACTTCTCTATATCAATTTGTGAAATTGGATATATTCTAATTTCACAAATAGATATATATACATATATATATATATATATCTAAGGAAGCGAGGGTTGGACGTGGACGCGCGTCCGAGGTGCGTCCGGGGGTGGACGCGTCTGGCATTTTCCAAATTTTTTTGTTCAAAAAAAGAAAAAAGAAATACAGGCCCCTCCCCTCACTGTCCCACATCCCCAAAACGAAATAAAAACAATTTTCCTCCCCCTACCCCCCCGGAATCAATTATCAGAGAGTGTCTGGCACCCACCTGCCCCCTCCGGTTTAAAAAAAGGAAAAAGATACCCAAATTTTTTTGCAACAAACCTAACCATTGCCCATGCCTCCCATAACTGAGATACCACAGAATCGGGCATGAAAGAGTAAACAATTTATACCCCAGAGAACACGGTCTCGTGCTCTAGCTATCTCTGTCTCTCTGACGGATCTATATTATATTATTATATAAATACAGGTCAACGATGCACTCCTCGGATGAACTTCAACAGCTTACTAATTACTTATGCTCCACAATGTCATTCAACATAGGGAAGTATAAGACCTACACAGTACTATGGCCTATATGATGAGATAGGTTTAGGGTTTTGGGATGAACTCCAACAACAACATTGAAAGGAAACATGAATTTTGTCACTGTTGCAGCAGAACAAAATGGGATGATTGGATCGCAGGATGAGACCAACCTGTTTAGCTAGGGAATGCTAAGCCTATTGCGTCTCTTGGTGTGCATAAGAGACCAAGTGCTCCAGTTCCGCTCACAAGCCGAAGCGCAACAATCCTGAGCAAGGATGCAGTGGCAAGAGTGGTAATATCAGGGGGGGATGATTGTAGTTTCCTAGTATTAGTCCTTTGCTTTATTCCATTCCTCACGTTGATGATTTGTCTGATTTTTTTGGTTTTTGTTTTTCACCATAATTGTTATTTATTTTAGTTATCATCAATTTCATATTCATCTTATCGATAAATATCAGGTTTTTTGGAACCTTTGAATGACGTTACGAAATTAAATTCTCTTTGGAGTTTGTAATGGTTCTTATATGTTTGGATCTGGAATTCTCTCTTCTTCAAATTATCTGGTAAATGTTTAAATGTGTTTTGATGACTTTTTGGGTCATAGTCATACCTTTCATGTTCATCTTGATACATCACTATCGTTTTCCAAATTATTATTGTTTAACACAATTTTTTGCCAAAAAGAAGCGTTATTTGGGCTAAGTTCTCATGAAGTACCCAAGATTTCTCTTGTAGTTTCAAATTTAGCCAAAGTTGCATCCATTCGTGATTGACTTGAAATGAGTGCTATTCATCACTTGATTTAGTTCCTTGGTCTTGCAACCATCTATGCAAACTAATCTATTATTGTGCTCAACTCATTTTTCCTTTGCAAAACCTCATGAAAGGTCTCAATCCTTAAAATGGACTTTTGAAGTTGAATCTAGTTCCAAGAATGTTAAGATTGCTATTACGATAGCTCTTGTTATCGAGATTATGTTTACCGAACTTTTCACAGTTGTTCAGTGTGGACATTGATGGCAATAATGTTTGGGTAGGTGAGATCTTGAGACAAAACTAGGGTCTTATGGATCCATTAGTTATGTCCTTGTCCTTTTTTGGTTGGATGGCATTTCAAGAAGCTAGGATGCTATAGATTTTTAGTTCCTTCAAATATGTCCTTTGAGTTACTTGAGAGTTGAGCAATGGAAAATGTCTATTATTGTCTTTGCACTTCGTAAGTGGTGCACTATCTATTTGGTACATTGTTTGACTTAGTTATTGATACTTCTTGACTCAAACCACAGTCTTTATGAAGTCAATGTCAAGTCTCTTTTATATAGTCTAGTGTTCGATGTTCATTATTGGCTTGACATAATTGCTTAGCATGCAAGACTTTTTGGCCTTGCCTTGCAAAGGCGATACTCCTTGATGAGGTTGCTCACTTTGAAAATCTGATCAAATAGGCACATTATAACGATACATTATATGGCCATGTGAATTAACTACCATAGGGGGTACTATATGACATGTTACATAACATAAAGTAGACATTATACCTCACATGTTGTTATGAACTCCCATCATTGAAGTCGATCAAAGTAAGGGTAACACACAATCAGTGATGGACGCTTTGTCACCATCCATCCATTGAGACAATATCGTTTCACCCCCCAACACTGGAGCTGTAGAACACCAAGTCAACCACACTTAGGTCTTCACTAGGTCACGATCTCCCATGCCAATGTAACCTAGCTTCAACCATCACATACTTACATCTTGAGGCTAAAGAAGACATCATCTAGGCTTAACCACATGGGTTGAACCATCCACCCTCCTTGGCCATCACAAGGCTACATAAATAGTATAGGTGGGGTCATCTTTGCCAACATGGGCACATCCGAACAATTGACATACGTCAATTGCTTGCACTGTCACGGGTTGACAAACAAAAATCACCTCAAAGGGAGCAAAGCAGGCAAATTCGGTCTTAAGTAGTCCTTTCTCTCAAGTGTCCTCATCATTTGATTTTCCTTTCCAATGTACCAGATATTTAGAAACCATATGGTTTCTCAACTAGTGTAGATGCACATCAACAATTTCCTCTAGTATAGCTGAAACAAAGGTAGTTAGACCCTCCAACTTAATTAGTTCACCTTCCAGAATTAGGTCGTCCTTTCTACTAAGTTGTTTTTCTTAATGCTTATGTGGAATACAAGATGAATCCCAAAATAAAATTTCCTCCCCCAACAAAAGAGCTTCGAAACTGATTTAGTGATTCTTTCATAGGGTTGCCAATTCTTTCTAGTTTCAAAACTCATCTCAAACCCTAGTCAAGAAGGCATTTCAAGAAGGTCAACAAAAGCTGGGACAAGTATAGAAGCCTTGAAAATGGTTTTAGTTGGTATACACTATGCATTGTGGTTAGCATGCCAAATGACATCAAGCTCGTTTTCGGTTTTAGGGAGTCCAGTCAAAATCCATTGAAATGCTTTCCCAATTCTTGTTGAGAATCTGCACGGGATGTAAATGTAAGGAATTTAGGATCTCGTGAATGATAGAGCAAGACTTACAAAGTGAGCTAGCTATGGTGAACTACAAAGCAAACATAGACACTAACAAGGAGATTTTTGAAAAGCTTGTAACTAGTCAACACAAAAAGTGGATATACAAAAGAAGTGCCCTAAATCATAAATTGCATGAAATTGCATGTAGGCCTCAATGTGGCTCACGGCTAAAAGGCCGCTTGCAGGGACAAGCCCCTAGGGTTGGTTGTGTACAATGTTTCACTAATCAGTGATTTGAATGCTGAATTGTGATTCAAATTGGTTCGATTAAAATTTGCCGACTAAGAAAAAGGATCAAATTTGGGCCTCGAGCCCAATTCAGGTTTCTCTTAGGTTAGAAGGCTGCCCTTAGAGAGAGAGAGAAGAAGAAGAAGAAGAAGCTTTATTAACGTCCTTTCCATGCCATAAGGCATATAAGACTGAACAATACATCAAAAGAAATGGAAACGAGACGGATCGATGCCGTCAATCAACAACAGTAAACAAATCTAACTAAGAAGAGATTAATGGCCAGGATTGTATGGTACGTAGACCATTTACAGGTTCAACTGGACATCTCTTCAATTCTCTCTGACTCTAACTCTGATCAATTTCAGATATCGTTATGACAATTGTCTATTTATTTTAGCATCAACAAAACGGATATTGCCGTCTCTATATAATAAGGGTCTCCTTGTATCCTTTGCATTCTGCAGGGCCTTTTTCCTTTCCACAACTTGGACAAATGTGAGATCTTCATCCAGGAAGATCTTGGTATTTTTTTAGCTTATGTCTCTGACGTAGTACCTCACGCCTAGACTCCAACAAAGTGAAGTGTAGGACAAAAGTGCTAGCATCTATCTTGGTACGCCAAGCTGAGTCCAAACCATTGTCATGGTGCTGTAGATTAGTTTCCAAAAACCCCTTGGCTTCCTTAAGAGCATCCTGGGAGTTCGGGATGCCTCTAACATGAACATTAAGAGCCTTTTGCTCTCGCAGCCGACTCTCTGTAAGTGTAGCAGAGATGACGGAAATTGGAGCATACCTGGACTTTTGAGAACCTCTGCCCAAGACTGGACAGCCGTATGGTGCTGCTCCACTTTGTTTTCGAGTTGTTAGATTGTATTTGAAGTAGCTGCTTGGGAGGATGCTGCACATTTGATGGTCGTAATTTCTCGTCTGAGTTCTTCAATTGATGCATCTATCCTTTAAAGGTGTGAGGATAAAATCATTTCTCGATGGGAGTCCATCTCTTTTCAGTGGTTGGCAAGAAGTTGGAATACTCTTACACTATCTGCACTTAGTGCAAAGACTATTAAAGAGAGTGATGGAGGAATCGAATCGTGATCGTAATTGGGGGTTAAAGGGAGAGCAATACTGGGTTCATTAAGATCCAAAATAGGGTTTGAAGGGGGAGAGAGGTATGGCTATAGGCAGATATGGGGTGGAGGTAGGAGGAAAATCCACAGGCATCCCTACTGGCTGCTTAGATAGCGATACTGTCTCAGCTGTATGTGCAGGCAGAGGTGCGTGGGGAGGCAGCCGAAGGCCTCCCTTGGTGTTTCCTTTCTTGGCCATTTGGAATGCAGGGATTAGTGCGTGGAGGCTAACCTGAATCCACAAGCAGCAGTAGGTCGTCGTAAATCCGTGGAAGACCTGGAGCGATGACTGTTGGGCGTATTCAGAACATCATCATCCCACTATGTGGGAAGAACTCAAGGAAGTGTCCAGAAAGTCGTTTGTGGTTGTGGACGATTCAAACTATTCCCAAAGATTCGTAAGTTGCAGAATGGGGATCGGGATTTTCAGACTCATACTTGCAAGAATTTATGGATTTATCGAACAAAGTTCCATCATTTGATTCAAAATTGGCCCTCTGGCAATTTATTTTAGGCTTGCCAACAAATTGTCATAATGAAAGCTAGCGAAACGTGCTTCAGACTTTCGATGACGTCATATGACTCGTGAAAGCTTATGATTCCACGGTGCCGAAGAAGGGGAAAAAACGAGTTCGTGACAAAAAACAAGTCAAATATTTTGACGAACTTGATCAAATGGCATCGGAATATAAGCAAAAGAAGCAAATGTGCCAGAGCAAGGCTAAGAAGGTGAATGTGTGTTTTGTCTACAAGCCTGGACATATTATGAAGTTTTGCCCGGAGCGAAAGAAACCTGCAGCTCAAGTCATTGAGATGCCATGTTAAGAGAATCTAAAATTGGAAATTAACAAAATTAATTGTGTGAATGTTCGTTGTTGCCTAATGAATTATTTCGTTTGGAAGGCACAGTTAAGGGACATGAAGTTACTATATTGGTGAATAATGATTCAACTCATAATTTCATTAAGCCTGGAAACTGAATCCAGTGATCATAAATATAAGTTATATCTAGCTTCAGGTGTGGAGTTGGAGATTTGGAATGTCAGAGTTTCGAAGCTCCCACTTTGGATTCAAGACTACAGAGAGTTAATTAATTTTAATGTTTTAGACATAGATGCACTGCGTTTCCGAAACGTGCTTCAAAATTGTGTTTCTGAAAAATTCAAAAAAATTCTAGAATCGTTTTTATTTATTTTTATATTTATCTTTATTTTTAGTTTTTTTTTGGGCAATATGGGTATCAGATGAAAGCTCTAATCAAGAGCATAATTATTGTGTAGTTTGCCGAATGTTTCGGGTGCAGGATGGTCTAGTTTAGGTGCATCAACTTCCAGGTTTACGCTATTGCTCCTTTTAATATAAAAAATAAATAAAAAAACATAGTGCTCCAAAATTCTCCCTCTCTCTCTCTCTCTCTCTCTCATTATGTCTCTCAGATCCAACAAACCAAACAAAAATGCTGAATCATGCTAAACAAAAACCATGCTGAATCTTCTGAACCATACTGCATCGTCCTGAACCGTACTGAAACATTTTTCGACCATATGGAATCGTTTTTCAACCATACTCTCTCTCTCTCTCTCTCTCACACACACACACACACACACACACACACACACACACACACGCACACACACACACACAAAGAACAGTACTGAATCATTGCACTGCTGTGAATAGGATCATCATAATATATAATATCGGGCCACATGGCACCAAAATGGGGTACAATGATGTTCCATGAACGTAATGAAAACTACACAACTAAGACTCGTCTGAGTCGTGGTAGGAATCATCATCTGAATCTGTGCCTGACTGCAGATCCCAAGGGTCTGTAGATGAATCGGAACTGGAGGGAGCCATATGCCGTGGTGTGGCCTTGGCTTTGTTGCGTGCTCCAGCTCTTTGTTGCGTGCTCTGGCTCTGGATCCTCCCCCTGCCTTTACCTCTGCCTCTGCCTCTCTCCCCTCCTCTGGCCCCCCCTCTGCCTGCCCCCACCCCTGTGTCTACCTGTAAGAACCGCCAAGTGAAGATCTACAGGATTCCAATCACATGCAAACCAAAAGGACACCTGTGGAGCATGAACCACCCAACCAATATGGAGAGGCTAGTCAATACCTTAACCAATCCACCCACACAAGAGAGGAGAGGAAGAACTGGCTCAAGAATCACAATTCACAATAGGAGGATGGGCGAGTTTCCACTAGACTTATTCTCCTCAAGAGAGAGAATATTCCCTTTAGGATCCCCATGCAACCTAAATTGAGCTATTGATCTCCTATTCTTGCAATAAAGCAGTCTTCACCATGCATGTGCTCTTATGTCCAATTATAGGTCTGGGCCCTCATATGATTATTAATTATTTAATACGACCACGTTTGGAATGACGTAGCATAACTAATAACCACATACAACTGGAGTGACCAGCTATCCACGTCAAGAATAATTCCGATTCCCTTGTACAGGACATGGACATAACATTCTTCCCCCCTTAAACCATTTCTATCTTTAGAAATGAAAACTAGGGAAATTCTTCTTTATGTTTTCGACCCTCTCCCATGAATCATCATCCTCAGGCCGTCCCTTCCACCTGATCAAGCACTCAGAGATAGAACGATTTCTCAATTGTTTATATCTGGTTTTGAGTACCTTATCAGGTTCCAAAGGAACACTAAGCGATGAGTCCTCCAAATGGGTAAGATCTTCCTCTGAACCAACTACTTCACCTTCATGCAAACTTAATTTTAATCGGCTTACATGAAACACTGGGTGAGCTGTAGTCTTGTTCTGAAGATCTAGTTCGTAAGCTAAAGAACCAATTTTCTTTATAATCCGAAGCGGTCCACAATATCTCGTAGACAATTTATAACGCTTCCCTGTACTCATAGTCTTAGAATCCTTAGGTATTCTAAGATATACCCAATCATCAACTTTAAAATCTCTGGGAGACCTTTTAAGATCGGTATAGTGCTTACCTCTATCCTGAGCACTCTGGATACAATCACGGGCCACTTGCAACATTTCATGCATATCATGCAAGAAATCTGCAACTTTTTGGATCTTAACAGACTTTGTCTCCACATTTACCAGAGATCTAGGTTGAAAACCGTACATCAGCATAAACGGACTATAATTAGTAGCAGAACGTTTTCTACTGTTATAAGCAAACTCATTCAAAGGAATGTGATCTTTCCACTGAGATTGCCTGTGAGACACGTAAGTTCTCAACATATCCTCCATAGTCTGATTAGTTCTCTCAGTCTGACCATCTGATTCAGGATGATCAGAAGAACTAAAACTAAGCGAGGTTTCAAGCTTATGGAATACAGCTGACCAAAAGTGACCTGTAAACTTAGGATCTCTATCATTAACAATATCACTTGGCAGTCCATAAAGCCTAAATAATCTTTCCACAAAGATATGGGCTAAATCCGAAGCCTTAGCAGTTGACTTGACTGGTATAAAAGTAGCTAACTTTGTCAACCTGTCCACCACAACCCAAATAGAATCATTTTGGCGTTGGGTCTTTGGAAGTCCAACCACAAAATCCATAGATATACTTTTCCATCGTTTCTGAGGGATATCTAGGGGATGTAACAACCCTCCAGTCTTTAAGCGTTCAGCTTTGGCTAACTGGCAAGGTCTACACTTAACCACATAAGACTCGACAAATGGCTTGAGTTTCGGCCAATGAAACTATCTTCTGACCAAATCCAAAGTCCTGTGTATACCCGGATGACCTGCACAGGGAACGTCATGACACTCATAAAGAATCTTCTTCTTTAACTCATCATCCGCCGGTACACAAATTTTCCCATTCCGAAATAGTAACCCACCTCGGATAGAGAACTGTTTCGCTATCTTCTTATCTTTCCTAGGAACCTGAGACCCCTGTGAGTAAATCTCTATTCCCTTCTCATTTTTTCCTGTCTCCACCATCTTCCAGATGGGACCAAAATGACATAACACTACCCCTGCATGTCTGTGTGTCAGGTGGCTGTGATCCTACGCCCTGGGATGGCCCTATCCACTGTGATGATGCCTGGCCGACGGCTGCTTGTGATGCTCCACTCCTGTCTACAAAAAGCGAACTCAGCCCCCCCCCCCCAACCAGAGCCTCTAGGTCTCCCTCTAGGCCTACGTGCAGGAATGGCTGACTCCTCCTCTGTCTTCGCATCAGGGTCCACCAGCAGGTCAGCTAGGTCATCCCCCTGTGGCTCCGCCCCCATCTCCTCATCCTCCTCCGTATCCCCCTCAACCCACTCCTCCTCCTCCTGATAGTCCGCCCCGAGCTCCTCTCCACCCTCAACCCTCCTCAGCCCTATCCCTTTGCCTGTCTGCCCTCCTCAAATGTCGTAAAGCTCGTGCGTCAGCCTGTGTCTGTCTATAGAACTCTCTATAGACCTCATCATCCATCTCCTCCTGCGTGGGTGGTGCCCGAGGAGCAACAGCTGCTGAATAACCAAGCAAGTGTCAGGGTTCACCTGCAACCAAAAACAATACATTGTTGTCAGGCAGGTTTTGGAATTCATTGCATAATTCGAAAGCAATTCAATTCGTCAAAGCATAGCAAGAAACAGGGGGTAATGATGTGTTACGAGCTCGTAACCAGTGCCGAACCCTAGAGAACACAGATAGGTCAGATACCACAGTCAGGGTCGTGTCCAGCATACATGACCAACAGGGCAAGACAGTGTGAGTAGTGTGCCCCAGCACGGTCCATAGCCATGGCGGGCCTAACACAGCCTAGGGACCCTGTCAGCAGGATAGGGCCCCCAGTTGGGTCCCGACGTGCAGTCGGCCACGTCAGTGCCACGTGGCCGACACTTGGCAGTTGCATGCTACCAGTCCTCACACTGGGCTAGGAGGGGCTTACTCTATATCAGGGAGTAGGCAAGGTTGGGTGGATCAGTTAGTGTTTGCCCTACTGTGGTGTTAGGATCTATTACACTGGTATCAGAGCCATCTCCATCCTAGGGAGTTTAGGACAGCAGTAGAGAAAGCTATCAGAAGATAGGAAGTGTTTCTCAGATTCTCAGAGAGGAATAGAGGAGGAGGATCGCTGTAGGAGCAGCCTTCAAACTTCTGATTTCCACTGAGAAATCACAGTAGCAAGGAGTTAGATTCCAAGTGTAGGTAACTCGCTGAAAAAACAGCTGTTTCTCATTGAGTTCAGAGGATTCTCTATAGTTTTCCCAGCGAAATTAGAGTAGGAAGAAGCCAGCACCTCCATCGCTGTACAGTCAGAGACCTACATCCGATTTCCAGGGAAAAAGTCACTGGTTCTCAGCGAGTTGGAAGCCAAAAAAGAGGAGCAGGGCCAGCGCTGCCAGTGCTTCTGAAAATCTGGTTTTTCAACAAGTTTTTGGGCCCCAACGTCAGAGATTTGGAGCAAGAGGATTCCTACCAGATCAGCGAGTAGGAGACTTCTGAAATTTCAGAACTCAGAAGGGTTTTTGGACTTCAGATTTGCCTTTTTGTGGACAAGTTGGATTGCAATCAGACCAGCGAGCTACTATCCTCAAAAAACCGGGAAATTTAGTACCGTTTTGAAGCCTCAAACTGGCATTTTTCGGAACAGCAGGTCTGAAATCTTGGGGAAAAGAGCTGAAAGGGTTCCTCTTCATTCTTTCTTTGGAAGTACAGTCCTCAGAAACAGCTAAGTCATCTTTCCTTTCCCTTGTACAGTTGTAAATTAGTCTTTTAGACTTTTTTCCTTCAGAAGTTAAGGTAGCTCTCTTTCAGTTTCGAAGATGACCACTCCTCAGGGACCTGATCAACCCCAGGAGAGAGGCTTCGACGAACTTGAAACAGAAGCCTTGGCTTACAGTAAAGGGAAGGAACCTATGGAAGTAGAAGAACAGGAACAGTTCGCCGAAGAACTCGACGAACTGGTTACCAAGGAGCAGTTCCTCCAATTGGTAACAGAGGTGGATGAACTGAAGCTGGCATTAGCCAATTTCAAGTCCAGTGTGGACGACTCGTTCGCTGAACTCAAAAACTTGATTTTGAGTTCCGCGAAAGGAAGCCTTCCCTCCACTTCTCAGTTATCCCCTTCTCCACTTCCATCAGTTTCGGGTGAGACTTTACGGTCTCACCCCAGTGTTTTTAAAGATTTAAAGCCTCCTACTTTTAATGGGGAAGAGAAGGATAGAAATGCAGATATTCTACAAACCTTCCTCAGCAAATGGAAGAACATTCATGCTCTTAAACAGACCCCTGACCATTTGCAAGCAATTGAGGCCAGTCTTTCTTTAGGGCCTATGGCCTATAAGTGGTGGTTAAATCTCCAGGAGACTGGGCAGACTCCCCGGTCATGGAAAGCTTTTGAAGAAGCTTTCCTAAGAGAATTTCTACCAGAGAATGAACTTGATAGAGCCTGGGAAGCCTGGGAAAGAACAGTAATGGACAAGTCCCTCATCCAATATATCTCGCAGTATCGAGAGGCAATTTTAAAGATTAAAAATATGGATGACTATCAAAAAATCAGAGGATTTGTCCGTGGCCTCAAAGATCAATATAAAGTAGAGGTCTAGAGAAACTCGCCTACTACCCTTGAGCAAGCTCTCAGATATGCTCAAATCTATGATGATTCAGTGGGTAGGAAGAGAGCGAGACAGCTACCACTTTCTGAGCAGCTTCCTCAGAAAGACTTTCAATTTAAAAAGAAATTTTTAAAAAGAAAGAAAGAAGATAAATTTAAAGGTGAAGCTCCTCAGAAACGCACTTCACTCATACAGCCCTTAAAACCAGATGATTTTGAGAAAGCCAAACAAGAACGTTTGTGCTTTGTGTGTATGGGCAAGGGACACACAGTCAGACAGTGTCCCAAGGGGCCTTTCACTAAAAAAGATAAGAAAGATAAAAAACAAGTTCATCTTGTTTAGACTGTATGTTTCCCCAGTGACTCGGCAGCTTCCGAGATCAAAGTGTATCATGAAGATCATGAACACTGTTGCCAGCTGACCTCTGCAATGCTAGCGAGACCCTTCAGCTTTGGGCCGCATGACCTAGTACGTATGCATGGGAAAGTTGGTAACCAGTCAGTAAGAGTCATGGTTGATGATGGGGCAACCCATAATTTCATCAACCACACCCTGGTTAAAAAGCTTAAACTACCAGAAGTACCTAGTCAGCATAGGTACATAGTTTCATTAGCTAAGGGTGAAGATAAAAAAATATGGGAAACTATGGTAAGTAAGTTAAATCTTGGTATTCAGGGGTACCAAGATCAAATAAACTTTCAGATAATGCACCTGGATCGAACAGACATTGTTCTCGGGAGAGATTGGCTCTACAGTTTAGGACCTTCCCTCCACAGAAACTATCAGGAGAACACCCTCAGCTTTCAGTATAAAGGCCGAGAGATCCAGTTGCATGGGGAGCATGATGTTCCCAACAGCCCTATGGTCTGCAGTTCAGAGCTCTGTCAGCTAATCGGAGACGAAGACCATCAGGTATTCTTATGTGACTTTCAGTTTATTCCTGAAGTTTCTATTTCCAGTTCTATTCAGCAGAAAATCAGTAAATTAGAAACTTTATTGTCTAAATTTAAAGATGTTTTTCCTGAAGATTTGCCACATGGTTTACCACCTAGCAGAGAGGTAGATCATGTAATAAACCTAGTACCAGGTACAGCACCTGTTTCTAAACCTCCGTATCGGGTCAGCCGAACAGAGGATGAAGAAATAACTAGGCAGTTAACAGACTATCTTGGGAAAGGCCAAATTCAGACCAGTAGTTCACCATGGGCCTCACCAGTCCTATTGGTGAAAAAGAAGGAGGGGTCTATGCGTCTTTGCGTAGATTACAGAGCCCTCAATAAAGTCACAATTAAGAATAAATACCCTATGCCTCGGGCAGACGAGTTGTTTGATCAACTCGACGGGGCTAAGTTTTTCAGCAAAATAGACCTCAGATCGGGATATCATCAAGTCCGTATAAAATCGGAAGATGTCTCGAAAACAGCTTTTAGGACTCGTCACGGTCATTATGAGTTTAAGGTGATGCCATTTGGGCTCACAAATGCTCCAGCTACCTTTATGACCTTGATGAACAGTGTCCTCAGACCATACTTGGGTAAATTTGTAGTCGTATTTTTAGATGACATCCTCGTTTACAGCAAAACCAGGAAGGAGCATCTAAAACACCTCAGAAAGGTGTTTCGACTGCTCAGAAAGCATAAGCTTTATGCTAAACAATCCAAGTGTGAATTCTTCGTTGAAGAAGTAGCATATTTGGGTCACATTATCTCTTCAGATGGGATTAAGATGGACCCAAATAAGGTTAAAGCCATACTCAGTTGGCTGAGACCTCAGAATATTTTGGAACTTCAAATCTTTCTTGGTCTGGCGGGATATTACAGACGATTTGTCAAGGAATATGCTCAGATAGCAGTCCCTATGACAAATCTCCTTAAAGGGAAGGGAAAGGAGTTCATTTGGGAGTCCGCACAACAGGAGAGCTTTGATGCTCTCAAAACAGCCTTAGCTACAGCACCAGTTTTAAAGGTCGTCGACCCCAATCAGCCATTTGTGGTCGAAACAGATGCTAGCGACTTTGCAGTAGGTGCTGTGCTAACTCAGGGTGGACGACCAGTTGCCTTCGAGAGTAAAAAACTCGAGCCAGCACAGACTAGGTAGAGTGCCTATGAAAAGGAACTTTTTTCTATAGTCCATGCCCTTAAGACTTGGAGGCATTATTTGTATGGTGCCAACTTTGAGGTCCTGACAGACCATGAGAGTCTCAGATACCTTTGCAATCAACCTGAGCTTAGAGGTCGGAAAGCTCGTTGGGCAGAGTTGATGCAAGAGTTTGACATGTCTATCAGATATAGGCGTGGAAAATTCAATACAGTAGCAGATGCCCTTAGCAGAATGCCTATGATAAACGAGCTGAGTTTTACTCAGATTCGTAATGAGTTACTCGAGTCCTTGAGAGGGAAATGCCAGCATGATGCATTCTTCTCTATTATCTGGAACTCAGTCCAGAACAGACAGTTACAGACTCCAGAACCAGTTCCCGGGGCTGGTGCCAGTTCATCCAAGAATACGGCAGCTTCCGTTGAGGATGATAATGAGTCCGAGTATACGTCGTCAGATGACGTTGAGGATTCTGAGCCTGTATTACCCAAGCAAACCCCAGTGGTTGAGGGTCAGTTGACTCAAGGATTCAAATGGAAACAGTATTCCATTCAGGATGAGTACTTGCTCTATAGAGATAGAGTATGTGTCCCCAATTCAGAGGATTATAGGCAGCAGGTCCTATATGAATGTCATGACAATCCTAGCGCGGGACACCCAGGCATACAGAAGACCTATGAGCTTCTTCGTAGGCAATTTTTCTGGCCCAGTATGAAAAAGGACGTCCACCAGTATGTAACCAGTTGCCAGAAATGTCAAGTAAATAAAGCAGAGCGTTTAAAGGCAGGAGGGTTGTTGCATCCCTTAGAAATACCAGCTGGTAAATGGGAGATTATCTCCATGGATTTTATAGTAGGCCTGCCTAAAACCCAAAAGGGTAATGACGCTATATGGGTCACAGTTGACCGTCTGACCAAAATGGCTCATTTTATTCCGACCAAAACAACCGTTAGAGCTCCAGAGTTAGCGAGGTTGTTTGTAGACGGGCTATTTAAATTGTACGGTCTACCTTCCGGCATAGTCAGCGACCGGGACAGTAAGTTTACTGGAAATTTTTGGAAGGCAGTATTCCATCATCTCCATACTAAACTTAATATGAGTACCACCGACCATCCACAGACGGACGGTCAAACAGAAAGGGTAAATCAAGTGCTGGAGGATATGCTTCGTGCATACGTCAGCAAGAGGCAGACTAATTGGGAGGAGTATCTCTCGATATTAGAGTTTGCTTACAACAGTACGAAACATTCAGCTACGGGATACAGCCCATTTATGCTGATGTACGGTTTTCAGCCACGCTCACCCACAGCTGTAGGGTTTAAACAAGAAAAAGTTGAAGCAGCCAGAAACTTTTTAGAAGACCTAAACCAGATGATAGAACATGCTAAGCGTAGCATTAGACAATCCCAGGATCGAGCCAGGCATTATGCAGATCCACACAGACGGGATGTGCAGTTCTCCACTGGTGAGAAAGTCTACTTGAGAGTCCCAGTTGACTCTAAAACCCTCAAATCAGGAGTGTGTGCTAAGTTGTCTCCAAGGTATTGTGGTCCCTTTACCATCAGTAGGAGACTAGGCGAGGTCACCTATGAACTAGAACTCCCACACAGCAGTAAGGTTTTTCCAGTTTTTCATGTAAGTCAGTTACGAAAAGCCTTAACCAGATCAGATAATCTGGTAGGGGACAGTGTTCTAGTTCTCCCATTGGATCCTCAACAACCTCCACATGAACCAGAGGAAATTCTTGATAGTAGAGAGACGCAGACTCGTCATACTCTATACCGAGAATATCTGGTTAAGTGGAATGATCAGCCTGTTGAGAATGCCACTTGGGAAAGAGGCAGCGTCCTTCGCAAGATTTTTCCAGACTTTGTCTTAGAGGACCAAGACGGTTCTTAAGGGGGAGGGAGTGTTACGAGCTCGTAACCAGTGCCGAACCCTAGAGAACACAGATAGGTTAGATACCACAGTCAGGGTCGTGTCCAGCGTACATGACCAACAGGGCAAGACAGTGTGAGTAGTGTGCCCCAGCACGGTCCATAGCCATGGCGGGCCTAACACAGCCTAGGGACCCTGTCAGCAGGATAGGGCCCCCAGTTGGGTCCCGACGTGCAGTCGGCCACGTCAGTGCCACGTGGCCGACACTTGGCAGTTGCATGCTACCAGTCCTCACACTGGGCTAGGAGGGGCTTACTCTATATCAGGGAGTAGGCAAGGTTGGGTGGATCAGTTAGTGTTTGCCCTACTGTGGTGTTAGGATCTATTACATAATGTGACTCACCTCGAGCATCTGGCCCCCTCGTGTGCGCCTCAGCATACGGCCGTTGGTGCTCACAAACACCGACCGCCTACACTGCTCAATGGATAACCTGTTCCTCTTCTGCGTGTGATACAAGGCCCAGGTGCTCCAATTCCGTTCGCAAGTTCCTGCTGAACAGTCCTGTGCAAGGACTCTCTCGACCAGTCGCCGCAGGTCACCTGTGTTGCGCCCGTGGTAGCCCCACCATGTAACGGGCCTCAGCTGATCCTCCTTCCGCCGACTCTACTCTCCATCGAAAGGAAACTAGTAGCGCTCAAAGATGAGCAGCTGGCGTGCAATGTTAGCGAGCACTGTACCTATTGGCAGAACAAAAAACATGGCACGTGTAAGTCCCCTCGAATTCACACACTAGCAACGAGCACACTACAGTCACTACTGCAGTATTTAGGCTACCAAGCAATTTATCACACGTGCCTGGTCCAAGCCATACGCGCTCCGTGTACTCCACCCATCCCCGGTGCAGCTCCTGATCATCCCGATCCCAAGTCTTGCGCCACAAGGGGTGGAATATGTGGGCTACGGCGTGGATGGGTCGGTGGAAGTAGTCCCATCTGGCCTCCCAGATATGCGAGATCTCGCGCCTCCTGCAACAGACAAATTACAACAATCAGGTAACCATAGCATAAAAGAAACGTATCAAACTTGAGTGAGAAACAACAAACTAGACAATGAAGAGTCATACCTGTGCTCATCCAAGCCTGACGTCAGAAACCCCTCGCCGATGCGGTCCATGAACTCGTAAATGAGACCGAGAGTGCACCCCTCACGGTCTACTAGGCGCAACACTCTGAAAATGGGTAGAAGGACCACAATTTTCTCCTCAGCTCGTGTCCAGAACTCATCACCGAACACAGTCGACCGGAAAAACGCCGCATGTTGGACGTGCATGAACTCTCGGAAGGCCTCGCTGGAAACCATCCGCCGCAGTGCGTCCTTCACCTTTGTCAATCGCTCTAGCACCAAGAAGTAAAACGCAAAGGGTGTGGGTGCTGGCTTCTTCAAGTTTAGGTGCGAGAAGGTGCGGAATAGGGCCAACACACGCCTCTTCCTGGTAACAAAAGTGACCAGGCACATGGCCGTAGAAGTGATCTGCAGCACAGACATCCAGTAAAGAGTTTAGACGGTAGTTGAGATGTGTTTAGTAGCATGGAGCAGGCGTCAATCAAGATAGCATAGCAAATGGAGAAACCAATACCTCTTTGATCCATGGAAATGCACACAGGTCATGGATAAGCAAGTCTATGCAATGTGCAGCACAGGGTGTCCACACAATGCTGGGGTGCTCCCTCGTCATAATCTCTCCCATCTCCTTGCAGTTCGAAGCGTTGTCCGTGACAACCTGAACCACATGCTCCACCCCAATGTCAACAATAACATCTCTAATAACCTCCCATATGAAATCGGCTGTGATGGCATCACCACCTCGAGTGGCATCTGCACCACGTAGGAATACTGTGCCAAGCGGGCAAGAAACCAAGACATTGATGACGGATCGCTAACGAATGTCGGTCCATCCATCACTCAATATTGTGCATCCATACCTGCCACAAAACACCCATTAGCCACATGCAAAAATTGCGCCACAAGTAAACCCTAAACGCATGCAATGGGTTTATGGAAACAAAGTACTTACATCTACCAAGCTGAGCGAATGGAACTCAGCTCCTGTGTGATGGTCTCCTCCTCCTGACGAAGCATCCTACCTCACAATGCCTCTCGTCTGGGAGGCGTCCATGTAGCATCCACGGCTGCCACCTGTGCGCAAAACTCCTTGAACTCCCAAGTGTCAGCAACAACAAAAGGAATGCCGCACTCGTAAAAGAACTGGCCAGCAAGTCGAATGCATCGGGCATGCTGCTCTCTCTGCCACCCGCATCGATCAAGGGTCTGCTCTCTGGGCCTAACCTCTCTTTGATGTGTATATGGCGCTCGTGGTCTAACACGTGAAATGGATGGCTGATCTGTGGGTGTATCACTCTCTCTGGGACGACTTGTCGAAGCATGTCCAACATCTGTCGCCGAAGAAAGAAAGAAAGAAACCTTTAGTAACGTCTTTTGGGCACCCGTGGGTGCATATGACCAAAAAGAAAATATGTACAAGCAACAGTGGGAGCATCATCCATAGGAGCACGTGGCTGTAAAATGCTATAAACTAACTACGAATGAAAGTAGAACAAAGCAGAAGTGAAATAAGCCCACAACCCGGGCCAGGTGGAGAATAAGTACATATCAGCGAAAGTAAGTGTGAAGTGTCCGCTGAGTGGAGCGTACAGTGGGCCCTGATGGAGGCAAGTGTCGACTACATCTCTCCGCGGTGGCACAACGATAGGAATCTCATCAGCGGAGTCATTAGCATGTGCTCGAGTCCGAAAGAAGCCAGTGAGAAGCAGCTGTTGGGAGTCTAACCCTAGGTGGTCTGGTACAGGCGGATGAGACTGACAGAGAGTAAGCATCTCACGAACAAGAAGTCCCAAGCAACGAGCATCAGGATAGGAGACAAAACTGCGAAGTGTATCCGGGCCATCACAAAAGAGACAATAATACCTCCCCCGTATCTCATATTACAACGGACATTTGAGGAGGAAATGGGCTTCATCTTCCACCTCCTGCAACGAGCACAAGTGACATAGACGACACTCTCGGGGGATATCCCATGCACGACCGACCTCAATAGCAAGCTGATGAGAGGAAATGCACAATTGCCCAAGAAGATAGCGCAGGCCGTGTGATAGGGGCTGTGAGAGAGAGAGAGAAAGAAAGAAAGCTTTATTAATGTCTTTTCCATGCCAAAAGGCATATTAGACCAATAAGAGTACATGTCAAGTATGTGGTAACCATGGGAGCATAAATAAACGTCTCCAAGAAAGAAAACTATGCATAAAAAATGAACAATATAACTGTAAACTACAAACTGTCCATAAGTGGGAGCAAAAATAGCTACTAAGAGTAAAAACATATCACCTAGCATTACTGCTGAAAAAGGATGTGATACGAGCTGTAGCAGGAGGTAATATGGATCGTCGTCATCGTCATCGTCTAGGAGGATGAAAACTGTGAGAGCACTTGAACTTTAGTGTGTTAAGACCATAAAGAGTTTAGTGTAAAGCTTTTGACCACAAGCCTTGCCGCCTTACACTTTGTTGTTGTACCATCTGCATGATGCTTTATTCGCTAGACCCATTAACAGCCAATATGTTTTTTTCCTTGCGGTAAGTCAACTAACTTCCAAGTTTTGTGCTTTTCATTGGCATTCAATTCCTCTTTTTGTCGCATCCTGCGAAGCCGAACTAATTCTTGGCTGCTTCAAAACATGACGGCTCGCTAGAATTGATTCAAGTGAATCCCGTTTGCCATCTTCCATAGATTGTTCTTACCACTTCGGAATCTTATGTTAGGTGAAACACTTCTTGGCGAATAAGTATCTCAAGGAATGTCCAGTGTCTTTCTTTTGTCACCTTCCATGTCAGTTCTTGGCAAACCAAACCTAGATTTTGGTGTTTTGCTTTCCAGATTGTCCTTGCAGCTTTGTTGTCTACGGCTTCATCAAATTAGGGTACTCTTACCATCTCATCATCAGATTTAAGTTAATTCTTGCTTACATCATCCTCTGCATACCTGTGATCTCATCAAATATAACATCTCTAATGGTGTAGGATTTCTGCCCCTTTGGATAATAGCATTTGTATGCTTTGACCTTGTCATCATACCCGATCAAGATAACAATCTTAGAGGAATCAACATCCAATTTTCCCGTATCGTCCTTGGGTTACATGCACATATGCCCTACATCCAAACACTCGCAAACCTTGCATCTGCAGTTTCATTCTTGAAAAAGCCTCTTTTGGTGTCATATTTGGTATTGCAATGGTTGGTGGACTCCTATTTTGAAGAAAATTGGTAGTGTTGCAAGAAAATCCAAAATGCACCTGCCAATGCAGAAACATTTACTGTAGCACCACGTAATAGATGCAGACAATAGCTTTAAAATTGCTCTGAGTCATTTAAGAGCCAAATTTGCTTTATTGTAAACAAGCACCTAGTGTTGTTTTACTAATTGCAAAGTTATGTTTTCTGCAGGCATATGAGCTGGTGCAAGGTTCTCTGGTGGGTTAATGTTACTGAATCAGAGCTAGTAAATAGCTCTCACTGTCAGCTCTAGCAGTTGAAAATTGTGTTTGAATGATGGGTGCCGGTTATGCTTTTTATTAATTTTGTAACCTTGTTTCTACAAAACTTACAACTTCAAGGAAGAGCTTAAATTTTTTTCCGGCAAGAAAATTTCTTGAGAAGAAAAACTCAAAAGTGGAATATGTATGCTTGCTTTTGCTGTGGAACATCATTGGATCATGTAATGAAACTTTTCTATTGCAACCAAGCAGGTTCGATGGAGCACATTTCAGGACAAGCAAGTGCTTGAAACCCCCACAGCTGTTTTTATTCATGGCATTTTGGGTGGGAGGCGAAACTGGGGTATCTAATCTCACAGCGCGCCATGTATTCATTTATTGGGAGCTGTTTTATTTAAAGTGCATAGGTTCCAATAGATAAGCAGATTTTCACTTCTAACGTGAAAACTTAGTTGATTTTTAGTAATGTCACGATGCTATTTACGCCTTTGTACTTTTTCTATACTATCTTGAAATAGATCATAGCTACCTATAAGTTAGTTTGACTTGAAGACTTGCTGCATTGTGAAATAATGGCTAACTAATGTAATGAGAACTGTTGTGTTGGCATGCATTTCCAGTTTTCTTTGACACCCTCAAAAATATTCAAGGGAATTGATCTATCAGGAATTTTTGTTTGCACCATAAATGAGGATGAAGCTAATTGGTGGAAAATTTGGTTGAATTAAGGTTGGAAGAATTTCCATAGCATACAAAACGGGCACATATAGGAATTGTGTTCTGAACGAACTTTGGCATTACTAAAAATTCGTTAGAAAGTTAGAAACATATTTTTGTTTCTGTTTTTCTTTGAATTTTTTTTTCAGAAATACCCTCAGTGTGTTGCCTGTAGCTGGGAAACCCTAAGAATGTGCCTGCAACTGGGGAATCCATAGCGAAAAATCTGAATAATGTGCATGCAGCTAGGAAACCCTAAAATTGTGCCTGTACCTCAGAAATTTGTAGCTAAAAATGGTGTCATCTTTCTACTTCGAGATGAATCTGTATGAGGAATCCGAGTTGCTCTTTTTGGCCATTTCCAGAGCAATTGCGAATTTCCTTCTATGGCGATTGTTTTCCTGAGAATTGCAGCTTGAAAATGTTTTTTGGGCCAAACGTTTTCAGTGTAGAAGCACGAAATCCATAGCATAGAAGCATGATTTCCATAGCATAGTGTTGTAAACCCCTGTACCATAAAAACCTGGCATAGAACTTGGTCCATTTTCAGAGTTTCAAAATTTTGTTCCTACATTGCGTTATGAAACTTTGAGGTATGAATAGGTTCTATAGTTTCAATGCTGTTACTGGAAATGAGAGTAGAGACAGAATACTGTACAGAACCAGGGAAAATTGAGGATGAAAAACTTGTGGAAATGTATATTTAACATAGTTACAACCGGACTCAAATTGAAATTTGAAGTCCACATCGAGATTTGAAAATTTAGCAAAGGATTTGAATCGAGAAAAATTCAAAAGAAATAAATCTTTTTTGAAACACAATATTACGCCTCGCACGTTTTGTAGTTTCCAAAGAGTATCTTATTAATGCTATGTCTTATAAACTTATCTTAACAAGTTTTAAATTTTAGCCAGGAGTAAAATTAAGATCCAAGTTTTCCATTGACCTCAAAACTTTCCAAACCATGGAATAATAGGCAATGTATTTAAAATTAGTTGTTATCTGATATATTTCAGTTGTGGGGAAGGTGTGGGAAAGGTTTGTTCAAGACAGGCTACATTCATTTGTTGAATCTGAGTAATATGACAGGCTACGTTCACTGTTATATAATAGTATTGACATACTATCGTAGCATAGGATTTAAAAGGCTGTAGTAGAATAAGCAAAGCAAATGATCAAAAAGATGAGAAATCGTCATCAAAGTGTCTTGTAATGTGTTCCAAGTTCCAACAAGATGCTTGTTCCATATGTAAGATTTTTAAGCCTTTGAGCAGGCAGGCTTAATAATCTTATAATTTCTGATATCTATGCCTATTTCATGTAGGCATAGCAGTAGTGTCACGATTGCACTTTGGAAACTGTTCTCAAGAGAATTTTTTTGTAAAACTTTGGTTCTTTTTCCAAAACGTCACAGGAGATCAGCATGATTATAACTCCCCATCATATTTTATCTACTAATACCCAGGAATGGGGCTTATTCATGCCCCTGTTTGGATGTTGTTTTCCTTCTATGCGTCTTGATCCGAAATACTCTGATTCTCTGTCAAGTCGAAGCAACTCCTTGGTGTCTGCTACATTGGATCAGAGTGACAGGTCTAGGTTGTAGGCATTGAGAAATCAGAGTTTGTAGTTTTCATACAAAAGTTTCAGGCTTTAAGCTGTAAATACATAATGGGAGATGAAGCAGTAGGCCATGTGTTCTGACAAGTCATAAGCATTGTCTTGTCACGCGAATCTTGTCACGCATGGTCTTGTCTCATTCTACAAACATACTGTTTAGGATAGATCCAGCAACAGATCAAACCATATTTGTGAAGGGCATACATATGCCCTCTTTTCTTTGTTCAACGTCTCTTTCACATTTGCACTCTTAGAAGTGACTGAATAATATGACTTTTGCCAATACAAAACACTTCAGCTTATTCTAACTTTTTGGAGGTACACTCCCATTTTGATAAAGCACTGTCATCAAAAAAATGGAGTCAATGATATGTGATGACTAATTTTTTTTTCTGCTTTTGGTACCTGAACAGCTTCTTTCTGCAAAAGATTAGCACAGGAGTTTCCAACTTGGCAGGTACTTTCTGCTCAGATTCTTATGGTTGTTGAGATGAATATGCTGAAGTGCAAAACATTTGTTAAGCCAAGCTAAAACTTTGCATCATGGGGCTAATGCAAGGTGTTTGTCACCCTAGTTCCATTTTCATCTTCGAAGTTCCTAAGTTGCACCGGAACGGCATTCTGGATCCCCGTGTTCTTGAACGAAGTGTTCCAGAATGCCGGAACTCCGGACCGGAACGCTGTCAGAAAAAAAACATAGCTATCTCGGTATAGAGTGCTGGTTTGCTGCCACAGTGCCATGATTAATATTAGGGTTAAAAGAAGAGCTTCAGAAGGTGTTCCTGTATCAATCACCATAATAGAGGTATGTATCATAATTTCAGTGAAATGTAATTCATGTGCACACAAGTTCAGTGCTCAATAACAGCAAGGCAATTTGATCATTGTAAACCAAGGAAAATCCCTTGAACCTGGGCTAACAAGGTAATTTTTCAACTTTGCTATAAAATGACTGATTGAAAGCATGGAAAGATGCAAACTCCAGCAGACATGCTAAAAGAAAAGAATGATATAGGTCATGCACATAACAAAGGTTGATAATCAAAATCGTTCTAACATCTCAGGCTCGAAAGGGTTAAAACTGAGGTGCTAGAAGACATTGAAATTGTCAACTGCATAAAACAAAGACGACAGCTCCTAATACATCTGGCTGTTCAATGTCAACATGCTTTTGAATTCATGCTTGAACAATTTACCAGATATGACAGCTGCTTTCACTGAGAAACTTTTCTAGCAAGCCACATGTCCAGTCCAAAGACATTTCAGAATCTGATGCAATTGTTGTTAATACTTAGTGGACAAAAAAGGCCAGTCTTATTTCTAATCTCTACAAAAAATCTCCAAGAGATGGAACATGGAAGCAAATAAAAACACAGTCCAGATAATTTACAAAAAAACCAAAGAAAAACAAGATTGCATTCCGGAACTCTCGTTCCCCAGCATGCTCCCGAAATGTAGCGCATCTATGCTTCGAACTGTTATCGTTTTCAATTTTTATGCTGAGCAACATGAGATTCTAATGCATACATGTCCTTATCACATTTGTCACAGTTTCTTTTAGTAGATTTGCGCTGTCATGGTGATTCAGCAGCTATTTCCAAATCTGGACCCAATACTGTGGTTTCTGCAGCTCGAGATGTCCTGCAGCTTGTAAGTTCAGGCAATTTTTTTTAAAGTGTAGGATACAGTGACCCTTGCAAGTCTGAATAAGTTGTTCTTTGCCAAAGACCAGATCATTCAATGACTGAAATGGATGATATGACCTAAAATTTGTTCTTGCCTTTTCATGCTGGAACTAGCTGGCTCGATTGAAGCTGACTCCTCGAGTTTTGGTAGGACACAGTTTTGGAGGGAAAGGTATGAGCATTGAATGATATGTATAGTTCTTCTAACCTGTTCTGCTTAAAGCCTGAAGCTGTTGGGAGATGTTGAATGAAGGAGCTTAATTATATTCTTGGTATATTGTACTTGTTCACTGAATAGAGTAGAGTTCTTACTAGAATTGCAATTGTAACAACCTGCATTGTCTGCTGCAGTGGTACTAAGTATGGTTGGTCAGGCTGCAAAGCCGCTGGCTAGACCTGTCCAAGTAAGCAACGTCGTGCATGTTCTTTCTAATGTTCACGGTTGCTCTAGAATTTGATGCTTGGCATTCTAAGCTCAATACTCCAATACAACATCAGGTCATGAACTTGCAAGCCTAGGCTGACCAGATGCCAGAGAAAGTTCAAGTCCCTAGTGATATTTAAGTAGTCGTTATTCCCCCAGTCTACTCCAATGTTGACCAATTTAAAGCCATTTTTGCTGAATACAGGTTTGGGTATTGGATTCAACACCGGGCCAAGTTCGCTCAGGAGGAGATGGAGAGGATCATCCTGCAAAAATTATTTCATTCCTGCGAACAATGCCTGCAGAGGTAAAATTATGGATCATCATACAGAAGTTTATTATGTACATGAGAAAAAGAATTGAATTGAATTAAACTTTTTAATCTGCTGAGACTGTTGTCTAGGACAAATAAAGTCAGGAAAAAATAAATAGCGATGGATAACAAGAAAGTTACAATGCTAACTAAGAATTAAGATCAACATTCTTGATAATCAAAGACCCCACAAAGGCTTCCTAGCTTTGCTAGCTTGAATGACAAAACCACCAAGTTGGTTGACATCCACTTTGTGAATGAAATAATCAGAGAACTATGATGATTATAAACATTATTCCCTAAACTCTGCTCAAACATCGTGTGGGTTGCCACATTCCAAGAGATGCTGGTGTTTTGTTGCTTCCACTCGTCTTTAACATAGAAGACAAACCAGCCCTATTAAAGTACTTTTGCATCGTCTTCCTATTTCTGATCTTAGGTTGTGTGAGTTCACACATCCTTCAAAATGGCCTGCATTTTCTTTCTTGTAATATCCCCAAGAATGTAACTTTGCGTAAACTCTCCTATGGTTGAACTTATCCATTCTTGATGATAGCACATTCTCTTATTTAGCTACCCAAATCTCTATTGAATTTAGTTTTCAGAAGGCACCAGGCTTTATGTGAGTCCTTTGGACATTAATTTTACTGGATTTTCAACCAATTTCAATCCATGTCTGCTCTGCTTTTAGAATCTTCAATGTTTCTTGCTATTTTCCATCGACCAAACAATTTGTGTAAGGTGTAATTTGTTTGACTCTCCCATGTAAGAAGGCAAGAACCTCTTTTGGATCCTTTCAATTCTACCCACTTTGTTCAAGGTAGACTTTGCAATCCTAGAGTAGAGCTGGCAATACCAAGGTCTCCAATAGAAGATTTTCTTCTTCCAACACTGAGAGCCAACAAGCTGTCTCTAGTGCATAATAAGATTTTTGTAACATAACTTAGTTGGAATCCAAGTTACTCATTAATCATGATATAATCAACAAACCATTACTTGCATTTAATGTTCACAAATTGCAAGTAGTAATAGGAAATTCAAAATCTAGTTGTACACATCACATCAATTCATGTACCATAAAACACGACATGGGGGTGAAAATGGGGACCCCCCCCTTAGCGATATTGTTATGTCCACGTCTTGTATATAGGATTCATTATATTCCTAGACTTGGATACCCGGTACTCCAGTGAATCAAGCTTATTAGTTATGCCACATCATACTGGATGTGACCCGCAAGTAATTAATAACCTTGTGAGGCCCAGACACACTAATTGGAGTTAGTACATGGTTTGGGACCGTATATGCATGTGTAGCGTATCAATAGCAATCTATGTATAGAGAATACATGTATAGGAACTCCATGCATAGTGAATCTATGTATAGGGGAGTTAGGACCTTGCATTACCACATGCACAAGGGGTATAAGGAGGCCAAACTCGCCCTACTACACCATCATTTGGTTGATTCATTGCCAGGATCTCTCTCTACTCTCATGCTTCCAAGAGGTGAATCAAAGTCTTTTGAAGCTGTCCCTGAAGTTAGAGTCAAGAAAGTTAAAGGAAGTGTTCCTATAATTCTTTTCTGTTTTGAGGCAAAACCAGATTAAGGGGGGAAGAATGTTATGTCCACTTCCTGTATATAGGATTCATTATATTCCTAGACTTGGATATCCGGTACTCCAGTGAATCAAGCTTATTAGTTATGCCACATCATACTGGATGTGGCCCGCAAGTAATTAATAACCTTGTGAGGCCCAGACACACTAATTGGAGTTAGTACAAGGTTTGGGACCGTATATGCATGTGTAGAGTATCAATAGCAATCTATGTATAGAGAATCCATGTATAGGAACTCCATGCGTAGTGAATCTATGTATAGGGGAGTTAGGACCTTGCATTACCACATGCACAAGGGGTTCTAGGGTCCATATAAGGAGGCCAAACTCGCCCTACTACACTATCATTTGGTTGATTCATTGCCAGGATCTCTCTATACACTCATGCTTCCTATTCCTTGGCTTGGGGGTGAAGCTTCTAGAGATTGATTGGTTGCTTCTACTTGGTTGGGAGGTTTTTCCAACAATGTGTTCTCTATTGTTTTGTCTTGTAAGCATGATCTTGAGGAGGCGACATACATTGCATGAAGGAATATTAAGGTACACATGATCACCATCCATAGGATATTGTCCTATTGATCAAATTCAACATCTTAATATCTTGATCAATCTTTAAAATGCCAACTGATACAAGTTTAAGATTCACTTGCACACGATTCATGCTTGGAAAGCATCAATTCACTAAATAATATAAAGTTCTGACTTAGATCCTTTGACTTTTTGAGTTGCTCGTATATTGTTTCTAAGCTTTACCCTATGACATCACTGACTTCTCTATATCAATTAGTGAAATTGGATATATTCTAATTTTGCAAATAGATATAAGTAATAAAGTAATTGGCCACTTGTTAGGAAGCATGAGCAAATGTTAGGAATGACTCTTCTCCTTCATGCTTTGCTCCTTAGTTAGTATGCCATATGTCCTTGAGTTCCCAAGGAGTAAGCTTGCAAGTTGTCTACCTCACTTAGATTCCACCTTTTTAGACATTATTGTTACTCAATTCATTGCACCTAGATTCTACTAGTGCTAATATGGAAAAGGATGTTTGAGAGATCCACGAGGTGAGTATAGCATGGTAGGGACTGAACCAATGAGAAAAAAGCATGAAGATAGCTAGAAAAGGCAACATTTTCTAAGAGTGGAGAAAATGTGTCACTCACTCTTCCATCAAGGTAGACAACCTACCTCATCTTTGCAGAGAATTATTGGCTGAAAAAGGAATAAGACATGGATCATAAACAAACAAATGCACCTATTCTATCATCTTTTTGTAGATCTTTGAGCTTTTTGAGTGTTGTTTTGTCGTTTCTTCAGATATTTTCCTTTGGGTAGCCTTTTGGCTCCTTATGTGGCTCTTTTGGCTTTCTTGCAATCCAAAGGAAAACTACCTTCTTAATGGAGCCTTTTGTCCTCCTTAATGGAACCATTTGATGCAAAAAGTGGAGATAGAGAAAGAGACAAGCCTAGAACAAGAGGATACGTGCCTCAAACTCCGTGTTTTCTCCTTGTCCTTGTAGTAACAAATCTTATTTGAATGAAGCACTAAGAGAGTTGCTTGAGTACAAAGATGCATTAAGACATTACTTGCAAACATTTAGCACAAACATAAGCTTAGATTATTACATTCACATTTTCAGCAAGCATGAAGGTGAATGTTAAAGCATTCACCATAGCTCACAACTCTCTCTTTTCTCTCTATCCTTCTCTCATCCTCTCTTGCACCAAAATGAAGGAACTCTTAAGCTTGGATTGAAAATGAGCTCAGAAAACAAAATTTACAAACGAATTACGATTTATGTAGTTGGGCCTTTTTTTAATTATGTGGCACCTATTGTTGATTGGCCAATAGTTAAAAATAGCAAACACTAACCGTTTCTTTTACGGTTCCATTTTCTCTCTCTAGGCTCTAAGACTGATGGGCTACTACTGCCTACTAAGCCCCATCAGGTACATAACTTGTAATTATTGCTTGTGTCATGTTAATCAATACAATATGCTAATGCTTGTGTAGAGAGTTGCTCCAAGTGCTTTCTTCTTTATGTGACTTTTTACTGTTCAGTTTATCGGTGGGTTATGCCGTTTTGTGAATCGGCTTTTAGTGAAAGGCAAATTGGAGTCGTTTTCGGCAGTGGTGCAACATCTTTGTGGCTTTAGGCTGAACAGGATTGCAGAAAGGAACTCTACCAGGCGGTCAGCGAGAATTCAATGAAGTTCCATGTGACACTGTGAGCCTGGCTCGGTTTTTGAGCAAATCGGAAAGGTTTGTAGCTGATATTGCATCGTTTGTGGTGCCGTAAATTCCAGCTGTTAGCCTGCGTTAGGGTGACCTCAGATAAGATGGGATATGCCAAAATAATCTCTGTAATTGGTGGAAGAATCACCAAGAAAAGGCAAAAACCCCAGGCTAGGGTTTGAAATTGTGAAAAGCTGAATCTTTCATCATACAAAGTATTTTTTGGATCTGTGAGTTGTCGTAGGAAGGTACTGGAGTAGGGTGAATTGGAGGCTGGGAGGCCGTACCCATTAAATGTAGTGCGCACTATCAGGAGCTAAGATCTCCATCTGCTTGCTTGAAAAAATGAGAGAGAGAGAGAGAGAGAGAGAGAGAGAGAGAGAGAGAGAGAGAGAGAGAGAGCGATGGTCGTGCGTGCCCAGCCTGAAGGCCTCTGTAGCGGACCAAGGGGTCTAGCGTGTTTAGGATTCTGACTTGGCTCGCGGATTCAATGTGGTATGTTCGATTCGGGTCCATCTGAATTGATGGTCGCTGGAGAATCAACGACAACCGTTGGATCAGAACTAACTACTGGATGAGATCTGAAAGGACCCAAAGGGTGGTGAAGTGTTAAAGTGCACTTCTCTTCATTAAAAATTTTCATTTACAAAGGTCCCTGAAGTGCAGATTCGTTTGAAGGGTGAAGTTTCTTCACTGTGAAAAAACAATTCCAAAGTATAAAAAGCCCTTAATTCGATTTTGACCAAACGAAGGGCTACAGACTCCAAATGAAGGGCACCCTCACTGTACCTGCAAGTACGGTACCAGAAAATAGAGTGTTTCCTGCGAAAAAACCGCTCAGTGGACGCCAAAACTTATTTGGTCCTTTCTGAGAGCAAGTAGTTGGCAGTTCGTGGCAGGAAGCATTTTTCGTTTCGCAGCAATCTTGGCTTTCAATTTACCACCTAGGCAACGGGGGGCCTGTTAAGGAAAAAATAGCAGGTCATTATTTTGGACTTTTGACATCGCCATTGTGCTCGGAGCACTCTTTTTAGCCTGTAGGTGTACTTGAAAATTGGTGTCCTTGATCCCTTTGAACATCCTGCAAGTTAGATATGTACGTAAATATTTCACTAGCATCTAGAAAGAATCTAGAACCGTCTTTGATTACCATAACATCATCACCTATGACTTGCAAACCAATTTGCACCTTATGATTTTCCTTTAATGACTTCATCTCTTTGACGTTGACACAAGCTTTGACTTATTGTATAGTTAACTACATCAAGTTGTTCTTTACCATAACAAGCTGCATCACTAGTTTGTAGCTCTTCCAAGATACCATTGAAAACTTCCATTTCAACTTCTTAATAACATCATGGTATAAAGACTCCTTCAAACTTTCATGATTGACATGGTCTTCTCCTCTAGTTGTAGATGTGGCTACCATAATTATTGTGATTGATCCGTGCTCATTTCATCTGCAAGAAACTACTTCTACATCTTCATCATCGCAACAATCATAAGTAGGAAATGGATTGACAAATGTAGGAGTTTGTCATTCACCCCAACTCTCCTGCATCAACAAATCTATTAACACCTTCTTGTACTACATAAATAGCAAGCTCCACCTGCCTTAATTCCTAAGTTGAATCCATTTCAATTCCCTTGGCACTTTCATAAGATACCAATGAATCTATATACTATCAATCTTCATCTTCTAAAGTGTCATCGAATGATGTTGATGCTTAAAAAAACTCAACTTGGTCAAGTGCCAAATCGTTTAACTTCACAATAGATTTCTCTTCACCCTCTACATAATTGCTTGATTGTTTCTTCTTGTTGAACTGCCTTTTTTTAAACTTACCGCAATAGTGACAATTACCATTTCGCACGTTGTCTTCACTCCTTCCTCTTGCTGATACTGTTGTTTTTACTTCCCTTTGTCCATTCTATCTTTTCCTCCCTTGTGATTTTGTCCTTGATCTCTCTCTCTCTCTCTCTCTCTCACATAGACTCCTCAATCAAACTGTGCTCTGATTAATAATACCATATTAGAATTGTCCCAATTCCCGAGGAGTAAACTAATCTTATTAGCACTCACAAAATATGAAAAATAAGAGAGTAAAACAATACCGATCTCGTAGTCAGTCACAACCATAGCAAATCGCACTACCCACCAATCTGTGATTGTAGTAAATCGTTCCATGCTAGAGGGGGGCGCAGGTACCCATTATATAGACTTTTTGCTGAAGCCGCCTGGAGAGAATCATGTCAATCTGCTAAAGCATGTGACTAATTATAAGTCTCTATATCTGGTAATCATCCTAAATGGCTATCACAATAAAAATAGTGCACATGTTCATGCACATATACCATTGGCTAGAGTCAAACTCTAACTTAGACTATCACTACTGAGAATAAGCCCCTAATCATAGCCCGTATTAGGGAATCAAACATTACTTGTAACAGTTGGTCTGTTACATCTGTAGAAATTTCCGATAATAAATGGGAAAGAATTTCAATAAATTTGGGAAGAGTCATGATGCCATTTGGGTTGTGGTTGAGAGGCTAAACGAGATGGCATAAATTATTCCAGCAAAGACTACTGTCAAGGTTTCAAAGCTTGCCCAACTTTTCACTGAGAAGTTGTTTAGGCTGTTTTGTTTACCAAATGATATGGTTGTTAGTCATCGTGATTTCAAGTTCGCAGACAAGTTTCAGCAATCGGTCTTTGAAAGACTGGAAAGTACTATTCGTATAGCATCGTATGGTCACTTAGAATCCGATGGGCAGACCGAACTTACCAACCAGTCGATGGAGGATATGCTTGGAGCATATGTCTCTAGGTGAGGACAATGTACTTCAATGATTGAGTTTGTGTATCATAGTGTAAAGCATTCTGCAATTGGATTTAGTCCTTTGATGTCAATGTTTGGCTTTCAGCCTCTTTCATTAGTATCTGATAGATCCAAAGGTCTCAAGGTGCAAGTTGCAACTAATCTTTTGAAAGATATACAAGAAATGTGCATTATAGGAAAGTGGTACTTGGCCCTAGAGAGGTATTCATATGTAGACCTAGGCCCCAACTTGTGGCTCTTGACCCGAGAATAAGATGGTGGCCAAAGTATGAAGTTAGCATTTGCATAATATATCACAACTAGGATATTGTTTTTGTCATCTAGAAAGGAACTTAAATAACATCTCTTGAATATAGTTTCAAAGTAACACCCTTCTGGAGAGCATTAATGAATAAAATTGCTAGAAAATGTATCTTTTATCATTCTCTGCAAGCACTGAAATTATATCTCGTACTTGCTTCATTAGATGCCAGCAGGTAGATCACCTTTCATATTTGAAATATGAGTTTGTTCTCGCTGAATAGAACACATTTTATGTTGCACATAGATCCACACATACGAATAGTAAGCTTATCATTTTTGTCACTAAGAAGGATGCATATCTTTGTTTCTTTAGGTACCATCAAGGCGGTTCGTGATTGATGCCCTTTTGAAGGAGCGGTTCTCTCTCAGTGTTGCACAGGCAAGTGAAGTGGTGCTTTGGACAATATGTTTCATGCTAAGGTTGACATTTTTTGCATTGATTGTTATACAATGCCGCCTGATTCCAGCTTTTTTCTTGAATGAACAAGTTCTTGATAATGTTTTTGGTATTCAGTGGATGACAACCAATCTTCGTCCAATTCAAAACCCTCATGGTGGGAGTAGCCTTGGTCATGCTTGGCTGTTTGATCTAAATGGCATCGCCGACTTATACCGATCTTATGAAGTCACAAACCTCTGGTTCGCTTTCTGGCCTTTGTAGACAGCAAGTTTTTTTTTTTTTTTGATGGAAATAGTGCTTACTGCTATTAGTTTGTATGACATGTGAAGGACTTTTCATTTTTATGCACTGTGTTATCTCCCACCCAGCTCAAAGTATTACATGTCCTTTGTGGAGATGAAAGCAGGTCGCTTGTCGACAATGTGCCTCAGGGTATCCATATAAAATTTTTGAGGGCAGAAAGAAGTCTACACAGATGGGCACATGAGGATGTTGAAAGAATTCGATCAGCTGAGCAAGCTGCTTCAAGTGAGGCTGCTGGTGTGCAGCTCCACGTTCTAGAAGCAGCAGGACATTGGGTAACCCATTTTTGGGCTAAATAGATTTGATAGATGCTTTCATTTTCCAAAAAAATTGTTGTCAAAAGCAACTATCGATAAATTTCAAGGATCACATGTTTGAAATTAGAACTCCCATGTGCAGGTTCATGCAGATAACCCTGAAGGTCTTATCAAAATTTTGACGTCGTCTTTCTCAGAGCCGAGATTAAATTGATTCTCCTTGACAGCTGTACATAATTATCTTGCAAAGCATTCCACAGCCAATTGTTAGAATCAGATCATTATTTCAGTTTCATTTCCTTGGAACGATTATTGCACATTCTGACTCATAATTTTCCAGTAATAACTGGCAGAGGTTTCACCTTCTTTGACCATCATGAACTAAATTGTACCACACAGTTCAGTAATCTGGTCAACGTTGAAATTTATGTATGAAACCTTTTGAGAAATAAAATATCGTGCTTGGATTAAGACTGTTCATTTAAAGAAAGGCTTTCTCCAGGTAAAACTAAATTCTTTTTCACTAGAGAACTTCTGGTGTAGTACTCAGGTCACACTTAAGTCAATCATAAGACTTTTGGGTCACTGCTGAGGATATGTTAAGTTTTTATGTTGCACTTGTTATCTGGATGCTGGTACTATCTTCACTTTTCAAGGGCTATGTATAATTTCTTACGAGATGAAAATATTAAGTATAGATTTCCCAAACCCAACTTGAATGAACATTTACAAGAATGTCAGCACGGTTTCCAAATTCTTTCTTTTAGAACAGTATGTCTAGTCAAAACACGTCTACTATCCCAGTCTCCTCACAATCGATCAACTATAGTTTAAGCCCTTTGACATAGTGATACCTGCCTATTTAGAACCTTGTGGATTTACAGTTTTAAGGGAGTTCTATAAGTTTGTGCTGACATGCTCATTATAAAGCCCAGAATGAGAGGTTAATAAGAAGTGGCCTGTACGCCTGTGAGGTCTCTAATGCATGTGTAAGGGGACCTCTGTCAAGTGCAAATGGGTGCAACAACTGACCATAATTTTGTGTAGGTTTGTAGCCTATGATCCTTCAATACAATTGCATGATCTGTGGCACGAAAACCATGGTAGAACTTTGTACGGTCCTTGCTTGCTGAACATTATTGCCCTTTTAATACTGAATTGAAGCCATAACTTGAAGACTATTCTTCTCTATTTTGAACAACCAACTTTTGTACTATGATAATTGCTTCAAGCATTTATAGAGCTAGAAATTCTTAATGCGTTGTCCAACTGTTTCTAGATGTACAAAATTTGTGATATGGAAGTAAGTTGCTTTTGTCTTGAAGGAATAGATCTATTTGCTATACAAGTGTGCAAAGCATTCAAGGAATTTCCTTAGCATGATCAACTATAGTTGGAGACTTTCTATTGTTATGGTTGGTTTTTAGATCAATATTTGATATCACATATTATAGATATAAATCAATTGTGAAAGTGAATTTCAGTTTAACAAAAAATTCAATTGATCAGTACCATATGGATAAAACCAAAACCGCTTTGCTTTGGTCACCACCTTGTTTTGGTCACCACCTTGTTTCATCCTTTTAATTGTAGTCAAATGCTTAAGCATGGACATTTTAGAATAACATTTTGAAATGGATATATGCAGAAGTTGAGGCTTATTTTGTAGCCAATAGATTACAAGGCGTAAACAGAGAAAGCTAGATCGAGTTTGGTACAAATTGTGAGGTACATCAGATTACCGATTAAGTTCTGGTAGGGTATACCTGTCACATTCTATTCTTCCTCTTCCGTTTTTGGGCAATCCTGCTTCGTGAGCTTGGCTCCAGCTATAATTGGTGTGGCCTTTTCTTTGCAGTCCATCACGTGATATTGCTTTAGCACCTTTCTGGCATATTTTGACTGACTCAAGTGCATTTCGCCTTTTATTTGATCTCTTCTGATCTACAGCCCGAGGCATTTTGTTGCTTTTCCAAGATCTGTGATTTCGTAACTTTCAGAAATCTGACTCTTCATGTCTTTGATCAGCATCAAGAAATTTTCTATCATCAGGTAATCAATCACGAAAATAGTTAGTATCACAAAATTTTTCCCACTCTTTTTATGTAGACATTGCAGTCTGGTTGTTAGGATTGAAGTCTAGAGACTTCAGAAGACCATCGAGCTTCTTATACCAAGCTCGTGATGCATGTTTTAGACCATATATACATCTCTGCAACCAACAAACATATTGTCAATTGTCAGGGTCTTCAAAACTTTCAGGCTACTTCATGAAGATTTTCTCCTCTAGATCTCGGTGGAAAAAGACAGTTTTCGCATCAATACGGTGAATTTCCAGATTGTGTTGTGTGGCGTATGCAAGGAGTAGTCTTATGCTTGTCATTTTGACCATCAGCGAATATGTGTCGAAATAATTAACACCATATCTCTACGTGTAGCCTTTCGCGACAAGCCTTGCTTTGTAGTGGCCAATGGTGCCATCTGATTTCATCTTTTTCTTGTATATCCACTTGCAGTCGACTATTTTTATGTTTTTTGGCAGTGGCTCTAATGTCCATGTCTTGTTTCGCCTCATCGACTCGATTTTCTCTGCCATTGTCTGCTTCCAGAATTCTCCATTTGGACTCTGGATAGCTTCTTGGTATGTTGCTGGCTCTTCAGTGAAGCTGCAGTACTCAAACTGCGTGTCTTCGCTCCATTGAAGATTGTCAGAGTAGCGGTCTAGAGGCCTTCTTTGTCTTGTTGACCTTCTAGGTTCATTTCGTCGCTGTTCGAATGTTTTTTGTTCGTGGGGTTGATCTTCCACTTCCTGCTGCTTTGGAGTCTGTGGCTCTGCATTGTGATTTGATGTCTGTCCTTGATCTCCCTCTTGAATAGGCAGCAGTGTGAAGATTTCATGGCCTCTTTCGTCTTTCAGTCCAGAGAATGTGGACTCATCGAACTTCACATCTCTACTCAAAACAACCTTTTTCGTGGTTGGATCGTAGAGCCTGTACACTTGTGTTCTGTTCGAGTAGCTGACCATGATTGTTTGCTTTGATTTGTCATCAAGCTTGCTTTTTTTTTCTTTTGGAATGTGCTTATATGCTACACATCCAAACACTCATACGTATGATAGATCAGGCTTTCTTCCTGTCCACATTTCGTATGGTGTTTTGTTTTTCAGCGCTACCGTTGTTGATCTGTCCCATTTCTACCTTTTGAAAGATGTTATGTGCCACTAACATACAACGAAGACCAAAAATAAATTTGTTCTTATTCTCCCTCCAACAATTGTCAGCTTGAATATGTAAGATCAGAGGTAAGTTACCACGTGATGCTTGTACCTTTCTTATTGCTCGCATTATTGATGTGGCAACTTGATTGCTATCGTGAGCATGCAAGGTATCAATCCAAACATCACAGAGCAACTTGAATCCATGAACCAATACCTCACAAACATGTGTTTTCAAAAATTGATTGCCCTCTAATCTGGGAGGAGTCTTGTTGAAACGGGGTAATGTTGTTATATTTTGATCCATTCCATCAATGATAAGACACAAGGACTGTTCAGGATGGGATCTTGACTCTTCTTTCCAATATGCATACAATTTTCTAGAATCGAAAACATGATGTAGATGATGACCTCTCAATGCAATATAGCGATCATGCATCCTCATGTCAGGAGTTGTCTCTATTGCATTTTTAAGGTCGTCACATGTTTTGCATTCATTCTTTGTCTTGATGGAGTCTTGATATGTCCAAACCCTTGTTTCCACATCTTGTAGAGCGTGGATCTTGAAACTTCAGGAATACATGCGTCTTTAAGTTGTGTGTTTATAGTTTTGAAGACGTCATGTTTATGCATGCTGAGTGGGAGATGATGTTCGCAAATAACAGCGCCATCTTTTGATTTATGTGGCAGATGTGGTTGAGGCAATGCATGCTTTTCCAAAATCCCATGCATTATGGCCAACCCTTTCGAAGAATGTCCACGTTGCTTGAATGTGCCGGTGTTTCCATGAAACTTGTACACAATGGAATAACGTGCCTCAACAATTACTTGCCAAAACATTCCATGGGAGATTCCCAATAGATTCTGATATGCTTTTATGCATATAGCTTTACCACCCAACGTAGGTTTGAAACGCAATTTGGGTTCCTCCAAAATATCAAACATTGCATCTGACTTTTCTCATCTATGAAAAAAATATTTGAACATTTGCAATAATTGATTATGCTTATCAGCTCCTCGTTTTCTCCACACACCTAGTCGCAAGTCTTCATATTCTTTGTAGGTAATTTGTCGAATGCTGTGGTGACCTGGTTTCAACAATTTGTTAATGATTTCGGCTTTTTATTGCTAAATCTTGATCTGAAGGGCCATTGTCGCACATTTCGCACTATTCGGGATTTTCAGAGCCTCGTTCATTCTTTAGTGCCTACCTCGGAGCACCTCCATGCAGCCAGAGTTTCCCATCTTCGCATTTTTTGGGATTTTCTACCTTTTGACACCTTCGCACTTCTTAAAGGCACCTTCACACTTCTTAAAGACAACTTTGCACTTCTTCAAGGGCAACTGTCGCACACCTCTCTCTCTCTTCGCATTTTCTCAGGGCAGCGAAGAGAGGTTCTTCTCCACGTAAGTTAGAAGGCGACAAGCCACAAATGCACCGCCAGCCATCTCGGGCATCAGTCGCAGGGTTTTCTAGTAAGACCAATGAAGGCAACGCTCTCTTCCTTTCATGCAGGTCAGTGGGCGGTTTTCTTCCAGGACATTAATTGAGCAGACAGTTATGGCAGGTCTTCAACGCACTTCTACATACCTCGTCAGTGATCTAGTAGCGGCCACCTCTCTTTCTTCTACAATTCGACCTCCAAGACAGTTTGCAGATGGCCAGCGACCCTCATTCATCTTTCATACGGCTGTTTTCCTTGCACAAGGCAGCGACCTTGCATTCCAACTGTTGGCTATTTGTTGGCAGCATTCCATTTGCTCATGGCCAGTCATTTCCAGATGTCAGATATTTATTCGCTCTCTCTTTGCAGACAGTTATCAAAGCCCACAGTCTATAGCACGGATTTCTCTGGCTATATCATGCCAGTCTTATGCCATTGTAATTGATTCAGACACAATGTAGAACAGAGGCTCAGAAGCTCTGTTGGTGCTTTAATATAGATTTATTGCTTTTGCTATTCATCTACAAGTTCAGAACTTTTGTGTTCTTAGATTTTTGTATAGAGGTGTAGCAATCCCTCTACTTTGCAGTGTCTAGACTGTATTGTATATATCTTTGTACTATGCAAATGGTGAAAACAAATAATGTAAATCTGAGTGTTTTGAATTACACAACTTGTTTCTATTGTGAATACCTTCTGTGATTTTCATGGTGATTCATTTTGGTAATAGAAAGTTTATGGCAATGTATTGTTTGTGCCTATACACAGTGTTTGGACTGGAATTGTCTAGTGAAGTGTCTCTAGCCTTTAATTTTGTGATTTGCGCAGATCATAGGAGTTAGATTCATGCTAAGCTACTGTCAAGATAAAGGAAACACTGTGTGGCTTTCCCTTTTGCCGAAGTATTTGCTTTCTTGAGTGCACTCCCATTTGAATCTGAAAATCATAATGAAGTATTCAGTATTTTTTTCCTAGGTGTTTGTTTTCTTTATACGGTTGTACTGGCAGCCCCTTACGGAAACATCTATTGATGACCAAATTCAATCATTTTATATTCCACTCCGTTCATTCCTGGTTATTTCCTTAGTTTGCACTAATAATGACAATATTAGCCCTTTTATTGCTCCTCAGTAGGAACGATACCCGTTTATACTACAAATATCAATCATTTTGCTGTTGGTATGCCTCGACAAATGCACAACTTCCTACAACATGGTTGCATCAATGTTTCCCTTATATTTTTTGACGATAAAACATATTCTGCCTTTTTTGGTGCAACATAAACAAGCACACGTTTTCTTTTGAGACTCTGAGTAGTTCCAAAGGATGGGGAATCTACTTGAGGCTTTCTTTGTAGATCTTCCAAAAGTTCATCTGCTTGTGACCATCTTGATCTTGCAAGATTGTTTGTCATATTAGCATCATGTAATATGTTGCTTGTGAAATCATGATCATCGAAATCGAATTCCGAAAAATCTGAATTATGTTGGTAGATGCATTTGCACTTGCGAAAGTTGACGATTTCGGTGTAAGCTTTGTTTGAATGCTGATTTCAGAATGACATCTTTTATTTTTGTTGTTATCAACAGCCTCTCCAACATCCTCCACACCTGTAAGAATATCCGAGTTATATGCTTCAAGGATAGTCATACTTAGGAATCAAATCCTTCAAAGCATGAAAGGAAATAGTGAAAGTACCCAAAATTATGTTTTTAGGATCAAATCTTTGAATAAGGAGTTGTCTTCTATAGATGATAAAATCAAAGATGATGAATTAGTTCAAATCATTTTGAATGGAATAGGAGATGATTATTCCAATCTTGTTCAAACCTTTGCTATTCAAGATTCACTTCCTAGTATTGAATAACTTCAAAGTGTGATTGTAAGTGAGGAGAGTAGAATGCTTCATATCAAAAGTAGGATGAGTTCCTTATCTTTGAATGATGGTGATGAAAAAACTAACTTTTCCTTGAAAGGCAAGAAGAAAAAGTTTCCATCCAAGAAGACTCAAGACATGGAGATGGAGGGCAAAGATGGAGCATCAAGTTCCAAAGGCAAGAGCAAGAAGGACAAGAAGAAGCTAAATAGATCCCTGATCAAGTGGTACTTGATGACAATGTACTTGGTTCTGAAATGGAACACGAGATCTTTCATCAAGTGTATTGCAGAGGTGTTGTCCATCTGCAAGACCAGGGGCTCGTTCCTTGTTTCGCCCAATTCGTCCAAGAACTGCCTTAGCCAGATTATTTCGTTGGCCATCTTTGCTGCTAAAACATATTCTGCTTTGCAGGATGACTGGGTTACAACGGTCTAAGTATGGACTCCAACCTGAAAATCAGGTACACACTGATAGAACCTCAAAACAATCAAAACAAAAGTAGACAAATGGAGAGAATCACTCAAAATTGCTTCCAAAACCAAGATTGGTGTCTCACATTGATTATGGCCAAATGTGGCTCTATATATACAATAAGTGGGAGATCATGGTACTAATGATCCGTCTGATCTCACATGTGTGAAGGTGCTTTGTCATATGATGATTCATCATGCAAAACTGACACTTGGACAAAACCTTCGATTTTGAGCACTTTTGGTCCATTTTCCTTTTATATGGAGATCTACTTGGAAATCTTCTAGAAGTCAAAATTCGCCTACTTCAGCTTATTCCACATTGTGAGCTGTCCTCTACACATGTGATATGACACCTAACCAAAGGTTGTGGCTCATGCAATCAATAGATTGATGCCATGTGTCATATGTCTAGAAAACTAGTTTTTGGCCTTTTTAGCCACTAGAACTTGAATTAAATCATATGTACAACCTATATGATTATGGTACATGACAAGTACACTATTTTCACACTTTGGAACAGGCTCCACACATGTGGGTTTATCTATATACAAGATTTTTGGCTTCTACCAAGCTTATTTTTGCATTTTTCACACTCCTCCTCAAAAATCTAGCTTGGTAGATCTAGCTTGATGGAAAACATGATGATCTTGAACTTGACTCCATGGGCTGAATTGGTCTTTGCTGGTTCAAAAGGTGTGAAGATCAGCCAATGAGCTTGATGTTGATTTAAAATCACCATATCCATGATAATGCTTCTTTGATGTTGAGATCTTTGATGAACTTGAGAGCTTTGCACCATCCTAGCACCTCCAAAATTGATTCCTTCCAAATTTCATGTAGATGCTTGACTTTGAGGCTTGCTCCTTCTTCATGTGCATGCTCCTCTTTAATGGAAATCCAAGACCTCCATGTCTCATAATGATCACAACAAATATGACCATTCAATATGCACTTCCTATGAATATCAAGATTACTTATGCTAGAAACATAAGTCCAAAAATCACCACAACTTGGCATGATTTTTCCAATATTGAAATCAAAAGGTATTTCCATCTCAATAAGGCTAAATACTTGCTTATGGATATAAGAGTCCACTTTGGATGCTTCATTTATTCTCATAAGAAGTTTACAACTTGCCTTTAAGATCGAAAACTTACAATTTTCATCTCTATGAATAAACACATAATTTATGATCTTAATGAAACCAAAAGATCCTACATTATGAAGATATTTCCATTTCCTTGACTTCATAACTAATGTAAGCTTACAAGGAAAACACATTTTGCTATCTTTTAAGGCATCACACTCAACTAGTATTGCCTTAATCCACCTTTGAGATACAAAAATTTCTTCAAAGCAAAATAGTTCTTCATAAGTTGACATGACAACATAAATGAAACTATTTTCATTTTGTGATTGCTCCTTATTCTTGATTTATTTCTCTTGGATAAACAATAAGTTTGAACTTGTCCAAAGTTCCAAGCAAAATACTTTCTAAGGACATAAAATAAATCCAAGTTACTTTCATGAAAGTGACATCTATCTTTGCATCTTGAACCAAACAATGCACTTCCAAATGAAAAATTTCAAAAGATTTGACATGTGTTGTGATGGACTCTTGAAGACAAATCTTGTAAGTCCTTGTGAGACTCCAAGCCTCATTCACCTTTCCACAAAGGAAACACCTTTCCTTGGACTTGTCCTTCTTGTATTTGCATTTCGAACTTGAAGCTCCATCCTTCACCTCGGCCCCCTTGCTTTGGTTCTCCTCGAATGGATTGGTCTTCTTTTTGTAGCATCTTGAGAAAAAATATCCTCCCTTGCCACGAAGGTTGCACGCATGATCCTTTTTCCTTCAATAGGATGCCACCTATTGATGCCATGTGAATAAAAAACCTGTGATATAATTCTACAAATGTAATTTGTGACTTTCAAGAGACTAGATTTGAACATCTTCAACAATCTAGAAGGATCTACAAAAGATCTAGCTCACAAACCTAAGAATCAATCTTCACAGTAATGACTAGTCACTTGGAAACTTTGCTTTGATCACTAAGACAAAATTCACAATCTTTGAATCAAATCACTAAAGAAATCAGATCCAATCTCCTATTGGACTCATCAAATACCAATGACTCATCAAATGGATATGAAAAAGATTTGACACCTAGATTTTCCTTTTCACTTGACTAGTTCTCTCAACACTTGAGATTCTTGAACAAAAGATGGGTTTTGTTTCAAACACATGAAAATCAAACTGAATCACTTCTTTTGGACTCCCTCTTGACCCAAATAATCTCACTCTTGAGATTTAGAATGAATTTGATTTGATTCGAAAACAAACTATACCACCAATTTTTCACAAAGCTTAAAAATTTAGACAACTAGAGATTCACAAAGATCTCAACCATGCATGAATACTCAAACATGGACTCCTCATTCTAGACATCCAATGGGATCAAAAATTGACCCTCACACTCTCACAAAGAAAGTTGAATAGAACTAATTTGAGTTTCATACATACTATGTCAATTTTTGCTCAACAAATTGAATTCAATCACTCCTATTGGATTCCACCAATTACTCTACTTTTTAAGACTTGGAATGAAATTCAAAATCAAAAGTTGTAATTTTTCTCACTAAGATATTGTGCTTTAAAGAGCTAATGCCACTTAGAAAGATTTGATCACTTAGGAAGAGACAAACTTTCCACCAATAACAACACAAAATGAGCTTCTATATCTTGCCCTCTACAAAGGAAGGAACTCTTAGAAAATTAGATCTCTCTCTACACATTTGCCATAGACACCTTAATGACTCTTTTCAAACCTTACAATCACTCAAAAAAATTGAGTAGGATTGAACAATGTGACTTGGATCTCAATCTCTTTTTTAGAACTCTCAATTTAAGCCAATCTATGTCAAATTCTACAAAAGATTTGCATAGATGCTCTATATGCACTAGAAACTCTCAAAGGTTTCACTTGTAGTACAGATCCAAAGATGTTTTCTAGCAAATTGATGCTTCTAAACTTGACCCTATCACTCTTGAACAAATCTAGAGTGATGGTACAATGGATTTCAACCTCTCACCTTGCATATCACTCCTTAATTTATGATTTTTAGCAAAATCTCTCTTAACTTCAATATACACTCAAAAAATTAGAGAAGATGTGATCCTCAAGAGGGATTGGTTGTCAGATTACTTGATCTATCAATCTACTTGAGATTAAGATCAATCTAGATCAATTCTAGACACAAAATCCTAACAAGTACAATCATTGATTGAAGGTAGGTGTACTTTCTGGTTTCACACGTGTGGAACACTATATGAGTACGGAATCCAACCTAAAAATCAAGTACACATTGATAAAACCTCAAAACAATCAAAACAGATGTAGACAAATGGAGAGAATCACTCAAAATTGCTTCCAAAACCAAGATTGGTGTCTCACATTGATTATGGCCAAATGTGGCTCTATATATACAATAAGTGAGAGATCATGGTACTAATCATCCCTCTGATCCCACATGTGTGAAGGTGCTTTGTCATATGATGATCATCATGCAAAACTGACACTTGGACAAAACCTTCTATTTTGAGCACTTTTGGTCCATTTTCCTTCTATATGGAGATCTACTTGGAAATCTTCTAGAAGTCAAAATTCACCTACTTCAGCATATTCCACACATGTGAGCTGTCCTCTACACATGTGATATGACACCTAACCAAAGGATGTGGCTCATGCAATTAATAGATTGATGCCATGTGTCATATGTCTAGAAAACTAGTTTTTGGCCTTTTTAGCCCCTAGAACTTGAATTAAATCATATGTACAACTATATGATTATGGTACATGACAAGTACACTATTTTTCCATGTGGGAGTAGGCTCCACACATGTGAATTTATCTATATACAAGATGTTTGGCCTCTACCAAGCTTATTTTTGCATTTTTCACATTGAAGATATTGAAAAATTGGTTTTGCAATCTTCCAATGTGTCGAGCCTGGATTCGTGCAGAATTGGCTCATCTTGAATATTGCATAAGCAATTTCAGGATGTGTATTGTCAACAAGGTACATCAGTGATCCTATCAGCTTCCTGTAAGTTGTGAGCTGCATCTGTTCTCTCTCTTCCTCAGTCTTTGGACAGTCGTCATTCGTCAACACCGTCCCTGTGAGCATTGGAGTGTTTGCTCCTTTGCAGATCAGCATCCCAAAGTCCTCTAGGATCTTCTGGGTGTATCTGGACTGGTGAAGGTATAACTTACCTCGTTCGTAGCCCCTTTCAATTTGCAAGCCTAGGTAACACATGGCTTCTCCCAGATCCACAATCTCGAAATGTTTCGAGATGTCTTTCTTTACTTCAGCAATTAGTTGCTCACTCCTACAAAGTATCAGAGTGTCGTCCACATACACAGCCACAATGATGATCTACCCATCTGTAACTCTGACATATACATTGGAATCAGCCAACATAGGCTTGAATCCTAATGATTTCAGGGCTTGATCTTTCTTCTTGTACCATTGTCCGACTGATTGTTTCAGACCGTAGATGCTTCTATGCATTCTGCATGCATAGTCAGGAAGTAAATTTGAGACATATCCTGGGGGTTGATCCATGTAGACTTCTTCATCTAATTCTCCATGCAAGAAGGTTGACGACAGGAGAGAAGGTTTCAGAGTAGTCAATACCATATTTCTGAGAAAAACCTTTCGCTACCAGTCTTGCCTTGTATTTCGTTACATTCCCGTCTGGTCCATATTTGAGCTTGAAGACCCATTTGCATTTGACAATCTTGCGCTTATGTGGTAATGGCTCCAACGTCCATACCTAGTTCTTCCTCATGGACTCCATCTCTTCGTTCATGGCTTGGATCCATCTGTCCTTTTCTGGACCTTCAATCGCCTCCTCGAAAGTCTTTGGTTCGCCACTGAACCCGTAGAACTCTTCTGATGTGGAAGCTGAACTACTTGGCACATATCTTCCTAGCGCTCTTTGTGGTCTTGTCGAGCTTCTGGGAGATCCTCTTGGAACAGCTATGACTTTGCCCTTGTCTGCTCTGCTTGGTCCGGAACCATTTTGGTTTACAGGAACCACGGCAGCAGGTTGCCTCTTGAATCTTTCTCCGTCAGATTTGTCGTTTAAATGGGAGACGACTCGAAAATCTTCGTTTTCGTGTTCGTACTCTGCTCCCTCTGTCGATGGTGGCAGGTCATAGTATTCCCTCCAGAACTTCGTAACTGAAAGGATCGTCATTGGCCATTGTCCTGCTCTCATCGAATCTGACATCTCTCACTATTTTCACAGTGTTCGTGTCTTACATGTAGACTCTGTAGTATGACGAGTTGTCATAACCTACCACGAATACCTACTCGGCTTTCTCATCAAGCTTCTTTCAAAGCTTATTAGGAATATGTGCATAAGTTGCACAACCAAAGATTCTGACGTGAGACAGGTTGGGCTTTCTACCCCACCATAGCTCATGTGGTGTCGTGTGAGGAACACCGGACTTGCCTGTTCTGTTATGTATGTATGCGGCTGTAGCTACTACTTCAGCCCATAGTGTCCTTGGAGCTTTCGAGTAGGCCATCATGCATCTAGTTGCTTCCATTAGGGTCCTGTTCTTTCCTTCAGCAACACCATTGTGCTGCGGTGTGTAGGCTGCAGTTCTTCTGTGAATGATACCACGATCATTGCAGAAGTCAGTGAAGTGATTCGAGATGTATTTGCCACCTCGATCTATTCTGATCTACTTCACTGCATTTCATACAAGTATTCTGTCTCCACCTTGTTGTTTCGACCTCCTTTTGGTCTTCCGGTTGCCTTTGCTTGTTCTCTCTGCTTGCTGGTCACGATCCTGCCTCTGATTGGACTCCCTCTTAAGCTTACATTGCTTCTTTGATTTTTCTTTATTGCCGTAGAGGGCCTGGTCAGAACCATCTTTGTGATCAAGATGTTCTCTGGCCTCGTCTTCCTCTCGAATCTCGACAATCGCCTTTTTGAGGTTCATGGCGGGATCTTTCAAGAGCAGGGTTCTTGTCGTCTGGAATGATCTGGGTAAGGCTCTCAACAGGTACGTGAGCTGCTTCTCAGCTGACACAATGTTCTCTGTTCCAGAGTCATGTAGTGACAGAGATAGATCTTTCATTTTTTTTACAAAAGAAGTGAGATCTTTTCCATCCCACTGCAAATTCGTAAAGCTGATCTTCCAGCATCATGATTTGACTTTTTGATTTCGTCTGAAATCTGGTGAGTAATGCATCCCACATCTCCTTAGCTTTGGAGAGTGTAGCCAGGTCAAGTGTGAGACTATCTTCGATAGAAGATGATAGCAAGGCTACTGCCTTGTCGTTTTTCTCCCTCCATTCGCGTAGCTCCTTGCCTGTTGTCATAGGCATTTCTTCAGTGCCATCCACCTAGGGGAATAGTCCTTCACCCTTGATTATCAAAGATGTCTTAACTTTTCAGGCTAGAAAGTTAGATCCTGAGGAATCAGTTATTGTGCATATCTTGCTCGGCATGATGGTGATTGAAGCCATTGCTTCTTGGAGTCCGTTCCCTTGTTTATGGTTGTTTGTTTGAATGCTTGGCCTCCTGGATCTGCTAGCTTCTTGGCTATGTCAGAATATGACAGGATGACATGCTCTAATACCACTGATGAAGTTCATGGTGGGATCTGGATTTCGCAGTCGTGAAGCTTTCGCAAAAAAACCACGATCCTCTTGCAGCGCCGGCGATGTTTCATTCAAATTTCTGCCCTATCAACTTTCGATGGTAGGATAGTGGCCTACCATGGTCCAGAATGTAGTCAAGTATTGCTGATCTACGTTTATAAAATTAATGCAGCATTCAACATAGTTTCAACCAAGGTGAGAAATTAAAATGAACAAGAAAACTCAGACACACAATTAACAACAGAAGTATTTGCATTCGAGATCAGACACAACAAGAGAAATTATCTATATTGATCTTCCTCTGCTTTCTTCAAGCACTGCATGCAAATCCACGCAGTGCATTGGCGTGGGAGAAACACGGTTCTCTCACGAGTAATCGTCTCGTTTTACTAGTGGAAGTTGGATCTCTATGGATCCTAATCACAGAGCTTGTCTCGCACGCAGGCAGACTTGTTGTCTGTATTTTGTCTTGATTGCTTACTAGCATCAGACTACTACCTTGCACTGTATGTGTATTCTGTTGATGTATATGTCAAGTATCATCCAGTAAGTATGGTTGCTCTATGTAAATCTAAGATTAGAGTGATTAAGCATCTACAACTAATCAGGGAATTGCAAGTGGCAGATTAGCCATGGCCTAAAATGTATCTGCTGACGTCATGCCATCAGATCAGATATCTATACTTCTGGGTACTTGCATGATCTCGCTGGTACTCTTTGGAGCATGGAGGGTTGGAGAAGCTTTCGTTTTCGTCGTTGTTTTCATTTTGGTCATTTGCCTTCTCTCGTACTGGACCGCAAAAGATTCTCGTTCGTGAATCTTTTGTGTTCGTCTGCTTTGACTTTCGTGTTCGCGAAACTTTTCGTGCTTCGTGTCTCCAGATCTTCGAGTTCGTGAATGTCTTCATCGGGCTGAGGGCTGAAAGCTAGCAAGGCTTTGTAATTAGAAATGTTTTGTTTCTTCAGATCATTATGAAGATGGATCAAAGTTGTGGTAAAATTAGTTGAAGAGGGAGTGTGAAAAATGTCAACTAGTTGAAGAGGCCCAAGTGAATTTTCAACTGAGAGATAGAATTTTTTATGTTAATAAGGCCTAAGAATAGTGTCCTTACTATTTTTAGCAAGTAGCAAGTTGATAAAGTCGGATTTAGATCTACTTCTATTGTCTAGTTGAGATACATTGCATGTAGTAATGAAAATCTACGTTTCTTGTGAAATACCTAGAAACTACTTATTTAGGGCAATTTTTGACAAGTGGCCAAATGACACATTTGCTACTATAAATAGCTATACTAGTGTGGAGAACATATTTAAAATTTCTCTCTATCTTTAGAGAACATTCATCTTCAATGTTATTGTCTTCTTCAAGCTCAGACTCCTCTCAATATTTTCAATATGTGTAGAATGCTAATTTTCTTGTTGTACTTGATTGTGACAGATAACATTCCATTATAAGATTAATAACATGCCCCCATATGAATTTAGTGACAGTCCACAGTAGTTGCTTGACATTGTTGAATGTCTACCTTCATAGCGATGTGAACTGGGAGGTGTTGTGAGCTGAAATGGAAATGAGAAAAGAGGGGGTAGATAAGAGATAAAAAAAAGGACAATGGCATGGATGGGGATTATTGCAAAGGGTTAGACAAGTCATCAACCTGAGAGACATATTAGATGTCCTAGTCAATTGTGTGGTGTTCCACAATTTGTAGGTCAAAGTGGTATACATGTTAATTCAAGTTGTTGCTAGTTGATGGTGTTGGTGAAGACAATGAAGGAGAATTTTGATATAGTTCAAGAATGGCAGATGGTTGGTGGATCTTGGGTGACGAGGTTGTAGTGTGCCATCACAACGTTGTAACACTAGATGAGGGTGGCAGGATGGTATTAATGGTGGTCAGCTTAGAGAATGTGGAGGTTCTTGTAGGCTTGGCGAAAGTTGTCCGGAAGGAGTAGTGCGACAATTGACATGTTCCACCAGCACATTGAATGTTGACTCTGGTGTTGGTGGTGGTTGGCACTCTGGTGCAAACCTGGCCTATGATAGTTGTGAAGCTGAAGGGATGAACAAGGGTGGAATAAAGAGAGAGAACTTTTGCATATGGTAAAATCCCGAGACAAGTTTGCTCTGTAATGGGTGTCTTCTACTCAGAAAAAGTTGTGGACATCGATGGATTGCCTTAGCTTGGAGAATGAGGAGGACATTACAAGCTTGAAAAAGGAAGCCACCAAAAACTGATGAAACAGAGGCAGATCGTGAAAACACAGCCGCTCTCTGTGTAGCGAGTCTTTCCTTAATGAGCATAGTGCATTCATCATCGTTGATGTGAAGCTCTACATGTATCTCCACCGCCTCCCACAACAGCCACCCATCTATCTCCGTTGTCTATCCCCAACCGCCTCCAACACAATTGCGGCTCTCTCAAGCCTATACTCCTGCGAACGAGAGAGAAAGAGCTCGTCTCTCTCAGCCTTGTTCTCCTACGAGAGAGAGAGAGAGAGAGAGAGAGAGAGAGAGAGAGAGAGAGAGAGAGAATTGACTTAGACGCTGCTTGATGAGCACAGTGCATTCATCATCGTTGATGTGAATCTCTACATGTATCTCCACAGCCTCCCACAACGGCCACCCATCTATCTCCGTTGTCTATCTCCAACCGCCTCCAACACAACGGCGGCTCTCTCAAGCCTATACCCTTGTGAACGAGAGAGAAAGAGCCCGTCTCTCTCAGCCTTGTTCTCCTATGAAAAAGAGATACGAAAAAGAGAGAGAGAGAGAGAGAGAGAGAGAGAGAGAGAGAGAGAGAGAGAGATCTTACTCTGTTTAAAAGTCGTGTTTAAAAGTCGCGTAGACATGTGGAATTCTATTTTACTCAATATTAAATCATAACCTAAATGATTATTTACATGTGGAATATTAATGCATATCTGTGTTCTGTATTATGCCATGTGGTTACTCTCTTTGAGCAGATAGGTCAAATGAGCTCAAATTTGGGTATAAGACAAAATTGTAAAAAGGAAAGATGCATGAACTGTGGTTTTGAACCATGCATGAACCGTGGTTTTGAACCATGCATTAATAAATAAATTTTTTACAATTTTGTCCTGTGTGCGCAAATTTGACCTATCCACCTGGCAAAATATGTAACGCAGATCTGTGTTTAGAGCAAAGGCTATAATTTGACATCCACGAAAAGAAATTGCGTGCCAAATCTGTCTCTCTCTCATCATCGACTTTGTAAATGAGAAACTTTTGTGGTGTGGTCTCTCTCTCATCAACGAGTTTGTAAGAGTGAAATTACTCAGAGATTGGTGCTTTATCCATCGCCACAGTTGCTTTGGCAGGCGTTGATGCTGCACATGCAAATGGTATATCTGCCACCAAGCCCTTTGTTGATGTTTCATTTCTCCGTTCTTCTCAAACAGGCTCACAAGTTCTTGGTTTTCCCGCATCTATGCCCCGCTGCTCCAAGCAAGGCATCCCTACTTGCTTCGCTCTATATTCTGATTTCAAGTATGACGTTAACAATTTCAAATTTTATCCTATTAAGGAGTCTATTGTGGTACAGGAAATGGCCTAGTGCTACATGATGGATACGATCACCCATGCCGATACTAATGTGGTGATTGTGGGGTCGTATCACCCATGCTGATACTAATGTGGTGATTGTGGGGAGAGGATGTCGTAGGCTCTCATGTCCTTATGAGCTTAGCAAAAATCCTGGTGTGAAGGTTCCGATTGTTGAGCAATCGGTGAGCCTTGCAGGGGGAGCCTATTTTGGAGGGCAGCTTTTCTTTGCCATGGTTGTCAGAAAGCATGCACACCGCTTCTAAGTTTTACATGAGATTGGTGTGGCCTATGAAGAGCTTGAAAGCTATGTCGTGATTAAGCATGTGGCTTTGTTCACGTCCTCCACAATCATGAGCAAGCTGCTTGCCAGGCCTAACGTGAAGCTTTTCAACACTATTGCTGTCAAAGATCTGATAAGCAAGGAAAATAGAGTATTCTTCTGGTGGAGAGGAGGTTTCTTTATCCAGAATTTTGGATTGAGTTTCTACATCTAAGTAATGGCATTTCAGGACATGCATAGTTTTATATTTCACAAGAAGATATCTTGTAATGGGTAACTTAGCAGCCACGTAAAGCTTGTGATGCGGCTTGGAGCAAATTCAATTCAAATACTTACAATTGCATTTTTTATGATCATTTGGATTGACGGATTGAATACTCAACTAGGAATGCATATAAACATGTTGAACTAAAACACCTTTGAAATGGATTGTTCACCTGACGATGCTCTAAAGTCAAGAATCCTAGCTTTCCAGTAGGACCTGAAAGATAACTTGGATCTTTTTCTCTTTCTGAACGCTCCTTTTGATGATGGATGCATCAATACCCATCTGTTTTTTACGTATTTTTTTTATATCCAATTTCTTGCTTCGTCTTTCTCATTGTGAAGAATGACAGAATCTATTGTGGATCTCGGTTTCCTTGATGCCATGTTTTCCTCTCTCTCTCTCTCTCTCTCTCACACACACACACACACACACACACACACACACACACACACACACACACACACACAACACACACACAAAATTCAATCCTTGCCGCTAACTGTAACTATGCAAGATTAATGTGATCACAATATCCAACCAATGTGGTTACTGTTATAAACTAATTGGTAACTGTGGTCTAGTTTGTAGCCATTCCGGGTTAGTAATTTAACTTGAAGAAGTTGATTCGGGGCATCATTGTACTGTAAGGACAACACAAGTCAACCAATCATATGCGTAAGAGCTGTCCGGTGGCAATTTAAAAAAATTTCAAAAATCACAAGCCAATTTGCTAGCCCGATGAGCTACGGTACATAGATTTCATCTTTGGATCTTTCGCTTGGTCCAAGTGGAAGCAAAAATTAGAGAAAAAAGATAAAAGTATCTTTTGAGAAGGCCCTTTGTACTCAGGAACTCCTGTAATGTATAATGTAGATGGATGTGTGACAAGGAGGTTTATGAGTTAGATGTACAAACAAAACACGATATATGAAGGCTATATTAATGCTTGAGAGAGATTTTTCAACTTCCATCTTGGACATACAAGTGCGTCTACGTGTGCATTTGGTCCAAGAAATTGGTATTGCTAGTCCAAGGTACAATACATATGATTCTGATTTTTTGGCTTCAATAAATCTAGCATGCCCTTTTTTCTATATTATTGAACACAATGCTCTCATCATGCTAAAAATATTTGTGTATTTTTTGGAGAGATTCATGAAATGTACGTCAAAACATTAGGGCCATTTTTGGACTCAAAAAGGACTTCTTCACTAATTATAATTAGTGTTAATGATGCCATGTGTACCAATGAGAGAGTGACAATTGAGATGGAATGGTCCATATGACATGGCACAATCAATGGTGTAAATTAAATCTCCAAATTCTAACCCAACCACTAGCTCTCCTTTAACTCTACTTTTATAGCCCATACTAATGATGATATAATAAGGCTCAAGTTTAAAATTTAAATGAAAAACTCTGTTTTTTTCAAGGACTTCAAAATGGTTTCTTATTAGTTAGAATGAGACAAAAGGGGGCCCAATAATTCTTTGGGCCCCCATTTTGAAAAAAAGATTTAAAAAAAAATGGGGGGAGGGGTATGAGAGTACAATCCCCCCTCCCCCCACCCTTGTACCTTAAAACAACCACCCCTGCCCCCCGTCTCCGCTCCCTTGTACCTTCTCCCCTCCCCGACTCGCTGGCCGCTCCCCACACCCCGGACCGCTGGACCTCTTCAGGGCGTGGGGCCCGGATTGCACCATGACCCCGCCTCCCACTTCAAATGGGTTTTAATGTTTTTTTTTTTTTGGGGGGGGGGGGGGGGGGGCTTTTTTTTTTTTAAATAGATGGACGCACCCACCGCACGCCCACCCCCGCCAGCTGCTCGACGTGGGCAGGAGCGCGCTCCTGCCCACGTCAAGCAGCTGGCAAGGGTGGGCGCGCGGTGGGTCCACACATCAAAGGCCCCCTCCCCCCTATGTCATTCACTTCATTGGGGGAGGGGGTGCCATGTTGCAATCCAGAGGGGGGGCTCCGAAGGGGGCCGGCGGGTGGGGAGCGGCCAGCGCGTCAGGGGATGTACAAGGGAGGGGGATGTACTCTCATCCCCCTCCCCCCATTTTTTTTTTTAAATCCTTTTTTCAAAATGGGGGCCCAAAGAAATATTGGGCCCCATTTTCTCTCATTCTAACTAATAAAAAGCCGTTTTGAAGGCTTTGAAAAAATGGAGAGTTTATATTGGATATAATATTTTAGGCTACATTAAAATTTTCTGTCCTTGTGATATTATACTAGGTTCAAGTGCAACCTATAAAAATCTGAGGTAACCCATGATAAACCCTGGGTGAACTGCCACATAGGACGATTAATGAGTTAATTAATCCCAATTAGCAAACATGTTTAGGCAAGGAAGAGGCCCTTTTTTGGGTTCAATAAGGGCCCTAATGGGCAAGGCCAGAGAGAAGCATGACAAAGGGGTGCTTAGTACAAGAATCTCTTATTAATTTTATTGAATTTTTGCTTCAAATATATTCGTTGACGTGGACGACTATGGAATTATGAGAAAAACAATGAGGTAGCTAGTTAGGAATCAAATGGACAAGGCACTTTTAGATCTGTTTTTGCAGGTTATTGAAGACTTAAATAAGGTCAAATTAGCAGCAAGGAAGTATTGTTCAAACTTACTTTACTCATTATATATCTTGTTTGAAAAATTTCATGTGAATGTGTGGAAATTGTCAAGATATGATGAAACTAGTCTCGTTGTTCTTTAGTTCTCAATTGTTGAGAATATCTTATGGCAAGAGAGATAGAGGCTCATTCATGGAGTTTTTTGGAGGAAACATTTCAATATGGAGGAAGCATGTAGGCAAAGGGTTATCACTAACATTTATTACTTCGTTGCTATCATTTTCTAGAGATTTCAAAGGTGGAGGCATGGAGGGATCATAACATTTACATTCTCTATTGTTATCCATGTTCTAGTTTCATCTTGATATGTAAAATTGATGTAAGAAATAGTGAAGCATCCAACAAGGACACTGTTATCTATATCAATTATAGATGTTACTATTTAAGCAATATAATATCGGATAGTTGATAAAGACGGATTTAGATCTACTTCTGTTGTCTAGTTGAGATACATAATGAAAATCTAAGTTTCTTGTGAAGTACGTAGAAACTACTAATTTAGGACAATTTTTGACAAGTGGCCAAATGACACATTTGCTACTATAAATAGCTATACTAGTGTGGAGAACATATTTAAAATTTCTCTCTATCTTTAGAGAACATTCATCTTCAATGTTATTGTCTTCTTCAAGCTCAGGTTCCTCTCAATATTTTCAATATGTGTAGAATGCTAATTTTCTTCTTGTACTTGATTGTGACAGATAGCATTCCATTATAAGATTAATAACACGCCCCCGTATGAATTTGGTGACAGTCCATAGTAGTTGCTTGACATTGTTGAATGTCTAGCTTCATAGCGATGTGAACTGGGAGGTGTTGTGAGCTGAAATGGAAATGAGAAAACAGGGGATAGATAAGAGATAAAAAAAGGGACAATGGCATAAGAAAATTTTGAAAAAAATATTGTGACAAAAAATATTCAGATTAGGAGGGATACAAATGAGGTGTGCATTATAATTTTATTTGATGATTGTAGAAAAAATAAGAAATATAAAAATAAGCAAATGAAAAATACATAAATAGAAAGAATAAAAATGTAGGAAAACTATTAAAAAAAAAGTGGGTCCAGATTTATGCCCTTTTAAGGACTTTTGTTTTTATCTTTTCTAATTGTTGAGCATAGACATGTTATTATTGACAACCAAACTATAGAAAAAATTGCTTGATATTACGGTGATCAAGAGTAACTTGCCAACTCAAGATTTTTTTTTTCCTGGTTTCTTCTTGAATATAGACCAGCTATTTTTGACAAACAAACTATTGAGAGATGTCCTTGATACTATCGTGATAAAAAATAGTTGGCATGTTCAAGATAATGTATGGACAACTAGGAGCCTCTGCTTTATGGATCTTGTTCGATCTGCTTATCTTTTGCATTTTCAACATTCCAATTTAGCTTGTGGAACAAGGTGACAAGCCTAAAAAAATGGGACCACAGTAAGTTGCACATTAATGATTGTGAGTAAATTGGGCCGAATGTCAGATGGAATTTGGCAAGTCCACCAAAGGAGTCATCCTTGCGTGGTGGAAAAAGAAGGTGGATGAGACATCGTCAAGATGCTCAATGAGGTGAGGTGGAGAATGGTGTTCGAGAATGGACATGGATGCATGTTCCACCAGCACATTAAATGTTGACTCTGGTGTTGGTGGTCGTTGGTACTCTGGTGCAAACCTGGCCTATGATAGTTGTAAAGATGAAGGGATGAACGAGGGTGGAATAAAGAGAGAGAAATTTTGCATATGGTAAAATCCGAGATTTAATATTTTATCTTGTTCACTTCAAGCGGGCCCATTTGAGAACTAGACTACCATTAATTCTCTTGCCTTGGCTTGCAAGTACATTGCACCTTTTTATAAGTTTCTAACTTTACATTCTTGGTAGCTCTAATTTCTTTTGCCGGCTCATCCATACTTTTAATCTCATCGCCGTGAAATGTATTTGTGAGGAACCAGGCTTTGTTTATGCTTGTTGGTAGGTCCACTACTTGTTAACTTCTGTTGGCGGCGACACTCTCGTTAGATATAGTATTTGGAGCTCCCTTGTCGGTCTTTTGTCAATGCGCTCTCTAGTGTTGCGGTTGCAACACATTTTTGGAATTCCCGTATGATATTGCAGCTTTTGGAATCCCTTTAGCAAAGTGCCTACTACATGGGCCGTTGTTGATGGAAAAAAAAATCTTTAGAAGAGGGTATTCGTAAGCAAAGTCTTGTGATCAATAATTCAGTGCCAATTTGTCCATTCACCTATCATGGCATTACCATTGATGATGAAGGTTTTGTTCATATTTTGTTCATCCATGATAATGCTTCTTTGATGTTGAGATCTTTGATGAACTTGAGAGTTTGCACCATCCTAGCACCTCCAAACTTGATTCCTTCCAAATTTCATGTAGATGCTTGACTTTGAGACTTGCTCCTTCTTCATGTGCATGCTCCTCTTTAATGGAAATCCAAGACCTCCATGTCTCATAATGATCACAACAAATATGACCATTCAATATGCACTTCCTATGAATATCAAGATTACTTATGCTAGAAACATAAGTCCAAAAATCACCACAACTTGGCATGATTTTTCCAATATTGAAATCAAAAGGTATTTCCATCTCAATAAGGCTAAATACTTGCTTATGGATATAAGAGTCCACTTTGGATGCTTCATTTATTCTCATAAGAAGTTTACAACTTGCCTTTAAGATCGAAAACTTACAATTTTCATCTCTATGAATAAACACATAATTTATGATCTTAATGAAACCAAAAGATCCTACATTATGAAGATATTTCCATTTCCTTGACTTCATAACTAATGTAAGCTTACAAGGAAAACACATTTTGCTATCTTTTAAGGCATCACACTCAACTAGTATTGCCTTAATCCACCTTTGAGATACAAAAATCTCTTCAAAGCAAAATAGTTCTTCATAAGTTGACATGACAACATAAATGAAACTATTTTCATTTTGTGATTGCTCCTTATTCTTGATTTATTTCTCTTGGATAAACAATAAGTTTGAACTTGTCCAAAGTTCCAAGCAAAATACTTTCTAAGGACATAAAATAAATCCAAGTTACTTTCATGAAAGTGACATCTATCTTTGCATCTTGAACCAAACAATGCACTTCCAAATGAAAAATTTCAAAAGATTTGACATGTGTTGTGATGGACTCTTGAAGTCAAATCTTGTAAGTCCTTGTGAGACTCCAAGCCTCATTCACCTTTCCACAAAGGAAACACCTTTCCTTGGACTTGTCCTTCTTGTATTTGCATTTCGAACTTGAAGCTCCATCCTTCACCTCGGCCCCCTTGCTTTGGTTCTCCTCGAATGGATTGGTCTTCTTTTTGTAGCATCTTGAGAAAAAATATCCTCCCTTGCCACGAAGGTTGCACGCATGATCCTTTTTCCTTCAATAGGATGCCACCTATTGATGCCATGTGAATAAAAAACCTGTGATATAATTCTACAAATGTAATTTGTGACTTTCAAGAGACTAGATCTGAACATCTTCAACAATCTAGAAGGATCTACAAAAGATCTAGCTCACAAATCTAAGAATCAATCTTCACAGTAATGACTAGTCACTTGGAAACTTTGCTTTGATCACTAAGACAAAAGCACACAATCTTTGAATCAAATCACTAAAGAAATCAGATCCAATCTCCTATTGGACTCATCAAATACCAATGACTCTTTCTTTTGAAAGTTGAAATGCATATGAAAAAGATTTGACACCTAGATTTTCCTTTTCACTTGACTAGTTCTCTCAACACTTGAGATTCTTGAACAAAAGATGGGTTTTGTTTCAAACACATGAAAATCAAACTTAATTACTTCTTTTGGACTCCCTCTTGACCCAAATAATCTCACTCTTGAGATTTAGAATGAATTTGATTTGATTCAAAAACAAACTATACCACCAATTTTTCACAAAGCTTAAAAATTTAGACAACTAGAGATTCACAAAGATCTCAACCATGCATGAATACTCAAACATGGACTCCTCCTCATTCTAGACATCCAATGGGATCACAAATCGACCCTCACACTCTCACAAAGAAAGTTGAATAGAACTAATTTGAGTTTCATACATACTATGTCAATTTCTGCTCAACAAATTGAATTCAATCGCTCCTATTGGATTCCACCAATTACTCTACTTTTTAAGACTTGGAATGAAATTCAAAATCAAAAGTTGTGATTTTTCTCACTAAGATATTGTGCTTCAAAGAGCTAATGCCACTTAGAAAGATTTGATCACTTAGGAAGAGACAAACTCTCCACCAATAACAACACAAAATGAGCTTCTAGATCTTGCCCTCTACAAAGGAAGGAACTCTTAGAAAATTAGGTCTCTCTCTACACATTTGCCATAGACACCTTAACGACTCTTTTCAAACCTTACAATCACTCAAAAAAATTGAGTAGGGTTGAACAATGTGACTTGGATCTCAATCTCTTTTCTAGAACTCTCAATTTAAGCCAATCTATGTCAAATTCTACAAAAGATTTGCATAGATGCTCTATATGCACTAGAAACTCTCAAAGGTTTCACTTGTAGTACAGATCCAAAGATGTTTTCTAGCAAATTGATGCTTCTAAACTTGACCCTATCACTCTTGAACAAATCTAGAGTGATGGTACAATGGATTTCAACCTCTCACCTTGCATATCACTCCTTAATTTATGATTTTTAGCAAAATCTCTCTTAACTTCAATATACACTCAAAAAATTAGAGAAGATGTGATCCTCAAGAGGGATTGGTTGTCAGATTACTTGATCTATCAATCTACTTGAGATTAAGATCAATCTAGATCAATTCTAGACACAAAATCCTAACAAGTACAATCATTGATTGAAGGTAGGTGTACTTTCTGGTTTCACACGTGTGGAACACTATATGAGTACGGAATCCAACCTAAAAATCAAGTACACATTGATAAAACCTCAAAACAATCAAAACAGATGTAGACAAATGGAGAGAATCACTCAAAATTGCTTCCAAAACCAAGATTGGTGTCTCACATTGATTATGGCCAAATGTGGCTCTATATATACAATAAGTGAGAGATCATGGTACTAATCATCCCTCTGATCCCACATGTGTGAAGGTGCTTTGTCATATGATGATCATCATGCAAAACTGACACTTGGACAAAACCTTCTATTTTGAGCACTTTTGGTCCATTTTCCTTCTATATGGAGATCTACTTGGAAATCTTCTAGAAGTCAAAATTCGCTTACTTCAGTGAGCTGTCCTCTACACATGTGATATGACACCTAACCAAAGGATGTGGCTCATGCAATCAATAGATTGATGCCATGTGTCATATGTCTAGAAAACTAGTTTTTGGCCTTTTTAGCCACTAGAACTTGAATTAAATCATATGTACAACCTATATGATTATGGTACATGACAAGTACACTATTTTCACACGTGGGAACAGGCTCCACACATGTGGGTTTATCTATATACAAGATTTTTTATTTTTGCATTTTTCACATTGAAGATATTGCAAAATTTGTTTTGCAATCTTCCAATGAGTCGAGTCTGGATTCATGCAGAATTGGCTCATCCTGAATACTGCATAAGCAATATCAGGATGTGTATTGTCAGCAAGGTACATCAGTGATCCTATCAGCTTCCTGTAAGGTGTGAGCTGCATCTGTTCTCTCTCTTCCTCCATCTTTGGACAGTCATCATTCATCAACACCGTCCCTGCGAGCACTGGAGTGTTTGCTCCTTTGCAGATCAGCATCCCAAAGTCCTCTAGGATCTTCTGGGTGTATCTGGACTGGTGAAGGTATAACTTACCTCCTTCGTAGCCCCTTTCAATTTGCAAGCCTAGGTAACACATGGCTTCTCCCAGATCCACAATCTCGAAATGTTTCGAGATGTCTTTCTTTACTTCAGCAATTAGCTGCTCACTCCTACAAAGTATCAAAGTGTCGTGATTATCTTGCTCTGCATGCTGCTGATTGAAGCCATTGCTTCTTGGAGTCTGTTCCCTTGTTTATGGTTGTTTGTTTGAATGCTTGGCCTCCTAGATCTGCTAGCTTCTTGGCTATGTCAGAATATGACAGGATGACCTGCTCTGATACCATTGATGAGGTTCATGGTGGGATCTGGATTTCGCAGTCGCGAAGCTTTCGCAAAAAAACCACGATCCTCTTGCGACTCATAAGAGTTTAGATGCGATCGCTGGACATTGCCAGCTGAATCACTCCTACAATCCTCCAGAATGTAGTCAAGCACTGTTGATCTACGTTTATAAAATTAATGCAGCATTCAACATAGTTTCAACCAAGGTGCGAAATTAAAATGAACAAGAAAACTCAGACACACGATTAACAATAGAAGCATTTGCATTCGAGATCAGACACAACAAGAGAAATGATCTATATTGACCTTCCTCTACTTTCTTCAAGCACTGCATGCAAATCCACGCAATGCGTTGGCGTGGGAGAAACACGGTTCTCTAAATAGTAATCGTCTCGCTTTAGTAGCGGAAGTTGGATCTCTATGGATCCTAATCACAGAGCTCGTCTCGCACGCAGGCGGATTTGTTGTCTGTATTTTGTCTTGATTGCTTACTAGCATCAGACTACTACCTTGCACTGTATGTGTATTTTGTTGATCTATTTGTCAAGTATCATCCAGTAAGTATGGTCGCTCTATGTAAATCTAAGATTAGAGTGATTAAGCATCTACAACTAATCAGGGAATTGCAAGAGCGGCAGATTAGCCACGACCTAAAATGTATCTGCTGACGTCATACCATTAGATCAGATATCTGTACTTCTGGGTACTTGCATGATCTTGTTGGTACTCTTTGGAGCATGGAGGGCTGGAGAAGGTTTTGTTTTCGTCGTTGTTTTTGTTTTGGTCATTTGCCTTCTCTCGTATTGGACCGCAAAAGATTCTCGTTCGTGAATCTTTTGTGTTCGTCTGCTTTGACTTTCGTGTTCGTGAAACTTTTCGTGCTTCGTGTCTCTAGATCTTTCAAGAATGGTAGATGGTTAGTGGATCTTGGGTGACGAGGTTGTAGTGTGCCATCACAACCTTGTAACACTATATGAGGGTGGCAGGATGGTATTAATGGTGGTCAACTTAGAGAATGTGGAGGTTCTTGTAGGCTTGGCGAAAGTTGTCTGGAAGAAGTAGTGCGACAATTGACATGTTGCACCAGCACATTGAATGTTGACTCTGGTGTTGGTGGTGGTTGGCACTCTGGTGCAAACCTGGCCTATGATAGTTGTGAAGCTGAAGGGATGAACGAGGGTGGAGTAAAGAGAGAGAAAGTTTGCCTATGGTAAAATCCCGAGATTTAATATTTTATCTCGTTCACTTTGGGCGGGCCCATTTGAGAACTAGACTACCATTAATTCTCGTGCCTTTGGCTTGCAAGTACATTGCACCTTTTTATGGGTTTCTAACTTTACATTCTTGGTAGCTCTAGTTACTTTTGTCGACTCATCCATACTTTTATTCTCGTCGCTGTGAAATGTATTTGTGAGGCTCCAGGCTTTGTTTATGCTTGTTGGTAGGTCCACTACTTGTGAACTTCTGTTGGCGGCGACACTCTCATTAGATATAGTTTTTGGAGCTCCCTTGTCGTCTTTTGTCAATGCGCTCTCTAGTTTTGCGATTGCAACCACATTCTTGGTTTTCCCGTATGATATTGCAGCTTCTGGAATCCCATTAGCAGAGTGCCTACTACATGGGCCATTGTTGATGGAAAAAAATCTTTAGAAGAGGGTATCCGTAAGCAAAGTTTTGTGATCGATAATTCAGTGCCAATTTGTCCATTGACCTATCATGGCGTTCCATTGATGATGAAGGTTTTGTTCATAATTTGTTTTGTTTTAAATATATATCTCACGTTTACTTCATCAATAAATTTATTGTAGATTATTGTTGGCCGATGATGTGTTTTAGATATGAGAACAAAGCTCTTATGGGTTTTGGATGTTAAATATTGATGTGCTTAAGGGTTTCTGTCATACCAAAGTCATCAATGATTTGCTGACCGTATCTCGACTGGCGTAGATATAATTCCCACCAAGATCTCTGTCGATTTGCAAGCCTAGGTAGCATTTTGCTTCTCCTTTACTTGACAGAATCAATGTGTCACCAACGTAGACACCGATGATAATAATTTCATCATCTATGATCTTTACATAGACGTTATAATTGGCCATTAGAGGCTGGAAGCCTAAGGATCTAAGTGTGTGATCCTTCTTCTTGTACAATTGCCTGGTGGACTGTTTTAATTCGTAGATGCTCTTGCGCATTCATAGTCAACAAATGCCTTACTGGTAAAGCCTGGCAGTTGGTCCATGTAGATTTTTTCTTTTAGGTCTCCATGTAGAAATGTTGTCTTCTCGTTTATAATATGGATTGTAGGCCACTGCATATGCGAACAATATGCGTAACGATGTATGCTTGACTACAAGAGAAAAGGATCAGTGTAGTCAACAACATACTTTTGTCAGAATCCCTTCGCAACTAGTCTGGCTTTTTGAATTGATACATTGTCGTGTAGTCTGTATTTGTATTTGTAAACCCATTTACATTTGACAGTCTTCTTGTCTGATGGCACGGGTTTGAGCTCCCACACATCGTTTTGCTTCATGGAGGTCATTTCTTCTTCCATTGCTTTTATCCAATTGTCCTTATCTGGATTGTTGATGGCTTCTTCATATGTTTGTGGTTCACTGCCGAATCTACAGAAGTCTTCTTGAATTGAAGATGAGTTGTCTGGTATATATCAGGTTGTCTTCTCTCTCTAATGGATCTCCTTGGAGGTGGTGTGGGTGCAGAAACTTCTTTGCCTTTGTCCCTTCTGTTGATAACAGAACTATCGTGTGTCGCAGGTATTCTGGGTACAAATTGCATATTGGATTGTTCAATTATTTCAATTGTCACTCGGTTTGTCTCTAATTCGGACATCTTCATCCTGATGCTAAGGGTCCACTCCCTCTGTCGATGGTAGGTTGTAGTATTGCTTACCAAGGATTTTATAGCTAACTGGATCTTCGTTAGCCATCTTGTTTCATCGAATTTGACATCTCTGACAATTTTGATTTGATTAGTCTCCGATAGATAGATCTTGTAGTATGATGAATGTGTGTCATATCCTACAAGGTATCCTTGCTCAACCTTGTCATGATCACAAGTGTACAGACCCTACAACCCAACCTCGAAGAAAGTTGTGTCGAGTAGAGATGTGAAGTTCTGTGAATCTACATTTCCTGAATTGAAGGAAGAAAAGGGCCATGAGATCTTCACACTACTGCCAATTCAAGAGGGAGATCAAGTCTAGATCGAACCAGAATATCAAGCCACAGACTCCAGACCGCTAGAAAGCTAAAGATCAACCTGTCAAAGAAGACACGAACCAGCAGCGACGAACAAGAACAAGAAGGTCAACAAGACAAGGGAGCCTCCGGATGGATACATTGACAATCTTCAATGGAGCGAAAATGCAAATTTTGAATATTGCAGCTTCACTGAAGGACCAACAACATATCAAGAAACTATCTAGAGTCTAGCAGGAGAATTCTGGAGGCAAGCAATGTCGGAAGAGATCGAATCAATGAGGCAGAATGAGGCACCCCCGAAGATAAAAAGATCATTGACTGCAAATGGATTTATAAAAAAAAATTAAATCAAATGGCATTGTCGGATGCTACAAGGCCAGAGTTGTCGCCAAGGGCTACACGCAAAGTTACGACATCGACTACTTGGATATGTACTCATCAATGGTCAAGATGAGAAGCATTCGATTGATCCTTGCATATGTAACACAACACAATCTGTAGATACACCAGATTGATGCCAAAAGAGCCTTTCTCCATGGAGATCTAGAGGAAGAAATCTTCATGAAGTAGCCTGAAAGATTCAAAGACCCCGACAATCGACAATATGTTTGTTGGTTGCATCGATGCATTTATGTTCTGAAGCAGACATCATGAGCTTGGTATAAGAAGCTCGACAATCTTCATAAGTCTCTAGACTTCGTTCCTACACAACCAGACTGTAATGTCTATATAAGAAGAATAGGAAGAAGCTTTGTGATTCTAACAATTTTGTAGATGACTCCGGGATGTTAATCAAGAAAACCAAGAGTTAGATTTCTACAAGTTACAAAATCATAGATCTGGGAGAAGCGACAAAATGTCTTGGGTTGCAGACTAGAAGAGATCAAATAATGTATCTGAGGCAATCAAAATATGTCAAAAAGGTGTTGAAGTAGTACCGAATGTTGGAATGCAAAGAAAAATCCACACCAATGATAGTTGGAGCCAGATTGATGAAACATGACTGCCCGAACACTGTTGAGGAGAGACAGAAGATGGAAGGTATACCATAGCAGAACTTGGTTGGTAGTCTGATTTACCTTACAATTTGTACCAGGCCTGACTTCCTTCTCTGTCTACGTATTGAGACAATTCTCCTCCAACCTTGGCATGGTACATTGGCAAATGGCGAAAAGAATTTTGCAATATCTAAAAGGCACCCGAAATATGGGATTGATCTACAAAGTAGAAAAAGAAGAAAAAGGATTCGAGCTGCAATACTACAGTGATGCAAGTTGGGCAAGTTGCAAAGACGACAACAAGTCCAAGACAGGAGGATGTTCAATAGCATGTGGAGCAACAATCAGCTGGACATGCAAGAAACAAACATTAGTGGCTCAATTCTCATGCGAAGCTGAATATGTCGCAACTTAAAAGATGGCAAATGAGGTAATGTGGTTACAGATGATGCTGGAGGCAATTGGCATACAACAAAGAGACACACATACCTCTGAAGTACCATCACATTCGAGACCTGATCTCGAAAGGAGAGCTGAATGTCCAATATATAAAATCCAAAGACATGGTTGCAGATTTGCTCACGAAGCCACTCGACAAACCACTCTTCACAAGACAAAGAAAGACAATAAGATTGGACATATACAAAGGTTGCAACGTTCAAGAGGGAGTGTCTAGAATGGTGAGCTATTGCAACCTTGCCGAAGAGATCCCGAATGAAGAAGATGTCCCGAAGGACCAAAAGATCTTGAAGGTCGAAGCACTTCGAAGGCCGAGAGCGAAAGTCAAAGGTCGAAGGCCGAAGAGTGAAGCGAAGACCAAGGGCCAAAGGTCGAAGCTAAAGTACTCGACGTTTGCCCCTACAACCTAATGCTTGAAGAACTCAAGATGCACTTTGGCAGAACCCAAAAGTCGGACAAGTTGAGCTACCAGTTAGCAGATCGATGAGCGTGGAGTATTGTACTATCACGCTCAACCGCCAAAAGCAACGTTATCTGAGGGTAGTTAACCAATGGTTAACACTAAAACTGTCTTGTAAACTGTTGCTAAGCTCTCTTGTAATTTCCCAAGATGGGATAAGTATCGGATAGAACAATAGAGAAAAGAGAGCAAGAGAGCAGAAGTAGAATTGCAAACTAGGAATGAGACTCGATCATGGAATCAAATCATGTTCTTGGAGGACCAATTGACTTACCTACAATGGGACGACAAATATATGGCCACTTTTGTGCGAAAAATTAAATATCTGTTTATTTCTTTGTAGAATTCTGGCACCAGAAATGCAATCTCAAAGAAAACACAGCTTAGAAATATTCTTCGAGCCCTACTCAAGTCATTCCACACAACTCGAACTTTACTGGCGAAAGATTTGTCTATGACGCTTCAGAAGGCGATAGATGGAGTAAAAGAGAAAGTAGAAGCTCGTGAACGCTATGACGACAATGGTGATTCAGAAAAGACTTTATTTACTCAGAAGAATAAATCTTTGAACAAGTTTTAGTCTAAAAGGGATTCGTCTCAGAAGGCTGATAGCAATCGAAAAAAGAATAGAGATCGTTCGGACGAATCCAAGACAAATGATCTACAATTAGGTAAACAACACTCAAAAGATTCTGGTGATAGGAAGATTTGCAACAGATGCAAGAGATCAGGTCATACAGAAGACAAATGTTGGTTGAATCCAAAGATTGATTGCATTCATTGTCATAAATGGAGTCATGCAGTAGTACACTGTTATCAAAATCCCAAGAACAAGAAGGAGCAAAATCAAAGTGAACCTTTATATTCAAATTTTGTTGAAGACAAAGCAGAATGCTCCAGAGCAGCAGAAGAGAGGACGACAAGAAACTCAGCAGCATATGCTTCTACTGATCTTTGTTCATCGGAGTCAAAAATTCGAGATGTAATACTTGATTCGGGAGCCATCTCACATTTTGTTTTCTCGAAACAAATTTTATTGGACTATAAGAAGACGAATTCTTTGAGATACATTGTACTTGGAGATGGTTCTAAGCTTGAAGTTGACGAAACTAGTGTACCGTGGTTAGACACAAATTAGGGTGACAAGAAACTGGAGGAAGTTCTCTATGTTAATACTCTCGATAAAAATCATATATCTATAGCAAAGATAGTCGACACAGGGATGTCAGTAATCTTCACAAAAGACTCTTGTAAGTTGTTCGATGAAGATTATGATAACCTAGTTACTAAAGGTAACAGAAATGGAAATTTATATCACTTGAGCATTCAAACTTGAGTCGAGCAAGCGTATCACGCTCAAGAATGGACAGATATTCTGTGGCACATGAACATGGAAGCCTTGTACCGAGCTAACAGGAGCCAAAGAATTGAAGGAGTCGAAATCAAGAGTCGAGATATTCAAACTACCTGCGAATCTTGTCTTAAAGGCAAAATGACTCGTACACCTTTCAGTTAAGATGTTTTTAAAGCAACCAATGTACTAGAAATCGTACATTCAGAATGGAGCAAATGACCTTGGAGTGAATGTTGATTACACTCGACATTTGGATAAAAAATCAAGCATGAGGTTGTATTGCTAAATTAATACATTGCAAGATTGCTTCATTGCACATTGTAATTGCGCGCTACTTCATTGCACATTATGGTACATTGTGCAAAATTGCATTTTGATTCGTACAACATTGCATTTTCGATTCGGACATTATTGCACATTTAGAAATCCGACATTGCATGTTTGATTTCATGTGACATTACACATTTTGGATTCCGACATTGCACTTCTTGGTGCAACATTGAGCATTTCACACAAAAAAATCAGATCAAAAAAGCAAATTTCAGTTTGCACATTCACAGTGCATGCAAAAACAACTCCACTTTAATGCTGGTGTGGCAGCAAACTAGTCGGTGAGCAAATGCACTTCAATGCTGAACTTTTAATAGCAGAGATTGACAGTGGACTCGTGTGACAACAAACTGATCACTGAGCACATGCACTTCAAATGATCATCAAAAACATAAAAAGTCCGCTAGTTTCATGCAATCATGAGACACAGTTCATGCAAAAGAAAAGACACCGCGAACAGAGAAAAACATTCTCGAGTACACTGAGAGAGAGAGAAAGAGAGAGAGAGAGAGAGAGAGAGAGAGAGAGAGAGAGAGAGAGAGAGAGAGAGAGAGAGAGAGAGAGAGAGTTGATTTAGACACTGCTAAGCAGACAACTCAAGTTTGCTCTGTAATGGGTGTCTTCTACTCAGAAAAAGTTGTGGACATCGATGGATTGCTTTAGCTTGGAGAATGAGGAGGACATTACAAGATTGAAAAAGGAAGCCACCAAAAACAGATGAAACAGAGGCAGATCATGAAAACACAGCCACTCTCTGTGTAGCGAGTCTTTCCTTGATGAGCATAGTGCATTCATTATCGTTGATGTGAAGCTCTACATGCATCTCCACCGCCTCCCACAACGGCCACCCATCTATCTCCGTTGTCTATCCCCAACCGCCTCCAACACAATTGCGGCTCTCTCAAGCCTATACTCCTGCGAACGAGAGAGAAAGAGCTCGTCTCTCTCAGCCTTGTTCTCCTACAAACGAGAGAGAGAGAGAGAGAGAGAGAGAGAGAGAGAGAGAGAGAGAGAGAGAGAGAGAGAGAGAGAAAATTGACTTAGACGAAACGTTGTGGACAACGATGGATTGCTTTAGCTTGGAGAATGAGGAGGACGTTACAAGCTTGAAAAAGGAAGCCACCAAAAACTGATGAAACAGAGGCAGATTGTGAAAACACAGCCGCTCTCTATGTAGCGAGTCTTTCCTTGATGAGCATAGTGCATTCATCATCGTTGATGTGAAGCTCTACATGTATCTCCACCGCCTCCCACAACGGCCACCCATCTATCTCCGTTGTCTATCTCCAACCGCCTCGAACACAACGGTGGCTCACTCAGGCCTATACTCCTGCGAACGAGAGAGAAATAGCTCGTCTCTCTCAGCCTTGTTCTCCTACGAGAGAGAGAGAGAGAGAGAGAGATGAACTAGACACTACAAAGAAGACATCTCAAGTTTGGTCTGTAATGGGTGTCTTCTACTCAGAAAAAGTTGTGGACAGATGAGAAACTTTTGTGGTGTGGTTTCTCTCTCATCAACGAGTTTGTAAGAGTGAAATTACTCAGAGATTGGTGCTTCATCCATCGCCACAGTTGCTTTGGCAGGCGTCAATGCTGCACATCAAATGGTAAATCTGTCACCAAGCCCTTTGTTGATGTTTCATTTCTCCGTTCTTCTCAAACAGGCTCACAAGTTCTTGGTTTCCTCGCACCTATGCCCCGCTGCTCCAAGCAAGGCATCCCTACTTGCTTCGCTCTATATTCTGATTTCAAGTATGACCTGAACAATTTCAAATTTTATCCTATTAAGGAGTCTATTGTGGTACAGGAAATGGCCCAGCACTACATGATGGATACGATCACCCATGCCGATACTAATGTGGTGATTGTGGGGTCGTATCACCCATGCTGATACTAATGTGGTGATTGTGGGGAGAGGATGTTGTAGGCTCTCATGTCCTTATGAGCTTAGCAAAAATCCTGGTGTGAAGGTCCCAATTGTTGAGCAATCGGTGAGACTTGCAGGGGGAGCCTATTTTGGAGGGCAGCTTTTCTCTGCCATGGTTGTCAGAAAGCATGCGAACCGCTCCTAAGTTTTACATGAGATTGGTGTGGCCTATGAAGAGCTTGAAAGCTATGTCGTGATTAAGCATGTCGCTTTGTTCACGTCCTCCACAATCATGAGCAAGTTGCTTGCCAGGCCTAACATGAAGCTTTTCAACACTATTGCTGTCGAAGATCTGATAAGCAAGGAAAATAGAGTATTCTTCTGGTGGAGAGGAGGTTTCTTTATCCAGAATCTTGGATTGAGTTTCCACATATAAAGATTCTTGGATTGAGTTTCTACATCTAAGCAATGGCATTTCAGGACATGCATAGTTTTATATTTCACAAGAAGATATCTTGTAATGGGTAACTTAGCAGCCGTGTAAAGCTTGTGATGCGGCTTGGAGCAAATTCAATTCAAATACTTACAATTGCATTTTTTATGATCATTTGGATTGACGGATTGAATACTCAACTAGGAATGCATATGAACATGTTGAATTAAAACACCTATGAAATGGATTGTCCACCTGACGATGCTCTAAAGTCAAGAATCCTAGCTTTCCAGTAGGACCTGAAAGATAACTTGGATCTTTTCTCTTTCTGAACGCTCCTTTTGATGATGGATGCATCAATACCCATCTGTTTTTTACGTATTTTTTTTATATCCAATTTCTTGCTTCGTCTTTCTCATTGTGAAGAATGACAGAATCTATTGTGGATCTCGGTCTCCTTGATGCCATGTTTTCTCTCTCTCTCTCTCTCTCTCTCTCTCTCTCTCTCTCTCTCTCTCTCTCACACACACACACACACACACACACACACACACACACACACACACACACACACACAAACACAACACACATAGAATTCGATCTTTGTCGCCAAGTGTAACTATGCAAGATTAATGTGATCACAATATCCAACCAATGCGGTTACTGTTATAAACTAATTTGTAATTGTGGTCTAGTTTGTAGCCATTCTAGGTTAGTAAATTAACTTGAAGAAGCTGATTCGGGGCATCATTGTACTCTAAGGACAACAAAAGTCAACCAATCATATGCGTAAGAGCTGTCCGGTGGCAATTTAAAAAAATTTCAAAAATTACAAGACAATTTGCTAGCCCGATGAGCTACGTTACATAGATTTCATTTTTGGATCTTTCGCTTGCTCCAAGTGGAAGCAAAAATTAGAGAAAAAAATAAAAGTATCTTTTGAGAAGGCCCTTTTGTACTCAGGAACTCATGTAATGTATAATGTAGATGGATGTGTGACAAGGAGGTTTATGAGTTAGATGTACAAACAAAACACGATATATGAAGGCTATATTAATGCTTGAGAGAGATTTTTCAAATTCCATCCTGGACATACAAGTGCGTCTACTTGTGCAATTGGTCCAAGAAACTGGTATTGCTAGTCCAAGGTACAATACATATGATTCTGATTTTTTGGCTTCAATAAATCTAGCATGCCCTTTTTTCTATATTATTGAACACAATGCTCTCATCATGCTAAAAATATTTGTAGGTGCATGTATTTTTTGGAGAGATTCATGAAATGTGCGTCAAAACATTAGGGCCCGTTTTGGACTCAAAAAGGGCCTCTTCACTAATTATAATTAGTGTTAATGATGCCATGTGTACCAATGAGAGAGTGACAATTGAGATGGAATGGTCCATATGACATGGCACAATCAATGGTGTAAATTAAATCTCCAAATTCTAACCCAACCACTAACTCTCCTTTAACTCTACTTTTATAGCCCATACTAATGATGATATAATAAGGCTCAAGTTTAAAATTTAAATGAAAAACTCTGTTTTTTCAAGGACTTCAAAATGGCTTCTTATTAGTTAGAATGAGACAAAAGGGGGCCCAATAATTCTTTGGGCCCCCATTTTGAAAAAAAGATTTAAAAAAAAATGGGGGGAGGGGTATGAGAGTACAATCCCCCCTCCCCCCACCCTTGTACCTTAAAACAACCACCCCCTCCCCCCCGTCTCCGCTCCCTTGTACCGTCTCCGCTCCCTTGTACCTTCTCCCCTCCCCGACTCGCTGGCCGCTCCCCACACCCCGGACCGTTGGACCCCTTCAGGGCGTGGGGCCTGGATTGCACCACGACCCCGCCTCCCACTTCAAATGGGTTTTAATGTTTTTTTTTTTTTTTTTGGGGGGGGGGGGCGTTTTGTTTTTAAATAGATGGACGCACCCACCGCACGCCCACCCCTGCCAGCTGCGCGCCCACGTCAAGCAGCTGGCAAGGGTGGGCGCGCGGTGGGTCCACACATCAAAGGCCCCCTCCCCCCTATGTCATTCACTTCATTGCAGGAGGGGGTGCCATGTTGCAATCCAGAGGGAGGGCTCCGAAGGGGGCCAGCGGCCCTACGGGTGGGGAGCGGCCAGCGCGTCAGGGGATGTACAAGGGAGGGGGATGTACTCTCATCCCCCTCCCCCCATTTTTTTTTTTTAAATCCTTTTTTCAAAATGGGTACCCAAAGAAATATTGGGCCCCATTTTCTCTCATTCTAACTAATAAAAAGCCGTTTTGAAGGCTTTGAAAAAATGGAGAGTTTATATTGGATATAATATTTTAGGCTACATTAAAATTTTCTGTCCTTGTGATATTATACTAGGTTCAAGTGCAACCTATAAAAATTTGAGCTAGCCCATGATAAACCCTGGGTGAACTGCCACATAGGACGATTTAATGAGTTAATTAATCCCAATTAGCAAACATGTTTAGGTAAGGAAGAGGCCCTTTTTGGGTTCAAAAAGGGCCCTAATGGGCAAGGCCAGAGAGAAGCATGACAAAGGGGTGCTTAGTACAAGAATCTCTTATTAATTTTATTGAATTTTTGCTTCAAATATATTCATTGACGTGGACGACTATGGAATTATGAGAAAAACAATGAGGTAGCTAGTCAGGAATCAAATGGACAAGGCACTTTGGATCTGTTTTTGCAGGTTATTGAAGACTTAAATAAGGTCAAATTAGCAGCAGGGAAGTATTGTTCAAACTTACTTTACTCATTATATATCATGTTTGAGAAATTTCATGTGAATGTGTGGAAATTGTCAAGATATGATGAAACTAGTCTCGTTGTTCTTTAGTTCTCAATTGTTGAGAATATCTTATGGCAAGAGAGATAGAGGCTCATTCATGGAGTTTTTTTGAGGAAACATTTCAATATGGAGGAAGCATGTAGGCAAAGGGTTATCACTAACATTTATTGCTTCGTTGCTATCATTTTCTAGAGATTTCAAAGGTGGAGGCATGGAGGGATCATAACATTTACATTCTCTATTGTTATCCATGTTCTAGTTTCATCTTGATATGTAAAATTGATGTAAAAAATAGTGAGGCATCCAACAAGGACACTATTATCTATATCAATTATAGATGTTACTATTTGAGCAATATTATATCAGATAGTTGATAAAGATGGGTTTAGATCTACTTCTGTTGTCTAGTTGAGATACATTGCATCGAGTAATGAAAATCTAAGTTTCTTATGAAGTATGTAGAAACTACTAATTTAGGACAATTTTTGACAAGTGGCCAAATGACACATTTGCTACTATAAATAGCTATACTAGTGTGGAGAACATATTTAAAATATCTCTCTATCTTTAGAGAACATTCATCTTCAATGTTATTGTCTTCTTCAAGCTCAGGCTCCTCTCAATATTTTCAATATGTGTAGAATGCTAATTTTCTTCTTGTACTTGATTGTGACAGATAGCATTCCATTATAAGATTAATAACACGCCCCCGTATGAATTTGGTGACAGTCCATAGTAGTTGCTTGACATTGTTAAATGTCTACCTTCATAGCGATGTGAACTGGGAGGTGTTGTGAGCTGAAATGGAAATGAGAAAAGAGGGGGTAGATAAGAGATAAAAAAAAGGACAATGGCATAAGAAAATTTTGAAAAAAATATTGTGACAAAAAATATTCAGATTAGGAGGAGGGATACAAATGAGGTGTGCATTATAATTTTATTTGATGATTGTTACAGTTGCAAAGATGGCTGCAAGGTCGGCGCGCCTTCACGACTCAAGATCAATGAAGTACCAACAAGATAGAAGAACTCCACGGATGAAGGAGACAACAAACTGAAAGGCATTGGTAGTGGCTAAAGCAGTTCTTGTAATCATTAATCAAAATCAAAGACCACTTCCTTCCTCCGCTTCTATATATAGAGGATGAATGAGATGATCAGTCCAATAAGGACACACATAGAGAGATCGATAGAAGTGTACGCTAGGAAGCGACACTCACCTTTTGTTCGTAAAAGACAAAGTTTCTCTTGCGATAATGCGCTGCGCGATATGCCAAACAATGCTCAAAGGAATCACTATAATCGAACATATGCTCTTATCTCTTGTCTATTGTGTATAATCTTTGAATGCATCATGCTTATCAGATGTTTGTTACAAAACCAGTTGTCATTTGTTTTTTCGCATAAAGGCTCATTATAATTAAATCAGCAGTAGATCAACATTGTCTGACTATACCTTGGAAGAGGATAGATCTTAATTAGCAGCAATAGCTATAGTTAAGAGTTTGACTCTATCTAGGCACATCAGGAATCTATCATAGAACAACATATCCCAAATAGCAAGATCACAGGAAGCGCATTGCTCACTAACTGATCGCAATATCGGAAGAGACATAGAGGACATCTCTCTCTCTCTCTCTCTCTCTCTCTCTCTCTCTCTCTCTCTCTCTCTCTCTCTCTCTCTCTCTCTCTCTCTCTCTCTCTCTCTCTCTCTCTCTCTCTCTCTCTCTCTCTCTCTCTCTCTCTCTCTCTCTCTCTCTCTCTCTCTCTCTCTCTCTCTCTCTCTCTCTCTCTCTCTCTCTCTCTCTCTCTCTCTCTCTCTCTCTCTCTCTCTCTCTCTCTCTCTCCGGATTCCATCAACAGAGTAGCTAATCAAAACTCTCACGATTCCAACAATAAAATGGGCCAAACAATCTGTTGAACTTAAATTGCAGATTGTTAATCTTCTTCGTGAAATTTTTTCACAAGATGTGAAATTTGACATGAACAAAAGAAATAAGCATATGAGATTGTGGATAAGACATCGTCGTGGTTTAGTACATGGTTTAGTACGACGATCTTGTAGAGATGGGGCATCCAAACCCCATTGGTGTTTAAGACACAATTGTAACTTAGTAAAGCCAAATTTAAAACACCAGAGAAGTACAGGCTCAGTCATGTATATAGGTAGTTAATTCATCTATCGGTACATTGAACCTAATGTGCTTTCATGCATCAAGTCATCACCTTCTGCCACTAACCCTTGTTCTTCATTGATCTTGGCCAATTTTTTGATTAGACGTGCCCTTCCAATTTCAACGTAAATTTGCATATTGCAATTATAAAAAATAAAGTAAGCTCTTACTACTCATTATACGTGGAAATTCAAAGGTTTATGAAAATCATAAACCAGTGAATTGTATCTCCATTAACGAATAGTGCATGCTGCTATAGATTCATTATCAGACTGCTTCGAAATCTTAGTGTGAGCAGAAAATTAGCATCAACTAGAAAAGCGATGGAGTTTTGTATTCTCTATACATTGCTTATCAATATTTTGGAAGTTTTCCAGGTATTTTGTAATCATTTTCGTAATAGATAGTTGATGAAAAAGGTTAGCTCTGCACTTAACATTTTGGATGTTGATAGAGCATGTGATGAAATTCATAATTGGGGTCTCAGAAATTTGACTTCCAAGCCGGTTGTCAACTGAATTCTCAATCCTCATGTTTTGAAAAATCTCCACAATTTTAAAATCAATCTTTAAATGAAAATCATTATCATGATTCATTCTTAAAAAATAGATTGATAATTTTAATTTATAGCTTTTTCTTTTTTTTTGATATAATATACAAAAATAGAGTTATAAATTATTTCCAAACATATTGGTTTTTTATATTTGTAAGAATATGAAAAAAAAAATGTACCAAATCATGAGAATATTTTAATTGAACATAAAATTATATATGCTATTTTCATAATTCAAATTCGAGAAATATAGAATAAAAACTATTGTTTGAAAAAACAATGTGCGAGCTTTGTAGACTATTTGAAATATTCCGTGGCAATTTACAATTGGCAATTTTGAATTTCATTTTTCATTTTGCATTGGCATTTGGGAGAAAGCCGAATCTTCTAGTTTACAAAATTGAGAGGAAAATCGCCACCTCTCTTTTTGCCATCTTACACTTGATTAAAAAGATGGCTTTTTAACAACTGACTTTTTCTAACAAATGCTAACATTCTGAGAATATTTTAAATATTCTACAAAGGTCAAACAGAACACAATATATGATGAATGATTTCTTTCTTGACAAATAACAATAATGATGTTATTAAATTCTTAGTAAAATTCAACATGTATGCCAACTCATTTGGTTGTCATTTGCATATGTATACTCCCACATAAATGTGTTGGCTATTGCATATGGTGGGATAGCTCGACCCATATTCTTAGCTTTCATGTCTTTCTTTTGGTTGGAAAATGTGAAATTTCCACATATCGAACAACACTTCATTAAGCCAAGGATTTCATCACAAATATTTTTCCATAGATTTTGAAATCTAGCGATGTCGAACCACCCATCAGAGTAAGGAGCAAATGCTTTTTTCTTTTTTTCCATGAATTTTTCTTTGGCCACTTTGCGTCTTTTATTCAATGTGCGGCTTGATCGTAAATGTGATGGTTTTTGCATTGTCTATAATAGATTTATAATGGGAGATGCAAAGGTGAATCAAAGAATTGGGACCTGTTTTCAAGTTTTTGTAGATATCAATTTGCAAGCTGCTATCTTCTGCTTTTTGCCAAAGTATGATATGCTAAATTTTGCTAAATGCTATCTTGAATTATCGTGCAAATGACAATAACATGAAACATCTACCATGTGTTAGTGAATGTCCAAATAAATATAAAAATGTAGCAAGCCTATGTACAACGAAAACAAGATTGTTTATGAGCTACTAAATTGGACAACCATTGACTGCAAAACAACAACTATTCCATACATTATCATCAATTTAATAAAACATGTTGCACAACATTTCATTTTTCAGCACTATTAGCATTTGTTAGAAAATGTTAGAAGCTAGGTGCTATTTTTCTAATCAATTACAATTTGGCCTAACAAGAGGTCGGTTTTCTTTTCGCGATTATAATTCGGGAGATTCATATGTATCTCAAATCTGTGAAGCTAATTTGCTTTCCATCTTTGTGAGCTATTCAACCACATGAATTTTGACAATCAACTGATGAGAATTCAAAACCATATCAAGAAACACTTGGAATAGCTCTTGTGTGTACAAATATGACTCTAAAGTCGAGGTCTTGTGATGGCTTGTTGTCAAAAGAGAGGGATTTCAGAACTCTACCACTTGTATTGTTCTATCGACAATTCAAGTAGGGCCAGGATTTTTTTAGGCATTTGAATGACCTTTTCATCTCAAATGACATTGTTCAAAATGTAACATTGGATCAAATTTGCAGACATTGATGTTCTATGATTGTCATTTCTGAAGGGAATGAAGTAATCCCTTTTACAATTGCAATCTCTAACGAATGATAATAGTTCAAATTTCAATTCGGAATCAATTTTAGAATTGGAATCCTAAATGGATATAAAGGTCAGGAAATTGAATGCGCACAAGAAAAGCGTATACTTTTTCATTAAGGGATCTGAGTCAGTGCCAGCAATGAATTGTAAAGGTTCAGATAGATTCAAAATTGGTCTTATCAGTTCAATTCATCGCAGGAGATGAATCATTGAGGACTCTCTCCAAATGCCATTGGGGAGCCACATGACCCTAAAGTCTCATGTGTGGTTTTGGAATAGAGATGTTAACAGCAATGTCAACATGGACTATAATAGCTTGAGTAAAGTTGCTATAGTTGAAGCACAATGTAAATATGATTTTTGGGGATGGAATTTATCGCGTCAGTCCATAGGTTTCGTAGCTTTCCTAATTTCCTCCCTATCAGAATGTGAAAGATTGCCTTTCGACTTACTAGAAACAGAAGAGGAATTTGTTGCGGGTTACCAGACGAAGTATTGGAGTTGGTTGCGGGTTATCAGACTGAGTATTCACGTACTAAATTTAACTCAGTCTATGTTGTTTCTTAACAAAACTTACTAAGTTCCTCATTAGCTGTAACGATTTTTTATTCGGGCGAATGAAATCTTTCCGTCTCATTCGTACCAAATTTTGACTAGTTGGGATGGAATGTAATCGATGAAACTAGTGGGTTTTTCAGTATCACAATAGAAATTATAATTACATTAGCAAAAGCTTATTTGGTTTTGTTTATTTCTATCGCAACGATAGGGACTCTACCTAGAGTAAGACTGGATCAACTGGTAGATCTTGGTTGGAAATTCCTCTTGCCCGTTGCTTTGGGTAATCTATTACTAACAGCTTCTTTTGAACTTTTTCTACCATGAAATATTCATTAAAATAAACTCTTACAAATGTTCAAATTGATTCAATTTGTAAGATGAAAGACACAAACCAAATAATTCATTCCAGGATATTTAATATGTTTTTTATGGTCAAGGGACTCCAAATATATGGTCAACAAGCAATACAAGCCGCAAAATACATTGATTAGAGTTTCATGGTGATCTTGGATCACATGGATCGTTTACCCATTACCATTCAATATCCTTACAAAAAATCAGCTCCACCAAAGCGATTCCACGGACGTATTCACTTCGAATTCGACAAATGTATTGCTTGTGAAGTATGTGTTCATGTATGTCCAATTAATTTATCTATTGTTGACTGGGAATTCAAGAAAAACATAAGAAATAAGCAATTAAAAAGTTATAGCATAATTGATTTTGGAGTTTGCATATTCTGTGGAAACTGCGTCGAGTTGTGCCCTATCAACTGTTTGTCAGTGACCAAGGAATACGAATTTCCAACTCATGATCGTAATGCATTGAATCATGACCAGATTGCTCTGGGACATTTGCCCACATCATTGATTGAAGATCCTACAATTAGAGCTATTTCAAGATTAACTCAATTACCTAAAGAAATTTTAGATGGACATTATGATTCGCAAAATGTCACCAATTTCTTGCACTAGGTTTGTATTCAAAAGTAAAAATAGAATTTATTTTTTAATAATCTTCCAATACAATAACGCATACAACTCGCATTTCGTTTGTTTGGTACGTAGGAAAAAAAAAATGAAAGCGAGACATATTTTATATTCGAGACAATTGGTAAATCTGTGGTATAGAGGATTCTACTTCATTGTGAACATAACTGATTTACTAGCACCATTTCATAAGGCTATTTTGGGTAAGAGCTTGTCCTACGGATGTATCAGAAATGATACGCTGGCACCGAAGATTAGGAATTGATGGATTCTCCACCAGGGCTCATCTTACTGACAGGAGTCGTCACTACTTCAGCTTCTTCAAGATATTTTACTTTTCTTTCTCATGTGGGAATCAGAATTGATTCCCATTTACTTACTTCTATCTATGTGGGGAGGAAAGAGACGTCTATACGCAGCTGCAAAATTTATTTTCTACGATGTTATGCTCGTGTGCTATGGGGCTTCTTGAATCTCAAATTACATAGACTCAGAATCATAAGCACATGTACATAGACCCATAACATGCTATGTTTCTATAGATACAGATAACTATGATAAGAGATCAATTCCTCGATGGCTCGCATACCAATCTGAAGACAAACTTTGGGCGACAAATGAATGTTTTCAAAAATGTAAAATAAAAAGTCATTGCTTTACTGAACACCGAGCGAGCTTTGTAGAGTATTTGACATCTTTCAATATTGTTAGCAATTGTTAGGAAAAGTCAGTTGTTAGAGAGCCATCTTTTTGATCAAATATAAGATGGCGAATGAAGAGGTGGCAATTTTCCTCTCAAAATTATAAACTAGGATATTCGCCTTTCTCCCAAACGATAATGAAATATGAAGAATGAAATTGCATTTTCCGTTTGCGAATTGCCATGAAAACTTTCAAACACTCTACAAAGCTCACTTACTATGCAGTTCAGCAGTGCTTTTTTAGTCATTATTTATGAAAACGACCATTTCTACATTGGCATACTAGGTTGATAGATTTGTGTCATCTATGTACGTGGAATAACCCGTTCACTAGACAACCAAGGATGTGTTTGCATAAAGTATATGTCACATGAAAAGACAAAGGTGCAGGCGATTGTTTGCTAACTTGCAAGCTTGCTTTGTAATCTTCAATAAATATTTTGCTTTTTAAAAAATTGTTGTTCTCTCCTCTGCCAAGGAAATTTTCTGGCGTCCTCTCTCTTTACTGATGGTGCTCAACTCTCTCGCACAGCTCCCCTAGCTCCTCCACATTATCTGTACCTACTGTGTGCTGAGCTGTGCCTCATCTTCTGTTCAAATGAGTGCTTACCTATGCTTTGCCTCCATCATCTGTTAAGCTGCATTTTGTGGGGCTGTCATGTGTGCTCTATGATCTGCAGCACTGGATGCCTAATGATGCAACTAGTACAACTGTTGGATTCCACTCCTCTGGATTCGACTCTTTTGAATGTTATTACTTGGAATTGTTGCGCATATGTGAATATAACATAGTTGTGCCAGTTGTTGGAGCCGAAATTAAGAAAGTGGATATGCTATATATTGCACAAGATTCAGAATTTGTTAAAACTGATTTTGTAACTTTGTTCTCTAATCAACGTTGTAGATTGTGAGATAACATATCCAAATTCTACTTAAACTAATATGAATCAAAATACTCATCAGGACCTTTGGCCTAACAGAACAGGCAGATTGCACACGAGCCACACACACACACACTGCGATGATTGCACAATCCAGAGGAAGAGCTAAAACATGACCCGCACACACATTACAGTTCACAAGAGAGTCAGAAACACTAACAATTCTAATCTTTTTTTGCAAATGCCTGTCTTACTTATTCAGTGACAGCACAATCAAAATAGTCATGCGATGCTAGAGCCTGGCATCATCCAGAGGCATGACTGAAACATGGCCTTTCTCCTCTATTATTAGATATTTGCAAAAGACGAAAAGACAGCCAGTGTTAGAAACAACGACCTCTAGCACTTGTGCTAGGGAGATGTCATGCAATGGACTATACTGGAAAAACAACCTCTTAATAGGACCAATCCTAAAGCAAGAATTACATGAAGGATTGTCAAATAGAACCAATCATGAGGCAAGAATTATATGAGGCAAACCCAAAACAAAACCAAAGCAGAGTAGAAGCAGGATGAACAACAAAAAAGGGAGATACCTGCAGCAACCTAAGTTCCCAAAAGCACTTGGAAAACAAAGAATCAACTGTTAGATCTGCATTGCAATTTGCAAATCACCAAAAGGAATTCGAGAGCCGCAAGAAAATGAGAAAAATTTGTCGCCTCTTGCCCATACTTCAGGTTGTTGATTATAGTAACTAGCATCAACTGCATGAACGACCTGTTCTTTGTACTCGCCATCATCAAATGTGTGACCAACAGACATAGCATATGAAATTTGTAGGTTTCTTTCAAGCTCAAGCTAAAAAAACTTACTGGTCCTAGTTTCAACACTTAAATAACGTAATGTTTCTAGATTTTTTTATTTATGAAAAACAATTAAGCACAACATCTCAAATCATGCATGATAAGCACATATGGAGCAAATGCTATATGATTTTTGGCAATCGAACAATATCTAGTTAAGCACATGCAAGAAGATAACATACTAAAGAAAATAAAAAATAAAAAAACCCTTAAGCACATCAATATTTAACATCCAAAACCCATAAGAGCTTTGTTCTCACATTGGTAACGCATCATTGGCCAACAATAATCTACAATAAATTTATTGATGAAGTAAACATGAAATATATATTTAAAACAAAACAAAATATGAATAAAACCTTCATCATCAATGATAATGCCATGATAGGTCAATGGACAAATTGGCACTGAATTATCGATCACAAGACTTTGCTTATAGATACCCTCTTATAAAGATTTTTTTCCATCAACAACGGCCCATGTAGTAGGCACTCTGCTAATGGGATTCTAGAAGCTGCAATATCATACAAGAAAACCAAGAATGTGGTTGCAACCGCAAAACTAGAGAGCGCATTGACAAAAGACCGACAAAAGAGCTCCAAAAACTATATCTAACGAGAGTGTCACCGCCAACAGAAGTTAACAAGTAGTGGACCTACCAACAAGCATAAACAAAGCCTGGTGCCTCACAAATACATTTCACGACGACGAGAATAAAAGTATAGATGAGTTGGCAAAAGTAATTAGAGCTACCAAGAATGTAAAGTTAGAAACCCATAAAAAGGTGCAATGTACCTGCAAGCCAAAGGCACGAGAATTAATGGTAGTCTAGTTCTCAAATGGGCCCGCCCAAAGTGAACAAGATAAAATATTAAATCTCGAGATTTAACCATATGCAAAATTTCTGTCTCTTTATTCCTCCCTCGTTCATCCCTTCAGCTTCACAACTATCATAGGCCAGGTTTGCACTAGAGTGCCAACCACCACCAACACCAGAGTCAACATTCAATGTGCTGGTGGAACATATCAATTGTCGCACTACTCCTTCCGGACAACTTTCACCAAGCCTACAAGAACCTCCACATTCTCTAAGCTGACCACCATTAATACCATCCTGCCACCCTCATCTAGTGTTACAACGTTGTGATGGCACACTACAACCTCGTCACCCAAGATCCACCAACCATCTGCAATTCTTGAACTATATCAAAATTCGCCTTCATTGTCTCCACCAACACCATCAACTAGCAACAACTCATATTAACATGTTTACCACTTTGACCTACAAATTGTGGAACACCACACAATTGACTAGGACATCTAATATGTCTCCCAGGTTGATGACTTGTCTAACCCTTTGCAATAATCCCCATCCATGTCCATTCTCGAATATCATTCTCCACCTCACCTCATTGAGCATCTTGACGATGTCTCATCCACCTTCTTTTTCCACCACGCAAGGATGACTCCTTTGGTGGACTTGCAAAATTCCATCTGACATTCGGCCCAATTCACTCACAATCATTAATGTGCAACTTATTGTGGTCCCATTTTTTTAGGCTTGTCACCTTGCGCCACAAGGTAAATTGGAATGCTGAAAATGCAAAAGATAAGCAGATCAAACAAGATCCATAAAGTAGAGGCTCCTAGCTCCATACATTATCCTGAACATGTCGGCTATTTTTGATCACCATAGTATCAAGGACAACTCTCAATACTGTGCTTGTCAAAAATAGTTGGTCTATATTCAAGAAGAAACCAAGAAAAAAAAGGTTCTTGAGTTGGCAAGTTACTCTTGATCACCTAATATCGAGCAATTTTTTCTATAGTTTGGTTGTCAATAATAACATGTCTATGCTCAACAAAAAGAGAAAGTGAAAAGTCCTTAAAAAATAATAAATTTGGACCCACTTTTGTTTTAATTGTTTTTCTACATTCTTATCTTTTCTATTTATGTATTTTTCATTTATTTATTTTTATATTTCTTATTTTTTCTACAATCATCAAATAAAATTATAATGCACACCTCAATTGTATCCCTCCTAATCTGAATATTTTTTGTCACAATACTTTTTTCAAAATTTTCTTATGCCATTGTCCTTTTTTTTATTTCTTATCTACCCTTGCTTTTCTCATTTCCATTTCAGCTCACAACACCTCCCAGTTCACATCGCTATGAAGGTAGACATTCAACAATGTCAAGCAACTACCATGGACTGTCACCAAATTCATACGGGGGCGTGTTATTAATCTTATAATGGAATGCTATCTGTGACAATCAAGTACAAGAAGAAAATTAGCATTCTACACATATTGAAAATATTGAGAGGAACCTGAGCTTGAAGAAGACAATAACATTGAAGATGAATGTTCTCTAAAGATAGAGAGAAATTTTAAATATGTTCTCCACACTAGTATAGCTATGTATAGTAGCAAATGTGTCATTTGGCCACTTGTCAAAAATTGTCCTAAATTAGTAGTTTCTATGTACTTCACAAGAGAATTACATTACTAGATGCAATGTATCTCAACTAGACAACATAAGTAGATCTAAATCCGTCTTTATCAACTTGATACTTGCTAAAAATAACAAGGACACTATTCTTAGGCCTTATTAACATAAAAAATTCTATCTCTAAATTGAAAATTCACTTGGGCCTCTTCAACTAGTTGACATTTTTCACACTCCCTCTTCAACTGATTTTACCACAACTTTGATCCATCTTCATAATGATCTCCATTCTAAGAATAGACCTCTTCTCTGTGATATTATATTGCTCAAATAGTAGCATCTATAATTGATATAGATAATAGTGTCCTTGTTGGATGCTTCACTATTTCTTACATCAATTTTACATATCAAGATGAAACTAGAACATGGATAACAATAGAGAATGTAAATGTTATGATCCCTCCATGCCTCCACCTTTGGTATCTCTAGAAAATAATAGCAACAAAGCAATAAATGTGAGTGATAACCCTTTGCTTACATGCTTCCTCCATATTAAAATGTTTCCTCCATAAAACTTCATGAATGAAACATGCTCCAATGAGATCTCTCTCCCAATGACTTTTTCCACTTACAAAATGATGAGCCACTTCAATATGCTTGCTCCTTGCATGAAAGACTGGATTATTTGCAAGTGCTTGTGCAAAAATGTTATCATTCTTGATAATTGGTAAATCTTCATCTGCATAACACTTTAGCTCCCAAAATAGCCTTTTGATCGATAAAACCTCCTTTGTTGTGGTTGTAAGAGATTTGTATTCAGCTTCACAGGATGATAAGGAAATAGTTGCCTGCTTCTTTGATAGCCAAGAAACCAAATTTCCTCCAAGAAATATAGTGTAAGCACTTGTAAATTTCCTATCCAACCTGTCTCCTGCAAATTAGAATCTAGTTTGTACATTTTACCAATTCTAGATCCTCTAGCGATAACTTCATTTTCTCTTGAGATTATACACTTGTCAACTTGAAACTTGACATCCAATCCACTATTAAACAACTGTCCTACACTAATGAGATTCTTGGTCAATCTAGGTACATACAATACATCATGTAAGCAAAACGATTTTGATGATGATGCATGCAATGGAATGCTTCCTATTCCTTCAATCCTACACTCTACATCATTAGCAATATAGATTGATCTTTTTACACCTACATATGGCATGAGATTAGTGAGAGAGTTCCTAGAACTAGACATATGAGAACTAGCCCCACTATCTATCCACCAGACTTCTTCATTCTTAAAAGAAAAAGATGAAAAAGTAGACATCATTAATGAATCCTCTCTTTCACTCTCTACACCCTCACAATCATCCTCATTAGTAAGGTTAGCTTGCTTAGATTGGTTATTCTTCTTGAAATAGTTTGATGCATAGTGTCCTTTCTTGCCACAAAAAAAACACTTGATCTTTGACAACTTCTTCTTGCCACTGGATGTTGCAGCTTGTGAGGACTGATCCTCACCACCTTCTTTGACTTTGTCCTTCTTGAAGTGTTGTTGTCCTTTGCCCTTGCCTCTTGACTTGTCTCTGATGAAGAGTGCTTTGTCCTTCACTATCTTTCAATGAAAGTTTGTTGATCCTCAGCATCTTGTTCTCTTGCCTGCTTTCTTCAGCAATGAGAACACCTTGCAGTGTCTCCAAGGATGGAAGATCCTCCCTGACAGCATAAGTCTGCACAATATTGGCATATTCATCTCTAAGTCCATTTAGGACTACTTGAACAAGTTCAGTGTTCTTAAGAGCATCACTAATACCAGCTAGCTCTTGATGAAGATCCTTAACTCTCATGACATATGATGAAGCACTCTCATCTACTCTCTGATAACTTAGAAATATTTGGTTTCTAAGTGTAAGCAATCTAAAAGTATTTTTGATTTCATAGAGCCCAAGCTTCCTTGGCAGTGGTGCATGTACTAATCTCTCTTAACACATCATTAGTAACATTGATTTTTATAAAATGAAAGGCAATTCTGGTTCTTTTGTGAAATGCTGCAACTTCACTAGGTGCAGCAGGTTCTTCTTCAGTTGCACTCACAATATCCATTACATCCTATAGAATCAATAATGATTACATTATGAATCTTCCACATTGGAGTTGAAAGGATGTTGCTTGCTATCTCAATCTAGGATCTAACACAAATGTTGATCCACCCTATGAAATCTAGCAATAGATATGAGAACAAATTCTCAGTACAAAAAATCAAACTATCTTGAATTTGGATCTTGCTTCAGTCATAAAAAAAGAAGCACATGCAAGCAAGAAGTCTATCTCTCCCATGAGTTTCAAAGTATTGATAAACTCTCTAGGAACTTACTTTCAACTCAAAGACAGTAATATGTGTGAAATGAAAAGCTAATACCTCAGAACACTCATTTCTATCCAATTCTACTTGATTGATAGTGAAAATTGATGAAAATGGTGAAAAAGACACATGTGTGCTCACTTTGGCATATCCCATGAGTTGAGTACCCTCTCAAACTCTCTAATTGCCTAAAACTCTTCTAAAAACAAATCAAATTGATTTAGAAACAAGAGCAATACATTCTACTCTTCAATACCTATCCCACAAGCTATAAAACATCAAATTTGGATCATTCTTTGAGAAGTAGCACTCATTAATGAGGGCTGATTTCACACGTGTGAGCTCTCTGTCCGTACAGAGCTCCGCTGGATCAGATCAGACTTGATTTGATCCACTTATGATGCACAGATTGCTTGTTTCTCAGCGAGTTTATCCCTCTCCAAAATCCGAGTTCCTGCAAGCAAAAACACTAATGAAGCTGGATCAAGAGACGAGCAAAAGAATGGCCCAATTTTATCAGAGATTGTCAGGCATTCTCGTCAGTCAGCTCGTTGGCACATTGAAAGAAGGTTGCCCTTGAAGACTTTGTATCAAACCTTTGAGGAGTATACCATTATCTTGCTATGTTCGAATGACGCGTTTAATAACTACTTGGAAGTTATGAAGCATTATGTGGTTGGGTCTCTTCCATACGATGAGCCAGCGTTTGCACCACAACGTCAAAAGACCGTTCCACTCACTGTAAGATTTTTCAGATTGCGGCAGTACTTGCCTGACCCAATTTGTATGGAGTTATTACGATCTTGCTACCCCTCTAAAACAAGGTGGAGTGCAAATGCAAAATTTGCAACCTGTTCTATGTCTTGTATAATGCTGATGCACCAAGTGATCTGAACGCCGGTGTGCATAGTAAACTCAAATTTTTGAGTATGTGTTATGGTGACCAAGGGAATGTGCCTAAAAGATTTGTGGCTTGCAGTCTGGTTGCTAAAAACAAAGCAAAACATTGGGAAGGCATCAACTCCATTGTTGAGTCTTTCTCTGCTCCTGAATGGTTGGTCTGCTTGTTCAGGTTATCTTACTGTGTGGCGTCATTATTAAATGTCATGGGTTGCAAACTTATATGCGTCAACACTCTGGAAAACATCGAGGTGACTAAGTCTTATCTAGATGTTGTAAGATCTTTGCAGTCCGGTTATGAAAGCCAATCTTCCAGAGAACCGTAGTCAAGGGATGTGGGTCTTGACGATGTGGAATTAGATTCAAGTTCCGAGAATACTTAGGTCAATGCATAGATGCATATCTTTTGTAATAGATTGTAAATGCCCCAGGCAGTAGGGGCTGTTACCGCCATTTTCCACAATATAATAGACAAACTCATTTTCAAAACCAGTTCTTATGGATGTTTGTTCAATGTCTTATAAGATGTTTGAATATATTCATTTGAATGTGAGATTCAAAGGATTTCATTCATATAAATAATTAAATTTATATGAATATCGTTCCGACCAGGAATGTTCCGAAACGTAAAAAGCTCTAAAATATAACTCAGACTGAGCTAGAATGCTCAGGAGAGTTCAAGCTTAAAAGCTTGATAGAGAGCTAACTTGCAATACTTGCTGATATTAAACTCCTTACATCAAAACTGTATGAATATGATCAGCTATTTATACTAAGAGATTAGGTCGTCAATTGCAATTGCCAGTTGGCTAGTATCCGCTGGCATCCATCCAGTTCCTTGTCATTGATTGCTGATAAGCGATGAAATTGGCCATAAACGTTCTGTCTACATAAATGAACCAAACTGTCAATTCTGCAAAAATGAACTAAAACAGCCACAGGCGACACTGTTGCAAAAGACAACAGTATTGGGATTTTGCGAAATATTTGACAGTGCCTTAAAAGCTGATTTAGGGTTGCCCTACACTTTGCCAGAGTCATTTCCTTAACTTTTGAGGCTCTTTGGAGAAAGCGAAAAGTGTGACATTTTGTCAAGTGAAAAATGCGACTTTGCATATTTACTTGCAACTGTTGATAGGCGAAAAAATTCGAAAAGCAACACCGCATTTTTACACAAGATTCCTAACAGGCGACAGCTTCGCCAAAAAAGAAAAACTAAAGCGGCTCTAAGGTAAAACTCCGTGTATTTCTTGACAGGTGACAAAGCCGAAGTGTGAGAAAATGAAATGCGACACTGTGGTAAAACTCCGTGTAATTTTGCAGATTGTGTAAAAACACTTGTAAAATTGCAGATTGTAAAAGAAAGGGGAAAATCCGCAGAACCAGATAAAACAATGGATGAAGATTAAAACCGATGAGTCGATTGGTAAGAAGGACAATAATCCAACAATGCCTACTACGAGGTAGATCCAGAAGGGCACAAATTGGAAGGAGAGGGTGGTTTTAGATAGAATATATTCTTTATGCCAACATTATTTGTTGAATCTACTGAATTTTGGACCTTAATTATGTGAAAGTACAATACTTTTTGGACCATAAATGGATCTTCAAAGATCCACAAGAGTGATTATGTACTTGCTTAACAATCTATCAAAAAACTAGTCATCAAAATCTTGATCTAGATTGGCAATTTGACAAACAACAAACATTGATAATCAAATCATTGAACAAAAGCATAGATCATAGTTGGCACGTGTGAAAAGCAGCCTGTTGTACGTCCTGAGAACAATGTTTGAAGAACTTGAAGTCTTGGTTTCATTTGGATCAATAGAAATCAATGTACAGCAAACTCGAGATTGCCAATGTGCTCCCAAAATAATCTATCTTCTCACTAGGGAGAGATGGAATACATAGCAAAAGTGACTTCCTTTGTAAAGTTAGGTGAATTTCGAGCATGTAATAAGGAAGTTAACTCAGCCTTTTTGCCCTAAAATGAAACCCTAGCCTATTTCCTAGAGTCATGCTTGGTAGGTAGCTAGTTGGTCAAAATCTCATCATAAATCAAGGTCTAGATCCTATAAAGTAGCGAACTCTACCAAATAGACACAACCACTTCTTTTGACTCAAACTAAACTAGATTAGGAGTGGATTGCCACGTGGCATTTTGGCCATACATATGTGGAATCCACTTATCCATAAAAATATACAATATGCTACATGGGTAGATTTGCCAATATAGGCAAATTTTCACAAATTAAATCTACAGTCGATCCACAAGAGGTGTTGAATGCTAATTAGATAGATCAATCTCAAATCTAATGACTAGATTTAGATCTAGATCAATAATTTGCATCTAACTAGCAAGAACAACATGAAAAATGTTTATTCCAACTCAAGAGCGACCTCACACTTGTGAATTACTGTCACTGTATGGAAAATGAGCAAATATTGAAGTTCATTACCTATTGATAGCATACAAAGCAAAAAATCACAACACAAATAGTGAAAATGACAAGGTATTGCCTCAAAATCAAGATCTCTCATCAAGATTCATATTTACAATCAAGATGTATATATCGATCAAGTACATTTCAACCTGTTATGCTGACTCAGCAGGTCTGGGATGTGTGGGGAATGCCAAATCATCTAGATCCACCAATAAATGCAAGATAAGCTTCCATCTCTTTGACTCCTAACTTGGTGACATTGCCTCACCATGATTTTGCTTGATTTGAGGTGATTTTTCCAACTTATAGAAACTTACAAGATTAACTCCTATGATAAGCTACTGATCTTTTTAAAGGTCGATTCGCCAAGTTCTTCAGTACATGAGTTCACTTCACCCATAGACCGAGGATGTCCTCACATACGGAAGGAGGTGGATGATGAGAGCCGAGTGAGAGAGCTAAGAATTACTAGCAAGTAGTACAAGTTTTCATGGTGTGACCCCCAAGGATAGTCGTTGAAACATTAACATAACACATTCTTTTGCTTTTCAATTGATTGTCAATCACTCTAGCAGTAGGTATGCGAGTGCAAGAAACACAAGTCTGCTTTTTGCAACAATATCACCTCCGCCAAGTAACTATAGAAATATTATTTCATGAGTTCTGAATCTTTGTTAGGACAACTATAGCACTGAACGCCTTTGATATACGTATTCAACCTATCATTCTTGTTCTTGATAAGCTGGACTTATCATCCATTTTTGTATTATTTAGTACATAGGCTCAGGTAGGTTGGTTACAATCTTGTCTTATAATTGAATCCATGCTGAGCATAGGTACGTGGCATGTTCTACAACATTGATAGTGTTGTAATCAATGGTTTTGATTTCATGTATAAAATAGGAACTTCATGTGTGATAGTTGTTCGTAGAAAGGCACGTAGAAAAGCAGTGGTGCTGCAATCTTTTAGGAAAACAGCAAAGCTTTGCAATAGATGAGCTTTTTCTTTTATCTTTTGATGTAGAAAAGCAATGGAGCTTGCATGTATAAAAGCAGGCGAAATGCAAATGCAATTAGAATAGGGGTTTGTATGTTGTAGATTTATGGAGTCTTAGAAATTTGACTTCCAAGCCAGTTGTCAACTGAATTCTCAATCCTCATGTTTTGACAATTCTAAAACCAGTTTCTAAAAGAAAAATCATAATCATGATTCATTCTTAAAAAATAGATTGATAATTTTCATTTATAGCTTTTTTTTTTTTTTGATATAATATACAAAAATAGAGCTATAAATGATTGGTTTTTCATATTTGTAAGAATATTGGTTTTTCATAAATTATTTGTTTTTTATATTTGTAAGAATATGAATTTTCATATTTGTAAGAATATGAATTTTCATATTTGTAAGAATATGAATTTTCATATTTGTAAGAATATGAAAAAAAGAATGTACCAAATTATGAGAATATTTTAATCGAACATAAAATTATATATGCTATTTTCATGATTCAAATTCGAGAAATATAGAATAAAAACTATTGTTTGAAAAAACAATGTGCGAGCTTTGTAGACTATTTGAAATATTTCGTGGCAATTTACAATTGGCAATTTCGAATTTCATTTTTCATTTTGCATTGGCATTTGAGAGAAAGGCGAATCTTCTAGTTCATAAAATTAAGAGGAAAATTGCCACACCTCTTTTTGCCATCTTACACTTGATAAAAAAGATGGCTTTCTAACAACTGACTTTTTCTAACAAATGCTAACATTTTGAGAATATTTTAAATATTCTACAAAGCTCAAACATAACACAATATATGATCAATGATTTTTTTCCTAACAAATAACAATAATGATGTTATTAAATTCTTAGTAAAATTCAAATTTGTTTTACAATGCTCTCTACTTTTCGATAGGATATTTTAGTCGAAACACATGAACATGTCTACAAAGTCTAAGTTTGTTAAGTTAGCTCGTTGATTGATCGGTAGCAAAACCTAATTTATAAAACTCTACTTATAATTTCATTGTATATTGAGATCTATAGCTAAATTTCTAAATAAGATTATAATAACCATGTCAATTATCATTCACACCAATTAAGAAGACATTGAGCAATTAAATGATAAATTCATGAGAAAAGTCTCGCTAAATTGATAAACAAAAGTGCTAAAATATGATACAGATTGTTTAGAAGTAAGCGCCCTCATTACTGAGCAATTAAATAATGAATTCATCACATAAGACATAGATTCATATAAAGAACTAAAACTCAATTCTTCTATAACACCCTGTATGCTTACACATTCGCTTGTTTTTGTTCCATATCACCTACAAATTGAATAATCAAATGATAGATTCAATAAAGAAGAGAGACTCATGAAAGAAGAATTGAAACTTTTTACAAATTGTTGAAAAGTCAGTGCTGGTCTCCTTTTTATAATATTTTAGTAGATTCAAGTCCAAAAACAACTTTTTTGAAATAAAAAATGAATTTCCAGAGTTGATCTATATTTAATTAATATGACTAACTAATTAGAACTCTTAAATCTCAGCTTAATTATAAGCTTTCATGCTGTTAGTACGTCTATCTCTTGTAATTAGTAAGTACTTGATTACATGTATCTGTTTGGCAATGACCATTTTGTTTTTGATAGAGACATAGATAATCCTATTATAATTTGTTATTTGTTATTCTGGTTTTGAAAATGCAACTTTTTTTTAGCTACAATACGACGACATCAAACACATAAATCTACTTCAAAAAACTAAAATTTGTAAACTTCTTTTTTAAAAGATGTTAAACAAATCATATGCCATTTATGTCATTGAAATGAACTGAAAAAAATAATAATAACGATCCTTTGATTACGAATTTTTCGTATCTCAGTTTCAATACAATATATGCCTACAATTAGTATTGCAATAAAAAACCATTAATTAATCTGTATTACATTTTGAAATTCCAAAAAATCATGAAACTACTAAATCTCTATAATCCAATTATCAATATTGCATACGGTTCACTCTTTAGGATTTTTATTCCACTTGAATCATGAAAAATCTGTAGCTAGTTTGGCCTTATGCATTATGTGTTGTGACAAATTTATAGCTAGTTTGGCCTCATGCATTATGTGTTATTTGCATGTATTTGTAACACGTGCATATTAGTTTAACTCTCAACTAAGGTTCATGTCTTATAGGTTTAGGATGCCATCATAGAGTATTGCATTTGCAAAGCAAGGCCAAAATAAAAGCAAAATTTTTACAGTTTTGTCCTATGCTTAAATTTGAGCTATATGCTCTTACAATTTTGTCCTATGCTTAAATTTGAGCTATATGCTCAAAGACGATAATCACGTGGCACATTGTAAAACATAGATATGCATTAAGATCAAAGGTTGTGATTAAGATTTGATATATAATAAAATAGAAACTGTATATGTTCATGATACCTTCTAAATCATAAACCAATCAAAATCTCTCTCTCTCTTTCTCTGTAGGTTCTCAAGAATCGAATCATCCACCAGCAGAGAGAGAGAGAGATAGATAGATAGAGAGAGAGAGATCTTTCTCTGTAGGTTCTCAAGAATCCAATCATCCACCAGCACAGAGAGAGAGAGAGCAAGAGAGAGAGAGAGAGCGAGCGAGCGAGCGAGCCTCGAGCTGAAGCTAATCCTATCATGCACCAGCAAAGAGAGAGAGAGAGCTATTGACGATAGAGAGGAAGAAGCCAAAGCTGCTGACACAAAAGAGAGTGGTGAAGCATTTGTTGTGATTGTGGTAGGAGTTAGTTTCATTGACAGCCATCCTGAGATGCGAATTCGTCTGAAGAACAAGGTCAATTTGTGCTACATAATCGCTGTTTTCTCTTGCCACATCAGGGGAAGAAGCACACTTGGAGAGCGCAGTATAACCAAGAGCATAATCGATTCCTTTTTGCCACATCAGGGGAACAAGCACACTTGGAGAACGAAGAACAACGGAGAGTTGTCTGCTACATTCGCTCAGGACTACAGGTACAGTTGAAGCGAATCCCATCATCCACTAGGGGGGAGAGAGAGAGAGAGAGAGAGAGAGAGAGAGAGGTGTGAAGAATTTGCTGTCATTGTGGTAGCTAGGTGAGTGTCTTTCGTTGACAGCCATCTTGGGATGCGAATTCGTCTGAAGCGGATCGTTTGTAAGGAGTGATTTTCAGAAGCGGGTCGTTTTTTGTTTATTTTGTTTTGTGCTGTCTATCATAGGACACCTTTCCGACTTCTTTGAAGGATGAACTGTATGTCTAAGTGGGATAATGTGAAATTTGAAACTGCCCTTGTGCTATAGCTATATTGGCTTGTTTTTTGGCTAGCTCGGAGGCAATCAGTCGCCTTGTAAGTTGTGCTGTAAAGATAGCCCACGATAGTGAAGATTTTTGTGCTGATGTGGGATCGATCAAGTAGATACATGATCCGTGCAAAGATGGTGGCAAACACCACTTTGGAAGCTGGGAGGTAAGCTTTGCTTATGGCATCAGTGACTATTCTCTCATTAAATAGTATTGTCAAGCTTGGATGCCATTGCATTCCATTCAATCTAGATGATTAAACAATGCCTGTTTTTCTCAACTTTTTGCCAGTGCTGGAAGTGCGTTGACGCGCGAACAGGTGTGTCTCTTATAAAAGGTGTGTTTGTTCTAATCTGGTGTTATCTTGCAGTAACATTTAAGTTGTTCTGATCCAAAATGGCAATGCTCATTGTAGTTTTGGATCCTATTCTCAACCTACAAGGTAGAGTTAGGGATCATTCTTGAAGTGCCCTCTCCGCTATATCTATAGTATCATAAGATCGGTGTGCCATTTTGTAATCCTCTCACTGCAAAACACTAGAATCTATAAATATCAAACAACATTTTGAATCCTCCAAACTTTTTTCGTGAATCATTTGATTCAGAATGTGGTTACAATCCTAGAATTCGTCCTAATAATTGAACCACCACCCACTGAGATATATACTGATCTTCCATCATTAAGGGATTACGAACGTGCAAAGGCAACGATTACGCTACAATAACCAACGTGCAAAGGCAACGATTACTATAATAGACGATTTATATGCCGAGCGTAATAGACGATTTATATGCCAAGCGTTTTGTTGCCAAAAGGGGAGAGAGAGAGAGAGAGATAGATACAGATATATAGATAGATAGATATGGAGAGATAGATAGAGTGTGTTTTGAGCGTGGGGGCGGCGATGGCGATGGAAGAAGAAGCACAGGATGGTGTTGTGAATCGTAGTTGGCATCATGCACTGCTTCCTCCGCCTTCGGATAACGTGCCTGATCCCAGACCACCTCGGCCTGATCCCAGACCACGTCAGCTTTTGCACTTATCTGATTTGCCTGCTTTTTTGCTAGAGAAAATCTTTCAGTGTCTAGATTTTCCGAGCTTGCTGCGAGCATGTGCTGTATGTCCTGCTTGGAGACGCTTCGTGCGTTCGGATCATTTTCGCCGGCGTGTATCCCTTGCTTGCCCTCCCACGCGGCCTTGGCTTGTCCTTTACGAACTGTATCAAGGTGATCGCGATCGAAGTGCTTTTCCAATATACATAGCTGATCGGTGGAATAAAATCAATATTCCGACAATGAACCCGTTGGCACCACTGGAATGGAGAGCGGAAGACTTATACGATGTCAACCTTCGGATGGTTGATAGAAACGTCGGTCAGAGCCTTCGAACCACCAGAGGGAGGAAACGAAGGATGCTTAAAAGTGGATATGTATGACAATAAGACGGGCGCGTGGATCGAGATCACGGATTCGTAGGAAACGAAGCAGTCTGTGACGTCGATACTCTGTACGTCTTGGTGAATATTACTGTCGCTGAACACGATAACCACCAAGGAAAAAAAAAACCTAATATATGCATTTAACCTTGTGTACAAACGATAGAGTGTTTCATGATCACTTAATGAGAGATGATTTAGGTATGCTTTTGTTTGTGTGTGTGTGTGTGTGTGCGCGCGCGCACGCATGCATGCATGAGAGAAAGAGAGTGTGCGTGTGTCTATGTGTGGATCATCAAAACACTTGAAGGAGTGGTTTTTCCCAAATGATGGACATCATAATGTCACGGACTAGTAACTTTGGTCCTTTAATAGAGTTCACATGTAGACTAGCTCAATGCACCACTGCTCTTGAAAAATCATTTTTTTAACCTACTAAAAAACCTACTACTAATGAAATTTGTAGGTTTCTTTCAAACTCAAGGAGTTTCTAGATTTTTTACTTATGAAAAATACAACCTTAAATTTTCAAAAGTTGCCATGTGGTCTTAATTTCAGCTCGATACATAATAATCAAATTACCAGAAAATTTTATCTTTAAAAAGAGTAACTTTGAATATAATATTAGAACATAAACATTACAATTTTTTCTCTTTAAGCAAGATAATGCGAAATGATAATAATAATAATAATTATTACCTCGCAAATCAATTGTCGAAGTGTACTGTGCGCCCTCGAACGCTTCCTAGCATTCAACTGGAATACTTCAGCTTCCGAGCACTTATAATGTTGTTGACGTATGTTTCCCAATGTTCAAAATGAATATCTGTACTTTTGAACACTTCCTACCTTTCACTCTTTAGTTGTCAAATTGGGCTAAAAAAACAATTCACATTACTTCATACTATATTTGTAAAACTTTTGATTCACCATCAAATGACGAGTTTAGGTTAAATACCTCTATTGGATAAAGACAAAGGAAAAGTCAAGAATGATTCTTCAAGTCAGATCTCCAACAAGACATCATCGTCTAGGAAGTCTTCACCTGTGAAGAAAGATTTATCATCCCGAAAGTCATCACCTCCACGATCAATTTTTGCTAAGAAGACTAAATGAAGATCCAAGACAAGTCCTTTCGAAAAAGAACAAGCAAATGTAGTCCAGCATGATATGCCAGAGCATTTTAAACATTATACACTGGATGATGTGGTTATCATGTTACCTAAAGCACATCGTGAACCTGAAGAACACATGCCAGAATCTAAAGAGGTTTACAATGGCCCAGCTAGGACGCAACCAATGAATCTTGCAGAACCAAGAGAACCGGAAAAGATTGTACAAGTGGGATCACAACTTACTCCTGAGCAGTATCAAGCACTTCATTTGTTACTTATTAAGTATCAAGATTGTTTTGCATGGACTATCAAGATTTGAAGGGTATTCCGACATCAGTCATTGAACATACCATACCTTTAGTACCTGATGTAGTACCAAAGGTTACAAAGTTTTATCGTTGTAATCCTAATGTGGCAGATTTGATAAAGAAAGAATTTCAGAGATTGCTTGACGCCGATTTCATTTATGAGATCGAGCATACCAAATGAATTTCACCGATTGTCATTGTTCCTAAGAAAAATGGGAAATTGCGAATCTGTGTGAATCTCAAAGCATTGAATAAAGTGACACGGAAGGATCACTTTTCGTTACCTTTTAAATGAAAGCATTTTGGATCGCCTTGTTGGAACGGAAGCATATAGTTTCCTGGATGGATTTAGTGGTTACAACCAGATTAAGATTGCACCTGCCGATCGTCACAAAACTGCTTTTGCAACAGAATGGGGCACCTATGCTTACAAAGCAATGTCGTTTGGACTCTGTAATGCACCAAGTTCATTCCAAAGAGTAATGCAATTTGCCTTTAAAGATTATCTGCATAAATTCTTTGAAATTTACTTGGACGACCTGGGAGTTCATTGTACAGATACAGACCACTTGGATCGATTGGAGAAAGTCTTTGAAAGATGCCACAAATATCAAATTTCTCTAAATCCAGAAAAATGCCAGATATGGGTTTCTCACGGAGTGGTGTTTGGACATGTGATATCAAGACATGGTATTGCCACCGCTTATTCTAAAATCAAAGTTATTGTGGAATTGCCACTGCCCGCAACAATTCGAGAAGTTTATGTGTTTATGGGTCATGCGAACTACTATCGAATTTTTATTATCTTCTTTGCGGATTTAGGACGACCTATATACAAATTAACTATTGTTCCTATTTGGACAGTAGAGGCATTAGAAGCCATTGGAAAGTTAAAAAAACCATTATCTTCAGCACCAATACTGCGTTCTCCAGATTGGACATTAGAGTTTCATATTCATACGGATGCCTCAAAATACGCCATTGGAACAATTTTGACGTAGCCATGTGACTAGAAGAAGGATTATCCTATACGATTTGCAAGCAGACAGCTTACAGATCCAGAGAAGTCCAACTCCAAACCCTTCAAGGCGATATCCTTGACATTGTAGTCAATGGGAGTCGACTGAGAAAGTACAACGAACCCTGCTTTTATCTTGATATGTATTAGCTGCTTCTTTTCTACTTTTTTTTCTCTTCTCCCTTTTTACTATTTGTATGCCATTTCGACCACATTTTTGCTGTGATTTCTTGTTCCACCCATCAAGATACTATCAGATCAGGTATACCAACAGTCTTCTCTGAGAAAACCACAAAAGTCATTAGTTTCAGACAAAAAAATTTCATAGCATCTCAGATAGAATTGATCTGACACTTTTCCGAGACCAGCAGAGCGAGAGCCTCATCCGAGCAGCCTACTTGACCTATTCGGATGAGTTCCAAACTTTTCGGATTACATCCAAGAGTGATAGCTATACTATTATCAACGTCTCTCCTGGGGATCTTCAAAGCGGTAGCTTTCCTAATCTCAGAGAGACAATCCATGGAAAGGGCACCAGCTATGATGCCAAGTACTTTACCAAGTTTCTGACAGACGACGGCAAAACCATTTCCCAAACCAAGATGGGATCGCTATCCGCCTCATCACGGATCCCCATCTACGGGCCGCCTCATAGATCCTCGTCACCATGGTCGCAGTACATACTACCAAAATGGATTTGCATCCCACCGAGCGATCTCTTCTCTCTGACCCTCACCATGGACGACCCCACTCAAAATTTTAAGTGGGCTGAGAAGGTAGCGGAGAAGCTGTGCGGAGCTCTGAAAGCCCGCAAATCAACTACCAAAGGTGGGTATCTCCTCCACATGTTGGTCACCAAGCAATTGGGGTCTAAGGCGGCTACTGCCATCAAGGAGCTGGATGCTTTTTATCCAAGCACAAAAAAGCGAGCCGCCCCCCAACCGAAATCTAAACCAGTCTCACCAGCCCCACCTACTAAGAAGCAGAAAGGGAAGGCGGTCAGCACAGAAGCATATGTCCCGCATGACATTCTATCCATCGACATCGGGGTAGAATATGCTGAATTCGAAGGGAGCCTTAAACCATCTCAGGTCCCAAAGAAAGTCCTAGAGCAGCAGGCGGCCTTACTTAACCAGGCCCAACAACGCTAACAAGCAGTAGCAGCAGCAGTAGGTAGCTCCAAAATGGCAAGCACTTCCGGTTCTGATCCTATGGGTGTGATTCCGTCCACACAGACAATCTCCTTGCCATCACTTGCTCTCACACTCCCACCACCACCCCCACCGTTTACTACCACCTCCACACCCTCACTAACTCTCAACACGGGCTTCCCTTCCACACTTCCACAAAAGCCCTCCCCTCTACAAATCGCCTCCCTACTTGACTCCACAGTTCCGATTCTCCAATTTTCTCTCCGTTTCTCCCTTCCTCTTCCTCCTTCCTTTCTCCTTCCCTCTTTCAAGTTCTCTCTCTCTCTTTCTCTCTCTCTCTCTCTCTCTCTCTCACACACACACACACACACACACACACACACACACACACACACACACACATGATTTTGCATTACAATTACTAACTGCATTACCATCAACCATTGTCACCACTAACCCAATCCCACACTCTCCGCCACATAGTACCTCCTCACCCCTCAATCCACAATCACCTCCACCTGCCTTTCATACATCTCCGTCTAGCCCTGTTCCAGATTTTCCAACCATTTAACCCCATGGCATATCCTAACTACACACGAACCCTCCCTGACATTGGTCGTTGGGAGTAGTTGCCCCTTACAGCCCAAAAAGCGGTATGGTTGGTGAATGAGCTCCAATACAATCTATTCGGCACCCTAGGGGGACAGTTTACTATGCGACAATTTGACGATGGTGCTATGGCGGACCTTCAGAAAGAAAAAGAAAGGCTGGAGGAGGAAAACAAACAACAGCAGCTGCAGATTTAGAACCTCACAAATTACAATCAACAACAGCAGCAGATGCTAATCCATCTCCAAAACCAGCTCCAACTGAAGGTATCCAACATGTAGCAAACCATCGATACCCTCAAAGCCGAGAAGGATGAGGCTGTAGCAGATTCACAAGTAGCACATTCCGCTATGAAGGAAAAGTTGGAAATGGTGGACTTCAACGACTTCGCACCACCAGCTATTCCTGAGGGAACTGCCATTCCAGTGGTGGCCTATCAAACGCTGGCCCAGAAGCTGAAAGCCACAACAGAGCAATACTCAAAATTACAACAATCATACATTGCTTCCGTCGAGGCCCTAAACCAGCACATAGCCACCCTGGAAGAACGCTTAAAGGCTGCTGCCCAGTCGACACCGTCGGTTCCTGCAGAGCATGCCCAATTCCATGATTCGGGGCACCACTCTGATGGACCAGATGGTGGAGATGGAGCAGGATTTCAACAGCCTCCTCCTGCCACTCAAGGCTCTGTATTTCAAGGCCAACCCCTAGGGCAAGGAGCTCAAACACCAACCAATCCATCGGGCTCTGGGGGTACCAGCTCCCAACATTTTCTTTTCCCTTCCACCGCTTCTAATCCCCTCGACACCACTAACCCAACCTTCATTCCACGACAATTTTCTCCTGAGTCACAAAGAATTGTAGAAGCTAGCCCCTCGCCTCCGCTATCTCTTGATCCCGATCCACAAACCGAACACGAGATTGCCTCTGAAGCCCCAACCATCTGGCATAGAATCACGCCCACAGAACCAAACAAAGAGTTGCGCAACTCTCAGGAGTTTGCAAAGAAGTATCCAACAACGAAAGAGCGAGGTGGCTACATACTGCCAGACTTGGACCAGTGTCAGACACATAAAGCAGCAGTCAAACTCCTGGATCCACAACCTCTCTGGCGTCATCAGCTCTTCCTGCAAAGTAGGACCTCCATGGCACGGTATCTCGAAGCTCCCTCCTACATGCGCACCAATCCTTATTACTATCCAGTAGCGAGGCGAGAACCGTTTCCTGCCACCAAGGTCAAGAACAAAATCTTTTGGCCTAAGCTCACAGGCGTGGATACTGGCAACTTAGCCGAAGACATGGTCACCAACTGCCGAGTATTCTACCAGAAGCACCATGGCAATCCTGATCGCAATGTCAGATACTTTGCGGATAATTGCGGCCTGGTGGCATTTCTAGCAGAACTCAGAGGTTTTTGGGATCGAGGGTTACCCCCAATCGCCCTTGACATCAATAAACCCTTGCGGACGCAAGACGACCATATCAACATTGCAAGGCTCTATTATCGTGCTGCACTCACTTCCGCCCTACACATTGATATGGTGGAGCTATGGAAAACCCATAACTTTCTCCAGGGTATGCTCCATTACTACAAACCCATGCCCTTCCTCAACAAATTACGGTGGCAAATGATGGAGGGCATCAGCATGACAATCTACCACTCCCGACAGCAACAGTCTCGCCTCCAAGAAGCACAAAAGATCCAGGACGAAAAGGCATCGATTGGTGTGGGACCACCAATCCAATAAGGAGGGAAATAATGTTAGCAACTGTGCTAACACAGAGAAAATAAAAAAATAATAATAAAACTACGTGACATGTGTTTTGTAAGACCACGTATGAGTATCTGTCAATAAACTTCAAGCCATGGCATGTGTTTTGTAAGTCCATGAGTAGAAGCTTAAATAATAATAAAATAGCTTAAACTTAGATTTAAAACTTAGACTTAGGAAACTTAAGACTAGAAATATTTTATCTTAAGTTTTCCTAAGTTAAGAAATTTGAAGTTCTAAATCCTAAGTTAGAAGTTCTTGAAAAGCTAGAAACAAATTAGTCCCATAAGTTAGTAGACACTTATGGAAGACCCTCCTTTCCATAAGAGGAGAGGTATTTGCATTGTAACCAACACTTTTGAGATTAAGCTATCTTGCTCTCTATTTTAGAGAATTATCATTCTATGTCATTTGTGTTCCCTTTGGAAAGGTGCATAGCTTGAGGGAAGGTGCTCGGGCCTCCTCTTGCCTCCCTTTCATCGGTTTATTGTGGCATGTTCTTTATTGCTTATTTGCTTAATATTAGCCGCCATATTATTTTATTACCCTTTGGGTGTTAAGTAGAATTTAGATTAAACACCTTGCTAGTTGGGTAAGCCTTAGCAAGGGTTTGTATTTTATCACCTTAGATAGTTTCATTTCCGTTTTGAGCACTACTTGGGTAAGCCTTAGTACTTATGTCATTACTTCTTAGTTTCGCATTTCTGTTTGAACCTTGATAGAAACTTAAAAAGTGGACGAATCTCTACATCCCTATACTACACCTGTAAGTAGATCTAGCCACCGCACACACTAGAAATACTTCCAACACAAATGCCTTAAAATTTGATTTACAAGGTACCTTCGGCATTTGTAGGGTAGTGTTGTCTTTTTCGCCTATCACAAGTCACGTGTAAAAACACAGTGTCGCATTTTTCGCCTCTAGAAATTTATTTGTGTTTATGCAGACAGTCGCGTGTTTCGCCTGTCTTATTTACATGTAAATATGCAAACTATGCGACAACATGAGTAAAATACAGCAGCATGAATGGAGGCAAATTAACATAGGATTTAGGAGAGTCGAGGAGATCAATCCAACACCCCCCCTTAATCTGGATCCGTGAATGCCTTGATCTTCAGACTAAGCAATGCACAAAACTTGTTGTGTGCATTAACACTTAATGCCTTCGTGAATACATCTGCAAGCATGTCCTGCGTTCTATAGTATGGTAAGCTTACCTCCTTGTTGAGAACCTTGCCCATGATGTAGTGATATCTGATGTTTACAGATTCTGTACTTCAGAATTTGTTGGTTTTTTTGCTTCTTTTTCGTGTTTGTGCTCTAGTTCTTCCGTCTTGTTCCAAAACAGTTTCGAGGTTGGTTCTGCCTGTTATCAGGCTTTGTGGGCATTCATTACATGTGTTCTTATTATTCTAATGCCCAAACCAGACAAAATGGATTGATTAACATTGTAGTATTGTCCTGCTTGTCAGAGGACACTCAAGTTTGTCTCTCTTGCACTGAAGCACATGCATAAACGACCACAATCAGTCAAGCATGTATGCCAAAGCGTTCAACCATCAAATCAACATGCACACCGTTGAACAATAACTGAAATCCTACTTTAATGCTGCGAAAATGAATTGAACTTAGATCCTAAACACTACTATACTTGCATAAATCCACAAAACAAAAAACAAAAAACTAATCTACAACATTTTAGAAGTCCAAGAATCAAGAAACCAACCAGTCTTTTGATTTTTGGACATCCCAGAAACATCAAGAATAGGGCTGTAAGGAGATATGCAAGAACTACACCACAAACCCAGTCGATTTAGTATACCTTAATGTTGATTCCTACATAAATCCACAAACAAAAAATGAAATCTAATCCACTCTAGGACAATAGAAAATCTAATCCACTCTACAAACCACAACCACACACAAAGGAGAGAAGGGCAAGATCATGAATGTATTTACTCAAGAAACAAGCATGATCAAAGAGCTCAATGGATGCACCAAAACTCGTGGAGGCTCTTCTCATTTCAGCATGGAGTAGGTACATTTCACAAAAAGCTCCTCTTCACAGAGAGGGAGTCTCTTAAATAAACAAGAGAGCTCCTTAGGTGGCATCCTAGTGGCATTTCCACAATACACAAATTACAAGTAGAATAATGCTCTCCACTAGAGGTCACCATCAAAAGGTGGCTCACTCTACTTTCTTTAAGAGAGGTCTACTTGCATTTATTACTTTGTCTAGAAATACTAGTAGTTCCTACATGGTCATTCCATCTTCTGGGATTCACCGTGAGGCTTACACAGTTCTTGCTTGTCATTCCTAACTAGCATTTCTCGGCTCTCAGTCTTCATTCGTCTCGTCTTCTCAGAGACCTCCTCGGTCTAAGGTGAGAGGTGCTCTTGGGTAGCTCTAGCCGAGCATTTTGGGGATTCGTCAGAATCAGCCAACATCATCCCACCCCTAATGTGTTGCAAGACCCACTGCAACTCATATTGAATGATGTCACTCTGCTTTGCATTGGCATTTTTTATTGTCACTTGGAAAAGCGTAGAGGCTCGTTCGCTTGCAAAAACCAAGTGTTTATTGTTGCCGTTTTTTATCAAAAATTGTTTTCGCAACTTTCCACAATGTAATCTAAATGTTTTATTGCTTCAAGTGGTCGACATTCTCAAAATTGGAGAGCTCTCAGCAGCTTCACAACTTGCATGCTCGAGTGCTTTCCTCGTGTCTCTTTCTTTTGTTGCATCTGCCATGGATGGTTTCACTTTTAATTTCTGGACAGATTATAACTTTTGGGAGGTCTGTATCTTCCATTTGATTTTGGGTGTTTCTTGGTTCTTCTCTCAGTTGAAGTTCTAGTCTCAAAGAAAACTTTCGTTCTGCAGGTTGCACAAAATTCGATTATCAGTCTCAAGGGGATGGGCTTATCATCAAAAAATTGTGGTAGGAACATATTTGGATGGACGGTTTGGTAACGATAAGAAAACATGATGAAGGCTTGGTGGGTGGGTGAAGGAACTGATAGTTCTACAGTTGTAGCCTTGGACCCTTGCAATGTTGAGATTTGACCACCACTTGCTAGGTGAGGGGTACTTCTTCTGATTGAGTCTATTTAGATTGCCCATCTGTCTTCTTTAGCCTTGTCTTTTTCATATTTGACTTGTGACCTTGGTTGTCAATCTTGCTGATGTTGTTGCTGGCGGTGTAACTGCTTCAGTGGATCCAAGCAGATCCACTCTCTCTCTCTCTCTCTCTCTGTCCCCCCCCCCCAAATTCTGTTGATGGGGATGTTGTTGTTGGTAACTGTTCATGATGCTCAAGATTTTATCGGCGTGTGGAACATGTAGTTGGAAACACGTTGAACATGTGACTAGACTAAAGATTGAACAAATTTTTACTAAATTTGTTTCGATCTTGTTGTAGTTGATTTGAAGATTAATATGACAATGAGATGCAAGAATCAACTCTGATGTAATATACACTTTGCAGATTTGGAATATGTTCAAAAATCCGAAACTCTATATAAGGTGACTTGAAGATTGATAGAGGAATGACTAGTTATTCTTGAGACACACTACATGATGTCTCCTGTTCAATGACTATCCTTGATGAACTGAAAACAAATCTAGAAAAAGAGATGCAATTAGAAGAAATTACCAAAACAAAAAATGACAAAAAATAAACAAGGAAGATATCAATGTTACAAAGAGTGAAAGTTGTAGAGCACTTGTCAAACAAAAAGTCATTCATCAACATGTATAATTCACTTGGACAGTTTTATGTTTCTATTGATCTTTTAGAGTAATGAAAGAACTCTCATAAGCCCTTGTCAAAAACAAGGCAGAAATAGTGACACTGAATCTACCATCATTGATAGTAGATGTTGTAAGATATAGCTCGAGATGCAGTTATGGTTGAGGTACTATGTCCTGAGGACCTCTCTGAGCAAGAGATTTAGAACCAAATCTCTATTTGGAATATTGATTTCACTTTCCTCCTACAAGGACTCATTTTTTGCATTATGGAGTTGGTGAATTGCGTGGTGATGTAGAAGTTTGCAAGAAACTTCTCGAGTGAGTAGCAGGTTGAGCGGTTGGGTGCTATGGTGCTCGTGTGGTGTTCTCGTGTGGATCCTATCATGATTCATAATTGACGTGTCGGACAGGTAGGATATTGTTGAGTTGTTTTGGACAGTCTTTGAAACTGTGCTTTCTGACACAGTCGGGATACTCGGCATGGTACTTGGTCTTAACTGGGCAATCAGACATGAAATGGCCGGTTTCACCACAGATGAAACATCTGTTGTTTATTGGCCCTTGAATAACGGCATAGCCATCTTGTATGGCTAATGGGTCTGGACTTTCAGGTGGATATTCATGATAAGGCGAGGAATGTCCATATTGTGATGATTGTTCTTCATATCGTTGGATGGCATTTGCTTGGATAGGCTGATATGAAGGACAAGCATCAGCAGGATGTGTAGCCCGACAGTGTGGGCACCATATTGGTTTTTGTCTATAAGGTACATGTGCAGGGTTTGGCTGACCAGGCATACTGTTTTGGATAGACTTTAGGGTAGTTTGAAACTCATTAGTGAGTTTTTCCATTTGCAGTTGATGTTGCTGATTAAGCAACTCTAGTTGTGATTTCCAAAGCTGATCTCGGGTGTCCTCGATCAACTTTGACTCATGAACAGGAGCACGTGATACTCGTCTTTCCTTGGATTCGTCAACATCTGATCCTTCATCTTCCCTCTTGAGGGCATCCGACATAGCTAACTTTAGGCTCGTATATTCATCATTGGATTCAAGCTCACATCTGATCCATCTTGGAAGGCCGACTAAACATCTTTTGCCATCTTGATGTTACTCAATTTGACAAAAGGACAATCTATCAAACAAAAGGGTTTAAAACGCTTGATAAAGGACTCTTTCAAAAGTGACCAGTCCCTTATCTTCACGATCGAGATTAAAAAACCAGTCAAGTGCTTTGGCGATCATGGTCATGAAAAACAGTTGGACCATAGCGTCTAGAGATGTTTCACTGTAAACGTCACACGCATTCGCAAAGATTTGCAAGAATCTCTGAGGGTTCGAACTACTATCAAACTTGGGTAACTCTAGTTTGGGTGTACAAAGATGAGCACCGTGTGTAGCAAAAATGCCATTAAGGTGGGTAAGGCCTGTGAGGATTCAACACCATAAAAATGGGCTTGTGCTCGTGAAGACTGGGCTCTATCAAGCTCTTGTTCTGTGAATGGGTTTGTGGATGGCTCGTGGATTTGGGACCGCATTCGGTACAACCTATGGCGTCTAATTTGTTTAGCTGTAGGGGACCTTACCTCGTATGGATAATCTGTTGGGATATCCGGATCAGTACGGTGGTCAATTGGTTACTGTTGTGTCTTTTTTGTGTTTTTGAATTTTGTAGGGATTTTTGGTGTTTTTTGATTTTTTTAGGGTTTGTTGGATTTTTTTGGATTTTTGGTGTTTTTGGATTTTCTAGGGTTTTTTTGTTCGAAAAAAGACGCAACAAAATCTCGAAAATACACAAAAAAAAATCTCAAAAAAATCTCGAAAAGACACGAAAAAATTCTTGAAAAACTCTAGAAAAAATCTTGAAATTTTTTGAAAAATGTTCAAAAAATCTAGACAAAAATCTCGAAAAAACACAAAAAAGTTCCCGAAAAATGTTCAAAAAATCTAGACAAAAAATCTCGAAAAACACGAAAATAAATCTAGAAAAGAACTCGAAAAACATGAAACAATCGAGAAAATTTCTCAAAAATTTCTAGAAAAGTCTCAAAAAAAACACGAGAAAAATCTCAAAAACAACTCGAAAATTCTAGAGAAATCTCAAAATAAACGAAAAAAATCTCGAACATGCTCGAAAAATCTTGAATAAACATGAACAATTTAGAAAAATCTAGAAAAAGCTCGAAAATTGCGAACAGGCTTGACAAAACCTACAAAAACATTCAAAAAACAAGAAAAAGAAAACAATCTAAAAAAAACTCAAAAATTCTCGAAAAGTCTCAACAATCAAGAAAAATCTCGAAAAATCTAGAAAAATCTAGAAAATATTTGAAAAATCTCAAACAAGACGAAAAAATCTAGAAAATAATCTCGATAAAACACGAAATTTTTTTTGAAATATTCTAGAAAAGTCTAGAAAACAATTTAGAAAAATGGAAGGGGCTTAAACTACTGAAGGGGCTCGAAAAACACTAGGAAAAACTCAAACAATCTAGAAAAAACACGAAAATATTTGCGAAAAATTGTACAAAACAATCTAGAAAAAAAACGAAAATATTCGAGAAAATTTCTAGAAAACAAACTAGAAAACAAGCTAGAAAAAACATGAAAATATTTTCGACAACAATCTAGAAAACAATCTAGAAAAAACACGAAACTATTCGAAAAAAGTTCTAGTAAAATCTAGAAAAGACTCGAAAATCTTCGAAAAGCTCAAAAATATGAACAGGCTAAAAAAAGTCAAAAAAATCTCAAAAAACATGACAATAAAACCTCAAAAAGGCTCGAAAAACTGTGACGAGACTCGAAAAATCTAGAAAATCTCAAACAAGACGAAAAAAAAAAAAAGATTCTCGAAAAATCTCGAAAACTTTAGCAAAATTCACGAAGAGACTCAAAAATTGAGAACATGCTTGAAAATAATCTAGAAAAAAACCTCGAAAAATCGCAACAAATCTCGAAATACTGTCAAAAAATATCCAAAACTCGTGAAATTTCACGAAAAGGCTAAACAATGCAAACAGACTCGAAAGAATGTTGACGAAATACGAAAAATATACAAACTCGAACAATCTCAAAAAAACTCAAACAATCTCAAAAAATCCAAGAAAATTTTCAAAGAACACAAAAAAATTCTAGAAAAAATCTCGAACAGGCTCGAAAAATCTCGAAAAGACACAAAAAATTCTAGAAAAAAATCTAGAAAAGACTCAAAAATTCTCGAAAAGTCTAAAAAAATGCGAACAGGCTAGAACAAATCTAGAACAACTATAGAATAAAATCTTGAACAAATCTAGAAAAAAAAAACAACGTGAAAGAAACTTGAAAACCTCGAAAAACAGCGTGAAAGAAACTCAAAAAACCTCGAAAAGACAAGAAGAAATCTCAAAAATAGAGACACACACGAAAAATGGACACACATGTGAAAGAAACTAGAAAAATTGACAAACAAAACTAGAAAACGAAAAAAAACGAAAAAGACTCGAAAAAAAATGAAGTCGCGAAGAAAACTTCCAAAAAAAAGTCATGAGAAACTGAAAAAAAAAAATCGCGAGAAAGAGTTAGAAAAAGATAAAGTGACAAAGAAAACTAGAAAAGATCTCGAAAAGACAAGAAGAAAATGCAAAAAAAAAACTCAATAAAAAAGTGGTATCGAATTTTCTTTTTGTTTTTTTTGTTTTTTTTTTTTTCAGATTTGAAGGCTATGGGGAGATGGTGGTGCATTCAAAATTGCAACCAGAAATCTCGGGCCAATCGAGATCAGACTTAAGTGATCCGGTCTAGAATTGATCGAATTGCCTTGGTCGAGATCTGAACCAGAACCCGTCGGTTGAGATCTGACGCAAAGCCTCTAGTCGAGATCTAACAGAAGTCTCTGATCGAGATTTGAATGAAATGCTCTGGTTGAGATTTGACTGGAATGCTCTACTTGAGATCTAAGTGAAGAGCTCCAGTCGAGATTTAAACGCTCACAAAAAAAACACAAAAAAACACGAAAAAACTAGAAAATACACTAAAGAATTCAAAAAAATACACGAAAAAACTCAGATAAAGCACGAAAAGAACTAGAAAAAAACACAAAAAAGCATGAAAAGAACGCGAAAAAGACTAGAAAAAATTTAGAAAGTTATGTGGTTTGGCCTTGATCCGGTCCGATCGAGATGGTGAAAGAAACCTTCGGTCGAGATCTGACGCAAGGTCTTCGGTCGAGATCTGACAAAAGTCTCTGGTCAAGATCTGACAGAAGTCATCGGTCGAGATTTTACAGAAGTTGCCGGTTGAGATCTCAAAGAAGACATCGATCGAGATCCGGTTGAGATTTGATGTTGGTTATCTGATCGACATATGATGGGTTTAGAAACCTGATGGAATCCTCAGCCTCGGTTGAGAGCGTACTAGAGTGGCGCGGCTGAGATTTCATAAGAATGACCTGATCGAGATTGGAACTGGAGACGCTTCGGTCAAGATCTGATTATTGCTTCGGTCGAGTTCTGATAGAAGTCGCCGGTTGAGAGTTGAAGTGTAGACGCGGGCGAGATCTGACTGTTTTTTTTGTTTTTTTGGTAAGCACCTACGTGGTGCGAGATGGTAATGGAGAGGCGACTCGGTTGAGATCGAACGTGAATGACTCGGCTGAGTTGGAACGTGAATGACTCGGCTGAGTTTGGACACGAATGTCTCGACTAAGTTGAGACGCGAAAGAGGGGCGGCGTAGATGGGGACGCGAAGGATGTGCAGATGATGAATAAACTGTGTAGATGAGGATGTTGAAAGATCTGATAATGTATGTAGGACGTGTGGAGGGTGGTTGTAGGTCATTTTGAGTTGTGAATAGATCTTGAAATGTATTATGTTTTTGGATGGATCTAATCAGGGGTAGTTTTGAAGCATTGATCGTTTCATAATGTGAATGGACAAGTAGCAACGGGCCAAATGTATAGATTTTCTACTTCGAAATCTGTCTTTCATCTTGTTCCAGAATAGTTTCGAGGTTGATTCTGCCTGTTATCAGGCTTCGTGGGCATTCATTAGATGTGTTCCCAAACCAAGCAAAATGGACTGATTAACGTTGTAGAATTGTCCTGCCTGTCAGAGGATGCTCAGTTTTGTGTCTCTTGCATTGAAGCACATGCATAAATGACCACAATCAGTCAAGCATGCATGCCAAAGCATTCAACCATGAGATCAGCATGCAAACAGTTGAACAATGACTGAAATCCTACTCTAATGCTGCGAAAACGAATTGAAATCAGATCTTAAACACTACTATACTTGCATAAATCCACAAAACAAGAAACAAGAAACTAATCTACAACATTTTAGAAGTCCAAGAATCAAGAAACCAACCAAATAGAGTGCTTCATATGGTGACTTTCCTCCAAGTGCAACATGAGGGAGTCTATTGCAAAGATAGTTTGAACAATTGATAGCCTCACCCCAAAAGACTTTTGGCAAAGATGCCTCAATTCTGATGGTTTTGGCACATTTACACAGTGTTCTATTCTTTCTTTCAGCCACCCCATTTTGAGATGGTGTATATGCACAAGAAAACTCTCTTTTAATGCCTTCAAGCTCACAATAATCATGAAATTTATTGGAAGTGTAAGATTAGACAAGCCAATAGCTTTGGCTTTTTTGACCATGGACACCATAGAATTATAGTTAGGATGTCCCAACCTTCTATGTCATAGTTCCTCCAAAGACATATGAGTAGCAAAAGCACTATCACAAGACTTAGCATACTCTTTGGGATCAAGCTTGTAGATTCCACCATATCTAGACCCAAATGCAAGGATTTCATCATGCTTCTTGATTGTACATGTACCAACTTTGAAATTCACATCTAGTCCACTATCAAACAATTGCCCAACACTAATACGATTTTTTGTTAGCTTGGGAACAAAAAGTACATTAGATAGAGAAAGAACTTTTGATGAAGAAAGCTTTAAGGGAATGGTCCCTATGCCTTCAATAGCACACTCATGATCATTTGCTGTGTAGATGGACTTCTTGGCTCCTTCATAAGGTGACATGGGTGAAAAAGAATACTTGGAGCTACACATATGTGAGGAAGCTCCACTGTCAATATACTACGAACCATCCTTCTTGAAAGGTGATGAGAAAAAACTTGAGACCATAAGAGATCTCTCTTCATCACTTGCATGAGCATCTTCCTTCTCTTCATTAGAAATGTTGGCTTGCTTGAATTGACTCTTCTTCTTGAAGCAATTGGTGGCATAATGCCCCTTCTTGCCACAAAAGAAACACTTGATGTTTTTCTTCTTCTTCTTGGATGTGGAAGCTTGAGAGGACTCATCCTCATCTCCTTTCTCCTTGGAAATAAGATTGTTCTTGCTTAAAGAGAATTGGTGTTGATTCTTACTTCTTGTCCTGTGCTGGTCTTTGGTAAAGAGAGCTTTACCATCAATGTTGAGAGGCAGTCTCTCCATTTTCAATAGTTTATATTCTTGTCTTGATTCTTCAGAAATGAGCACACTTTGGAGTGCTTCCAAACTTGGTAGCTCCTCCTTAATGGCATAACTCTGAACAAGGTTGTCATATTCCTCCTTTAACCCATTAAGTATGACTTGAACAAGTTTATTTTGGTTGATGGAGTCTCCTATGCATGACAATTCTCTATGGAAGTCTTTAACTCTCATTACATAAGCTGAAGCACATTCATCACTTCTCTGTACACTTTGAAAAATTTGGTTTCTTAGTGTTAGAAGTCTAGAAGTATTTTTTGCCTCATAGATAGTCTTGAGAGCATCCCAAGCATCTTTGGCATTAGTACAAGCACCAATTTCTCTTAAGATGTCATTTGAGACATTCATCTTAATATAATGCAGAGCCATCCTGGCTCTCTTTTTGTACTTTGGAATTTCTTGAGAAATTTTTGGTTCTTCTTCAATGCCAAGTACAATATCCATCACATCTTGTAGTATTAAGACAGATTCCATTCTAACCTTCCAAATTGAGTAATTGGAGGTTGACAATCTTTCACTTGCTTCTAATAGAAAGACACCCATTGAAGTCATAAAGAATGATGGAAATCAAAAAAGATGGACGAAAGAATTGCTTTTCTTCTCACTATAGGAACCAATCAAGGGTACATAAACAAATCCTATGTAAGATTTAGCAAAAAACTGTGAGATAGATCTCACTAGCTTGACAATCTCTCTAAAACAAGATTTGAATCATCAAAAAAGATGAAGTATGGCAAAAGTTATGGTTCTCTGAATTTCACACGTGTGAAATATTCCAAAAATGTCAAATTGATTCAAATACAATCTATTTGTATGAAACAATTTGCCTAGAACCTACAAGTTTTGTCTAAATCACATATAGATGAGATTGTGTAGCTTCTGGGTGATTTTTGTGATCATTCACCAATAAATGACATGTACACACGATTTGCCACAGGTCTAGGCGCCCTACCTACGACTCTTCAAAAGCTTATAACTTCTGATTGGCTTATCCAATTGTCATGATTCAAATTGCATCAGATTCTTCACATTTCTAGCTTTCTAGTGGGCTAATTTGCTTGAAATTTGGATCTGAGGTGAGAGAGAACCACCAATCTGAAAATGGGTGCCAGCACCTGAAATTCCGTACAGTACCTGATCTGGCCCATTCAATGTGGTTTGTAGCTCAGAATCACAAGAAAACTGCAAACTAGCTAGAAGGTAGAATCTAGACAATTCCAGCTTGAAATCTAATCAGATCTGCAAACGTTTTTATTAGATTTGCTTGTAAAACTTAGGTAGGCTCTGATACCATGCTGAATTCACACGTGTGGGACGCCCTACACATGTATTTTTTATCTCCTAAGCACAATAACACCATATCAGACTAGCATTGGTTGTCAATAGGAAAGATGATCATACAAGCAATATTATGCAAGATCTGTCAACAAAACATAAGACAAAGCATCATAAATGCCTCTACTCCGCTAGAGAGAGAAAATAGAAAGTACAAAACTCGTGGAGAGAGAGAGGGCACAAATAGCTTGTCTCCAAATTTGCATTACACACAAATTTCATCATATTCTCAATGAGAGTACATCACATATATATAGATCCATGGACTCTTCTCCTACTTGAAGTTGAATTGGAGTTGTGGATCCACCTCTCAAGCTATCTAGACTTATCCAAGCCACCTCATTATGTTTAATTGTGCCACATAGTCTTTTTATGCATTAAATGTGGCATGTAAAGTACAAATGGCAATTCCTATGGTAGCACGAGTTTCTACTTCTACCTACCTTGAATATTTTATTCTAAGATGAGTCTTTACTAAGCCAAAAGAGCTCAATTCATCTTTGGCATTTTTAGAACCCATACTCACAACATTAGATAGATTTTTCAATATTTTGACTTTTGAATGCACTCAATAGAACATGGATGAATGCATGAACAAGTACCAGTTCTACCTTTACCTATTTTATTTTCATTCTCTATTTTCTCGCACCTTGGAAGAGGCCAAACCTGCAGACCCAACCATCTACTTTCATTATTCTCGTCCTTACTTTCAAATCTACCTTCAGCACCTCCTGGGATTCCAACCATCACAACAGGAGCTGGCTTGGCCTCCCAGAGAGGAACATTAGCCTGAAAATCTGGTCCTATAGGATTTCGAGTGCTAGGATCTTGCCTGTCCTATCAACTACTTTGCATTGATCACATTCGAATTCTACTCTATGTCCTAGATCTGTGATTCTGCTGACCAAGAGCAGATTCGTAGATAAATTGGGTACATATAGGAATTTAAAAAGTAGCTTAGACTGATCATTTGCAAATCTCAATCTCACAGTACCTTCACCTTTAATACCTTGATGCTATTATCACCAAGGTGAACATATTTGTTGGTATCGTAGGGTCTATAGGACTTAAAACAGCCAAGAGACTGGTCATATGCTGAGTGACACCAGAATCCAGAAACCAAGAACTATCGCTGAATCCTCCTTGATGGCTGGTCATGAAGGCATCATGATCTGCTTCTTGAATGGGCTGTGGAGCTTCTGCAGCTGCATTTGCCACTTGATTCGACTGCCCCTTGTTGTTGTTCTTAGCTTGTAATATCCGACAGTCTTGTATATCGTGGTTGTTTCGCTTGCAATATCTGTAGAACAGCTTATTCTTTGTCTACAAATTCGACTGTTCTTTGTGTTGTGCTGATTTCTGGTCTTGCTTTGATTGCTTCGAGCCTTTCTTCTTCTTCTGCTTAGTTGTGCTCTTGTTGGTGTACAAGGCGTGAGAATCAACTGAGGAACTTGAGGCTTCGTTCCTCCGTGTGCCTTCTTGCAACAACATTGTAATGACTCTCGAAAGAGTTGGATGTGTCGTGATGATCATCACCCAATTGTCGTATGAGCTTGGCAAGCTTGTAAGCAGTTGCATCACTGCGTCTTGATTGTCTATGACAGATCCGGCAGCAGCCATTTGCTTCAGCAGGTTCTTGAATTGGTTGTCGTCTTTTTCGCCTTTTTCGCCTGTGGAAATTTACTTGTATTTATGCAGACAGTCGCATTTTTTGCCTATCTTATTTTATATGTAAATATGCAGACTGCGCGACAACATAAGTAAAATACAGCAGCATGAATGGAGGCAGATTAACATAGGATCTAGGAGAGTAGAGGAGATAAATCCAACAGAAGATACAGCAACTATGGCTTGTCTCTTACTCATCCATCCTACTGCTCCACCATACATTATGGAACAACATCCAGTAGTGGATTTATAATCTCCATTAGTTGCAAAGTTGGCATCAACATACCTATATAGACAAGCAAGAATTCTCATTAGATGCATACAAATACCATATTCAATGGTTTTCTGTAGGTATCTCAGAATTCTCTTTCCTAGTTGCCAATGCTCCTAGGTGAATTGAGTCATTGAATTGACTAAGTGTAATGACTGCATAGCAAATGTCAGCTCTCGTGCACACCATAAGGTACATAAGGCTTCCAAACAGCTGCCTGTAAGGAATTCTATTTGATAGATTAAGATTTTGCTAGTCTTCTTCCACACGAAACAGTTTCAGGTTGGGCTCCATTGGAATTTTCGTTGGCTTGCAATCAGCCATTCCAAATCGCTCCAATATTTTTCTAATGTATCTGCCTTGGCTGAGATGAATCATCTAATTCTTCCTATCTCTCAGGATCTTGATTCCAAGAAAGAACTTTGCTGCTCCAAGGTCCTTCATCCCGAACTTCTCGCCAAGTACTTGCTTTATCTCTTGGGTCTTGTTCTTGTGGTTCCCAAAAATCGATTAGGATATACTCTTCATTCTTCTTGATATAGACATTTGGATCAGAATTTGACCTTCTGAAAGCAAGCTCCCTCTGGACTCACAAAGCCAGGCGGTTGCCACAGGAATATTTCTACATGATGGTCTCCCTACATCCATATGTTCTATCTCTAAGTCTTCTTGGGCTGCGAAAGCCATCATTACTCTAAAACAATTTATTCTCACAATAGGGGAAAAGGTTTTATCATAGTCTACTCCATATACTTGAGTAAAACCTTTCGCAACAATTATTGCTTTATACTTTTCTAGCTGATTTTCAGAATTAAATTTCTTTTCGAAAACCCACTTACAGTCAACCAAGTTCTTGTTTGGTGGCAATTCCAAGCTCGCAAACTTGGTTCAGCCTCATTGAATCCATTTTCGATTCTGTTGCTTTCCTCCACTGAGTAACTTCTAGTCCAGTCAAGGCCTCTTCAATCGTAGAAGGTTCATCTTCCAAGGCTAGGCAGCACCATTCTGTCATGTGTGCCTCTGCATTTTCGATGACTTTTAATGAAGGCTTCCTGGTTCTTGTTGGAGGTGCCCTCAATTGAATTGTGTTCTTAGGTTCAATCTCAATTGGGGCAATGATTGGGCCTGGTTGAACATGATGTTCAAGTGGTTCCCTCTCTGGACTTGCATCTTCGTCTTCTGTACGTTGAGTAGGTTGCTCATAGATGGATTCACCTTCTTCATAGCGGGGATCCGGAACAAGTAATTCTTCATTCACAAAGCTTGTGTCTTCATTGCTAGCTGGTATGCTTCCTTCATCAAAGTGTTTGAGCTTATGTACATCTTCCCATTTGAAGGATCCCAACATTTGAATCCTTTATGTTGTGATGCATAGCCCATGAATTTGCACTTAACACTCTTCTCATCAAACTTCTTGCGAACCTCTTTCGAAATGTGAGCAAAACATGTGCACCCAAACACATGAAGGTTAGAAAGATCAAGCTTATTGCTCTTAGTCCAGACTTCATGAGGTGTAGGATCTGGAACTGCTACATTGGGCAACCTATTTTGTAAATATACAGCTATAGCAATGTCTTCCTCCCAGAAGTACTTGCTCAAATGTGCTCCAATGAGCAAGCTTCTCGCTGCCTCACACAGAGTCCGATTTTTTCTCTCAGCTATGCCATCTTGTTGAGGTGTGTACCTTGTGGTGAATTGTCTGGTTATGTCTTCCTTTTCACAAAAGTTCTCAAACTCTTTGTTGACATATTCACCTCCCCCATTATCCGAAGTGTTTTGATTCTGCATCTGGTCTGCGTTTCAGCCTGTGCTTTGAAACTTTCAAAAACTTTAAAAGCTTGATTCTTATTTTGTAAGAAGAAGATGCTTGCTCGTCTGCTTCTGTTATCAATAAATGAAATAAAGTAGCGAGCTTTTGTTCTTCCAGCCACCTCCATTGTGCATAAGATCCATGGTCTTTATGCTTGCATGGTCCAAGCGTTGATCCACAAAGAAATCTGATTTTCATCAACAACAAGTGTTTGTGAAACATTTGGAACTTCAAACTCGTAGAGGTTCCCAACTCTTCTTCCTTTTGCTGGCCTCGATCCCACTACATGGGCTCCTTTCTTATAGAATGCAACTTGGTATGAATCAAAAACAGAAATTAGACCTTCATCTGCAACTCGGGCAACTGAAAGAAGATTCTTTCTTAAGCCAGGTACAAGCAATGCTTCTGCCAATATCTTTCACTTCTCCATTCATGACGGGCATCTGAAAATTTCCAGTTGCACTTATAGAAGCTTCCGCATTGGTTCCAAGCTGAACCCCACCGCTTGTTTTTTCTTGTGGGCTGCTCAAGAGCTTTTTATTCATCAACATTCTTGGTTTTCCCATACGATATTGCAGCTTCTGGAATCCCATTAGCAGAGTGCCTACTACATGGGCCGTTGTTGATGGAAAAAAAAAAAATCTCTAGAAGAGGCTATCCGTAAGCAAAGTCTTGTGATCAATAATTCAGTGCCAATTTGTCCATTGACTTATCATGGCGTTACCATTGATGATGAAGTTTTTGTTCATATGTTGTTCTGTTTTAAATATATATTCACGTGTACTTCATCAATAAATTTATTGTAGATTTGTTGGCCAATGATGCGTTACTGATGTGAGAACAAAGCTCTTATGGGTTTTGGATGTTTAATATTGATGTGCTTAAGGTTTTTTTTTTTTTCTTTAGTATGTTGTCTTCTTGCACGTGCTTAACTAGATATTGTTTGATTGCCAAAAATCATATAGCATTTGCTCCATATGTGCTTATCATGCATGATTTGAAATGTTCTGCTTAATTTTTTTAAAAAAGATATAAAATGATTTTAGCTTATTTGCATGTTGTTGTTTCTTCTTTACTGGGTTTTGATTGGTGTATTACATTCATAATAGTCGTCGTTCTATATAAGTATTTCGTGATGATTTTTTTGATGGTTATCATATTTTATTACACTCACTTTTGTTGTGTATTTTTTTAGAGTTGATTTTGATTGCATTTGATTGAGATAGATAAAAGTGGATGTGAGCTATGAGATGTGACTCATCAAAGCACATATCTCTTACACAAAGAAGTTTGGATGTCTGAGTGGTCATTAAGGGTATTTTTATAGAATTAATTTTTACCTTTCCTTTGACCCCACTAGAATGGGGGAGGTCCTAGGTTCAATCCCTAGCCCCCGACCACACACACCAAGTATCTTTTGAGGGGGGTTTTCCCATTTCAGGACCGTATTATAATGTTGCTTTGCTTGTTTCTTCGTCATCGAACCTGTTATCCTGTCTCCCTTCAATATAACTGCTTTGGGCGATTTGATTGTTGGTTCATCGGGAACATTACGCACTCCAAATCTAGTCAGATCCAGTAGAATCTGTTCATCCGTAAGTTCTGCATTGCCATCATAAGTTAAGGCATGGCTCATTGGTATGAGATCATCCTCAATTGGATCTGGTATAGGTTCCGTTGTTATCCAGGCTACATTCGGCACATTTAGTGGAAACGTGATTGGTGTATCCAAAGTTCGATCTAACAAGAAAATCTTGCTCATCTCTGATTGAATATCTTGTTGAAACATATATCCTGCTATACAATCAATTGTTTGATCAGCTAGCTTAATAGCAAAAGTAGCAAGCTTAATCTTTGTAAGGCCCCATTTTGTACATAGCTTTGTAGAAATCAGGTTAACTCCCGAACCGCCATCTATCACGGTTGCTTCTTTAGAAAATTGTCTATGTTGTATCGGCAGAGTGATATTCTTTTGTTCACTTTCCCAAGCGGCTCCAACGTGGAGTACATCGTTAGATTCTCAAATACAGCACAAAAAAGCGGCTCCTGATGGTCTTCTGATTCTTCTTGAGCTAACTTTTGCGCTAAGACTTCTTTTGCTTTTGACAACAACTTTAGGAACTCTCCCAATGAAATATTGATCTTGCTAGACAAAATATTCATGAGTAATTCTGTATGCGGTGCTTCCGGTTTAGTCATCTTGAAGGGTTCTTCGTGATGATGTAATTGAACATTCATATCCGTATGTAAATTTCTTGGAGGCTGCAATGGTGAAGACCGAACTTTAGCTGTTTCTTTAGCAACTTCAAGTTTCTCTTCTTCTTGCAAATGTTTAATCCATTGTCTCATATCCTGATATCTTCATTTTTCTGCATTAAGATATGGATAGACTCCTGATGTTGTTGGTATATCGTTCAATGGTATAGAATCAGCAGGTACTGAATCCACTACTGGTTCTTTTTGCTTTTGTGCTCTGGTGACCACCATTAAGGGTGCACTTGGTTTATTCTGAGCTACCGATCCTTGCTTAATTGTTATCAAATTTACAGGTGCTATAGCTGGTGGTGGCTTTGGTCTTGTTGGACAGTCTTTATAGCAATGCCCATATCCACAGTCACGACAGAATGGTACAAATTTTTCTTTATCTGGGCATTCTGCAACTCTGTGATTTTCTCCACATGCAAAGCATCCAAGTGGTGCTCTGGCCCATTTTCTTGAGGCTTGTTGTTGAGCGGCAGCATAAATGGCATACTGTTCGAAAGATCCTCCTTCCTGATCATTACCATAGCTCCATTGCTCAACACTTCCGTAAGGTTCTGGTTCCATCAAATTGGTAGGAGGAGTGAAGTGTTTTGGTGGGGCAGGCAACGCTAGACGTTCCGGGTATCCAAGAGTAGATTGTCGCAGTCTTGCTGCTGGATTGCCTCCATACGGTGGATCTCGATATCCCATCTGAGCATACCGTTGCTGAATTATCAGAGGGTTGAAGTTGCAAAAGGCAGTCTCATGGTCATGTGAATTACACAGATGACAAACACTGATTTCCATTCGTTTTTTCAATTGAGGACACTCGTTCACTGTGTGATTTCCTATACAAATAGAACACCAAACATTTTCCCTGGTAGGAAAAGTCTTTGCAAACTTTTCAGGTTCCTTGTTCGTTTCTTTGTGGAAATTTTTCAATGCTTTGATCTTCTCATCAAATTGCAACTGCAACTTTTCCATCTGTTTTTGCTGGGTCTTCCCAAGTTTCTCGAACTCATTGAGCATCATTTCTGCAGTAGCATTGGCATTTGTTGATGCAATAGTGGTGGATGTCGTAGTAGTCTGCCCTGCTGTATTAGGCAACATACTGACATTCGGCTCATTATCTGAATCTTCATCCTCCTCCCGAATTGCATTATCCATCGCATTTTGCAAAAGTGCTTACTCATTATGGCGTTTCAGCTCACGTGTGATAGGATCCATCTAGTAATACGGCCAGTGGTGCAGGTCTTGTTGATGAGTTACAATAGTGCTTGATGATCAGTGAAGAACGTAAAGACTTTTCCTGGAAGATAATGGCGAAACTTCTGAACCGCATATACCATTGCCAAGGCTTCGCATTCGGTAGTGGTATAATTGACTTCAGCAGGTATCAATTGTCGACTAAGAAAACGAATTGGGTAGTCCTTTTTGAATTCTCCCGGTTCGGTGAGCACTGCTCCAATGGCATACTTGGATGCATCGGTATGCACATGGAATTCTTTAGAATAATCAGGAGCCCGGAGGATGGGTGCATTGGTAAGGGCTTCTTTGAGGTGATTAAAGACGACGCGTTGTTCATCCGTCCATTTGGGAACTACAACTACTTTGTAGATTAAGCATGCTTTGTTAGCGAAATCGAAAATAAAGCACCGATAGTAGTTGGCGTGGCCAAGGAAGGAGTAAACTTCACGTATCGTACGCGGTTCCGGTAGATTTTGAATGATAAGGATCTTTTCAGGGTCAATGGCAATGCCATTTTGTGAGATAATATGTCCTAACACAATACCATGGGTTACCCAAATCTGGCATTTTTAAGGATTAAAAAAGATACCGAAGCGTTGACATTGCATAAATTTTTTTTCGAGCATAGACAGATGACGTATTTCTTCGGAATGTGCTCCTAAATTGTCCAAGTAAACTTCTAAGGTATCGCCCATCTGCTGAGAAAAGTCCGCTTGCATAACACGTTGGAAGGTGCTAGTAGCATTGCAGAGACCAAAAGACATGAATTTCCAACAGAAGGTTCCCCATTCTGTGGCAAAGGCGGTCTTGTGTTGATCTTCTTCAACGATTTGGATCATATTATATCCGCTAAAGCCATCTAAGAAGGAGTAAGTCTCATTTCCTGCTAGATTTTCTAGGATGGATTCTCGGAAAGGTAGTGGAAAATGATCACGTTCAGTGACGACGTTAAGTTTCTTGAAATCAACATAGATCTGGAGTTTTTCATTTTTCTTGGGGACGATGACAATTTGGGAGACCCACTCAGTATGCTCAATTTCATAGATAAATCCCGCGTCTAAGAGGCGTTGTAATTCTTCTTTGATCTTGGCCTTATAGATGGGATTGCATTTGTATGGACAACTCGCAGTGGGCCTCGCACCCGGTTTAAGTGGGATACGATGCACATCTACTTGGGGTGAGACGCCTTTCATGTCTTTATAGGTCTAGACAAAGATATGTCGATATTTTTGCAGGAGCTTTTCAAGCCGTCTTCGTTGGTCACGATTGAGATGAGCTCCGACGTGGACAACATATTTGTTGGTTTCATTTGGCTCACTCAGGGAAATGGTTATGGTTTGTGCAGGGCCTTCGTAGGGTGAATTACCAGTGGGCTCACGTTGAGCTTGGGGTAATTTGATCGTGATATCCTCGATCGTATAGTCCTTAAAGTATGCAGAAACATCATGGGCTGGAGATTCGAGGGGGGCCTTGCCTTTATCTTGCCGAGATGGTGCTTTTATGGGGACTGGTGTAGGGCTAGAGCAATTTCAGAAACTTCCCGAACAATTGTGAGGTCACCCGGTGGTTGAATTTGAAGTGGTTTTTTCATTTTTTCTTTCATAGTATGACCACATGGTTAAGGTTTTGGTGGTAGAGAGACAGTAGGTATGTCATGGAGGATCTCATTATCAATTTGAAAGATAGTTTCCTCCTCACCGAGATCCCATGGATAGTGTGGGCGTTTGGGATGATAGAATTTTGTCTCAGATTTTTCAAATGCAACCTTGGCAACGGATTCCACCTTGGAAGCATGTTGCAGATAGGTCTTCGGAGGAAGTGCTTCCATATAGTTGAGGATTTGAATATAAAAAATTTCCATATCTTCTGGGCAATTCTGAATTTGTAAGACGTTCTCGTCATCAATGAATAAATCGTCTGATTCATTAGTAGGTAGCCATGCAACATTTAGCAGCTCATCATGGTGTGGAAAAATATCAATAAAATTGATATTGATGTTGGGTGTATCCAGATTAGGTAATTGGTCGTGATTGATCAGGTGTGGAGAGGTACAATTATCCTGATGTGGAGCACAGTAATCGACATTCACACAATCAATGGTAGCTAGACTATGACTCGAGTTTATGATATCAGTAGATTTAACATAATGACCTTTTTCATGGCTGGACTGGTATGGCTCAAAAACTGAGTTGGTGGTTGAGGATCCCTCGTCATGGATGCGTGCATGTTTGAGTTTACCTGTTCAGTCAATGGTGACAAAACTGTCACGATTACCAAAAGTGACTCGGCCTTTGCTCCAATCATGAACGACTTGTGCATTGGTGAGCCACGGACGACCAAGTAGTAATTCATAAGAATATGCATTATTGGGAATATCAAGTACTACAAGATCAACAGATAACTTGAGACCTCCTAGTTTGATCAGCACGTGCGGAAGGAAACGTTTAGGTCGGACCACACTTTGATCAGCCATTCGAAGCTGACAAGTAGGTTTGGCTAGCTTGTCTCTCAGATTCCATTCCATCAGGAGGGATGTGGAAATGATATTAATCTCGGAACCTCCATCGAGTACTACTAAAACTTCACGGGATTGATGATGGGTAGCTGGGATTTTGATGTTGCCTCGTTCGCTGAGTGGATTGGTTAGATGTAAGGGCATTTCAGACAACTCGTGAATAGTGGTGGTGGTATTGGATTGGATCTGTTGTTTCCACTGGCCAACATGCTTCCAAAGTACATGGAAGGGAAGGGTGACATTGGCTTGTAGTAAATCTCTCCAGACTTTGGTACCTTCAAGGGTTTTGCTTTCAAAGGGCTTCTGAGGTACTTTATGGGAAGAGGAAGATTGTTGGTCGACATTGCGGATTTGCTGGCGATACTCATAATGCAGCCGAATTTCTTCAGATGGGTGAGGATAAACTGTCAGGGCTGAATCATCACTTGGAGGAACCACTTGCGGTTGAGTTTTGCTGGGTGCAAGTGTAGGGGATTGGCGTTGGGTTTGTTCCCTAGTCAAGACCCAAGCAGGATGTGTTTCAATTGGTAAGGTTTCTACTTGCACTGAACATCCAAGAGTGGTTGGCTTAGATCAGGATGGGCAGTCCTTCACGTGATTTCAATACCACAGTTTTCACAAGCTGGAGGAAAGCGGAGTTTATCTGGGTAGCGAATACTAGGATGTTTACCTGCATAGATAAAGCATCCTTGTATTGCGGGTACATGATGTGCGACAAAGACAACTTGGTTTGGGTTGTAAGCTTGGGCATTGGGATCCACCGGTTGAGCATTAGAATCATAGATATGATAAACAACCGTTTCAGTAGAGTATTGCAGTTGAGTATTATCTTCCACATAGTAGGTGGCCGGATCGATGGTATTCGGATCAAGATAATGGACAACGTTTTGTGGGGCAGGTTGGTTAACAACAAACTGTTGACGTGGGGATGGATATTGATTTGGTGTAGGTGGTCATGGTTGGTAAACCCCTGGTTGTGGCAGAGGTGTTGTAGCGGGTACGGGCGGTAAGCTCGATAGATGGTTGGTCTGGTGGCTGCTGGGAAATGATTTCGTAGTTGAGGGCATTCATTAGCAGTGTGATGCTGTGAGCAGATTGGACACCAGACATTTTCCCTTGCTGGAAAGGATTTCTCAGCAATCTGTTTCATGGCAGTTTGGAAATCGGCAATGAGTTTATCCATATGAGATTGTTGAGCTTTTTGCCAGGTGTCCATTTGATGTAGAAATTCAGAAGACTGAGCAATATTATCAGATTTTGGGTGATCAGGACGGTCCGGATTCTTAGATTTCTTTTCACGATGGTCAAAGTCATCGTCAGAACCTTCGTCTTCTTCACAGATAGCATCAGTCATCACATCTTTAAGTTGATCATAAAGGTCAACTTGTTTGAGTTCACGACAGATTTTTTTGGCAATCCAAGTAAAAAGAAAGGTTTCTGAATGTCGGAATAGTGATTTTTTTAGATTTGCTCAAAAAATTTTGGCGTTTCAAAATTCGCGGATAGTACAGGGAAATCGTGCTCTGTGAGGACGAATTCTTAGGCGGATGGTGAATTCTAATAGAGAGGTTTGACTGGCAGATAGAGAATATAGAGAAAAATGTGATGTTTTGACAGTAAACAGGCAAAATCTGTGAGATAGAATTCGCGGAGCTACTGAAGGACTGATCTTAATGAGATCTAGCCTCAGTGAAGTCGGCGTATTTTAGGACAAAGATTTTGATAAGAATAGGGATTTTGACAGTATATTAGGCTGTTTTCCCAAAATCTGACTGTGGTCACAATTTGTGGAGGTGATAAAATAAAAGATCAGGGTCTGTTAGGGCTGCAGACAGATTGGGAAATTCTGATATACCTTTTTGGTTGTGAAAAAGGTCACTTGCGTCACTTCTTTTGAAGAAAATGCCCAAGTTGACTCTTTTGTTGCTTCACCCTGGTTTGAGAAGTTGCTCCGCAGCTCATGTAGGACCTGGAGAGACGACGCGTGCTGTTTGTTGGTAGATAGAGACACAAGCAAACATACAACACGGAAGCAAAAAACAAAAGAAAAAGGAGAAGAAGCTAGGTAGAAAAATACTTAAAAAGCGGCAACGACGCCAATGTTGGAAGCGGTGGCTAGATCTACTTACAGGTGTAGTATAGGGATGTAGAGATTCGTCCACTTTTTAAGTTTCTACCAAGGTTCAAACAAAAATGCGAAACTAAGAAGTAATGATGGAAGCACTAAGGCTTACCCAAGTAGTGCTCAAAACGGAAATGAAACTATCCAAGGTGATAAAATACAAAACTCTGGTAAGGCTTACCCAACTAGCAAGGTGTTTAATCTAAATTCTACTTAACACCCAAAGGGTAATAAAATAATATGGCGGCTAATATTAAGCAAATAAGCAATAAAGAACATGCCACAATAAACCGATAAAAAGGTGGCAAGAAGAGGCCCGAGCACCTTCCCTCAAGCTATGCACCTTTCCAAAGGGAACACAAATGACATAAAATTATAATTCTCCAAAATAGAGAGCAAGATAGCTTAATCTCAAAAGTGTTGGTTACAATGAAAATACCTCTCCTTTTATGGCAAGGAGGGTCTTCCATAAGTGTCTACTAACTTATGGGACTAATCTATTTCTAGCTTTTCAAGAACTTCTAACTTAGGATTTAGAACTTCAAATTTTTTAACTTAGAAAAACTTAAGATAAAATATTTTTAGTCTTAATTTTCCTAAGTCTAAGTTCTAAATCTAAGTTTAAGCTATTTTATTATTATTTAAGCTTCTACTCATGGACTTACAAAACACATGCCATGGCTTGAAGTTTATTGACAGATACTCATACGTGATCTTACAAAACACATGCCACGGAGTTTTATTATTATTTTTTTATTTTCTCTGTGTTAGCACAGTTGCGAACAACTTGTCAGAGTGTCACATTTTTTGCATTTTTACCAACGTATATTTCAACAAAGGCTGACGTCGCGGCCTTCTCACACTCATCCCATGCAACTGTGCAATCAGATTTGACAATGTCAACAGCCCCCCACGATCTCCCATAGATAGCACATCCACTTTGTACTTTCTTCATTTGCACACCTGTAAAAATTATGTATATCTATTCGATACCATCCGTGTATTCAAAAGTGTGTGTGACAGATATAGCAAGCATCAGAAGCTTAACAAAGATAGACGAAGTAGATGCTCTCATGCATCGATTCTTTGTATTGTCAGTAATAGGTTTATTCCTTTTTCAAATTGGATTAGCTTTGTGAAGCACGCGATTTCGACCACTATTGTTTTGTGCTCACCAACATTATTGACCTATATATTTCGCTATACTTAGTCTGATTATAGCTCTATTTATTCTGCGTTCAGATTTGTGTCAATATTGCTATGCTTTTCTACATTCTGTCTGACTTTCTTATTGCGTAATCTGGTTGTCTGATCTTTGCAAATTATTATTAGTCTAGCTATTCGCGACTAATATTTAGTCTTGTCTTTTGCGACTAATTTGCGACTGACAATTAGTCTAGCTGTTTACGACAAATTATCATTCTGATGTCTTCATGCTTAATGTTTGGCTATGTAATAAGATCAAACATGATTTCTATCACTAATGTTCTGTTCGAGTCTGATAGGCGTAGTCATGCTCAGGGAAAGGGTGAGATAACTCATTCCGCTGCACACGAGCACTTTCTGTTTGAGTTCGAGCTATTTTTGTTTCTCACACATCCCTCTTTCCCAACACCTTCTGCAGAAGCAGAATATCCAGCTTTGTCCCAAGGAGCAAGAACATTGGTAAGATTTATAAGACTACTTGAAAAAATTGGAATCAGCCACAAGCCTGTTTCAGTTTGGATTGACAACCAAAGTGCAATGAGAATGGCACAGTACCCAAACTTTTGCTCAAGGACAGTCCATATACCTGTTCATTATCACTATGTGAGAGAACAGATTGAAAGCAGCTTCATTCGGTTCGAATATTTGCCAACGTCATCAATAGTAGCCGATGTTATGACAAAAACCTTAGCACATGGTAAATTCGAAGAGCACAGATCATCAATGGGAATTCAGACAGTTAAGCTTGAAGGGAGAGTGTTGAAAGGTCAAGCACACTGCATGATAGAAGGCTGAATAGTAGATGACCTCCTACATTTTAGAAGGCAGCCCAAATACATGTTTGCAACAATAAGTTAGCCTTTGCTTCCAGCTAATTGTTAGCTTTTTGTTGAAGTAGTCTAAGGTAGATGGTAAGAAGATAAATAGGATAGACCTGTAGAACGTTTTTTTATCAATGTAATGCATATTTTGCTTGTGTTCAGTCTTATTTTCAGATCTTGCTTCTGAGTGTGAAGCCTTGTGTGTGTGTCTATTGAGTGTGTCTGGGTAAGCTTATTTTCTGATTTTCTGTTGCAGAGTTGAAGCTCTGTGTAGCTTATGAGTTTGGTCTACTGTTCATGTCTCTCCTATGCCATCTTTTACAGCTTATTGGAAGGATAGGTGTATATTATGTTAGCACATGAGCAATTCAAGTTTTTAATTTTTTTTTCTTTATGCTCAATGCATCAACATTTGCGCATAGCTCAAAATATCTTCCTTGTGTTTTACTTTATACTTTGCAATTTATGGAGAGTTCCCTTATCTCGGTCTTCCTCATGATATTACTAGAGTATGTCATTTGAAACTGGATAACCCATTTTTGGGCTAAATAGACTTGATAGATGCTTTCATTTTCCAAAAAAATTGTTGTCAAAAGAAACTATTGATAAATTTCAAGGATCACATGTTTGAAATTAAAACTCCCATGCGCAGGTTCATGCAGATAACCCTGAAGGTCTTATCAAAATTTTGACGTCGTCTTTCTCAGAGCCTAGATTAAATTGATTTTTCTTGACAGCTGTACATAATTATCTTGCAAAGCATTCCACAGCCAATTGTTAGAATCAGATCATTATTTCAGTTGTCATTTCCTTGGAACGATTATTGCACATTTTGACGCCTAATTGTCCAGTAATAACTGGAAGAGGTTTCACCTTCTTTGACCATCATGAACTAAATTGTACCACACAGTTCAGTAATATGGTCAATGTTGAAATTTATGTATGAAACCTTTTGAAAAATAAAATATCGTGCTTGGATTAAGACTGTTCATTTAAAGAAAGGCTTTCTCCAGGTAAACTAAATTCCCTTTCACTAGAGAACTTCTGGTCTAGTACTTAGGCTATACTTGAGAGCCGCATTTGACTTTCTATGTCACACTTAAGTCAATCATAAGACTTTAGGTTCATTGCTGAGGATATGTTAAGTTTTTATGTTGCACATGTTTTCTGGCTGCTAGTACTATCTTCACTTTTCAAGGGCTATGTATAATTTCTTACGAGATAAAAATACTAAGTATAGATTTCCCAAACCCGACTTGAATGAACAGTTACAAGAATGTCAGCACGGTTTCCAAATTCTTTCTTTCAGAACAGTATGTCTATGTCAAAACACATCTACTATCCCAGTCTCCACACAATCGATCAACTATAGTTTAAGTCCTTTGACATAGTGATACCTGCTTATTTAGAACCTTGTGGTTTTACAGTTTTAAGGGAGTTCTAAAAGTTTGTGCTGATAGGCTCATTATAATGCCCAGAATGAGAGGTTAATAAGAAGTGGCCTGTACGCTTGTGAAGTCTCTAATGCATGTGTAAGGAGACCTCTGTCAAGTGCAAATGGGTGCAACAACTGACCATAATTTGGTGTAGGTTTGTAGCATGGAAAAATCACATTGGCAAGTAAGAGGCGCATTTCATAGAGCTACAAATAATGGTGGACATAATTCAAAAAATAAATATTTAGTACAACTATTCCAATGGTTTTACAGACGAACACAATTTAAATATCAAGCAAAGAACTCACCAAACATCATGATCTTTAAGAAAGCATTCAAATTCATCAGAAAAGAGAGATCCTCTTGATACAATAGAAAACATGTATATATGTGTATAATCTATTTTAATTTCAATTTTCATCCGCCAAGTTTGAGATGCATGGTATTGTCATGAAGGAACAATCTCCTTTCATATGGATCTAAAAATTGTATATTTTGCTTTCTGCTCATGTCTATATATCCCAAATAAAGGGACATTGAAGATGATCTTGTTGTGGTATCTCCAAGGACATAACCGAGCTAGACCTTTCTTAACAAAAACAATCTTGAATGTACCTTTGGCATAATTGTGGCCTCCTAATCAAACAGACGATGCTCTAATTGTCATTATAGTGGTTGCGACAAATGGTCTAAAACTCGTATGATATGTACAAATTTCATTATTTTCAACTAGTGGGCAAGGGATGTATCCTTGTGCCCAACATGATCTCTCCCGAAGACCTCCACATTTTATAGCAAAGGAATCTACTTTGATGGTATTATGTAAAAAGGCACAATAAGAGATATATTTAGATTAAAAAATAAGAATCACAATTACAAAAATTAGAACAACAATTCAGGTATTAGGTCAGAGAACAATATCTTACAAGATCATCATCATCAAAACCGACCATATTTTCTGTTGTAATGTCGTGGCCACCAGCACACTCTTCAGTTCTCACGAGTTCATAATGAATCTTGGGTGGATACCTTTTCTGAAACTCCAAAAATTCTTCTTCACTCGACAAGGTTTCTGAATAAGATTTCTATTTTTCCATCATGGCATCCAATGCCTCCTTGCTAGATTCTAGTTGCCATCCATTACAATATCAATCTCAGGATCGATATCATCATAATCATAATCACTAATATCAGAAAATTCTAACAATTCTTTCAAAAAAAATTGAGAAGATTTCATCTTCTCTCAAATCAAAAACATCTTCAATATCGTTGAACAATATGTAATGATCATTATTTATAATGTATACAGGAAGATCTAGTAGATTTTTCTCCCAAAAAGACGTTTCTGAAGATTTACAATTGGGCAAAATTAATGAGCGACAAGTGGTTTGCTCATATTCAGATGCCATTTTTGGTTCAGCATCCGCACCTATATTAACATCATCTTCATCTACCTCCATTGGAATAGATGAAAGGATTTTCAGTAATTCTAATGAAGATGAACCAACGGGTTCATCTTCTTGTACTTCAACAGAAAAAATAAATGCCATGCCTTTCATAAGAAGACGACATTGTCTTTTGTGAATACTACAATGAGTAATTTTTTTGAAGTTGTCATGTAATTTCTTGTATTTTCTATCGTGCTTTTGTTTGGAAGATGGTTCTGAATGTACAAGATTTGTAAAATTGATGCTATCGATTGTGCTATTACAATTGCTGGTCTGAATCAGTTTGCTCAGCTTTTGTCTTCTTGTCTTTCGAAGATTTCTTCTTCTGGAACTGTTGCTTATTTGAATAGAGTGCGACTACCTTCATATATAAGCTTTTTCTTCTTACTTCTTTCTGCAATAAACTTGCTATCAATTTTTATAGAGACAAGTCAGGAGCATTCCTCAAGAGAAATACTAAGTTGTCATAAGAGGGAGGAAGATTGGACAAAAGAGACATGTTAGCATCTTCTTCTCCGATACTGGAGAACCTACTACTGCTAGTTGATTTAGCAGCTTTTTGAATTCAATCAGATCATCAATGATTGAGATTCTTTCACTTATCTTGAGCGATAAGAACTTCTTTCTCAGGAAGAGACGGGTTGATACATCTATAGTTTCATATAGACCAGAAAGAATGTCCCATGCTTCTTTGGAGCTAGAACAATTTTCGACATGAGCTATTTGTGAATCTTTAAGATTCAGAGATACAATGGCAAGAGATTTGCCATTCTTAGCTTCTCAAGCGGTCAACATGTCAGGTTTTGCCAGTTTGGCTGTTGAACTGTTGACGTATCCCCAGAGTTTTTTCTCAGTGAGTATCATCTTCATTTTGAATTTCCAAATGTGGAAGTCATCACCGTCGAACTTATTGATCAAGCAGATTTTTGAAGATGTAGCTTCCATGATGAATGATCTTGCTTCCAGTGGTCGACATTCTCAAAATTGGAGAGCTCTCAGCAGCTTCACAACTTGCATGCTCGAGTGCTTTCCTCGTGTCTCTTTCTTTTGTTGCATCTGCCATGGATGGTTTCACTTTTAATTTCTGGGCAGATTATAGCTTTTGGGAGGTCTGTATCCTCCATTTGATTTTGGGTTTTTCTGTGGTTCTTCTGTCAGTTGAAGTTCTAGTCTCAAGGAAAACTTTCGTTCTGCAGGTTGCATAAAATTCGATTATCAGTCTCAAGGGGATGGACTGATCATCAAAAAATCGTGGTAGGAACATATTTGGATGGACGGTTTGGTAACGATAAGAAAACATAATGAAGGCTTGGTGGGTGGGTGAAGGAACTGATAGTTCTACAGTTGCAGCCTTGGACCCTTGCAATGTTGAGCTTTGACCACCACTTGCTAGGTGAGGAGCTTTTTTTATTTTGCAGGTTCACGGTTGTCTTCATCTCTCTTTTTCTACAACTTTTCCTTTTGATCCATTACTTTTGGATCTCTTTGGGCTTCATAAGAGGGGATTCAACTATCATTGCTCCAGAGAGTCTCTTTTGATCAAGATCGATCTGACTCAATTGTTGCTTAAGTTTTGTCCTTTCCTCCTCAGCTTCTTGGACCTTTCTCTTTATTTCTTCTAGCTGCTTTACCTGCTTCTTAGATTTTCTTTAGGCTGATTAGCCATTGTAGGTGGTAGTTAGTCTTCGCAAGACGCTTGCAACGATCTTTTAGCTTCTTCGGTAAGACTATAAAAAACTGGAGATTTCTCATAAGAATAGTGAACTGATATTAAACAAACAGATGGAAGGTAGGGTGGAGGTGGTGACATCGGTAGATGGTGTGAACGATAGGCATGAGAATGGGCGCAGAAGTATGGTAAGAGGCCGGTTGAAGAAGGAGACTGATTTCCCAATGCTTGTGTTTCCTCTTCTGAAGGATCTTCGTCATGACTGGGGTACTTCTTTTGATTGAGTCTCTTTAGATTGCTCATCTGTCTTCTTTAGCATTGTCTTTTTCATATTTGACTTGTGACCTTGGTTGTCGATCTTGCTGATGTTGTTGCTGGCGGTGTAACTGCTTCAGTGGATCCAAGCAGATCCACTCTCTCTCTCCCCCCCAAAAAAAAAATATGTTGATGGGGATGTTGTTGCTACTAACTGTTCATGATGCTCAAGATTGGATAGACGTGTGGAACACGTAGTTGGAAACACGTTGAACATGTGACTAGACTAAAGATTTCACAATTTTTAACTAAATTTGTTTCGATCTTGTTGTAGTTGATTTGAAGATTAATATGGCAATGAGATGCAAGAATCAACTCTGACGTGATATACACTTCGCACCTTCTATAAGAGACACAAATATTAATAGTATTTGAAGGCATTTCGAATGAGTTTTCTATAGGTGCTATACCTCAATTGTGCATGCATTCTTTGTAAGGGATCCAAATAATTAGCTTATGAATGGATCTGATGCCACAAATTACATTGTTAAATCCTAGTTAGGCATAGTGCCCACAATATGGTGCCTTGAGCAAACCAGTAAACTAGCCACAGCAACCAGTTGTTCATGTTTGCAGCTGCTGTAGCTAAGGCCAGCACAATGGCTACATCTTTGATAACATAGATCATGGATCTCCATGCATTTTTCTCCCAGCAATGCTTGGGAATGGCTACTCTTATGTTCTACAATAGTGAAGGGAGGTCGAGCAGATGCATCGAAGTCTTTATCCTGCTCCAACTGTTGTGGTGCAGGGGAGAACTTGACTCACCTAGCAACCATAGCTGCAACCTTGAGTCTTTTAGGGATGACAGCACAACCCTCTTGTCTGGGCAGCGAAATGGTGGAATAATCTTGAAACCTGTTCGCGACTCAACGCACTTCCAGCATTGGCAAAAATTTGAGAAAAACAAGCACTGTTTAATTATCTAGATTGAATGGAATGCAATGGCATCCAAGCTTGACAATACTATTTAATGAGAGAATAGTCACTGATGCCATAAGCAAAGCTTACCTCCCAGCTTCCAAAGTGGTGCTTGCCACCATCTTTGCACGGATCAGTTTACTTTCAGGTATCTACTTGATCGATCCCACATCAGCAGAAAAATCTTCACTATCATGGGCTATTTTTACATCACAACTATGATAGACAGGTGTCCTATGATAGACAGCACAATACAAAATAAACAGAAAACGACCCGCTTCTGAGAATCACTGCTTACAAACGATCCGCTTCAGACGAATTCGCATCCCAGGATGGCTGTCAACGAAAGAAACTCACCTAGCTACCATAATCAAAACAAATTCTTCTCTCTCTCTCTCTCTCTCTCTCTCTCTCTCTCTCTCTCTCTCTCTCTCTCTCTCTCTCTCTCTCTCTCTCTCTCTCTCTCTCTCTCTCTCTCTCTCTCTCTCTCTCTCTCTCTCTCTCTCTCTCTCTCTCTCCCCTCGTGGATGATGGTATTCGCTTCACCTGTACCTGTAGTCCTGAGCGAAATGCAGCATACAACTCTCCGTTCTTCTTCGTTCTCCAAGTGTGCTTGTTCCCCTGATGTGGCAAAAAAAATCAATTATGCTCTTGGTTATATTGCGTTCTCCAAGTGTGCTTCTTTCCTTGATGTGGCAAGAGAAAACAACGATTATGTAGCACAAATGTACCTCGTTCTTCAGACGAATTCGCATCTTACGATGGCTGTCAATGAAACTAACTCCTACCACAATCACAACAAATGCTTCACCAATCTCTTTTGTGTCAGCAGCTTTGGCTTCTTACTCTCTATCGTCAATAGCTCTTTCTCTCTCTTTGCTGGTGCATGATAGGATTAGCTTCAGCTCGAGGCTCGCTCTCTCTATCTCTCTCTCTCTCTCTGATCTCTCTCTCTCTCTATGCTGGTGGATGATGGGATTCTTGAGAGCGAGCGACCTATATAAGACATTTAGATTACATTGTGGCAAGTTGCGGAAACAATTTTTGATAAAAAACGGCAACAATAAACGCTTGGTTTTTGCAAGCGAACGAGGATCTACGCTTTTCCAAGTGACAATAAAAAATGCCAATGCAAAGCACAGTGACATCATTCAATATGAGTTGCAGTGGGTCCTGCAACACATTAGGGGTGGGATGATGTTGGCTGATTCTGTTAATCAGTCCATTTTGCCTGGTTTGGGCATTAGAATAACAAGAACACATGTAATGAATGCCCACGAAGCCTGATAACAAGCAGAACCAACCTCGAAACTGTTTTGGAACAAGACGGAAGAACTAGAACACAAACACGAAAAAGAAGCAAAAAAACCAACAGATTCTGAAGTAGAGAATCTGTAAACATCAGATATCACTACATCATGGGCAAGGTTCTCAACAAGGAGGTAAGCTTACCATACTATAGAATGTAGGATATGCTTGTAGATGTACTCACAAAGGCATTAAGTGTTAATGCACACAACAAGTTTTGTGCATTGCTTAGTCTGAAGATCAAGGCATTCACGGATCCAGATTAAGGGGGGTGTTGGATTGATCTCCTCGACTCTCCTAAATCCTATGTTAATTTGCCTCCATTCATGCTGCTGTATTTTACTCATGTTGTCGCACAATTTGCATATTTACATGTAAATAAGACAGGCGAACGACTGTCTGCATAAATACAAAGAAATTTCCAGCGGCGAAAAATGCAACACTGTGTTTTTACACGTGACTTGTGATAGGCGAAAAAGACAACACTAGCCTACAAATGCCGAAGGTGTCCTAATGGAAAAGTGAAGGTACCTTGTAAATCAAATTTTAAGGCATTTGTGTTGAAAGTATTTCTAGTGTGTGCGGTGGCTAGATCTACTTACAGGTGTAGTATAGGGATGTAGAGATTCGTCCACTTTTTAAGTTTCTACCAAGGTTCAAACAGAAATGCGAAACTAAGAAGTAATGACGGAAGCACTAAGGCTTACCCAAGTAGTGCTCAAAACGGAAATGAAACTATCTAAGGTGATAAAATACAAACCCTTGCTAAGGCTTACCCAACTAGCAAGGTGTTTAATCTAAATTCTACTTAACACCCAAAGGGTAATAAAATAATATGGCGGCTAATATTAAGCAAATAAGCAATAAAGAACATGCCACAATAAACCGATGAAAAGGAGGCAAGAGGAGGCCCGAGCTCCTTCCCGCAAGCTATGCACCTTTCCAAAGGGAACACAAATGACATAGAATAATAATTCTCTAAAATAGAGAGGAAGATAGCTTAATCTCAAAAGTGTTGGTTACAATGCAAATACCTCCCCTCTTATGGCAAGGAGGGTCTTCCATAAGTGTCTACTAACTTATGGGATTAATTTGTTTCTAGCTTTTCAAGAACTTCTAACTTAGGATTTAGAACTTCAAATTTCTTAACTTAGGAAAACTTAAGATAAAATATTTCTAGTCTTAAGTTTTCTAAGTCTAAGTTTTAAATATAAGTTTAAGCTATTTTATTATTATTTAAGCTTCTACTCATGGACTTACAAAACACATGCCATGGCTTGAAGTTTATTGACAGATACTCATACGTGGTCTTACAAAACACATGCCATAGAGTTTTATTATTATTATTTTATTTTCTCTGTGTTAGCACAGTTGCTAACATTATCTCCCTCCTTATTGGATTGGTTGTCCCACACCAATCGACGCCTTTTCGTCCTGGATCTTTTGTGCTTCTTGGACGCGAGACTGTTGCTGTCGGGAGTGGTAGATTGTCGTGCTGATGCCCTCCATCATTTGCCACCGTAATTTGTTGAGGAAGGGCATGGGTTTGTAGTAATGGAGCATACCCTCGAGAAAGTTATGGGTTTTCCATAGCTCCACCATATCAATGTGTAGGGCGAAAGTGAGTGCAGCACGATAATAGAGCCTTGCAATGTTGATATGGTCGTCTTGCGTCCGCAAGGGTTTATTGATGTCAAGGGCGATTGGGGGTAACCCTCGATCCCAAAAACCTCTGAGTTCTGCCAGAAATGCCACCAGGCCGCAATTATCCGCAAAGTATCTGACATTGCGATCAGGATTGCCATGGTGCTTCTGGTAGAATACTCGGCAGTTGGTGACCATGTCTTCGGCTAAGTTGCCAGTATCCACGCCTGTGAGCTTAGGCCAAAAGATTTTGTTCTTGACCTTGGTGGCAGGAAACGGTTCTCGCCTCACTACTGGATAGTAATAAGGATTGGTGCGCATGTAGGAGGGAGCTTCGAGATACCGTGCCATGGAGGTCCTACTTTGCAGGAAGAGCTGATGACGCCAGAGAGGTTGTGGATCCAGGAGTTTGACTGCCGCTTTATGTGTCTGACACTGGTTCAAATCTGGCAGTATGTAGCCACCGCGCTCTTTCGTTGTTGGATACTTCTTTGCAAACTCCTGAGAGGCACGCAACTCTTTGTTTGGTTCTGTGGGCGTGATTCTATGCCGAATGGTTGGGGCTTCAGAGGCAATCTCGTGTTCGGTTTGTGGATCGGGATCAAGAGATAAAGGAGGCGAGGGGTTAGCTTCTACAATTCTTTGTGACTCAGGAGAAAATTGTCGTGGAATATAGGTTGGGTTAGTAGTGTTGAGGGGGTTAGAAGCGGTGGAAGGGAAAAGAAAATGTTGGGAGCTGGTACCCCCAGAGCCATATGGATTGGTTGGTGTTTGAGCTCCTTGCCCTAGGGGTTGGCCTTGAAATGTGGAGCCTTGAGTGGCAGGAGGAGGCTATTGAAATCCTGCTCCATCTCCACCATCTGGTCCATCAAAGTGGTGCCCCGAATCATGGAATTGGGCGTGCTCTGCAGGAACCGACGGTGTCGACTGGGCAGCAGCCTTAAAGCATTCTTTCAGGGTGGCTATGTGCTGGTTTAGGGCCTCGACGGAAGCAATGTATGATTGTTGTAATTTTGAGTGTTACTCTGTTGTGGCTTTCAGCTTTTGGGCCAGCGTTTGATAGGCCACCACTTGAATGGCAGTTCCCTCAGGAATAGCTGGTGGTGCGAAGTCGTTGAAGTCCACCATTTCCAACTGTTCCTTCATAGTGGAACGTGCTGCTTGTGAATCTGCTACAGCCTCATCCTTCTCGGCTTTGAGGGTATCGATGGTTTGCTGCATGTTGGATACCTTCAGTTGGAGCTGGTTTTGGAGATGGGGTAGCATCTGCTGCTGTTGTTGATTGTAATTCGTGAGGTTCTGGATCTGCAGCTGTTGTTGTTTGTTTTCCTCCTCCAGCCTTGTTTTTTCTTTCTGAAGGTCCGCCATAGCACCATCGTCAAATTTCCGCATAGTAAACTGTCCCCCTAGGGTGCCGAATAGATTGTATTGGAGCTCATTCACCAACCATACCACTTTTTGGGGTAACTACTCCCAAGGACCAATGTCAGGGAGGGTGCATGTGTAGTTAGGATACGTCATGATTAAATGGTAGAAAATCTGGAACGGGGCTAGACGGAGGTGTATGAAAGGTAGGTGGAGGTGATTGTGGATTGAGGGGTGGGGAGGTACTATGTGGCGGAGAGTGTGGGATTGGGTTAGTGTTGACAGTGGTTGATGGTACTGCAGTTAGTAATTGTAATGCAAAATCATCTACGTTGACTGTGGAGTCAAGTAGGGTGGGGATTTGTACAGGGGAGGGCTTTTGTGTATGTGTGGAAGGGAAGCCCGTGTTGAGAGTTAGTGAGGGTGTGGAGGTGGCAGTAAACAGTGGGGGTGGTGGTGGGAGTGTGAGAGCAAGTGATGGCAAGGAGATTGTCTGTGTGGACGGAATCACACCCATAGGATCAGAACCGGAAGTGCTTGCCATTTTGGAGCTACCTACTGCTGCTGCTACTGCTTGTCAGCGTTGTTGGGCCTGGTGAAGTAAGGCCGCCTGCTGCTCTAGGACTTTCTTTGGGACCTGAGATGGTTTAAGGCTCCCTCCGGATTCAACATATTCTACCCCGGTGTCGTTGGATAGAATGTTATGCGGGACATCTGCTTTTGTGCTGACCGCGTTCCCTTTCTGCTTCTTAGTAGGTGGGGCTGGTGAGACTGGTTCTGCTGTCGGTTGGGGGGCGGCTCGCTTTTTTGTGCTTGGATAAAAAGCATCTAGCTCCTTGATGTCAGTACCTGCCTTAGACCCCAATTGCTTGGTGACCAACATGTGGAGGAGATACCCACCTTTGGTAGTTGATTTGCGGGCTTTCAGAGCTCCGCACAGCTTCTCTGCTACCTTCTCAGCCCACTTATGATTTTGAGTGGGGTCGTCCATGGTGAGGGTCAGATAGAAGAGATCGCTCGGTGGGATGCGATCCATCTTGGTAGTATGTACTGCGACCATGGTGACGAGGATCTCTGAGGCAGCCCGTAAATGGGGATCCGTGATGAGACGGATAGCGATCCCATCTTGGTTTGGGCAATGGTTTTGCCGTCGTCTGTCAGAAACTTGGTAAAGTACTTGGCATCATAGCTGGTGCCCTTTCCATCGATTGTCTCTCCGAGATTAGGAAAGTCGACGCTTTGAAGATCCCCGGGAGAGACGTTGATAATAGTATAGCTGCCCCTCTTGGATGTAATCCGGAAAGTTTGGAACTCATCCGAATAGGTCAAGTAGGCTGCTCGGATGAGGCTCTCGCTCTGCTGGTCTCGGAAAAGTGTCAGATCAAATCCAAGGTTCGTGAGGATATCCTTGGCCAGTGTGAGCTGCTCGACATAATTCTTAAGATAGATCATGACTATATCCCCTGAATAAGGACGAGGGGGTTTACAACGATGCAAGCTCAGCGAGGAATCGCGGGAAGCCATGATAATAGTGATTTTAGATTGCTCTGAGAATTTTGAAAATTTTGAAAAAAATTTGGCATGAACTCGAGAGCAGCAATCTAAAATGAACTCGTGGAGAGAAGGTGGAGGTCTATATATAGACTTTTTTTGGCAGGAATTTGCAACCTCACCCAGAAATCGTCCTCAGCCTCCATGATTTGGTAATGATGGTCGCGAATTTTGAGGCAACTTTATGAGGGCCCGCAAATTTCTGTAAGTGGTTTTTGTATTGCCAAAAGAGAAAACACGTCTGATAGTGCAAAAATGTATATGATCAGAATTTGCGGAGGTAGTAGGAAAATCTGTCTGCAAATTCTGAGAATGGATATCTGATGAAGAAAACTACATTTTTTCTATTCTTAGTCATTTTTTATCTGAGACAGAATTCGCGGAGGTCAAAACTGAATTGTGCTCTGTGAAAAAAGAGTCAGGCGAATTCTATCTGAGATGCTGTGAAATTTTTTTGTCTGAAACTAATGACTTTTGTGGTTTTCTTAGAGAAGACTGTTGGTATACCTGATCTGATAGTATCTTGATGGGTGGAACAAGAAATCATAGCAAAAATGTGGTCGAAATGGCATGCAAACAATTAAAAGGGAGAAGAGAAAAAAAAATAGAAAAGAAGCAACTAATAGATATCAAGATAAAAGCAGGGTTCGTTGTACTTTCTCAGTCGACTCCCATTGACTACAGTGTTGAGGATATCGCCTTGAAGGATTTGGAATTGGACTTCTCTGAATCTGTAAGTTGTCTGCTTGCAAATCGTATAGGATAATCCTTCTTCTAGTCACCTGGCTGCGTCAAAACTGATCCAATGACGTATTTTGAGACATCCGTATGAATATGAAACTCTAATGTCCAATCTGGAGAACGTAGTATTGGTGCTGAAGATAATGGTTTTTTTAACTTTTCAAAGGCTTCTAACGCCTCTACTGTCCAAATATGAACAATAGTTAATTTGTATATAGTTTGTGCTAAATCCGCAAAGAAGATAATAAAAATTCGATAATAGTTCGCATGACCCATAAACACATAAACTTCTTGAATTGTTGCTGGCGGTGGCAATTTCACAATAACTTTAATCTTAGAATAATCGGTGGCAATACCATGTCTTGATATCACATGTCCAAACACCACTCCGTGAGAAACCCATATATGGCATTTTTCTGGATTTAGAGAAATCTGATATTTGCGGCATCTTTCAAAGACTTTCTCCAATCGATCCAGGTGGTCTGTATCTGTACAATGAACTCCCAAGTCGTCCAAGTAAATTTCAAAGTATTTTTGCAGATAATCTTTAAAGGCAAATTGCATTACTCTTTGGAATGAACTTGGTGTATTACAGAGTCCAAACGACATTACTTTGTAAGCATAGGTGCCCCATTCTGTTGCAAAAGCAGTTTTGTGGCTATCGGCAGGTGCAATCTTAACCTAGTTGTAATCACTAAATCCATCTAGGAAACTATAAGCCTCCACTCCAACAAGGCGATTCAAAATGTTTTCAGTAAAAGGTAACGGAAAGTGATCCTTCCGTGTCACTTTATTCAATGCTTTGAGATTCACACAGATTCGCAATTTCCCATGTTTCTTAGGAACAATGACAATCGGTGAAATTCATTTGGTATGCTCGATCTCATAAATGAAATCGGCGTCAAGCAATCTCTGAAGTTCTTTCTTTATCAAATCTGCCACATTAGGATTACAGCGATAGAACTTTGTAACCTTTGGTACTGCATCAGGTACTAAAGGTATGGTATCTTCAATGACTGATGTCAGAAGACCCTTGAAATCTTGATAAGTCCATGCAAAACAATCTTGATACTTAATAAGTAACAAATGGAGTGCTTGATACTGCTTAGGAGTAAGTTGTGATCCCACTTGTACAATCTTTTCCGGTTCTCCTTGTTCTGCAAGATTCATTGGCTGCGTCCTAGCTGGGCCATTGTAGACCTCTTTAGATTCCGGCATGTGTTCTTCAGGTTCACGATGTGCTTTAGATAACAAGATAACCATATCATCCAGTGTATAACGTTAAAAATGCTCTGGCATATCATGCTGGACTACATTTGCTTGTTCTTTTTCGAAAGGACTTGTCTTGGATCTTCATTTAGTCTTCTTAGCAGAAATTGGTCGTGGAGGTGATGACTTTCGGGATGATAAATCTTTCTTCACAGGTGAAGACTTCCTAGACAATGATGTCTTGCTGGAGATCTGACTTGAAGAATCATTCTTGACTTTTCCTTTGCCTTTATCCAATAGAGGTGGCACTTCCTTTGACCCCACCAGAATGGGGGAGGTCCTAGGTTCAATCCCTAGCCCCCGACCACACACACCAAGTATCTTTTGAGGGGGGTTTTCCCATTTCAGGACCGTATTATAATGTTGCTTTGCTTGTTTCTTCGTCATCGAACCTGTCATCCTATCTCCCTTCAATATAACTGCTTTGGGCAATTTGATTGTTGGTTCATCAGGAACATTACGCACTCCAAATCTGGTCAGATCCATATGATGTAGAGTCTGTTCATCCGTAAGTTCTGCATTGCCATCATAAGTTAAGGCATGGCTCATTGGTATGAGATCATCCTCAATTGGATCTGGTATAGGTTCCGTTGATATCCAGGCTACATTCGGCACATTTAGTGGAAACTTGATTGGTGTATCCAAAGTTCGATCTAACAAGGAAATCTTGCTCATCTCTGATTGAATATCTTGTTGACACATATATCCTGCTGTACAATCAATTGTTGCAAGAGCTTCGTTCCAATTGACAGGATCCGTTTGAGAATCGTAGTGAACTCCCAATTTTTTCTCTGGTCGATCACAAGTGTGATCCGTTGTTGATGAATCGTCATCTGCTTTTTGAACCACTGGCTTGATAGTCCAAGTCGTAGGATCAACTTTAACTGCACGTTCACGATTTTCAAAAGAAATTTTGCCGGTACCCCAGTTATGAATTACTTCCGCAACTCGTAACCATGGACGTCCTAAGAGAACTTGGTAGACATTTGGTGCTTCTAACTCCTGAACCGCCATCTATCACGGCTACTTCTTTAGAAAATTGTCTATGTTGTATCGGCAGAGTGATATTCTTTTGTTCACTTTCCCAAGCGGCTCCAACATGGAGTACATCATTAGATTCTTCAAATCCAGCACAAAAAAGCGGCTCCTGATGGTCTTCTGATTCTTCTTGAGCTAACTTTTGCGCTAAGACTTCTTTTGCTTTTGGCACCAACTTTAGGAACTCTCCCAATGAAATATTGATCTTGCTAGACAAAATATTCATGAGTAATTCTGTATGCGGTGCTTCCGGTTTAGTCATCTTGAAGGGTTCTTCGTGATGATGTAATTGAACATTCATATCCGTATGTAAATTTCTTGGAGGCTGCAATGGTGAAGACCGAACTTCAGCTGTTTCTTTAGCAGCTTCAAGTTCCTCTTCTTCTTGCAGATGTTTAATCCATTGTCTCATATCTTGATATCTTCGTTGTTCTGCATTAAGATTTGGATAGACTCCCGATGCTGTTAGTGTATCGTTCAACGGTATAGAATCAGCAGGTACTGAATCCACTACTGGTTCTTTTTGCTTTTGTACTCTGGTGACCACCATTAAGGGTGCACTTGGTTTATTCTGAGCTACCGATCCTTGCTTAATTGTTATCAAATTTACAGGTGCTATAGCTGGTGGTGGCTTTGGTCTTGTTGGACAGTCTTTATAGCAATGCCCATATCCACATTCACGACAGAATGGTACAAGTTTTCCTTTATCTGGGCATTCTACAACTCTGTGATTTTCTCCACATGCAAAGCGTCCAAGTGGTGCTCTGGCCCATTTTCTCGAGGCTTGTTGTTGAGCGGCAGCATAAATGGCATACTGTTCGGAAGATCCTCCTTCCTGATCATTACCATAGCTCCATTGCTCAGCACTTCCGTAAGGTTCTGGTTCCATCAAATTGGTAGGAGGAGCGGAGTGTTTTGGTGGGGCAGGCAACGCTAGACGTTCCGGGTATCCAAGAGTAGATTGTCGCAGTCTTGCTGCTGGATTGCCTCCATACAGTGGATCTCAATATCCCATCCGGGCATACCGTTGCTGAATTATTCGAAGGTTGAAGTTGCAAAAGGCAGTCTCATGGTCATGTGAATTACACAGATGGCAAACACTGATTTCCATTCATTTTTTCAATTAAGGACACTCGTTCACTATGTGATTTCCTGTACAAATAGAACACCAGACATTTTCCTTGGTAGGAAAAGTCTTTGCAAACTTCTCAGGTTCCTTGTTCGTTTCTTTGTGGAAATTTTCCAATGCTTTGATCTTCTCATCAAATTGCAACTGCAACTTTTCCATCTGTTTTTGCTGGGTCTTCCCAAGTTTCTCGAACTCATTAGCATCATTTCTGCAGTAGCATCGGCATTTGTTGATGCAATAGTGGTGGATGTCGTAGTAGTCTGCCCTGCTGTATTAGGCTGACAAAAATCACATAATCATGGCATTTTCATTAATCAGCTCAGGCTCACATTCAGATCTAAGACGTTTCACCCTTTCGATGTAATCTCGAACCATTTCCCGCTTTCCCATTTTAATTTTACTTAAAAGTAGGAAAGGGTCTTCCATAAACTTCCGCGGTTTGAACCGTGTGATAAGGGCTCGTTTAACAACCTCCCAATCTGTACGCTCAGTTTCATCTCGGTTATATTACCAATCTTGTGCTGCGATTGTTAAGGCCATAGGAAACAGCTTAAGTTTATCTTGAGGATAAATCTCACCATAGACCTCACAGGATTCAGCATAGATCTGAAGAAATCTAACTGGATCTGTTAATCCATTATATTTGGGTAAATCCAATCGGGGTGCTCTTCTAACAATAATTGGATTGACCTCCTGTGGAGCACCTCCAGGAGCAGCTCCAGGGGCAGCCATCTTTACAAATTTAGATCAAATCGATAATGAGATTGGATATAGATTTTTCCAAAAAACTATCTCAGATTAGATCTACTAGCTCTATTCCACTTTTCAAGAATCTGATTCTATATGATGAAAACCTACCCAAAATTCAATGAATCGATAGTTCTCAAAAATGATAAACCTCTCGGAGTCCAATTTAGAATATATCAAATTTGATCCAAATTTTGACAGAGACTTGATCTCGAAAATCAGAAACTAAAAATAGGACTGGTGAAGGTTCTCTAGGCGAAGGTTGTCTCGACGAAGGTTCAACAGTGCTATTTTGGGATAAAAACTCTTTGAACACTTTTTTGGCAATTTCTTGGGAAATAACCTTCGTCGACTTCTTAGATGAAAGATCTGACACAGATAAATCTATGGACAACCGGACAAAGGTTTCTGACACAAGCAAATACTATTTTTGTAATCTAGCGAGAGTAAAAATCAAGATTTTTTGTGATCTGATCAAGAAGAATCTTCGCCGAACTCAAAAATAGTAGTTTACTATAGATAGAATGTTTTGGAAACTCGGCGAAGGTTCTGGTGAAGGATCAAGAGTAATATTGGTATTTTTGCAAAAAGGTGACCTTTTTTTGGCAAAAATATGACAATATGACAACTGATCCTTTGAAAACCTTTCTATTTTTGGTATTATTCTTTGCCAACCTGGCAGTAGATAGATCTGAATCACATCTAAGCACAGTGAATCAGGCGAAGGTTCTTTTTCTGTTTTTTTAGGGTTTTGATAACTTTTGGTGTTTTTTTGGTGGGTTTTCTGATGTTTTTGGAAATCTACTGGGAATTAATCTTTGCCCTTCAAACTGAAGGTTCTGTAAACAAAAACCGAAGGTGTCTACAACTCGGCGAAGCTTTCTTGAAAGAGGGTAAAAAGTTTTGAGCTCGCTTTTTGCCTCTTTTTGACCAAATTTGACAGATTTGACCGATTTTTGTTATTTTCTCTGATATCTTAGATTCAAATGGATCTTAAGATTGGTGATCTGAATAGCTTTTCTTGTTTAATAATCAGATTAGATTTCAAACACGCAAATCCACTCAAATCAAGCAAAATCAATCCCAAACTAACCCTAAAACGAAAACTTAACACTATTCATGCCACGACAAGGTGCCTAATGCAAGCTAACCATCATCCAAACATGCTGCAAACTGGCAATTATAAATAAATTGACTATTTTAAAAAAAAAAAATTAGCTATTGCTTTATCTTTTCTTCCTTTTTAGATATTTATATATATTCTGGTTGAGGGTGCTTGATTACGTAGAGGTTGACACGTGGGTTTTCCTTTGATGTGGCCTGTTTTGGCCTTCCTTTGATGTGGCCTTCCAGTCCGAGTTCCGTCTTTTGGCATCATGTTTCTTGCCATTTCAGGGTATTCTCTATTTTGCCGTCACGTTTTTCGTTTCTTGCCATTTTCAGGGTCTTCACTGTCGCTGCATGCAAAGGTTGTTGTGGGTGAGACGCACACGATCGGCTGTTTTTGGATGATTATGATCTATGGGAAGACGGATACAATAGCAATAGAGTCAGATATACGTCTGTCCTTTTTGGTATGAGTCAAGTTTTAAACGCTTCAACTTTAGTCTCAAATCTATGATCACCTCTGTTAAAGATCTCACCTCAGCTAGAGCAGCTCTCTTATCTCTAACTTTTTGTTTAGCTGAGCTATGCTCGCTCATCGCCAGCTATACTCTGTTTGAGCCGTTTCGGCTTGCTGTCGTGAGATCTGGAGTTGCAGTTGGAGCGATTCAATCTGTTGCAAGTAAGAATGCAGGCGAATGATGACAACTCCTAGTAATAAGCTGAAACATGCAAGCATAGACGAATCAGATAAAATATCATCGCAGGAGGACATACTTCCTCCCAATCCAGACTTCATAAGGTGTAGAATCCGGAACTGCTCCAGTGGGCAACCTATTTTGTAAATATACAACTGTAGCAATGGCTTCCTCCCAGAAGTACTTGTTCAAATGTGCTCCAATGAGCAAGCTTCTCGTTGCCTCACACAGAGTCCGATTTTTTTCTCAGCTATGCCATTTTGCTGAGGTGTGTACCTTGTGGTGAATTATCTGGTTATGCCTTCCTTGTCACAAAAGTTCTCAAACTCTTTGTTGACATATTCACCTCCCCCATTAGTCTGAAGTGTTTTGATTCTGCATCCGGCCTGTGCTTTGAAACTTTGAAAAGCTTTAAAAAGCTTGATTCTTATTTTGTGAGAAGAAGATGCTTGCTTGCTTGCTTCTGTTATCAATAAATGAAATAAAGTAGCGAGCTTTTGTTTTTTCAGCCACCTCCATTGGCCCACAGAGATCTGAATGAATCTCTAGAAGCGTGCTAGCTCATGTCCCTCCTGGAGTGTAGGATCTTCTTGCATGTTTCCCTTTTCTGCATGCTTCACATGCCTTCAAATCAGCTTTCAAGTAAAGTGGCGGTAGCCCCTTTACTAGCTACCTTTTCTGCATAAGATCCATGGTCGTTATGCTTGCATGGCCCAAGCGTTCATCCACAAAGAAATCTGATTTTCATCAGCAACAAGTGCTTGTGAAATATTTGGAACTTCAAACTCGTAGAGGTTCCCAGCTCTTCTTCTCTTCTTCCTTTTGCTGCCATCTCTCCCACTACATGGGCTCCTTCCTTATAGAATGCAACCTGGTTTGAATCAAAAACAGAATTTAGACCTTCATCTGCAACTCGAGCAACTGAAAGAAAATTCTTTCTTAAGCCAGGTACAAGCAATGCTCCGCCCAATATCTTTCACTTCCCCATTCATGAGGGGCATCAGTTGCAGTTATAGAAGCTTCCGCATTGGTTCCACCCCACCGCTTGTTTTTTCTTGTGGGCTGCTCAAGAGCTTTTTATTCATCAACATTCTTGGTTTTCCCGTACGATATCGCAACTTTTGGAATCCCATTAGCAGAGTGCCTACTACATGGGTCGTTGTTGATGGAAAACGATCTTTAGAAGAGGGGTATCCGTAAGCAAAGTCTTGTGATCAATAATTCAGTGCCAATTTGTCCATTGACCTATCATGGCGTTACCATTGATGACGTAGGTTTTGTTCATATTTTGTTCTGGTTTGAATATATATTCACGTGTACTTCATCAATAAATTTATGTAGATTATTGTTGGCCAATGATGCGTTACTGATGTGGAACAAAGCTCTTATGGGTTTTGGATGTTAAATATTGATGTGCTTATAGGTTTTTTTATTTTTTATTTTCTTTAGTATGTTGTCTTCTTGCATGTGCTTAACGAGATATTGTTCGATTGCCAAAAATCATATAGCATTTGCTCCATATGTGCTTATCATGCATGATTTGAAATGTTGTGCTCAATTTTTTTTTTTCTAAAAAGATAATAATGATTTTTGTTTATCTGCATGTTGTTGTTTCTTTTTTATTGGGTTTTGATTGATATTTATTACATTCATAATAGTCGTCGTTCTATATAAGTATTTCGTAATGATTTTTTGATGGTTATCATATTTTATTACACTCTTTTGTTGTGTATTTTTTTAGAGTTGATTTTGATTGCACTTTGATTGAGATTGATAAAAGTGGATGTGACCTATGAGATGTGACTCATCAAAGCACATGTCTCTTACACAAAGAAGTTTGGATGTCTTTGAGTGGTCATTAAGGGTAATTTTAGATAATCAATTTTTACCTTTGTGATATTTAACCTAAACTCGTAATTTGATGGTGAATCAAAAGTTTTACAAATATAGTAAGAAGTAATGTGAATTGTTTTTTTAGCCCAATTTGACAACTGAAGAGTGAAAGGTAGGAAGTAATATAATATTCAAAATTACTCTTTTTAAAGATAAAATGTTATGGTAATTCAATTATTATGTATCGGGCTGAAATAAAGACCACATGGCAACTTTTGAAATTTAAGGTTATATTTTTCATAAGTAAAAAATCTAAAAACGTTAGGTTATTTAAGTGTTTAAACTAAGACCAATAAATTTTTTTAGCTTGAGTTTGAAAGACATAAGTACTAAGTTTTTTAGTAGGTTAAGAAAATGATTTTTCAAGAGCAATGGTGCATTGAGCTAGTCTACATGTGAACTCAAAAAGGACCAAAGTTACTAGTCCGTGACATTATGATGTCCATCATTTGGGAAAAACCACTCCTTCAAGTGTTTTGATGATCCACACATAGACACACACTCTTTCTCTCATTCTCTCTCTCACACACACACAAACAAAAGCATATATACCTACTAACAACAAACTCTAGCCAGTTCATCTCTCCTTAAGTGATTTTGAAACACTCTATCGTTTGTACACGCTAAGAATTATCGTTTCTCTCTCTCTCTCTCTCTCTCTCTCTCTCTCTCTCTCTCTCTCTCTCTCTCTCTCTCTCTCTCTCTCTCTCTCCCCTCGTGGATGATGGTATTCGCTTCACCTGTACCTGTAGTCCTGAGCGAAATGCAGCATACAGCTCTCCATTGTTCTTCGTTCTCCAAGTGTGCTTGTTCCCCTGATGTGGCAAAAAAAATCGATTATGCTCTTGGTTATATTGCGTTCTCCAAGTGTGCTTCTTCCCCTGATGTGGCAAGAGAAAACAACGATTATGTAGCACAAATGTAACTCGTTCTTCAGACGAATTCGCATCTCACGATGGCTGTCAATGAAACGAACTCCTACCACAATCACAACAAATGCTTCACCACTCTCTTTTGTGTCAGCAGCTTTGGCTTCTTACTCTCTATCGTCAATAGCTCTTTCTCTCTCTTTGCTGGTGCATGATAGGATTAGCTTCAGCTCGAGGCTCTCTCTCTCTCTCTCTCTCTCTATGCTGGTGGATGATGGGATTCTTGAGAGCGAGCGACCTATAGAGAGAGAGAGAGATTTTGATTGGTTTCTGATTTAGAAGGTATCATGAACATTTACATTTTCTATTTTATTATATATCAAATCTTAATCACAACCTTTGATCTTAATGCATATCTATGTTTTACATTGTGCCATGTGATTATCCTCTTTTATTTTATTTTTTTTGCAAAGGTTAAGTATACTATTAGCTTTTCACAAATGTACAAGTACAATAAGAATGTACACGGCATCAAAGGCCATCGCAGCAAACCGCCTCCAAAAAGAAGCAATAGCTCTAAAAAAGGACTTCAACACACCACGCAGGGAGGCTGTCCATAACTTACTAAACAGCAGTAGAAAAATATATAGCAAGCCGTAGACAAGTAGTAGCCAGCAGTGGAGAAGTAGAGCCATCAAAAACCTGCTTGTTACGTGTTAGCCAGATCATCCACAAAATAGAAAGCCTGCAAAGATGCCAGAAAGGAAATGAAGAAGGATGCATCACAGCGGATCCCCCAGCAGTATCATGTCAGCCACAAGAGGAGGCAGAGTACACCAGCGGTTAAGGAGGCAACGGACTTCCGACCACAAGTCTTGACGACAATGATAGAACAGGTGCTGAACAATTTCTTCCTCCAACTGGCAAAGAGGACAAAGACGGTCAGAAAGGAAGGGCCACTTAGCACGAAGAGGCAAAGAGTTAGTGAGCATGCGATAAGCCAAGTAACGCAGCTTAGCGATGGGGAAGGAAGAGGCAGTCTTCAGTCAGGAATGCCAGGAGGCATCGTCAGCAAACAATTGATGAGAGCGAGGGCTCAAAGGGGACGAAACGGGGGCAATAGAATGGATGGAAGCAGCATGTCGAAAAGCATGGGAAAGAGGTTCAGTCGCGATGGCAAAGAGCAAGGGAGAGAGTGGACAGCCCTGACGAATGCCACACTTAGGAAAGACGACAGAAGAACGAGAACCATTAAAGACAATGGTAGAAGAAGCATAGGAATAAAGAGCATGGACAAAAGTAGATTATCCTCTTTGAGCAGATAGCTCAAATTTAAGCATAGGACAAAGTTGTAAAAATTTTGCTTTTCTTTTGGCCTTGCTTTGCAAATGCAATACTCTATGATGACATCCTAAATCTATAAGACATGAACCTTAGTTGAGAGTTGTTACAAATACATGCAAACAACACATAATGCATAAGGCCAAAAGAGCAAAGACATGCCAATGTGTGCTTTAGTATGCATGAACTGTGCTTTTGAAGTGCATGAATAAATAGACTTTTTACAATTTTGTCCTATGCGCAAATTTGACCTATCCATGTGGCAAAATATTTAACGTAGTAAAAATTTTGCTTTTCTTTTGGCCTTGCTTTGCAAAGGCAATACTCTATGATGACATCCTAAACCTATTAGACATGAACCTTAGTTGAGAGTTGTTACAAATACATGCAAACAACACATAATGCAAGCAAAGACATGCCAATGTGTGCTTTGTATGCCAATGTGTGCTTTAGCATGCATTAACCGTGCTTTTGAAGTGCATGAATAAATAGATTTTTTACAATTTTGTCCTGTGTGCAAATTTGCCCTATCCACGTGGGAAAATATGTAATGTAGATCTGTGTTTAAAGCAAAGGCTGTAATTTGACATCCACGAAAAGAAATTGCGTGCCAAATCTGTCTCACTCATCACCGACTTTGTAAATGAGAAACCTCTGTGGTGTGGTCTCTCTCTCATCAGCGAGTTTGTAAGAATAAAATTACTCAGAGATTGGTGCTTCATCCATCGCCACAGTTGCATTGGCGGGCGTCGATGCTGCACATGCAAATAGTAAATCTGTCACCAAGCCCTTTGTTGATGTTTTATTTCTCCGTTCTTCTCAAACAGGCTCACGAGTTCTTGGTTTCCCCCCATCTGTGCCCCGCTGCTCCAAGCAAGGCATCCCTACTTGCTTCGCTCTATATTCTGATTTCAAGTATGACCTTAACAATTTCAAATTTTATCCTATGAAGGAGTCTATTCTGGCACAGGAAATGGCCCACCGCTACATGATGGATACGATCACCCATGCAGATACTAATGTGGTGATTGTGGGGTCATATCACCCATGCCGATACTAATGTGGTGATTGTGGGGCAGGATGTCGTAGGCTCTCATGTCCTTATGAGCTTAGTAGAAATCCTGGTGTGAAGGTTCCGATTGTTGAGCAATCGGTGAGCCTTGCAGGGGGATCCTGTTTTGGAGGGCAGCTTTTCTCTGCCATAGTTGTCAGAAAGCATGCGCACCGTATCTAAGTTTTACATGAGATTGGTGTGGCCTATGAAGAGCTTGAAAGCTATGTCGTGATTAAGCATGCCGCTTTGTTCACCTTCACAATCATGAGCAAGCTGCTTCCAGGCCTAACGTGAAGCTTTTCAACGCCGTTGCTGTCGAAGATCTGATAAGCAAGGGAAATAGAGTATTCGGTGTCGTTACTAATTGGTCATTCATATCCATGAACCATAATACTCAGAGTTGCATGGACCCCAACGTCATGGAAGCTAAGGTGGTGGTTAGCTCGACCACGATGGTCCCTTCGGTGCCACTGGCATGAAACGATTGAAAAGCGGCACTTCAAGTGCCCTTGCTGAGTCGACTGGACACATTTATGTGCATCTTGAGCTTGTTTTAGCTTCTGTTGAAGACGACACATCGGCAACTACTTAAATTTAGAAAGTTGATATGTATCCGTTGTTGTATAGCTCTTAAGGACTTGCTTATTATTGTCAAAACTTTTCATGAACAGCAGTTTATGAATAAAGATCCTATTTGAAGTTTGTTTCCATATCTCCTATAAGCAATTTTTATTATCTTTTGATTTTGTCAGATCATTCTCTGATGTATTCCAGACAAATATTGCAAGCTTGAGCTCGTGATGAGCCTTCATATATTGGCTACAATTCACTGCTGGCTGGGACAGTACGTAGACGCCATTGTTGTGCTTGAACGCTCTCTTGCTTTGTCCAATACCACCTCCCAGTCGGAACATGCTCTTGCTTCCTTTTCAGGATACATGCAGTTAGGTGATAATTTTGCATTGCTACTAGGTAGACACGAGAGCTCCGTGGATACATACCACGCTACCTTGAGTTGCATAAGCAAGATCTTGGAGAGCCGGATACACGAGTTGGAGACACATGCCAATACCTAGCTGAAGCTCAGGTTCTAACTTTTGTGTCGTTCAGTTTACTGATCTAGGCTACATCTAACATCAGAAACACCAAACGACGGTTTTCTCAAACAAGACCTGACATTTGACTCCATATGAATAGGCTATGCAGTTCCAGGAGTCTAAAATTGTTTGCCAGCATTTGCTGAACATTCACAGTACTCAATCTTGAGATGGTAGTTCGTTTGCATCGCCCAAAGCAGGTAGCAGCCTTCATCCATCGATTCTGTTCTTGTCAGCTTTTATCGAGGCCAAAAGGCATGGGCAGCGTTGATAGAGGCTCCTTTAGACAAAGAAGATAATAGGAAGCAGCCTCATGTGCAGCAAAGCAGTTTTATGAAGTTTGTCTGAAGGACTCTAAATGATGTCAGCTAATCTCTCCTTGTGGAAGAGAGCTTTGCTCTGAAGTAGTTTCTCGCTTTCTTGCAATAGCGACTGTCACCGCAGCAAATTGTCCATGCTAATTCCTATTACATTAGGTTGATCATCCATTAAATCCAGCGAACAAGAGGATGGAGACAGATTCTGTTCCAGTTTGGGCATGCCTTTCAAATCCAAGTTTTCACAGAAATTCTTTGACATGAGCGTTGTATGAAAAACATCAAACGATAATAAAATGTTTCCACTGCTTAGAAAGCTAAAATCTGGTATACAAAATCTATCTTGGATGACATTGTCATAGACGATCATGCATGGCCTTGAAGAGATTTAAAAAAACTAATAAGGCGATCTTCGTAAGGTTACCACACACTCTCAAGTGACAAACACTCACTTACTGCCTTTCCATTGAGTAAATTTTATGCTGGTAAACGGCGCTCTCCAGAAATAAGTCTTGAATCCTGAAAGTCGAAGGATCGGATCGTCAACGCCTTTTCCTGGTAATAACTCTTGCTTTTGGATTCTACCTGTGAAATTCTTCTGGTGGAGATGAGGTTTCTTTATCCAGAATTTTGGAGTGAGTTTCTACTTCTAAACAATGGCATTTCAGGACATGCATAGTTTTATCTTTCACAGGAAGATATCTTGTAATGAGTAACTTAGCAGCCGTGTAAAGCTTGCGCTGCGGCTTGGAGCAAAATCATAACGCTTACGAGTCGTGATATGTTTTTGTGTTCTGAACGTCTAGATACTCACATTTGTGATGCTCAAAGTTGGCATGGGTTTTTGGAGTTTCATGTTCTTGCGGTGATACTGCTGCCTATCAGGGCTTATGAACCTTATCTGGTTCTTTTCCCAATTATTAGTTTGCCTCAATACTTTTACTACGTTATTCTACACCTTTGCTTTTGTGGAATTTGCAGAGGCTCTTTCTAGGCTGATGCCATGAGCTCCCCGGCCTGACATTCTTTGAAATTTTCCGGCATAAAGAATTAGCAATCAATGATTGCGTATTATTCAAAGGCGTAACAATAGTAAAAGCTGCTTGAAGTTGGAAGGTTGTTGGGTTGGATTTCTCGCCTTCTGCTAAGATTTCTCTTTCTGCCCTCTTTACGGTTCTCTATATTTTAACCTCAAAGAATCAAACCCGATCTAGTTTCTCACCTTTTAAACAGCCACCCCTTTGGGAGTGGCCTTTTGTCACAATTGATCCCATTCAGGCCTATCAGTAGCGAAGAGTATTGTTTTACCAACATAATGGCAAGCAATTTCGTGCAGTGGGAAGTGGGTCTTTTCTGGTGGAGTTGATGCTCCAATTTCCTTCATTTTTGCAAAATTGTTGTTCCAATTTTTAGATTTTGTTAGAGCATAGGAGGCTATAGTGCAACGAAAGCACTTGTCACTGACACAACCCTGTTTTTGTTTACCCTGGCTTGATGTTTCGTATGGAAGAGATTTTTTTATTTTAGGCAACTAGGCTTTCCTCTTGGGTTAGCTCCGTTTAATGACTACACCACTTGTATCTTCTCTAAGACAAATGCTCTTTGGGGAACAAGAATTTTGATCACCAAAGATTACCCGTTTTTAAGACTCATAAGCTGTCATGTGCTTTTAAGGCCTCATTACATCATGATCTTGGAATTTCATAGTTGATCGACCACCTGTGAAATGGTTATCAATGAACCTCCTTAAAAGTAAGAATTGCTAGTAGGCTATTTCACGAACATAAAAATTACAGGTGTGGGTTTTTCATATCGTATTGAATTGGTGTGCAATCTTAATTTTCATTTTCCTGTGGACATTGAGCATTTCATCTCACCTTTCTGCTCTTTTATTGTATTTCGTTTTAGAGGTTATACGTCAAAGTCATCAGTTTTTTTTCCTCTTTTCTCAGATATCGATCCCTAGGCAGGGGCAGCTAAAGGCGGCCTTGGATCAGCTTAATGAAGAGGGCTTTTGTGCTTATTGCAGTACTTATGCGTGGCTTGTAAAAGAATGTGGCAAGGCAAAGGCACTCGTTGAAGGAATACTGGTTCATCAGCACACTCTGAGAAACACATATATGAAAGATGTGGCGATCTGAAGCAAGCAAGGTCACTTTGTGACATCATTGATTCTCGCAATGCCTACTCGTGGACTGTCATAATAGGTGCATATGTGCAGCACAAGCAGGCTTTGCAGCTTTTTCACTAGATGAAATGTGGAGCTGTGAAGCCCGACAAGATCACCTCACTGGATGCCCTCAATGCATGTGCAAACCCATCAGCCCTTGGAGAAGGTAAGATGATCCATGACCTTATCATTAACGATAGTTTGAGCTGAAATCTCATGGTCGGTAACATGCTTGTCAAAATGTATAGCAAGTGTGGTAACTCAGACGATGCCAAGAAGATCTTTGACACTCTGTCCAAGCGAGATATGGTTTCGTGGAATGTAATGATTTTTGTGTATGTCAAGCTAGATAAGCCTGAACAAGTGCTACTAATATTTAGGCAGATAAAGCAGGAAGGGTTAAAGTCTAGTAAAATCACTTACATTCACCTTCTCAGTGCTTATTCTAGTCCAACAGATTTATCAAAGGGTAAGTTAATGCATTTTCAAATTATTGAAGATGGACTTGAGGAAGATGTTGTTGGAACTGCTCTTGTGAACATGTATGGAAAGTGTGGAAGTACAGGACGCTCGTAGGATGTTTAAAAAAATGCTTGTTCGGAATGTCAGACCCTCAGTCCAGTTTGTAATGTATAACATACAAAGCATATTTTGTATGAAACATGTGATTTTAGCCATGCTCCTTTCTAAATGCATGCATTATTTGTTTGAGTTTGTATGATCAATATATTTTGTTTGTAGTATGATAGACATCATAAGAGTTTCTATGGTTGTCTATCACATAAATTCACACCTATTAAAATCATGAAACTTAAAAATTCATATCAGCATTGATTCCTATAAGAATAGCTAGTAGGCTATTTCACGAACATAGGAACTTTTGTACATTTCATATGTTATATTAAATTTTATATGAATTTTGAGAATGACTTTTCATGAAAGTAATGAATCTGAGAAATTTAAATAAAAATTTATAGATTTCACTTGTCATGCTCACCAACATGACAACTTGATCAAATACTCTCTTCAAATCTTTATTTTAAAATTTGGCTATTATCGTATGGAGCCGGCCATCGATTCTAGTTCCTGTATTGGGAACTCTCGCATAGCTTACTGATGCATTAAGAACTCTTGCCGACTTTTCTGTAAGCTAGTCTCAATGTGAGGAAGCTTCAGTAGAAGGGGCACAGGTTAGTTGCAACAAAAACTTCCAAAAAAGGGGTCTGCGAGAGTTCTGGGTGGAAACTGCACTTTTTGGATCTCGGGAACTCTCGCACGGCCTCATAGATTGCTTAGGAACTCTTGCAGACTCGTCTATGAGCCGCGTGTCAATGAGAACTAGCTGTAGGTGGTCTGATTTTTTGTTTTTTTAATGTTTTTTTTGAATTTTTTGGCTATTTTGGCAAAATGGCTGGGAATTGACTCTCATATGAAGTACATTAGATTCTATCGATGTGGCAAAAGGTATTGCCAGGTCGGCGAGAGTTAGTTTGGAGGGAATCAGAAAGTTATGGAGCTTGATAGGTGTTTTTTGGCCATTTTCTGCACATTTTGCAAGCAATATATGTACTAATTCACGTGCGTTGCCCACACAGTTGTTATAACTATCACATGTATATAGACATAACGGCAACATATAGTAAAACATGATGGGACATATAATCAGAGTCAATTAGCGGAAGCATGATTTCAGAGTTCCTCTGTGAACTCCTTTGTATCAGATTTATTTGATTCCATAGGATCAGACATTTTAGAGAGAGTGAAAGTAATTCAAGAAGTAGAGATGGTATTCAATATGTAACTAGCATAGTAAGATCACAACACTTAGTGCGTTATTACTGTGAACCATTCTCGGGCACAAAATCGTGATTTGATTGTTCTATTTACAACATCTTAATGCAGATTCTCTATTTTCTTATGTGTGTTCCACTATCGAATTCTTTCTGATAATTTCTCTCTCATACACTGATACTCGCTCCATGACTCAATCGAATATCTAATCTCGAAGGAAGCATAAATGTCATACATGCCTAATTGTTTCGCTCCCTTCATGGTTGTCATTAAAATGCATCTTGTCGATCTAAGTAATAGTCTGAATCTACTGTTTTCCAAAGATCCTATTGTAATTTATATGTTGAGTTTTCTCTTGACTGAATCTCGCATTCAGCAAGAGTGGTATCAGCCCTAATAATATAATTCCCAATACAAACACTCATTCCGCACAGAGTGGTATCAACATTCATAGCTTGACAAAGAACCCAACAGAGTGGTATCAAAGCCATCGTTCCTAACCTTTATTAGTATTCAAGACTATTTTAGAATTTCTTAGATCATTCATCATGGAAGCTACATCTTCAGAAATCCTCTTGATCAATAAGTTCAACGGTGATGACTTCCACATGTGGAAATTCAAAATGAAGATGATACTCATTGAGAAAGAACTCTGGGGATACGTCAACAGTTCAACACCCAAGCTGGCAAAACCTGACATGTTGATCGCTTGAGAAGCTAAGAATGGCAAATCTCTTGCCATTGTATCTCTGAATCTTGAAGATTCACAAATAGCTCATGTAGAAAATTGTTCTAGCTCCAAAGAAGTATGGGACATTCTTTCTGGTCTATATGAAACTATAGATGTATCAACCCGTCTCTTCCTGAGAAAGAAGTTCTTATTGCTCAAGATAAGTGAAGGAATCTCAATCATTGATCATCTGATTGAATTCGAAAAGCTGCTAAATCAACTAGCAGTAGTAGGTTCGCCAATATCGGAGACGAAAATGCTAACATGTCTCTTTTGTCCAGTCTTCCTCCCTCTTATGCATTAGGGCCCTTTTTGAACTCAAAAGGGGCCTCTTCCTTGCCTAAACATGTTTGATAATCTGGATTAATTAACTTGCTAGTAGTCCTATGTGGCAGTTCACCTTGTGTTTAACTCAAGTTAAAACCTAGTCACATAGGTTGCACTTGAACCTAGTATAGTAAATGAATAAAGAAATAAATTTATTACTTGTAAAAAGATAGATTTGTTTTTGAATTTGTGAAGGTTGAAATTTTTTTCACACTTCATAGGTCTTTTTTTTAGTTTTATTTTGGTAAGAAAATATGTTGCAAATTTGTTTATTTTTCATTTTGAAATGTACGAAAAAACGGTACAAGGGGGGAGAGGTCTCCCCTTTGTACTAAGAAAAAAAAATTTGAAAATGTAAGGGGGTGGTGGTAAACCCCCGCCCCTGTCTTGCACGGCCGCCGCTTCTCTGCTAGCACACACAACCCGGGCCAGCACACTCCGGGCCGCTGGCCCAGCTCGATGCTTTAGCCACTACTCGCGATCAGGGCGCTACTCCGGGCCAACACACTCTGGGCCGCTAGCCTGGGCTCGATGCCCAGCTGCCCAGATTCAACCACATGGTCAGCTTCAGTCACTACTCGCGACCAGGGCGGGCTAGCGTCCCGAAGTGTGCTAGCCCGGGGTGTGTGCGCGCCAGCAGGGAAGCGGCGACCGTGCAGGGTGGAGCTGGGGGGATGTACCACCCCCCTTACATTTTTCATTTTTTTTTCACAGGTACAAAGGGGGGGACCTCTCCCCCCCTTGTACCATTTTTTGTACATTTCAAAATGAAAAGTAAAAAAATTTACAACATATTTTTTCACCAAGATAAAGCTTAAAAAAAGACCTATGAAGTGTGAAAAAAATTTCAACCTTCACAAATTCAAAATTTGAATTTAGGCCTTGCTTATGAGTGTCACATTGTCATTATAAGGGCTAGGGGAGTATAGTTAGAGTGTGGTTAGTGGGTGAGTTAGATTTTGGTAATTTCTTCTACGCCATTGAATGTGCCATGTCATATGGACCATTCCATCTCACTTGTCACTCTTTTATTGGTACACATGTCATCATTAACAATAATTAAAATTAGTGAAGAGGCCCTTTTTGAGTCCAAAAAGGGCCCTAATGACAACTTAGTATTTCTCTTGAGGAATGCTCCTGACTTGTCTCTATAAAAATTGATAGCAAGTTTATTGCAGAAAGAAGTAAGAAGAAAAAGCTTATATATGAAGGTAGTCGCACTCTATTCAAATAAGCAACAGTTCCAGAAGAAGAAATCTTCGAAAGACAAGAAGACAAAAGCTGAGCAAACTGATTCAGACCAGCAATTGTAATAGCACAATCGATAGCATCAATTTTACAAATCTTGTACATTCAGAACCATCTTCCAAACAAAAGCACGATAGAAAATACAAGAAATTACATGACAACTTCAAAAAAATTACTCATTGTAGTATTCACAAAAGACAATGTCGTCTTCTTATGAAAGGCATGGCATTTATTTTTTCTGTTGAAGTACAAGAAGATGAACCCGTTGGTTCATCTTCATTAGAATTACTGAAAATCCTTTCATCTATTCCAATGGAGGTAGATGAAGATGATGTTAATATAGGTGCGGATGCTGAACCAAAAATGGCATCTGAATATGAGCAAACCACTTGTCGCTCATTAATTTTGCCCAATTGTAAATCTTCAGAAACGTCTTTTTGGGAGAAAAATCTACTGGATCTTCCTGTATATATTATAAATAATGATCATTACATATTGTTCAACGATATTGAAGATATTTTTGATTTGAGAGAAGATGAAATCTTCTCAATTTTTTTTGAAAGAATTGTAAGAATTTTCTGATATTATTGATTATGATTATAATGATATCGATTCCGAGATTGATATTGTAATGAATGGCAACTTGAATCTGGCAAGGAGGCATTGGATGCCACGATGGAAAAATAGAAATCTTATTCAGAAACCTTGTCGCGTGAAGAAGAATTTTTGGAGTTTCAGAAAAGGTATCCACCCAAGATTCATTATGAACTCGTGAGAACTGAAGAGTGTGCTGGTGGCCACGACATTACAACAGAAAATATGGTCGGTTTTGATGATGATGATCTTGTAAGATATTGTTCTCTGACCTAATACCTGAATTGTTGTTCTAATTTTTGTAATTGTGATTCTTATTTTTTAATCTAAATATATCTCTTATTGCGCTTTTTTACATAATACCATCGAAGTAGATTCCTTTGCTATAAAACGTGGAGGTCTTCGGGAGAGATGATGTTGGGCACAAGGATACATCCCTTGCCCACTAGTTGAAAATAATGAAATTTGTACACATCATACGAGTTTTAGTCCATTTGCCGCAACCACTATAATGACAATTAGAGCATCGTCTGTTTGCTTAGGAGGCCACAATTATGCCAAAGGTACATTCAAGATTGTTTTTGTTAAGAAAGGTCTAGCTCGGTTATGTCCTTGGAGATACCACAAAAAGATCATCTTCAATGTCCCTTTATTTGGGATATATAGACATGAGTAGAAAGCAAAATATACAATTTTTAGATCCATATGAAAGGAGATTGTTCCTTCATGACAATACCATGCATCTCAAACTTGGAGGATGAAAATTGAAATTAAAATACATTATACACATATATACATGTTTTCCATTGTATCAAGAGGATCTCTCTTTTCTGATGAATTTGAATGCTTTCTTAAAGATCATAATGTTTGGCGAGTTCTTTGCTTGATATTTAAATTGTGTTCGTCTGTAAAACCATTGGAATAGTTGTACTAAATATTTATTTTTTGAATTATGTCCACCATGATTTGTAGCTCTATGAAATGCACCTCTTGCTTGCCAATGTGATTTTTCCATGCTACAAACATACACCAAATTATGGTCAGTTGTTGCACCCATTTGCACTTGATAGAGGTCCCCTTACACATGCATTAGAGACTTCACAGGCGTACAGGCCACTTCTTATTAACCTCTCATTCTGGGCATTATAATGGGCCTGTCAGCACAAACTTTTAGAACTCCCTTAAAACTGTAAAACCACAAGGTTCTAAATAAGCAGGTATCACTATGTCAAAGGGCTTAAACTATAGTTGATCGATTGTGTGGAGACTGGGATAGTAGATGTGTTTTGACATAGACATACTGTTCTGAAAGAAAGAATTTGGAAACCGTGCTGACATTCTTGTAACTGTTCATTCAAGTCGGGTTTGGGAAATCTATACTTAGTATTTTTATCTCGTAAGAAATTATACATAGCCCTTGAAAAGTGAAGATAGTACCAGCATCCAGATAACAAGTGCAACATAAAAACTTAACATATCCTCAGCAGTGACCCAAAAGTCTTATGATTGACTTAAGTGTGACATAGAAAGTCAAATACGACTCTCAAGTATATCCTGAGTACTACACCAGAAGTTCTCTAGTGAAAAAGAATTTAGTTTTACCTGGAGAAAGCCTTTCTTTAAATGAACAGTCTTAATCCAAGCACGATATTTTATTTCTCAAAAGGTTTCATACATAAATTTCAACGTTGACCAGATTACTGAACTGTGTGGTACAATTTAGTTCATGATGGTCAAAGAAGGTGAAACCTCTGCCAGTTATTACTGGAAAATTATGAGTCAGAATGTGCAATAATCGTTCCAAGGAAATGAAACTGAAATAATGATCTGATTCTAACAATTGGCTGTGGAATGCTTTGCAAGATAATTATGTACAGCTGTCAAGGAGAATCAATTTAATCTCGGCTCTGAGAAAGACGACGTCAAATTTTGATAAGACCTTCAGGGTTATCTGCATGAACCTGTGCATGGGAGTTCTAGTTTCAAACATGTGATCCTTGAAATTTATCAATAGTTCCTTTTGACAACAATTTTTTTGGAAAATGAAAGCATCTATCAAGTCTATTTAGCCCAAAAATGGGTTACCCAGTTTCAAATGACATACTCTAGTAACATCATGAGGAAGACCGAGATAAGGGAACTCTCCATAAATTGCAAAGTATAAAGTAAAACACAAGGAAGATATTTTGAGCTATGCGCAAATGTTGATGCATTGAGCATAAATAAAAAAAAATTAAAAACTTGAATCGCTCATGTGCCAACATAATATACACCTATCCTTCCAATAAGCTGTAAAAGATGGCATAGGAGAGACATGAACAGTAGACCAAACTCATAAGCTACATAGAGCTTCAACTCTGCAACAAAAAATCAGAAAATAAGCTTACCCAGACACACTCAATAGACACACACACAAGGCTCCACACTCAGAAGCAAGATCTGAAAATAAGACTGAACACAAGCAAAATATGCATTACATTGATAAAAAAACGTTCTACAGGTCTATCCTATTTATCTTCTTACCATCTACCTTAGACTACTTCAACAAAAAGCTAACAATTAGCTGGAAGCAAAGGCTGACTTATTGTTGCAAACATGTATTTGGGCTGCCTTCTAAAATGTAGGAGGTCATCTACTATTCAGCCTTCTATCATGCAGTGTGCTTGACCTTTCAACACTCTCCCTTCAAGCTTAACTGTCTGAATTCCCATTGATGATCTGTGCTCTTCGAATTTACCATGTGCTAAGGTTTTTGTCATAACATCGGCTACTATTGATGACGTTGGCAAATATTCGAACCGAATGAAGCTGCTTTCAATCTGTTCTCTCACATAGTGATAATGAACAGGTATATGGACTGTCCTTGAGCAAAAGTTTGGGTACTGTGCCATTCTCATTGCACTTTGGTTGTCAATCCAAACTGAAACAGGCTTGTGGCTGATTCCAATTTCTTTAAGTAGTCTTATAAATCTTACCAATGTTCTTGCTCCTTGGGACAAAGCTAGATATTCTTCTTCTGCTAAAGATGTTGGGAAAGAGGGATGTGTGAGAAACAAAAATAGCTCGAACTCAAACAGAAAGTGCTCATGCGCAGCGGAATGAGTTATCTCACCCTTTCTCTGAGCATGACTACGCCTATCAGACTCGAACAGAACATTAGTGATAGAAATCACGTTTGATCTTATTACATAGCCAAACATTAAGCATGAAGACATCAGAATGATAATTTGTCGTGAACAACTAGACTAATTGTCAGTCGCAAATTAGTCGCAAAAGACAAGACTAAATATTAGTCGCGAATAGCTAGACTAATAATAATTTGCAAAGATCAGACAACCAGATTACGCAATAAGAAAGTCAGACAAAATGTAGAAAAGCATAGCAATATTGACACAAATCTGAACGCAGAACAAATAGAGCTATAATCAGATTAAGTATAGCGAAATATATAGGTCAATAATGTAGGTGAGCACAAAACAATAGTGGTCGAAATTGCATGCTTCACAAAGCTAATCCAATTTGAAAAAGGAATAAACCTATTATTGACAATACAAAGAATCGATGCACGAGAGCATCTACTTCGTCTATCTTTGATAAGCTTCTGATGCTTGCTATATCTTTCACACACACTTTTGAATACACGGATGGTATCCAATATATATACATAATTTTTACAGGTAAGATGAAGAAAGTACAAAGTGGATGTGCTATCTGTGGGAGATCGTGGGTGGCTGTTGTCGTTGTCAAATCTGATTGCACGGTTGCATGGGATGAGTGTGAGAAAGCCGTGACGTCAGCCTTTGTTGAAATGAACGTTGGTAAAGATGAAAAAAATGTGACACTCTGACAATTTGTTAGCAACTGTGCTAACACAGAGAAAATAAAATAATAATAATAAAACTCAATGGCATGTGTTTTGTAAGATCACGTATGAGTATTTGTCAATAAACTTCAAGCCATGGCATGTGTTTTGTAAGTCCATGAGTAGAAGCTTAAATAATAATAAAATAGTTTAAACTTAGATTTAGAACTTAGACTTAGGAAAATTAAGACTAGAAATATTTTATCTTAAGTTTTTCTAAGTTAAGAAATTTGAAGTTCTAAATCCTAAGTTATAGGTTCTTGAAAAGCTAGAAACAGATTAGTCCCATAAGTTTGTAGACACTTATGGAAGACCCTCCTTGCCATAAAAGGAGAGGTATTTTCATTGTAACCAACACTTTTGAGATTAAGCTATCTTGCTCTCTATTTTGGAGAATTATCATTTTATGTCATTTGTGTTCCCTTTGGAAAGGTGCATAGCTTGAGGGAAGGTGCTCGGGCCTCCTCTTGCCACCTTTTCATTGGTTTATTGTGGCATGTTCTTTATTGCTTTTTTGCTTAATATTAGCCGCCATATTATTTTATTACCCTTTGGGTGTTAAGTAGAATTTAGATTAAACACCTTGCTAGTTGGGTAAGCATTAGCAAGGGTTTGTATTTTATCACCTTAGATAGTTTCATTTCCGGTTTGAGCACTAGTTGGGTAAGCCTTAGTGCTTCCGTCATTACTTCTTAGTTTCGCATTTCTGTTTGAACCTTGGTAGAAACTTAAAAAGTGGACAAATCTCTACATCCCTATACTACACCTGTAAGTAGATCTAGCCACCACACACACTAGAAATACTTCCAACATTGGCGACGTTGCTGCTTTTTAAGTATTTTTCTACCTAGCTTCTTCTCCTTTTTCTTTTGTTTTTTGCTTCCGTGCTACCAACAATCAGCACGCATCGTCTCTCCAGGTCCTACATGAGCTGCGGAGCAACTTCTCAAACCGGGGGGAAGCAACAACAGAGTCAACTTGGGCATTTTCTTCAAAAGAAGTGACCCAAGTGACCTTTCTCACAACCAAAAAGGTATATCAGAATTTGTCAGTCTGTCTGCAGCCCTAACAGACCCTGATCTTTCATTTTATCACCTTCACGAATTCTGACCACAGTCAGATTTTGAGAAAACAGCCTAATATACTGTCAAAATCCCTTTTCTCATCAAAATCTTTGTCCTAAAATACGCCGACTTCACTGAGGCTAGATCTCATTAAGATCAGTCCTTCAGTAGCTCCGCGAATTCTATCTCACAGATTTTGCCCGTTTACTGTCAAAACATCACATTTTGCTCTATATTCCCTATCTGCCAGTCAAACCTCTCTATTAGAATTCGCCATCCAGCCTAAGAATTCGTCCTCACAGAGCACGATTTCCCTGTACTATCCGCGAATTCTGAAACGCCAAAATTTTTCCAACAAATCTAAAAAAATCACTATTCCGACATTCAGAATCCTTTTTCAGAATTCGCGAGTATTCTAGTTAGATTTATCTACCTCTCCACGATTTCTCATCCTGTCCGCGAATTCTATAACAATCAGAAAGACCAGTTTTTGTCCTACACTATCCATTCTACAAGCAAACTGCCCTTTTTGTCAAGTATAGTCCTACCCTGCTCATCTATATTCTGCATCATGTCTCGCAACTATGCTGAATCTTCTAATCCGACTCCTCCACGAATGGAACGAAGAATTCCACGTATCGATGCACGAAAGTATGATGGCGAATCTGACCCAGTCCGATTTCTCCAAAACTTTGATAATGCATGCCGTTTTTATGGAGATACCTCTAAAACTAAAAAGCTTCGCCTATTTCCCATGGTACTCTATGGCACCACCAAGGAGTGGTACTTGAATCTTGAAGCTCCTGATCTTGCTTCTTGGACCACCCTCAAGGACACTCTCATCAAGCATTTCAAACCATCCACACTGACTCAGAGCCCGTTCATTCAAATTACTCATATCAAGATGCATCGCGAAGAGTCTGTTCGAAAGTACATTGAGCATTTTAAACGTCTCAAAGTAGAATGTGTTGATGAAAATATCACTGAACGAATGGCCATAAAACTATTTTTACTTGGATTGCCAAAAAACATTTGCCGTGAACTCAAACCAGTTGACCTCTCTGATCAACTTAAAGATGTGATGACTGATGCTATCTATGAAGAAGACGAAGGTTCCGACGATGACTTTGACCATCGTGAAAAGAAATCTAAGAATCCAGACCGTCCTGATCACCCAAAATCTGATAATATTGCTCAGTCTTTTGAAATTCTACATCAAATGGAAACTTGGCAAAAAGCTCAACAATCTCATATGGATAAACTCATTGCCGATTTCCAAACCGCCATGAAACAGTTTGCTGAGAAATCCTTTCCAGCAAGAAAAAATGTCTGGTGTCCAATATGCTCACAGCATCACACTGCTAATGAATGCCCTCAACTACGAAATCATTTCCCAATAGCCACCAGACCAACCATCTATCGAGCTTACCGCCCGTACCCGCCACAACACTTCTGCCACGACCAGGGGTTTACCAACCATGACCACCTGCACCAAATCAATATCCATCCCCACGTCAACATTTTGTTGTTAACCAACATGCCCCACAAAACATTGTCCATTATCTTGATCCGAATACCATCGATCCGGCCACCTACTATGTGGAAGATAATACTCAACCGCAATACTCTACTGAAACGGTTGTTTATTATACCTATGATTCTAATGCTCAACCGGTGGATCCCAATGCCCTTGCTTACAACCCAAACCAAGTTGTCTTTGCCGCACATCATGTACCCGCAATACAAGGATGCTTTATCTGTGCAGGTAAACATCCTAGTATTCGCTATCCATATAAACTCCGCTTTCCTCCAGCTTGTGAAAACTGTGGTATTGAAATCACGTGAAGGACTGCCCATCCCGATCTAAGCCAACCACTCTTGTATGTTCAGTGCAAGTAGAAACCTTACCAATCGAATTACATCCTGCTTGGGTCTTGACTCGGGCACAAACCCAATGCCAATCCCCTACACTTGCACCAAGCAAAACTCAACCGCAAGTGGTTCCTCCAAGTGATGATTCAACCCCGATAGTTTATCCTCACCCATCTGAAGAAATTTGGCTACATTATGAATATCGCCAGCAAATCCGCAATGTTGACCAAGAATCTTCCTCTTCCCATAAAGTACCTCACAAGCCCTTTGAAAGCAAAACCCTTGAAGGTACCGAAGTCTGGGGAGATTTACTAGAAGCCAATGTCACCCTTCCCTTCCATGTACTCTGGAAGCATGTTGGCCAGTGGAAACAACAGATCCAATCTAATATCACCACCACTATTGACGAGTTGCCTGAAATGCCCTTACATCTAACCAATCCACTCAGCGAACGAGGCAACATCAAAATCCCAGCTACCCATCATCAATCCCGTGAAGTTTTAGCAGTACTCGATGGAGGTTCTGGGATTAATATCATTTCCACATCCCTCGTGATGGAATGGAATCTGAGAGACAAGCTAGCCAAACCTACTTGTCAGCTTCAAATGGCTGATCAAAGTGTGGTCCGACCTACCGGTTTCCTTCCGCACGTGCTGATCAAACTAGGAGGTCTCAGGTTTTCTGTTGATCTTGTAGTACTTGATATTCCCAATAATGCCTATTCTTATGAATTATTACTTGGTCATCCGTGGCTCACCAATGCACGAGTCGTTCATGACTGGAGCAAAGACCGAGTCAATTTTTGGAAATTGTGACAGTTCTGTCACCATTGACTCAACGGGTAAACTCAAACCTGCACGCATCCATGACGAGGGATCCTCACCCACCAACTCAGTATTTGAGCCACACTAGTTCGGCCACAAAAAAGATCATTATGTTAAATCTACTGATATCATAAACTGGAGTCATAGTCTAGCTACCATTGCTTGTGTGAATGCCGATTACTGTGCTCAGCATCAGGATAATTGTACATCTCCACACCCGAGCGACTCTGGAAGCATCAAACTAGGAGGTCTCAAGTTTTCTGTTGATCTTGTAGTACTTGATATTCCCAATAATGCATATTCTTATGAATTACTACTTGGTCGTCCGTGGCTCACCAATGCACGAGTCGTTCATGACTGGAGCAAAGGCCGAGTCACTTTTGGTAATCGTGATAGTTTTGTCACCATTGATTGAACAGATAAACTCAAACCTGCACGCATCCATGACGAGGAATCCTCAACCACCAACTTAGTATTTGAGCCATATTAGTCCAGCCATGAAAAAGGTCATTATGTTAAATCTACTGATATCATAAACTGGAGTCACAGTCTAGCTACCATTGATTGTGTGAATGTCGATTACTGTGCCTCTCCACACCCGATCAACCATGACCAATTACCTAATCTGGATACACCCAACATCAATATCAATTTTATTGATATTCTTCCACACCATGATGAGCTGCTAAATGTTGCATGGCTACCTGCTAATGAATCAGATGATTTATTCATTGATGACGAAAACGTCTTATGAATTCAGAATTGCCCAGAAGATATGGACATTTCTGATATTCAGATCCTCATTTATATGGAAGCACTTCCTCCGAAGACCTATCTGCAACATGCTTCCAAGGTGGAATCTGTTGCCAAGGTTGCATTTGAAAAACCTGAGACAAAATTCTGCCGTCCCAAACACCCACACTATCCATGGGATCTCTGTGAGGAGGAGACTATCTTTCAAATTGATAACGAGATCCTCCATGACATACCAACTGTCTCTCTACCACCAAAACCTCAACGACGTGGTCATACTATGAAAGAGAAAATGAAAAAACCATTTCAAATTCAACCGCCAGGTGACCTCACAATTGTTCGGGAAGTTCCTAAAATTGCCTCTAGCCCTACACCAGTCCCCGAAAAAGCACCATCTCGGCAAGATAAAGGCAAGGCCCCCCCCCGAATCTCCAGCCCATGATGTTCCTGCATACTTTAAGGACTATATGATCGAGGATGTCACGATCAAATTACCCCAAGCTCAACGTGAGCCCACTAGTAATTCACCCTACGAAGGCCCTGCACAAACCATAACCCTTTCCCTGAGTGAGCCAAATGAAACCAACGAATATCTTGTCCACGTCGGAGCTCATCTCAATCGTGAACAACGAAGACGACTTGAAAAGCTCCTGCGAAAATATCGTCATATCTTTGCCTGGACCTATAAAGACATGAAAGGCGTCTCACCCCAAGTAGCTGTGCATCGTATCCCACTTAAACCAGGTGCGAGGCCTACTGCGAGTCGTCCATACAAATGCAATCCCATCTATAAGGCCAAGATCAAAGAAGAATTACAACGCCTCTTAGACGCGGCTTTATCTATGAAATTGAGCATACTGAGTGGGTCCCCTCAATTGTCATCGTCCCCAAGAAAAATGAAAACTCTGGATCTGTGTCGATTTTAAGAAACTTAACGTTGTCACTGAACGTGATCATTTTCCACTACCTTTCGGAGAATCCATCTTAAAAAATCTAGCAGGAAATGAGGCTTACTCCTTCTTAGATGGCTTTAGCGAATATAATATGATCCAAATCGCTGAAGAAGATCAACACAAAACCGCCTTTGCCACAGAATGGGAAACCTTCTGTTGGAAAGTCATGTCTTTTGGTCTCTGAAATGCTACTAGCACCTTCCAACATGTTATGCAAGCGGACTTTTCTCAGCAGATGGGCGATACCTTAGAAGTTTACTTGGACAATTTAGGAGCACATTCCGAAGAAATACGTCATCTGTCTATGCTCGAAAAAAAATTTATGCAATGTCAACGCTTCGGTATCTTTTTTAATCCTTAAAAATGCCAGATTTGGGTAACCCATGGTATTGTGTTAGGACATATTATCTCACAAAATGGCATTGCCATTGACCCTGAAAAGATCCTTATCATTCAAAATCTACCGGAACCGCGTACGATACGTGAAGTTTACTCCTTCCTTGGCCACGCCAACTACTATCGGTGCTTTATTTTCGATTTCGCTAACAAAGCATGCTTAATCTACAAAGTAGTTGTAGTTCCCAAATGGACGGATGAACAACGCGTCGTCTTTAATCACCTCAAAGAAGCCCTTACCAATGCACCCATCCTCCGGGCTCCTGATTATTCTAAAGAATTCCATGTGCATACCGATGCATCCAAGTATGCCATTGGAGCAGTGCTCACCGAACCGGGAGAATTCAAAAAGGACTACCCAATTCGTTTTCTTAGTTGACAATTGATACCTGCTGAAGTCAATTATACCACTACCGAATGCGAAGCCTTGGCAATGGTATATGCGGTTCAGAAGTTTCGCCATTATCTTCCAGGAAAAGTCTTTACGTTCTTCACTGATCATCAAGCACTATTGTAACTCATCAACAAGACCTGCACCACCGGCCGTATTACTAGATGGATCCTATTATTGAGAGAATTTGAGTTTAGGATCGTGGTTCGCAAGGGAGTTCAACATTTTTTAGCAGACCATCTATCCCGAATCCCTAACCTTCCTACCCCTGATCAAGGTGTCAACGATGATTTACCAAATGCAATCCTTTTACAAGTTGACTCTACACTTGTATGGGCTAAGGAAATTACCGAATATTTAACTTCAGGACAGATGGATCCTTACTTCTCCAAACCTGAACAACGTGCTGTTGAAGGGTTTGCGGATCCCAAGGCAACCCTAACCCTAGTCAATAAGTGAGAGAGATTTGGCACCCTGCGTGTGTAAGTCCAACCCGATGATCACATAGTTATTTGATTGATTAGTTAAAAGTCAATAAAAGAACTTTAGGCCTTTTTGCAAGACTTTTAATGTCGCAGGGCCTAAATGTCAAGTTAGTGAATAAAGTTGGGTTTCCCTCCAATTTTGATGGTTTGAATAAAGAGAGGCAAGACTGGACCAACAGGATTCAGAGGCTAGGGTCCTCCTCTCTACTATAAAAAGGGACCAACTCGAGTTGCTCCTCATGTTCATTTCCTCATTTCAATAAAGCGAATTGGTTCTCTTTAGAAATGGATTGATGAATGTCCTTGCTCTTCATTTCTTCTCCTCCATTTCTCATGCTTTCTTTGGATTTTGCTAATTGTTGGATCTGATCATTATTGGGATTGTTATTTCTTATGCTTTTTGTGAGAGAGAAAGGGAGAGAGAGAAGAGTAAGTTTCTATCATTGTTGTGGATTTAGGGTTAATGGAAGTAGGGTTAATGGATGTAGTGTTAATGCTTAGTGTTAATGGATGTTAGTGTTAGATCCTCCATTCATGTTGAAACCTCAAATTCTATAACAATCAGAAAGACCATTTTTTGTCCTACACTATCCATTATGCAAGCAAACTGCTCTTTTTGTCAAGTACAGTCCTGCCTTGCTTATCTATATTCTGCATCATGTCTCGTGACTGTGCTGAATCTTCATTTCCGACTCCTCCACAAATGGAATGAAGAATTCCACATATCGATGCACCAAAGTATGATGGCGAATCTGACCCAGTCCGATTTCTCCAAGACTTTGATAATGCATGCCGGTTTTATGGAGATACCTCTGAAACTAAAAAGCTTCGCCTATTTCCCATGGTACTTTATGGCACCGCCAAGGAAAGGTACTTGAATCTCGAAGCTCCTAATCTTGCTTCTTGGACCACCCTCAAGGACGCGCTCATCAAGCGTTTCAAACCATCCAAACTGACTCAGAGCCCGTTCATTCAAATTACTCATATCAAGATGCGTCACGAAGAGTCTGTTCAAAACTACATTGAGCGTTTTAAACATCTCAAAGTAGAATGTGTTGATGAAAATATCACTGAACGAATGGCCATAAAACTATTTTTAGTTGGATTACCAAAAAACATCCGCCGTGAACTCAAACAAGTTGACCTTTATGATCAACTTAAAGATGTGATGACTGATGCTATCTGTGAAGAAGAGGAAGGTTCCGACGATGACTTTGACAATCGTGAAAATAAATCTAAGAATCCAGACCGTCCTGATCACCCAAAATCTGATAATATTGCTCAGTCTTATGAACTTCTACATCAAATGAAAACCTGGCAAAAAGCTCAACAATCTCATATAGATAAACTCATTGCCGATTTCCAAACCGCCATGAAACAGATTGCTGAGAAATCCTTTCCAGCAAGGAAAAATGTCTGGTGTCCAATCTGCTCACAACATCACACTACTAATGAATGCCCTCAACTACGAAATCATTTCCCAGCAGGCACCAGACCAACCATCTATCAAGCTTACCACCCATACCCGCCACAAGACCTCTGCCACGACCAGGGGTTTACCAACCACAACCACCTGCACCAAATCAATATCCATCTCCACGTCAACAGTTTGTTGTTAAACAACCTGCCCCACAAAACGTTGTCCATTATCTTGATCCGAATACCATCGATCCGGCCACCTACTATGTGGAAGAAAGTACTCAACCACAATATTCTACTGAAACAGATGTTTATTATACCTATGATTCTAATGCTCAACCGGTGGATTCCAATGCCCAAGCTTACAACCCAAACCAAGCTGTCTTTACCACACATCAACTACCTGCAATACGAGGATGCTTTATCTATGCAGGTAAACATCCTAGTAGAAAGGCAAGTGTTGGGGCTCCCCGGCGATGGCGCCACTGTAGTGTCGGTTGTAGTATGGGGTTCGTCACTGGGAGCGCAACTTCGCCTTCACCTGCATAACACACAAAGAGAGAGAAGAGAGAGAAAATGCCTAGGTTGAGAGAGGCTTTGGAGGCCCGAGCACCTTCCCAAAGCTATTAACACCCAACCTAGAGAGAGAGAGAGAGAGAGAGAGAGAGAGAGAGAGAGAGAGAGAGAGAGAGAGAGAGAGAGAGAGAGAGAGAGAGAGAGAGAGAGAGAGAGAGAGATGACCCTACCGATACAACATAAGCAATTTTCTAAAGAAACAGCCGTGATAGATGGAGGTTCAGGAGTTAACCTGATTTCAACAAAGCTATGTGCAAAGTGGGGCCTTACAAGGATAAAGCCTGTGACTTTTGCCATTAAGTTGCACGTGGAATGGTTGAAGACATCCCTGTCAAGGTTGCCGGAATACAATTTGTCATTGCTTTTGTAGTAATGGACTTACCCGAAGCACCAAATGTCTACCGAGTCTTACTAGGACACCCATGTTCACGACAAATTATCATTCTGATGTCTTAATGCTCAATGTTTGGCTATGTAATCAGATGAAACGTGATTTCTATCACTAATGTTCTATTCGAGTCTGATAGGCATAGTCATGCTCAGGGAAAGGGTGAGATAACTCATTCCGCTGCGCACGAGCACTTTCTGTTTGAGTTTGAGCTATTTTTGTTTCTCACACATCCCTCTTTCCCAACATCTTCTGCAGAAGCAGAATATCTAGCTTTGTTCCAAGGAGCAAGAACATTGGTAAGATTTATAAGACTACTTGAAGAAATTGGAATCAGCCACAAGCCTGTTTTAGTTTGGATTGACAACCAAAGTGCGATGAGAATGGCACAGTACCCAAATTTTTGCTCAAGGACAGTCCATATACCTGTTCATTATCACTATGTGAGAGAACATATTGAAAGCAGCTTCATTCGGTTAGAATATTTGCCAACGTCATCAATAGTAGCCGATGTTATGACAAAAACCTTAGCACATGGTAAATTTGAAGAGCACAGATCATCAATGGAAATACAGGGAATTAAGCTTGAAGGGAGAGTGTTGAAAGGTCAAGCAAACTGCATGATAGAAGGCTGAATAGTAGTTGACCTCCTACAGTTTAGAAGGCAGTAGAAGGCAGCCCAAATACATGTTTGCAACGATAAGTCAACCTTTGCTTTCAGCTAATTGTTAGCTTTTTGTTGAAGTAGTCTAAGGTAGATGGTAAGAAGATAAATAGGACAGACCTGTAGAACGGTTTTTTATCAATGTAATGCATATTTTGCTTGTGTTTAGTCTTATTTTCAGATCTTGCTTTTGAGTGTGAAGCCTTGTGTGTGTGTCTATTGAGTGTGTCTGGGTAAGCTTATTTTCTAATATTTTGTTACATAGTTGAAGCTCTGTGTAGCTTCTGAGTTTGGTCTACTGTTCATGCCTCTCCTATGCCATCTTTTACAACTTATTAGAAGGATAGGTGTATATTATGTTGGCACATGAGCGATTCAAGTTTTTAAATTTTTTTGTTTATGCTCAATGCATCAACATTTGCGCATAGCTCAAAATATCTTCCTTGTGTTTTACTTTATAATTTGCAATTTATGGAGAGTTCCCTTATCTCGGTCTTCCTCATAATGTTACTAGAGTATGTCATTTGAAACGGGTCATCTCTCAATTCATAAAGTTTGTGCTACCTACATGGTTGTAGACAATCTATGCTCAATGTTGTAAAAATGTTTCTATTTATTTTAGAGGATATTAATACCTATTAACTTGGGATGTTACCTCAAACTACCACATGTGAAAGTCGTAAATCTCGCCTCTGTTTCTGTTGTCGGTTTTTTGCTCTCCTCATTGTTATATACTGAGTTGATGTTATCAAGGTGATATTTGTGTATTTTGTTATGAGATTAAAATATCAATCCCTTCATACATATTGCTCTTGCCTATGCCGACCATTTAAAGGCTATCACTAACATTTGGGTTTTTTTTGTAGAGATTTGGTAGAATATATGCTCCATAACAATCATTTGGTAGAAACTTAGAATATTGATCCCAAAAGATTATTGTAGTTTGACTCCACATATTGGGTTAGGGGGGATTTTCGAGAGGTTTACAATTAATTAGTGTTCATATTTTACTATGATTCACTTGATGACACCCTTTATCAAACAATCCATTGTTTATCCTTTGAATTGATATTATGTTGATGATGTTAACTAAATTAAACAATGAAAATTTGCGGTACAAGCTTTTTGAGCTATCAATATTCTAGAGATATTTTGTTAGTGAGCTATGGATCTATAATTGCAAAAAAGTCTATTATCCATCCATTATTCCTATGGATGAAGGAGCACTTTCTTTGATGTACACCACAAGTTTGATAGGAAAGGTGTGTACATGTGTGTCATGTTTCAAGAATCCATACACCTAAAATTACCTACTACTATTGAGTATAGCTATATTAGAGCATGTTTCAAGATTCGATACACCTAAAATTACCTACTAGGATTCTATGCTGCTGCTACTCCTGGCCATGGCGTCACATCCATTCTAATAAATTCTAGTAATTCTAGTGAGAGTTGAAAAGGCTATGGTAGATGGTATGGATATGGAGATCACAGTCTTATGTATGTGAAGTTGTGGACAATGGAGATGGCAGATGGTTATTGGCAGACTTTGCTCACCTTTGTTGATCCTGGGGATGGTGAGTGTTGGCAGTGGGGAGGTGGGTGTTGCAAAATTTTCAGTTCGCAAGCCACGCACAAGAAAGTGCCATGGGATTGAGCACCCAGTGAAGGCCTTGAGAATTCTCAATGTCCCATAAGTAGCTACTTGCCTTGAAGGAAACATGCTTGATGGGTGCGTACTCTAATCCATTCTCTCAGCCCTTGCGTATGTCCTCCTGCGATGATATTTTATCTGATTCGTTTGTGCCTGCATGTTTCAGGTTATTACTAGGAGTTGTCATCACTCGCCTGCATTCCTACCTGAAACAAAATCGCTCCAACTACAACTGCAGATTCACGAAAGCAAGCCGAAATGGATCAGACAGAGTATCTGCGGGTGATGAGCGAGCATAGCTCAGTTAAACAAAAAGTTATAGATGAGAAAGCTGCTTTAGCTGAGGTGAGATCTTTAACAGATTGATCATGGATTTGAGACTACAATTGGAGCATGTAGAACTTGACTCATACCAAAAAGGACAGACAAATATCTGAGTCTATTGCTATTATATTCGTCCTCCTAGAGATCATAATCCTCCAAAAATAGTCGATCGTGTGCGTCTCACCCACAACAACCTTTGCATGCAACGACAGTGAAGACCCTGAAAATGGCAAGAAATGAGAAATGTGATGGCAAAACAGAGAATATCCTGAAATGGCAAAAAACGTGAACTCAGATTGGAAGGCCACATCATGACACATCAAAAGAAAACCCACGTGTCAACCTGTACATAATCAAGCACCCTCAACCAAAATATATATAAATATTTAAAAAGAGAAAAAGAAACAACAATAGCTACTAAAAAAATCTAAAAAAAAGTGAATCTATTTATAATTGCCACATGTCCTATTGAGAAAAATTTAAATTACAAATTCAAAATATTTATTTATGTCTTTAAAATGGAAATCACAACACAAGCAGGTCAATCTTTAACATGAATGCTAAGTCCTCCTTGCAAAGCAAGGCAAGGCCAAAAGCCACCATAGGAATGCATCTGCATGTAGGAATGCACTAGAAAAGCCATGCGCACATCACCATAGGAATGCATGCAGGAATGCAAGAGAGAATCCATGTGCCTATCACGGACAGAGCCACCGCATATGGATTATCCCTGAAAGGCATTCACCTTATTAATTCGTTAAAACTATGTTTATGTTTTAATTAGGTATTGGTTAAATACGTGGCAACTTCAGAAATCAGCATAAATATGAAAATAAGTAAACCAAAAAAAATTCCAATCAATTATTTTGAACACAAGCACATCAATTTTTATTGTGTCTAGAAGCAATGCCAAAACATAAGCAAAATTTTTACAATTTTGTCCTATGCTTAAATTTCAGCTATCAGCTCAAAGAAGATAACCACATGGCACATTGTAAAACATAGATATGCATTAAGATCAAAGGTTGCGATTTGATATATAATGAAACTGTCGATGTTCTTGATACCTTCTAAATGAGAAACCAATCAAAATCTCTCTCTCTCTCTCTTTCTTTGTAGGTCGATCGGCTCTCAAGAATCCCATCATCCACCAACATATATATATATATATATATATATGTAGAGAGAGAGAGAGAGAGAGAGAGAGAGAGAGAGAGAGAGAGAGAGAGAGAGAGAGAGAGAGAGAGAGAGAGAGAGAGAGAGAGAGAGAGAGAGAGAGAGAGAGTCTCGAGCTGAATCTAATCTTGTCATGCACCAGAAAAGAGAGAGAAAGAGCCGTTGACAATAGAGAGGAAGAAGCAAAAGTTGCTAACACAAAAGATAGTGGTGAAGCATTTGTTGTTATTGTGGTAGGATTTAGTTTCATTGATAGCCATCCTGGGATGTGAATTCGTTTGAAGATTCAGGTCAATTTGTGCTACATAATCGTTGTTTTCTATTGCCACATTAGGGAAAGAAGCACACTTGGAGAACGCAATATAACTAGGAGCATAATCGACTTTTTTTGCCACATCAGGGGAACATGCAAACTTTGAGAACATAGAACAACGGAGAGTTGTATGCTGCATTCGTTTAGGACTACAGGTACAGGTGGAGCGGATCCCATCATCCTCTAGGGGGAGAGAGAGAGAGAGAGAGAGAGAGAGAGAGAGAGAGAGAGAGAGAGAGAGAGAGAGAGAGAGAGAGAGAGAGAGAGAGAGAGAGAGAGAGAGAGAGAGAGAGAGAGAGAGAGAGAGAGAGAGAGAGAGAGAGAGAGAGAGAGAGAGAGAGAGAGAGCACCTCAAGGGAGGGTGTTTTAAAATCTTAAAGGCCAATAGACTTATTGATTTATCAATCACATAAAACAAGTCTTAAATCAACTTAAAAGAAATAAAATTAGACTTTAAAACTCAAAAACAATGGATCACATAAATTCATTCACAAACATCGGAAGCATTGAGTGGTCAAGATGGGGACCCCCCCCCATGTCAAGGAACTGCTATTGGACTTATGATCTTTGCCACTCTGTTGGTCATTTTGGCTTCTATGATATTCCGCATCCGCAAGATGCAAAATTATCTGCAAAGGTATGATCGAGCATCACATGGAGATCAGTTCATTTTAAAGACCCAGATTCAGGAAACATGCTTGATGGGTGTGTCCTCTAATCCATTCTCTCAGCCCTCGCGTATGTCCTCTTGCAATGATATTTTATCTGATTCGTCTGTGCTTGCAGGTTTCAGCTTATTACTAGGAGTTGTCATCATTCGTCTGCGTTCCTACTTGCAGCAAAATCGCTCCAACTGCAACTCCAGATCTCACGAAAGCAAGCCGAAACGGCTCAGATAGAGTATCTGGGGCCGATGAGCGTTCATAGCTCAATTAAACAAAAAGTGAGAGATGAGGAAGCTGCTCTAGATGAGGTGAGATCTTTAACAGATTGATCATAGATTTGAGAGTAAAGTTGGAGCGTTTTGAGCTTGACTCATACCAAAAAGGACAGACAGATATCTGAGTCTATTGCTATTGTATACGTCTTTCCAGAGATCATAATTCCGATCGTGTGCATCTCACCCACAACAACCTTTGCATGCAAGGACAGTGAAGACCCTGAAAATGGCAAGAAACGAGAAATGTGATGGCAAAATAGAGAATATCTTGAAATGGCAAAAGATGTGAACTCGGACTGGAAGGCCACATCATGCCATATCAAAAGAAAACCCACGTGTCAACCTCTACATAATCAAGGACCCTCAACCAAAATATTTATAAATATTTAAAAAAGAAGAAAAATAAAAAGCAATAGCTACAAAAAAAATGTAAAAAATGGTCAATCTATTTACAACTGCCACTTGTCCTATTGAGAAAAATTTAAAATACAAATTCAAAATATTTATTTATGTCTTTAAAATGGAAACCACAACACAAGCAGGTCAATCTTTAACATGAATGCTAAGTCCTCCTTGCAAAGCAAGGCAGGGCCAAAAGCCACCATAGGAATGCATCTGCATGTAGGAATGCACTAGAGAATCCATGCGCACATCACCACAGGAATGCAAGAGAGAATCCATGTGCCTATCACAGACAGAGCCACCGCATATGGATTATCCCTGAAAGGCATTCACCTTATTAATTCGTTAAAACTATGTTTATGTTTTAATTAGGTATTGGTTAAATACGTGGCAACTTCAGAAATCAGCATAAATATGAAAATAAGTAAACCAAAAAAAATTCCAATCAATTATTTTGAACACAAGCACGTCAATTTTTATTGTGTCTAGAAGCAATGCCAAACCAAAAGCAAAATTTTTACAATTTTGTCCTATGCTTAAATTTGATCTATTAGCTCAAAGAAGATAACCACGTGGCACATTGTAAAACATAGATATGCATTAAGATCAAAGGTTGCGATTTGATATATAATGAAACTGTATATGTTCATGATACCCTCTAAATCAGAAACCAATCAAAATCTCTCTCTCTCTTTCTCTGTAGGTCGCTCGGCTCTCAAGAATCCCATCATCCACCAACATATATATATATATATATATATATATATATATATATATATATATATATATAGAGAGAGAGAGAGAGAGAGAGAGAGAGAGAGAGAGAGAGAGAGAGAGAGAGAGAGAGAGAGAGAGAGAGAGAGAGAGAGAGAGAGAGAGAGAGAGAGAGAGAGAGAGAGAGATCCTCGAGGTGAAGCTAATCCTGTCATGCACCAACAAACAGAGAGAAAGAGCCATTGACGATAGAGAGCAAGAAGCCAAAGTTGTTGACACAAAAGAGAGTGGTGAAGCATTTTTGTTATTGTGGTAGGAGTTAGTTTCATTGACAGCCATCCTGGGATGTGAATTTGTTTGAAGAACGAGGGGAACACGCAAACTTTGAGAACATAGAACAACGGAGAGTTGTATGCTGCATTCGTTTAGGACTACAGGTACAGGTGGAGCGGATCCCATCATCCTCTAGAGAGAGAGAGAGAGAGAGAGAGAGAGAGAGAGAGAGAGAGAGAGAGAGAGAGAGAGAGAGAGAGAGAGAGAGAGAGAGAGAGAGAAAACCTCAAGGGAGGGTGTTTTAAAATGTTAAAGGCCAATAGACTTACTGATTTATCAATCACATAAAACAAGTCTTAAATCAACTTAACTGAAATCAAATTAGACTTTAAAACTCAAAAACAATGGATCACATAAATTCAGTCACAAACAACGGAAGCACTGAGTGGTCAAGATGGGGAGCCCCCCCCCGTGTCAAGGAACTGCTATTGGACTCATGATCTTTGCCACTCTGTTGGTCATTCTGGCTTCTACGATATTCCGCATCCGCAAGATGCAAAATTATCTGCAAAGGTATGATCGAACATCACATGGATCAGTTCATCTTCAGACCCAGATTCAGGAAACATGCTTGATGGGTGCGTACTCTAATCCATTCTCTCAGCCCTCGCGTATGTCCTCCTATGATGATATTTTATTTGATTCGTCTGTGTCTGCAGGTTTCAGCTTATTACTAGGAGTCGTCATCATTCGCCTGCATTCCTACTTGCAACAGAATCGCTCCAACTGCAACTCCAGATCTCACAAAAGCAAGCCGAAACGGCTCAGATAGAGTATCTGCGGGCGATGAGCGAGCATAGCTCAGTTAAACAAAAAGTTAGAGATGAGGAAGCTGCTCTAGCTGAGGTGAGATCTTCAACAGATTGATCATAGATTTGAGACTAAAGTTGGAGCGTTTAGATCTTGACTGGTACCAAAAAGGACAGACAGATATCTGAGTGTATTGCTATTGTATACGTCTTTCCAGAGATCATAATCCTCCAAAAACAGCCGATCATGTGCATCTCACCCACAACAACCTTTGCATGCAATGACAGTGAAGACCCTGAAAATGGCAAACATCATGCCACATCAAAAGAAAACCCACGTGTCAACCTCTACATAATCAAGCACCCTCAACCAAAATATATATATATTTAAAAAAGAAAAAATGAAAAAGCAATAGCTACAAAAAGAAATCTAAAAAACAGTCAGTCTATTGATAATTGCTATATGTCCTACTGAGAAAAATTTAAAATACAAATTCAAAATATTCACATCATAGGACTAAATCCAATTGCAGAATGCTTCGCACTATGATATGCAAACTCAATCATTGAAGTACATTTTCCTATCACCTAGAGACATATGCTCTAAGCATATCCTCCATCGACTGGTTGGTAAGTTCGGTCTGCCCATTGGATTCTAGGTGACCATACGATGCTATATAAATAGTAGTTTCCAGTCTTTCAAAGACCGATTGTTGAAACTTGTCTGCGAACTTAAAATCACGATGACCAACCATATCATTTGGTAAACAAAACAGCCTGAACAACTTCTCACTGAAAAGTTGGGCAAGCTTTGAAACCTTGACAGTAGTCTTTGCTGGAATAAATTATGCCACCTCAATGAGCCTGTCAACCACAACCCCAATGGCATCATCACTCTTCCCAAATATATTGAAATTCTTTCCCATTTATTATCGGAAATTTCAACGGATGTAACAGACTAACTGTTACAAGTAATGTTTGATTGTTATCCCCAAATGGTATTTTAAATGGGATAATCAAGGCCAAGTCTACGTGCTATGATTAGGGGCAGTAGTGATAGTCTAAGTTAGAGCATGAACATGTGCACTATTTTTATTTTGTGCTGTAGCAGATTGACATGATTCTCTCCAGGCTTCAGCAAAAAGTCTATATAATGGGTACCTGCGCCCCTCTCTAGTATGGAACAATAAAAGATTTACTACAATCACAGATTGTTGGGTAAGACTTCCTATGGTTGTGACTGACTACGAGATCGGTATTATTTTTCTCTCTTATTTTTCATATTTTGTGAGTGCTAATAAGATTATTTTACTCTTGGGACAATTCTAACATGGTATTTATTAATCAGAGCACAGTTTGATTGAGGAGTCTATGAGAGAGAGAGAGAGAGAGAGAGAGAGAGAGAGAGAGAGAGAGAGAGAGAATTGTAATCAGATTGCTGAAGTTAAGAAACTTCAGTACTGTTGAAGATCGCTACAGAATAGTGACTGCAAGGACAGCTGCTGATTTAGTTTTACTGCTGGAGAATATTCTCTAGGAGATCATCACTGCTGTTAAACAGCAAGGTTTGTGCTAACACACGCCGGAAAATCACTACTGTTTTGTTGTTTGCTTTCATGCAGGAAGATCGTGATGATCTAAGGAAGATCAAGATAGCATCAAGAAGCCCGAGCCGACCTCAATGTTGCATGTTACAAGGAAGATCACTGGCAGTACACAGCTGGTGCTGATTGAAAGAAGATTGCTTGCATGCAAGGTTTGGAAGTCAACAGGTTGTAACAAATTTGCTACATAAGGCAGATCACAGCTTGTTGCATTCTTTAAACTGATCCTAGCAACCCCACTGGATCAGATCGATGCACCTGCAGCAGTTGATTGAGTCGCTGCTCACTAGTTATTGAAAACCGCAGATTGCTGCAAGGACAGCAAAGTCATTGAAGCTACACGTGTATGGTCTACTGACTAGAATCACTTATTTCCACTAAATTGTTGGAGGACAAACATTGTTCGGGAGGGACATTGCTGCTTGTTCCGCACCTAGCCAAGGAATCTGCTTGCTCACCTGAGGCAGCAGTTCGTACACCTGGCCACTATTCGGGAATATCTACCTACATGTCTACGTGATCTTTGCCTAACAGGATTTCATTGAGAAGTTTGCTTCCAACACGCCATAAGGAGATTGTTGTCCATCAGTGAGTTTTGCTGGTTATTCATTGCAAGTTTTTGCTGACCATTCTTTGTGAGTTTTGTGGCCTATTCAGTAAGGAAATGACTACCCATGACGAGTAGAACCAGCCATTGGATTGAGAGTCAAAATCTGAAAAAATTGAAGAAAGAGAAGTTGGCAAAGACTAGAAAAACTCAGATTTTGAAGAACCATCATAGTTGGAAAACGCTTGACAAAGGGAATTAGGGCATCAAAACCCTAAAAGGTTAGGTGGACTAAAAGTTGACCACATCCAAAGGATAAGATATCTACCAAGGGTACACAAGGTCAAAGGACAAAGATGCGCACGGTCAAAGTATAGGTAATCTGTGGATACACATGTCCAGTCAAAGGGCAGTAACTAAAACTTTATGATTTGAAATACAATTTTTCACCTTGTGTCAAAGTCAAAGAGATGAAGTCATTAGAGGAAAATCATAACATGGTGCAAACTGGTTTGCAAGTAATAGGTGATGATGTTATGGTAATCAAAGACAAGGTTCTAGATTCTTTCTAGATGCTAGTGAAATATTTACATATATATCTGATTTACAAGATGTTCAAAGGGATCAAGGACATCGAGCTTTAAGTACACCTAGAGGCTTAAAAGAGTGCTCCGAGCAGAATGGCGATGTCAAAAGTCTAAAATAATGACCTGCTATTTTTTTCTTAGCAGCCCCCTCCCCCCCCCCTTGTTTGGTGGTAAATTGAAAGCCAAGATTGCTTCGAAACAAAAAAATGCTTCCCGCCACGAACTGCCAACTACTTGCTCTCAGAAAGGGCCAAATAAGTTTTGGCATCCACTGAGAGGTTTTCTCGCAGAAAACACTCGTACCATACTTGTAAGTGAGGGTGCCCTTCGTTTGAAGTCCATAACCCTTGGTTTGGTCAAAATCAACTTAACCGGTTGAAAATAAGAACTTTTTATACTTTTGAATTGTTTTTTCACAGTCAAGAATGTTCACCCTTCAAACAAATCTGCACTTCAGGGACCCTTTGTAAATGAAATTTTTTAATGAACAGAATTGCACTTTAACGCCTCACCACCCCTTTGGGTCCTTTCAGATCTCATCTAGTAGTTAGTTCTGATCCAACAGTTGTCGTTGATTCTCCAGCGACCATCAATTCAGATGGACCCGAATCGGACATAACACATTGAATCCGCGAGCCAAGTCAGAATCCACTACAGAGGCCTTCAGGTTGGGCGCGCACGACCATCGCTCGCGCGCGCGCTCCCTCTCTCTCTCTCTCTCTCTCTCTCTCAACTTACATTATTGTTATTTTTCATACCTGAACCCTAAAAAGCCCTAATCCTATATACCTAATTCTATTCCTCTCTCTCCCTCCGCTCTCACGGCTCTTTGTCCTCCCAACATCACCCTGTCTCTTCGACATAGCCGCTCTATGCAACAATCGCAGCATCTGCATCGCAGCTAGCACAGGATTCTACTGCTCTATGCAACAATCGCAGCAGCTAGAGCCCAGCTAGCACAACTTATGCTATGAAGACTCCAGGCACCGAATCATTAGCGCTCTCTCTCTCTCTCTCTCTCGCAATCGAACTCTGTGGATCCATCGCTAGCCCACTCTCTCTAGAAATTTCCAAAAGCACACTTTATCTCTCTAGAATGCCCGTGTTTGCCCTTCAATCGCACTTGAACTGCCCATCAACGACGTTCTAGGGCAAACGTGGACCAATAAATATTTGCAAAACCTCCATCACTGCCGACATTCACTCTCTCTCTCTTCCCTTTCTTTGATTTTTTCAAGCAAGTAGATGGAGATCTTAGCTCCATAGTGCGCACTACATTTAATGGGTACGGCCTCCCAGCCTCCAATTCACCGTACTCCAGTACCTTCCTACAACAACTCACAGATCCAAAAAATAATTTGTATGATGAAAGATCCAGCTTTTCACAATTACAAACCCTAGCCTGGGGTTTTTGCCTTTTCTTGGTGATTCTTCCATCAATTACAGAGATTATTTTGGCATATCCCATCTTATCTGGGTCACCCTAACGCAAGCTAACAGCTGGAACTTACGGCAGCACAAACGATGCAATATCAGCTACAAACCTTTCCGATTTGCTTCAAAAACTTCCAGCCTTCCAAAAGCGAGCCAGGCTCACAGTGTCGCATGGAATTTCATTGAATTATAGCTGACTGCCTGATAGAGTTCCTTTCTGCAATCCTGTTCAGCCTAAAGCCACAAATATGTTGCACCACTGACAATTGCCTCCGCAACGAGACTCTGATACCAACTTCACTAAAAGTCGATTCACAAAACGGCATAACCCACCGATAAACTGAACAGTAAAAAGTAACATAAAGCAGAAAGCACTTGGAGCAACTCTCCACAAAAGCATTAGCACATTGTACTGATTAACACGACACAAGCAATAATTACAAGTTATGTACCTGATGGGGCTTAGCAGTAGTAGCCCATCAGTTTTAGAGCCTAGAGAGAGAAAATGGAACCGTAAAAGACACAGTTAGTGTTTGCTATTTTTAACTATTGGCCAATCAACAATAGGTGCCACATAATTAAAAAAAGGCCCGACTGCATAAATTTAATTCGTTTGTAAATTTTGCTTTTTAAGCTCATTTTGGTGCAAGAGAGGACGAGAGAAAGATAGAGAGAAAAGAGAGAGTTGTGAGCTATGGTGAATGCTTTAACATCCACCTTCATGCTTGCTGAAAATGTGAAGTAGGTTGCTACTTTCCTTCTTTTGTCTTGAGAACTACAGGATGAAGCGCTAAGTGCATAGGAAGGTTAGGTATTTGTAATAATCTAAGCTTATGTTTGTGCTAAATGTTTGCAAGTAATGTCTTAATGCATCTTTGTACTCAAGCAACTCTCTTAGTGCTTCATTTGGATAAGATTTGTTAATACAAGGACAAGGCGAAAACACGGAGTTTGAGGCATTTATCCTCTTGTTCTAGGCTTGTCTCCTTCTCTATCTCCACTTTTTGCATCAAATGGTTCCATTAAGGTGGACAAAAGGCTCCATTAAAAAGGTAGTTTTCCTTTTGAATGCAAGAAAGCCAAAAGAGCCAAAAGGCCACCCAAAGGAAAATATCTGAAGAAACGACAAAACAAGACTTGAAAAGCTCGAAGATCTACAAAACGATGATAGAATAGAGTTAGATAGGTGCATTTGTCTGTTTATGATCCATGTCTTATTCCTTTTCAGCCAATAATTCTCTACAAAGATGAGGTAGGTTGTCTACCTTGATGGAAGAGTGAGTAACACATTTTCTCCACTCTTAGAAACTGTTGCCTTTTCTAGCTATCATCATGTTTTTTTCTCATTGGTTCAGTCCCTACGCTTGTCATTGTGAACAGGTGTACTACATGAGTTTACATTCATTTTTTCTCAATCATAACCAATATATTAAATATTTACACTCTGTCATTGCAACTATCTATTGTGGACAATAGTTCCATGATGATAACAATTTTATTAACTTAACATTATTAAAAGTGCAGGTATTTTTTCAATATGATTGACTAAACAACAAGTGGTGGCATATTGTTCAAATTAAGCAATGTGCAAAACATGTATTTGAAAATGCATATATTGAGAATGAAAGGGAGGACTTGAATATTGACAAAACGAACATAGTACAACTTATATTAGAACAAGTATATGACTTAAGGACTCTCAAACAAGACACATTATGAAGTTTGGAGAGGCTCCAAAACTTTATTATCAAACCTCAAAGTATTTGAATGTATTGTCGATGTGCAAATACTAGAAAAGATCAAAAACAAGTTGCACTCCCATAGTATCAACTAGCTATGCAATTTTGTCCCGATTTATATAGTTCATCATTTTCTCAAATTTTTAAGTATGGTAGAGATTAACTCATGATTGATGGAATATTGCCCTACACGAAGGGCACTAAAGTGTATAAGCCACTAGCCTCCATTGCTCTACATGAAGACCATAGACTCTAAATGGAGCAAAGAGCCTAAACTTCATCCCCTAATAATAGAAGATCAGTATATATCTCGGTGGGTGGTGGTTCAATTATTCGGACGAATTCTAGGATTGTAACCCCAATACAAATAAAATGATTCATGAAAAAGTTTGGAGGATAAAAAATGTTGTTATTTGATATTTATATATTGTAGTGTTTTGCAATGAGAACATTACAAAAAGGCACACTGATCTCATGACACTATAGATATAGCAGAGAGAGGCACTTCAAGAATGATCCCTAACTCTACCTTGTAGGTTGAGAATACGACCCAAAACTTACAATGAGCATTTCCATAGTGTTTTTTTGGATCAGAACAACTAAAATGTTGATGCAAGCTAACACCAGATTAGAACAAAAGACACCTTTTATAAGAGACAAATATTAATAGCATTCAAAGCCATTTCGAATGAGTTTTCTATAGGTGCTATACCTCAACTAAGTTTATGTTCCTATTTTGAGAACCTTTTTGGAATCCAATGTATATGTAATTGGCATAGGCCAATTGGTTTTTCATGATGACAAGAAATATCCTTCGGGGGGGGTGGGGGGTCCCCATCTTGACCACTCAATGCTTCCGTTGTTTGTGAATGAATTTATGTGATCCATTGTTTTTGAGTTTTAAAGTCTAATTTGATTTTATCTAAGTTGATTCAAGACTTGTTTTATGTGATTGATAAATCAATAAGTCTATTGACCTTTAAGATTTTAAAACACCCTCCCTTGAGGTTCTCTCTCTCTCTCTCTCTCTCTCTCTCTAGTGGATGATGGGATTCCCCCCCCCCTAGTGGATGATGGGATTCGCTCCACCTGTACCTGTAGTCCTAAGTGAATGTAACGTACAACTCTCCGTTCTTCTACGTTCTCAAAGTTTGCTTGTTCCCCTGATGTGGCAAAAAAAGTCGATAATGCTCTTGGTTATACTGCGTTCTCCAAGTGTGCTTCTTCCCCTAATGTGGCAAGAGAAAATAGGGATTATGTAGCACTGATTGACCTCGTTCTTCAAACGAATTCACATCCCAGGATGGCTATCAATGAAACTAACTCCTACCACAATAACAACAAATGCTTCACCACTCTCTTTTCTGTCAGCAGCTTTGGCTTCTTCCTCTCTATCGTCAACGGCTCTTTCTCTCTCTTTGCTGGTGCATGACAATATTAGCTTAAGCTCGAGGCTCTATCTCTCTCTCTCTCTCTCTCTCTCTCTATATATATATATATATATATATATATATATATATATATATATATATATATATATATATATGTGGGTGGATGATGGGATTCTTGAGAGCCGAGCGACCTACAGAGAAAGAGAGAGAGAGAGAGAGAGAGAGATTTTGATTGGTTTCTGATTTAGAAGGTATCATGAACAAATACAGTTTCATTATATATCAAATCGCAACCTTTGATCTTAATCACAACCTTTGATCTTAATGCATATCTATGTTTTACAATGTGCCACATGGTTATCCTCTTTGAGCTGATAGCTCAAATTTAAGCATAGGACAAAATTGTAAAAATTTTGCTTTTGTTTTGGCATTGCTTCTAAACACAATAAAAAAGACGTCCTTGTGTTTAAAATAATTAATTGGAAATTTTGTTGGTTTACTTATTTTCATATTTATGCTGATTTCTGAAGTTGCCACGTATTTAACAAATACCTAATTAAAACATAAACGTAGTTTTAATGAATTAATAAGGTAAATGCATTTTAGGGATAATCTATATGTGGTGGCTCTGTCTGTGATAGGCACATGGATTATCTCTTGCATTCCTGCATGCATTCCTGTGGTGATGTGCGCATGGATTCTCTAGTGCATTCCTACATGCAGATGCATTCCTGTGGTGGCTTTTGGCCCTGCCTTGCTTTGCAAGGAGGACTTAGCATTCATGTTAAAGATTGACCTGCTTGTGTTGTGGTTTCCATTTTAAAGAGATTGTTTGGCTTTCAGCCTCTTTCATTGGTATCTAATAGATTCAAGGGTCTCAAGGTGCAAGTTGCAACTAATCTTTTGAAAGTTATTTAAGAATTGACTTATAGATGTTGCATAGAGCATCTTCATATAGTTCCATCATTTTCTCGAATTTTTAAGTATGGTAGAGATTAACTCATGATTGATAGAATATTGCCCTGCACGAAGGGCACTAAAGTGTATAAGCCACTAGCCTCGATTGCTCTACATGAAGAGGATAGACTCTAAACGGAGCAAAGAGCCTAAACTTTATCCCCTAATAATAGAAGATCAGTATATATCTCAGTGGGTGGTGGTTCAACTATTCGGACGAATTCTAGGATTGTAACCCCATTACGAATAAAATGATTCATGAAAAAGTTTGGAGGATAAAAAATGTTGTTATTTGATATTTATATATTGTAGTGTTTTGCAATGAGAACATTACAAAAAGGCACACTGATCTCATGACACTATAGATATAGCGGAGAGAGGCACTTCAAGAATGATCCCTAACTCTACCTTGTAGGTTGAGAATACGACCCAAAACTTACAATGAGCATTGCCATAGTGTTCTTTTGGATCAGAACAACTAAAATGTTATTGCAAGCTAACACCAGATTAGAACAAAAGACACCTTTTATAAAAGACAAATATTAATAGCATTCAAAGCCATTTCGAATGAGTTTTCTATAGGTGCTATACCTCAATTGTTTGTGCATGTATTCTTTGTAAGAGATCCAAATAATTAGCTTATGAATGACTAATCAATTAGATCTGATGCCACAAATTACATTGTTAGATCCTAGTTAGGCATAGTGCCCAAAATATGGTGCCTTGAGCAAACCAGTAAACTAGCCACAACAACCAGTTGTTCATGCTTGCAGTTGCTACAGCTAAGGCCAGCACAATGGCTACATCTCTGATAACATAGCTCATAGATCTCCATGCATTTTTCTCCCAATATTGCTTGGGAATGGTTGCACTTATGTCTACAATAGTGAAGGGAGATCGAGCGGATGCATCGAAGTCTTCATCCTACTCCGTCTCTTGTGGTGTAGGGGAGAACTTGACTCACCCTGCAACCATAGCTACAATCTTGAGTCTTTTAGGGATGACAGCACAACCCTCATTTTTGGGCAACCAAATGGTGGAACAATTTTGAAACCTGTTCGCGCCTCAATGCACTTCCAGCACTGGCAAAAAGTTGAGAAAAATAGGCATTGTTTAATGTATAGTTCATCCTTCAAAGAAGTCCAAAAGGTGTCCTATGATAGACAACACAACAAAATAAGCAAACAATGACACGCTTATGAGAATCACGGCTTATAAACGATCCGCTTCAAACGAATTCACATCCCAGGATGGCTATCAACAAAAGAAACTCACCAAGCCACCACAATCACAACAAATTCTTCACCTACCTCCCCCCCCCCCCTCTCTCTCTCTCTCTCTCTCTCTCTCTCTCTCTCTCTCTCTCTCTCTCTCTCTCTCTCTCTCTCTCTCTCTCTCTCTCTTATTTGTAGAGACAAATTGCCCCAAAGTAATAAAGACTTTCCTAGCTTCAAACTCCATATAGACTTTGATGGTATGAAATTATCAATGATCAATATTCTTTTTGGATATTGTATGAATTTCTTGCTCTAATGATTTGAGTCACATGCATTGATACCTGTAGGACTAAGAACTCTCTATGAACCATGTCCGATGGTATGAGAACTAGCCTTTCTTTGAAGGTATGTGCAGGTACTTAAGAAAGTGCCTGAAGAACAAGAACAAGAACAAGAATAAGAAGCCTTCTAGGCTTAAGGGCTGACCTTTCGTTGAGGGTATGTGCAGATATATGCAGGTACTCATGAAACTGCCTAAAGGATAAGAAATGGAACAAGAAGCTTTCAAAGCTCAAGACTGTTATCCAAGAAGGCTTATGACAAAGTCTATAATGAAGTCTCAGAAGAGTCTATAAAGAAGGCTTATTTCTAAGTCTATAATGAAGGCTCAGAAGAGTCTATATTGAAGGCTCAAAGGAGTCTATAAAGATCAAGAATACGCCAAGGGGGTGATCACCCTTTTGACCCTATCCACGATGATTGAGGATGGGCAACCTCTAGAAAAAGTGCCAATGAATCAATGACTATTATGCAAAACAAGACGGGCATATACTTCGGCTTTTTTCTACGAAGATTGCCAAGTTGTGTGAAATGAAAAACTATATGTAAATAAAAGTCAAGGTTAAACCCTGTACCACCAACCTCCCACCTACTTTGCCACATGCATTCAAGGCTATTTGACACCTAGAATGGGACACCCTCCTACACTCCTACTTCTCCATCCAACTCACCTAACCTCTCTCCCAAACTTGTACACCTTCACCAATTCATCGTCTCCAAATAATACACCTCATTCATGCACTCCACTTCACCTATAGTCCAAATGGAGTCTTCCCAACACATCATGCACTTGAACTTGACACCTCACTCACTTTGGAATGACTCTCCACTCTCTATATAAGTAGAAATGCACCCCAATACTGAGAGGATTCTATGATGTCACATCCAAGCTCTTCCCTCTTGTTTGTTCCTGTGTACAGGTGCTTTGGAGAAGAAGATCGAACCATTGGCTTAAGGAGGCTATGCTAAATATTGGATTGGAGGATTTTGAAGCTCAAATCCGCTTGGATCTCTCTCTCTCTCTCTCTCTCTCTCTCTCTCTCTCTCTCTCTCTCTCTCTCTCTCTCTCTCTCTCTCTCTCTCTCTCTCTCTCTCTCTCTCTCTCTCTCTCGCTCTCTCTCTCGTCTTTCACTATCATTCTACACCATCTCTTTTGTGCTGCATCTCCAATCTTGAAGTATCTACACCATGATCCAGTCTTGGCCTTTCCTCTAACTCTCCCCACTACTACCACCAAAAATCCAACAAACAATTAATTATGAAACCAAGCTCTTTCTTCTCCAAACTTGGCCTTCTACAGGTTATGAACTGTCCAAAATGATCTTATGACCTTGATTCAAGATTTCCACTACCAAGGAACCCCAAAACTGGTTGCATGCATGTGTTATGATCTTAAAACTTTTGCATGCGTGCATTTCTATGATGAATGCACTTGCATGTAACTACAGTTTGTTTATTTTCCCTTGCATGTAACTGTAGCTTGCTCATTTTCAGTTGCATGTCAAGATCCTAGACTTCTACATCATTGCACGTCAAGTATCTATGATCAATCTGGTATCAGAGCTAAGGTTTTATACCTTGTGAATTTCTTGTGAGGGTTTCTATAGATTCCAACCCATCGAACTCTAGATCTTTACTCTTGAATTGATTTCCCATCTGCTGTTATTTCATTTTTCCTTATAAGACTTCTTTAGTACAAGAAAATACCATCTACAACTAAGAAGGTTCTTTTGCTCCTACAAAGATGGACAGCTCTTCACAAAATACTCCAGTGCATGAAAGTCATCGATATGAAAGCAAAAGTAAGCAAATCATAGAGCTTCATCCAATGTTTAAAAGACCTTTTGCTTCAAAAAACAAGTACTGCATGGAAAGAATCAAGAAGACAAAGACTCATGCTCAGCATGACGAAGAACCTAACGACAATGAAACACTGGATGCCTACTTGCGGGGAACCAGAAGGTTGCGCATATCAAAATCATGCAACCCGAAACTAGTCACGGCCATTCAATCTTTGAAGGCTATACTAGTAAAACAAGGGGAGTTTTTTCTTAATCACATCAATTGTCCATTATAATCAAAGGATTGCTTTAAATGTAGATCTAGGAATGTTTTGAAAAGCAAGATGAAATAGAATCGTCAATATAAAAGAGTTGTATCAAGATTTGTTTGACTTGAATACATAAAGGTGAAGTTTTGCATGACATGAATAAGTTAAGTAGATGAAATTTGAAATAATTTTGAAAATGGCTTATCTTAGCCAATACAAGAAATATCTTTATTCCTTATGATTTAATGTAAAAGTTCTCCAATGCATAGAATAAGGGAAAGATTAAGTTTTGTAAAGACAACACTTGTAAAGGAAATTTTTGAATTATGAATGATGATATATGTGACATTAAAGTCATGACCATTTTGACCCTATCCACCATGATTGACGATGGGCAACCTCTAGAAAAAAATGCCAATGACCGTGATTGAGGATGGGCAACCTGTATAAAAAAAAATGGAAATGACCATGATTGATGATGGGCAACCTCTAGAAAAAAGTGCCAATGAATCAATGACTATTATGCAAAACAAGATGGGCATATACTTTGGCTTTTTCCTAGGAAGATTGCACTTGGGTGAATTCCCAAGTTGTGACAATGAAAAACTATATGTAAATAAAAGTCAAGATTAAGCCATGTACCATCTACCTCCCACCTACTTTGCAACATGCATTCTAGGATATTTCAGTAATTCTAATGAAGATGAACCAATGGGTTCATCTTCTTGTACTTCAACAGAAAAAATAAATGCCATGCCTTTCATAAGAAGACGACATTGTCTTTTGTGAATACTACAATGAGTAATTTTTTTGAAGTTGTCATGTAATTTCTTGTATTTTCTATCGTGCTTTTGTTTGGAAGATGGTTGTGAATGTACAAGATTTGTAAAATGAACATAACTACAGTTGTCTATATCTATATGAGGGGTTGTAATTACATGACCAAATTTCAAGAAGATCAACAAGCTGAAAACGATTCTCAGAAACAAACTTATCAATATCAAAAGTAGACAAGAAAAGGGAAATAAGGTGATCAATTTGTTCAGCGTAAATTTCACTGATAGCCAAAAATTCCCTAAGTTTATCTTCCGAAGATGCAAAGGAAGGCATATACAAATAGTAATGCTGAAGAAAAAAATCCACATATCATTTCAACGTGCGTAGACATGATTGATACGGAAATGATGATAAAAACTGCATGTTGATTCAATATCGGTAGTACACCAGCAGACCTATGGCTGATATCGGTTCAACACGTAGGAGAAGTGATGGAATATGCAGCAACGAAGCACGCGCGTTCAATCGATACTCCACCACGGAGAACAACGAACATAAATTATGTGAGCAAAAAGAGGCAAGAAGGGGAAAAAAGAACCGACTTCACGCCACTTTTGTATATATAGATGTAGGGCCTAAATCCCAATCGTACACTTGTTCTATATTCAACGGGTTGATTGTCCCAAAAAATGGTGCCCAATAGATTGCCTACACGTGGGGCTGAAAAGCATGCACATTTAGTATTCATAATGACAAAAGTTGGCACGAAAATCCATAATTTATGGGCACAAATTTCTAGACATGCGCCCATCGATTCGCAGCCCAAAAAAAAAAAATTATGGATATCCACGAATCAAAAGGGCATTGATTTTGAGGTTAACATAACCTGAGCCATACCCAATCATTATTGAAAATTTTTATGATGGCCACGCATCCCATCAGCCAAATCCTATATAAATGCTCATTCCGAACATGGAACATTTTACGACCTCCTTGTTTGCTCCAGTACTTATGCAGATTTCGCTCCTAATATCGATTCAGCGCCATTTAACTCCTGAACTGCCATCTATCACGGCTGCTTCTTTAGAAAATTGTCTATGTTGTATCGACATAGTGATATTCTTTTGTTCACTTTCCCAAGCAGCTCCAACATGGAGTACATCGTTAGATTCTTCAAATCTAGCACAAAAAATGGCTCCTGATGGTCTTCTGATTCTTCTTGAGCTAACGTTTGCGCTAAGACTTCTTTTGCTTTTGGCACCAACTTTAGGAACTCTCCCAATGAAATATTGATCTTGATAGACAAAATATTCATGAGTAATTTTGTATGCAGTGCTTCCGGTTCAGTCATCTTGAAAGGTTCTTCGTGATGATGTAATTGAACATTCATATTCATACATAAATTTCTTTGGGGCTGCAATGGTGAAGACCGAACTTCAGTTGTTTCTTTAGCAGCTTCAAGTTCCTCTTCTTCTTGCAGATGTTTAATCCACTATCTCATATCCTGATATCTTCGTTTTTCTGTATTAAGATTTGGATAGACTCCCGATGTTGTTGGTGTATCGTTCAATGGTATAGAATCAGCAGGTACTGAATCCACTACTGATTCTTTTTGCTTTTGTGCTATGGTGACCACCATTAAGGGTGCACTTGGTTTATTCTGAGCTACCGATCCTTGCTTAATTGTTATCAAATTTACAGGTGCTATAGCTGGTGGTGGCTTTGGTCTTGTTGGACAGTCTTTATAGCAATGCCCATATCCACAGTCACGACATAATGTTACAGATTTTCCTTTATCTGGGCATTCTGCAACTCTGTGATTTTTTCCACATGCAAAGCATCCAAGTGCTGCTCTAGCCCAATTTCTCGAGGCTTGTTGTTGAGCGGCAACATAAATGGCATACTATTCGGAAGATCCTACTTCCTGATCATTACCATAGCTCCATTGCTCAGCACTTCCGTAAGGTTCTGGTTCCATCAAATTGGTAGGAGGAGCGGAGTGTTTTGGTGGGGCAGGCAACGCTAGACGTTCCGGATATCCAAGAGTAGATTGTCGCAGTCTTGCTGCTGGATTGCCTCCATACGGTGGATCTCGATATCCCATCTGGGCATACCATTGCTGAATTATCCGAGGGTTGAAGTTGTAAAAGGCAGTCTCATGGTCATGTGAATTACACAGATGGCAAACACTGATTTCTTGTTTGCTTCTCCGTGGAAATTTTCCAATGCTTTGATCTTCTCATCAAATTGCAACTACAACTTTTCCATCTGTTTCTGCTGGGTCTTCCCAAGTTTCTCGAACTGATTGAGCATCATTTCTGCAGTAGCATTGGCATTCGTTGATGCAATAGTGGTGGATGTCGTAGTAGTCTGCCCTGCTGTATAAGGCAACATACTGACATTTGGCTCATCATCTGAATGTTCGTCCTCCTCCCGAATTGCATCATCCATCGCATTTTGCAAAAGTGCTTACTCATTATGGCGTTTCAGCTCACGTCTGATCCGTTTAGGTTGACCTGACAAAAACCACATAATCATGATATTTTTATTAATCAGCTTAGGCTCACATTGAGATCTAAGACGTTTCACCCTTTCGATGTAATCTTCAACCATTTTCTGCTTTCCCATTTTAATTTTACTTAAAAGTAGGAAAGGGTCTTCCATAAACTTCCGCGGTTTGAACCGTGTGATAAGGGCTCGTTTAACAACCTCCCAATCTATACACTCAGTTTCATCTTGGTTATAGTACCAATCTTGTGCTGCGATTGTTAAGGCCATAGGAAACAGCTTAAGTTTATCTTGAGGATAAATCTCACCATAGATCTCACAGGATTCAGCATAGATATGAAGAAATCTAACTGGATCTGTTAATCCATTATATTTGGGTAAATCCAATCGGGGTGCTCTTCTAACACTAATTGGATTGACCTCCTGTGGAGCTATTCCACTTTTCAAGACTATGATTCTATATGATGAAAACCTAGCCAAAATTCGATCGATCGATAGTTCTCAAAAATGATAAATCTCTCGGAGTCCAATTTTGAATATATCAGATTTGATCCAAATTTTGACAAAGACTTGATCTGGAAAATCATAAACTTAAAATAGGACTGGTGAAGGTTCTCTAGGTGAAGGTTGTCTCGGCGAAGGTTCAACAGTGCTATTTTGGGATAAAAACTCTCTGAAAATTTTTCTGGCGATTTCTTGGGAAATAACCTTTGCCGACTTCTCAGATGAAAGATCTGACACAGATAAAACTATAGACAACCGGACAAAGGTTTCTGACACAAGCAAATACTGTTTTTGTAATATGGCAAGGGGAAAAATCAAGATTTTTGTGATCTGATTAAGAAGAATCTTTGTCGAACTCAAAAATAGTAGTTTACTATAGATAGAATGTTCTGGAAATTCGGCGAAGGTTCTGGCAAAGGATCAAGAGTAATACTGGTATTTTTGCAAAAAAGTGACCTTTTTTGGCAAAAATATGACAATATGACAACTGATCCTCTGAAAACCTTTCTATTTTTGGTATTATTCTTTGCCGACCTGGCAGTAGATAGATCTGAATCACATCTAAGCACAGTGAATCGGGCGAAGGTTCTTGTTTTGCTTTTTTAGGGTTTTGATAATTTTTGGTGTTTTTTTGGTGGGTTTTCTGATGTTTATGGAAATCTGCTGGGAATTAATCTTCTCCCTTCGAACTAAAGGTTTTGTAGACAAAACCGAAGGTGTCTGCAACTCGGCGAAGGTTTCCAGAAAGAGGGTAAAAAGTTTTGAGCTCGCTTTTTGTCTCTTTTTGACCAAATTTGGTACATTTGACCGATTTTTGTTATTTTCTCTGATATCTCAGATCCAAATGGATCTTAAGATTGGTGATCTGAATAGCTTTCCTTGTTTAATAATCAGATTAGATTTTAAACAAGCAAATCCACTCAAATCAAGCAAAATCAATCCCAAACTAATCCTAAAATGAAAATTTAACACTATTCATGCCACGACAAGATGCCTAATGCAAGCTAACCATCAGCCAAACATGCTACAAACTGAAAAAGTGGCGTAGCTCCCCAGCAACGGCACCAAAATTGTAGTGGGTTTCTTTCCTTGCCTAACTTGAATCCAAGATCTAGTCAATCTAGCATCAAAGAGACAGAGTTAGTTGTCACGCGTAGGTTCGTTCCCATGAGAGCGATAGTATAGTTCAGATTTTAACATGAATGGAGGATCTAACACTAACATCCATTAACACTTCATCCATTAACCCTACTTCCATTAACCCTAAATCCACAACAATGATAGAAACTTACTCTTCTCTCTCTCCCTTTCTCTCCCACAAAAAGCATAAGAAATAGCAATCCCAATAATGATCAGATCCAACAATTAGCAAAATCCAAAGAAAGCATGAGAAATGGAGGAGAAGAAAGGAAGAGCAAGGACATTCATCAATCCATTCCTAAAGAGAACCAATATGCTTTATTGAAATGAGGAAATGAACATGAGGAGAAACTCGAGTTGGTCCCTTTTTATAGTAGAGAGGAGGACCCTGGCCTCTGAATCCTATTGGTCCAGCCTTGCCTCTCTTTTTATTCAAATTAAAAAAAGTGTGGGAACCATCAAAATTGGAGGGAAACCCAACTTTATTCACTAACTTGACATTTAGGCCCTGCGACATTAAAAGTCTGGCAAAAAGGCCTAAAGTCATTTTATTAACTTTTAACTAATCAATCAAATAACTATGCGCACAGACAGATGACGTATTTCTTCGAAATGTGCTCCTAAATTGTCCAAGTAAACTTCTAAGGTATCGCCCATCTACTGAGAAAAGTCCGCTTGCATAACACGTTGGAAGGTGCGAGTAGCATTGCAGAGACCAAAAGACATGACTTTCCACCAGAAGGTTCCCCATTATGCTGCAAAGGCGGTTTTGTGTTGATCTTCTTCAGCGATTTGGATCATATTATATCCGCTAAAGCCATCTAAGAAGGAGTAATCCTCATTTCCTGCTAGCCTTTCTAGGATGGATTCTCTGAAAGGTAGTGGAATATGATCACGTTCAGTGACGGCGTTAAGTTTCTTAAAATTGACACAGATCTGGAGTTTTCCATTTTTCTTGGGGCGATGACAATTGGGGAGACCCACTCAGTATGCTCAATTTCATAGAGAAATCTCGCGTCTAAAAGGTGTTGTAATTCTTCTTTGATATTGGCCTTATAAATGGGATTGCATTTGTATGGACGACTCGCAGTGGGCCTCGCACCCAGTTTAAGTGGGATACGATGCACAACTACTTGGGGTGAGATGCCTTTCATGTCTTTATAGGTCCAGGCAAAGATATGTCAATATTTTCGTAGGAGCTTTTCAAGCAGTCTTCGTTGTTTGCGATTGAGATGAGCTTCGACGTGGACAAGATATTTGTTGGTATCATTTGGCTCACTCAGGAAAAGGGTTATGGTTTGTGCAGGGCCTTCGTAGGGTGAATTACCAGTGGGCTCACGTTGAGCTTGGGGTAATTTGCTCGTGACATCCTCGATCGTATAGTCCTTAAAGTATGCAGGAACATCATGGGCTGGAGATTCGAGGGGGGCCTTGCCTTTATCTTGCCGAGATGGTACTTTTTCGGGGACTGGTGTAGGGCTAGATGAAATTTCAGGAACTTCCCGAACAATTGTGAGGTCACCCGGCGGTTGAATTTGAAGTGGTTTTTTCATTTTCACTTTCATAGTATGACCACGTGGTTGAGGTTTTGGTGGTAGAGAGACAGTTGGTATGTCATGGAGGATCTCGTTATCAATTTGAAAGATAGTCTCCTCCTCACAGAGATCCCATGGATAGTGTGGGCGTTTGGGACGGTAAAATTTTGTCTCAGGTTTTTCAAATGCAACCTTGGCAACGAATTCCACCTTGGAAGCATGTTGCGGATAGGTCTTTGGAGGAAGTGCTTCCATATAGTTGAGGATCTGAATATCAAAAATGTCCATATCTTCTGGGCAATTCTAAATTCGTAAGACGTTCTCGTCATCAACGAATAAATCGTCTGATTCATTAGTAGATAGCCATGCAACATTTAGCAACTCATCATGGTGTGGAAGAATATCAATAAAATTGATATTGATGATGGGTGTATCCAAATTAGATAATTGGTCGTGATTGATCGGGTGTGGAGAGGTACAATTATCCTGATGTTGAGCATAGTAATCGACATTCACACAATCAATGGTAGCTAGACTGTGACTCCAGTTTATGATATTAGTAGGTTTAACATAATGACCCTTTTCATGGCTGGACTGGTATGGCTCAAATACTGAGTTGGTGGTTGAGGATCCCTCGTCATGGATGCGTGCAGGTTTGAGTTTACCCGTTGAGTTAATGGTGACAAAACTGTCACAATTACCAAAAGCGACTCGGCCTTTGCTCTAGTCATGAACGACTCGTGCATTGGTGAGTCACAGACGACCAAGTAGTAATTCATAAGAATAGGCATTATTGGGAATATCAAGTACTACAAGATCAACAGAAAACTTGAGACCTCCTAGTTTGATCAGCACGTGCGGAAGGAAACCTGTAGGTCGGACCACACTTTGATCAGTCATTCGAAGCTGACAAGTAGGTTTGGCTAGCTTGTCTCTCAGATTCCATTCCATCATGAGGGATGTGGCAATGATATTAATCTCGAAACCTCCATCGAGTACTGCTAAAACTTCACGGGATTGATGATGGGTAGCTGGGATTTTGATGTTGCCTCGTTCGCTGAGTGGATTGGTTAGATGTAAGGGCATTTCAGGCAACTCGTCAATAGTGGTGGTGGTATTGGATTGGATCTGTTGTTTCCACTAGCCAACATGTTTCCAGAGTACATGGAAGGGAAGGGTGACATTGGCTTGTAGTAAATCTCCCCAGACTTCGGTACCTTCAAGGGTTTTGCTTTCAAAGGGCTTGTGAGGTACTTTATGGGAAGAGGAAGATTGTTGGTCGGCATTGCGGATTTGTTGGCGATACTCATGATGCAGCTGAATTTTTTCAGATGGGTGAGGATAAACCATCGGGGTTGAATCATCACTTGGAGGAACCGCTTGCGGTTGAGTTTTGCTGGTTGCAAGTGTAGGGGATTGGCGTTGGGTTTGTGCCCGAGTCAAGACCCAAGCAGGATGTGTTTCGATTGGTAAGGTTTCTACTTGCACTGAACAAGCAAGAGCGGTTGGCTTAGATTGGGATGGGCAGTCCTTCACGTGATGTTCAATACCACAGTTTTCACAAGCTAGAGGAAAGCGGAGTTTATCTTGGTAGCGAATACTAGGATGTTTACCTGCACAGATAAAGCATTCTCGTATTGCGGGTAGTTGATGTGCGGCAAAGACAGCTTGGTTTGGGTTGTAAGCCTGGGCATTGGGATCCACTGGTTGAGCATTAGAATCATAGGTATAATAAACAACCGTTTCAGAAGAGTATTGCGGTTGAGTATTATCTTCCACATAGTAGGTGGCCGGATCGATGGTATTCGGATCAAGATAATGGACAGCGTTTTGTGGGGCAAGTTGGTTAACAACAAACTGTTCACGTGGGGATGGATATTGATTTGGTGCAGGTGGTCGTGGTTGGTAAACCCCTGGTCGTGGCAGAGGTGTTGTGGAGGGTACGGGCAGTAAGCTCGATAGATGGTTGGTCTGGTGGCTGCTGGGAAATGATTTTGTAGTTGAGGGCATTCATTAGCAGTGTGATGCTGTGAGTAGATTGGACACCAGACATTTTCCCTTGCTGGAAAGGATTTCTCAGCAATCTGTTTCATGGCGGTTTGGAAATCGGCAATGAGTTTATCCATATGAGATTGTTGAGCTTTTTGCCAGGTTTCCATTTGATGTAGAAGTTCAGAAGACTGAGCAATATTATCAGATTTCGGGTGATCAAGACGGTCCGAATTCATAGATTTCTTTTTACGATGGTCAAAGTCATCGTCAGAACCTTCCTCTTCTTCACAGATAGCATCAGTCATCACATCTTTAAGTTGATCATAAAGGTCAACTGGTTTTAGTTCACGGCGGATGTTTTTTGGCAATCCAAGTAAAAATAGTTTTATGGCCATTTGTTCAGTGATATTTTCATCAACACATTCTACTTTGAGACGTTTAAAACGCTCAATGTACTTTCGAACAGACTCTTTGCGACGCATCTTGATATGAGTAATTTGAATGAACGGGCTCTGAGTCAGTTTGGATGGTTTGAAACGCTTGATGAGAGCGTCCTTGAGGGTGATCCAAGAAGCAAGATCAGGAGCTTCGAGATTCAAGTACCACTCCTTGGCGGTGCCATAGAGTACCATGGGAAATAGGTGAAGCTTTTTAGTTTCAGAGGTATCTCCATAAAAACGGCATGCATTATCAAAGTCTTGGAGAAATCGGACTGGGTCAGATTCACCATCATACTTTGGTGCATCGATACGTGAAATTCTTCGTTCCATTTGTGGAGGAGTCGGATTGGAAGATTCAGCACAGTCGCGAGACATGATGCAGAATATAGATGAGCAGAGCATGACTGTACTTGACAAAAAGGGCAGTTTGCTTGTAGAATGGATAGTGTAGGACAAAAACTGGTCTTTCTGATTGTTATAGAATTCACGGACAGGCTGCGAAATCGTGGAGAGGCAGATAAATCTAACTAGAATACTCACGAATTCTGAAAAAGGTTTATGAATGTCGAAATAGTGATTTTTTTAGATTTGCTGGAAAAATTTTGGCATTTCAGAATTCGCGGATAGTATAGAGAAATGGCTGTGAGGACGAATTCTTAGGCTGGATGGCGAATTCTAATAGAGAGGTTTGACTGGCAGATAGGGAATATAGAGAAAAATGTGATGTTCTGACAGTAAACGGGCAAAATCTGTGAGATAGAATTCGCGGAGCTACTGAAGGACTGATCTTAATGACATCTAGCCTCAGTGAAGTCGGCGTATTTTAGGACAAAGATTTTGATGAGAAAAGGGATTTTGACAGTATATTAGGCTGTTTTCTCAAAATCTGACTGTGGTCACAATTTGTGGAGGTGATAAAATGAAAGATCAGGGTCTGTTAGGGCTGCAGACAGACTGGGAAATTCTGATATACCTTTTTGGTTGTGAAAAAGGTCACTTGGGTCACTTCTTTTGAAGAAAATGCCCAAGTTGACTCTTTTGTTGCTTCCCCCCGGTTTGAGAAGTTGCTCCGTAGCTCGTGTAGGACCTGGAGAGACGACGTGTGCTGTTTGTTGGTAGATAGAGATAAGCACACAAGTAAACATACAACACGGAAGCAAAAAACAAAAGAAAAAGGAGAAGAATCTAGGTAGAAAAATACTTAAAAAGCGGCAACGGTGCCAATGTTGGAAGTATTTCTAGTGTGTGCGGTGGCTAGATCTACTTACAGGTGTAGTATAGGGATGTAGAGATTCGTCCACTTTTTAAGTCTCTACCAAGGTTCAACATACTAGAGAGGGGCGCAGGTACCCATTATATAGACTTTTAGCTGAAGCCTGGAGAGAATCATGTCAATCTGCTACAACACAAAATACAAATAGTGCACATGTTCATGCACATATACCATTGACTAGAGTCAAACTCTAACTTAGACTATCACTACTGAGAATAAGCCCCTACTCATAGCACGTAGACTTGGCCTTGATTATCCCATTTAAAATACCATTTGGGGTTAACAATCAAACATTACTTGTAACAGTTGGCCTGTTACATCCGTTGAAATTTCCGATAATAAATGGGAAAGAATTTCAATAAATTTGGGAAGAGTGATGATGCCATTTGGGTTGTGGTTGACAGGCTAAATGAGATGGCATAATTTATTCCAGCAAAGACTACTATCAAGGTTTCAAAGCTTGCCCAACTTTTCACTGAGAAGTTGTTCAGGCTGTTTTGTTTACCAAATGATATGGTTGGTCATCGTGATTTTAAGTTCGCAGACAGGTTTCAACAATCGGTCTTTGAAAGACTGGAAACTACTATTCGTATAGCATCGTATGGTCACCTAGAATCCAATGGGCATACCGAACTTACCAACCAGTCGATGGAGGATATGCTTAGAGCATATGTCTCTAGGTGATAGGAAAATGTACTTCAATGGTTCAGTTTGCATATCATAGTGCGAAGCATTCTGCAATTGGATTTAGTCCTATGATGTAAATATTTTGAATTTGTATTTTAAATTTTTCTCAGTAAGACATATATAGCAATTATCAATAGACTGACTATTTTTTAGATTTCTTTTTGTAGCTATTGCTTTTTCATTTTTTCTTTTTTAAATATTTATATATATTTTGGTTGAGGGTGCTTGATCATGTAGAGGTTGACACGTGGGTTTTCTTTTGATGTGGCATGATGTGGCATTCCAGTCTGAGTTCACGTCTTTTGCCATTTCAGGATATTCTCTGTTTTGCCATCACATTTTTCGTTTCTTGCCATTTTCAGGGTCTTCACTGTCATTGCATGCAAAGGTTGTTGTGGGTGAGACGCACATGATCGGCTGTTTTTGGAGGATTATGATCTCTGGAAAGACGTATACAATAGCAATAGACTCATATATATGTCTGTCCTTTTTGGTATGAGTCAAGATCTAAACGCTCCAACTTTAGTCTCAAATCTATGATCAATCTGTTGAAGATCTCACCTCAGCTAGAGCAGCTTCCTCATCTCTAACTTTTTGTTTAAATGAGCTATGCTCGCAGATACTCTGTCTGAGCCGTTTAAGCTTACTTTTATGAGATCTGGAGTTGCAGTTGGAGCGATTTTGTTGCAAGTATGAATGCAGGCGAATGATGACCTGCAAACACAGACGAATCAGAGAAAATATCATCGCAGGAGGACACACGCGAGGGCTGAGAGAATAGATTAGAGTACGCACCCATCAAGCATGTTTCCTGAATCTGGGTCTTTAAGATGATTTGGTCCATGTGATGTTCGATCATACCTTTGCAGATAATTTTGCATCTTGCGGATGTGGAATATTGTAGAAGCCAGAATGATCAACAGAGTGGCAAGGATCATGAGTCCAATAGCAGTTCCTTGACATGGGGGGGGTGCCCATCTTGACCACTCAGTGCTTCCGTTGTTTGTGAATGAGTTTATGTGATCCATTGTTTTTGAGTTTTAAAGTCTAATTTGATTTCATTTAAGTTGATTTAAGACTTGTTTTATGTTCTTGATAAATCAATAAGTCTATTGGCCTTTAAGATTTTAAAACACCCTCCCTTGAGGTGCTCTCTCTCTCTCTCTCTCTCTCTCTCTCTCTCTCTCTCTCTCTCTCTCTCTCTCTCTCTCTCTCTCTCTCTCTCTCTCTCTCTCTCTCTCTCTCTCTCTCTCTCTCTCTCTCTCTCTCTCTCTCTCTCTCTCTCTCTCCCCCCCCTAGTGGATGATGGGATTCGCTCCACCTGTACATGTAGTCCTAAACAAATGCAGCATACAACTCTCTGTTGTTCTACGTTCTCAAAGTTTGCTTGTTCCCCTGATGTAGCAGAAAAAGTCGATTATGCTCGTGGTTATACTGTGTTCTCCAAGTGTGCTTCTTTCCCTAATGTGGCAAGAGAAAACAACGATTATGTAGCACAGATTGACCTCATTCTTCAAACAAATTCACATCCCAGGATGGCTGTCAATGAAACTAACTCCTACCACAATAACAAAAAATGCTTCACCACTCTCTTTTGTGTCAACATCTTTGGCTTCTTCCTCTCTATCCTCAACGGCTCTTTCTCTCTGTTTGTTGGTGCATGACAGGATTAGCTTCAGCTCGAGGCTCTCTCTCTCTCTCTCTCTATATATATATATATATATATATATATATATATATATATATGTTGGAGGATGATGGGATTCTTGAGAGCCGAGTGACCTACAGAGAAAGAGAGAGAGAGAGATTTTGATTGGTTTCTGATTTAGAAGGTATCATGAACATATACAGTTTCATTATATATCAAATCACAACCTTTGATCTTAATGCATATCTATGTTTTACAATGTGCCACGTGGTTATCTTCTTTGAGCTGATAGCTCAAATTTAAGCATAGGACAAAATTGTAAAAATTTTGCTTTTGTTTTGACAATGCTTCTAGACACAATAAAAATTGACGTGCTTATGTTCAATATAATTAATTGGAATTTTTTTTTGGTTTACTTATTTTCATATTTATACTGATTTCTGAAGTTGCCATGTATTTAACAAATACCTAATTAAAACATAAATGTAATTTTAACGAATTAATAAGGTAAATGCCTTTCAGGGATAATCCATATGCGGTGGCTCTATTCGTGATAGGCATATGGATTTTCTCTTGCATTCCTGTGGTGATATGCGCATGGATTCTCTAGTGCATTCCTACATGCAGATGCATTCAAGTGGTGGCTTTTGGCCCTGCCTTGCTTTGCAAGGAGGACTTAGCATTCATGTTAAAGATTGACCTGCTTGTGTTGTGGTTTCCATTTTAAAGACATAAATAAATATTTTGAATTGGTGTTTTAAATTTTTCTCAATAGGACATGTGGCAATTATTAATAGATTGACTATTTTTTAGATTTTTTTTGTAGCTATTGCTGTTTCTTTTTTTCTTTTTGAAATATTTAAATATATTTTGGTTGAGGGTGCTTGATTATGTAGAGGTTGACACGTAGGTTTTCTTTTGATGTGTCATGATGTGGCCTTCACATTCTCTGTTTCGCCATCACATTTCTCGTTTCTTGCCATTTTCAGGGTCTTCACTGTCGTTGCATGCAAAGGTTGTTGTGGGTGAGACGCACACGATCGACTATTTTTGGAGGATTATGATCTCTGGGAGGACGAATACAATAGCAATAGACTCAGATATCTGTCTGTCCTTTTTGGTATGAGTCAAGTTCTAAATGCTCCAACTTTAGTCTCAAATCCATGATCAATCTGTTAAAGATCTCACCTCAGCTAGACCAGCTTCCTTATCTATAACTTTTTGTTTAACTGAGCTATGCTCGCTCATCACCCGCAGATACTTTGTCTGATCCATTTCGGCTTGCTTTTGTGAATCTGGAGTTGCAGTTGGAGCGATTTTATTTCAAGTAGGAATGCAGGCGAGTGATGACAACTCCTAGTAATAAGCTGAAACCTGCAGGCACAAACGAATCAGATAAAATATCATCGCAGGAGGACATACGCGAGGGCTGAGAGAATAGATTAGAGTACGCACCCATCAAGCATGTTTCCTTCAAGACAAGTAGTTGCTTATGGGACATTGAGAATTCTCAAGGCCGTCACTGGGTGCTCAATCCCACGACACTTTCTTGTGCGTGGCTTACGAACTAAACATTCTTCAACACCCACCTCCCCACTGCCAACACTCACCATCCGCAGGATCAACAAAGGTGAGCAAAGTCTGCCAATAACCATCTGCCATCTCCACTGTCCACAACTTCACATACATAAGACTGTGATCTCCATATCCATACCATCTACCATAGCCTTTTCAACTCTCACTAGAATTACTAGAATTTATTAGAATGGATGTGACGCCATGGCCAGGAGTAGCAGCAGCATAGAATCCTAGTAGGTAATTTTAGGTGTATCGAATCTTGAAACATGCTCTAATATAGCTCTACTCAATAGTAGTAGGTAATTTTAGGTGTATGGATTCTTGAAACATGACACACATGTACACACCTTTCCTATCAAACTTGTGGTGTACATCAAAGAAAGTGCTCCTTCATCCATAGGAATAATGGATGGATAATAGACTTTTTTGCAATTATAGATCCATAGCTCACTAACAAAATATCTCTATAATATTGATAGCTCAAAAAGCTTGTACCGCAAATTTTCATTGTTTAATTTAGTTAACATCATCAACATTATATCAATTCAAAGGATAAACAATGGATTGTTTGATAAAGGGTGTCATCAAGTGAATCATAGTAAAATATGAACACTAATTAATTGTAAACCTCTAGAAAATCCCCCCTAATCCAATATGTGGAGTCAAACTACAATAATCTTTTGGAATCAATATTCTAAGTTTCTACCAAATGATTGTTATGGAGCATATATTCTACCAAATATCTACAAAAAAAACCCAAATGTTAGTGATAGCCTTTAAATGGTTGGTATAGGCAAGAGCAATATGTATGAAGGGATTGATATTTTGATCTCATAACGAAATACACAAATATCACCTTGATAACACCAACTCATTATATAACAATGAGGAGAGCAAAAAACTGACAACAGAAACAGAGGCGAGATTTACGACTTTCACATGTGGTAGTTTGAGGTAACATCCCAAGTTAAAAGGAATTAATATCCTCTAAAATAAATAGAAACATTTTTACAACATTGAGCATAAATTGTCTACAACCGTGTAGGTAGCACAAACTTTATGAATTAAGAGATGACCAGTTTCAAATGACATACTCTAGTAATATCATGAGGAAGACCGAGATAAGGGAACTCTCCATAAATTGCAAATTATAAAGTAAAACACAAAGAGGATATTTTGAGCTATGCGCAAATGTTGATGCATTGAGCATAAACAAAAAAAATTAAAAACTTGAATTGCTCATGTGCCAACATAATATACACCTATCCTTCCAATAAGTTGTAAAAGATGGCATAAGAGAGACATGAACAGTAGACCAAACTCAGATGCTACACAGAGCTTCAACTCTGCAACAAAAAATCAGAAAATAAGCTTACCCAGACACACTCAATAGACACACACACAAGGCTTCACACTCAGAAGCAAGATCTGAAAATAAGACTGAACACAAGCAAAATATACATTACTTTGATAAGAAAACATTCTACATGTCTGTCCTATTTATCTTCTTACCATCTACCTTAGACTACTTCAACAAAAAGCTAACAATTAGCTGGAAGCAAAGGTTGACTTATTGTTGCAAACATGTATTTGGGCTGCCTTCTACTGCCTTCTAAACTGTAGGAGGTCAACTACTATTCAGCCTTTTATCATGCAGTTTGCTTGACCTCTCAACACTCTCCCTTCAAGCTTAACTGCCTGAATTCCCATTGATGATCTGTGCTCTTCGAATTTACCATGTGCTAAGGTTTTTGTCCTAAAATCGGCTACTATTGATGACGTTGGCAAATATTCGAACCGAATGAAGCTACTTTCAATTTGTTCTCTCACATAGTGATAACTAGCAGGTATATGGACTGTGCTTGAGCAAAAGTTTGGGTACTGTGCCATTCTCATTGCACTTTGGTTGACACTCCAAACTAAAACAGGCTTGTGGCTGATTCCAATTTCTTCAAGTAGTCTTATAAATCTTACCAATGTTCTTGCTCCCTGGGACAAAGCTAGATATTCTGCTTCTGCAGAAGATGTTGGGAAAGAGGGATGTGTGAGAAACAAAAATAGGTCGAACTCAAACAGAAAGTGCTCGTGCGCAGCGGAATGAGTTATCTCACCCTTTCCCTGAGCATGACTACGCCTATCAGACTCGAACAGAACATTAGTGATAGAAATCACGTTTGATCTGATTACAAAGTTAAACATTAAGCATGAAGACATCAGAATGATAATTTGTCGTGAACAGCTAGACTAATTTTCAGTCGCGAATTAGTCGAAAAGACAAGACTAAATATTAGTCACGAATAGCTAGACTAATAATAATTTGCAAAGATCAAACAACCAGATTACGTAATAAGAGAGTCAGACAGAATGTAAAAAAGCATAGCAATATTGACACAAATCTGAATGCAGAATAAATAGAGCTATAATCAGATTAAGTATAGCGAAATATATAGGTCAATAATGTAGATGAGCACAAGACAATAGTGGTCGAAATCGCGTGCTTCACAAAGCTAATCCAATTTGAAAAAGGAATAAACCTATTACTGACAATACAAAGAATCGATGCACGAAAGCATCTACTTCGTCTATCTTTGATAAGCTTTTGATGCTTGCTATATCTTTCACACACACTTTTGAATACACGGAAGGTATCCATATATATACATAATGTTTACAGGTGTGCAGATGAAGAAAGTACAAAGTGGATGTACTATCTGTGGGAGATCGTGGGTGGCTGTTGTCGTTGTCAAATATGGTTGCACAGTTGCATGGGATGAGTGTGAGAAGGCCGCGACGTCAGCCTTCGTTGAAATGAACGTTGGTAAAGATGCAAAAAATGCAACACTCTGACAAGTTGTTAGCAACTATGCTAACACAGAGAAAATAAAGAAATAATAATAAAACTCCATGGCATGTGTTTTGTAAGATCACGTATGAGTATCTGTCAATAAACTTCAAGCCATGGCATGTGTTTTGTAAGTCCATGAGTAGAAGCTTAAATAATAATAAAATAGCTTAAACTTGGATTTAGAACTTAGACTTAGGAAACTTAAGACTAGAAATATTTTATCTTAAGTTTTCCTAAGTTAAGAAATTTGAAGTTCTAAATTCTAAGTTAGAAGTTCTTGAAAAGCTAGAAATAGATTAGTCCCATAAGTTAGTAGACACTTATGGAAGACCCTCCTTGCCATAAATGGAGAGGTATTTGCATTGTAACCAACACTTTTGAGATTAAGCTATCTTGCTCTCTATTTTGGAGAATTATCATTCTATGTCATTTGTGTTCCCTTTGGCAAGGTGCATAGCTTGAGGGAAGGTGCTCGGGCCTCCTCTTGCCACCTTTTCATCGGTTTATCGTGGCATGTTCTTTATTGCTTATTTGCTTAATATTAGCCGCCATATTATTTTATTACCCTTTGGGGTTAAGTAGAATTTAGATTAAACACCTTGCTTGCTAGTTGGGTTAGCCTTAGCAAGGGTTTGTATTTTATCACCTTAAATAGTTTCATTTCCGTTTT